>HG995172.1:16912916-18282500 GCA_905333005.2 Lycaena phlaeas | reverse complement strand
ATAAGTAGAACTATAAATGACCAAAGAGCACAAGATCAAACATATGCCAAGGTAGTGGCGAGTGAGGTGGCGCCTAAGCAGAGGGGGCCGGGGGCACTTCACTCAGTGATGATCTCATCAGCCGACGACCAGCAGACCGGTGATGAGATCATCACCGAAATACGAGAAGCCATAGATGCGAAAGAGGGGTGGATAAAAATAGAAAGAGTGAGAAAGGTTAAGGATAGGAGAGTGGTGGTAGGATGCTCGAGTACCGAAGATAGAGAGAAAATCAAAGAAAGATTAAAGAAAAGGCAGGACCTCAAAGTAGAGGACATCAGCAATAGGGACCCCCTGATTGTCCTCAAAGATGTTTTTAATTATAACAAAGATGAAGATGTCGAAAAGGCCCTGCGTAATCAGAACAGCGCCATCTTCGGGGACAATCAGGGAGATGAGGGGAGGATAAAAATTTTATTTAGGAAACGTGCGAGAAACCCCCTGCAGAGCCACATCGTGGTGAGAGTGTCCCCGCGAGTGTGGAATAAGTGCATGAGTGCAGGCAAATTATACATAGATTTGCAACGTGTAAGGGTCGAAGACCAGACCCCGCTGGTGCAGTGCTCCGGCTGTTTGGGATACGGTCATACGAAGAGGCAGTGTACGGAAAAAGGTCAGGTATGTGCCCACTGTGGAGGTCCTCATACGAGGACCGACTGCCAACAGTGGGCAAACAAAGAGGCCCCAACCTGCTGCAATTGCAGCAGGGAGGGGAAAAACAGCACGGGGCACAACGCCTTCAGCGAGGAATGCGAGGTGCGAAGAAAATGGGATGCTCTCGCCCGATCGGTGGTGATGTATTGCTGAGGTCCGCCAGAGAGAAAGGGGCACTAGGTGTGTGGATCGAGTACCGAGAACGGAACCGGCTAGCCGAGAAGCTAGCAACTACTGTAGTGACACCTTGTTTGGTAGCAGACAAGCACACACGCACAGACACGAACAAAATACGGAAAACATGCACAAATATACACCAGCAAACCAGGCGATCTTTTTGATAGAAGCTAGCCTGGTTATTGTTACACAGACAAGAAACTCTACAAGCACTAACACACTACACAGCACACGACAAATAAAGACAGCGGACATAATACACGGAGGAGACACAACAACATACAAACACAAAACCAAACAAGGTATACATCATATACACTGTTGTCCGAAAACGGAAACGGAACCACACGCCGAATGAAAGAGACGGATAGAGAAGAGGGAAAGAGTTAGTGGGACTACTAGGGGACCATATACACCCCCCAGTACAAGTACTGAGTAACATGTATATATAGTATTATAATAAGTATGTATGTGTATAAGTATATATATGCGTATGTGTGCATGTGTATGTATATGTATGTATTGTGTATGTGTATGATATGTATGTTATGTACTATTAGAAATGAGATGTATGACAAAACCAGTATAAGGTAGTAAATTTAGTATTAAGTTAAAAGTAGTATAAAATTAATGACTGGGGACCATATACATCCCCTATCATGACGACAAAAAACTGACGAAAAACATATTATATAGAATTATATTGTAGTAAAAAAGGCAAATTATTGTGTCGGTAAGATGTATTCAAGTGTTAAGTATGTGCTATTTAGATAGGAGGAAATGAATGTGAAATTGTGACAAGGGACCCTCTACATCCCCCTTATAAATGTAAACATGTGAAGAAAAAAAAAAAAAAAAAAAAAAAAAAAAAAAAAAAAAAAAAAAAAAAAAAAAAAAATGAACAAGAATACTTTAAGAAATGAAAGTAAAAAAAACAAGAAATAAAACAAACACATGTGATATTTAAATGTATTTATTTATTTTATATGACTTGAGGGAAATCCTCAAAAAATTATTGTAAAATAGCACATTCAAAATAAAAGTATAGCACTATAAGGACCCTCTACCACTTGAGCAAGGGGGGAAAAGCCGGAAGTGGGGGCGCAAAGCGCTTCCACATTATAAAAAAAAAAAAAAAAAACCTAACCTAACCTAACCTAACCTAACCTAACCTAACCTAACCTAACCTAACCTAACCTACCTACCTACCTACCTACCTACCTACCTACCTACCTACCTACCTACCTACCTACCTACCTACCTACCTACCTACCTACCTACCTACCTACCTACCTACCTACCTACCTACCTACCTACCTACCTACCTACCTACCTACCTACCTACCTACCTACCTACCTACCTACCTACCTACCTACCTACCTACCTACCTACCTACCTACCTACCTACCTACCTACCTACCTACCTACCTACCTACCTACCTACCTACCTACCTACCTACCTACCTTCCTACCTACCTACCTACCTACCTACCTACCTACCTACCTACCTACCTACCTACCTACCTACCTACCTACCTACCTACCTACCTACCTACCTACCTACCTACCTACCTACCTACCTACCTACCTACCTACCTACCTACCTACCTACCTACCTACCTACCTACCTACCTACCTACCTACCTACCTACCTACCTACCTACCTACCTACCTACCTACCTACCTACCTACCTACCTACCTACCTACCTACCTACCTACCTACCTACCTACCTACCTACCTACCTACCTACCTACCTACCTACCTACCTACCTACCTACCTACCTACCTACCTACCTACCTACCTACCTACCTACCTACCTACCTACCTACCTACCTACCTACCTACCTACCTACCTACCTACCTAAACCTAAACCTAAACCTAAACCTAAACCTAAACCTAAACCTAAACCATACCCGCCATCCATACCCGCCAACCATACCCCCCAACCATACCCCCCAACCATACCCCCCAACCATACCCCCCAACCATACCCCCCAACCATACCCCCCAACCATACCCCCCAACCATACCCCCCAACCATACCCCCCAACCATACCCCCCTACATATATTTTTAATTGCTTTAATAGTTCTACTAGTGCTTCACAGATGGCGGTAAAAATAATAATTAAATTCTTTTATATTGTTATAGTAGTTCTTGTAGTGCTTCGCAGATGGCGCTCATAATAATAATAACAATTAATATTTTGTAGCAAGTTTTAGTAATTCACCCACTCACTTCACTGATGGTGATGAAAATAATATAATAATTAGAAAATAATGATAATTTAAAAAACTAATTTAACTACAGTAGAAACTCGATTAACCGGACTAATTGTTGTCGTTAGGCATTCGGATAATCGAAAATCCGGATAATCGAATGTATGAAGAATAGCGGAGCTTGTGCATATAATATGTATTATGTAGTACATAATATTGTGTTTATTAAAAATAACAAATACATATTAATGAAAATCAATGTTTATTAATAAATTATAATGTGTATTTGGAAATTTGCGTTTAGTAATCATGAAATAGAATAAGTAATATTATGTAAGTTTTATTTGGTTTAAAATATTTGACGGGTGTCCTCCCGTGACCATGGTCGCTGAAAAGTATCCGAAACGTCGGGCTTGTGAAAGACTTCATAAAGCGCGATAAAATTCGCGCAATAATTTACTAAAACAATAATGAATGACGTGGCCAGTGATTCCGCGGGGCGCATGTTAGCTTGGCCGGACATTTGGGTAGAAAGACCGAACACCCTACATTATGGCGGATTTTTCTCAGTATACAGAACCGGTCGGTCGGTAGTCCGGATACTCGCGAATCCGTATAACTGAGGTCCGGATAATCGAGTTTCTACTGTACATATATTTTTAATTGATTTAATAGTTCTACTAGTGCTTCACAGATGGCGTTAAAAATAATAATTAATATCTTTTATATTGTTATAGTAGTTCTTGTAGTGCTTCACAGATGGCGCTCATAATAATAATAATAATAATAAATATTTTGTAGCAAGTTTTAGTAATTCACCCACTCAATTCACTGATGGTGTTGAAAATAATATAATTATTAGAAAATAATGATAATTTAAAAAACTAATTAAACTACGTATATTTTTAATTGCTTTAGTAGTTCTACTAGTGCTTCACAGATGGCGTTAAAAATAATTCGAAAATAATGGTAATTAAAAAATATTTAAACTACATAATATATTTTTATTGGCATAGTAGTTCTACTAGAGCTTCACAGATAGCGTTTAAAATAATAACAAATATAATATTTATAATTGCTACAGTAGTTCTGCTAGCAGATCTAGTGCTTCAAAGATGGCGTTAAAAATAATAATAATAAATACCTTTTTATTGCTACAGTAGTTCTGCTAGCAGAACTAATGCTTTACAGATGGTGTAGAAAATAATAAGAATGAATACCTTTTTTAATTGCTATTGTAGTTCTGCTAATGATTCACAGATGGTGTTTAAAATAAAATTAATGAATCTCTATTAAATTATTATAGTAGCTCTGCTAGTGCTTCACAGATGGCGCTGAACAGAAATTAAAACATTTTATGAAATGGAAGATATTATATCAGTATTCAGCAGGTATTTATTTTATAAAACACATTTAATACACTTCCATGAGATTGATCACGGAAAATTTTTTTGTTCCCTGGCGGAACTCGAACCTGCTACCTGTGACTTATGTGCCAATGCCCTAGCCATTATGCCACAGAGAATGTTTGTGATTTTACTTCTTTGACTTTATTATAAAACTGACATTTTCATAAGTCTGATTTTTTATTCTTATTTCATTTTATATCAGATTTAAATAAACAATTTGAATTTGGTAGCCCTTTTCCGGATTAGAACAGTAAAACTAAGTAGATTTGTTTAGTATTAAACATAATTTATTGCAGTTTTGGCGTATTTAAAAAATTGTAATCACATCAATTTGTACTGCCTCTTTTTTATGTACCTTATCAACAAAGCAACTAACATTACTATAGAATAAAGAGGTATGTACTTACTACATATATTATAATAAATGTTCAACCCCCGCCTCTCTAAACACACAATCAGTCCGAGCGTCTTAAAATTGATTGGGTAGCATTGTTGAAAATTGAAACTTGAAACATTTACCGAGTTCTCACTTTATTGTTTGTACTTCCGTACAGTAAAACCATTATTTTTCGTTTTGTATCTAACTTGCCCCGTAGGTACGTGTTCGGAACATTGTATTCACACAATTCACACACATTTTTTTCACAACACACAACTCACTGCAATCCTTTAGGTGTAACGACAAGAAAAACGCGAGAAACCATTATTACTGACTACAGAACGATGAGGATAAATAAGACGTGACATCGCATCTTCGACCTGCGCCTGGGCAAAGAATTCAGACGCACGTCTGAATTCTTTGGCCTGGGGAAACCACAAACTATATAGAGAATACTACGTATTGGGGAAACCCTTTCACAAATTATGGAGTCCGCCGTCCCCGCTAGCCACTCCGTGTCGCAAAAGAAGTCCTGCGGCCAAAGCCGGAACTAAATTTGACGAGCTTGACATTCTCACATCTGTCTTGAGTGAAAAATTGTGATATTTTAAATTGTTTTACGTGTATAAGGAACTTGTTGAAAGGTTGTATAAGGAATGAAAAGTGCGAGCCGTATAATGATCGTTGATGTAAAAGAGTTTTGTGAATTAGAAAGTAAGAATAAGCAACTACTATACTATTTTCATTTCTTTATTTTCTCGATGACAGATCCTGTGAAAACTTGAACGAGCGTCTTTTTTACATTATGTATGTGTCGCAGTCATCTGGTTGAATCAGTCATTTGATTGTATCACTAGCGCGTTAATCGAATGACGACATTTAATTGAATGACACTATATAATATATTATACTCTATGTGAATGACTAAAGGACAACTCGTCAAGTTGTTGAATGTAACGTTCAACGTCTTGACTGAACGTCATTTAGCATTGTCGTTGCATTCAACGATATAGCCGACTTTGTAATGTTTTTTTGTGGTTCGCAACTTAAAGGGTAACTTACTTTACATAACAAAAATGAGGACATGATATGACATACCTAATTATGATTTTATATTGTATTTTAAGTCTCTGTGAATCCAAAAAGTCTTTGTCACCTTGTGAAATAAGAGTTTAGGTAAAAAAAATGTGTGTGTGTCAGCTCCGACGCACGACTGGAGTTTACTCCTCAAGTACGAGTATCTAACCATACGCAAAAAATGATAAAAAAAAAATTATAACTTCACAATTACAATGTTAATTATTAATATTTATAACAAAAAAAATAGCAATATAAATACATCGACACTAATAGAAACAAACAAGCCCAATAACATATAGTATATAGGTATAGTCGCCTATACAGCATACCCTATGTACGTCTCAATACACTCACAGCTAAATTAGAAAGTTGCGCACTAAAGGTGCGCACCAAAAACGTGACACTTTTTCGTTAGTTCAGTTGGTTTTACCCCTCGGATTTTTCTCATACCGGGCGCCTTATATATGAAAATCGATTCTTAAGGAGTAAACTCCAAAAACGAAAAGTCTATAATCACAGGATCAGTTTCATTTACGAATGTAATATTATGATACTAAAAAAACATTACAAGTATAACAACTTGCTAACATTTATTAAATTATTAGTATAAATAGGCGTATTAGTAGGTAAATCCATGCTGTCACACTATTTTATTACGTACAAGTCACTTTAAAGTAAATTTAGTCAAAACAATATCAAGGCAATTGCTATCTGCGCAAGCTGTTTTACGCCAAAGTTTTGGTGACTACTAACGCCGCGGTGGGAAAAAATGAACTAAATTACAATCACTTGACTAATTTTACGTCCGCTCTGTTCAAAGGGCTATATTACAATCCGCTATCTAGTTGGACGTTGAGCGACGCTTGTTCAATCAACGTTCGGCCTAGTCATTCAATTAAATGTCGTCATTTGATTAATGCGCTAGTGATACAATCAAATGACTGATTCAACCAGATGACTGCGACATATGCATTATTTTATAAAAATATGACGTTTTCACACGTACAAGGTTATTCCAGAGTCGGAGATACTCATAGGGATAGAGCTTTATCGATAAACGTAACACGATAACAGAACCGATATTTTTGTACAAAGTGTAAGAAACTAAACTACTGCCGAATACTTTTGTACAAATTTATCAACTAATATTATATTAAATTAAAAGATATTACACGTATTAATTCTTGATTGATAATCCCAATTTGTGATGAATGTCACCGTCACGACAGGTAAATAGAGATGCCAGGGTCACTGGTTTTTGCCTAATTTATGGCTAGAGTATTTTCATTAGTTCTATAGAAGTCATCGCCACTTTAGAAGTCCGATAGACGCGGCGCTGCGGTCTCATAACTCAATGTTGCCAATTTATAGTGTAATGATTTTCCACCAAGTCTAGTACAATAAAAAATTTAAATAATTATAAGGCCTATGGTCAGTAGTGGATTGATAAAGACTGAGTATGATAATAATGACAAAAATAATAGAGATGTTGAATAATTTTTTTAATTGATTTTATTTGATAGATATACTATAGACAAACACGAAAAAAAGACTTTTGTAAAGAAATTTGTCCAATTTTAACAAAAAATTAAATAAAGAAAAATAGATTTTAAAATTGCCCTTGAAACGCTCCAAGCGTCATTACGTCACACACCGCATTCAGAGCTCGCGCTATGTTAGGTGAGTTATGACAGTTTGTACTTAACTCAATGTTCAGTGACGTCATCGCCTTATACGCGTTTGCAGTCACGTGATAATGCATGATAAATAATGCATTTTAAATTAATTTTCTAAATTTTAAGACAAATAAGTAGACTTTTTAAATGTTATTTTAGGTTTTCAAATACTGTATTTAATGTGTAAAATATAACTTTACATGAATTTGTAACATGTGTCAACATCCCTATTATAGCAGCAAAATAAAAATCTCCCTGCCAGGTTTTAGTAAAATAAAATATATTTTTTTGTAAATATTTCATTCGTATTTTTTACGTATAACCGATTAGTAGAATTCATCTAAAACAAGCTTTTTCGGATGTGTTCGGCTTTTGCCAGGAGTGACGATTTTCTCAGAAGTAATTGCTGCCATTGTTACTTCTTTTGTTATTCGACCTTTTTTATAGAAACACCTGAAAATATAATTCATCTGAGCAAGGATTTAATTCTTTTACCTTGTATTTATATTCATATAAAATATCATAAGATAAATGTTTTTACCATAAATTAGGCAAAAATAAGTGACTCTGGCATCTCTAAAATTTACCTGTCATGGCAGTGACATTTATAAACATTTTATTCAACGGGGTTAATTGTTGTTTATTTTTATTTTCTAATTCACAAAATTATTTCACTTTTATGATCATTTTACGGCCTTCACTTTTTACACCTCACTTTATATTATATGCTCCATATTTCACATAAAACAATTTAAAATATCACAACTTCTTACTCCAGACAGACGTCAAGATGTCAATGTTGTCAAATTTAGTTCGGTCATTAGTCGCAGGACTTTAAAAGTGGCGACGACTATACATTCATCTTTTATGACATTTTATATAAAGATAAAGATTTTATATGTAAACATAATAATTGTACACTGTTCGGTGATATAAAATTAAAGTCTAGTCATGTTTAACAAGTTACGGTGTACAAATTATATAAAATAAATAATAATTATTGTAATAGGTATGTATAAAAAATATCAAATTATTGTTCAAAATATTATCAAAACAAAAAGAACGGGCCAACATTTTCAAACATGTGTTCTGAATAGTGATACCAGCTACTTCGGTTCTCCCATAAATCACATATTAATAACACTGGAAAATAAGAAAATTCACGAATTTAACAGAAAACATATAAACATGACAAGCTGACAAATAACAACAACTCGACATCATGGATGTAGTATATTACAGGATGGCGTACTCGGAAAAATGTATTTACGAAAGTGAACACTAACTCAACGCATTAAGTATTATTTTCTAATGGGCATTACACAGCTGCTGATCCGAGCCGAGCGGGATAGCAATATGTTAGAAGTGTGTCTCGTTCTTTTATCCTGCCAGCTTAAAAATGTATTTTATTAAAAAGGAGACGGTCCAAAATTGTATGAGACCTTGGCGTACTTTTGTACACATAATGATATGAAGGAAAATAAATATTCAAACAGTTTTAATTTAATCATATCCATAAATTCTTCTCAATTTCAGCGTAAGAATAATTTAATATTTCCAAGATATGCAACACTATATGATATAACAATGGCGTATGAATATTTTCTTTAGCGTTTATGGCTATAAATCTACGTCCAAATGAAAAGTTCAAGTCGTCAAAATATCCACAAAAATGCAAGACACACATTCACGAGTTAACAACTCTATAACAAAGCTTGAAATAGATACAAAAAGTTATAAAATTACCATGAGTGACGCCATTTTTCAATAATGACGTTTAGGTAATAGCCGCTATCTTTGTGTGGAATAGCTAATATTTGAAAACCTTGATATTTTTTTATTTTTTTGCACGTAACTTATCACAATAAACTAATTTATTTTATTTTTAATGAAATCTATTTATTTTTATTTATTTATAGTATATGTACTATGTACAAGACTACACCAGAAATGGACCGTCTCCTTTTGGCTGATCAAATATTTCATCGAAAAAAATTGTCTTTTTAATATTATTTTGACAATTGTATGTCAAGAAATTGTAATTGAATTTATTTATTTAAATATATTTCCAATTCAAAAAGAAAACATAAATTATTATTTTGCTTATTTCTTTTATTTCTTATGGTAGCCCAGTTAAGTGTAATCTTGACATTTTGTATTGTAATGGTTGCTATGGTTACTTAAATAACATAATTAGTAAATCAAACTACTATGGTGACCATGATTTTTTTGGAACGAAGTTCCTTACGGCAGGCTTGGAGAGGAATAATAGCAATGCGAAAAGCAATGGTCAGAACGTGAGACAGAGTGACTCCGTACTAAACTTCCCACGTTCCTAATTATTTTAATCAGTTTGAATCCATGGCATCTTTAGTTGTTTTGTAATCTTAATTCAAGAATGCGTTATTATGAGAGTAAGGGTTTGTTTCACAATGTCCTAATAAAGTACCAATTAAGCTATTTGCAACATATTTACCACATAACTACAACGTTTTTGTTTCACAATTGACAAATAGCAATATTTGGCTAATAAAGTTCCCTGTAAACTATAGGTCGGATCAACTGGCCATTAGCAAATTTATCTGCCACATAAATTAGTTGACAGATATATACGCGGTTGACAGCTTCACGACATTTGACAATTTGACGTTCCGGTAACAGTAATATACAAAATAATTTAAATTGTGTTTTGAACGCTTAATAATTAAGGGATAACATTATATACAATGTCTATGTAAATAAAAGGTATAAAGATGGTATGATACATACATTTAAATTATAAAAACATATTTTCATGTATATTTACAACATGGAATGTTTTTCTAAAACATATTTATCGTAAAATGGAACTATAAAATGCGAGGTTGCCAAGCCTACTAACCAGTAAGTGCCAAATAGGGATCTGCCAAATAAATTTACAGGGAAGATGATGGTGAAACCCAATCAAGACTAACTAGATGATTTATGTGTCAGTTAATTTATGTGTCATATATTAACTGACACATAAATCTTCTAGTTAGTCTTGATTGGGTTATATATAGGGTACTTTACTAGTATATTGTGAAACAGACCCTAAACCTAAGATTTGCAGTTAATATTTTGGGATGATAATGATATCTCGACCACCTGATGACAGATTCCCGTCAAGTATATACCTTATTTCAAGTATTATGTATTTCGTAATCCATCTACTATTCTTCAGATTTTAACCATTGCTAATGTTGGTATTTTCGTTTGTAAGTATAATACTTGTGTCAGATTTTTCAAGCACCCTAAATGCATCTAAGCTAGCTTGCGATATCTGCCGGGGCTAAACGCGCCTTTTGAAGAACTTAAAAACTCGAGATTTATAATATTATGGCAGTCGTGGTAAACTCATGCAGCGCTTAAAACTGCATACATCAAGTATGTACTAGTAGGATATAAACCTTACTGCAATTAAATTTTTTAAAACCCATTTCCTGACAGTTTGAATTTTTGAAAGACATTTGTCCCACATGTCAAAATCTTATTTTCACCTTATAAGAAAGGGACACACTCCTAAACACTGGCTATCTCTGTCGGCTCGTTTTTCTGTTACGAGTGCTCGGTCCTGTTATATATTATTACGTCCATTCTCGACATATATTTATATGCTAAGAGTAAGTATCTACAGAGGTCGTCCTATTTTAAACGTCACGAGTTAGAGTGAGACTACAAGTTATAATTTTAGTGTAAGAAACAGAGACAGAAGATTTTTCTTTTGTCCCTGTCACCGTCACCTAAATATTTTGTTTGGCAAACTGTGTATTCTTGCCAAACAAATACATACGTATTTGTTTTTCGGAGATTTTAATAGTTTTACGCAACTTGAAACAGAGATTTATTGCGATTTATTTGAATTGAGTTAATGCGCAATGGTGAGTTGCAATATTTTAGGTTGTAAAAGCCGCAGTGAACAAAAATTGATGGATTAACATTTTACTCGTTAGTTGTTTAATGATGTGAAAATATAATATGTATGTAGTAATATATTGATTATAATGTCGTGTTTTAACTTAAATTCAACTCGTTGTAACTCATTAAATATCGATTACATGTAGAATTTTAACAATTATTTAAAACATAACCTTGAATTGTTCGAGGTGTAGTGTTGCCATGATAGGATTGTTTTTTACCTTACGGTTACGGATTTCCTTTTGTCCTTGTTAAAAAAAACAGGTTGTTCAGTTGTGAGATGGAGAAAAAAAAAACAAATATTTATAATGCTAACAATGTCTTGTATGTCAATACACATAATTTAATTTATATCTCCTTACATCTTATTTACAGTAACAGAAATTGCCACTTTTATTATTTTTTAAGTTTAATTCAATGTATTGACTTACTTGATACTAGTAAAATGTTATAAAATACATTAAATAAAACATTTCATACCAAAAAAATAGAAGCAGTAAAGTAAATAAAATAGCAATAAAGTGTGAGGAATGACTATCCGCGATTGCCAATTGTTTCTCATAAATAGTATTCAAGTTTTATTCAAAGAAGAGATTTTGGTGGATTGCATTATCCATCTCAAGATGTAATAGTAATAATAATAATATCTATGGACGCTTTTTACACCACGTCAATCTGGTCCCGTGGTAAGTACTCGAAGAGACTTGTGTTATTGGTACCAGATAACGGAAAATACATATATTTAATATTTTTTATATTAATACTTAAATTTAAGATTTTTTTATATAATACACATATTTAATACACATCCATGACCCAGGAACACAGAAAACTTTTTTGTTCCCTGGCGGAATTCGAACCCGCAACCTCCGGCTTGAGCGCAAACGCGCTAGCCATTGAGCCACAGAGGTCGTCAAAGTAAAAAGTAATAAAAGATTGCCTACTGCATGTAGGTAAGGTAGGAATTCTAGAAAAATCTCTGAGACATTATTTATTCACTCGTGGTAATGCTTATTTTAATAATAAAAATGGCCTACCAAAGTTGATTGACAATGTTTTTAAAAAAATAGTTGATTCTAAAGTATTTGCGAAATTAAGGGATCACGTATTGGAACAAAGTCCACTCGACAATCATCTGTCGTTGTTAATTAAGGCAAGTGTTCTTAGATACCTTGAGGTGAGAATTCATTTCATTATGAAAAAAACATCTCAAAGCGAAGAGAAGTAAAGGAAATTTAAGACGTAAGGAGATATAAATTAAATTATGTGTATTGACATACCAAGACATTGTAAGCATTATTAATATTTGTTTTTTTTTCTCCATCTCACAACTGAATAACCTGTTTTTTTTAACAAGGACAAAAGGAAATCCGTAACCGTAAGGTAAAAAAAAATCCTATCATGGCAACACTACTGTCGGCGCCTATCGTGCCTATTCGGGCCTCGTCGGGCGGCGACAGGGCGACAGCGGGGTCAACGCACGGGAGGAGCGGTGAGCGGCGCACGATCGCTCGGCCGCCAGACTGCCACCAGCTGTTGCGCACCAGCATACGGGCATTTCGTTGTCTCACAATAAATATTTATATTTAAATACAGTCCACTCTTTTTATAACCCCCTTCGAGGCCTTAACATTGGTCCTTCGAGCCCTTGAAGAGGATTTGGTTTTTCGACGCGAAAGCTGAAATTCGGAACGTCAACATCGGCAGATTTGACCGTTAAAATACGAACACAGCAAGTGAGAACAAAGAAGTCGTTCCCGTAGCTGCAGCAAGACAACAATTCAAGAAGCTGGTGTCTTTCTCTGGGAGTATATTTACAGTATTTGAGTGAGTTCGTTCCAATTAAAAAGTTTATTTCCCTTTATTTTTCTATATTTTGCCGAAAATAATTAGTGACTTATCTTTAAAATCATAGAAATTAAAATATTTACAAATAAAATATTACTAATAGCTTGAATGCATTACAAATTCATTGTGTAGTTCACTCGTATACGCATCGAGTAAGTTGTCGTGTCCTTGAACGTGACTTTGACCGCAATCCTTTGTCCTTGCATTGTAACGGACGATTGACCGTTAGACAAGGAATTTCAAGTGACCTACTTTTAATATTTACTATTTTTTATTGATTTAATTCATATTTTCACATTCGATTTACCTAAATAATGGCAGATAACATTAAAACATTAATTAAAAAACGTAGTTCAATTAAATCAAAGCTTACAATTTATAATAATTTTTTAAATTTAATTAAAAGTGGTCCCGAAGTATCGGATTTACAGCGGCTAGGCTTACAGGAGCGTTTTAACAAATTCGAAACCCTACATTCAGAATTTGATGACTTACAGACCCACATTGAAATTCTTGCCGACGATGCCGATGCAGCATTTGCGGAACGTGAAGACTTCGACCGTCAGTTTTTCGACCTGGTGGCACTCACGCGCAGCCTGCTCGGTGCTTCGTCGAACGGTGTGGGGTCCGAGGCGGGCTTCGGAGACGCTAATTCAGGTGCACATATTTCCAATAGGAATGATTTTGTACGTTTGCCAAAAATCGACTTGCCTCATTTTGATGGGAATTATCAGTGCTGGCTTGAGTTCAGAGACACATTTAAGTCATTAATTCACGACAACCCTAGCATTAATAATATAAACAAGTTTCATTATTTGCGCGCTGCACTTCAAGGCAACGCAGCTTTAATTATTAAAAATATAGATTTTAAAGGCGACCACTACATAATTGCGTGGGATTTGTTGTGCGAACGATACAATAATAATCGTCTTCTTGTCAGTAACCATATTCAAGCGTTGTTCGATACCGAGCCAATAAGCAGGGAGTCGAGTATTTCAATACGCAATCTTGTCGACGTAATAAATAAGAATGTCAGGGCACTTACATCCTTAAACCAACCGACTGAACACTGGGATACTATATTGATCCATGTAATGGTTAAAAAATTAGACATGACAACCAGTCGCGATTGGGAAGAGCACAGAAATACATTTTCCTCTGATAATCCCAATTTATCACAATTTTGTACCTTTTTAAATAGACGAGCGGACTGGTTGGAATCCGTTGAATCTAATATTAGTTCAACATCATCATCAGCTCGAGTTAGTCAAACGTTGAATACGTATCAAAATAAATCAATTGTTGCCTTAAATAATAATCACACAAACAACACAAAACTCACTCAAATCAACAAAAAAATTAATACAAAATTACATAAATTAAATAAATGTCCTCTTTGCTCCCAAGGTCACGCTTTGTTTAAATGCGAGTCGTTTCGAAATCTTAGCATAGAAGATCGCATACAAAAAATTAATGACTTTAATGTTTGTCAAAATTGCTTACGCTTTGGACATTTTGCTAAACAATGCAAGCTTTCGCATTGTAAATATTGCAATAAAAAACACAATACGCTTTTACACTTAGAAGCACATGAACCCAATAAATTTGCTGATCCTTTGCCATCTGCTTTGCTTTCGGCTTCGCCTTCTACGTCTAATGTTGTGCTATCAGCCAATTCTATGCAGCTTGCTACTTCTGCGCATGTTTTACTGTCCACAGCGCTCGTGAACGTGATCAGCGCGACGGGTAAGAAGTACACTGCACGTCTATTGCTGGACAACGGTAGTACGGCGAACTTCGTAACTAAGAGCTTGTCGGATACACTGGGTTTGTCACGACGCGGTACGAGCACCAAGGTAACGGGTATTAATAATCACATATCCACTAGTACACAGTCTTGTCATCTCACAATAGAGTCTTTATGCTGTGCCTTCAAAGTTGATATCGAGTGTTATATTTTGCCCGAAATAACAAAATTGCTGCCGTGTTCTTTCGTGAACATCAATAATGTCCCTATTCCTACAGGTCTTAAATTAGCGGACCCGAACTTTAATGTTCCGTCGGTCGTTGATATCCTGGTAGGGGCAGAAGTATTTTGGAATGTATTATGCAACAATACTATCGACTTAGGCAAAAATCTTCCAAAACTATCGGAAACCAAATTCGGATGGTTAGTGTCAGGTAGTATTTCCCTACAACCTAACAGTAGGTCTAATTTTTCTTATACTCCATGCTTCCATTCCAATGTCACTCCCGATCTTACTCAATTTTGGGAGCTTGACGATGTGTCACCTAAGCATATACATTCTCTCGAGGAACGAATGTGTGAACAAATTTTTCATGAAACTACCGTTCGTAAAAATGATGGTAGGTTCGTCGTCACGATGCCTTTAAAAAGGGATCCCAGCACTCTAGGACAGTCTTATGAAAACACTAAAAAACGTTTTTTGTCACTAGAGCGGAGTTTTAAGCGTGATCCCGCGTTTAAAAACAAATATATCGAGTTTATGCGCGAATATGAACGTCTAGGCCACATGACACTAGACTCTTGCAGTTCTATTGATAACAGCATAACAAAATATTATATACCTCATCATGGGGTTATTCGTAGTTCTAGCACCACTACTCAACTACGCGTAGTATTCGACGCATCGTCCTCTTCTAGTTCGGGAGTGTCATTGAATGACATTCAGATGGTCGGTCCCGTAGTGCAAGACGATCTTTTTAACATTTTAACACGTTTTCGTCAACATAAATATGTGGTGTCCAGTGACGTCGAAAAAATGTACAGGGCAATTGAGTTAACTCCAGAACAACGACCTCTGCAAAAAATTTTATTCCGGTTTGATCCGTCAGAGCCCCTTAAGATCTATACGTTAAATACGGTCACCTATGGTACTGCATCTGCGCCCTACTTAGCAACCAAATGCTTAGTGAGCTTGGCTGACAACATTGCGGATAGTCAAGTCCAATCTGCCATAAGACGGGACTTTTATGTAGATGACTATTTAAGTGGAGGGAGTACCATAGCAGAGACTGTCAACGTTTCAAAGCAGGTTCAATCAGTTCTGGCGTCTGCTAAATTTAACCTTCGGAAATGGAGATCTAACCATCCAGACATTCTAAAACAAATTTCAAATAGCGACAATTTCAATAATATTTTGCATTTCTCTGAACAAGGTTTAAATTCTTATCTATCTAAAACTCTAGGTCTTAACTGGGTTTGTGATTCTGACACCCTGACTTATAGTATAAATATTACACCTTCTACTAAAGTCACTAAACGACACATCCTATCTGTCATCAGTCAGATTTTTGATCCTCTGGGCCTTGTAGGTCCTTGTATTGTTGAGGCAAAAATCCTTATGCAACGACTGTGGATAGAAAAATACGACTGGGACGACGAAGTAGCATTAAACATTAAAAATCTATGGTCTACATTCGAAGAAACGGTAATTGCATTAAATACTTTAAAAATTCCCCGTTGGGTTTTGCGTGAAGGCTCTACTATGCACGAAATACATGTCTTTACCGATGCGTCAGAAAAGGCATACGGTGCTTGTGTCTACATTCGTTCACGCAATACAATGGGTTGCATAGGCGTACAACTTCTAGTCTCTAGAAACCGTGTAGCGCCCATTAAGTCAACTACCATACCGAGACTCGAACTTTGCGGAGCTTTGTTAGGTGCAAGGTTGTGTACTAGGGTTCAAGAATCGCTTACCATACCCATTCTTAGATGTAAATTCTGGTGCGACTCAACAATAGTCCTGGGCTGGCTCTCCACTCCTTCTAACCAATTAAAACCTTTTGTTAGGAGCAGAGTGAACGAGATACATGAGAGCACGCGTGATCATACCTGGAGCTACGTACCGTCGAGGGACAACCCGGCAGATCTTGTTTCCCGTGGTCTATCCGCCAACAATATCATAGACTCATCTTTGTGGTGGTCCGGACCATCTTTTTTATTACGATGCGAAAACGAATGGCCAAAAATGCCTAATACAGTGAAACACGATTTGCCGGACGTAGTAACGCATTTCATTAGTGACAATAGTAATCATTCATGTAATATTCATCATTCAGACGTCACCAATCATTCATCAATCATATATAATTTATTAGAAAAACATTCATCTTTAACAAAGGTACAAAACACAATCTCATATTTACAAAGATTCATCTACAATTTAAAACATAAAAATAAATTAAGTGGCAATCTGTCGACAAAAGAACTACAAAATTCATTTAATTTAATAATTCATTATTCTCAGCTAGACATGTTTCCTGACGATTACAAAACTTTAAAATCTGGGAAAAAATTGGCTCGTGATAGTAAACTCATTCGTTTATCAGCATTCATTGATGATCATGATCTCATCCGCGTGGGCGGGAGGCTCGATAACTCCCCCTACGACTTCAGTACCAAGCATCCCATCGTAGTATGTAGTAAGCACATTTTCACAATTAAATTATTTCAAATGCAACATTTAAAACTTCTACACGCTGGCCCTCAATTACTTCTAAGTCACATTCGACAGTCGTTTTGGCCTCTAGGCGGTAGAATATTAGCTAGGTCTGTCGTGAATAAATGTATAAAATGTTTCAGACACAAGGCGCAAAACATACAGCCTATAATGGGTCATTTACCTAGCTCAAGAACTAGTCTCGAATTCCCATTTTTGAACTGCTATGTAGATTACGCTGGCCCAGTACTTTTGGCCGATCGCAAGGGACGCGGCTGCAAACTTACAAAATCTTATATGTGCATCTTTGTTTGCTCGGCAGTAAAAGCCGTCCACTTGGAGCTCGTCACTGATCTTACTACCGAAGCTTACATGGCCGCTCTTAATCGGTTCGTGGCACGTCGGGGTAAACCTCGAAGTATCACGTCTGATAACGGGACAAATTTCATAGGCGCCGCGAACGAAATCTACAGGTTCTTACGTTCATCAAATGTTGCATCTGAAATCGCGCAAGAGGGTATCGAATTCGTCTTTACACCGGCTTACAGTCCTCATTTTAATTCATTGGCTGAAGCCGTTGTAAAATCGTGTAAGCATCATTTAAAACGGTTATTGCATCTCGTACATTTCACTTTCGAGGAGATGGTCACTTGTCTCTCTCTTATAGAGGCGGTCTTAAATTCGCGCCCTCTTACTCCATTATCATCCGATCCCACTGATTATTCGGCACTAACACCTGCTCACTTTTTAATTGGACGGCCACTCTTGTCTGTGCCATGCTCTCAGACGACGGACGCCAAAATAACGACTCTGGAACGATGGAAGCGGATCCAGTACATCCAGCTTCACTTTTGGCGTCGCTTTCATAATGAGTACATTTCCTCACTTCAGCAAAAATGCAAGTGGTTCAGTTCCAGAGGTGAAGTGAAGACGGGATCCATGGTCCTGATCAAGGACAAGACGACACCGCCGCTGCTGTGGTGCCTCGGTCGGGTCTCCAGGACCTACCCGGGCGTGGACGGAGTCACAAGAGTAGCAGAGGTGAAGACGAAGAAAGGAACCATTCGTCGTGCCTTCAACTGCCTCTGTCCTCTACCTATTGACGACTGACGTCAACCCGGGGAGTATGTCGGCGCCTATCGTGCCTATTCGGGCCTCGTCGGGCGGCGACAGGGCGACAGCGGGGTCAACGCACGGGAGGAGCGGTGAGCGGCGCACGATCGCTCGGCCGCCAGACTGCCACCAGCTGTTGCGCACCAGCATACGGGCATTTCGTTGTCTCACAATAAATATTTATATTTAAATACAGTCCACTCTTTTTATAACCCCCTTCGAGGCCTTAACACTACACCTCGAACTATTCAAGGTTATGTTTTAAATAATTGTTAAAATTCTACATGTAATCGATATTTAATGAGTTACAACAAGTTGAATTTAAATTAAAACACGACATTATAATAAATTCTACTACATTCATAATATATTTTCACATCATTAAACAACTTACGAGTGAAATGTTAATCCATCAATTTTTGTTCACTGCCGCTTTTAGACACTAAAATATTGCAACTCACCACTGCGCATTAACTCAATTCAAATAAATCGCAATAAATCTCTGTTTCAAGTTGTGTAAAACTATTAAAATATTCGAAAAACAAATACGTACGTATTTGTTTGGCAAGAATACACAGTTTGCCAAACAAAATATTTAGTCACGGTGACAGGGACAAAAGAAAAATCTTCTGTCTCTGTTTCTTACACTAAAATTATAACTTGTAGTCTCACTCTAACTCGTGACGTTTAAAATAGGACGACCTCTATAGGTACTTTCTCTTAGATTTCGACCAATAGGCTATACATATAAAATACTAGTGAAATAGATATAGTAATAGCTTAACTGTCTTCAGGCAACTACAGAAAAAAAATTATTTATTTATTTTTCTTTACTTTTAAATAATTCTCGTATATTTCTATAATTGTAGGTCATAAGTTCTAATAATTTATGTATAATGTATTATGTCAAAACCTTAACTCCATTCAGATAATATCAGTTTATCCTGTAATTTTATTAATTTTCTTTTTAAATCTCTTTTTTTTCTTGTGTTCGACTATGCTGCTTATATACATACAATTCTTGTTTTTTTTTGTCCGTGTCTTTTCTTGTCCAATGTCTTATTTCCATGGAACTCTAAGTATATTCGTGTATAATATGTTGTTTGTATTCTTTTAATTGTGTGACTGTTTGTTTCGTGAATAAAATAAAATAAAACAACATGAGCGTGTCGCTTATCACATTTATTGCTGCGAGTCGGGCGGGTGCTGTTGGTTCGGCGCGGGCGCGGGTGAGGGCACAGCGGCGGAGGCGGGCGCGGAGGCGGACGGGGGCGCGGGTGCGAGGTGCGCCAGCACCACGTGATGAGGGGGGCGCGCGGCGCGACGCAGGGCCAGCTGCTGCAGTTGCAGCGAGCGCAGTGCGGCGCCGCCGGCCGCCGACATGGTGCCCATCGTCGCAGTCACGCCAGCGCTGCCCTCGGCGACGCCCACACCGGTTCCACTCTGTAACACATGACAACTTGGTACATAGATTCAAGTGAAAGTTCTAAATCTTTATGGGTTAAGGCAAGCCTTTAAATATGAATCAAAAGCAGTAGTGATAAAATTTTAACATAATTTAAATTTCATCACTACTGCTTTCAATAAGCCGCGATAAAATCCGTAAAAGTTGTTTCATCATAATGAATTGAAGGTAATTTCGTAAAAAGTTATTTTCTTATGTTTTGCCAAGTGATAGTCAAAGTTTAGTTGCCATATAATATTATACTACCTGCCTTCGTTACATACATACATTTTTTGGTCAATTCACAGAATATCTTTATAAATTGTAATTTATAGCTGATGTGTTATTAAAATATATAAGATAAATTAATGAAAATTGTCATTTAAGTCCATTGAGTAGTTATTTTGGCGTTCATATGTTCAGCAGTGGTTGAATAAATGCTGATGATGATGATAATGAAGTAGTTATTGTGTGAAAGAGTAACAAACATCTATACATACAATCTTTATTGTTTATAATATTACTAGGATTTCCCTCATATTATTTCTCTGACTAGATAGTCAATAGTAATCTGTGATTTCATATCTTAACAATAACTATACGAAATTATCATGATTTTAGCAAATAGCATATCATGAGCTAATTAAATTAATGCGAATTGCCATTTTTCTTTCCTTCTTTCTCTGATTAATTCCTGTCATTCTCCATGACCTTTGCACACTAGTAAAGTAAACTAGCAACAAAGGATCGAACCCAGACCCTCTCGCTCAAGGGGCAGACCCCATAGGCCATATACCCGCTGAACTAGTAACTACTAAAGTAGTACATAATAAATAGTTTTAGCTATTGGTATTTTAGTGAAAAATGACCGAATTATTTTTAGAAATTTGACATTTTCATTACGTTAATCATTCAAAAATTAAATATTTATGGAACTGTTAGTCTTGAAGTAGTTTGATATTTTTAAGTGGCGATTACTGTTAATTTCGTTGAATTGCTTTCAACTGACCTGCGGCGGCGAGGGGTGGTGTAGTATTTTGAGGTGGTGACGCGCGGCCATCGCCTGTTGCCGCAGCAGCAGCGGCGCGTCGGGACGCACGCGGCGAGTGGCGTCCGCTTTCCCCGCGAGTGCGGCGCTGCTGTGCGCAGCCACCACGATGCGCTGAGGCGCCGGCGCGGCCACCGCCGCGGGCGCGGCCGACGTGGCTGCGCTCGCAGCCGACGCTCCGGCTTTCAGTTTCTCTTTTGCTATGCGCTCCGCACGCCTCGTGGCCACCTCCATCGGCGTCGGAGGGACGTCGTAGTCGACACCGTGGTCGGCGAGGAGCGCGGCATGTTTCGGATTGTGGTGTGCAGCGTCGTCGAGGCGACGTTTGGGCGCGGAGCGGCGGCGTTCGGCGGCCTCGCGCATCGCATCTATACGCTGAAGCGGCGGCCGGGGCGCGTCGTCGTCTGGACGTCGACGCGCCGGCGGCGGCTTGCGGTGCTTGCGTCGGGCTCGTTCGGGGTCGGCAAGCGCGTCGTGTCGATCGCGACAGGCGCGTGGCGAGCGATAAGCGCGCGCGGCGTCGGCTACCAGATCGGCTAGCCAATCCCAGTTCGGTGCGTGAGCCGCGGGTGGTTCCGGCGGCAAGCGTTGTAGACGTAATGCGCGCCGCAACGCCGCATCCTCGTGCGGCGCCCAGTCGGGCGGCGGCGCTGCGTGCGGAGGTGTCGGCGCGGGGCGGCGCGCGCGTGGTCGCGGACCGGCCCTCTCGAATAGCGAGGGCGGGGCGGGGGGCGCACGGAGCGCGGGGCGGGCGCGGCGTGGAGAGCGGGGCGCGCGCTCCCGCCATCGCACGGCCGGCAGTAGGGCGTCGGAGGCGGCCCCGCGGCGGTAGAGCGCACGCGCCCAACTGTCGCAGTACACGTCGGCGTCGCTGGACGGCGGCGTGGGCGGGCACCACATCTAACACACAAGCATGCGTTAGGTGACCCTCGCTTCTTATGCAAATATTAGATACTACGAAACTATACTTACGGGCATTTTTTGGTTCGGGTCGTTCGCGCTGATCCATATCTGTAAACAAAATTCGATGTCATAATTATCAGCAGTCGACCATCACAACACTGTTTCGTTAATCACTCTGTATCAATACAACGTCATCACTCACCCCTATTTAAATATGATCGAGAAGAGAAAACACCGAGATTTCAAGTAAAATAAAATGTTTCGTTACAATAAAATAAAATTATCAAAAAAGTTTACAGGGATACATTTTTTGAAAATGATATATTTAGATGATGTTCGAGTAAAAGGTTAAACCAGAATAAATAACTAATAACAATTAAAGTAAATAGAATAAACTGAACTCCTTCACGTTCACATACCAATGACCTTTCTCTGAAGGCATTCGATATGTAAGGACTGTGACACACCACACCAATGCCTTGAGTTTATACTTAAACTCGAACACGCGTATGTGGTTTTTATATTTTATAACCTGTCTGTCATTTTATAGGGAATTCGAACCCACGATAATGCACTAACTTTTCTTTTTAATGTATCAATTTGTAAAATTGCAAAACGTTGAGCAAAAATCGTGTAAGCATATGCGGGCAAAACCGAGCCGTCGTCTATGCACAAGACTTGGAATATGGGACACGGGATGGGAAACGGGGGTGGGAGGGGCCGGCTCGGCGTCGCCCGTAAATGCTTGCATGCCTTACATCCCTGACGTTCGTGCGGCGGTGCCGTTTTGGTGATTCCGAGAGCGAGGTCAAGCATTTACGGACGACATCGAGCGGCACCAAAACGTCGAACGTCAGAAATATAAAAGTCTCGCAATCGATCAAATCATTTATTGTTCTGAGTTTGCGCGCCGGCGAGCCACGCGTCGAGCGTGCCGTTGCGGCGCCGAGCCGCGCGTTCCTCGTCCAGAGTCCATAAGTTGATGTGCACAGCGCCGCGCGAACGCGTGCGCGGCGTCGGCGCGGCGGGCGCGTGCACGGTGGGGGAGGGCGGGGCTGCAGCGGCCGAGGGCGAAGGGGGCGGAGAGGGCGGCGCAGCGCGGCGGCGGCGGCGGGCACGCACCTGTGTGCCAGCGTCCTCGCGACAATAGGTGAGATCGGGCGTGGCGGGGGCGGGTTCGGGCGCCGCAGCGGTCTCCTCCCGTAGCGCACGACGTGCCTGTTCCCACTCGCGCAGCTGACGTCGCATCTCCCCGAGTGCCGTCCGTTCCGCCTCTGTGGCTGCTTCACTATTCTCAACCAATCTCATGGCGTACTTCTCAATTGGTGTCAACTGAAATATACAGATTTGTAAATTCTGATCAATGTGGCATTATTAGCAAATTTTAGATGTTTCAATTCAATGTAATACATATATATTTTAGTAACAACAGAATTTTACATCCGATATATATGATAATAGCATCATTAAATAAAATGTTAGTTTGAGAATTTCGAATCATTACATTTATTATACACTAGAGTAATCTAATAAATATTATTTAAATAACAAAATAGGCCGCGATTAGGATTTTACCAGTGAAATAACGGTATTTAAATTGAACACGAGAAAAGTAATATAAGAAAAAAGTTAAAGAAAATCTATGTTGTACATAATTATATTATCGAACGTAAATTACTCTACCACATGTATCGAACATTACAATTAAGAATAGCGTAGACTATTTTTTGGAGACGGAAATTGAAAGCAAAATATAATTTTAACAAATAAAATTGTATATCAGTAAATAAAATCATTCCTTTATTAACATAGGGAGAAATTTTGACCGCCAAGGTGTCATGTGAATCCGTGACACATCGGCAGTCACATAACAACAAGGATATTATGTCCCGGAATAAAACAAGTAGTAAGTTACCTGTTTCATAAGTGCAGCAAGTTCTCCTGCGTCGCCGTCGGGCTCGGCGTCGGGGGCGGGGCGCGGCCGCGCGTCCTCCACCAGCGGCACGCTTTCGTCGAACTCTGCCAGGTCGCCCTGAACCTCGGCGCGCGCCGCCTGCGCCGCTGCCGCATCGGCCTCGTCCTCGGCGGCCGCCAGCGCCGACTCCAGCTCGCCACCCTCACCCGCCTCCGCTTCGCCGCTTCCTCCAGCGGCACCCCCACTCTCCGTTTCGGCCTCCGCGCCAAATAATTCCTTGATGTTCGCCTTTAAAAAATCAACATGATAATACCACGCAAATAAAATTTAAATCAGATCGAATCACAATTAGCCTTTTTCCTGGAAAGATTAAAAAAAGACCCGCTAGAGACAGGCACTGGATCTTTTTTAAATCTTCCCAGGAAAAAGGCTAATTTGGTTGGTTCAAGACGGCCAAATTTAAAGCAAAGGCGACTTACTGAACGCAGATAGGAGGTGGTGAAATGGCCGTCATCTATTGCGAGGTGACCGAGCGCGCGCTTCTGCTCGGCCTTTCGTAAGATATTCTCCTCGACGGTGGCGGCCGTCACCAGTCGGTATACGTGGACGTCTCGGGTCTGCCCGATGCGATGACAACGGTCCTGCGCCTGCGCATCCATGGTAGGATTCCAGTCCGAGTCGTAGAACACTACCGAGTCAGCGCCCGTGAGATTGAGACCGACTCCACCGCTGCGCGTCGATAGGATGAAGGCGAACACGCGCGGATCGCCGTTAAAGCGGTCAACGAGGGGCTGACGGCGTTCGACACGCGTCGCACCGTCAAGTCGTAGATACGTATGGCCGTGCATGGACAGGAAGGCCTCGAGCACGTCCAGAACTCGTGTCATTTGCGTGAATATTAGGACTCTGTGGCCGCCTGACTTCAATCGTCGCAACAGCCCGTCGAGAGTTTGCAGTTTACCTACAGAGAAAGAGACAAACTTATAAAACATCGCGGTCGCATAAATAAACCGGCAACGAAAAGCAAATACGTACCGCAGTCGTACTGTAGGAGGCGAGGGTGCGGAAATGCGACGGCGCGACGCACGGCGGGCGCGTGCAGCAGCGCCAGTGCGGCGCGCGCTGGACCCTCGGCCGCGCCCTCCGCCGCGCGCGCCGCTCGCCGCCAGTCGCCCGCGCCCGCGCCCACGCACAGCTGCGGAGCGCCCGCGCGACACGACCACCAGCATATTACGAACCTGTCCATGGAGACGTCGATGAAATATCAAACTGTCTCACGCTTTTTACACCTGCGTAAATCATCCGTAATCCAAGTACTACAATCCGTGTAGTCCACTACG
This sequence comes from Lycaena phlaeas, assembly GCA_905333005.2. Lineage (NCBI taxonomy): Eukaryota > Metazoa > Arthropoda > Insecta > Lepidoptera > Lycaenidae > Lycaena > Lycaena phlaeas. Next base: position 18,256,850 of record HG995172.1, on the reverse strand, counting down.
CCTCACCACCAGACACCGTCAATATCACCCCTACGTGTAGTTACCGCAACATTTATTTTATTTTATTCAGGTAACAAACAGTCACACAATTAAAAGAATATAGATAAAGAGCATATTATACATGAATAGATTAATTCCATGGAAATAAAATATTTGACAAGCGAAGACATAGACAAAAAAAAACAAGAATATAGTCCTCGCCACTTTTAAAGTCCTGCGACTAATGCCTGAACTAAATTTGACAACATTGACATCTTGACGTCTGTCTGGAGTAAGAAGTTGTGATATTTTAAATTGTTTTACGTGAAATATGGAGTATATAATATAAAGTAAGGTGTAAAAATTTAAGGCCGTATAATGATCGTTAAAGTGAAATAATTTTGTGAATTTGAAAGTAAAAATAAACAACAATTACCCCCGTTGAATAATATGTTTATAAATGTTGGCTATGACAGGTAAATTTTAGAGATGCCAGAGTCACTCATTTTTGCCTATTTTATGGTTAAAATATTATCATTAACTCTATACCTACATTTATCTTATGATATTTTATATGAATTTAAATACAAGGTAAAAAAATTAAAACCTTGTTCAGATGAATGATATTTTCAGGTGTTTCTGTAAAAAAGGTCGAATAACAAAGGAAGTAACAATGGCAGCAATTACTTCTGAGAAAATCGTCACTCCTGGCAAAAGCCGAACACACCCGAAGAAGCTTGTTTTAGATGAATTCTACTAATCGGTTATACGTAAAAAATACGAATGAAATATTTACAAAAAAATTGTTTTATTTTACTAAAACCTGGCAGGGAGATTTTTATTTTGCTGCTATAATTATTTTGGTCATTATTATCATACTCAGTCTTTATCAATCCACTACTGACCATAGGCCCTATAATTATTTAATTATTTTTTTGTACTAGACTTGGTGGAAAATCATTACACTATAAATTGGCAACATTGAGTTATGAGACCGCAGCGCCGCGTCTATCGGACTTCTAAAGTGGCGATGACTATAGTTGAACATAATAGGGATGTTGACACATGTTACAAATTCATGTAAAGTTATGTTTTACATATTAAATACAGTATTTGAAAACTCAAAATAACATTTAAAAAGTCTACTTATTTGTCTTAAAATTTAGAAAATTAATTTAAAATGAGTTATTTATCACGCATGATCACGTGACTGTAAACGCCAATAAGGCGATGACGTCACTGAACATGGAGCTAAGTACAAACTCACCTAACATAGCGCGAGCTCTGAATAGGGTGTGTGACGTAATGACGCTTGGAGCGTTTTAACGGCAATTTTAAAAACTATTTTTCTTTATTTAATTTTATGTTAAAATTGGACATATTTCTTTACAAAAATCTTTTTTTCGTGTTTATCTATAGTATATCTATCAAATAAAATCAATTAAAAAAAATAGTCAACATCCCTATATGGTAGTTGAACAAAAATAATGGATGATTTTTATCTATCATGGTAATAAAAGACAAAGGATTGCAAAATATTACGTAATCTAACCGAAATTAAAATAATATTTTGAGAAACAAATTTACGAAAATATACCCATTGATCACGTGACAATAAACGCGAGTCTCAGCTCATGACGTCATGACATGACAGCATATACATGAGAATAACACATATTATGCTATAAATGATCACCATACTCTCACGGAAATGGGAAGTAACCGCGAGGCGCTTCTAGTATTAGTATAAGATAACTTCATATGGTAGTCTTCAGCCGTGCTATTCTGTAAGAGTCATTTTCTAGGCTGTGCGCCGCGACGAGCTCGTCGCGTCCACAGCGTTGATGTTGCTAGGGTGTTTGATATGGTTAGACAAGCTTAGTGAATACCAAGTTGAATTCACAGCGCTGTCACGGCGTTGCGACAGCGCTGCGTTTCTTACAGAATACCACTGCTGGTCGTAGCACATTACAGCAACTCAACGTCGACTCCACTCCAACTCAACTTACAGTATGTCATCGAAATGTAAGCTTTATTTTGTGTTACATACGAACTAATTTTTCAACACGTAAGTTAAAAGTTTCCCCTTAAAAAAAACTGTCATATATGTCGAGTGGTTGTTATTTGTCAGCTTGTCAAATTTATTTGTTTTCAATTAAATTCGTGAATTTTCTTATTTTCTAGTGTTATTAACCTAACTATGTTTTTATTAAACTTAACTACGAAATTTTCGAAAGGATTTCTAGTTGCAGATAACAAAAATTTGCCGAAAGTAGACTAGAGTCATCGCCACTTTAGAAGTCCGATAGACGCGGCGCTGCGGTCTCATAACTCAATGTTGCCAATTTATAGTGTAATGATTTTCCACCAAGTCTAGTACAATAAAAATTTTAAATAATTATAGGGCCTATGGTCAGTAGTGGATTGATAAAGACTGAGTATGATAATAATGACAAAAATAATTATAGCAGCAAAATAAAAATCTCCCTGCCAGGTTTTAGTAAAATAAAACATTTTTTTGTAAATATTTCATTCGTATTTTTTACGTATAACCGATAAGTAGAATTCATCTAAAACAAGCTTCTTCGGGTGTGTTCGGCTTTTGCCAGGAGTGACGATTTTCTCAGAAGTAATTGCTGCCATTGTTACTTCCTTTGTTATTTGACCTTTTTTACAGAAACACCTGAAAATATCATTCATCTGAACAAGGTTTTAATTAGTTTACCTTGTATTTATATTCATATAAAATATCATAAGATAAATGTAGGTATAGAGTTAATAATAATATTTTAACCATAAATTAGGCAAAAATGAGTGACTCTGGCATCTCTAAAATTTACCTGTCTTGCCTGTGACATTTATAAACATATTATTTAACGGGGTTAATTGTTGTTTATTTTTACTTCCTAATTCACAAAATTATTTCACTTTAACGATCATTACACGGCCTTAAATTTTTACACCTTACTTTATATTATATGCTCCATAATACAACGTGAAACAATTTAAAATATCACAACTTCTTACTCCAGACAGATGTCAAGATGTCAATGTTGTCAAATTTAGTTCAGGCATTAGTCGCAGGACTTTAAAAGTGGCGAGGACTATAGACATTGACAATTAACATGTCTTGTTTGACATTAATGTTTTCATCTAAAATATTGGAACGCTAAGGCAAAGGTAACTAACTACCTCATTCTGTCATATAAGTGACGTCATCACATGTTTTTTGGTTTATATTTTTTTTTCTCAGAAATGAAGAACTAAAAAACCTATTGACAGTCACCGACTCCTTGCCGTCCGTCTCCACAGTCTCCTTTATTCCGAGTACAGAAGCAAAATAGACGACGCGGTGCCCACTCACTGACGCCAAGTTGTCCAATGGTGACCGACGAGTTGATCGCCTAGTCGGCGAAACTTTGTTACCGAATCCTTAGTTTAAGTTGGAGTGGTGTTGGACTGACATCGAGTCGGTGTAATGTGCGATGACCTTTCTTTCACTTCCGCACGCGAATCTCAACGATTATACACTTTGACAGGACTTTGAAATTGATGTGTTGCACACATCCTTTCCGCACTTATGAAATAACCTTTTAATTTTGCATTGCAATCAATGTCGATAAGATGCGAGGCCAAAGCCTAGGGTGATTCACCATAGACGACTTCTAGCTAAGACATAGGACGGCATGCGCGACAGATATACCACACCTGTCTATGACGTCGTGCAGCTCGTCGAGCAACGCGGGCAGGTCGCGCGCGGGCACAGGCGGCGGGCCGGCGTGCACGGCCGCGCGCAGGTCGGCGCCGTACAGCGGCAGGCGCCAGCAGCGGCGCTCGTTCACGGCGGCCAGGCGACGCAAGCTGGCGGCGCGGTGCGACTCCAGGCGGCGCGCGGCACGCGACGTGGGCCGCATCACGGTGGGCACGTGGGGATCGTGCGGCGCAGGAGGTGGTGCGGCTATTCGAGGCGGCGGCGCAGGTGGGGCACGCGCGGTGGGCGGGGCGCGGGGCACGAGCCGCAAGTGCAGACGCAGTGCGGCGGGGGGCGGCCGGGGCGGAGTGCGCTCCGGTGGCTCCTCGACGAGCCGACGCGGCGGTGCCAAGTGCCTCGCGCGATGAGCGGCGAAGGCCTCAGCTCCTGCCGCCTCGAAGGACGCAAGGTCGCCACCGAGACGAGCAGCCAAAGCCACGCGCGACGCGACGCCCGCGGCGAGCACGAGCGCCGGCACGGGCAGTCGCAGCGCAGCCATCGTGAGCGGCGAGGACACCGGGCGCGGCTCGAATAGGTCGGGGTGGTTGCACACCTTCCGCAGCTGCATAAGCACGTTGATGACGCTCAGCAGGTTTCCAGACGCGAGACTTTCTTTCGTCCTGATAGAGATTTAACAGGCTGTTTATTATACTAAAATATTCGTGTGGTAATTCTACATCGTGGAGCTACGACGGTGACATTAACACGGGATTCGTTCATATTTTTATATTATAAAATGAAAACTGAACCATGTGTGCCAACTGCCCATCCAAATATGTATTGTATGTGTCATCATAATATATAGCACGATAATTTCGTCATCCAATTACCTCCCTATTTTAGGCACTAAGTAAGATAAATTTATTGTATGCTTTAGTCAGTCACGCTACAGCCACGCTCCAACATCTATTGGCAATAGTTGTATTTGTAATAATTCATTAAATCATCAATAAATGTCGTTAAGTGGATTTCATTACTCACCTCTATAACCTCAAATCTGTATAATATTATAATTATCTACTCAAGCTCATCATTTGGCAAACATTTAAAAGATGGACCTTATTTTGTCATATTCTGTAAGCATTTTTTGAGCTTAAATACTGAAAAATCGTAAATTACGTATAGACAGGGTTTGTTTACTAAATAGGTCGTTTCTAAAAAATGGAGTATATATATGTACGAGGACAGACAAGCCTCCTGCGCGAGTCAGTCGTCTGCCCACCAACACCCAACAAGGTTGCCTGAATAAAGTATGAAGCTGTAACGAGTATTTTATTGAACAACCAGCTTGCATCTATATTCAATAAGATTTCATGTGTAATGAGATTTATAACACAAGGTAACAATTGATTTAATGTCGTTATCGACTCACTTGGCCCGCGACATGAAGTCGTCGTAGAGGAAGCGCTGGCGCTTGGCAAGCCGACACATGAGCACGTGCTCATACTTGCGCGGCATCTGGCGCTCGACGTCCTGCTTGAGGCGGCGCAGCAGGAAAGGGCGCAGCACCTCGTGCAGGCGGCGCACCAGCGCCTCGGCGCCGGCGCCGGAGCCCGCACCGCCCGCCAGCCCCGCCACCGGCGCGAACCACTCGCGGAACTCCGAGTGCGACGCGAACACGGCCGGCATGAGGAAGTGCATCAGCGACCACAGCTCCAGCAGGCTGTTCTGCAGCGGCGTGCCCGTCAGCAGCAGCCGCCTGCGCACACAAACACTCTCTGAACACCACACCGACGACATTGAGGTTACAAAACAATACCCTGGTACTGTTAGAGCTTCGATTCCATCTTACTATGATCTTCTAGATCTTCTATTCTATTTTATACACAAGCTACGCACAGTACTAAACTGCAATGGAATCCATAAAAAAAAAAATAATTTCAATACAATTTACCTCTCTGTCTGGAAATTTAATAGCATCTGCCACCGCTGTGATTTGAAATTCTTGATGTTCTGGGCCTCGTCGAGAATGAGATACTTCCAGCGCTTGCGGCGGAAGCTCTGGTGGTCCTGCACGACGAGCTTGTAGGAGGTGATGCACACGTGAAACGCGTTGGCCTTGGTCCAGCCCACGCGCTTGAGGCGCCGCTCGCGGATGGTGCCGTAGTATGTGAGTAGCTTGAGTGCGGGACACCACTTCTTGAACTCCACCTCCCAGTTGAGCACCACTGACGTGGGCGCGATCACCAGGTGTGGACCCCAGTCGCGTCTCTCCGCCAGGTGCGCCAGCAAAGCGATCGTCTGTATGGTCTTGCCGAGCCCCATCTCGTCAGCCAGGATGCCGTTAAGGCCCCGGGCGTGCATCGTTGCCAGCCAATGCAGCCCCACGTGCTGGTATTCCCTGAGCGTGTGCCGCAGCAGACGCGGCACCGGCGTGCCTACCGCCGTCTCCGAGAGCGTCGTGCCCGTGGGCTGCAGAGACGCCGCTAGGGACGCCGCAGCCTCCACGCGCCGCTCGCCATCCTCGCCCTTCTCCTCGCTGCCCGCGCCTCCTTCGGGGACCGCTTCTTCCGCATCCATTAATGCTTCAAGACGCTCCGACGCCGATGACTCGGAGTCATCGGATTCCGAATCGTGCTCGAGGTCATCGCCGCCGTCGTCGTCGTCTTCTTCGTCCGTCTCGGTGCCGGAGCCTTCGCCCTCGGTGTCTCGTGCGGACGCAGGCGGTGCGCCGGAGTATCGGCGCAGCAGCTCGTCCATATCTAAGTCGGCCTCCCTAGCGAGCGCTTCGACCTCGGCGGCGGTGTCCTCGGGCCGCTCGGCGCGCTCCTGTTCGGCGATGGTGTCTTCGTCGTCGGCCGAGTCGTCCCCGGGCCCGTAGTCGGAGGGCGGGGGCGAATGCGCGGGCACGTAGCCCGGAGGCAGCAGGTCCCCCAGCTCGAGGCGCGACTCGCGGCGGAGCGCCTCGATCTCGTCGCGGTGGTCGTCGTGGGCGTCCCTCTCGGCTGCGGCGATGGTCTCCTCGTCGTCGTCGGAGTCGCCGCGCGGCTGGAACTCGTCGTCGGAGGGGGCGCGCGCGGGGTCGGCCGCCGGCGTGGCGAGGTTGGCGGCGAGCTGGCGCGAGTACTTCTCTGTTCGGTCTACGATGTAACTGAGTTGCTCGTCGAGTGCCTCTTTTCGAGCGCGTTCTACTCTTCGGACACGCTTCCATTCTACTAACTGAAAACATTGTTTCATTTTTGTATTAATATACAACAGAGATTAATTAATTATATTTTAATCGGTAAGCTACTCTCATAGATTACACTGGCCTGCGATGAAATCCTCCTTTAAAAAATATGCTTCAAATATAAAGATTTTAATGGCTCTGAATCTATTCCCGTTGGCAGATTTTTTCTATCACGTCTAGATTTTTCAATGTTTTTTTTCAATTTCATAAATGTTGTATTTTTATTTTATTTCTTTGTGTGTCAAAATTAAGAACAGTTTATAATATACATACAAAATAAGTTTTAGCAAGTTGTTAAAGAAAGAAATAATATACTTTTGTATAAGTATGGCTTGTGTAAACGTCATCATCATCATCATCATCATCATCATCAAATAAACGGGAAATAATCAGCAGCAATCAAAAAAAAAAAAAAAAGCAAAAAGCAAAAAAAAGCGTCTCCTTCCTTGAAGTCGTTTAAAAAAGGGATAAATTGTTAAAATCAATGACATACGAATACTTTACAAATGAGGATTTAAGTAGAACATTTTAAGTAAAGTATTATATATAGTACCTTTTCAACATTAGTCCAAAAATGCCGAACTTCTTTTGCTACAAATGCTGCAGTTTTCTTTAATTGGAGCTCCTGAGCTTTTTCAGCTTTCTGCGCTGCTACTGCTTTGTCTTGAAAATATTTTTGAACTGCTCGAGCGCACTAAAATAGAGGTTGGTAAATAAGTGTGTTCAGGTTAGAAATATAATAAAACTAATATCGAAAGCAGAAAGCATCCGATTACTAACTTTTTTCGCAGCTTGTTTTTTCCACTTGCGCTCGTGTGCGAAGTCTTGTGCCAACCATGCCATCTCTTCGAGAAGGTAGTCCCAGTGTGTCTTAGGTCGCGGCGGTTCCATCACGCGAGGCAAGCGGCGTTCCGTCCACAGGCCAGCGCGGGCCAGTTCGGCGACGCGCGCCGCCACGTATGCCTCCTGCTTGGCTTTTTCCACCATCTCGTCCGCAGCGGCAATGGCAGGCGCAGCTGCCGGTGCAGGCGTTACGGTCTCTTCGGCGAGTGAGGTGACCGCGGGGACAGACACAGACGCCGAGGCCGGTGTCGGTGTCGGTGTCGGTGTCGGAATCGGGGCCGGGGTTGGGGTTGGGGTAGACGTCGGCATCGGCGCCGGTGTTGGCATCAGCGTCGCCAGAGGTGGAGGTGAGGTCGAGGGCGGCGGTTCAGGCGGCGGTAACACCGCGGGCGGTGGCCGACGCGCCTCGAGGAACGCCGACAATTGCGGCGCCGGGGGTCGCTTTCGCCACGTAGCGTAGTCCATCATATTACCGCCAGCTTGGAGAAAGAATAGCTCGCTGAGCTGCTCTGTGAACCTGAAACGGAACGAGCGGCTAGACCGTGCACCGGGCGCCTAACGACGAGTAATACGCCGACACTAACCGATCGCTCACCTTTCACGGAGGTTCTTCAGACGATGGAGCTTGTATTCGAGGATGCGCTTGCGCAGCGCGGAACCGTCGTCGACGCCAAGGTACTTGATCCTCTTGCGCGGCGGTTCGTCGGCGCGCTCAGCTGAGGCAACGCCATTGAGGGCCTCCTCCGGCGCCGCGGCTCCCCCGCCCCCGCCGCCGCCGCAGTTCGCTGCGCGTTCCACACCCTGCACGAGATTACTTGTCTTTACATCAAATATTAATGATAGATTACAGTGGAGCCCGGTAATCCGACAAACGTTTCGCAGGGCGTTTTGTCAGCTTATTGAATTTCTCAGATCATAGACATATATAAGATTCTATATGAGATAGGATATATATAAGATTCTATATGCGATAAGATTTGAAGGGGCAATTTACTGTTCTTTATTGTCAATAGTGACGTGCAGGTAATCATAAAATTTATCAAATGTATAATTTTAGGACACAAAATTTATTTATTTAAATTACTAATAAGCTATATTAGTACCTGCAAACATCTTTTTTTTTTTTTTCAAGAATAAATTCACATGTACCTCACTGTTAAAATGGCAATCATAGCATGCCACAACTACAGTAAATTAAACAACACAATACCGAGCTTATGTTTTATCATAAATTTAATGTGATTAATGCTATAGGACTTACAAAAAATATGCAATAATTATAATGAAACAACTTTAATATTTACCATAGATTCTAAGCTACAGTGGGCGCCACATATAGCCACGTTGGCAAGTAGGCTCGGTACTGCAGCTTTTGCAGTTAAGAAAATAAGAATCATAACGGATGAAAATACGGCGCGATTAGTATATCATGCATATTTCCACAGTATTATGTCTTACGGCATTCTACTGTGGGTGAATGCCGCGGATATTAATACGATCTTCTTGTTGCAGAAGCGAGCTATTCGAGCCATATATTGTTTCGGCCCCCGTGTATCATTGAGAGATAAATTTAAAGAAATTGCCATCTTGACTGTCGCTTCTCAATACATATTTGCTAATGTGATGTATGTCCGTAAAAATATTAATGAATTTGTAAAAAAATGCGACAATCACAATATAAATACTAGAAACAAAAATAAATTAAATGTTCCATTCTTTAGACTGAATAAAGTTAGTACTTCGTTTATGGGACAATGTATACGTTTTTACAATAGGATCCCAGAAAACGTTCAAAATCTTTCATTAATAAATTTAAGAAAATTGTTAAGGAATGTTTGTGTGGTAAAGCCTATTACGAAATAAAAGATTTTATTGAAGATACCACACCTTGGGAATAAGACACTCACTCTTAAGATATTATGATGTTACATGTTGTATTTATAAAATATTATGTACTCATTTTATTGACAAAAGAGCAACCCCTAAGTTTTTTTCTCGTTTTTCTTAGGGGATCCTGCATCTCAAACGAGTTTTTTTTTTTTTTTTTTTTATTACTATTACTACTTATTGACTACTTATGTTTTGACTTATTTCAAGTGTACAATTTGTACCTACGTAATAAAGATATTTTTGATTTTATTTTTGATTTGATTTGATTTGATAAATGGATTTTATCATGATAAAATTCATAAAAATTTATTAGAAAATATTCATCAATTTTTAATTTTTTTTTAAACAATGTACTACTACTACTACACACTAGACTGCACAGCTATAATATCTTCAAAATTCAAATTCTAACTAGGTTAACAGAATCAAAACAATACCATGTGTCAAGGCACAATAATAGTGGTGCATACAAGTTATAACTAGTTCAATCAATGACATTCAATAATAAATAATAGACCATGTTGGATTACAGGGGGTGCCAGATTAGACAAGGACTGGATTGCCGGGGGTCCTCTGTATAACAATTTTGTAATAGCCAGGAAAGTAGAATCTCCTGAGATTCAAATGTGTGTTTTCTGTGAGCTCCACATTGAAAATCTAAACAATAACTTACCGATTAGAAATTTTAAGGTTTTTTCAATAAAAATTTAAAAATTTGTTGATTTCTTTAAAGTAAGATATTTCTATTCCAAATAGATTATTATTAAAAGTTTGCATTTCTACTTTTAAAAATTGTAGCATAGAAATTCAATTAGAGGCGAATATAATGATGACTTATGACCTTGACCCTGACTTGTGAATCTTGATATTTTTCATAGTTAATAAAATAAAAACCAAAACCTCTGCTACTTTTACAAATGGACTCCCATACGAATTACCAATGCCAAAGTGTTTTCCCAATGACTACTGAAGATTTTGCTCATTACATTAGCATTGTAATCCTACAAGGTTTTGTACGTCAGTCCAAATAGATATCAAGTTAATTTACTATGTTTGATAGTGTATATAAAGATAACAAGCTAACTGACCTAAGTGTATGCAGACACAGTTGCTGAACTAGTGTAGTAAATATTAATAATAACATGTTGGGACAACTCGCACTTGGCTATCTGATCCCAAACTAGGCAAAGCCTGTTCTTATGGTAACCAGACAACTGATACATACACACATATATTTCTATATATGTGTATACTAATATTATAGATAAATTATGTCCAGACACAGAACAAACTATATAACTATACCCGGTACATTGTAGCATGGTGCGAGTGACACTTGCCAATATGACGGTGACATACATGATTAGGGATGTGACATTATGCAATTTATTTTTATCACTAACAATACTCGCAGCATAAGTATAGTTCTTATTAAAAGTATTATGGTAATTAAAATGTTATTCTGTTGCAGTGTATCTATGTGTATAAATTTTTCAATGCATATATTTAAGCACTACATAATAATAGCTTTGATCTTATATTTAAATAATCAAAATCAGGTTTATGATACTTTTTGATATTTTTATATGATAATGATAGATTCTGTTGTTTCAATAATATAATGATAGACTTTTTACAATGATAATTGAACTACGCCCAATATACAGTTTTTGTTATAAAAGAACATCAACTCCCCATCCTAGTATAGTACATCCCATCTCTAAGCACATCTATGGTTTTACATTATATGCATAGGACTTTGCTTTATTTTTCTTTCCATTTGATTTTATTTGGAGACTATCACATTCTAGTTGGGTTTGATTTAATTTACCACAATAATTGGCGATCTACTATTTTATGAATGAAGTATTAATAAAATACTTAATTAAAATATTTAAATTGTGGCGTCATGCAAGAGTGAAACGTAACGTTACTGGAACTGTCACCTGCACCATGCTACAGAGCAAGGGGTATAGATTTATAAATATATGATTGCATATTATTATAGTTTGCAGGGAATGACTACAGTATAGGATATTGAAATAATAACAAACTTATCTGTACACTTGTACAGTTATTATTATTAACTCTTAATCTGTCATAGATGTTAATACAACTTGAATATATATTTTGTAGTTCCCATAACTTAAGCATTTTGTTTCTCTAAGTTATTTACAATAGGTACACTGTGCATTTTTAATTAAAGTCATATATCTTAATTGTCAACCATTATATAGTAAGTAATAATAATATTTCAATACAATTATGGCACTAAACAGTAGTTAGCATCTAAAGATGAACCCGTCATAAAAAATCTAGATGTAGCATTAAAATGCATACAGCAGCTTATATTACCAACAATAAGAGGATAATATATAGAAATATTTAAAACTTCTCAACAAAACATAGATTAATGAAATTGCTTGACTGCATAAATTTGTTTTGGTGTTTAAAAATAATAAGCCTGCATCAAGTAAGTATCTTGAAATGAATTTTGTACATTGTCTGATGAGTCTGTGTGAAAAATGTTATGACTAATAACATAAACGTATCATGTATTTAAAGAAAGATATTTTAATTTTAAAAATAAAGTGAGGGCATAGGTACCATGAGTGACAAAGTTGCAGATACTCCAAATGATGAAGACTGTTCATTTTGCCCGCTCATACTGCAACATTGCTAAAAATTTTACGAGCTTGATAGCACTTTAGATTTTGCACTTATAGGACTATTTATTTTTATTCACAAACTATTGACTATTTAGAGAAGCTTGTTTGTTTAATTACTATTCACTAATAATTATCAGTCTTTAAGAAAAAGCACTGCAATAGCACTATAAAACTTAATAAAATACAATCACTATCACATTGATGTTATACTTTTTAAAACAAAGTAAAAGTCTTGTATACGCCGCCGTAAACATCTTTTTGACAAATTCAATCCGGCGGCGGCCATATTGAGCAATCAACACTACTAGCTCACGCAGACTTGCTTTCTTTTAATCCATGTAAAGAACAGTTTAAACGAATTCATCACCATTTATTTTTATCAGTAAACATCAATATTATTTAAAAAATGCCTATATACATTAATATTTTTATATCCACTGATTTTAAACGAAAAATAGTGCGTCTAACGTTTAACAGCACAGTATTGCCATTTGCCATAGCAATAATACCACTGAATACCACTTAATAGCATAGAATATAGTCTACTTCCTAGGCTTTAGGCAAAAGGTAAATAATCTGATCTGTGTCTAACATTAGTGGTCTTTAGGCCCGGTCATACTGATCTAGCAGTAAGCTTTACTATAATATTATATTTAATGGACAATGGCACAGTTTCGGGTACTCTCATAGTTCAAGCCTTGTCGTGGCGGTGGGGCTTAGTAGCCTAGGATGAATCAAGCACCTTGGGCAAAAAGAATTGAGCCGAGGGGGCTCTTTTCACCCCTATAAGAAGAGGGAGCAAAAGAGCAGGAGGCAAGGACGGCAACCTCGCCTTATTGTACTGTCCCAACGTTGGGAGGGGTTGTTCTGCGGAATAACCCTCTGTGGAGGTGGCTTCAGTCGCCTGAGGGACTGACTAGTCGTCGAGGTGCACTGCTGCTACACACGATGCATACACAATACTAAACCTAACCTAACCCAGCCTGACCAGAGGCCATAGTACCATATCAGATGTCTGAAGCCGCAAACTCCAAACCTCTAAGGCCCGTATTCTAAAACGTGACTTGAGCGCTGATCGGTGCTTGATACTAGTTTCTGGTACCGCCAAAACTAGTATCAAGCACCGCTCAAGTCACGTTTTAGAGTACAAGCCTTAATGTATTTTATGTCAAGCGGCCAGCGGCCACCGCACGCTTGGCAAGCCTCTGCAAACTTTCACAAATTAAAATGTATGGGTACAGAGTTTGCCTTGGCTTGTGTAGGTTTGCAAGGGTTTGTGGTCGATCCGACGAGTGTTTTATGCACAAATCAAAGGGATTTTGACCAAGCGCTTGCGCGCCGTCTACACGTTTGTGCCTTTGCCAGGTTTGAAATTTACGGCAAGGCACAAACGTGTGGATCCGGTGTTTAGTCTGTGGAGAAATGGCGGTAAACCTTCAAGCCGGAACCGCACGTTTGCCGAGGCTTGGCAAGCCTTCACAAATTCAATGTGTGGTACAGATTGAGTTTGTCTTTTCTAGAAATGGCTCCCTTGCGGAGTTGCCAATGTCAGAGTTTTTGGTTTGACTTTGGTTTGAATTCCCGCCAGGTTTGCCTGAAACCGCCGCTTCCAATTGTGTTTAAAGGAGTCGGTCCAAAATTGTATGGGACGTTGGTCTACTTGTGTACACATAATGTTATGAAGGAAAATAAATATTCAAACAGTTTTAATATGTTCATATCCATAAATTCTTTTCAATTTCAGCGTAAGCATAATTTAAAATTTTAAGATATGTAACACTACATGATTATATAACAATAGCATATATGAATATTTTCTTTGGCGTTTATGGCTATAAATCTATGTTCAAATAAAAAGTCCAAGTCGTCAAAATATCCACAAAATAGCAAAAAACACATTCACGAGTTAACAACTCCATAACAAAGCTTGAAATAGATAAAAAAAGTTACGAAAGTACCATGAGTGACGCCATTTTTCAATAATGACGTGTAATAGCCGCCATCTTTGTGTGGAATAGCTAATATTTGAAAAACTTGATATATTTTTTTAATATTTTGCACGTAACTTATTAAGATAAACTAATTTATTTTATTTTTAATTATCTCATGTATTTTTATCTATTTACTGTACAAAACTAGACCAGAAATGGACCGTCTCCTTTTGACAATTGACATTTAAAATAAAATAGTTTGTCTCTGGTTAGAACTTAGACTGTAGACTTCAATTTTTATCGTAAAAAAGTGAAAACTGTACATAATAAATTACCTACTATAAATTTAACCGTAAACCGAGTAATATATCAATATTCTCTTACACTTTGGATTAGTCAAAATAATTAAACAAATTAAGTTTTGATTATATGTAAATGATATTTTATACATATATAAAGGCTACAGTTTTATCTCTGTTTAGTGTACTGTATATTCTGTAAAAAATTGATTCTTAGTAGTTCGTGTACATATATGTGCTAATACTTTGTGTAAAACGATGTGTTGGCAAATGAAAAAAAGTTACGCACTTTAATAGAATTTCATGTAGGTAAGTATAAAAAGCCATATAAAACTTGACCTTTTAAACCCGAAAATATTTTTATTTACTAATTGGAAGTTCGATAGCTCGTCCAAGTAGTCAGTAGTCATTTATACTATTATCGGTATATAATTTGCTGCTTGTCAATGTTTACACGATCGAGGAATACGTAACAAAATTTCTGATAGTTTAATTTTGTATATCAGCCTATTGTTCCTTAAAATGTCGAATTGTTACAGGCACTGATAATCACACCGGTTATCGTAGTTTTCGTAAGTTTTGTTTAATTGTGTCCACCTTTACTATAGTGTTACATATAATTTTTCTATCTTTTATAACAACAAATTACTTTAAACAAATGAACTTCATATTATTATATTGTGCTAATGAAATGGTTATTAAATTTTTATTTTTATTTTTTAAAATTATTATTTAAACTTTATATGATGTTGTACCTTGTTAATAAGCTCAATGTTAATTCAATCAATTTTTTTTTGTCATAAAGAGGCTACAGAGCAGCCGGAGCCCTATGGTCACTACTAAGACCCGTAGAAATCTACAATACAAAAGGCTGTGCAGATGCGTTGCCCTCATTTTTCTTATAATGGGCCAACAAAAATTAACAAAACGCATGAAACATGAAAACATAGCACTTTAAGATAGTATTATGTGAGCAAGAGATACCACTCTGACCGTGTCGACTAAATTAGGCTGCAAAACAGCAAGGCAGTGCCTCTAACAAATACTTAACAAATACCTCATTACTATAGTCTCATCAGTGTAAGAAATATGTTGCAACAAATTTCAGATTTATTGGACCAGGTATTAGCTAAATGAAAAAAATTGTCCTTTGAAACATGAATTCTTATAAGACACTGATATCAACTATTTACAGTCTATCTTTTTCGGTTTTATGATTTATGCATACATAAATTACTATAGCCTGAAAACAAGTTGACATGTAGTCAGTATTTGAATCCAAGATTAAACATTCACAAGGAACTCTGTTCTATTTCCATCATAAACCCGGGGGCGCCTGATGGTACATCACAAAATAACCTAAAGTAATTTATATTTTTCAGTTAGGGTACGACGAAAAATTATTATTTTAATTTGAAAGTTTATCATATCTATTTGTCATACTAAACACTCTCTCGGCCCGAGATAACGAGATACTGTAGTCTGTAGTAGTCGCTTGCGAATGTAACAAACATACAATTTTATAATGTTCAGTTTGTCAGTATAGTTATATTTGTCGGTATATTTTATTTTCAGGAAACTGGGTATACCGTGGTGCATGGGGCGCGGGTCGCGGCTGCGCTGGCTGGGAGCGCTCGCAGCGGCGGCGCTAGTGCTTTGGGCATGGCGCGGCGGGCGCGCCCCCGCCGGCTCGGCCGCGCCGCGCGATGCCGGTCTGCCTGTGGAGGGCCGCGAGCTGCCGCTCATCTTCATCGGTGGAGTGCCGCGCTCGGGCACCACGCTCATGCGCGCCATGCTAGACGCGCACCCCGACGTGCGCTGCGGCCAGGAGACGCGTGTGGTGCCGCGCATTCTGCAGATGCGACAGCACTGGATGCGCTCGCAGAAGGAGAGCGTGCGGCTGGAGCAGGCGGGCGTTTCCAAGATGGTGCTGGACAATGCGATCGCTGCTTTCTGTCTGGAGGTGATCGTGCGCCACGGCGAGCCGGCCACCCGCTACTGTAACAAGGACCCTCTAGTCCTCAAAATGGGCACTTACGTGCTGGAACTGTTTCCCAACGCCAAATTCGTGTTCATGGTGCGCGACGGCCGAGCGACGGTGCACTCCATCATCACTCGCAAGGTGACGTATCCTGTCAGAGCACCCGTTACGGATCACGATGGAATGTGACGGGGCGCGGGGGAGGGGAGGTTTTCCTTGATGTTCTTGTATTCTCTCTCGTGTTATTTTGTGGCTTACCAAATTTTATAATTGCTGATCATTTAATTACTTTTAATTTTGAAATAGCTTTTATTTTGAAATAACCTTTGTATTATTTAAAAATATTATCACAAACAAAATTTTGTTCAGAAACCCAATTGCAGACATACTTTTAATTGTACTAAAATAAATTGTTCGGATCAATTGCCTCAACTAAAACGACTTCTGTCCCTATCTATAACTTCATATTATATTCTTCGTATTTGGTGTATTTCCATATTACTTGCTCTACGGACATTTTTTAATTATAATAATATGTTACAAGATTGATGGCGATCAATTGACAGGTAACGATCACGGGGTTCGACCTGTCGAGCTACCGACAGTGCCTGAGCAAGTGGAACCACGCGGTGGAGCTGATGTACGCGCAGTGTCGCGCGCTGGGCCCGGCGCGCTGCCTGCTGGTGCGGTACGAGGCGCTGGTGCTGGCGCCGGCCGCCACCATGCGCCGCGTGCTGGACTTTCTGCGCCTGCCCTGGAGCGACGCCGTGCTGCACCACGAGCGCTACATCAACCAGCCGAACGGCGTTGCGCTCTCCAAGTAAGCACACACACACACAAACATCCGATAGATAAACAATAGAAATAGGGCATAGGCATAATTCATAAGTGAACGTCATAATTGCAATTAAATAAATTGAAGGACATGCTGATACCTGGAATTGTAATATGTAGTTGTGTAGATCAATCTATAAGTGGACACAAAATTTAACGTTGAAAAGTCTTGCATTGAACGTTAGCAATTCAAGGCGCCAGCTGGCGGCGTCAGGTCAGAAACGGGAAAAGTTGTAGCTTACCTGCGCGTGGAATGACGTAGTCGGCTCGTTTTGTAAAAACGTGGAAAGGCCGGCGGAGCGTTAGGGGTGTCATTGTTACGTCATTCGTAATTGGTCCGAACCATATTGTAAGGTCAAGTAAATTTTATAAAATAAAGTGGTTTAAAACGCACTTCAAATCCGATATCCTTATATGAATGATATAATATGTATATAGGAAATTAACATGGCTATTTTCATTATTTTAACTATTCACGAGACCAACGAGAATCTCGTGAACATGACGTTCGTAGACAATGGCGAAATATGGAGCTTCGCGAAATAATATTAAAATACATGGTAAATATCCCATGTCAATGACATACGTGTTTGTGGTCGTGCAGTGTGGAGCGGTCGTCTGACCAGGTGGTGCGGCCGGTGAATCTCGACGCGCTGGATAAGTGGGTGGGGCACATCCCCAGCGACGTGCGCGCCGACATGGCCGAGCTGGCGCCTATGCTGTCCGTGCTGGGCTACGACCCCTGGGCCAACCCGCCCAAGTACGCTGCGGACGATGACGTGGCGCCGGACCGGGCCCCACCGCGTCCGCCGCCCGACGACGACGAGCCGCCCGACGACGGCGCGCCGCCCCGCCCCGCACACGCCGACGACGTCGCGCCGCTCCGCCCCGTGCACGCCGACGACGCGCCGCCGCCCCGCCCCGCGCACGCCGACGAGCCGCTGGCGCCGCACGTCGACGTGGAATCTCTCCCGCCCTAATATAAATGTTACATAAATATGTATATTACATCGAACTTGTTTTGTTATTGAACCGTCCGCGTCGCCCTGCAGGCCGCAGCCCGCACTATGTCGAGAACCCCGCGTGCTTTAATGTCGTGGAACATAGTAAATGAACACAGTGCCACCGCAGTAAATATAATCACATGAATGGTCTGACTGGCCTGTTGGTCTAGTGGTTAGTGACCCAGTGAGTTGCTATACTAGAAGGTCGTGGGTTCGATTCCCATCCAGGACAAATGTTATGTCTGAGCGTTATTTATCTATTCTATTAATGTATGTATTTAGAAATATATATTTATGTATCAGTTATGTAGGCTTTACCTAGTTTATGATCAGAAGAGGGTGTGTATGTTGTCCCAACATATTTTTTCAATAAAACTAAAAACGCATTAAGCATCCAAACTAATATATATTTAAAAATAGAACATGCTTATTTTAGGTAAGGTAATGTAACAGTATTGAATGTTTCCAATTTCCATTTACGAATAACAGTGACGTTACAACAACAGGAGAGTATGAAATTAACTTGGCTGTTATCGATTAAGTGAAGTGCTCTGAGTTGAATAAACTTACATTGAACAAAAAACATACAATTTAAAAGTTAGTTAACCACTGAAAATCTTAAATAAGGAAACAATGTCTTTGGTCTCATTGTTTATTCTCCAAAACCTAAACCTAAACCAAAACAACTCGCTAACATACACGTTCCGAACACAACTAAATGTGATATACATTCTTAATAACATCACATTCTGCGCATCTTGGAGATGAAAATTTTCTCATGAGGGGTCTTATATACAGCCAGGGATTTGGGAAGTGAAACTTCTTTAGAATCGTTGAGACTTCAATCTCGATGAAACAAAAAAGCGAATCCAAGAGAGAGACACAAACACGTAGGTTTAGGATTTAGCCGGCGGAAGAATGAGATAGGAGCTCAAATGGATGTAGCCATCTAGCGGCAAGAAGCTGAAGCTGGTGCACTACTACTGTCGGTAACAGTTCAGGTATGATTTGTCAGGTGTCGCTTATATTTGATAATTTAATTGTGTGATGTGATTATTTAAATGCAATCTCTCTTTTTTTCAATACTTTTAATCAGGGAATTCTGTATTTTTGCTTAGGGACTTTTCAGGAGTTTCATTTCTATCGTGTGTGACTTGTACACACACACACAGACACACACACACACACACACACACTTTTTATAAGACACGTTCGGCGTGCTTTGATATTAAATTGTATGCAACGGCCCGGCCCGGCGTTTGGAGCCGCTTTAAAATGATCAAGGCGACTAGGTTTCTAATTTCTATAGTTTGTTATGCGAAGTAATTATTTGTTCAGCAATTGTAAAATTTGATGAGCCACAAAAAACAGCATTTTAGTAATTTGGTCGGAATACAAAGATTTTGTTTGCAATATGCAATGAAACACATTAAATGCTGAAATACAAGCAAGTATTAAACAGTGTGCAATATACATACTCACCGACATTTGCTCTCTCGCTCTTTTGTATTTGTGTCTCTGTCGTTTTTTCCGTTGCATCCGGATTGAAATCGCAACGATTCTAAAGAAGTTTCACTTCAAAAGTCAGACAGCAATCCTTGTTCCACAACCTTGTTACACAAATACTTTACACAAATAATTTTGACAATGGACAAAAATTAAAGCATAAATAGGCAGTTTTAAATGACATGAGTTTGAACAGTAATGTACGGCGGCATGTACAGTAATGTACGGTATTGTAGTGGGCGGCGAGCAGACGCGAGACATGAGGAGACAATCGCTTTCGAATTTCGTCATTTGATTTGCGTTTTGTTAATACATTTCACATGATGAATGATTTTTATTAAGTTAATAAACACAACTCATAACGGAAATTAAAAGGTATATGCTCCGTATGCTCGGCCTCTCGAGCGAGAGGCTCTGGGTTCGATCCTTGCCCCCTGTGGTGACTTGAAATAGGGTTTTTTAAATTTCTTAGTGCTCCCTAAACATGAGACCATCGCTCGCTCACCGGTGAAGGAAACCTGCACGCCTGGTGAGATTGAAATTCTGAAGTAGTGTGAAGTTCACCAATCTGCATTGGGACGGCGCATCGACCACAATATAACCCATAGACTCCTAATAACAGGGGAACCGGTTCAGGCAACACATCTGACTTATAGTTCCGATGTAAGCCATAAACAATGTACTCAAACTATCGTGTCGTCTCATTCTTTCTCGTTGCAAAATATATCTATTTCTTTTTAACGTTCCGTGATTGGTAATGTATGACATTGAATTAGCTAATCACAGCATTGGAACCCCTTTCGTCTCACCTCAGCTAGTTGCCAGAATGCATTAATACGAAAAATCAAACATTAGTAGTCTATAGGTTGTGTGGTCGATGGGACAGCGTATCGGTGAACTATGGCCTAATACCCTCTTCGCCCGATTCGGAAGAGGAGACCAGTGCCCAGCAGTGGGCTTAACAGAATGATAATAGTAAATTTGTAGGTAGAGTATCTTTGGTATGAAGCAAACAATTAACAAAGAATAAACGAAACGCTGCATCAATTTATATATTTTTTTTGCGATACTCAGTAACTCAGTATCTACTCGTAGTCCTATCGCTATTGGCTTTGTATCACATAAAACATAAATGTTAGATTTTCTTTTGATTCTATGCTCGGTAATGACCAGTCCTGGACGGCAATGACCTTTTACTGTGAGACATCGATGTCCCAGAAAGAGTCCTACGAACGGACGAGAGATGAGGCCGCCGACGTGGCCTCCCCCAGTAGACGACGAACGAGGGTGCGACGGCGGCGTTACTTAATTTTGGTTTTGAGGTGGTGAAGAGGATGAGGCGTCATCCCAGAACCGTCCAGAATCGTTGCGGCAAAAACCACTAGAGCCAAACGTGCTGGAGCGGGCAGCCAAGCCGAAGAACACGCCGGCGTATGTCTCCCGCGTCAAACATCGCGGAATACGTGCGCCGGAGGCTGAAGTACTGGTGTAAACTTATTAAGCGACTTCAAAAAAAGAAGGAGGTTATCCATTCGTCTGTATGTATTTTTTTTGGTATGTTTGTTACACGATTACTCCGCTGTTTCAGAATGGATTTTGGTGATTCTTGTTTTGTTTTAAAGCTTATGCTTCCGAATTGGTCCCATATTAATTTGATCGGCATCTAATCAGCGGTTATTAAGTTATTTTCAATAATGCTTATTTGGTTGGTTTTCTATACCCAGACGATTTGTTCATTTTATTACTTGTCAATGTGATATGAATAATATGAACAAAAATGACTGAATACGATACTTTTTAAAGTATCAAAGTATTGTGAGGTCATCATCATCATCAACTTTCATCCGTCCATGGCTGTTCATAGGTTCCCTCAATGAACGCTAAGACGACAGGTCCCTTACCACTAGTTTTCAACACAGATCGGGAACGCCAAAAATTTTGCAAGAAAAAATTAAAAGTTTTTTTTTTTTTTTTTTTTTCAGTTGGATCTATGCTAATGGTCATCCTATGACGTTAAAAATTTGGGGGGTTGCCCCCTGCCATGTTCATGGCGTCGGGTTTGTACCTAACTTGGTCAGCTACGGTCGACTGGTTTGGAACGGGTGACGTTAGAAACCTATCGTGAGGGCCGGCCCTCCCCTCCCCCGGTAGCGGGGGAGGCGGGTCAAGCGCGGGACCCGAGCAAGCTGCCGATAGCAGAGTGCTATCGGTGATTACACGGTCTATATTGGTGTCGACTCGTAGCTGATCTGAGCCTATGCTGTCGCGATTGATCCGGATCAACTGGTCAACGGAGTGTAGGGTTCGACGTCGCATACGACCCCGGGGCCCATGCGGTGTGAATGTGTGCCTAACACCGGCTGTGTTATGTCTGAGTGTGTGTTGTAGCTTACGTCGCGCTTCAGCGTCGCGCTTTAACAGTTCTGTGATTTTATCAACAGGATCGGTTATGACATTCTTAGGTAACCTAGACTTATTAGGTGCTAAGCTATCGGGGGTGTAGTTTGCCGCACTCACGACGAGTGGGTTCGGGTGGAGAAGTGCCTTTTCGAAGTGACGTTCTGACATCGCTTTGAAATGGCCCCTAATCGAATCTAGTCTGAGGTCGCGGTGTAGGTCGATGTTTCTTACGTACCACGGGCAACCGGTTGCCACACGTAAGAATTTATTTTGGATCGTTTGGAGGCCTCTGAGTCTATGCTGAGGCACATGCGCGAATGCCACACAGGAGTATGACATGATGGGGCGGATACATGATTTATAGAGGGTGAGCTTGTGCCTGAGGGGCATTTTGCTCTTTTTGTTTATGAGGAAGTACAGTCTACTACTGACGAAACGGGCTTTTTTAGAAATCGCGGCGATGTGTGGTCTAAACGACATCGACCTGTCAAGGGTGACCCCCAGGTACTTGACCTGTCTAACTCTGGGAATAACGACGTTATTTAGTAAGATTGGTTTCATCGTGAACCATGTTTGTCTGCGTTTAGGTAAGCGTGTCTTTCTCTTACGAGAGAAATGAATCGACGCGCTTTTATCGGGGTTAATAGCTATTCTCCATTTTGCGAACCAGTTGCCTAGTTCGGTGACGGCACGTTGGAGAAATAGCGATGCTCTATTAGCATTAGGGTGGGTAACGTATAGAGCTGTATCGTCAGCGAAGAGAGCCAGTTTGACGTCCGGAGGTCTGGGGATATCTGATGTGTACAGATTGTATAGAGTTGGGGACAGCACGGAGCCCTGGGGGACTCCGGCCCTCAGAGGTCTCAGGGAAGAGAGGGTGCCTTCGACCCTATACCTAAATGACCGGTTTGACAGATAGTCGCGGATGATGATGACTAGCCTATTCGGTATTCCTAGCTTGTACAGTTTGTACACGAGGCCTTCGTGCCATATCCTATCGAAGGCCTTAGCTACATCGAAAAATACGGCGCACGTATCGCGGGAGTTCTTTTTATTGAAACCTCTGAGTATGTCTTCGGTCATACGGTGGACTTGCCTTGGACAGCAGTGGTTTTCGCGGAAGGCGAATTGCTCGTCTATGAACAGGTTCTTTTCGCCTATAACGGCTTTGAGTCGCTTAAGCAGAACCCGTTCGTAGATTTTGCCAATCGAGCTTAGTAGACTGATGGGCCGATAGCTAGACGGTTCCGTGCCCGGTTTGCCGGGCTTAGGTATGCCGATAACCGTAGCTTCTTTCCATTGGTCTGGGAACCTACAGCCCTTTAGGAGGGCGTTGAAAATGCTAACCAGGAGGTAAACAAGAGCGGGTGGGAGTATTTTAATGACTTTGTTGGAAATCCCGTCCGGCCCGGGGGCCTTCTTGGAGTGAAGTCGTTTGATAATGTCTTGGACTTCTTCTACATCCGTCGGAGGGATAGGATCCCCCTCCGGCGGCGCAGAAGTCTTCGACTCTACTACCCTAATTACCTCCTCTACGTGGGAGCCTATGGAGGGTGAGGGGGTAGTGATGTTGGGGGTACACTGGCTCTCTAGTGTGTCGGCTAATAGTTCCGCCTTGTCGGCGTCCTCTAGTGCAGGCGCGCGATTTGGTCTTTTTAATGGCGGCATAGATGCCTCCGTTTTCTTTTTAAAAGAACGAGCGAGTGGCCAGTAGGCCACATGGGAGGGTGAGATTTCACTAAGGAGGCGATCCCACTTTTCGGCTTTGTGCTCTAAGATGCGTGTTTTAACGTCTCTTTCGAGGTTACGGAGGTCACGACGATACTCGTCCGCCGGGTAGCGAACGTATCTGCGCCTTGCGGTGTTTTTGGCGCGTATGAGTGCTTTAATGTCATCCGGGAGCTCCCAGTGTCCATCGCTGGACGTTGAGATCTCCCTAGATGACTTTTCCATCGTCGCTACCAGATGGTCGGTAAGGTCGGAACTGGCCGCAATGGCCGCCTCGGGACTCTCTATAGTGTCCGGGATGTTGTCGAGTTGACTCGAGCGAAGTGAATTTAAATTTTCATTTAGTAATTTAAAGTCGATGATCTTTTTCTTTTGATTTTTAGTATTATTCTCGGGGTTACCTAATTGAATTAATACTGGTCTGTGGTCTGAGTTAAGCTCGTGTACTGTTTGAATAGAATGCACCAGAAGGGATACATTGCGTATTATACATATGTCTAATATAGATGGCCGCACATTACTCCTATCGCTGTTTGCGAAGTCGTAGCGTGTTGGCTCATCTGGGGCGACTACTGTACAGGCTAGATCATCAACGGCGCGGCAGAGAATTATACCATTTTTATTGTTTTCTCTGCAGCCCCATGCCTGATTTTTACTGTTTAGGTCGCCGGCTATAAAGACGGCGTTGCCTAGTTCTAATAGCGATTTGAGATCGCTGAAGAGTAATGTTTTATTACACGATTGATATACCGAGGCGATGATGATCGACTGATGGCCGGTCATGCTCACCTGGCAGACGGACGCCTCCAGTGAAGCTAGAGGCGGTGTGTCTAATGGGATACAATGGAGTGTTCTTTTGTAATAAATTAGTGTACCTCCGAGTCGGGATCGCAACCTATCATTCCTAACGATGTTATAATTAGGGATACGCGGATTGCTATTACATGGTTTTATTAACGTTTCCTGCACAAGGAGGACGTCAACATCGTATTTTTTTACGAAAATGCGAATTTCCTCTAAATTCGCGCTAATGCCGTTCGCGTTGAACGACACTAGTCGGAGAGAACGCGGTTTTGTCCTAGCCGTGGTAGCTATTTAAGGGCTTTGAGAGGGGGGGGACCTAATCTTGGCGACCAGGGTGGCATGTTCACTATATGCCTGGCATGTCTGCTGTAGGGTGGTGGCGACGCGTAGTTTGCGGGCCAGGACGGCTAGCTCTTCTGGATCTATATCGCAGAGAGCCTGAGAGACAAACGCTAGGTTTATCCCGAATTCATCAGTGGGGGAAGCGGGACAGCTGGGGGCTGCTCGTACCTTCGTACTTGCCCTGGTTTGCTGCCTGCTTACTGCCGCTGGGGGGCTTGGAGGGCCCGGAGCGGGTTTTGCGGGTGCAGACGGCTGGGAAGCCGCTCTGTCATGCCACGCGTTCGTCTTAGGGGGCGGAGCGGGGACAAACTTCTCCTCCCTGGGTCGGGTGGTGGATCTGGGAGCAGGACCAGGTTTTTCCCGGCTCTCCTCCCTTTCCTTACCACCGCGGGGGCTTTCGGGCAGCCGCGGTAGTTAGCCGGGTGCCCTTGGCCTCTGCAGATAACACAGCTAGGTGGTTCCGTAGCTGTGGCCCTATCGCGGGGACAGTCGGGGGTCCCGTGGTCGCCGAGACACTTAACGCACCTGGGGTGCGCCTGGCAATTTCTTGCCGAATGACCATATAATTGGCAACGATGATATTGCCCTATGATGCCCCTTTTACGGGGGGACTCTACCTTTAGCCCGGTCATGTTACACACGGCCCGGACATTAAATATGGCTTTCGCCGCCGGCGTTAGCGGCAGGATAACAAGTACCATCTTGTACTTGTATTTATTGCGGGGGTGGTACATTCTATGTACCTCCTCCACAGGGTATCCCTGGAGGATCAAGTCCTCCTTGATTTCGGACGGGTCCATATCCCGGGGGACACCGCCGATGACAACACGCAGTACGCGCTCATCTTCGAGCGCGTACGTGTGGTATCCTATTTTGTTGGCGCTTAAGAAAGCGGTCAACCTACGGTGGTCATTAGAGTCCGCCACTTGGACTCTTATGCCGTCTGCGCACGAACGTGCAGATTTGTATAAAATCTGCTTCGCGTATATAGCCTTTGAGACTATTGTCCAGCTTTTGGTATCCTGGACGACTATCGGGGGGGGCGCTTTCGTGCGCGTTTCGGTGTCCATGCCCTCGTTTGGGGTGGACGCCGAAGTACCGGGCGCGGGGGACGCGACTTGGTCGCGCCTAGTGACCTGCGGCGATGATGATGATGCCGCTGTCTTGCCCTGAGGGGGCGGGGTCCCTACCTTCGGAGCCTTAGGCGGGGGGGGTGGCGCGGAGGACGGCGCGGACCCGGTGTCCGGGCGCCGCCTCTTCTTTTTATTGCGGACCTCCGTGAATCCGCTGTTGGTGGTCTCCTCCTCGGAGGAGCTGCCGGCTACCGACATCTCCTCCTCTGACGGAGTTGACGAGCAGGAAGGCCGCGTGTTTTCCGATCCGGCATCGGTTGTGCCGGACTCGGTTCCTAGCGGGCCGTCGTCCGTTGACGCGGCGGGGGACGCGGGTAAGTCGGTCGAGAACCTCCTCACTTGTTTGCTGTGGCTACTGCCTGATTTTTTTGCGTAGGCTTTTATTTTTACCTCGAAGTCGGGGACGTATTCCCGCAGGAAGGCCATAAGGGCCTCTTTGGGGATGTCATTAAGTTCCGCCATTGTTTTATTGTTTGTCGATGTTAAACAAAAACCGGTCGTCATTAAGACGCCATTGTGTTCCTACCCTCCCGCCTGGCGGGAGGTGTGTAACAAAGGAATTAAAACGGTCGACTACCTGGGCAGGTACCGGGACGCAACCCAAGTAGGTGTGTAAATAACGAAAACAACTTACGTGTTCGGCTTCGGGAACACACTTTTCGCTATGCGAGCGATTAATAACGCGGCACTATCACAACGAACGCGACTATGTGGCACCGGAACACCACTTTTCACGGTTCTAAGCGCGCGATAAAACGGACGGGTTTAAACGCGATTGAGTCGTCTGACGGCCTCAATATCTAGGAGCACTTGTAAACTGTACGAAACGCACTAGGATGACGCAACACTGACTCTAACAATAGACAAAGGACAGTACTGGGGCACAGCCTTTGTCTACGAGAACAATGGAGCGCGAGAACTTGTACCTGCGCAGAGAGCGTAGGACGATAGGTCTGTGCGTGTTGGCGGACACGCACCGAATGAAATAAAAAGTATATTACCTACTTATGTATAAACTTAAAACTAAAAAGTACAAAATAAAATTAATTTTAAATAAAAAACCAAAAACCTACTTCAAAACTATACCTTAATTTATGTAAGTACAACTAAAAAATTTAAAATAATATTGAAATACTTCGAGGTGAAGTAGAAATATACTATTTAAAATTGGGTATTTTTGGAGTCGGTACCAGCTAAAACATCGATGCCCTTCACAGACATCTGCTCAATACTTGGTGTATATGATTAATCATTAAATTATCCTCTTTGGCTGGCACCGACCATCGCCTAATCGGTTTTGACTAATCGCCATCAATTGATTTGTCTGTTAGTTTTTCTATTGATCGCTCATAGGAAACCACAATGCGTTCTCGGAAGTCGGATAACGTAAGCATAATCGTTTAGCCTTATTATTATAATATGATTTTGAAACGTCTGTCTATTGTGTATTTATTATTAATATTATACTCATGAATACTCGCCACTGATAACATGCAGTAAAGTCATTATTAAAAAAGGGCTAGTCGGACTCGCCCATGCAGTGTTCCGTAGCAGCAAGTAACATAATATTTGAGTTGATTGAATGAAAGGTAAATTGCGTATTAAAAACTAAATACTTACTAGATCACCGGGAGGAAGTAAGCGAAGATTTTTTTTTAAATATTTAATCTTTAAATATTTTATAAAAAATCTTCGCTTAAGATTTACAACGGGATCTTAGGGGGATGATATATCTTTATCGATAAATGGGCTATCTAACACTGAAATGTTTCATTCAAATCCGACCGATAGTTCCTGAGATTAGCGCGTTCAAATAACTCTTTAGCTTTATACCTTAAAGATTAAAAGCATGAGTAAAATAAACGCATATGTAAGTCCAAAAAAATTCAAAAAATGGTCGTTGTGCCTCACTCGACATAGATAGGTATAGTGTGTCGCGGACTTTTTTGTAGATAATTATAAGGTCTTCAAGTAATTAGAACATTCTATGGTTCTATCTTTTATAGTTTAGGCAGCGTACGCAAAATAAGTAACTTTTCTGGTTGATTTTTTACACCCTGTGTCCGAAAAACCCAAATATCTTACAGAACCCTATTTTCTCCAGAATAAAATTTAGCCTATGTTACTCGTGTATAATGTAGCTTTCGAATGGTGAAAGAATTTTTGAAATCGGTCCAGTACTTTTTGAGCCTATTTATTACAACCAAACAAACAAACAAACAAAGTTTTCCTCTTTATAATATCAGTGTAGATGTAGATGTAGATATCTGTGGAATTCACATCTATCTTATGATATGTTATTATGTTTTCGAAAAAAGTGGCTGTGCCATTTACCTACATGGACAGACCGACAGAAAGACCTGACGAATCTATAAGGGTTCCGTTTTTAGCCATTTGTTAGCGGAACCCCAAAAATATTATGTATTGAATATGGAACCACAAGTGATAATGATTATTTTATTGACTGACTTTGCCGTTAGAGAGGAAACGCCTAACGTCTTCGCGTTCATTAGAAAGACTTGTATTTAGCAATTAGGGTTGCCAACTTTTAAAATTGGAAGAAGTAAAGCATAGGCAAAGAGTATAATATGTTATATACCTAGTTAAGCATAGGTTTCGAAGGAATCTAAATAAAGAGTAAGGACATATTAATGCATAATATTATGAAAAAAAGTCATTTATTGAACATTTTTAAAAAGGTATTTTGTGATACTTATTGTGGCCACTATTTCAATATTATTGTAATGTTTTAAAAGAATAATACCACTCGTACAACACTCAAAACAATCTAACTCGAAGTTAACTAAGATCAGAGCTCTTTTGAAGGAGAAAATCTCTCAAAAAAAATATTTTTGATGAAGAGTATACTACATATTTTTGAAATATGTACATAGTTTTGTATTTAATGAAATTTATATGAATAGCAAGGTAAAGCTTAAACGTAACTCTTTTTGCATTTCACGGGCTATTTACAAATTTTAATAAAGCTTAGCAATATGAGCTACTGAAAAAGTAAAAACCTTATAAGACATTTTATTTTGTTTCAATCTTTATGAGTAAAATCCCTCTTAGGAAGTTATGAATTTCTAAAGATTTTTTTGTAAGTTTATTTACATATTGATAAATGCTTAGAATATCATAATTATGATTTATTTTAATGATTTGATTATAGTTACAGTTTGATTATAGTTATAGTTACAGTTGGTATACTATTAATATTAGCAACATGACCGCGTATTCTGCCTACCGCGTGTAAACCAGTGCATTACTACATACAAATTACAAACATTATTAATTTATTTATTGCGTTATATATGTCTTGCAGGTTTATATGGTATACTGTTTTGTTTTTGTTTTGTCAATTGTATGAGTACGTTTTATATTCGATACAGTGCTAAGTAAAAAAATAACAATAAAAAATTATGAATAATATATCAGCGGGAATTCCCATTTATATGTAATAATATAAAAAACTAATAATTAATAAGTATTATTTCTTCATTTTGCAACTTAATATCTAAAAACTTCTTAATGCCGTAATACATTTTATCTAATACAGAGTAAAATTACAATGTGAAAGTGGCAAAATTTATAAAAAGATACTAAAGATAACTTCCTCAATTATTCATTTAAAGTAATGTAATTCCTGCCATCTATTCCCGGCACATTTACAGAAAATATAATTTTTACGTAATACATAATATTATACTTAAAATTAGAGTAGAATGTTTGTAATATTAAAATAACCGCTTTTTACTACATTCATATAAATGTAATTACAGTACATAATATACCAAAACAATATGTTTACAATTTTTTTGTCTATATGTCTGTTTGTTCCGGCTAATCTCTGAAATGGCTGGACCGATTTTGCTGTTATAATAAGGAGTAACTTAGGCTACTTTTATTTTAGGAAATTCTATTATTGTTTATATAATATACTGTATATTATTATTGTAGTTATTGGTAAGCGCAGGCGAAATTGCGGGCACCAGCTTGTTTTAACTATGAATTCGAAATCGCGCGAAGGAAGAAACAGAATTTGTATCTCATTATGATTATATAATATAAGGTTTTGATTACATTATTCTATAAAATTAATGTAAAAAAAAACATATTACGTTAGGAATATTATGACAATGCAAAGAAAAAAGTTATAAAAAAATGAGAAGTACAAATAAATAAGTAAGAAACGAGCATGTTGGTCTATTTTTTTTTAATTTTCCATAAATATTTCGCCAAAAAATGTTGGCAGCCCTAGAGCCTAGACTCAAAAGTTAGGATCGCCTTGCTGCGGCCGCCTGCGGGCTGCGATTTGCGACTCACCGAAGCAACAAGTCGAGGAGCCCTGACTAGTGAGTAGTGGTCCTCACTCCTCTCTCCTCCTGCACGCGGAGGGCGCCCGTTCATTCATTCACTCGCGCTCGCGGGCCGTCAGTACGGCGCGAGCTTCCGAGTCGAGTTGTCGTGTCCCCCGCGCTTACACTGAACGCTCACGTGGTTCCTCCGCTCGCGACGAGCGAACATGTTCAAGTTTGGTACGGTGAATATTGTACGTTATAAAGTTTATCAATATCGTAACGAAAGTGCGAGTCGCGTCTTCGACAACCTCCCGTGTGGATTATATTATTGTGATGAAGTGATGACGCGCACGTAGCGCCGATGGACGGTGAGCCGGGAAGGATGCTAGCGGCGGCGGCGCTGGCTCTGGTGTGGTGGTGCGGGGCGGCGGGCGCGGCCGGCCTGCACCTGCCGCCGCTGGACGTGCCGCGCTGCTGCCCGCCCGGGCACCGCCTGCCGCCCGAGGCCGTGCAGGTGGACCTGTTGCCCGCGACCGAAGTGCCCATTGCTTGCCGTGCGCTGGCCGACGACGACGACGGTGCTTGGGCCCCGCGCGTGTATGCCCCCCTGCGGGGCACCATGCTGCCCCGCCCGCCGCCCCACTGGCGGCTTGCCCACTCGCGAGTGCCCGCCTGCTCGACGTTGCGCGTACTGCCCGAACATGCGGCCGCGTATGCGCTGCTGGCCAACAATGCATCGCTTCTGACGAGGTGGTCGAAGGTGACCGTGCCGACGGAGCGGTATTGCGCGGACGCGGCGGTGGCGCTTGTGTGCGCAGAGGACGTGGGCGGCCGCGGGATTTCCAAGTGCTGTGCCGCGGGCCGCGTGCTGGAGGGCGAGCGCTGTGAGCGGGACGAAGGGCGCGCCGCGGACGTGCTGCGGGAGCTGCGGGAGTTCGCCAACGGGAGCGCCGTGGGCATGGGCTTCCCGGCATGCGCGCGCGGCACGCAGTACGTGATGGTGGGCGCGCTGGGCGACGCACGGCTCACTGAGGGTGGCGAGCTGGAGCGAAAGGATGGGCGGCGGTTGGCGGCGGGCGCTTGGTGCGCGGAGGGCGCGGCCGGGGGCGAGGGCCTGCGCCTGTTTGCCTGCGAGACGTCGTGGCCGGCGGAGGGCGTGCAGACCCCGCGGCACGCGCTGTACGGCGCGGGGCTGGCTGTGGGCGCGGCGTTCCTGGCGGCCACGCTGGCGGCAGGGTTCGCGCTGCCGGCGGCACACCACGCTCTACACTGGCGGTGTCAGACGCACTACGTGGCGGCGCTGATGCTGGGCGACGTGCTGCTGGCAGCCACGCAGCTGGCCAGCGACCGCGTGCCGGCGCCGCTGTGCCGCGTGCTCGGTGAGTGAGCCCCTCTTCCCTCGTTCTCCCGGTCTACTCGTCTTGTCGTCTCGTCTTCTAACGTTGCCCGATGGTCTTTACATGTGGCGTGCGCTGCAGCCGTACTTATGCATTTCCTGTTCTTGTCGGCGTTCTTCTGGCTGAATACCATGTGCTTCAACATCTGGTGGACTTTCAGGTGAGCGGTTTTCGTATTTATTTATTTATTTATTTATTTAATGGTTCACCAACAGATATACATCGCATATAGTAATTTAAAAGTATACATAAATCATCATGTCAGGATGTAGATCCAATTACAGGCAAACACAGCTTTTTAATTTTAAGTCTTATTATTTTATTTTAATGGGAGAAAGTTATAGAGAAATGAAATGCGAAAGTTTTTTCTTCTCTTTTTAAATTAAGTTACGAGTTTTGAAATGTATTACTTTTTTTTTATATTTACTAAAACTACTGTGGAAAATGTCTGTATTGGTTTTTTGGTAAAAAAGGTTATGATTTCGACAAATTCTCGGCAACAAACTATTGAAGCCCAAGTTGGTTCTATACCCTTTAACATACAATGGTTTAAAATTTACAATTCTGGAGTTATATCTTGGGACAACGAAACCAATCTGAGATAATATTCTATGTAAGCTTTGAGTTCTGTCGTTGTTTGATGATGCTTACATTATTATCAGTACCTGGTTGACCGAGGTCGGTTTTTTTTGTTTTGTTTTAGGGTATATCCCTTATAATATGATAAAGTTTTTTTTTCAAAAAAATTAACTTAAAAAAAAGACAAAAAAGTGATCGGACTGGAGATACGAACCAGGCTCCTGCCTAATTTTTCCACTAAGCTATCATAACATACTGACTATTTGACAGCGAAATTTACCTTCGTATTCTACTCACATTTTATCATTGCCTCAAAACACGGATAAAAAAGTTTTCTAAAAATTAAATTAAACCAAATAATTAAATTCTCAAGTCTTGCCATTGTTTACTCATAGCATTAGGAACATTTGGTTTTGTATTTTGGTGTCATACCGAGTTTTTGACAAATGACGTTGAGCGCAAATCAGTACTTTTAAAACCGGTTTTATACCATTACCAGATTATGTTAGGATTATGTTAATTGCAGATAACGTTAGGAAATTGCTTATTCTAAAAAAAATATATTGGAACGAAGTTCCTTACGGCAGGCTTGGAGGGGATAGGGATTTTGCTGCGCGACCGAACTGAAAAAAATGTGATAGTAAAACCGTAAGAAAAAATCCGCGGAAAAAAGTGCGTGGAATAAAACCGTTAAATGAGAAGTGCGCAGGCGCGAAAGTCGCATACACAAGCGAGTAGTGTATAACACAGAGTACACTGGTGTATAATACCTTTCTGTTTAGCCGAAGGAACTTCGTTCCTACCTGGTGTCCCACGACACCACATTTTAATTTTTAACATTTTTACATTATATCAAAAATACTTACTTTTTATAATTACTCTTTCAGTCAGATTCGATGCTTGGGTTTTATACAAATACTCAAAAAATCTACATATAAAATATTATTAATCAATAGCAAAATATATCCTAAAGGTAAAAATTGTCTGAAAAAGATTTTTAAATTTTGATTTTTTTCACCGATTTATTCTCCTACTTTGAACCCAATAACAACTTAATATAATAGATGAACCATGATTGTTTTTTAAATTTATTTCTATTATTTTACTATAATTATTTTAAAACTACACTAAAACGCTGCTTTCGAATATAATCATTGTTTAAACATTCGAAAGAATCAAAATATTTTGTTTGTAAGTTGTGTCAGTCAATGAAGTAAAAAAACAATCTTTTGTGTGAGTAAAAAAGCTAGAGTGAAACTGCAGATATCGATAGTTATATTATACACTAGCTGTTGCCCGCAGCTTCGCCTGCGTTAACTAAGATTTACAACGGCATCTGAGCGGGATGATATATCTTTACCGATAAATGGGCTATCGAACATTGAAATGTTTCATTAAAATCCGACCAATAGTTCCCGAGATTAGCGCGTTCAAATAAACAAACTCTTTAGCTTCATATCTTAAGGATTAAAAGCATGAGTAAAATAAACTCGTTTAAATGTAGTCCAAAAAAATCAAAAGTTCTGAATAAAATATGGTTGTTGTGCCTCACTCGACATAGATAGGTATAGTGTGTCGTGGACTTTTTTGTAGATATTTTTATGATCTACAATCAATTAGAACATTTTATGGTTCTATCTTTTATAGTTTAGGCAGCGTACGCAAAATAAATAACTTTTCTGGTTGATTTTTTACACCTCGTGTCCGAAAAACCCAAATATCTTACAGAACCCTGTTTTTTTCCAGAATAAAATTTAGCCTATGTTACTCGTGGATAATGTAGGTTTCGAATGGTGAAAGAACTTTTGAAATCGGTCCAGTACTTTATGAGCCTATTCATTACAACCAAACAAACAAAGTTTTGCTCTTTATAATATTAGTGTAGATATATAGTATAGATAGATTTCGCCATAACTTCAAAACCGATCGTCCAATTTAATCATTCAAAGTGTGTCGTGGAATTTTTTGTAGATAATTATAAGATCTACAATTAATTAGAACATTTTATGATTCTATCTTTTATAGTTTAGGCAGCGTACGCCAAATAAGAAACTTTTCTGGTTGATTTTTTACACCTCGTGTCCGAAAAACCCAGTCCTAAAATCGGTCCAGTACTTTTGAGCCTATTCATTACAAATAAACAAACAAAGTTTTCATCTTTATATTATTATAGTAGAAGTGTAGATTATAATATTAGTGTAGATACATAATATATCGATATCAATTCTTCTGATTAATTCGTTGCGGGTCCCCAAGGCAGTTTTAACGTATCCTCCGGGCTCTCGGAGATCGTATCAAAGGTTCACGTGGTGGTTACCGGTGTCGACCCTGGCTATCCAGGAGTTGCAGCGAGGGGTAGATTGGTCGGCCAAGCCTGCAAAAGGAACGTAATAACGGCATATATGTATACACGTATACGTAATATTAATATGATGGAGTCTTGGGGGTTTTCTCTACTCAAAATTTAATTGCATAGTCTTTTTTTTAATTTTCTTTATCCAAAATCATAATGACGGTTATTTTCCGTGTTAATGAGGAATCCAATTTTTAAATTATGGTGGTCAAGTGTGGCTTGAAATGACTCGTCAAATCACACAATCTGTTTTGGCTGATTAGTGTAAGGTATTATATAATGAAACAACTTTTACGGATTTTATCGCGGTTTATTTAGTTTTTTATGAGCCCTCAGTCCTCCCGTGACCATGGTTGCTGTAAAGTGTAAAGTATCCGAAACGTCGGGCTCATAAAAAACTAAATAAACCGCGATAAAATCCGTAAAAGTTGTTTCATTATAATGAGTGAAATTCGCGTAAACATAAGAAAACAGTAGTGTAAGGTATTCCAAAATCGGGCAGTCAGATGTGGGCGGTGCACGTGTCCGTAGGGGCAGGGAGCTGCAGTGTTCGCGTGCACTGTCCACTTGGTCACTATCATCTACTCGGTCGAGTCTCGACCCGACGATGTGCGCCGGAGCTGTCCGAGCGGAACATAGTGTTGCACACGAGTGGCCTAGATCCGCGTGCGCGTGTGTGGCGTGTGTGGCGCGTGTGCACCACACGCGGGCTTAAACCGTACTGTAGGTGTGTGTGTGTTGTGGCGGCAGGGACTTCCGGCCGACGTCGCTGGAGCGCGGACAGGAGGCGTGCCGCCTGCGCGTGTACATGGTGTACGCGTGGGGCGGGCCGCTGGCGCTGGCGGGCGCAGCTGCGGTGCTGGACCGCCTGCCGCCTGACGCCGCGCCACAGCTCATGCGCCCGCGCTTCGCCGTGCAGCGCTGCTGGTTCTATGGCGATATGGAGATCCTCGTCTACTTCTTCGGGCCTGTCGGCGTGCTGCTGCTCATCAACCTCGCGCTCTTTATCTCCACCACGCGCCAGCTCACCTGCGGTCTGTGGCGTCGCGACGAGGTCAAGTCCACATCGGAAAGGTTCGTGGCGTTTTTATTCACGGTCCCACCGTATGCCGTACTATACGTTTTCGTAGTTATCTGAATTCTGTGAAAGTATGGCGCCTCTAAAGACGTTTAGTTGTAAGAGACCCTTGTCCCTCGGCAGGGCTGCGTTGGACCGCGTGTGCGCCAAGCTGGTGGTGGTGATGGGCGTAACGTGGGGCGCGGACGTGGTGTCGTGGGCGGCGGGCGGGCCGGAGTACGTGTGGTACGCGACGGACCTGCTGAATGCGCTGCAGGGCGTGTTCATCTTCTTGGTGGTGGGCTGCCAGCCGCATGCGTGGGCCGCGCTGAAGAGGGCCGCCGCCGCGTGGTGCGCGCGCGCGCCCGCCGCAGCCGCTCACTCATCCTCGCACCTGCCCTCGTGCGGCGAGTCGCTGACGCACACCACAGCCGCGCCCGCGCCCGCCGCCGCTCCCGCCGCCGCGCCCGCCGCGCGCCTGCCCATGGAGACGGTGTGCTGACCGCGTCCGCTCGCCGGCGGGCCCATACAGTATTAGTGCGGCGGGCGCGCGCGGACCGCGCCCGCCTGTACATAGAGCGCCGCGGATAGCTGTATAGTGTATACGTATTACTATTTGTATGTTTATTTATATCGTGAGCTGTACGACTTGCCCGTTCGATTGACTGTTGATAATATAATGATTGTGAAGTTCGCGCG
The DNA here is from genome assembly GCA_905333005.2 of Lycaena phlaeas. Classification (NCBI taxonomy): domain Eukaryota; kingdom Metazoa; phylum Arthropoda; class Insecta; order Lepidoptera; family Lycaenidae; genus Lycaena; species Lycaena phlaeas. The sequence continues at coordinate 18,220,201 of HG995172.1, read as the reverse complement.
TGTTGTTACTGCACCCCTCCCCCCCGGCCCCGCGCGTCCCCCGGCGCGGCGGGCGCGCGTTCATATCTTTTGTGCGGCGCGCGGCCGCTTTCTCCGTGCGTACTGCGTAGTACTAGTTTTCCTTCATCGACCGACTTCAAGGAGGAGGTTCTCAATTCGATTGGTGTAATATAATATTTTAATGTATTACTGTGAGACTTATGATCCGATTTACTAGATTCTTCTTTAGTTTGATGTGGGATGGGCGCCATTAGTCCCATATAAATGTAACATAGTTTGGCCCAGTAGTTTTTACTAGGACGATGGTATTTTAGTTTGTGTAAGGCGTTCAGGAGTTTCCGTTGAGGTCGAAGGGATAGTATCATTGACTTGTCTTATGGCACCTGTCGGCTGTCACTGAAACGGAGAGAGCGCGTGGAGGGGGGAAATTGAAAAATATTATAACCAAAACGATTTCAAAATCTCGGAACGAAGAAATAAAGATTTAAAATAAGGCATCAAAGTAATGTAGATTGGACTGTTTTAATGTGGTTTTAATCGTTGCGTTTTCCTGTGGTGGTTTGTCGTCGTGTGGTCTGTGTAACAATTTAGTTGTTCCCAATGACGTACGGCCGCGCTCTCTTCGCTAGCCTGAAGTCCGGTGTCCGCTCGGTGTTGTGTGACGTGTTGTTACTTGTCTTACACCGGCCGTCCCGCGCATGGACACGCGCGGCAGTGTAGTAGGTAGGTGTATAACAACTGTTACAGTATTCCGGTTGGCTCCGAATATTCAAACCTATAACAGGTTATAGGTAGCTCGTGCAGGTAATAGTATATTAAAGGTATTGAGGTTTGCGAGGAAATTAAACCTACTTTAGGTTAGGTTTTTTGAACGTAGTTTTTTATAAGTTATGTTTCAGATCTAGTTAAGGGCAGTAAACTGTAGGTTATAAAAAACCACATATTAAGTATAATAATAAAATATGTAGGTACAATAATAACACTCAAATGTACGTGTGTACACTCAGTGGTACGTATTATGTTTATAAACGGCCGACCTTCGCGCGGAGTCGCGTGATACAATAAAGTCTGTTTCCAAAACATTCGCCGTTCGCGAGGTCCATCGACACCGTCATCATCATCATCCTCATCATACAAACGAGGTTTGAGTGAATGAACAACCTTTCCGATGGAATATAATGTAGATAGATATTAACTTCAATCTCTCTTGGAAAGATGGTTCACTAACTACTATTACGTTTGGTGCCGGGACCGGACCGGAATAGGACACAAGATTTATCTAAAATCCGCCATCTTGCCTCTTAGCGAAGCTTAAACCCGTGTGTCTGGGCAGTGTTCAATTTGACGGCAATTTAAGTTTTATTTAACGACTCCCTAACGCTGAATAGTTTTTACAAGCGTGGTTTTTGATAATCAGTCGTTAAGCAATTTTGAATATTATTTTTTTTATAAAGAGGAAGAAAGTAATTTTTTTTAATTAAAAAAGAAATATTAAGAGAGGTTTATAAGTGAGGCCCTCAATGTTTAAGCTTTAAGCGCGTAAATAGCGGAGGCTTCGTTGGCACCGTGTGTAGTGAGCAGGGCGGTGAGCCGACCGCCGACACTTTCTCCGCACGCACACACCCAGGACCCACGCACACGAGGGTCACTTTATATCCTCTCAATACTACAGTAGCTGTAGATTGTATCAATTGGTGACGACTACAAAATGCTCAAAAATGAAACCGGTTCAGTATTTTTTGTTGTTTTGTAATGCTTCTTTCGGTAAGTGTACACTACACGGTACACCCCCACCTCAGCGACTGCGGCTGGCAGAGCGGCTCAGTTACACATTGACATTCGATACCTCCTGCACGACCTACAAGCACAGGCGCACTCATATCACAGGACATGTTATATTGGGGAAGGTTATATCGTAGTAATGTAGTGGTGTCGTCACTGGGCTGGACGTAGCGCAATCGAGAGCGGGTTAGGGCCGGAGGGCGGACACCGCACACCCGTTCGTGCACGCACACACGCCCGCGCCAAACGTGCACGCTCGCTCGCACGCACACGCGCGCGACGCAGGCGCAGGAATGCCAACGCGCCGCCGCGCAGCAAATGTCAGGCGGCCGGCGGCGTTCAAGTACGACAGGTACGGCCGACTCGCCGCGCGGGAACAAAGCCGGCGCCGCTAATGGACGCCACCGACGCCACGGATCACGGATCGATAGCGAGCTCGGAAACTTTACAATAAGTTGTAAGTTTTCAACGACCGTTCCTAACATTGCCTCCGATTTCTTAACAACTTTAGATTGAACTAAAATGAACATTCATCAATATTATCGTGCACGCCCCACCTACCGCTCAAAGAACTCGTGGTCCGAGTCTTGCCGAGTCCCGCCGAGAGCCGAGTCCCTCAGGAATGTCGAACAGCCCCGCCATAATTGCGGGTCCAGGAAGTTCAATTTACCGTTAAACTGTTTAAGATTCGAGACGACGTGCGAGTTGATTATGTCCGTATATGGACGATGTACTAATCACTCGCTAAATGTTATCTCTCTGCTGAATCCTGACCTTGTCACTATAATGAGGCTGGCCATTAGTAGATTATCGTCAAATCTTAGCTAGTCATTTAAACATTAACATTGGTACCTTACAGTTCCTTAAGTATATAAAAAGATGTTATTTATCTGGTTAGCATAGTATTCGTATTTTTGTAAGCAGTAAAATATAATATGTGAGCAGAAATACCTCATTGGTTAGCGACTCATTGTCAGCAAATATTTCAAAATCAGCAGCAATTTATGTAATTCTGGATTCTGGATTGCTGGTTGGCTGACAGCATATTAATTATATAAGCTGCAGCCCCTGTTAAATAAAATTTTGGTAAGCACTCAGAGGGTGAGCAAATAAAATTATTTTGTACTGCATTTTTTGCTAGTGCAGCACAAAATAATTTTCTTTTTTGTAGCCGGGAACTACTTTTATTTCTTCTTTATTACACAATTATTATCCATTTTACTCGTAAAACAATCGCAAAATCATCACAACCACACGATTCTCTTTAAAACACGTTGTTATTACTGCAATTTGACTTTTAAATTTCAATCCACTCTTAAGACACATATAGCGTTATAGGTAAGTACCTACATTGCTGATTTTTCAACAAAATCGCATAAAAATAAAATATACTGTTTATAGACATGTTTTCTCTGCAGACTAAGTAGTTATTATGCGGACTGAATGTTTATTATAAAAACTCATGTTATTGTCAGTTGCTTATTTATGATTTAATTTTTGTCCATCATCAAAATTATTTGCGGAACAAGGATTGCTACCTAATTTTTTGTTTATTGCTCGCCAAATTTTATAATTGTTGATCATTTAATTACTTCTCTATATAAAAGTACTCTGTGACAGTAACCGTCGCACAAGTGGGGCATTGTTGTCACAACGAGAGCGGACGGCCGGCATTGTGCTGCGATTGGACCCCCCCCCCCTCCCCCGCCTGCGCCGGCGTCGGGAAGGGAGGGTGTAGAGATTGCAATCCGGGTTTTTCGAAATTCGAGAATGACTTAAAAATCCGGATTCTATAGTTTTTTTAATCCGGTTTTTAACTTTCCACAAACTTTCATTTAATGTGATGAGCGGATCTTAAGTTATCCTGTCGTGTTTGAAAAATATTTCGATTCGAAGGCATATTAAGTTGTTTTACTTAAGAGCTTATCAAACTTACAAAAATACAGACAAAAAATATTTGGATTATCCCAGGACCGTGGGACTCACAAGCGGGCAATGCATACCCGGACTAAAACCACTACGAGTGCCTTCAGCATCTTTTTAAGGGTTTCGGATCTACAGACAACAGGAGCATCTGAGCGACAGACTTGCGAAAGAGCACTCCTCGTAAGAGGGGAGTGCCCGGCCGCCTCCGCGAATGACGTGTGTTATCGCACTCGCTAGTTACTGGCCCACCGGGACTCGTCGCTCGCCGGCCGCCAGGTTGTTGGAAGAATAGCTACCGCTAGCGCTAGCTCGGGGGGGGGGGGGGGGGGGGGTTTGGGCAGCCGCAGCTGTAAGTTGTATGAAGTTATAGACGGGACCGCTACAGTTCCGTGCCTCCGTCGCGTCGCCCCTCAATTAATAATAAATTGGTAAACTTTAACAAGCCCGATAACTCGATTTGTTTGTTATCATAATACCCCATCTCATTCCGGCGGTACACTCTACACTGTACCAACTTCGAGATATCCTACTAATATTATAAACGCGAATGTTTATATGTATGGATGTTTGTTAACACTTTACAGCAAGTCTATTGTTTTAATGAAACTTTCCAATAATATAGTTTAAGCTACGAATGTCACAGTGTAGAGTGTAAAGTATGATCTGTCCAGCTCCGCCGGGGCACCGGGGTTTATCTGAATAAATTAATCTATATTCTATCCTATAACACACGACACGACACACCGCGAGCTGCACGCCCCTCGCCTCTCGCCCCGCGCCCCGCTCCCCGCGCCAGTGAGTGGTCTTCCTTGTATGGTCATTGGTCTTTGGTCATCACTGGTCGGTACCAAGCGCGTTACGCGCACTCCCCGCTATATAAAGCCAACTGTTTAGCGCCTTAAACTCGCCTAAACAAATCTTGTAGTTCGTTTCAATTATTATGTTAGTAATATGGAATGGAAAATATGTATAATATATGATGAAATAATATATGATCGATGGCAACCAATAAATAACAAATTACATAAGTCATGTCTGTACTTTGTAGTCATGTAACTCGCGATATGGTTTCGCAGTAAGCGTATTTCGGCATTCATTGTTATGCAGACGACAGCTCCGGAGATGCTCTACGTGTATAGAGCACGGGCCGTCCTAATATTTGACGGGAGCAAGTCTATAATATTGTCGGAGCAAAACGTACAGAGGGTAGATGGCATGTGTTGTGAGGGGCGGAAGGGGGCAGGGGGTTGGGGGTGGTCAGGTAGCCCGCTCATAAACGAGCCCCATTTCTGAGAGGTCCGACGCAACGGGGCGACGTCACGTGACGGATACGGTCGGCCCGCGGCGGCCGGGGGTGTGACGCACGTGTGACGCGGCGGGCTGCGCGGGCGCACGTGTCATATAGGCCGGCTACTAGCAACATACAACACCGTGAGGATCGTCGCAGACTGCAGATCATACTTTCTATACAAATACATTTGATAGTCGGGAATTTCCAAATATCTGTTTGTAATTTCAAATCAACGGCTTTTTAGTAAAAGCTAATCTCTGAAATGGCTCGGCCGATTTTGACGGATCTTGCCTTCTCATTGGCAGGTTTCTAATGTTATGAGTAGGTAACTGAGGCTATAAAATAATATACTAACCCAAGTACGACTGTAAATCCAAGTTAACGCGGGCGAAGCTGCGGGCAACAGCCAGTATATATCCTAGTAGGGCTGCTTTGTCACCAAACGTGCTGTCGAACTCGGCCTCCTGCCTCATTCTAGTCCAAGAGCGACCACTCTCGTCTGGCCGCCGACGTGCCCAGTGCCAACTAGGGCCCGACCTCACCGAGCCTGACCCCACCACCAACACCCGATCGCCGTTGGGCTTTCGAGTTCGGAATCAATAAGAATAGCAAGGGTCACCCGCGCGTGATTTCGATTTAGTGGACAAGTGACTGCTCAAACGCAAGCCTCTCTTGTCCTCAGTTCCCCTGTGTCAATGGACCGTAGGGACAGTACGATTGACAAGAAACTGAGGATGCAATTCTTAAAAGGCTGTATCCCTTAGTCGCCTTTTACGACACCCACGGGAGGCAAGCGGGTGGTGGTATTGTAAGGGCGGCACACACACGCCAAACCCCCCTTAACACGTGTAGTATAATATAACGGTTAATAATGCCCTCGGGTGGACGTCCGTCCGGCCTCTCAACATACGATATTAGTTCCAACACCCGACTCACCTGCTGCTCCATAAGCGGCTACACTACCTAGAGTTCATTACTAAAAAGTTAAAAACCTCCAAAATAAAAACCCGATTGAAAAAAATTGGAAATAAAAAATTTGCGTTAAAAAAATAAATAAACTGAAACTAAAAAGAAAATGTGTGTGAAAATATTTATAATGTGTTCAACGAATAATGAATTCAAAGGCGCAGAAAGCAGCGACAAACACAATAAAATAACATTCAACATAATATACATTTTTGGAATCACAAGATTGAAGATTGGAATGAATAAATCTGTTTCTGCCATTTTATTTTTATCAGACCTTCCTGTGGTCGCCGTAACCATGTAACCGCAGAAGAGCCGCGATCCTGTGGATGCTCCACCGGTGACTCATCTCATATTATATTGTGTCGATGTGCGCTTCAGGCTATATTATAATGATATAACATACTATATTATATTATGTTATATTCGTTTCAATACATGTCTCAACCATGAATAGTGATTTAAACGGTAAAACTCTTTCATCCATATCGAACCCGTATCTCATCGCGTTCCCGTCTCCTGTGATGCAGCACTGCAGCATGACACAGGCTGCTGCATTGTTGAAGTATCGTGCGTAGTTTACTATAACGTGGCTAGTGCGCAGTGGCTGTAGCTAGTGAATGCTCCGCTCTCTTCTGTCGGCCAGCCCCGGCTCGCGCGTCTGGCGTGTGTCATGCCGCATGTGACATTGTATCTGTCGTGTGATACCGTGAGATTTGCAATAGTCTCGCACGGGCGCGGGGGGAGCGGGGCGAGCGGAGGCCGGGGCCAACCTGGCTGGTCACGGCCTGCCGGACTCGATCACCCTGAGTCGCGAGACCATCTGTCGCGCGACGTCTATGAGTTAACCTAATATCAATTCGATATCATTACGTAGGTGTATTTGTATATTGAATCATACATAATATATAAACATCAACAAAACTGTTCATTGTTTGAGCTAATTTGTTTTAAATGATAAAATAATACGTTCGTTGACGACGTGTGACGACACGCGTGTCATAATGAGTGCATTATGCGCCTCGTTACGAAACACGCGGAGAGAGCGGTCACTGCCGTCCGTCGTGTGACGTGTCGGCCGGGAAATACGATAAGTCTGCTGTGAGTTTTAGAAGAGTTGGGTTCCCTGGAGACCAGGTGACCAGGACTCTGGTAGTTGCAGCATCAGGTCCAAGTTATCAATTAATTGTCATTTAATTACTATACTGGCCGCGTGAAGCACTTAATTGAGTAATCTTACGCCTAAAATGCATCTCCGTGCAGTGGCAGGTACGTGTTGGATGCGAGTAGCAAGGGGTCGGTCGATGATGACGCCAAAATTGCCTTCCAAAACTTTGAAAAAGCGCTGATACTCTTAAGCTGCTGGACCGATATTAACCAAACATACCTAACAACCACCGGGCGGCGACTAGCTTTCAGATAAAAAAACCGCAAGGAAATCGGTCCATTCGTTTGAGAGTTACGATGCGACAGACAGACACACACACAGATATCGACGTCAAACTTATAACGAGTTAAAAACGATAATGGGAACGCAAAATTGATAAATACTAAACTAAATACTATGTCAACAAATAACATGTATTAGAGTTACGTCTGTACCATCGGCCATCGTAAACCTTAACACACCGCTCCATAAACCGCTTCCCGACGAATTTATTTGCGTTCTCGCTGGCCCATAAACGGTGTGTTTACGCGTCAGGCGTCCTTCAGGAGCCACAGTGTACTTGAAATGAAAATAAAAACCACACGCTTCACACCCCGAGCTACTACTATAAACTACCTTACTCGTATATCTGTACTGGGATTTAAATATTTATAAAAATTGTCGTGAATCATTAAAGGACGTCGTCTGTGTATCCGTTAGATAATGGAATAATAAAAAATGAAAATAAAAACTTGTGCTGAAGACTGTTTGGAATATACGTAACTACCATATCGTACCTATATTGTATGGGAATTGGGCTCATATTACACAAACAATATTATAAGGTATACAATATGTGACTATAGAGACGGTCACTATTTGTTGCTACAGCATACCATTTGTGAGTATAGCAGCCGCGTCTTTTATAACCGGCCGATGTAAGAGCGCATAATACTAATCATTCCGTACGATGCGCATTTCACATTATGTCCTACTCAGAGGGCCCCGCTGCGAGCCGGCGGGCCGCTGATCCCGGGGGCCCTAGCGGCGGCACGTTCAGGCATTCTAACCGCGTCCATACAACAGACCATAATATTGAATGTCGGGTGAGAACGCAGCTACCTATGTTCGTTCATTGAAGGAGGGTTGTTTATAATAAGGGTATTGCCTGAAGATGATCATGATAATAATAATAATAATAATAATAATAATTACTTGGCTTCGGTCCGTAAATGTAGCTAAAAACCAGCCTCGAGCTGAGAATAAAAAACAGTTCCCCAAAATAATAATAATAATAATAATAATATCTTTATTTGGCACAAATATTACATGTAATGGTATGTATTAGAGTTGACAAATTAGTTAGTGCTTACACAAATTACAAAACTTACAGTTCACAGGGGGCCCCAAACTAGGCAGAGCCTGTATCTTGGGGACCAGTAAATTATATTGTGTCTGAATTTTATCTTTAATTTTTTTAATTTTATCTTTAATTTGTTGCCTAGTGTTAGTAAACGTAATTAACAAAGTAGTTTTAGGCTTTAAAGAGGATTAAAATTTAAAAACTTAATTTTAAACATACACTCTAATATTTGTACAGCATTACCATACAAAAAAAGAAAAATATAATTACCACATCATCTGAACTTTACCATAATTAACTTAGAAGTAGGAACTTATTTGATATTATAGCGTACATTAATAATTCTTAAAAGTTAAAAGTTTAATAATTTATACAATATAGTCTAGAATTTTTTCAGTGTCGGTGTAGTCTAATGTCTGTAACCATTTGGATATAACTGATTTTGCTTTAAAGATTGAGAGGAGTTTTAGGTCGCAGTGTTTCAATACCGCATTGTATGTGTGCGCCCTAAGGTATTCTCCAAATCTGCGTCCAAATTTTGTTTTTGGTTTCGGAAGCGGCAGTCTTGATGTTTGATAATTGTGACCTCACCGACAGAGGCGTAGCTCGGGCTATTGGTGGGTGCCATAAAACTGCAGTCGCGAGTGTCGCCGTCGCCGCTATTACAGCTTAGTGCGCGTCGCCAGCCGCCACACCACTTGACGAACAGATGGCTCTCAATGCGGTCTGTGTGCAATGGGGCGACGACCCCACGACATGCAGCTGGTCTCACTGACGCGCAAATAATATTATATAGAGCTGAAGCTCCTTCTTCTTCTCCTTCCTGAAGGAATAAAAGTGGAAAAGTCAGCGGGGCGGGGCGCGCGCCGTGCCGTGGAGACGAGCACAGCCACGAGTCGTACAGTGGAGCACCGGGCGCATCATGGACACACAAACACACACACACACACACACACACAAACACACACACACACACACATACACGTACACGTGCATGAGATTTAAAGAATAAAGCTATTCATTCATCTCTTGTTAAATCCGTCAAAAGGATATATTATGACATATTTGAGTGGATTAGAGTGAGCTTGGTGAGCTTTGTAAGACTACAAAGTATTCTGATATTTGTATGGCTATGTATTTGTATCATTCACGTGTTTGAATGTTGTTGAGTCTCTGCGTTTGGTTGTTTTGTACCAGAGATAGCGAAGAGGCCGGCACTTCAAGTGACAAGTTAATTTTAGACTTCTGCGCGACTCGGCCTGCGTGCGTGCATGCGTGCGTGCGTGTGTGCTGCGTGCTTGTGTGTGCGTCCACATGCCTGCTGTCAACTTGTCACAGACCGTCGACATGTCTGGTATAAAATGTGACATACGAACATAGCCCGGCGAAACTTTTGTAGGTACTGAATATTTTGATATAAAGTACTTAACATACAGATGAACCAGCAATCTTGGACCCAAGCGTCTCTACCAATCCGCTATGGTGGTTTAGACTTTAGGGATTCGCAAATTTTCCAGTGTCGCTTTACCAGCCTATCTTCTGTCCATAGTTCAGCAAATCTCATAAGTAGGCTTGGAAGAAGCTAGAAACGCTTTCTTAAATGCATGCCCAGGTCAAAATTTTCCAGAACAGCTAGAACAATATAAACTGTAAATTGACCTACGACACTTTTTTGAGCTGTAGAACAGGTTCGGGTGGTTTGGGATGCAGCCTGTTTAGACACGCTGGCCCCTTCCCATTTCCTTGGAACCAACAACAGAGTTGGTGCAGCTTGTGATGCGGCTGAAAAAGCTAAAGCCTATAAATGTAGGGGTCTAGGCTCCGAATATGACGGGAGCGAAAACACGGTTAGTAAAAAAAATCCCAATAGATTTAAATTCCAAAGAAGTGTCCCTTTTTTATAATTTCTTACTAATTATTCCGGAACTACATGCATTTAGAAACGATAGAAATGCTACATAGCTAGCGAATTGGGATCAATCATGTCATTAACTTGTGTAGTTTATTTTGATAAGATCCTAATGGATCATTAGCAAATAAACATGAGATCGACGTATACAATTAAATGACATTATTTAAACTATTTAAAACGGGATATTTACCATGTTTTTTATCATTGTTTCGCGGAGCTCGATATTTCGACATTGTCTACGAATGTCATGTTCACGAAACATGGTAAATATCCCGTTTTAAATAGTTTAAATAATGAAAATAACCATGTTAATTTAAAATCCTATATAATTAAATGACAGTCTACAATCATGAAATGACTTCAATTATTAGTATATCAAATACAATGCAACGACAAACCGATATAGACCACTTATGATATGATATCAGCGATATATCACCGAGACCTTGGGCTTACGACCGACCTGGGGGGTGGACGCCTCGGCCTTCAGGCGGTGGGGGGTTATGTGTTCGCAAAGTAAAAACAAAGTTGAATTTAACTATCCTAATTTTACGATGCGTACTAACCTATCACAAACTAATAGGAGGCTAGCACATATTCAGCTCGTCCTATGTGTAGGTAGGGACACAATATTATGTAGGTACTTCATATTATACTCTACTCAGTACTCCGCACAGTGAGCGTCGCGCTGCTGATGATGACCAGCTGCGGCCGCGCTCGGCGAGCGGGGTACGGTCGACGGCGTATCCGGTTACCGACACCGACACCCGACACCGGCGCAGCTACACCATCCCTACTGAACTCTACGAACGATTAAACCCACTCACACATACTCACACACACACACACACACAACATGCGCGTCATAACTAGCGCGCACCGCCAGCGCTCGCTACCTACTCGTATATTGATAAACATATCTGCGGTTGATGTATTGCCTCGACATAACCAACGATGCTCCTCCGGGGGGTTTACGAGGGAGTACCCATGGTTTTTGGTCTCCGCTGTTTAGTGTGTGTGTGTTCGGATGCGCGGGAGTGCCATCGTCTGAAGACAGGCCGCAGCTGCTGATACGCACACGACGTCTATTTGCGCGAGCCCACGCAGTCGAAGCTCTCGAGGCCAGCTGCGAGCCGCGCGCCCCTCTCCTCTGAGTTCTGACCATTGTTCGATGTTCCTTTGTCACATCAATAGAAAATTTGCTGTACCGGGCCCCGGGGGGCCTGCTCAGGTATGTTACCAGTATTTGTAACTGTTTTAAAATGAATCTTTATTATTATTACAGGTGAGAGGGTTACGGGGCGCTGTGGCGCGCTTCCCGACTGCCCGGGTGTTCGGTACCACGTTCTTGTTGGTTTCTCCCTAATCACTACATATTATAAAACAAAGTCGCTTTTTCTGTCCCTATATCCCTTTGTACGCTTAAATCTTTAAAACTACGCAACGGATTTTGATGGGGTTTTCTTTAATGGATAGGACAATTCAAGAGGAAGGTTTATGTATATAATTTATTTAGTTTTTATATACATTGGCTAAGATATAACAATAATTGTTGGAGGTGTCGGAAAAAAATTGGCCGTCTGGGAGTTTCCAACGAAAACGCTACCTAAACTTTTTGAGATATATCAAAATAATGTATGGTGGAATTGTGTGTCTTAAATAGGTCTACAAAAAAGTCCGCGATGGCATATATCTATATCTTACTATCTATCTATCATAGGTCTATCATACTATATCCATTTAATACTTTAAAAAATGGACAATTATAACGCTATAATTTGAAAGTTATTTACACAAATACGATATGAATCCTTATTATTTTAAATCAGTTAATTAGCTGGAGCACTTAATAAAGATTATTTTTACCCTTTACATCATGCAAATTAAATGAATACTTTATAAGATATGGCAATATCAAAATAATACGGAAGAAAATAAATCGTGTTGCCGTGATTTGAGAGGGCAGTGTAATATACAGTAATAATATCGTAAATAGTAAATATGCATGCAGAAAGTCTGCGAAGGAATATAATATGTCTTTTTATTCAAGATACCATATTATATCCATTTTAATACAAAAACTTAGTCATTATTGAAATGGAAAATGATCGTCATCAAACATGATAAATCCGTAAACCTAAGTTCACGCGGGCGAAGCTGCGGGTAACAGCTAGTTGATAATAAAAATAATAATCAAGGCAGACGGTGTAGTTATTGACACCGAGACTTAACATCGTCGATCACTTGCCAACAGGCGGCACACATACCATTGTTAGCCTCAATTTTCCTATTCGCTAAAATGAAAAATAAATAAAATACATTGACATCCGACCATCCATTCCATGGTCTACAAAAAGTCGAGGAGATCCTTTTATTTACTATCATTTCTTATTTCCAGCAACCCCTTTTGCATCTAATCTTGGACATAACCTTCCCACAACAATACAAGACGATCGATTCCTGCCACTTATATCTCTCGACGACTCTGTGGCAATATAATCCCAATTTTTTTTAAGGTCATAAATCTAGGACATTTATTATGTAACATACACACAAGTCATAGAAACAATTTTCTTTAAACCACGTTGTAATATTGTTTTTAAATTTATTGAAAGGCAATGCTTTGAATTTTTTAGGTAAACGATTGAATATTTGTATGGCCTGTACATGCGCATTATTTTTATAAATACAATATACATATTAAGATTATAGCTAGGCATTTAGTATTAAGCTAGGAACGGTTTTTAGGTTGCTTAATTATAATAATCTCTTAATTTCAAAAACTCAAAAAGGAACCTCTTTCCCGGCTCCTGCGAGGGGCGCGGGTCTGTCAGCATACAAACGGCTGCCCGCCCACCACCAGACCTCCGGCATCGACGTGGTCCTCCTCACGCCGTCGTCGCAGTGACGTCACTAGCCTTCCCTGTCAGCTGTCAGCAGCAGTGTATTATGCTAATAACTACTTTATAAAACATACTTTAAGCTTATTTCGCTTTCGCAAGTGACATTATAATAATTCGTCTCGCTTCGTCGTCAAAATACATACACAATATACACGGAGTAGAATTACGAGGGTCCGGCGGGGTCCGGGCTGACGTCACCGCTGGTAGTATGGGAAGAGCCGCGCCACTCGATGGCGATGCTGCTGGCTCCAACGTGTATAAAACGAGGAGTTCATCCCGAGCGATCAATCATCACCAGACACGCGTGCAGGCGGCCGCGGCTGATGAGCTCGTCATTAATCACTCAAATTAACGTCACTTGCCAAGCTCCTTTTTTTACTGTTAGTGTGTCTGCGGGCATTGGCGCGACGACCGGAGCCGGTCTGGGCGGCCGCTCTAAATTACTTACATGTAGTAGTAGTTGTTAGCCGACTATGCACGTCTATCAGTACATTTCCTCCTGCCTACCATATCGTGGAGCTGGTCGCGGCCGGCCCTGACTCGCAGACTTCGTCCACGCACGCGCGCTGCCTGCGCAGGGCCGCGCGCGGGGGTGACACAGCACGTCATCATCATATCATAGTGTCCATCTTATTCTACGTTAGACTTGGAAAGAGAGTAATAGAAGATCACTATTGTGGCGAGGAGCGTCGGGTCTCTAGGGCAGCTTGTAGTGGTGAGGTTGCCGACATTAATTATTGTTTGTTTAGTTTCCTTTAAAGTTTTAAAATGTGTAAGATAATGTCTCATGTTGCGATATCTAGCAACGAGTAATGAGCACTGATCATTAAGACAGGCGTAATGCGACCGCACTGAACAAGGCGACGGCCTTCTGAGTTCTGACGTGTGACCGCGGCCCACGAGCCTACACACGGGAACAGCAATGCCTTACCAACCTGATACTCTTCACCGCGCTCGTGATGGCAGTGTTGGTATGATGATCGTATTACAGCACCGACACGTTCCATGAGATGCGCGCGTGTTTTCATGTTTTCCTCCTCCGCGACACATGAATATTTCGTTTGTATCGGCGGCTAGTTTTTTGGACATATTGTAATCGTTTATCAGTCAGTGGTATACCGATAATAGTAATATGCGTACGTGCTGTTGGTTTTCCTTGCTTTAACTGTATCGAGGCAGAGGGGATATTCGTCTATTACAACCCAACAGCAGCCATGTATAATACCTTCGCCCCGTTATATTTGGTCCGGAGCGCGCTGTGCGGGTTGGTGGTATGATGCCGCGGCCGGCCGCCGGACCGCACTAGTGCCTGTATCAGTTTATTCGAGGAACATTGCTCCCGTGCTGTCACCGGGCAGCCGAGCCTCGACCCTCCACTATTATCCTATTATCATGTGGTCACACCGCACTATAGTATTTTAATTGGTTGGTCTCGCGGTGTGCGATGAGCGCTCTCGTCGATACGACTCCATACCGTGCTTCGCCCCTGCTTCATTTAAATGTGCCGGTGCCGTGTGCTCGGTGTCGGTGCAGTCGCATACCATACTCCGCGGCTATCGGCCACCGCGGCGGACGGCGGCGTCGCGCTGGCCCGCGGGGCCGGTTGTCGTCCGGCTATTTTTATCGGAGGACTATTTATAGACGACCTCCGCGCCACTGACACTATTAGCGGGGCCGGCCTATCGGCAGGAACCAACCTGCCGGGCGCCGGCGCCGGCGCAGGGCTCCGGCTTCCGGGCCGCCAGAGCTAAATTACAATACTGAAAACTCGCTGGTGTTTTTGGCGCTTCTCACGGAACGACGTCAGTTTGGACTGTTTGGTTATATAAATATTTAATTTAACATGATATGAAATTGGCGTTTCGTCGTACTGGCAACTTTCATCTCAAATATTTCTTTTTTGGTTAGGAATTCCAAATTCAAATTTATACAGCTATTTACTGATACCGCAATTAATTTGTTTTTTCCTCTTTTGTTTTTCATCTTTGCGTCCACAGTTTGCGTCATTCAGTTTATCGAATAGAAAACTTGAAATATGCTTTAGGACTGCGCTCAGCGCTAGACCACGCTCTGTACGACAGACGGTTACCATATATGAAGAACTGCAATTGGAATGTCTAAGACATCCACCTTACCCACTCCCCGGACCAGCTCTAACAGATTACAATTAATTTTGACATTTGGATAACTTCTTGCGAGGGAAAAAATTTATCTCCGACGGGGCAGTCAAACCGCCTTCAAACATTTTATTGATTCCCGTCCGAATGGTTTTTTTAGTAAATGAAATAGCAAAAGTGCATAAATATAACAATAGTACATCATCATCATTGGCCTTTATCCATCCACTGCTGAATATAGGCCTCCCTCAACGAACGCCAAGACGACTGAATACTGATTCCTTGCCTTGTGGTATATACATATGTATTATAATTGTTTAAATATTTTATATCATAAAAATACTTTACCTACCGACCGCACAAAACGCCAATACTAGTAACCCAAAACTAGTATCAAGCGCCTATCAGCGCTCAAGTCACGTTTTAGAATTCGAGCCTACGAGCTGTATGAGCGGTCGACCAGCGTTTGTATAATATTATGTGTATTATGTATTGCAGTTGCTTCTCGAAGCCAGTCAGTCGTAGCTCGTCATTAGCAGGTGACATGAAAATATGTTAAGGTCAAGGCGAATGGTGAAGTGGTATCAGCAGGTTAGGTGTTAGGTAGTGCAGTAGCGACTCCATGTGCTGACGGTACTCGAGTACTACGCCGCCGCTCGCATGGGTCGGGCTCAACCTGAATTGTTTAGTGTTGTAGTTACTGTATACTTATTATAGATCGCGCGTGTCTCAGGAACACTAGGGCGGACTACAGCGAAGCGCCCGACAGCCCCGAGTGGTTTCCAGGTGATACCGCACACGACAGCGGTCTTTGAGTTTGAGCGGTTACTGAGTTTTTGACATTATTATTTTATGAGCCGCGTCGGGGTCCCGAGACCCGAGTCTCGGGTTCCGCTACGACCATAAAGTTTAGAGGCCGTAAACCCCCGGCGACATGCGGACTTCATCTCTTTTTACTGGCCCTACTAATCTCGCATAAGGAGAGATAACACACATTAAACTCAGATTTCATAACGTTCATTTATTAAAGTTATCAGATAACATGATGTGAGCATAGGACACACGCGTGTGGGCTGCACATGCTCTCCATCCCGTACCGTGTCAAATATGAATAAGATGGATAAGGTTTGTCGAATGGTCTCCTGGCCAAGAGAGCCTCTTATTGTATCCCGGCCAGACCGGCCACTAGTGCGGCGGTGCGGGGGGAGAGAGGAGCGGGGAAGGGCGAAGCCCTACGCGAGTATAAACGCCGCGCCGGAGGAAAACTTTAATTAAATACTGTATGGGCTCCTTCGGCAAACTGGATGTCAATTACGAGGCCCGCGACGACTGCGACACGACATGTTGATCATCCGAGGGTGAGGTTCACGTCAACAATTCTTTGTTGGTAAGGAGTTGAAACATACATGTTGGTAAGGAGTTGAAACATACAAGCAACACGGCCAGGAGTAACGTCATCTAGGTGGATGATAGGAAAGGAGAGTAGCGCATCTGTAAAGCCTCTGGTCTTGCGGATGTCTGTGGGCGTTGATAGTCAGCATAGTCAACACAATCCTGATCTGAGAACTACTGTCAAAAAGATTATTATACTAGCATCATAATATTATGAGGTTTATAAATGTTTAATTTAATTAAATTTAATATTATAAAGAGGAAAGATTTGTACCTATTTTTGTATGTTTGTATGTTTGTAATGAATAGGCTCAAAAAGTACTGGACCGATTTCAAAAATTCTTTCACCATTCGGAAGCTACATTATCCACGAGTAACATAGGCTAAACTTTATTCTGATAAAAATAGGGTTTCGTAAGATATTTTGGTTTTTCGGACACAAGGTGTAAAAAATGTTATTTCGCGTACTAAGATCCCGTTGTAAATCTTAGTTAACGCAGGCGAAGCTGCGGTCAACAGCTAGTGTTTAATAAAGAAGAAGTCTCCGGTGTCTCTAACATTAAAACATTCGCCTTTCAAATATAATAGAAATTGTCTAAATCCTATTCATGACGTGTCTCCGCCAAAAGGGTGTGTGTGTGTGTGTGTGTGTGTTTGATTCGTTCACGCGACCGTCTGTAGTTCTGTGAAGTGAACAATGCGCCGACACACTTACCGCTTACTACTTCGGGCTCCGGTTACGTCGCCGGAACTGGGAGTGCACACGCGGCCCTGCGCGCCGAGTGCTTCGCTAGTACCGGGAAACCTCGGGGGTAATGTTCACTGATAACAGAGACTAGTCACGAAGGTCTGGAGTAGAGTCAGAAGCTTTATTTGTTGTAGATGTGTGTGCGTGTGTGGTGTGCGTCCTATAACTGTATGCATGTTATAGCAGAGGTGGCAGTCCCCGCACCACTGTCACACGACACGATCCCCTAAATAAGGACCATCGTCCTCAATTTCAATAGTTTTTAGGATTCCGTGCACTGAGCCTAAAACCGGAACCCTATTACTAAGTCTTCGCTGTGCGTGCGTCCGTCTGGTACCAGGCTGTATCTCATGAACTAAAGCTAGACGGTTACAATTTCCAGTCGTGATATAGCGGCACATTAGAGCCGGCCCACAAATAATGAAAACAGAATAAAATAAATATTTTAATGGCAGCTTACTTATAACGCCCGCGATATAGTTAATGCCGGCAGCCAGAGATCTTTGCCGACAACAGATCACCGCTTGAAATACTCATATAATATTTAGTTAAATTATATGACCTTTAAGAAGAAACAAATAAATTGTAAATTGTATGTAATTTTAAATAAAGTGTCTCGAAATGGGGTTTTCTAAATTTCTAAATGGAACACAATATGAGGGTTGACCCTTAGATGTGGTCTGGTAGTAACTGGTAGTAAAGACCGGCACTCATCTCCGAGATGCGCATTACTGAAACATGAACGAACATTAATGAAACCGCACAGGGAAATGGTAGTAGTAAAATGATATTTATAATATAATAATGTTTATGTTATGATAAATCGTTTCTATTTATCGAAAACCCCCGGCGTCGGCCAGCAGTGCGGATGTGAGCTATAAAACTGCGCCCGCGCATATTTCCACATGGAATGGTATGGAGGCTGCGGAGAGCTCAGGGGGCGAGCGCTCCGGAGCCCCGCGCCGCGCCGCATGGAGCTTAACCTCGCAGTCAATGTTATTATAGCCAACGAAGCTTTTGTAAGAATGTATGCGCTTTTAGAGGCTTAAGTATTAAAGTACAAGAATAAATTCAATATTGTTCTTAAAAGTATACATACTTTGTAATATTGGATGTGCATGTGTGGTTTCACCGAGCAACCGGTTCCAAAGGCGTTCACCAACTCAAGATTGGCTTTTCGATTTATTGAGATACTAGCTGATGCACGCGGCTTTGCCCGTGTTAACTTGGATTTCCGGACGTATCCCGGTAGATGATGATTGTTTTTATAGCCCAATACACTCCTTGTTACATCAGACAGATGAAGACAGACAAACAGACAGACTGATGAACATAGTAAAAGCGTTTCGTACTAAAGGCACGATGGCTAACCAACTACAATTATCATATAAATTGAAATATTACGAGTATTAGACATACAAGTGCTCTGTGTTAGACCATGGTTAGACCATCGTATTCGAAAGTCGTAAGCAAATAAAATACAACCATTTAATAGAAGACCATCTAGCATATTATTATATAATGATGCAATGTATAATTGAGCTAATGAGCGAAGTATTAGAAAACAACTTGAAAACACTCAGAATTTTATAATTACGATAAATATGTAACATTTTAAACAAACCCGAAGCGATAACAGAGTCAATTTTCGTTTAGAAACCAATTTATTGCTACCAAATGTGCATTACAAAATACATATTATAAATTAACAATTTTTACTATTTTTGTTTACTATTTTGGCTATAATGGATTACATAACATGAGATATGGATGTGTACTGTGGCAGGGGATATTTTGTAGGGATAAACATTTCCATCATACCTACATTACATACCTACGTGTAACTCTAGCGGTTTTGGCAGCGCACGCCAGAATAGCTCGCAGTAGTAGATTCTCTCCTGCTTACTTCATAATTTAGAATATTCACACAATATTTTTATCAATTATAGCCTATGTGCTATTTTGATGTATAAGCTATATTATTGTAAAGTTTCATAATTATCCATTCAGTAGGTTTTACGTGAAAGAGTAACAAACATCCATCCATCATTCATACTTACAACTTTCGCGTTTATAATATTAGTAGTATTTACATTTCCGATGTAAGCTGATGTAAATATTGAAGGTTATTATTAACCACGCTCGAGGGCGGGGTGAGGTCAGCGCTCAGCGGGACCGGCCGGGCCTAGCCCCAACACGATGTACGCCGCTAGCCCGTGAACAGTCGAGGGTCCAGCCATTGTAGACACGTGACAGGGTCGATACTGCGTCCGTCACACGACCTACAATACATTAGAAAGTGAACAGTCCCATTCACTATGTGATGTATATATCTTAGTATTTTGCGCACTAAGCTCCCGTTGTAAATCCTAGTTGACGCAAGCGAAGCTGCGGGCAACAGCTAGTATAACATCACACAAGTACCTTTATCAAGGTATTACTCGTAGATTGGCGATGAAAAGTGTTTCATGGTGTTCACAGCTGACGGTAACGTAACGTAACGCTAACTGACGTAGAGTAAACAAAGTTAACATGATTAGAAGATCCAAAGTTAATTTATCGTGTTAACTCGAGCGGCTGCCGGCCGTGATTGATGTTAGGTGTTTTATAATCGCTCATCCGTCGAGTGACACTCATTATATTATTATTATCATTATAGCGTGTCTCTCAACGCCCGCCAGTCGTCAGTGGTATTCGGCCCTAGCCAGCCAGCCTGTTCCCGTGTATGTCTGTGTGTGCGTGCGCCCGTGTTGTACGTGATTGCATCCCCCTCCCCCCTGCCCGTCAGCCGCGCGCCGCGCGTCGGGTCGCCTAACAACTTTCTCCGCGCGATGAAACACCTCGGAGAATGCTCCACGTACGATCATTAATATTTCACTTTAAGCTAAGCCTCTTATTCATTACGTCGAGCGTGAAGCGTCCCGCTGCAGCTTTAATTAAACGCAGCGCTTCTATATGTAACGCGCCGGTCGTCAGCACTGGCCCTCTATACCACTCCAGAGTCTAGACGAGCGGCGCGTGTGTGACGCGTCACCGGGTTAACATTTAAACTCATTCAAACTCAGGAGTGTCAGGAGTGGTGAGGGCCGTCGCGTTGGCTGTCTGAGATACGCTTCGTCGATATTTCTCAAATATCTTTTCACTAACCGGTTCAATAGGACGCGCGGAATCCGACCAATCTATAGATATAATATAATAATATTATGTGAAACGATGTCTAATTATTGTATTGTGTTATCAATACTCAGTGCAGACGATCAGTTTCGTTTTTTCGTGAAATATGCGCCGGCTACAGCATGACTGACAGTGGGCTACGGTACACGGCCCGCACTCACAGCTGACCACTGATGAGGCGGCGGGGAAAGTGACACAGGCGCGACCGGATCGCGTTAGGGTGCAGACTTCTGAGCGGTCAGTGGTGAGCGGTGAGGAATTAAGCCATCCCAGGTTTTATCTCCGACTCCCGCGGGTCTCGGGTCCTTGAAATGTTTGGCTGTAACACGAAAGAACCTCAAAGAACAAAATAAAATTTAAATTTGAATAGAGATTCATTTTGACAGCTACATATGCGAGTAGTTATGCCTAAGCGCTAAGGCCTACTTATATTAGGAAATGTACATTTATGCTTAAAGTAGTCTGGATACTCAATTGTTTATATTATTATATTGGTTAAAGTAGATAAAATGAGTTCTACTAAAACTGTCAATAATTCTTGTGATGTATTGAGTTCTGTTTGGATAGGCCGCCAATCGCAACACTGAAGGTCGCAACTAATAGTACAATAGTATCTGCAGAGGGCAGCCGCATCGCTCGCCCGACGCGGACGACCGACGCACTGCGGCGCAGAGCAGGGGTCGACGACCGAGTACTGAGTAGGTTCCGGATGCAAATTACCATCCACTATCACACGCGTCTCCGACCGGCCCTCCGCACCTCCTCACCCCGCACCGGGGAGCGCTAAACACCGTCCTGGCCATAAACTGCAGTTTCGCTGTAATTACCTCCCTACATAGCAGTGACGTATATGGTCCTATAGAGCGCGCGGAATGTCGCCTCTATACGGAGGTCGTACGTGAAGGCCTAAACATAGATCGCGCGGCGGGCCGCATTCCCCGAGCGCTCGGGCGGCTCCGGCCCGCCGTCGGTGTTACTAGTCGTGAGTCGTGACGTATTGTGTACCTGGACAACTGACAGCTTGCACACTTGCAATACAATATTACGACAGTCATCGCGATCAAGGTCATCAACACGTACGAGCGGCGGTCGCAATCGTAATTATAAAATCCTTATTGTGTAGAAAAAATCTAACTAGGTCTAGTTAGTAATTAAATAGAGGAAAACTTATTATTGGCTTCCTAAAACATAGGATCCATTTCTTTGGGTCCGTCAAATTTTATTCGACGAGGCCTATTTTAATTCAATCGTGGTAAGGGGATTGCGTCGATGCGGGGAGGTTTCGACGGGGTGAGCGTGCGGCTGCCCTGCCTGCCGTGACGAGTTACTTTGGTTACAATAGGTAAATCTCGGTGCAGGTGACAGTAGTGCCGCCTGCCGCCCGGCGTCGCTACCGGCCGGCTAGCTGTGGGCCCGCCCCATCCGGCCCGCCCGGCAGCCGCAATGCGGCGTCGCTCCCGGCGTGCGGGACAATGCTAGCGTTCCGATAATGCCTGCCCGCCGGTCCCCGGCTATAGTTGTTGTCGCCGGTGTCATGTTCCGTGCTTGTTGTTCCCTGCTGCGCTGTGTGTCGTCGTGTCGTGTCGGATCCCGGGCGTCGCGATGACGTTCCCTATTCATGGTGCATATAGCCGTTTGTTCCTGAGCAACGTACCTGTATCCAGCTTTAACAATAACTTGTCCAAACATGTAACTATGTAGAGATAATGTCAATTGTCAACTATGTAGAGAATAAACCTTCGGTTCCTGAACTTCCTGGATGTTTGGTGAACGTTGACGTTCATCTACACAACAACTATTTCAGCAGCACAGGTCGCATTCTCTCTAGCTAAGTGTTTGCTACAGATACAAGGAGATTATATCCAAGAAGATATTATATAATTGTATTGAGCCAGGTGCTGGCGGCGTGTGCGGTGGCGGTGCGCGGTGTAGCAGACTAACTCGGTACTGCTAGCGCCGCGGCGCACGCGCAGGCCGCAGCTGGACCGCGTTGTATACTCCAATGATTCCTGTATCTATACCGGACTAAATTCTATGAAAATTACATTCATTTTAAACCAATTACAATATGTTTAAAATAACAAGTATTTCTTTCCTGCATTTATCAGATAGTAAAAGTAGCAACCTATATATTTTCCACTGCCGGGCACGGCTCTCCTCCTCGAAATCATTCGAGGAGGGTATCGGGCCATAGTTCACCGAGGCGCTGGCAGAATGCAGGTTTGTGAAGTTAGCACACCTTCAAAGACCTTTAATCTCACCATGCATTCAGGTTTTAATTTCCACCGACGAACGAATGATGGTTAGGTATTTAGATATAGAGTTATATTTTTGACACGGAACCCTGCGTGCGCGAGTCCGACTCGCACTTGGCCGGTTGTTTAAGTATTAAAATGGATACAGTACGATATCGTTAAGTTAATACTCGTATAGTGTATCCGAAAAGCATCGCGGACCTCCGTCCTCCTTACAGTACGAGTCTATCGATCAACTCTCGCTGAATTTTTTGTAGACCGATATTAGATACACAATTTCACAATACATTATTTTGTTACATCTCAAAGAGGTTAGGCAGGCTTTTCGTTGAAAACTCTCAGACGATTATATATTTTGCAACACTAACAAATATATAGATAGTTGGGGCCAATGTACAAAAAAACCTTAATAAATAATATACTTGCCTTCCTCGAGAATCACTGTTTCCATTGGTGGTGGTGGTGCATGAAAATCCATTTAGTATGTTTAGTTTATAGAGTACAGACAGACAGACCAGCGCGGCGGGAGACCGTTCTATAACGTCGTCTGTTGGAGACAGCTGCTGCAGTACCGGAACACTTAGAAATGCCCAAGTTTAGCTCAATAGGGTTTGAAAAATAAAGGTCATTGACTATTGATAACAGCTTACTATGATACAACTATTAGTAGTGTGTGGATATAATATCAGAGTTCTTATAGAATGTTAAATTTGCATACGTTTGTTTCACTACGTATGTTGTTCCTAGTTTTTTAATATGTATTTTAAGGCTTATAAAATGTTCCAGTAGGTCTGTAGTAGGTAGGATAGCTGAGAGAAGTAGAATATTCTGGAATGTTGAGTGAAATATTTTACAGCAGTCGCAGCTTTACGATGACTACAGAGTACAGACACCCGCCGATATCTAACAATGTATCAGAGAGGTATTTCATTTTGCGTTGAATCCCGTGACATGTATCCCGAAACCTTACCGAATATTGTGGAGATGTACCGCTAATGTTCCGGTACACGGTATGTAGTGATTCTCGTTTACAGCACGAGCTACGCCGTGTGACGAGTATCTGGGCGCTGGGTCCGGGGCCATATATTATTATTATTCTAGTATTGGCCCCAGTCTCGCACGAAGGTTGATAACTATGTAATTTAATGAGTTACTTTAAACATATTGTATTGCTTTGTGAAGGCGTTGGGGGCGACCGCGGTACAGCCTGGCATTGGTGAAATACTGCCGGCGCGTGTCCATGAAGTGGTTTGCTCTAGCCGCCTGGTGGCTGGTCCGCGACACGCGAGCGAACATTCGGAGGTCGGGGGTAAGATCGTGTCGCGGACCTTTCGCTTTGTTTTAATTTCGTTTTCGCAAGGTCTGGCGGAGGAAAAGCTTGCTTAAATGTTATTGAAGGCGTGAGACGTGCGTGGGCACCGCTAGGGGAATAACTAAGTTTAATATTAAAATGGATATTATATTATGTTATCTTGAACATAATCCCTTCGCAGACTTTCTGTATACATACGCCGCCCTTTCGAATCACGGCAACACGATTTATTTTCTTGCGTATTATTTTGATTTTGCCATATCTCCTAAAGTATTCATTTAATTTGCATGATGTAAAGGGCAAAAATATTCTTCATGAAGTGCTCATGCCAATTAATTGATTTAAAATGATAAGGATTTATACCGTATTTGTGTAAATAAATTTCAAACTATCGCGTTATAATTGCCCATTTTTTTAAAGCATTAAATGGATATAGTTTAATATTCCGAAGAGATAGACATATGCCATCGCGGACTTTTTTATAGACCTATTCAAGATACACAATTCCACGGTACATTATTTTGTCATATCTCAAAGGGTTTAGGCAGCGTTTTCGTTGGAAACTCCCAGACGGCCAATTTTTTTCCGACACCTCCATCAATTATTGTTATATCTTAGTCAATTTATATAAAAACTTAATAAATTATGTACATAAACCTTCCTCTTGAATTGTCCTATCCATTAAAGAAAACCGCATCAAAATCCGTTGCGTAGTTTTAAAGATTTAAGCGTACAAAGGGATATAGGGACAGAAAAATCGACTTTGTTTTATAATATGTAGTGATTATAACACTTTAATAGCATCACTGTATTAAGCATACTATGCAGTATAGTATGATTAATAATGATCAGCCGAGTACCCCGCGTGCGGTGTGAGTGTCGTTCATAACGCCGAGCCGCGACTCACGCGCAGACATGCGACGGACCGAGGCAAGTGCTGCTGCAGCGCCACTGCTGCAGCGCCGCTGCTGCACGAACGGCTTACAGTGCTCTAAAACTGCACTTGCCAATCCAAATCGTGTAATATTAAAGAGAAAACAATATTTTTTTTTATTGCAGGACCCACAATAGCAGAACCGTATCTGATATTATTCTGTACTATATTATTCCTTTATTCTGTACTATATTTTCCTGGTTAAACTATGTACTGTAATAATAAATAGCAATAAGCTAAATCAGTAACACAAGTCATAAACTAACAAGCCGTTAGACGCCTCTCGTATCATTTACCTACATTTCCTAGATTCAAGACAACACAAATACACAATAACAGGCACTTAGCTGACTCATCGGGCAGGAATGTAGTTCACCAAACTATAAATATACCATCTAGAGCACAACAGCAAAGACGAGTCACCACGTCCACTGGAAACGCTGCAGAAGTGGTGGTGTAAGATGTCACAGCACAGCAGCAAACAGCACTGCTGCCTGCTGCGATGTAGACAAAGACATCTGCTCGCGTGTGCTATGATTCAATCGGTGTAATCGCGGTGAGTAATCGCTGACGACGCAGGCGTAAACAACTATCGCGCGGATCCAAACAAAGGAGCTCCGCAACGACGCCACGCCGCGGCCGGGCGACGACTCACTGCAGCGGCTGATGATAACACAGCACAAGAGACTCGCAGCAATCACAGCTGGAGGCCGACGACACGCGACACGTGCACGACACGACACATTAACTTGGACTCTAGTTACTGTCCTTTGTGGCACGTGGGAAAGTAACAGTTTCACGAACGTAAGGGAAGAAACTATATCATTAAGTTGTTATATTCAGGTTTCTTTAATACAGCACCGACTAACGAGTACAAAGGAACATGTCGTCGTCCGTCCGTCGGTCAGGTCCAGCGTGATACGGCAACACTGAACATCCTGGTGCTAAAGTCAGTAGTGCCGTTAGCGAAGTCTCGGAGTACGCGAGGGTTTGTTTAGCGTTAAGCGGGTCGGCCGCGCCGGGACAGAGCCGCAGTGTTCCCCCGGCCCTCTCTCCTGCCCCCTCGCGCGCTCCGATTGTTCTGTAGTTGAGCAGTACACGAGGCACGGGCCACAAGAGCGCCTTGTATTACTGAACAACAACGCCTTGTCTCGGACGGCCATGCTTTCTTATGTTATTAGGAAGAATAAGTTAATTGATAACATTACACTATTAAGACGTTTGATAAGCATAAAGGGGTGAAACATACGGGTACGTAAACAATGAGATATTATCTCGTATTCAACCAATAGCGAACATTCTCTGTGGACTTATATTATTACTAATTTAATATATGTAGCCACAGGTGAAATGGGATGTAGAGCTGTGGATAGATAGAGTCATCATAGCCATTAGACCATCGTCGCTCAGTCCTGCACAGTACTCTCCGAGTGCGGGTGATAATGATCAACGGTGCTGGATGTAATTAATACGGTATGCCTTGGGATTACAAAACACAGGGAATAAGGACATAAACCCTACTATACATATTCAGAGACATTGATCTTGTATGGCCGTTGCCATGGGTAATCTTATTTTATGGCCAGCATCTTAGTTTAGGAGTAAGCGTGGGCTTATGACCAACGTTTTGAACAATAGTTTATACATTCTGTAATTGTTTGAGTTATTATCTCGTAATGAAGCGTAGCTAGAAGCGTTGTTATTGAGCCTCAAAACCACAATCATAAAATAAAGAAAGTCGCGTTATCAATACCCCACGAACGTTGTTCGGTGTTAACCAACGACTATAGTAATATAATACACCTCGTAATAAACTATTAACTTAGGAAACAAAAATTTTATACCCGAATACCACACACCACACTGTGCCTACTATAGTAGATACATCATTATCAAATCAAATGCAGATATATATAATGTGTATCTAACTCCTATTTTAATTAGTAAATAAATCGTACTATGTATTTTTTTAGTAATAAATCCACTAGAAATAAATGGCAGTGATTATATCTCAAAATGCGTTCGTGTTTCGTTGCAACAATTTTAGCAAATATTGAACTGTATTTTAAGTATTTAATAACAACCATTGAGATCAAAATGAAGCCGTAAGTTTCAACTTCGATTAACGTTACCATTATGCACTGTGCATGCGGGTGACGGCCTGGCGGCTGGCACTATTAAAATATAAGAAGGTAATCGACTCTTGTAGGTTCTCTAGTCGCGCTTCCACGCGCCTGACAAACGAACTAACCACCGAGTGCCGAACGAGCGGTAATAGTGATTTTGTAATATTAAATTAAAATGTCACACAAAGTATAGGACTGAAAAGGAAAAGTGAGCTTAGATAACCACCTTATATATCTAATATAGAGCAATGACATAACGTTAAACGATAAACGTAAAACGATATACATAATATCAATAACGAGAAAAATTAAATGGGCCCGAGGGTGCGTTGCTCATAGTAGTACTATATAGAGTAACTGTGGCGGCAGGCAGTTTATATAGAGTAACTGTGGCGGCAGGCAGTTTATATAGAGTAACTGTGGCGGCAGGCAGTTTATATAGAGTAACTGTGGCGGCAGGCAGTTTATATAGAGTAACTGTGGCGGCAGGCAATTTATATTTCTATTATTTTCACCTCAATGTCTTTCTCTGTATTTATGAGGCAGTCTTGTAAATTATAATATTAATGTTGATATGTTACCCGCCTGTCGTAAGACATTGGTATAGTAAATTTCACTTTGTAGAGCACGAAAATTGTTACGGCTAAAATCAACTGCACTAAACAGATTAGTACTTTATAAAAGACTACAGTTAGTCACTATCTGTTTGGTGTGTGTGTGTGTGTGTGTGTGTGTCGATAGTATCTGTTTAGTATTTAGGACGACTCGCGGCGGGCGCCGGCTGCCGGCTCCGACGGGCGCGGCGCGCGAGCGGTCCGCGACCACACGGACAGTGGGCTCACATCCTTCGGGAGCTTGGAGGACACCAACATCAGCCACCAGGTCTCCATCATGTCGTGGTCTCAATATACAATATTATGTATAATATGACATGCCTCTTGTGATAGAGTCTCAGAGAGTACTTATGTAGGATAGGTATCTATCTCTATCGTCTTTAGTGTAAGGTTATTTTAGTTTTAGTTTATTGATATAATATATACCGTGTTAACCCGTTCGATAGACCAGCTCTCTGACTCGCTTACCGGTAGCTGGCTGCTTTCCCTTTCACTGACGAATATAACATAGGCTATGTGGTTCAGCCCCGAATTAATAAACATATAATCGTGTTTTTTGAAATATTCCATATTCTCGTATGAATGGGTTAAATACTCCTTGTCTTAAATTACAAATAATCCGTGTACAAAACTTCATGCAAATCTGTTCGGCCCTTTGTCATGTCATAGAATAAACAAACAAAGTTACTGTGTCATCTCTCAGCATAAAGTAGGGGACGACTGAGCTATCTGTAGTTGTGAGTAATGTGTTTTCGTGTTTACACGCACGCACACATGCTCGTGTAGCGAGGGTGTAGAGTGCAGACTGCAGACCCATTACTGATGTCCATTTAACCCAATTCATATTAGACTATAGTGTGTACGGTCCGATACTAATAATGAAATAGGTATCTATTAGGAGTCTGGCGCCGGAGCAGGACCCATGCGTCTCTGGAGACAACATCTCATCACTAATACACGAACATACACCGCCTGCCCGCCTGCGCGCCTGCCCGCCTGCCCGCCTGCCCGCCTGCCCGCCTGCCCGCCTGCCCGCCTGCCCGCCTGCCCGCCTGCCCGCCTGCCCGCCTGCCCGCCTGCCCGCCTGCCCGCCTGCCCGCCTGCCCGCCTGCCCGCCTGCCCGCCTGCCCGCCTGCCCGCCTGCCCGCCTGCCCGCCTGCCCGCCTGCCCGCCTGCCCGCCTGCCCGCCTGCCCGCCTGCCCGCCTGCCCGCCGCGCTCGTCCGCCGTGGTCCGCCGTGGTCCGAGGCAGCCGATATGGTCACTCATAATATGTTAACTTCGATATCGTATTCCTGTGTCTTCAGCACGAGACCCGGCATGGCCGCCGACCGGGCCCTCACTGACTGACTCTCTCTCCCTCTGTCTAGCCTCTCCTCTTCGTGGATTGTCCTTGTTGCTGCTAATTCAACTTTCTTATATTTAGTTTTAGCGTTATGATCTTACGTATTAAGCGTAATTAATTCCGTTGTAGCGTAAGTAATTAAATTGAAAACTCGCTAGTTCGTGATCGTTAAAATGTATAATATTAGCGAGTCAGTGGCTCAGCAGTCAGCACCCTATTCAGCCCCAGATGTAGCGCACCCTATTGTCGTGTGCGATATTCGGTGACGTCAGGGGGGGCCCGCGCCGTTTGTATGCTAATGCTGGTCCCGGCGGGCTCCGCTCGGGACGCGCCGGACCCCGGGGAGCCGCGCTACACACACCACGGTAGTAACAAGAATGCGGATGGAGTCCGTGACGAGAATCAAAGTCGACGTACTGTTGACACTCTTACACATCAAATATTTATTGTATCAAATTAAATCAAATCAAAAATGTCTTCATCTCGTAGGAAATAACTTTTACACTTGAAATAAGTAAACTTTGTGGTTGAACTGTGTATGCGACTTCTTAAAAAAAAAAGTTGACACTATAACATAATAGAGGAAAAAGTAGGTAGGTAATATATATATATATATATGTAAGATGATTTTTCAATAAATGATACAACAAAGTAAATTAAAACAAAATTGGGTTTCTTTCTGTAATAAAAGTATTTTATTAAATATTTTGTACATAAACTAATAATAAATAATAAGAAACATAATCACTAATAAAATATTACCTGTAATAAAAGAAACGACATTTAATGTTAATAATTTACAATGTCGATTCTAAATCATGAAATTATATTTTATCATACACCATTATTCATATTGTAATTATTTAAAATATTTTCCTATCCTATGACAGCTAAGATTTTAACAATTCTCTTATGCCAACTATTTATTATCATGCGTAATAAGGTTTAACATAAATTAAAGAAAATATTTTTTCTTTACATCTCCCCCTCCCAGGGAAAATAACAAAAAAACGTTTTGTAAGATGATTTTTCAATAAATGATACAACAAAGTAAATTAAAACAAAATTGGGTTTCTTTCTGTAATAAAAGTATTTTATTAAATATTTTGTACATAAACTAATAATAAATAATAAGAAACATAATCACTAATAAAATATTACCTGTAATAAAAGAAACGACATTTAATGTTAATAATTTACAATGTCGATTCTAAATCATGAAATTATATTTTATCATACACCATTATTCATATTGTAATTATTTAAAATATTTTCCTATCCTATGACAGCTAAGATTTTAACAATTCTCTTATGCCAACTATTTATTATCATGCGTAATAAGGTTTAACATAAATTAAAGAAAATATTTTTTCTTTACATATATATATATATAATAGGTACTAACATAATATAAATAAAATATATTACGGTAAGTAGTACTCTAGCCCTTTTTTATCCTACTCGTGTCGGATGCCGGTTGTCGGGTCCGGGTGCCGGAGCTCGGGTGTCGAGAGCCGGGTGCCGGAGGTCGGGTGTCGAGAGCCGGGTGTCGGGTGCCGGGTGCCGGGTGTTGGGTGTCGGGTGAGGGTGGAGCCCATTTATCGTTTGATTTGATGCAGTTAATCTCGCACGGCACGCGCCGCAGCCTGTCAACACGGGCAGGGGGCCGCTCTCCGACGTACCCAGCCTGCGGACAGACGCCGCGACCGTCTCATCTGATCAAACTGCCGCGTGACATCCTCGCGGTGTTAATGCCGCCCGGCCATTTCATAGCGAGCCATTTGTTTAGTCAATTTAAACTAAATGTTTACTGTAAGTGTTTTAATGTTTAAGGTACAAGACATTTGTGATCGCACTACGAAATGCCGAGGATGTACTGTGTGCGAGGTGAGGGATTTCCTGTCTCAGAACCAACACGTGTTGGTCAATTTAGGTCATTGGGACCCTTACAAAATGCTCACCTACTTGCTGTAATATGTATTCATTACAGAAAACTATATTATAGGTATTTTCCTGATGCTGTAATTTTAAGCCGAGGTCGAGACGTGGGGCGTGGGTCACACCACGAGCGGGCTCGCGGGGTATCGATCGCATCGAGGGTTCTACCGCCGCCGTGACCGTCAGCAGCCTCGCCACGGTCGGCGGCAGGCACGCCACCTGCTCACGCGGTCCTCGAGGCTACACCCGTCCCGACACCCTGCTACTCCACAGCTGAGATATCCTCCGACGATTATTCATTCCTCTAGAGTTTAATTATACTCGTATATGAGACAAGATTGTATTTGAGTAGTTTATTCGTTTAATAATACATTCTCATTGTAGTTGTATATTTTGTATAAGGGTAAAAAGACAAGTTTATGAAGTAAAGTGTAACGAGTTTAACGATTTCTTATAGAGGCATTTTGCTGTGGTACAGCAGAGCTGCGCCAGGACATGGGGTCGAGCTCTGGAATGCGCCCGGCTGGCGGCACGAGGAGGTCATTAGACGAGCGTTTGATAACAAACGAAACAACAAGGAGGTCGGGCTATTATTAGACGACAAACTACATACTTATGTGTTTAGTTTATTTAGGAATAAATCCATCGGTCACCACACCGGGTCAACACCAGTACCGTGGTCTACGTGCTCGGTGGTAGGTCTAGGATCAAGGAACTGGTACACGCGTTGGCTCTGGCCTGAATGCTTGGTGCGTGGTTCCTGGCGGTCTAGACACTAATATCTAGGGCACAGTCCGCGCCAGCCAAATTATTCGTACACAGAGAACACCGCCGCATTCTGATGACGTTATAGTTTTAGATAGACTGCCGAAGACAAGATATTATGTTTCTTTTTTTATAGGGAAAGTTTGTCATACGAGCCAGCGTGTACCCGGGAAAGCGGTCGCACGGCAGCCGCCGGGCCCGGTATCCGACGGGGTCTCGCTGCGGCCAGGCCAGTGCTCCTCCTCCCATTGATATCAAAACAGAACAAAGACTCTTCACGGAAACAGCCGGTCCGTCCGTGGGAAGAGCTGTCACGAGCCTATTGTATACTGTATTTGAACCCCGCTGTTCCCCGGCGGTGGTGGACGCTGCGCTGTGGCGAAGGGCAACGTGTCGTCCGGAGCACGTACGTCTATTCTAATGTAGGTGTCGTGGTATCGTGTACTGCTACTGACTGATAATTCCTAAGGCCATTATTCAAATTCCTTTCATTGTATTGACACGAACGTACGCACCGCTAATGATATGGTTATCGGTGAGTAGTGAGATATGGTGTCGGTACACAGCTGACAGCACACACTACACACACCAGTAGAACAGACACGGACAGACTATTATAAGTAATATTGTACACTAGCGGTCCGTCCCGGTTTCGCGCGGGAAACCTTTTCCAGCCTATGTTGGTCGCTGGTAATGTAAACCACGTAGGTCATCTATTGGTGAAAGAATTTTTATATCAGCCCAGTAGTTTCGGAGCCTATCCAACGCAAACAAATAATCAGTAAACTGTTTCTTTTTTATAATAGAGGTATAGATAATTATTCGATATTTTAATGTATTTAGTCGAATCAACAATTGATTAACCTAAATACGTTTACGCGACAGACTATTGTAATAATAACTTTGAAATAAACGATTATATTGTATTAATGAGCGATGGACTCAGCTTGTATATTCTTATAATATAAGTACATTCTCAAAATATAGTTTAAGACATCAGAATTTTAAAGTTTATACTTTAAATAGCTTTTATTATACATAATATACTCATATCAGCTTTGGACCATAACAAGAGGTGCTTTCGCTTTGAAAGTACCTACATTTCAATCAATATTGTAATTTGTTTTTAAACTTGGAGTTAATTGATTGAGCTCATAAACGTCGGCTTTATTTTCGCAAAAAAATTGGTCGGACACAAACCTCATGTTAATAATACACAGTTATACTCGCACGGACAAATATAGAGTGGGACAGCTTAGGCCGAGCTGATATTATTATTCACGCGGAATATAAAACGGTAAATTATTATAATTAGAAAACTGGGACCGTTCATTATGAAGTATGGTATTTGCTTAACATAATCTCTCGTCGCCAAATATACCGCCGGGTGTATCCGTGTTCCCAGGACCGAGGGCGAGGGCCGAGGGCCGAGTCTGTTACCGCTAAAGCCTATACCGACTAGGCTATCGTAGCTCCCAAAGTAATTTTGTATTGCCTTAGTGCCTTTTTATTTTGAGAAATACCGTAAGTAGGTAGGTAGGAACTCAGGAATATAAAAGATAAACATATTTATAACGAAATAATGATCTTTCTATAAATATATTAAAATTTCGTCTGACTCTTGGGTCAGGACTGCGGTGAACAGGATTGTAAGTGAGGTTCGATGAGATCACGAATCGAAACAATAGTTTAAAACAAGCGACGGTGACAATGGCGGCCACTGCATAATAATATACCTACCTATATTCCGGACATACATATATAATGGGTTTCGTTTCACGTTCGTCCAGGAGAAGAAGCCGGGGCTCACTTGCGGCAACCGTGTGGCGGGACAGACTACAGGTACAGTGCAGGCGGGCTTCCCACTCCATACTCCATACTCCATACTTCACATCCATACTGAGCGCGGCGCCGATGTGACGTCAAACTCAAAAGCGTATCCACAAATTGGCCTGTGGTCGATGCATACGATACCGACATGCCCGGGCGGCCGTAAACATGCGATAAAACTGATGCACTTCCAATGTTGCCGTAAATCAAACCCCACGTGTGTTCGGCCGTCGCAGCTGCACGTCAAATATATAGCCTGTGAGTCGTCAAAACTCTAAAGGTCGTTCGCGTGTAATACAAACACAAATATGACGTACGTGCATTACATGGTTTCACCGTGATTCTTTAGCATGTGAAATGTACCAGACAGTTTTTTAACTCACATGCATATATATATATGCATTTTAACTCACAAAGCCTTTCATATGTGGAGGTGTTTCTTTTTAGATTTAGGGATGAGCTTCGGAACAAACCATAGCCGTATCTAGAACACCAAGCCACCTACTTTATCACCATTTCGCATGTCTCTATGTTAAAATTAATAAAATAAGATAATTATTTATATTGAGAAATGTCTACAGTCACTAACAAAGTTTATAAGTATATTTGTAACTAACAAAATATGGATTTTAAAATCTGAAATGAATGTACATATTATTATTATTTACAAACTACTACTCGAACACTCGAGAGTGGCGAAATCTGTTCGTGAAGAGTAAAGCTCGTGGCCTGTATCGTGTTATGTCGCCTCTCATCAGTAGTAGGACAGGTGACACGCGCCAGGAGTCAGGAGCGAGCCAAGTGCCGGTGGTCGGGGATGGCCGGCACGTGCCCGCCCCCCCGGGACTCATATTATCATCGCTCTGAACAGAACTCTTTTAAATCGGATTTCATTTTAACTTTTATTACTTTTCCGGCTCCGCTCTCCGGCCGGTGGAGAATATAAATGTTATGGAACATTGAGGAACGTTCCGGGGTACCGACCAGCGGCCGGGGCTCCCATGCCGGGGGCCCGCTGTCCTCGGGTGATCTGCTGGGAGTCGGGCCGATATGAATGAACCTGGCTGGGTAATAAATGAGTTAAATATTAACACCGTCGCAGTTCATCATTAAGGGAAGCCATTAATGAGCCGCGTCACCGTCACCGTCACCGTCGGATGAACGACTCTCGCAATGAACGAGATGTCCGATATGAAGATGTTAATCAATTTGGGATCGGTGGCTGAACAAAGGCCCTCGTGTTATCGCGTAGTCGCATATTACGTCGATTATCTTCTAGCGTATGTTGTCTGTTGTTGTGTTTAATTTAAGCTACATTTATGCGATTACGATATATAGGAGGCAAATATTGGTTTTATAACTACCAGTAGACACAGTTAACTGTACTATAAGGATATAGATAAAATGTTTAAATCGCACCTAAACTTTTGAATAAAGTGGTTGTTAATTTTTTTTATTTATGAATGTGTGATTAGGAAGACTAGCGTTTGTGAGTCAAAGGTGTAGGTGAGCAGGTGGAGTGAGTGCTGGCAGTGACCCGCAGGTAGAGCAGGAGGTATTCAGTACTCGTGTAGTTTAGTCAGCCCCGCACACGCGAGCAGCCAGACACGGCGCTGAGAGCCCGGGAGCTATCCCGGCATCGCGCTGAGAGCCCGGGAGCTATCCCGGCATCGCGCTGAGAGCCCGGGAGCTATCCCGGCATCGCGCTGAGAGCCCGGGAGCTATCCCGGCATCGCGCTGAGAGCCCGGGAGCTATCCCGGCATCGCGCTGAGAGCACGGGAGCTATCCCGGCATCGCGCTGAGTCACGGGCCATTAGCGGTCGGAAAAACAGCCGATGACCTTTTACAGTAACTGGAACTGAGCTCGAGTGCTTCTGTTAATGTATCGTCATCATCATCATCAGCCTCTATCCTCTCTCAATGAACGTCGAGAGGATCGATCCCTTGCCACTGTTATCCAACATGATATACAGTATTCACCATGCCGATTAAATAACACGATATCTGGTTAGTTGTGTTCTTCTCTTATGGCTGGATTGTTATAAGGCGACAAAACGTGCTCACACAACACAACCCGCACTTTCTTTTTTTGGTTACTACCATAGATGTGTCTAGAGTAGTTTGTACAGTGATAATATTTCATCACCTCCAGTAATATTATTACCGCCGCCATAATCGGCCGTCGCTGGTCTACCGTAACCACGTACCACGCGTCGCCTGTCCGAGGGATCATTCAACTGCAACACGAGCGCCGCTAATGAACTTGGCGACGGTGATCAGATAAACTAACAATTATATCACACGACGGTGCGGGGCGTACGAGCGATCAACCCCCGCAGCCTGTGCGATGTCCGTCGTGAGATAAGGCGGGCCGGGGGCCGGGGGTCGAGGGTCGGGGGCGGCAGGCTGCGGCGCGGGTGACGGAGCCCGGCCGCTACTAGAGGCCCTGCTGAACAATACCGGCGCGTCTCGACTTGTGGAATCACTTTGAGATTTGATAAACTCAATTGTTATCCCTTCGATAATAGCACTATAGTCTATACATAATGTAATCTGTTTGTGGATGATAATCCTACTAATAGAAACGGTAAAGTTTGTGTCAATGTATGGATGTATGTTTGTTACTCGTTCACGCTAAAAGTGTTGAATATATTTTGATGAAACTTTACTATAATATTATTGTTAAGGTAAATATCGAAATCAGAATAAAACATGGGCTAGAATTTATCCCACGGGAATGGATAGTACGCGGGTGAAACCGCGGGACGCTGGCAGTCAACAATAATTATGTCATTATAGCTTGTTTATTTTTTAATGTATGTGTTTATAAACACAGAGTACACCCGAGCCCATTCGTAATTGAAAACTTTATGAATTATGACAGACCCAGACGTAAGAACTAATTACTCATAATGAAACGCGTGGGCGATGCTATTCAATATTCATTGCGTAATATGAATATCGGTGATTCGGAAGTCTCGGTAAAACGCGTGAGTACGTTTTTAATGCAGTATATATTATATTATTATGCACTAATATAGTCATATTGTTTTAACGGGTATTCTAAGAGCCAGTAAGTTGACCTACTAACAGGCTCCTGCAGCGGTGCTACCAGCTACAGTACACTGGCGAGGCATTTACTATATATAGACGACCGCGACCCTCACGGCCACGCGTGTCGTGTGATACACAAAAATACATCGCTGCGTCACGCCGGTGCCGTTACCAGTGGCCGCAGGTGACCTTGCAGGAGCGTGACGTCACGCAAGGACTGCGCCCCCCGGCCCGCCAAGGCCGCGGCGCTCGGCCGCCACGTCGTTGACGGAGCCCCGTGCGGGAACTCTCATAACTCATATTGTCGTATACTCGTAGTATCGACAACGGGCTCGAACCCGTTGGTGTGCTGTCGCTACACCAGAGCACTCATCATCAGCCAGGCTCCAGGATGATCTTGGTTGCCGTCGGTCTTCCTGTGCCTTCAGTCCGTGCGCTAATTAGCTACTGATTAAAATTTTAGATATTGTGGTATTTAACCATTTTCCATTGAATTCTTACTTAATATTTTATCCAGTCTTTATTAGAAATATACAGTTTGATTAGTTAATATAAAGATAGTGTTCGGGGTTTGGTCGGTAATTTAAAGTGACATAATATGGGGCGTCAGATGACTTTCAAAATTATGCGTCGGTCCCTCCCGCCGGGAATTGACCAATTTTTGGGAATGATTTGAACGTGAACCGATCATACAGACCCACAGGGTCAGTTCGCGGACAGTCCGGCTGTTCCCGAGGGACGGCCGATATCTTGTAAGGACTGTAATTTAATAAATCCTTATCTGAACGTCATTTGAACTTGTAACGGTCAGCCGTGGAACACCGGGGGTTTCACGACAACACAGCCACCGAGGCGGGTAGCAGGCTGCTAGTCGGAGGAGTTCATATGAAGATTAATGAATCACTATTTATATGCTCAATCACGTCTCTGATAATCATCCCTGAGACTTACACTAGTACTTACACAGGAATTTAGTGATTCCTTGTTACGACTGACCGAACCGAACGACCTTTATAAAAGGTGTAATGGTTTAGGAGATAAGAATTTTTCAAATTAAAAGCTTTTGTCTCTGATGAACATTTAGCTTTTTGCTGCTTGCAGCCAGGCTATGCCAGGCTATGTTAGGCTATGCTAGGCTAGTTATCAACCGTACTCTACAATAGAGTCTTGTACTCTATGCCGTGTTTGCTTACTCTTTAATCGCTAATCATTACAGAAGAAGTTAAAATTGTTTTACACAACATGTAACTAGACTATAATAATGGCAGGCGGTGTGAGATGCGTCGGATGGTAATGACCGCAGCGCCTGTGGTGCCTATTATATAAAGGAGGTTTTATGCCGCAAGCCTTCGATGCGTCGATCCTCCCGCGCCCGTCTCGTGTGTGTTTGCCCCTCACAGGATGATACATTAACGATATCATAGAGAAGCAGTAATAACGGCAATTGATACAATAATACTGAGGCAATAGCAATACACGAGCCACATAAACACTGATTACAGAATATAGTTTATAATATAGTCTAGACTACACGGTGCGTGTGCGTCCGCGTGCGTGCGACGCCACTACCTCCAGCCTGCATCACACCCGCTGCAGACTATGATACAGTATGGTGTAGAGAGGCTTGTCTACAAACAATGGAGCGGGCCCGTGCGACCGTGCCATTACTAGCCCACACTAGTGCACACCCGCCACCAGCCGCACAGCCCGCCCGGCTCCGAGCTCCTGGGGGGCGGGGGTGTAGCACACCACTAGGAATACGATCAGGCTTAGCATGTATGCGACCGAGTGGAGAGGAGCATGTAAGCGATGGTCCCCGCATGTCATTGCTACAGCCGTATTGATATTACATTCGCCCTAGTGACATGTCACAGGGTGAATACAGTATTCTGTTATCAGCGGTGGATCACCGTCCATTCAGTACGACTTGGCTCGCGATGCTCAGGTCCGTGTACGGTGGACGCGTCATCGTTACGGAGCGAGTCCAATGTTTGTTTCGGCGACCGTTGACCCCGGCGCAGCAGGTGATGTTGTGGACGTGGGACAGGCCCGCCCACGCCCTACACCAGCGTGGTCGCCGTCACCTATCGCCTGCCCCGGCCGTGGGTATGTGTCTCGATCATTTTACCATCGCCATTCACCCCGTTTCCCCGACCGAGCTCTGAACCTGATCCAGGAGGGGTTTGGCAGACAGCTGATCACTGACCCCTGCATGGGCCTACACTGAATATAATGTACCGGGAGTTGTTCGTAGAGTAGATGTCGTCGTGTGTCGCAGGAGGAGCTGGCGCCGGCGCCGAGGCTACTTATCTCAGTCAGACTCCAGCGTCAGTCGGTTTTGACTTATTGAGTTCTCGGCGCTGCCTATTTATAGACTTAGTATAATATATCGGCGGGTTTATAAATTATCATGCAGCATTCATTATTTATCACTTATCATTTTATATTCCAATAGTCTCATGTTGTAAAGCTTTTGCCATACATAACTATGTGAATCGATGTTAATGGCCATAGGTATGTATAATATTAGTTGATTGTTATCGGAATCAAATTCAAATTTCTTTATTCAATACACTGGTTCATGGGTTAGTATATAGTTAGTAATCAATTGATTCTTATATTTTATAGCAAGTAATGTCATACGTATTATTGTGTTGATCAGTACGCGTGAGCTAGCTAGTGCTGGTCGCTGGTCGCTGGCCGCGTGCGGTCGCTGGCGGCTGAGGGCCGCTGGCTGTGCCGGGGTGCGTCAGCGGCGCCGCTCGGCCGACGAGCCCCGACACGGCCGCGGGAGATACCACGACCGCCTTGACCTGCCACACACACACGCAAACACACAATCTGCGCAACTCGCTGTATTACTAGAGTTGCCTTAGCGAGGACCAAATGTCCGCTAGGACATCATCAGATGTAGCACGTCGTCATATCATTTTTGTATCTTATACCTAGATATATAAAATAGGTAGGTATTATTTCTCAAGGTAGGTAACCTACAGCCCCTTCAACCTAGTGGGTAGCAACTCGCAGCGCTGACCAAACGGCACTGAAGATGGCACACGGCGAGGGGCTGATGACGAGCACTGACCGCGTGCCGTTCACGGGTCACCAAACTGCAATAAACTGCTTGCATCATCAGATTATATTTCATTACTTTGTTCATATATACTTCTATTCGACCCACCATTTCTCTTTCCACTTTTTTAGGGATATAATAAGTGTTTCAAAATAAGATATAATATGATAGAAGACATCGCCGGGGATAGTGCGTATCACTACATATTATAAAACAAAGTCGCTTTTTCTGTCCCTATATCCCTTTGTACGCTTAAATCTTTAAAACTACCCAACGGATTTTGATGCGGTTTTCTTTAATGTATTGGACAATTCAAGAGGAAGGTTTATGTACATAATTTATTAAGTTTTTATATACATTGGCTCAGATATAACAATAATTGTTGGAGGTGTCGGGAAAA
The DNA here is from genome assembly GCA_905333005.2 of Lycaena phlaeas. Taxonomy (NCBI): domain Eukaryota; kingdom Metazoa; phylum Arthropoda; class Insecta; order Lepidoptera; family Lycaenidae; genus Lycaena; species Lycaena phlaeas. Next base: position 18,179,835 of record HG995172.1, on the reverse strand, counting down.
AATAGGCCGTCTGGGAGTTTTCAACGAAAACGCTGCCTAAACCCTTTGAGATATAACAAAATAATGTATGGTGGAATTGTGTGTCTTAAATAAGCTTACAAAAAAGTCCGCGATGGCATATATTTATCTCTTAGGGATATCATACTATATCCATTTAATACTTTAAAAAATGGACAATTATAACGCGATAATTTGAAAGTTATTTACACAAATACGGTATGAATCCTTATCATTTTAAAACAGTTAATTAGCTTGAGCACTTCATGAAGATTATTATTGCCCTTTACATCATGCAAATTAAATGAATACTTTAGAAGATATGGCAATATCAAAATAATACGCAAGAAAATAAATCGTGTTGCCGTGTTTGAACGGGCAGTGTAATAATAGTATCCTAAATAGTAAATATGCATGCAGAAAGTCTGTGAAGAAATATAATATGTCTTTATAATCAAGATACCGTATTATATCCATTTTAATACAAAAACTTAGTCATAATTAAAATGGAAAATGATCATCATCAAAAATGATAAATTCGTAAACCTAAGTTCACGCGGGCGAAGCTGCGGGTAACAGCTAGTTATCTATTAAATAATACATTTTAATACTTATTAAGAAAAAATATTAATTTATATTGGAGTGTAAATATGGAAAAATTGGAAAGAATTAATATTTTACTTTCCCACTTAGTTTACTTAATAATCGTAGCCGAAATTAGAATCTCGGGGCCATAACGGGGATGCGGAGGTGCGGAGGTGGTGCGTACTGCGTACAGCTTAGACCCGAGTCCGGGCCCCGGAGGCTGACAGCTGCTGCCCCCGACAGGCCCGCGGTAGACTCGTTTGTAACAGACCCGGTACAGAAGTTTAGTTTGCAGTCATGGACAGACGGTAGCGGGGGCCGGGGAGGGAGTTTATAGTTTCATCAAAATACCACGTTGATAGCCGGTGAAAGGAGTTGATATAAAATGCTTTACTTTTGGTTTGTATAATATTGTTTTATGTTAATAAGTAATGGCTCGTAACTCGCTTGGTAACGCTCTCCGTGGCACCGGGCACCGGCTACCGACCCATGATATTAGTAGTAATGGTCATGTTGAAAAGTCTATATAATTTAATGAACGTTATTATATTGCGATCGCTTGTTTGTACGAAATACAAATAAATATCGGTTGTTCATAATACTCATAATTATTGCATTAAACTTTATTATAACTGAGGCCGCGCCGGCCGCCCCCGCCCGCCCCCGCGCCAGACACCCGCCCGACGATCACGTCTCTTATTTTGGTGGTGGTTATTTTATTGATGGCCAAGTTAGTTTAGTTCGTACTTGTTATCGGTGGTTTAGCGCGAGTTAGCACGTGTGTAATGGCACTGAACACGCGACCGCGGCTGCTGCACGGGCGACGGTGGAGCAGCAAGCCTCGCTGGGGAATGGAGACCACCATAGCGTGAACGTCTGAAAGGGACCTGCCGTCGGAGGTTCGCCTAGCACGGGTTAGTCGTTACCAATATACATCGAGTTAGACTGGAGCGTGGCTACTATTTAATATTTAGTCTTCATATTTTCACAATGTTGCCTCAAAAATCAATGCAGTAAAATATGATTTGTTTGTTATTTAACGTCATTCGTACTAATATCGATGGTGGGAAAGGATCAGACAACAGATGACAGCGTGGCATGTGAGGAGCGCGGCCGCGGCTGCAGGTGAACAATGGCGGTGTGACCCCGTGACCTCGGGGGCGAGCCACTGGGTCAGTGACGGCGGCGCTGTCCACTGCGCGCCCGCGCCGGGCCGGCTGCGTGCCGCCCGCACATGTCGCGCAGTGGGACGCGCGCTCGCTGGCACTTGTTGCACGCCGTCGCGACGTAAGTCACAGGCGATAATAATTATGACATGGATAACCTGAATGCTCACTAAGCTAGTAAAGTCATCCCTAGAACCTCAAATAAATTGACGAAGCACGGTCTAAGAATATAGTTGAGAATACAAAAAAAAAAAGAAAATCAAATATAGTAAGTAGTAAGTTCTGTAGATTGTTTTTAAAATATTCTATAATGCAGGTAGCATTTGTGTCTTCTGTTAAATGCGATTTGATAAAATAGTAAGTAACATTCATTAACATTTCATAGTCTCGTCCAAATTTGAGTAAACAACTCTGATAAATCTTCTACCAAGAGTGATATCAGACTTCATGGATTTTCGAATATTTTTTTCCGATCCGTGTGAGCGTTTCTCTTGTCATAATACGGAGTATGCTGAACTACCAGTCACACGGCCCGCCATTCCACGCGGTGGGTGTATCAAGAGCCTTATGGCCACCTCCGAGTGCCGACACCCATAGACTATCGTATATCGGAGAGACCGCCCTGCTCGTGCCGGCTCTCCCGGCTGGCATGGCAACACCTCTTGCTGTGTGTATTACTAAGACTAGTGTGGCTTATTGATATGGTGTATTCTTTTGTTTTTCATTAAAATATATTTAAATCAACAAAGAAAGAAAAAAATTACTAGGCCCGTTAGGACCATAATGTAGGAAGTAGGAACTAATGTAGGAACTAGGAACTAGAAATACATAGTTTTCATGGTATAATCGTTATTACTTTTTACTGATTTTAATAACAAAAATAATGAATGTATAATAATGGAACTGGTAGATATATTCCTCATACAATTAGTAGTTTTGTGGCGATGTATGAAATGTAACGCCGCCTGTGGCTTGTACCGGCGCGGTACAGTTAGCGCGATCTGTGTCGTGGCCCGCGGGTCACTGTCCCTCCAGCCTCAACTCACTCTCGCACTGCCTCATTACCTTTACTGTTACGATGTAGAGCCATCGACGCCGGCGGAGCCCTACATACACCACACACCGGAGCCCTGTCCGGAGCAGAGCTCTTACAGTTAATTGGATTTAAATATTGAGTCGACAGTTTTCCGATAACGATTGTACGCGGTATCACGCACGGTGACCGGAGACTGTTTACCGGCGGAGCCAGTTTAATTAACGCTCATGTAGTATGTACTATGTACACGGTAAGGCTCTCACGGATGATATTCTCAGAAATTAGTTTAATACTTAATTCGAGGTATTATCGCGGCTGTGTTCCTCCGCATCTTCGTTTGTTCTGTGTACTATCTAATATCTATTACCCGCTGCATCTGCACACCATGAATACATAACGACGCCGCATTCAACTGTCCACTTTTTATTTGGTCGAGGCTATGGGCTGACCGGTCCGTGAAGCCTGCCGGTTATTCAACTAGTTCGATACAAGAAATACGTCGACACGCTCGGCCGGCACCCGAGAGAAAAACATACAAACACTTATGAACTAACAGTAACAATTCTATTATAATAATAATGATAATAATTCATTCAAAATTATTATTATTATTATTATTTTAATATTGCAAATTCCATGTGTATACCTTCCCAGTCAAAGTGAAAGGTGGGAATACTGGGAAGGGTGGCCAAGTTGTTTCGTCACTCTCGTGTTGTCTTGTGAAGTTAGTTAAGCGAACGGGTTACTGAATGAGTGAGTGAGTGAGTGGGTGGGGTGGGTTGGCTCCGTCCCCCCGGAATCTATTATTCAAGGTGTCTATTTCTGCGCCACTCGCAGGGAGACCTACTACAATATTCTGAAAGTAACTGCCTCTGGAGAACTAAAAATCTGTGAAAATTTAAAGTTTTGTAATATAAAGAGAATCTCGGTTCAGCGATTCCTTTGTGTTGGTCTCGATTGTTCTATAGCACCTTCAAGGTCGTTTTACAGCAGGGTGTCGTATTGCACTCGACGTTGACACGTGTTCACGTGATGGATAGCCCTTGGCCCTCCTGGACACACCGGGACATGCCCTCACATGAGATCAGATACGACCGCCGAGTAGCGGATATATTACATAATATTATATGAAAGTACTATGTGTAGCCACCAACACTCAAAGCGCATTACATAATACATTGCTTTTACCAGATACGTTTGCATTCAATAAACACTATAATATAGGCTTATACGGAATCAGATTGAAAAATATAAAATTCACAAACGATTAAACGCAACAATGAATCTGTTTAAATTTAATAAATAATAAAAAAGTGTTGTTTTGTGCAGCTTCATAAAAATCCTCGAAATTAGTCCCTCTATACTCTAGAGTGTAAAGCATGCCATACCCGGTACCCCTCAATAGTATACGAACTGAACTTGACCAAATATAGTAATTAATATCAACGTCCCCTGCCGCAGCCCGCACCCGCCACACATTACCTACTAATTACTAGTAATTAGAGATTAATTGTTATTGTTCATTATAATTATTATTGTTGACCTGCGATAAGCAACAGTAGGTATAATAGCAGATACATATTAATAATTAATATTAATCAATATAAAATAGTTTATCAAGTAGTCGAAATGGGCTCGTCTGAGTGCTGCAGCGCCACGAGACTCGTCCGAGTTCTGCTGCGCCACGAGACTCGGCCGAGTGCTGCTACGCCACGAGACTCGGCCGAGTGCTGCAGCGCCACGAGACTCCTACTCGATATGGATGAAACCTGCCAAGGTTTTGATATTCTGTCGACTCGAGGAACGCCTTTCGAGCCCCTACGGTACCCTTATCCGTTTACGGCTGAATTTAAAATGGCCTACTTCTAGAGGTAATGATATAATAAAGTTAATGCCAAAATCTAGAATGCTTTTAATATTAAGGTTTGAATGGCATTTTGTAGAACAAAGTTTCACGCTTTCGTAATTAATTACTATAAAAACATTTGCGCCGCGGAATGTTTATTTCGTACAAAGTCAGACGTGAGCCGAGTGCTCGTCGTAATATTTGTTTTATGGAGTTACAGCGTAACACAACTTTGAACAAATAAAACCAAGTGAAATTATTTTAGGTGTATATTTTAGTTATACATATTGTATTCGTAAACGATGGAGCACATTGTACCGGTCCACTCGTCTCTCGTCTGCCGGAGTCTTTGTGCTGTGCGATACTTTAACACTCTATACATGAGCTGTCTAAGCTTGCGATCTTTATGATCCACTAATACCGAAGATCCTCATTAGGAAGTCTAATATTTCGAGGTCTAATATCCAAGTATGAATGTACTAATTTATATTTTATACAAAAAATAATTATTTTGAATTCTTGTACAGACTACAGAGCCCACTAACAGTCAATATAATCGAATATTCTTGTTTGTGTCGCTCGGCATATCAATGGCAATCCTGCCAGTGTTTCTCATTGATCCATCATCATCATCACCCCACTCCCCCAGGCCGTCGCTTGGCGTGTCCTGCCCTCTCTGCGTGTGAGTGGTTGAAAGCACCTTGAGGGGGCGCCTAGTGAACAATACTGAGTGCTCTCCACACACCACCGTTCTCTAAAGCAAGTGGAATACTTTACAATCATTATGAAAGCTAAGCGGCACGAGTACATATTAAGGCCCCCCCCCCCCCCTCCCCATGTCACCCCAGCCCCGCTGCTAAAAGGTTCCGGATGCAATATCAATGCATGTCTAATAGTCCGTTGTTCCGAGCTGTCTGTCTGTCTGTCCACGGTGGACGGATCTCTGTATAAACCACATAATATACCTGCCATTATAAACTGTGTTTTATTTTTGTTGACAAAAGAGCAACCTCTATTTTTTTCTCCTTTTCCTTAGGAGTTTATTTTTACTTTTTATTGACTACTTCTTTTGACTTATTTCACGTGCACAAGTTGTTAGATTTGATTTGAAAGTAATTCTAAATTATAATCAACACTGAGAACAGTGACCTCACACAAGTAACGATTCCTGATGTACATTTGCCAGGAATATTATACTGTTTAAAATATAGTTAGAAGACGGATGTGGGTTGTTGAGTTCAAGGCCGGAGACACTCACGGGAGAAAGTATCGGCAGTCGTTACCGGGTTAAGATATGTGCAAGCGGATCTTAGGAAACTGTGCCGCTTCACAAGAGCTGCCACCGCCACGCTCTGACGTCACATAGTATCTCACTGCATCCGCGGAGCACACGGCCGTCAACTGATAACTCTGTGAGGTCGGGTCTACGGGGGCTTATAGTTTTATAGCAGCTCGGTGGGTGGCCCGGAGCGAGCCGACCGCCGAGGAATGCGCTGATAGTGTAGCTCTATATAAAAACATCACGCGACAGATTGAAGGAAAGGAATTTCAAATATACACGAATACCCACCGGACACAGTATATGAACCGGGACGTTGCTTACTTAATTCTCCATACGATACGGCCCAAACGAATGTTGACAAACTCAACATGCTTTACAAAATTACAAATTTCTTGAGACTCGATGTAATTAAAAAAACTAAAAACACGCTTTTTATAGAAACCCAAACTAAAAAATAGAAAATAAATTTTAATAAATTTAAATTAAGAATAGTGTTAAAAATTTCAATAACTATAAATTAATAATAGTGTAAATAAAAAAAAAAATATTTTATTTTAAAAAATGCGTGGGGTGCTTTTTTAAGATATTATCAAAATGATAATCACTCTACTCATATCTGTCAATAAAATATTTATAACTATATTGACACCATGCACCCCACGCTTTTTTTAAAATAAAATATTTTTTTTTATTTACACTATTATTAATTTATAGTTATTGAAATTTTTAACACTATTCTTAATTTAAATTTATTAAAATTTATTTTCTATTTTTTAGTTTGGGTTTCTACAAAAAGCGTGTTTTTAGTTTTTTTAAACTATTATTTATTTTTTACTTTTTAGTAATTATTTATAAATATTATAAATACGGGGAATCAGAGTTCGATTTCGGAGAGGGAGCCTGAGAAACGGCTACCGGAACCAAGGAAGGCCGCAGGCGCGCAGATTACCCACGGAGAGTTACATACTGACATACTGACAAACTGACAAACTGACAAACTGACATACAAGTGAAGCTAATAAAAAGCGTGTAAAAATAAACATTTTAAACGGTTTTAGTATATTTGGTTTAGCGCAGACAGTTTGTTTCCAGTTATTGCCTCCCGTGCAGTTACAGGTTACGAAGTTACCGCGCGCCGCGACATTTCAATCGAGATCGGAATTTTTATGTTCACAGGACACCTGCTCGGTTTTGACTTTTGAATACTGAAAATATACAGTCTACAAAGTTTTTTACCTTTAACAGCTTAAAATAATAGAATGAAATAATACAACCGAAAGAAAAGTTTTCAAAGAAACAACAATTTGGCTCATTTTTAGGAACCTATCGCGTCTCCGTTTCATGTTTCATCATCATCATTAGCATTGACTCAATGAACACCAAATCAAATCAAACCAAATGAAACCAAGACGACCGACCCTCGCCACTCGCATCCAACACATGTTCATACCCAGGTCTTATTTTAGTTTTCCGCGGAACATTGAAAATATTTTTTTTGAGTGGAAGTTGTTATTGGGCACGAACAATAAACAATAATGATTATTACATATATTAATAGATTGCTTGCGTGTTTAGTACCTACATTATAATGTTATGGTGATAAATCGAACACCCGTCAGCCTTGGTTATTTGATAAATTATATATTATTACGTTTAAAGTTTGGACGTAACGTCAACTCCCGGCTGCATCCACGGCATCCACGGCGGGCTAGATACGCTGAGCTGCACGGCGCGGCGCGGCGCCTTATCTCCTGTCCAGTGGTCGATACTAGTGACTGGTCATATCTTCTAGAACAATCTACTAACAGAATTAAATACAGCAACACTGAACTGTATTATAGTATGAACACTATCATTTTACCAGCAATGATTATCATGTTCATGAAATAAAAGTGAGGTTAGGTTTGAAACTTTGAGAATCGCAAAGAATTTGGTTTGATAATTATGTGAGCATCTTAAATTATTAATATGTCGGTGAGCGTTTATTTTCACTATTGCGATGTCATTTAGGTAAAGTAAATCAGTGGAGAGAATATTTAATTAAAACAAAAACGAGAGAAAGTTGTCCGTTACCGAACTCGGTACGCCGAGTCATGCCGAGTGAAGCCGAGTGAAGCCGAGTGAGAGACTCGACCGTAGCCGTTAAATGTCGAGCCTTTTTTGTTTTCTGCATCGGTACACGCTTCATTAGCAATATAAGATATGCAGTGGCGTCTGTATGGGCTCGTGATGCGCAGGTCCGTGCATGCATGCATATGTATGCGGGGACGCGTCGGCGACGGATGGCGGGCTGACGGTTTCATCAATATCAATAGCGGAGTACGCTGCGTGGTTCATGATGTTAATATCAACCGCAGCCGTCAATAGCTGCTGGCCATCGCTCATGCCAGCGTGACAGCGTGACAGGAGATGCTGTGAATGGTTCATCATAGGGGGGTCGCGAGCTGATTCGGAAACCTGTCCCTGCCATGGAATAATAACACCACAATCCTTGTATCCGCGCAGTGATGACCGAGACAAGTGAAGGTATCGAGCTGTCTCGTCGACAGTAACACATGCAACTCACACATTAATGCCTTTCGAACTCCTTCAGCTCGTATAATATATTATTATTATCTTTGGTGACGTTGACACGGTCTCCAACCGACGCTGGTCGCCGGACGGGCGAGGATTGCTGCTTGACATACGTGTTGTCGGAGTCATGATGATGCGCCCGCCACCGCCGCCTCCGTTCAGCCCTGGACGAGGATCATTGGACGGTTGTTTCCGAAAGTATTTTTAAACTCGGCTAAATTCCGGGTCACAAATAACTGTATCAATAACGGGTATTCGCTATACACCATACGATACAAGTACAGGCCGGGGAGGTTTAGAGCGCGAAGGAAATTATATTTGTGACGAGAGGAAATCTCCACTTAGAGTACATAAAATTGGGTAGTTCATACAAAATCACGACTATTTGTATTTCGGAGAAACCCGAGTGTCAGCGATGAGGCTCGTGGTTCCACGAACCAGTTCAGCTCGTCAAGCGAGGCCACTCCCCAGAGCACACACTTCGGTAGTAGTCTAAATATTAGCGAACAGCTCGCCGTTGCTCCCGAGGATATCAGCCGTGAGCGGCGACGGTGACTCACAAAGTCGCGGCCTGCTAATAGCAATGTTATCTTTAAACGATAACGAATTTTTAAATTACCAAATTAGATAGTCCGTTTTTTTAATTGGATGCGATCACCTGAATCATCACAGATATGATTTGTTATTTCTTCCAATACATTCTTGATGTTCATTCAAATATTCCTCGTGGTTGGAGACTATTTACTACATTGACTAGTTAACATTTGACTAGGTGATCGGCCCCGCTCATGGCGTTACACTCGTTTATAAACTATACTCCAAACTATTTTACAATATAACCTTATCCATATATGTATAATTAGCTGTTACCCGCAGCTTCGCCCGCGTGAACTTAGATTTACGGATTTATCATGTCTGATGATGATCATTTTCTATTTTAATAATGACTAAGTTTTTGTATTAAAATGGATATATGTTATCTTGAATATAAAGACAATATATCCCTTCACAGACTTTCTGTAGGCATATTTAGGATACATAATATATTCCACCATACGTTGATCATACGTCTATCAGAGTTGATACACTACGGCCTTAGAAACCAGACAATCGCCGATTTATTTTCCATAACTCTTTTTTTTTGCTTGAATTTGCCTAACTCCTAAAGTATTCATTTAATTTGCATGATGTAAAGGGCAAAAATAATCTTGATGAAGTGCTCAAGCCAATTAATTGATTTAAAATGATAAGGATTCATACCGTATTTGTGTAAATAACTTTCAAACTAACCCAATATAATTGCCCATTTTTTAAAGTATTAAATGGACATAGTATGTTATCCCTAAGAGATAGACATATACCATTGTGGACTTTTTTGTAGAACTATTTAAGATACACAATTCCACCATACATTATTTTGTTATATCTCAAAGGGTTTAGGCAGCGTTTTCGTTGAGAACTCCCAGACGGCCTATTTTTTTCCGACACCTCCAACTGTTATATTGTTATATCTTAGCCAATGTATATAAAAACCTAATAAATTATGTACATAAACCTTCCTCTTGAATTGTCCTATCAATTAAAAAAAACCGCATCAAAATCTGTTGCGTAGTTTTAAAGATTTAAGCGTACAAAGGGATATAGGGACAGAAAAAGCGACTTTGTTTTATAATATGTAGTGATGATGATGAAACAACTATTGCGGATTTTATCGCGGTTTATTATATGTTGTTTCAGTATTCAGAGAGTATTTGATATTGTATCATGTAGATCGCCGTATCTGAGGAACTGGTGGTATACTGTATAAGTGTATAACAGTACAGTAAGTGTAGTAAGTGGAGGTATTATAGTACTACGCTGTGCGTAACACCGGTGACAGATGGCGTAACGGTTGTGCTGTGGACCGGCGCGGGACACGACGGCCCGGCCGCGGCGGCGTGACGCGCGTGACGCGGCGTGACGGGGCCGCGAGACCCGCTGACGTGACCGACCCGATCGACGGGATAGTTACATTCCTATACGTACAGTACCAAGTGCTATGCATGAAGGAGCAATCCTAGTACCGATACATATTACCTGTGGAACGGGCCGTCGCACACTAGACAGACAACTGAAAATACAAAAGGGCATGTTATTTTTTGTTAAATACTACTAGATGTCAACTAATATATACTTATAAGTCCGTTATGTTGTGCACCGCGCATACAGCTTTATGCTTCATGAATGGACCGTATCCTCAGAGCTGAGCCGCAGCCGACAGACGACAGTCCACCTTCGCGCTGGCTCAAACAAATGTGATGAACTACATTTAGGATGTATTAATGTCATACATGATTGAAATCTTATTATCAAGTTTTTAACATGCCCAACGTTTCGGATACTGTACAGCGTACAGCAGCCATGGTCACGCGACTAGGAGAAGGAGTCCACCCTTACTATAAAGCCAAAATTAACCGAAGCTAAGTGGAGGTGGAGGAGGATTATCAGAGCCATACAGTTCCCTCATCACTCGAATTATCTTATTATGTAATATATTATATACACGTATTCGAGCCTTGTGAGTACACGACGATAATGGGAAGGTTTGTTGGGTGTATTCCAGCACATATCTCGTGAGCGTGCAGCCCGCGGCCGCAATGCCAGTCATCACAGCGAACATCACTCGCTAGAATAATTATTAATTACTGTTCCATATCCCTTGTCATTATCATCGACGCAACACCGCTTATAACACATACGTGTCTCGAGGCGTGGAGGTTTTAATAAAATTCCCTCCCATCGCTAAAGAGTTATTCCATATGGAATCCTCGGAGCGTATATATTAAAATTCTAAAGCTCGTTTTCTCCGTAGGTAATATATTTGCAATATCGTAATGGTCGGGCCTCGTCTTGACTCAACGTATCGAGGGCTTTTCGAATATCCGAGGCGCCAGCGAGAGGTAATTTGAATGTTATTACTAATGCAAGAGGTAAGGTTTACCAACCAGCCAGGGTAAGGAGGTAACGTGAGGTAATGTACACGCCAAGTATCTGTCTAGTGGATTACATAAAACATATTACACGTGGCGGGGTCCCTGTAACCTGACACTGAAGTAAACCGAATAATAAATATTGTTGGACAGACATGTTGTGTTAATTTCATTTGAGACAGCAATATATAATGCGTATTAGACTTGAGGGATTCGGTTATTGTTTTATTTGAATTAAATTACATTTTCAGAACGATTGACCTCTCTCTCTCTTTCTCTCTCTCTCTCTCTCTCTCTCTCTATTTAAGAGCTTTGCTCTTGTCCGTGGAGTATTCGCCACTCATTCCTTCACCTCTGTAGTACACTTTTAAAGACTTTAAAAACCTTTCGCGTGTAGTGTGTAAGGGAGGCGTGAGATTTGGCTCTATAGTCTATATACCTACTCAGATCCATAAAGTACGTTATGAGGCTTTGTTTCGATTACCTTTTACTTCATCTCTCTTAATAATAACATACGTCCAGGTAAACAGGACGGCCGGTCCCAGCGCGCGCTAACGACGCATTACAATTGCCAATTAGCGAACGTGTGCTGCATGCGCGCGCGCAGCTTCCGGCGGGCGCTCTCACGGCGACCGTGGTATTACCATGGCGTGTCTTCCTGGTGCCTGCGCCGCAACCAGATGAGGCGCAGCCATCGATGCAATTGCGTATTAATTCAATTGCATACGTTTGAATATTCATCGCCGCTCGAGGAGATGGTAATGGCTTTATGTTGATTATGCTGATGTGATGCGGTCGTGGTTAGCGATGGCTCCATAGTCTATACTATGGAGAAAAACTGCGCATGTTGATTAGCTAACGTAACGTTATGGCATAATGACTACACAACATAATTTTCAATTTCTGTTGGAATTTTTTAAAATTCCAACAGAAAAACAACAAAGTCACGCTATGGATGGCGGGACGAGCCAGCCCTGCCACATGCCATATTGTTAAAGGTCGCATATTATTAGATTATAAGAAACTGTGAGTGAGATGATAGAGTAAGATATGAGTCCGGTGGTTGGGAGTGTGGCGACTCATCAGCGTCAACAGAACAGACAAAAAGGACGGGAATCGAGCCTTCCCTAACAATATAGACTTTTCTCTTGAGGACCAGCCTCAAGAGAAAGAATAAAGAATACCCGGTGATGGCAGAGATTTTAACACACGTATAAAGTTAACTTTTTTTATTTAATCGTCAGCGTTATCTTACGGCTCCTTCCGATAAAACAACTGAACGATGAAGCATTGGGATGCTGTTGTAAGCGAAGATGTTTACTTTGGTAATAAATGGTGTAATTAGCGGCGCATCTGTTACGGATCTTGTTTAATTCTGCACCGAGCAGCCTCCTTAACACAATTAGCGGCACCATCTGCGGGGAACAAGTGTCTCATCTCGACTCATCTCTTGTCTCCGCCTCGCGGATTAGATTCTCGTTTTAATTCTTATTATTCTAATTATCCTGTTGCATCAGGACGGATATATCTCCAACAGCAATTTAGATTATCTTCGTAATGTAATGTTGTGATGTCTCATACCGTGGTCTGTGGTCTGTGGTCTGTGGTGCGTGGTCTATGGTCCGTGGTCTGTGGACCGTGCACCGTGCTCTCTGGTTCGTTGTCTGTAGTAGGTTAGGTTAGGTAATAGGTAGTAACGCCGCTTACTCGTATTTTTGCAAATAACTACTAGAGCTACTGTTTTACATTATTACTTTAGCAGAGAAGCCGGCGGACGGTGGGACGAGTGATCCGGGGACGGACTTGTGCTGGAGTGTTAGCCAGGACCACGTGACCACCGGACCACGTGACCACAGGACCACGTGACCATACAACACGACCACGATCATCATTTGAATACTGAGTTATCTTTGTTCGAGGTTTTGTGTCAATGAATCATCTCTTCTCCTCATATGTGTATTAATTTATTATTTTGTTATGAGATACGGGGTGATGTATGTATTTCTTACGCGATACGACGATGACAGTTGACAGTGACATATATAATATTATGTAGTGATAGCCAACGACCGACAGACCTCAGATTTAGAAACTGAGGTAAAATCTACTCGTTTGTAGTTAATAGTATCAGATGTGAGTATACACTTGCTTGCTCCATCGCCACCACCACCATAGACCACCATGCACGATGCATCCCTATGATGGACATTGTACACTAGATCTTCTAATATCTGAAATCCAACTGCGTCTTCACACTAAGACTGACGTAGAAGAGCGCCCGAGCCCTCGGCCCCGCGGGATCAGTCCAATCCAGTAGCGGTGTGTCTTGACTCCGGGTGTCGGGGGTATGGGGGAGGAGGGGAGGTTCTATTTATGTGATAGTCGCATCAAACCGAGATACGTCACGGTAAAAGGGAGTTGAGTTATTGTGTTACTTACGGTAATCAGTGGGTCGGCGCGGGCGCATCAAACGAGACGCAGATAGGCCGCAGGACGCGCGGTCAGAGGGCGGGCCGATAGCGGGGTGAACGACCGCGCGCGCAGCATCCAACATCATCTCACATCGCACCTCGAGCTCGCGCCGCCTCCGCTACACGACCGGCATTGGCTTGCGTGGGTAACTCCATACATCAGGTACAGGCGTACGCCGCTGAAAAGTATGTTTATAGAGAGTTCATACTGACGGTACAGTTAATTTGGCATCTTGATGATTTGTGATTGAATTAAAGGAAGCTGGCCCGGGTGAGCTATTACACGTGTAAAAGTGAATCCATGAGATAGACGTTATTATACGTTACACGGCGGCAGAGCATCATTATAATCTGTGTAGTGGTGTGAGCTCATCGCGGACGAACAGTGCGACAGTAGTATCAACGCTGGTAGCTATATATCACACGACGACCAACACTACACATAACACCAGCCATTAATATTAAATTAGGACTCGTTTATTATAATATACCAACAGATGTCGTTGGCCTCCCAGTACAGGCTTACAGTTTACCGCCACTGTTTCTACTAATAATATTAAACGTTAAAAAATGTTAACGTCGTATATTACATGCGCCGACCCTAAGACCTCGAACTACGGGTCTCATATCAATAGTCAATACAGCCAGCTCGCCGGCGACACGGCCGCCGCTCCCTATCAACTCACTGACGCAAACGCGCGTGATAGATTATTAAATAAATTCAAATTATTTATTACAATAACTCACATTTCATCTCTAATTGAACACGAATAAAAACATCCCTGTGATAATTATAAATTTGTTTACGTGTGATACACAATACTCGTCAGTTTCTCATAAAAAATAAACTTATGAATATTATTACCAAATACCGTCATTTCATTGTTATTTTTGTAATATAATACTTAAACGTTATTTACAAATTAAATTAAATATTAACGTGACTTGCTTACTAGTTATAAGATCAAGTATGTAATTAAGCTAATTAATTTCTACACATTTACTATATTTTTATCATGGCTTTATGATAATAAACAATACTGGCAAACTTGTAACAAAATCATACGATGTGACGTCACTAATTGTTTACCATTGCCTATAAAAGGCGCCGCTCCGCCGTACTTGACACATTTCGCTCCGGAGCAGTCACACCGAACGGATCTAAGTTAAGTAATATTATTTTATTATAAACATTTTTTTGTAAAGATTTAAATTAAGATCGAGATAAAATGAATTATATGTATATTTAAATTTTGATGTATGAAGTAAAGATAAATGAAAATTTTGATGTATAATATAAAATGTCACTAAAGAATAAAATTTATTTCTGAATTTGTTTTTAAATATTTGTGTACATCCATTATTATTATGTTTTTTTTAGCTCTTTTAATATATTTATCTTTTATCAGAAGTGGGATAAGAACCTGCTTTGTACATTTTTTTTTTTGAACCATTTTTACAGATGGATCCTGCTGTGTTGGAGAGCTTCCTGAAAGCCATTCGTGATGCCGTAGCTGGTAACCGCAGTGAAGACGATGTTGTGTTGCCGCCATTCGATCCGGAGAAAAACGATAGCGGTGCAGAAAGCTGGTGCAATAACATTGACACCGTAGCCAAGGACCGTGGGTGGAGCGGCATTACTACTGTCAGTAAAGCAGGTAAAGCCCTTAAGGGTTCCGCTCTTTTATGGTTTGAGACTTGGGATCCAGATGAGGGTAGAACTTGGGGGAACTTTAAGACGTGTATTGAAGATTTGTACCCCGAAAAGAAGAACTTGTCAGAAAAACTTTCAAAAGCTGTACTTTACACTTCAGACATAGCAGAAACCTATTGTGAATATGCTAGGGAAAAGCTAAGGTTATTACGTAATACAAAAGTAACATTTTCTGAAGGACAGCTAGTTGAGCTTGTTTGTGGAGGTATATCGGATATTAATATTAGGATGGCATCCTTTAATAGTCGTGTTAACACTACGTCAGAACTCATTTCTCTTTTCACAACGTATATTAAAAACCCTAGAAAACGTATATCCGAAATAAGTACTGTACCTAACCATTCAAATGCTAAGCGTCTCAGACCTGATAATGCAAACTCTTTCAAGCCACCTACTTGTTTTCTATGTAATAAAACTGGTCATGTTAAATCTCAGTGTTTCAAGAATAAAAACCAAGATGTCCCGAATTCCGAAACGCCTAAGATTCAATGCTCTTACTGCAGAAAAGTTGGTCATAATGAGTCTGTTTGCTTCTTCAAGAAAAGAGACGTGACAAATAATAACTCGAATAACGTTAATTGTTCCACAAATGGTAACTTATCACTTACTGATGTAGAAATTTGTGAAAGACGAATTAAAGCCCTAATAGATTCAGGTGCTAGTTGCAGTATTTTGAGAAAATCCATTGCAAATAGTTTTGGTCGTAAGTTAGAACCTTGTTCGACGTCATTAAAGGGGATAGGAAATGGAACGATTATAATTTCTTCAAAGATTACTTTACCTGTAAAATTTAGTAATGACAATTTAGAAATTGAATTCTGTGTAGCTAACGATTCAGATTTTACTTATGATTGTCTGATAGGCAGAAATGCGGTTCAAAATCCAAATGTAACGATTGTTTTAGATTCCAGTGGTTGTAGATTAGAGCGAGTAAACGACATAGAATCAGCTAATACTATAAATACCCTTACTGCTATAGATAATCATATTCAGGATCTGTTAGAGTTAATAAGTCATCTTGATTTAAGCCTACAGCATAAAATAAGAGAAATTTTTGACAAATTTCCAAAAGTAATACCGAATCCTAACTATATTGGTACATTATAATGAAACAACTTTTACGGATTTTATCGCGGTTTATTTAGTTTTTTACAATCCCGACGTTTCGGACACTTTACAGCGACCATGGTCACGGGAGGACACTTTACAGCGACCATGGTCCTCCTCGCCTTTGTATTGACTATAGGGCTCTTAATAAAATTATTGAAAAAGATAGATACCCTCTGCCTTTAATCGAAGATCAAATTGATAAACTAGGAAAGGCAAAATATTTCATTTCTATTGATATGAAAAATGGTTTTCACCAAATTCCTATAAAAGAGGAATGTATTAAATATACTGCTTTTGTTACCCCTGATGGGCATTTTGAATTTCTTAAAATGCCATTTGGAATTTGCAATGGTCCTTCTGTTTTTCAGCGGGCCATTAATAAGGCTGTCAAACACCTTAAATTCCTGCTAGTGTATATAGATGACTTATTAATTCCATTTTCAGAAATGGCACAGGGATTAGAATATCTTGAAAAAACCATTGAGGCTTTATCTTTGTCAGGATTTACCATTAATTTAAAAAAATGTAAGTTCTTCGTTAATGAAATAGATTACTTAGGTAGACATATTTCTAGTGAAGGTGTTAGGCCGGGCAACGATAAAATTAACGCTTTAACCAACTCTCCAGTGCCTAGTACAGTGAAAGAAGTCCGCCAATTCATGGGACTGGCGAGCTATTTCCGAAAATTTATACCGGAATTTGCATATCGTACGGCTTGTATCACTAAACTCACTAAAAAGTATCAGAAATGGCAATGGGGGCCCGAACAAGAGGCAGCTCGAGAGTACGTTATCAAACATTTAGTTTCCAAACCACTTTTGAATATATTTGACCCAAAGTTAAGAACCGAGTTGCACACAGATGCAAGTAGTATTGGATACGGTGCTATTCTTTTACAAAAAGAGGATAGCCTATGTAGAGTTATAGCATATTTTAGCAAACGTACCTCTCAAGCCGAATCTAAATACCCCTCGTACGAACTAGAGACATTAGCCATTTTTAATGCTCTTAAACAATTTAGGATTTACTTACTAGGTTTAAATTTTACTATTGTTACGGATTGTAATTCTATCAAATCGACCATGAATAAAAGAGATATTTCCCTTCGTGTAGCAAGATGGTGGACGTACATGCAAGATTTTACATTCAACATTGTATATAAAAAGGGTAAATTCGTCACTCACGTTGATTATCTTAGTCGTAATCCAGTAATAACACCTATAGAATCGACAGAGGTAATTAATATAATTAATGAACCAGATTCTCCACCATCTTGGCTACATTCGGCACAAAATAACGACCCTGAGACACAACATTTATTAGAAAAGGTTAGGACCGGTGATATAGATACAAATCGATATATGATTAAAAATAATTTGTTGCTTTATAAGAATGAGGATGGGGACCCACCAAAATTTTTTGTACCAAAAGGCTATCGACTCAGTTTATTGCGATTGTTTCATGATGAAAATTGTCACGTTGGGTATAACAAAACGCTGAATAAAATATCCGATAACTTTTGGTTTCCTAGTCTTGCTGCTTTTACGAAAAAATATATTAGTCATTGCTTAGTATGTGTAGAGGGCAAAGGTCATTCGGGGCCAAAACAAGGCCTCCTTCATCCTATAGAAAAAACTACACCATTTCACACGTTACATTTAGATTGTACAGGACCTTTTAGAGTGTCTTCAGAAGGTTATAAATATGTTTTAATAATAGTTGATGGCTTTACCAAGTATTGTATACTTAAACCACTTAAGACACTTAACGGTCAAGAATTAGTCTCAGTCTTACGAGAAAACTTAACTTTGTTCGGTACACCTACTATGATAGTAACTGACAGAGGCACAAATTTTACTTCCGATCACGTACGATCATTACTTAGAAATATGCAAATAAATCATCACATGATAGCCACGGGTACTCCTAGAAGCAACGGACAAGTTGAAAAATATGTTGGTACTATAATTAATATGTTAACTACTACTGTTAATGATTCTTCAGAATGGCCAAACGTTTTGTGGAAAGTACAACTATCTCTTAATACTACAATCCAAAAATCTACAGGTTTTGCACCAACAAGGCTATTAATCGGTTGCAATGGAAATATACCTCCAATACAGGCTCGGCTAGATGAAGTACAGGATAATGATTTTGTTCAGGGCATTGATGCTGAAGCTGATAGGGACTTAGCTAGGCAACGTCTTAGAGAAGCTGCCGAAAAATATAAAAAACGATTTGATAATACTCGTCGAAATAATATCGTATTCAATAAAGGTGATATAGTAGATGTAAATCAAGACCATAGAAGGCACAACAAATTAAGTTCTAAATTCAAAGGCCCTTATGAAATTATTGATATTTTAGAACAAGATAGAATTTCTTTAAAAGGCCTAAATACACTAAGGAGTCTTATTGTGGCAAAAGAAAAATTAAGGCTTTGGCCGGGGGAATGGGTTGAACAAAATTCTTATTTTGAGGAGTCCCCATAGCTCTAGCATCATTAGCCTTGATGGATTACTATATCTTTGATGTATTGATATTAATATTGTTAGATTTTATATCATGCTATTAATTAATTATGTTATTCTTTTAAGGATTGTTTTCATTGTTGTCTTTTTTTTTTTGTTGTACAAGTGAGATTTAAATTGATAATTATAAAATTATTTCTAATTATAATTATTAATATATCATTCATATATTTATAGTTTGTGTTCACATATTGTTTTACTATGTTCAAGGGAATTTCATAATTCGTATTCAATTAACATTATGTTTGAATTTATTAAAATTTAAGTTTATAACAAGAGAGTTTTTCTTTTACTGCTGGTCGGTCACTGCCCTGATATCAGTCTGAAATTCATTTGCAGCAGGTGATAGGACTGATATGTCAAGGCCAGAGGCTTTTATATGAATTGCTGTTATGTCACTGCCCTGATATTAGTTTGAAATTCATGTGCAGCAAATGATAGAACTAATATGACAAGGCCAGAGACTTTTTGAAAATAAATGTAGTTAGTTATGTACTTCGAGAGCGAAGTACATGTCAGTCTGGCCGTGATAGATTATTAAATAAATTCAAATTATTTATTACAATAACTCACATTTCATCTCTAATTGAACACGAATAAAAACATCCCTGTGATAATTATAAATTTGTTTACGTGTGATACACAATACTCGTCAGTTTCTCATAAAAAATAAACTTATGAATATTATTACCAAATACCGTCATTTCATTGTTATTTTTGTAATATAATACTTAAACGTTATTTACAAATTAAATTAAATATTAACGTGACTTGCTTACTAGTTATAAGATCAAGTATGTAATTAAGCTAATTAATTTCTACACATTTACTATATTTTTATCATGGCTTTATGATAATAAACAATACTGGCAAACTTGTAACAAAATCATACGATGTGACGTCACTAATTGTTTACCATTGCCTATAAAAGGCGCCGCTCCGCCGTACTTGACACATTTCGCTCCGGAGCAGTCACACCGAACGGATCTAAGTTAAGTAATATTATTTTATTATAAACATTTTTTTGTAAAGATTTAAATTAAGATCGAGATAAAATGAATTATATGTATATTTAAATTTTGATGTATGAAGTAAAGATAAATGAAAATTTTGATGTATAATATAAAATGTCACTAAAGAATAAAATTTATTTCTGAATTTGTTTTTAAATATTTGTGTACATCCATTATTATTATGTTTTTTTTAGCTCTTTTAATATATTTATCTTTTACGCGCCACTACCGGATCCCACGAGCTTAACAAGCTCTCATTACGATGGATATCATGTTTCAGCCTATTGTGAAGCAGGCACGTGTTTGGGAGAAAATGGAACATAAAACTTCAACATCATCATCATCAGCCTTTATCCGTCCCTTGTTAAACATAGGCCTCCCTCAATGACCGCCGAGATGACGGAACCATCGAGTGTCCCCGCGACGGATCACACGACAACATAAAAAGTATTTTCTTAATTCGGTACGCATAAAGACTAGAGAGACTAAGGCCATTCGGTGCAAGACCCCAACGTTCGGTTCCAAGAGAGCGGAATCACTCGCAGAATGTTAATTAGACATAAACAAACAGACGAGGTGAATGATATAAAAGCTAACAAGATGGTCGTAATGCACAGACCTCGGATGAATACCGAGCGAGCTATTGAGATGCGGCGCCGCCCGGATGTGATGCTGACCGGCGAGGACATGGGCGACGTCAGCCCACGCTCCGACATGCCCAGGGACCTTAATGACACCAATTATCACTGACATTCTACACGATATTTTACGGAAACAATTTTCCACTGGACGCAAACCACATAATAATTAATTAATTAACTCTAGTTAATACTCTAGTAGTTAAACATAAAAACAAACAATAGCTGACAACAAATAATAATTAGTGCTATACATTTGTGCTTCAATTTTTATGTTACAATCGAATATAAGAATCGGTTAGTGAGACACTCTGCTAAATATCTACTTTGCGAAATAGTGTATTGTGGCTCTTATGCCAACGACTTTGACGTTTTAGCAGTTAGCAAAGGACAATAACAGGACGCGTTTTGAGCCCTAGTAGTTCCTGCGTTCCTAGCGTTCCTGGAAATGTGTGTACATATTTTCAACGTGTACCCGACCACTATAACTCACCCGAGTGTGTGTGTGTGTGTGTTTAACGGTTTTGACTTTTATAATGATCATAAATATGGAGACATATCTCGAGATAAATTCGAAAAGATATCACCGTGAAGTAAACACAAGACCGGCTAGCGCACAGATTGGGACACCGTCTCCCACTCCGCCTTATCACGCGTGATACTTCTGTTGTTATATATCACATTGCGTGTCACGCTATAACATATCACGCTGCGCCTCCTGTCTTCACTCCTCCCGCGACACATCTCGCCGGAGCACGCTGCACGCTGCACGCCGCACGCTGCACGCTGCACGCGCACGCGGCGGGTCCCTCGCCCGGGACTCGATCGTGACTATACATCTCATCACAGATGATAAAGCTGTCAGATCATAATATCATAAATTCACGAGTTATATTTTTCTATAATTTAATTTGAGTTCTGTTTATTTCTTTGATATTTTTGACGTAGTGTCTACTAAAGTGTGTAAATAATGGACACATTTAAGATGTTGTGTTGGAAGCTGGAGGAGATTTGTTTGATTTTATTAGATTCAATGTCAAGTGAATAAATAACACATTCATAAATACAGCGCATTCAGTTATGTTTGTTTTAACGTGTGTAACGCTCAATGAACGCTCAAGACAGCAACCCCTCTGATGCATATTGTGTCGTGTATATCCCGGAGCACTGATCAACACGTAGGTACGCTCAGTGTAACTGTATTACACAATCAGTAATGAAAACGTCATCATTTGAAGTTTACGGGCCAGACGCGAAGCACATTGGCCCCAGAAGATCAGGTCGGCACAGGCTACATTTTGCGTATTCATTTTGTCATTCTCTGTTCCTGGGATATTAAGAACGCGGACGGCAGCCGGTTACGGCGCACGAAAACAATACGGCCACTTTATTAAACGGACGTCGCGCGTAAACAAAGGAAAGTGGGTCATCTTAATCCGGAAAGATGGTGCCCTTGACCTCGTCCCGGAGATTACGCCTCTGGGACTTACGGCGACAGATATTGCCTGCTTCCCTCCCGTGGGCTTATCACGTGCGGGTTACTCGTAGGAGCTGGGTGACTGTGTGCACTCCGGCCATTAACAGACATTCCGGCCATCACCAGACACTCCGGCCACCACCAGACACACGCCGGCTCGGTCGCTATCATCAGCTGCGTCTCCACCGTATTTCATCATAAGTGATTTGTATTATATATTACTATTTTAGTATGTTGGATCCTGTATAGTAAATAAATTTTTATCAACAAAATGTATGAGCTGACATACATTGCTTTGGAAGTCATTAACGCTGATAGCGGCAGTTGTAAATGGGTATAATTATAACATCAATTATCACTTCACGAAACGAGGAGTCTGGAGATAATCTCTTCCGTGTGTTATACAGGTGCAGCAGCCACGGGCTGCGCACTGACAGTTTTGAGATGTGGAATCTTACAGATCAAATGATTACTAACCAACTGATAGTGAAAACATGTTTTAATTTATTGAAAATATCCATTATTTTCTTCATATCAAGCAATACAGCGCACTGACTCGGGAGTTGTGACCTGAGGGCCGAGGGCCGAGGGCCGAGGAGTACCGGCTGCCGGCTGCGTCAGAGCTGACCGCGTTAATGGCACTGTATCTATTGTGAGAGGTTTCTCTTGTCTCGTTCGACCTCAATTAGTTTCTTATCAGTTTTTGTTATGCCAGAGAAAGTGTCCGATAAAATCAGTAAGATAAAATGAGCTTGTAGCTTGTTTGTAATGTTTAAGAAGGTATCGCCTGATGAATGCGGCAACCAGGAGGCAGCAGCTGCTGAGGAGTAGGAGAGGATTGCATCTGTATCCGAGAGAAAAGAGAGACTAAAAATCTTCGTCACTCTAATAAACGTTTTATTTGAGGCATACAAAGGCACGTCAAACTTACACTTTTAAGTGTCCAGAAAATAAAAAATTGAACAGGTAACGCTCGTAAAAGCATAACATCCTAAGCAATAGCGATAAAGTTATCCTATGACCTGTTTTAGTTATATACTTCATTATTCTCATTTTAAATCATGGTTGTCTTCTGTGTTCGAACACAGAACAACACGACACATGTAACATATATTGTCACTCTTTTATTACCATATACTTGGGAGTGGCGCCCGCAGCGCTGCGATAACATCTAGCGGAGTAAAACGACTACACTACTGTAGAGGTGTAATATTTTTTCAGGGTGTCATCAGTCGGATAGCACTCCCGTCTCCCGCCCTAACCCTGCCCGGAGCGGTCGGTTTCCTCGGGCGCCAGAGACCATCCTACAGAATAAATTGAACGAATATTCATGACTCGTGAGTTAATATATACTTAGATTTTATATTATACTAGCTGTTGCCGGCAGCTTCGCCTGCGTTACTAATAAGATTTACAACAGAATTATATAAAGCCTATATCATTAATACCTAATCAATAGTTTTTAAGATTAGCGTGTTCAAACATACAAACTCTTCTGCTTTATATATAGTAATTGTAATATATAAATCTGAAGAATTTGTAGTAGTTGTAGTACATCCGCTCTGTTGTACAGCGGCCCGGCACGGCGCGGCGCTTCAGCGCGCCACGGCCGCGGCGTATTCATTTTATTAAACTCGCAATATCTTTGGAATGAATTATGCGATTTTAATAAACTAAAAAGTAATGTACAGGTATTTAAACAGCCTTGCTAATCATTTGATTGGGTAAAGATTAATTCAAAGGTATAAAATGGTTCAAATGGTTAAAGGTTAAAATGGTCTGGTTGAGGTCGGAATTTCTAATAAATTTTAAAATGTTAAGAAGTAAGTAGTTATAGTGACTAAATACAATAGTTATACTTATACTACCGTGACATTTTTTGTAGATATATCAATATCTATTATATGTCCTTTAATATTGTGGAACATATTTTTGTTCTATCATCTGTGATAATGTTTTTTTTGTTTGTGTTGTGCATTCAAATTGTGAAAGAATTTTTAAAATCCGTCCAGTACTTTTTGAGCCAATTCGTTACAAGCATACATGCAAACCTTTCCTCTTTATAATATTACTAGCTGTTGCCCGCAGCTTCGCCTGCGTTAACTAAGATTTACAACGGGATCTTAGCGGGATGATATATCTTTACCGATAAATGGGCTATCGAACACTGAAATGTTTCATTAAAATCCGACCGATAGTTCCAGAGATTAGTGCGTTCAAATAAACAAACACTTTAGCTTCATATTTTAAGGATTAAAAGCATGAGTAAAAAAATAAACTCGTTTAAATGTAGTCCAAAAAAATCAAAATTTCTGAATAAAATATGGTTGTTGTGCCTCACTCGACATAGATAGGTATAGTGTGTCGCATACTTTTTTGGAGATAATTATAAGATCTACAATTAATTAGAACATTCTATGGTTCTATCTTTTATAGTTTAGGCAGCGTACGCAAAATAAGTAACTTTTCTGGTTGATTTTTTACATTGTGTCTGAAAAACTCAAATATCTTACCCTATTTTTTCAGAATAAAATGTAGCCTATGTTACTCGTGGATAAAGTAGCTTTCGAATGGTGAAAGAATTTTTGAAATCGGTCCAGTACTTTTTGAGCCTATTCATTACAACCAAACAAACAAACAAAGTTTTCCTCTTTATAATATTAGTGTAGAAGTGTAGACTATAGACATTAAACAAACACCCTGAAAAAATATGGAAAAAATACGTATATTTTTTATTTGCAAGTTGCGCTTTATTTGAGAGCTAGTGTTGTTGTGTACTGATTGGATTGATAAGACGGCCAGCCGCTCCGGGCGAGTGGCTTTACGTTTATAGAATACAAACATCGACGTTCGCTTTCCACGATGTGGCAGGAATGCTTGTCAAAATTCAAAATATTTTTTTTTATTTTTAAATAGTACCACCAACCACTGAAGTATATTTTTAAATGTTAATTGATTCTACCGCCGGCTCCAAAGCAAGCCCACTGTAGTAGAACCGACGAAACAAACACATTGTTACGTGGAGCTCTGCACCAGGCACCGATTTTCATCAGTTATATCGTTCAGACGAATGGTACCGTGTAAAGGGCCCTCAACAGACCGACGCGCTCCTGCGCTCACCTACAGTTATAATGTACCCCCCACACATAGTGATATAAAAATACTACGAACCCGCTCCGAGCATTACACCAGCTCAGGGCAAATGTACTCGTAGCTTTATCGTGCAGTAGACATGTATGTTACCGTGTAATAATGACAGCAGCTACATACGAATAAACCGGGCAAACATAAACGTTTCTGTTGTAATAGTAACTCCTTAGTGAGTAATCTAAAATATTACGTATGAAGTATGATATGTTCTTAATATTTTGAAAATATAGAACAATGTCTTATTCATATACACGTCAATATATTTCCTTCGAGTAAACATCTAAATCTTTTATTTCATCCATTCAACATTATTTTACAACAGTTTCCGATCGTTTTTTACAAACGTGAGAAACAATTCTACAACTAGATATGGCAGTATGCGCAGAGCGGCGGTTCGAGGAAGCGATCGGTTCATGCGGTTCATTCTTCCTTGTACGGAGCGGCCGACGGTCAGCGACGGTAGCCCGGACCGGTGGGGCTGGTCGCGGTAACGGTAACTAATGGCGCGAGCGACGGCCCGTCGATAGCAGATCGCCCGCGCCGGTTACTGCAGATGCGATCCCTATAAACATCTAATTAACACCACTTCAAATGAAACGGTATTACAAGTGAATGTTAAGGCTTATAATAATACTGTAGATTATTTCACTAGCTGTTGCTCGCAGTTTCCCCCGCGTTAACTATATTTTACAGCAGTACCTAGATTAATTAAAAATGATGAATAAATGATTCAAATAGGAGCGCATTACCGTGGTGCAAAATCCAAGAATTTGCTTCCCATTAATCTGGCTCGAGGTTGGTAGAAATTGGTGTCTTAAACGCCGCAGAACGCTCAAATGATATATTTTTACGGCTGTGTAAAAAATAAATACTCTTCGTCTGGTGCGGACAGCCTGATACATCAGCGCTACAGTGATCCACGGAGCAGCAGCGTCCGTAGCGTTAGGTATTTCATGTGTAAGAAGGACGTGTGTAGGGATATTGGCGGCGTGTGTATGGTTCGGGTGCCGGTATAATACTCCTTTATTGATGAATACATTGTCTTATATACTAATAAATATGTTAGGGCACTACACATGTACCTATTAACAATAGCGATCCCTTATGATGCGTACATTGAACACTATTAAGGTATTTCCATTAACCCTAAAGCTGACGAGCCACAGTATACTAATGGCTCATGGCGTCCAACAGCACGCGTAGACCGAGCACCGCACTACGGGCCCAGCGCGAGCCGGACTCCATAAAAGGTGCCGGTAAAAGTTTCCGAAGTGATGTTTTAAAGTCTTGTGTAATATCATATAAATATATATATTTTAATACCTAAGCTTCTCACACAGACATACCAACCTAGGTTAGGTGGTCTGTGGCTTCTCATTTTCATTCGTGAAACAGCTGTGCTGTTTTCAGGTGGACAATATAGACAAGCAGAGTAGCTGTGGTCTTAGATTACAATGCGCTTCTCAGTTGCTGCCTTTCTGGTAAGCCTATCATAGCCTGTCACGTAAAAAATGAAAAAGATGATATCTCTAGAGATAACGGCCTAGGCGCGACCATGTAAGACGCCTGCACCGAGTCAGTCCTAAGGGGTCCCATCCCTTAGTTTTAGTGTGAGGTCAGAGCTGGCGCGCGGCTCGTGCGTTGTGTGTCCCTCGCCCGCCTCACCAAACACACACGCAATCTGTCCCAATTTCGTGGTTCAGCAAGCGGGACGTGCGGCGGGTACTAATTGACTGTCGCCAAACGTGCGGGGAATCGGATGAACAGCAGCAATCGACCGACGCGACATGAGTCCTGACACGTGAAAGTGGGTTTGTCACTCGGTTGGGTTTGTATGGTTGAGTGACGAGCGTTTATATTACCGGAGCGTGGTGGGATGGTTCCGCTTGTTGTTACAAAACAACAGTAGTGGTTTAATGAAATAATATACGAATAGAGTTTAACACAAACGCGTCGGTTGTCGTTGGAGCGGGAATCGCAGACACCGGCGAATAGTTGAGAGTCGGCGGCGCGGTGTTTACGACATTAACGTTACACATCCGTTTAGTATTCAACCATTTTCGAAGGATCGCGTGACCTCAGTGAATTAGTGGAAAGATGTTTTATGACTAGCGCGAGCCGGGCTTCAGCTCGCTGGCTCCGCTGCTCAGCTCCAGGCTATATCAGGCAATATCTCCTGTCAACTGCTAGTCGCAGGAAATGAGCAGGTCGATAGAGTACCTACCTAATGAAATTAATAATAATATTAATTATTAATCATTATCCCTTTTTTAATTTGGGTAATTGAAAATGTACGTGAAGAGCAAGGAGGCGCCTGTACTGAATTACATTATATATAATTTGTAAAGCCCAGGAGAAATACGAACGCGGCGTGACGACGGGCGTCAGGAGTTGAGGAGCTGCCAGGACCCGGGCTGGCGTGGGGGTGGGCGTGGGGAGTGGGCAGTGGGCAGCGGGCCAGCGGCAGGTCGACGACAGCGCCGCGTGTCCTCTCACTACCCGCTGAATTATGGCTACCAATAAAACAGTTTAAAAGTATGGAACGTTGTGAAATTATTCCGTGCAGTTTATTATTAAGCGTAATATCTTTTACTACTGATAAACATCATATTTCAATTCTTATAAAACTGTATGTAGGTACTCTTACTGTGTAGGCGTTCGAGTCTGTACTCGCTATAAATTAGTTTAGTTTGTTATAGTCAAACTTTAGGATGGAATTATTCTTAACTTTGTATATTTTTAATCCAACGTTTTGTTTTATTTGAAAATTGTTTTATTATTGAAATAACAAACTTGAACATATCATTTACGTCAGAGCGAGGTCGGCTGACGTGCAGCTTAGAGCCCGGCAGAAGCCCCCAGCCCGGCCCTGTGTGGCAGGAGCCTCCGGCCCGGCGCGGAGTAGCCCCCGGCCCGGCCCTGTGTGGCAGGAGCCCCCGACCCGGCGCGGAGGAGCCCCCAGCCCGGCTCGCGCAGGCACTGAGACACTCTTCCTGTACCCGAGCACTTAACGACTATATTTTGGTTGAAAGGTTGATCATTATCATAATAGTATTATGGTGGTTTAACGAGTGGTTTAATCATGTGAGAATACGTTCTTCCCTCCACAAGAATAGCATTTTTGATATTGTGGTACTATACTACGAGTAAGATATGTACCTAGTTAGTAGTTAAGTAATCGACACTTCTACACTAATATCTACATCTACACTAATATTATAAAGAGGAAAACTTTGTTTGTTTGTTTGTTTGTATGTTTGGTTGTAATGAATAGGCTCATAAAGTACTGGACCGATTTCAAAAATTCTTTCATCATTCGAAACCTACATTATCCACAAGTAACATAGGCTACATTTCATTCTGAAAAAAATTGGGTTCCGTAAGATATTTGGGTTTTTCGGACACGAGGTGTAAAGAATCAACCAGAAAAGTTATTTATTTTGCGTACGCTGCCTAAACTATAAAAGATAGAACCATAAAATTTTCAAATTAATTGTAGATCTTATAAATATCTACAAAAAAGTCCACGACACACTATACCTATCTATGTCGAGTGAGGCACAACAACCATATTTTATTCAGAAATTTTGATTTTTTTGGACTACATTTAAACGAGTTTATTTTACTCATGCTTTTAATCCTTAAGATATGAAGCTCAAGAGTTTGTTTATTTGAACGCGCTAATCTCAGGAACTATCGGTCGGATTTGAATGAAACATTTCAGTGTTAGATAGCCCATTTATCGGTAAAGATATATCATCCCGCTAAGATCCCGTTGTAAATCTTAGTTAACGCAGGCGAAGCTGCGGGCTACAGCTAGTATTATAAATATTGATAGGTAGTGAGTTAGTTTTTGTCTAAACCATAGTCGTTGATGTGATATGATTGTGTACTAAACTGCTGCAGGCTGCAGCGGCCGCGGCAGGCGACCAGAGTCCAGACCACCATACTCCGCGTGAACGGTCGCGTACGTCGTTACCTGTTACTCGTCACTCGTTATAGTATAACGGGAACCATCGTGACGCGAGAACACCGCCTCAATCTGATTATTAAAACATTTAGTAGATTGGCTAGTATAATATGTTACATTACTAATATCTAGATTACCTAGTCGTAAAAGACCTCGACTCACTACCACATATAGTATAATATTATATACCATGCATAATACACGCAGCTATAAAATAAACAACGCGAGAGTAGTGATATCGATTATTAAGAGGTTCTGCGAAGCGGTGAGCCATCGTTTGTTTATTTAGGAGCAATTGTGCAGATTCCTTAGATGTCCGTGATCCGAGCGGCGGCGGCGGCGGCGTTTTGTAAAATTCATTCAATTGTCGAGGTGAGAGGCGCTCAAGGTTCCCGGAGGCCAGGGCGCGGGTCGCGGGGCGCGGGGTGCGGGGTACGGCCAGCGCAAAATGCGCTTTAGCACTTTGAAATGATTCAGTGTTTTGATGACATTACAATGTTATTGGGCCGAAAGTGAACAAATCGATCGGTCTGCATGTTTACGCAATTACACGTTATTTGATTCCTTGCAGTTCTACTTAAAATGCAATGCTGTGGAATTGGAATGATATCGTTTTGTCGTCGTGGTTTGTATTAACAGCAGCGGACGGAACAAATGCAGACTGACAGAGGTCGCGGATTCAAATACACAACCTTTACAGAGATCTTACACCTATTTTTATTTAAATGTTTAATTTAAATTTAAATAATTTGTTTAGTTTTAAATATATTTCTTTATCTCACTGTCGAATTGGTTAATCTGTAATGATAGTGTAATGTATGAAAATGAATAAATAAATAAATTTCTGAAATTTCGTGATGTTGATGGTTTAATACCGGGTGTTCAGTTTTAGACTTTAGTCAAACTAATCCGTTCAGTCAGGTTTACTGAGTACTGAGTTTGATTTACACGTTTCTATATCGGAGCGCGCGGCACTCGCTCGCTCATATTCAAATATGAATACTTTAATAGCAGATTATGTATAAAGAATTCAAACACTGTTAGGTATTATTATATCATATTATTATATGTTTTAAATATTATCATCATCAGTTTGTTGTTGTGCAGGCTGTTACGGCGGTCGTTCTTAATATTCCAAATACCACTCGAAGTCAGATCTGTGCTCGAAGTTGTCTAGAATAATAGCTACTGTGTATAAAATAGTATATACTTAAAATAATAAATGTATTTTGTCATGTTGCTTTTTCGCTGTCCAAACTCGTTATAGTACAGGCTACGACTAAAAAAGCAACCTCGACAGCCGGCTGCCGGGAGCTGGTGCTGGCCCGGGGTCTGACTCGGGCTTCAAAAACGCCCTGCCCAGAGCCGTATGTTTCCCGGCGGCTGGTATTTGTGAAGGGATGTTGCGCAAGATGTCGCAAGGTTCGTGAGTCACTCACGATGTGCCTCGTTCGTCATCATCATCAATCATACGAACACCTAAAACACATGCTGTACCTACTGCTGCTGTTCATTACTTTAATATTATTTATCCATATTTTATCTCGTCATCATCTGATAAATAGTCGAGTACTCCGTGTCGGTCTGCGGCAGTGTTCCTGGCGGTATCAGGTATGATAGTCGTAATCGAAGCGAGGGACAGGCCGGCGGGGGGCAGGCCGGCGGGGGGCAGGCCGGCGGGGGGCAGGCCGGCGGGGGGCAGGCGCGTCTGCTGCACCAGTAATTGGTCGGCTAATAGCCTTTTAGCGTGTGACGCGCCAGCTCCCAGCTCACTTAGTCGACTGACACAGTTTACCGCTCTCCGAACTCCAGGACGATCTCCGACGACGCGACGTAAGTGGTTTGTCGAATAGAGAATAATTTGTCGTTCAGGTTTTGTGACATTCATAAAACACTTGTGCATTACGGTGTAACTGCATGTGAATACGAGCTTCAAACTCTAATAAATGTTGCTGTCGCGGCGCGGGGGTGAGGGGGGGGGGAGGGGGGGGGAGGGAGGCGCCGCGCCGCATGCTGATGAGGAGCTTAGTGAAATGCTAACAGATCATAATACGATGTCCTCGCTCAAGAGGCACTGTGAATAACTTACACGTAGTTCGCTATCTTGATGCTTTACTGCATAAGAGAACTACGCCGCGCTCAACCCGTCCCGACACATTACAAAACTCGTTAGTTTGGGTGAGTTGTTGAGAGCTCGCGAATGGACGATGGATTGTAAACAATAAAATCTTTTTAGTTTTGGACCCGTACAATCTGTAGCAGGGACTCCGTTGTCCCCGTTCTATGATTGAACAAAGCGACCCTCGTCGGGATCAGGTATTTTAAAATACGTTCGGAACACAAAGCTTTTACTTCCTACTGTATTAAATAATTTTAATAATTATTAATGATTGAATAATAATATCTAATGAAGGTCTGGCCACGTGCTAAGTTTCCGATGAACGAGTATAACGGGTACCTGTTAACGGAAGTACATGATATCCCGCGACGGCCAGACCTTCGTTATTTTATAAAAGTTGAAAGTTTCTCAGTACATGTAGTTAAGATGCATAAAATAGTACTTGAAATTTGTTAGAGTTTAAAGCTCAATTTTTCTATATTTTCTTCGGGATAACTCTGGAAATCATCCATTGTCAGGCGCGACGGGCCCTTGCGACAGTTGCTACCCCCGGCCAGATACCCCTAAACTTTTATCAATTACAAATATTATACTTTCGTTATAATATAAAAGTTAAATTTTATAATATATTATGTTACTTCATCATCATCATGATCATCATCGTCAGCCCGCGGCAGTCTACTGCTGGTCGTAGGCCTCTCCCGAGGCGGTCGTCGATGTTTTCATTATCTTGAACACCCGCCTGAACAGTTGTTTGACTTTCGATGTGTCAAGATTTAAAAACCATGAAAAATGTCGTACTCGTGTATATCGACCGGTGGAGGTGGAATAATATGTTTTAAATCTCTCTTAGTCCGCATCGAGGCTGTAGTGGATGAACTGGCTCCAATCAGACGAGCTCGTGCTGACAAACAGACAGTAGGTAATCCAGTGCGCGAGTGTTTACGTTCACCTGGTGGATTCTTTTAAATGAAGTCGGGTTTGCGTCGGCGTTGGCGTTGGCGTTGGCGTCGGCGGGTAAACACAGGTAGCTGATTTGTGTTTCAATAAACAACTCTACTATTTTTAATGTTTCTATTTGTTTATTTCAATACACTGCTTGTTTTCGTGAGCTGTGTTTATATACACTGGCTCGAGCTCGTCTCTGGTGGACCTGGTCGGCTGATGGATGCCTTCGTCCGTCCGCTCAGGCGGTGTTTTAGCAACTCTTATTTTAGATAGTAAAGAGAAAGAAGATATAATAAAATACCTAAAAGTAATTGTTTTCTTATGTTTACGCGAATTTCCCTCATTATAATGAAACAACTTTTTAGAATTTTACCGCGGTTTATTTAGTTTTTTACAAGCCCGACGTTTCGGAAACTTTACAGCGACCATGGTCACGGGAGGACTTCAGTCCGCCCGTGACCATGGTTGCTGTAAAGTTCATTATAACCTAAAAGTAATATTATGTAGAATACAAATTATTTTTCAAAACAAGGAGGGGTTGGGGGGTCTCCAGGCCCCGGTCTACGAGGTATTACCACCACACCCCTCAGTTCTCCAACTAGCTTTAATCAAATATTGCGTCAAGGGCGAAAAACAAAAAACACATTTAACGAATTAGATAACTTTCTTGATATTTTTTTCCTTATAGCTAAATCAAGATGTTGCAGATCAGCGGGATAACTCATTGCGGACAGCATCACCATCATCACCCCTCCCCCATCTCTTGCGGGCATCGGGAACTCTTGAGGAAATCCGTGAAGAATCATCAGTACTAGCGACTTCACATTCTCCCCGACGGGGAGACTACTCTGGGGGTTGGGAGAGAGGAACAGCACAATACAGCATAAAAAGGCTAAATCGAATCGGTTAGTTGTAAGAGTTAGTTGGGTGCCATAGCGGCATGGAGGAAAAAAAGACGATAAAAACTATATATTTTTCTAAAAATAATCAGGTCCGGGGTGTCGCGGCGAGTCATCTCGTGACGAGGATGAAGGCCGCCACACCGCCCGCGCCGTCGTCCTTCGTCGTCAGATCGTATCTCGGTGTTGTGATGTGGGCTGTTTTACGAGCGGGCCATTACCTTTCGGGGTCAGGTGTTTCGGTGACAGGCTCCGGCCATCCGGGTCACCGCTACTGGGTCGCGGTGTCGTCATGCTGGTGCGCTGTGGTGGTGACAGTCAGAGCGTGCGACCCGCCACCGTGCAGACTATAATGATAATATGGAGGTTGTAGATTAATAACTGTCATTGTGTGAAGTGGGTATTCATGTCTGTGTGTCTGTGAGTGTGTGTGTGTGTTCAGCGTGTGTATGTCGATAAAGTAAGTATTTATTACTATCACGATGCACGCGACTTCACCCGCACGTTGATATTAAAATGAAATTAATTTTTTAAGAGCTCGTTGTTAAGTCAGCCTTCTGATGAAACATTAAAGTATTTATCGTAACATTTAACCCTCTTATAGATTTTCAGTTTAAACCTAGTTCGCTGACACTGAAACAACCAAACCGTCGCTCATTACATCGGTCATAATTGGTATTTCAGTTTCTTATCCACGTCTAGGTATTATATTATTTTAGCAAACACAAAAATATTTTTAATGGGAATACTGACAGCTCCCATAATATTATGAGGAGACAAATATACACAGAGCAACACTGACATGTCCATTCGGCGTGGAAATATATGACATATCGTAAAATGATTGATGGCTGATCCCGTAGCCACGCGAGCCGGTCGGAGGCGCGCGCCGCACACGGCTGCAGAGGCACACGCGGCGGCACGCGGGTGGTGGACGGGGATCCTCACCATCAGCGGGTCATTGGCTGACGAGATACGACAAAATTAAAGTCACGCAGAGAGTTACGGTCGACACGCGCCAAGTCGAGTCCCTTACGATAATATGTTATCTATGCTAGGAAATATGTATAGGGGTGGTACCCTTTTGTAAGACGTTGAAGAATTTACGACCGGACGGAGGAGCGCTCCCCGCTCAGGAAGGAGGAAATGGATATTCCGTCAGGCGTCAGGAGGATCTGACATCTTTATGTCGCCTACTTCCGGGAGGTAACACTGAGTATATTTACTTATACATAATACATATTAATTTTTATCAATTAAGTAAAAGTAGCGCCGAGAGACTGTACTGTACTGTTCAAAATACCGTTTCTTAAATCTTTATGTCAATGTGTGAAGAAAAAGATGATCTGAGACTTTTGAAATATTATAACTAGCACGTGTCTCTGGAACAGTAGTTTCTTTCCTTTATTCCAGTTTCAAAAACGGCTTAATATCAAGTACACCGTCAGCTGCTAATGAGAAGTGAACGATCAAGATAATTGGAAAAGTGTGTTATTTACGAGATAGTTTACGCGCTCGGTAAACATTTGTACCGGACGCGGAACTCCGAGCTGTTTACCACCTGTCTGGCTGCCCTCTACTAAACAACCAGCCGATCACACCCGAGCGCCGGCGAGTGCCGAAGGACAGCCGGAGCAGACCGCCGTACACCCGCTAGACTCCATCACGACCAACACGTCTGCCATCACCATCACAGGTGTATTACTCTGCTCTCATCACGTCGTATTTCAGCGAATGGTTTATTTATATAAGGGAACTTGTTAATGACTGCCCCCTGAGCAGACAAGTCGGCGTTTCCTGAGTAACAACACTATCAGTCACAGTCGCTGGGTGTTGTTTTGATGTAGTTTCTATCACAAGACTCACGCCTGATACAGGAGGGACGCAGTAAGTACCAAAATAACTAGCACACATATCGCAACTCGCGCTTCCTAATAATAAATAAAGTAATCCGAATGTGATGCGGTATATTTAGACGGCGGCGATGCCGGAACCGGCCGGGAACGGTCACGCTGACCCCCTTGTGGCACAGGCGTCAGGCACGGCAGGCGGACAGGAGGGGGCAGGCGGGGGCAGGCGGGGGCAGGCGGGCAGGCAATACAGGTCGCGGCTAAATATACCCGGGATTAATGATTGCTGGTATTCGGAGCTCCGTAATGACGGCGAGTCACCCGTGGTGCTGACAGATGCAGTCGGTGATGATGTTGGCGTCGCTCCTCACCCATCGTAACATCACGCATGTTATCACCACTGCGATACCCGCGAGGGAGATACCGCGCGTCCTGAATGAAATAAAATATAAAGTGAGAAGATAATATTTTAGGCTAATAAAGATTCCGACCCGGCAAGTGCAGACATAAACGAGTCTGCGGCGGGATCTGGCGAGCCAAGGTTACCGTGGCGCGAGTGTTCCCGGTGTTTATTAAACGCGCGTGTTCTTATACGATAATTGGTGGTCCGTTATTAAGCCTCTTAACGCGTATATCGTGAACGTTAACGGTATTCCCAACCGTTGTGTCCTTTGACGGGACTTTTAAAATGCAGGCGCCCGCGGGCTGTGTTCAGCGGAATACGGACTGAAGTTTTATATTAATAGAAGTAATGCCTGGGTGGATGTAACAGGTGACGCAGACGGTGATGCTCTAGACTCCAGTTGATACACGCTCGGCCCCAAACGACAGCCCTCCCGACTTCCCTCCACTACCTGACCTCCTCACCCTCCGAGAGAGATAGAGATAGAGATCCGAGCACCGTTACATACACACTTACTAAAAGATACGGATGGTTCTTTTCGACGTGTCATGTTTTTTATAGCAGTGGAGGACAAACGAACAGTCTCAACCTTGTGGCGACTATCGACGCCCACCAGAGGTTACGCGATGCGTGGTGCGGATCCTTCGGATGGGCCGCGGGTGATGTTCCGATTGTGGCGCGGGCCGGGGCGATCATGATGAATGATGATAAGACGAACAGCCGTAATCTTATGATAGTGGTGTGACGGGGCAGGACGTACAATTCATATTTTAAAACAAACATCATTCTGTTTTTGTTAACTCATATACTCGTAGTAATTCACAATGACAATATGTTTATGAACAAACTGTACATTTATTTTAGTGCTAAGGTTGTGAGAACTTGTATTACCGGTATTAAATAACGGAAACTAATTTACATTTAAAAATACGTATCAGATTTATACACATAAATTACTCTTATGTGGTTTGTCTCGTCTCTCGTGTCTCTATAACACACGGTATATGTAGGTACACTAACTTCCTCTTACAATATGTAGGAAGAGAGCTACAATACTATATCTCTTGTAATGTGTACTGTGGCTATTATTGTTCTCTTTTCAGCAGTAAGTACAATATCGACGATGAGCGACAAAAGCAGGAGGAAATTCCCCACGAGTTTTCCGTATAAAAGGAGTCGCTAACAGTTTGTACAGTGACCGCTCGTCGACAGGGCGAACTATCTGTTGTGTGCTGACCGCTGCACCGCGGCCGGGAGGAGTCGGGGTGAGTCGGGGCGTGTCGGGGACGGTCGCAGACCACATATACTTATTAGCAGTACAGTTTGACGCATAGTATAGCATAGACCACGTATACTGCTGAGAAGTCTGTAGGATATGGTGCCGGAGTAAATAGAGCCAGTTCAGTTTGTTTCCCCCCGTGGCGGCCGTTTGCGAGGAATTCTTTGATAACTAGAAATAATACTTTGCTCTTTGCTTGTGATGATGGTATATAATATAACTAGCTGTTGTCCGCAACTTCACCTGCGTTAACTAAGATTTACAGCGGCATCTTAGCGTGGTGATATAATATAGCCTATAGCCGTCCTAGATAAATGTGCATTGTGCATCACAAAAAAAAAACATTCAAATCCATTCAATAGTTCCTGAGATAAGCGCGTTCAAACAAACAAACTCTTTAGCTTTATAATATGTAAGTCATAGTCTACTAGTTATCTTAATATTATGATAATGATATGCCGATGGTTGGTTATATACCGGCGATGGTAATAATGACTGCCAGGCTGTTAGCGCCGTGTCCGGTATTAATATTAAGATTTAATAGCTTTATGAGAGTGCCTCCGTATCAATACCGCCACTTGTCCTCGAGGGCTGCCTCAAGTCCTCGGTAGCCGCTCAGCACACTCGCCACTGCGTCCCCGGCTATAGTGAGTGGATGAACAGCATCCGGTTATCGCCGGTGGACTGGTGACTGGTGCGAGATAATATGCTTGTCGATATAAGGATAAAATAGATACATTTATGACTAGCTGTTACCTCACATCAGTAGCTAGAGTCACCTGCAGCGGTTTCAGACTTACTATCACATATAAAGTTTATTCTGATTAAAGTTTACTAATTATATTTGTCTTGAGGATGCTAGGAGATTTAAGGAGATTCAGTTTTAATCGCAACTTATTTTTAACAGCGACCATTAAACAATAATATAAATAATTACTAACAGTCTCTCAGCGCTGATGTATTACGATGATAATCTCGTAAGGACTTCTTCTCGAAAATCTGACAAATCACAAAACTATTATGGAATAGTTATCTGTTATAATGCTTTTGGCGTGACTGGACCCGTGACCGCTGCGTTTGGTAACCATTCATCTGAACACTCAATATATTTTTAAGACGGGGCCGCTGCTGTTCCGTGCGGGGCTGCTCCGTGCGGGACTGCTCCGTGCGGGACTGCTCCGTGCGGGACTGCTCCGTGCGGGGCTGCTCCGTGCGGGACTGCTCCGTGCGGGACTGCTCCGTGCGGGGATGATCCTGTACTCTATGCGCGGCGCTTAAGCCTCGTTTATTTGTGTTTTGTGACGTCTTTATTTATATTCACATCAAAATGCATATCATATTGCTTTATTCAAGCAATAAACTGTCAAGTAGACTGTACCAAGATACATTTACAATTGACGCAAGTATAGTTCCTAATCGTTATCATACTACAGCAGTCGCAGCAGCTCCGGCCGCGGCACGGTATCAACCATCAGCGGCCTGGTCGTTCGGTTCATCAGCTGGCCTTGTATTAAAAAATCAAGATATATCCAATAACCTATAGACTACAATAATATCGAGGGAGCCAGCCAGCCGGAAAACGACATTATGTATTTAAAAACAGCTTTTTATTTTATATTCGTATTCTAAAGATAAGAGAAGATATATTTATCAATATATTTCCCGTGATCTCTAAAGTTTTATGATTTTATAATAAAATAACACATGATATATTATATTAGTGTAATAAATAGCGTGCTATGCGTTATATCCGTCCGCGACGCTGACATCGCGCGGGTATTTCTGTCGCGGTGCCGATATCAAACGTGAACTTCGCGATATTATTCGATCGTTTCACGGGCGGGCTAGGTGACGGGCGTGTAGCTGTTCCCGGCTCTGCTGACCCGCGGGGGGAGGGG
This sequence comes from Lycaena phlaeas, assembly GCA_905333005.2. Classification (NCBI taxonomy): domain Eukaryota; kingdom Metazoa; phylum Arthropoda; class Insecta; order Lepidoptera; family Lycaenidae; genus Lycaena; species Lycaena phlaeas. The sequence goes on along the minus strand of HG995172.1, from coordinate 18,140,910 downwards.
GGTGGGGGGTCGGCGCCGGGCCGGTGCTGGCGCGAACTATAAACACGGTTTATGATCCCGGACTCGAGCGTTTATGGCCGTTTTAATAAAAAATACATAAAATGGAGAATAGAAGTCCTTTGTATGAAGCCAATTGAGAATATTTTAGGTCGATAGTTATGAACAGAACCGTAGATATCAGTCAATCTGTATCCGACTAGCTGTTGCCCGCCGGCGCGCCCGCGTCACCTCACACGTGCCTCCAGCCTCACACTCACGAACGCAGCCCGGGTGATGATGATCATGTTCTACCTTTTAAGCCTCTACATGATATAAGACATACCCACAAATGAGTAGCCTGGGCCAGGTCCTGGTATTCTGATTCCGTTAGGTTTCTGTGAAATAATAAATTAATATTGTCTGTTAATTGTTATTCAATAGATAATAATAGCATACACAAAACCTAACCATTACACACATTGTACAACGATAATAAACCTGATTGTTGACGAGCAGGGAGGTTCCTTCGCCGAAGACGTGGAAGGGCACGCGGTAATTGGTCGTTAGTACTGACAACCGGCGCAGAACAGCGCTCAGATCAGCGAGAAACGAGACATTAACACCGCTGTTCAGTCAACAGCAAACAAAAGTAATAATATCTCTCAAAAAAAAAGTATCAACCCTTATATGTCCCACTGCTGGGCACGGGTCTCCTCCTCGAAATCAAGCGAGGAGGATAATGGGCCATAGTTCACCGATGCGCTGGCCCAATGCGGTTTGGTGAACTTCACATACCTGCAAAGACTTTCAATCTCATCATACATGCAGGTTTCCTCACGATGTTTTCCTTCAGCGTTATATCCCTCCTTTTTAATATTTAGGTGTCTTAATTTTGTGTAACCAATTTCGTATTTAATCTTGTTTTTATTATTTTTATTTTTCTTTTACTTTTTTGTGACTTGATTGAATAAATATTGTATTAGTGTAATTTAAATAATTGTTCACAAATAAATCTATCTTTCTTTCTTTCTCCTACTATCCCTCCTTTTTTTTCGAAAGGTCTAGACTTTTAGGCCTGATGGCCTTTAAGGTCAATCGGTAGGTAGGTGAGCAGATGGCTCACCTAGTAACCCTCCTATCCCTCTAACTAACCTGCAATATAGATATTAACACTTCCAGACTCCAGGCTGCCACATATTTAGATATGAATACGGTACAATGCTGTATAACATATTATTCGCTGGTTGGTTCTATCAGCGAGACACCTGGTGCGCCGGGGTAGAGACTCACTGAACACAATATGAAATGGTTCGAACATTGATGGCGACGGAAGCTCGTGAGCGACCGAGTTAATTGTGAGCACTAATTGGGTCCTATCAGCGGGCCCAGGGCCGCGCCGCCAGATTGGCTGGTCAATTGCCTATCAAGGCACTTAGTGCATCAGCGCCGAGAGTGCTCCTGGTATGCAGCCCGGGTCATTCACTCACTCGCGCGACGTGCGCAACGAGGAGGGCGGAGGGCTGTCTATACTATACTAGCACCACGACTCCTTTTACTTTTTATTTATTAGATAACATCGACTGAGCGAGTGGCTCGCAAGATTTTAATGCGGAAAATAAACATACTATCACGCCGCGTGCCTTTATGACGTATCCGTGGACGCGTATTTACGACCCACTTTAGCTTTACAAGTGGTGCCTCCTCTCCCTGATGATCCCAGGGACACGGCAGCTCGGCGGGCTGGATGTAGCTGCCACCCGTCCCTCGTCCATCGTTGACCCACACTGAAATCATTTCCTCTACATTTTTTATTAAACAATTGCGTACTGTTTAATGTATTCTCCGACTTTTCTGTCAATGTGTAAAGGCTTAAGAGGATGCGTTGATAACAAACACATAAACTACTGATCGGTTCAGTGAATCGCTACATCCCGGATTACGGCATGTAACCACACGTCGGCCATAACTATAATGTATGGAGCCGATCGGCCAGCATCCCTCTCAGCATTGATCTGTAGATCTCATGTATCCGCTATCTCGCTATTTTCGTTCGTATATTATTGCCAGCCCGTTTCCTGCTCTCTTTAATGCTAATGAAGATTTGATGTTTATGCAATGCATATCTATACATATAATAAATTTGTAGAGGAGTCGTTTCTGTACATTGAAAATATTTAAAAAATGAATAGCCTGTGTGTTAAAGGATTACTAACAGAATCCATTTCCAGCATTTTTGGAATTTTTGTCTGTTTGTCTGTTTGTCTGTATGTCTGTTTGTCTGTTTAGTTGTGCACGCATCACGTGAAAACAACAAAACCAGTGTAAATAAATTTTATCCATAAAAATTTGGCGTAACTTAGAGTAACATTTAGTTTTTGTTTCATCGCAATCGCTTCACTCTATCAAAAGATATATGTATTTGAAATGTAGCTAAATAAGATACTTAACAAATAGGATCAGATCAACGCCATCTATTGACGATTTACGGCGGCTTTCAATATCCTATCTATCATAAAATTTTGTTATCTATCTTGAAATGTTAAAACATTTTCTTAGAAAATCTGTCAAAATTTTAAGATACATAAGAAAATTTTAAGATAGGATATTTAAAGCCGCCGTTATAGTACCGACTTATTCACGACTTATCGACTTATAAGTAGGTATGTAGGTTGTCAACAGATGGCGTTACATGTATCTGATCCTATTTGTTAAGTTAAACGAATTAGTTATTATATTTTGTTAAAACCTTAAAACGTTGTCAAGGAATAGTAATCCTTACTAATATTATAAATGAGAAAGTAACTCTGTCTGTTTGTCTGGCTTTTTGAAACTTTGTATTTAGGCACTTAATAAGAATTAAATAACCATGATTAATTAATTGTTCCACCGTTTTTAAGGTTTTCGCCTATATGAGCATTACATAGGAGATGAAAGTTTCCAGGGTAGTTAAAAAAAAAATCTGCGTTGGCGCAGTGCGACGTAGTGTCGCTATATTGCTACCCGAACAGGCAGACGCGTGAGGGCATTTTTCAGCTGTAACAATTTCGATTTGTTCATATAATTTTGCTTTCGTTAATGTTCTTAATATATTCGGCGAAATACAATGTTTTATGTATTGTTATTTGTATTTAACTATATGTTATTGAATGGAAAAAAAGGGGACTGCCACATGTGCACGTTCTAATAAAGCTTAAAAAAGAAGATGCGGCCCATCCAAATAGATGGGCTAATTAGCGCCGGGATTCCTGATCCTGTGCAAGATAAAGAATTGTATGACACTATTATCCAAAACATGGTACACGGTCCATGTGGTGTTAGAAATTCAGCCTCGCAATACATGAACATTGGAAAATGCACAAGGATTTTCTCTAATCAATTGATAAAAGATACTGTGCCAAATGACAATGGCTACCCGATGTACAGGCGCACAGCGCCCGAAGACGATGGCCGAACAGTTACAATTAAGACTCGATCTGGAGCGAACGAAACCTTAGACAACAGTTGCATCGTCCCGTATTTGCCTATTTTATATAAAATTTTCAATGCTCATATAGAAGCCTGTAGCTGTGTCCGCGCAAACAAATATACAAATATATAAACAAAGGAATTGACAGGCTATATTTAATCTCAGGAATGAAGGTGGAGCACATCTGAATGAAGTGCAAATCTTTCAAGCAGGACGTTACGTCAGCAGTAATAAGGTAGCGTGGCGGCTCCTTAGCTTCCTCTTGCCTGAAAGACATCCAACAGTAACCTATCTTGCTGTACACTTAGAAAATAGAGAGCCCATATATTTTACCGAGAACAATTTCCAAGAAAAAGTATCTACACCGCCCAAAACAACATTAACAGCCTTTTTCCATCTTTGTCAGGGCGATTCCTTTGCCAAAACGTGTTTCTGTGCTAAAATCCCCCGTTATTATACCTGAAACACAACAGTTTTCAATGTCTGTTGAAAATTGGCCCAGAGTGAAATCATCTGATGCCCTTGGTCATGTGTACACCGTCCACGATACTAATTTTGAATGTTTCTGTTTACGTTTGCTACTACACCAAATTGAGGGTCTTATAAGCTATAGTGATCTTAAAATTGTTAACGGCCAGGAATTCGGAACATATAGAGAAGCATGTGAAACTCTGGGTCTGTTAGAGAATGATAAACACTGAGATGAAGCTGTCCAGTGCAAATCACCAGCCAAAATCAGAGACCTTTATGCAACCCTCATAATATTATCATCTTGCGGGGTATCTTATCCTAATGAATTATGGAACAAATATAAAGAGTACATGGCGGAAGACATTTTGCGTAGGCTACAGACTTGCGTAAACACACACGGACATGATATACAATGAACACATTTATCATGATCAGCATAACGAAGCCCCTGGAAAAATTTAAGACAATGTAATGGCTATAGTGGGTAAGCGTTTAAATGAATTTGGAATGATTAGCCCTCGGAGAACGAACGAAAATGAACTATCAGATGATATTGTACGAGAAACAAACTATGACATACCAGCTTTGCAGCAGCAAGTAGCTGAATTGATACCGAAATTACTACCAGAACAAAAACGAGTATTTGACGAAGTGTTGCAGCTAACAGAACCTGGGAATGGCGCGCTACTCTTTGATCTCACCCAGGAAGATTCACCTATCTGTAATTTTAGTAAAAATAGCACATGGCATGCTATTGCACGTCAGTGCAAAATCTTGGTGTGGGATGAAAGTACTATAGCGCACAAAAAAGTGTAGAAGCACTAAATTGAACGCTCTAGGATTTGCGCAAAAGTACCTATGTTATTTAAATTTTTATTTTTATTTATGGGAGAGATGGTGGTTTTTGAGTGATCGGCTGGTGATTTCCGCCAAACGTTAGCAGTCATTCAGAAGGGGACACTTGCAGACGAAATTAAAGCATGTCTCAAGTCGTTTACTATATGGGCCACCGTAAGGAAGTTCAGTTTGACTACAAATATGATGTCACGAATGCTGGTAACCATGCCGAAACACTATTTAAAATAGGAGATGGTCGGCTAGAAACTAATGTAGAGCGCTGATTCAATCAGTACACAGTGATTTGGAATAAGTTGCAAGTGTTTTTACCCAGACTTACAATACAATATACAAGAAAATCAATATTTATGTGAAAGAGCAATTTTAGCACCTAAAAATGATATTATCACCTAAGTAAATCCAGACATATATAGTAAAGTACCAGGACAGGTACAACAGAGTATCTATCAATAGACACAGTTATGGTGCAGAAAAGAGCATATCATATCCCGTAGAGTTTCTAAATTCGCTTGAGCTGTCAGATGTACCCTCACAAAAGCTTAAATTAAAACTAGGTGTCCCAGTCATGCTCATGCGAAATTTGGATGCCCAGAGACTATGTAATGACAATTTTTCTAATTGACAATTGTATGTAGCATTCTAAATCAGGAAAGGGGAACTGCGCTACTCCAAATTTAACGCGAGCGAAGCCGCGGGCAACAGCTAGTTATTATAATAAAATATATATTTTTGACTCGTCTATGTTTATTGATGGTGGATTTGTGTTGATAAAAAGTGTGGAATAGTAAAACAGTGCTGTCGAAAATCTTACATTGTTGATTTATCTGTTAATTAGATAATTAATAGTCAAAATAATAAATAGCAGTATAACACGAAATAGTCAAAGATGTAGAGTGTAGACGTTCCGGCACCGTTACGGTAGGCACCACTTTACCATTTCGATCTCAGTATAATATCAGTGTTTTAATTTGATCGATATTATTGTCTCTACCTTCGCGCGTCGTTTAAGTAGTAAAACACACTCCAGCGTAGTAGTAATGTAGTAATAGCAGTTGTAATGGAATTGCATATTAGTAAAGAGCGTTCTCAGAGTTCGTGAGATTACGTACACGGTACTAGTTGCTAGTTTGCTCTCTGACGAGAAGGTGTGTATAGAGTGAGCACTGAGCATACATAGCGAGGATTAGAGGATGATCAGGTGAACACGGTGACACGCTCCGCGGGGGACGGGCGGCAGTGGACGGTGACCGACGAGCGAGCCTCTCAGCATAATATATTTTATTAAGAGCAGTCATTGGTTTTTATTGAGACATTAGTACAGGAAATAATCGAAATTAACAAGAATTTCAACCTGACGGTACGCCCCTCGTGAGCCGCGGCCTGTGGTGGAGGGGGGGGGGGGGGGCACACTCCCCGCCGTAGCTATGCCAGGCATCGCTCGTGGGGGGCTCAGCCGGCGCGGGCTATGCGCGGCATCCAAACCGCGCTCTATATTAAATAGTAAACTCCCGTGGTGGAGGTGGGATTCGCTCGCTCACTATTAATCCTTCATATTTTGAATGCGGTCGCTCTGCGGTGCTGAGTGCCGAGCCCTGCGGCTCCGTCCGCACGAGTGACTCGGTCGGAGCGGCGGCGGTCGTCACGGACGCGGTCGGTACGCGCAAGAGACAATTATTTTAATGAATTATTTTCGGGTCAAAACGAAGATTGATTCTGTATTCAAATATACTTATTATTGTTATTGGGATATTGTGATTGTTTGAACAGACATTAATATACATCTGGATTATGAATTTGAAGACGATCAAAGTTCGGTCAGGGGGGGGGGGGATGTTTACTACTGGCCCGTGTAATGCGTAGGAAACATCCACATGAAATCAGACCGAATTCTTCATCATTATCAACTGCTGGCCGAGCTAACACCCTGTTTACCTCTCACCTAGTATGGTTCTGGCAAAACCTAAACTAAGCATCGAAGAATACGACGGCCTCCTGTCGTCCCTACATATCCAATATCCTTCGTCATTTGTCTTGGGCCGTGATTCGTGAATAACGTGGTGGCGTTAAGGTTGTGGCCGTGGTGCGTCGGCCGCGCCGGCTCCGAGCGACAAGAGTTATTTTACTGGAACAAGGCGGGCTCTGGACTTTATCATTCTTTATTTAGATGTCGCAGTGTTGACGTTTGTATCGAAGGGTTCCTCGTGTCGCGTTTTATTTTAGTGTTATTAACTCCGCGCTTATTTTGTATTTAATGTCAAATGTCCGCCCGTACATTCCGTATTTAATATGACGATAAAGCTACGGAATATATTCCGTCGTTTGTTTGTATGTCCGCGCGAATCCGCTGAAACAGTGTGAATGCCTTAAACCCCTCTACGTGTCACTAGTTTACGACACGTAGGTACTAGGTATTGTACTACTGTTGGAGTCAGATATGTTTTCTTCTATGTTTGTATTCATATTCTTATCTAGGGCTTACAGCTAGTCCGTATAGCCCTGCAGCGAATAGCTGTAAAGTCCAATGGGATGTATCTGATGCAAACAAATCTCGACGATATATCTTCACTAGCCGCCGCGGCGCTTGCTCTCCAACTGCACTCCGATAAGCCGTGCACGCGTAACGCGTCCACGATCCACTAACCCGAGGATTTACCGCTTCGTGCGCACACTGCGGGTTGCGTAACAGAGTGCAACTGTCCGTGCCTATACTGCGCAGCACGGCGGCTGCTTCGTATTGTAATGTACATGTATTTCGGGACAGGCCCAAGGTCGCGGGGTAGCGGTGAACGGGTGACCATTTAATGCTGGGCCGTCAACCGGTAATCCTGTAATGTGTACAAACAAACATGTTTACTAACATTCTTGACATGTTGCGTCCAATATTGCAGTTGTTCGAGATAATATATTTCTCTGTGAGCACAGTTTGTTTCTTATTAGTTGGAGAAATTGAACTAGGAATTAGGAAGACCGGCAAATGTGTAACCAGCGGTCGAGGTCGTCCATGAACAAAGCCTTGTTTTCCCGGACCTGGCCCAGGTTATATATGTGTGTGCTGTCTAGCCTGAGACAACATCTCATCAAAAAGTCCAACAGTCTCGGTGCCAATAACTACGCTGCCTATCTTGCCCGTCGCTGCCAAACACAGCAAAGCTGTTTTACAGGAGAAACAAGCAGGATGGTGGTACCCAGGCAGTCAGGAGCACGCTACAGCGCATCTCTGCGACCGGCATATCAAACGACTGAAATAAAATAAAAGTTACTACGAGTGGTTTCATTACTCGTCAAATCATATTATTGCCATCTATAACTACAACATATAGTTAAGATAATTGTGAGATGGTTATTGTTTACGATCGTAGGAGGTGCTCCGAATCTAATGCCCTCAGCCTCCCGACTCTCACAAACATTCTACACCTCAGTACTTTAGCTGATCATTATATAATCAAAACATTGTGTTTGTCTGAAGGTTGTGGGCCAATCACTTCTCTTATACAATAAAAATCAATTTCAGCCGTTTACAATGAACGATCATTAAGAAGTCTTTGTTCTACAAAATAGGTAGTTTTGATCAATATTCGCGCAGAACACGAGGAATCTGTGATAAGTAACATCTGGCAGCTGAACTTCAACATGTCAATGGAGTACCCACTAGTCCCACTACAGGATAACAGGCATCAGGCTTCGGACATCACTTCATCACAGGAACCGTGTCCAACGATACACTTTGGTATTTCAAGTTGCTAAAAAGATGGCTGACTTACCATTGCTTGGGATAATATTATTGAAAATATTAATGTTTTTGATTAACTTTGTAACGTGACGTCTGACATGTCCGTGTGTAAAGTATGCTAAACGTCACGCATAGTATACATTTTTTTATAAAACTCTATTAAATGAATCAATTCATTTCATCAATTTATTTCATTACTAGCTGTTGCCCGCAGCGTTGCCTGCGTTAACTAAGATTTACGACGGGATCTTAACGGGGTGATATTATATGACCTAACCTTTCTTGATAAATATGTAACACTGAAAGAACGTTTCAAATCCGACCTAAGTTCCTGTGATTACTGTGCTTAAACAAACAAACTCTTCAACTTTATATATTAGTACTAGCTGTTACCCACAGCTTCGCCCGCGTGAACTTAGAGAGTGATTTTGCCATATCTTCTAAAGTATTCATTTAATTTTCATGATGTAAAGGGTAAAAATAATCTTCATTATGTGCTCCAGCTAATTAACTGATTTAAAATGATAAGGATTCATACCGTATTTTTGTAAATAACTTTCAAATTATCGCGTTATAATTGTCCATTTTTTAAAGTATTAAGTGGATATAGTATGATATCCCAAACAGATAGATATATGCCATCGCGGACTTTTTTGTAGACCTATTTAAGACACACAATTCCACGATACATTATTTTGATATATCTCAAAGGGTTTAGGCAGCGTTTTCGTTGGAAACTCCTAGACGGCCAATTTTTTTCCGAAACCTCCAACAATTATTGTTATATCTTAGCCAATGTATATAGAAACTTAATAAATTATGTACATAAACCTTCCTCTTGAATTGTCCTATCCAATAAAGTAAACCGCATCAAAATCCGTTGCGTAGTTATAAAGATTTAGGCGTACAAAGGGATATAGGGACAGAAAAAGCGACTTTATTTTATAATATGTAGTGATAAGCGACGTGTCCAAAATCGCGGCCGAGAGCTAGTAGGTACATTACAAAAACACATAGACAAATAGAATGTTTTCCCCGCAGTGAGCAGTCGATCCAAGTATAAACATCAGGTATTTGGTAAACATCACTCTGTTATTACCAAACGTACGTGATTTTACCAGTTCTCGCGAAACGTTCGAGGAACAAAACAAACGATTTCTCGTTACTGTATGTTTATCTTAGCCATGAGTTAGCCTGGTCACCAATTACTGGTCACTGGTGATATTACGGTCTTTGGTTAGCCGGTCGCCGGTCGCCGGTCGGCAGATCCGGTCGCACTTCCTGCGTCAGGTTCACAAATAACTTGTCCTTGGCAGTCGCGATCAGCCGTGACTCGCGTGTCCCGTGTCCCCACTCAGTATCGGCTCCATTGACACCCACACGGCGTTTGATTTTCACAAATTGTATCGATCTTGAGCCGGCCGGTGCGGCGTCTGACCGTCGTCGATAAAGCTCATGGATTGGTTCATTAACAACACACGAGACGCGAACGACACGGCGGCCTACAGCCGGTCAACATTGTTGTTTTGCGAGGTAATATCGTGTCGGCCTCATAACCACTGCAACTATGTCAGTGTCTTGTGTATTTTGCAGTGATAATGAGTAGCACAAAACAACAAAGTTCAGCCGGCGACCTGATCATTACTCCGTGTTATAACTTCCGTGTGTCCGATATTCCAACCTGCCAACAGTGTTTAAGTATGGATTAGATACTTCTATATATCGTAATATGTTCAATCTTATAGGTCCGGTTAGGTTTGGTATTCGTATTATGAGCGATTAACATATCAATATGTATGGTACAATCAAATCGGTGTGTCCATCCGTATCAAGGGTCGTTGAACCCGCGCCGCGTCGTCACTTGTAAAGAGGAACGAGTGTAGGTGCGGGTCAGCAGATCTCTTCCTGATTTCAGAGAACCGCGTCACAGTTATGTTCATACTAACACCGAGTACGTGCGGACATCATTGAATTAAGTTCATATATTTTAGTACCTACTATGTTTTGCGAGCAAATAGGAGTCCTACTGTCCCGTCAAACCTCGTCATCAGCCGGTGATGTAGCCTGGAGGCTATCGTTGGCGGCATCCTTACTAAACCAATAGCGCGTGTCTCCCACCAGTCATCCCGAGAGACGAGTGCCGGGAGAGTCCTGGAGATGGCGGCTATCGATGTCTGGTCAGTGGTCAGGTGCTCCCCTCACTCCTGTACTCACCTGTCGCAGAACCAAGCGCCCTGCCGGTCGCCCTAGAGTGCCCGAGGCGATCGGTGGACGGCCACCGCCACTTTAGAGGACACGCACAAACAAACATACATATATATACCCGTATTTTAAAAGTATTATAATGATCTTATAGAGTAAGAAATACGTTCTGTATTTCTTACTCTATAAGAGCATTACTGATACTATACTACTCGACCGCTTCACAGATCGGTTTAATCAAAACACTCGCTATTGTATTTACGCATGCTTGTATTAAAGTCGCCATCGCATATTGAAGATATTTTCGGAGTCGCGGGGAGATTAATAAAACGCAATGGAAATTTACCTCTGTTTGTGCATTACGCAAAGTGTACCGAACTGATTCATACTCAAACAACGTAATCTCGAACCCAACACCCCCCCGACGAGCGGTGCGGAGCCGGGAGCTGGCGGACCGGGCAGCGAGTGCTCCTCCGACATGGCAATTAGGACCACATCCTCTTTAGCCGACTAACCTTCTTACTCCCGTGACTCAGCGTTCTAAATATCAAGATGAACCGTCATATTGCACAGATTAAAATATAACGAACCATGAAGACGATCTCCGTGCGGTGTCGGATGCGTGTGGCAAGAGATCGGTCGTCCCGGCGTTCATCGAAAGCGGCCTATATGTAACAATGGACTGATAAAGACTGATGATGATGATGAAGGATGACGTCACAAGGAATGTAGATCGAATTATTGGTAAAGCATGTACGTGGTGGAAGGTATAGGATCGAACTCGGTCCCCCTTATAGTAAGTACAGTATCCAGCGGCATTCATCTCTAATATTATGATCCAAGTACAAAGACACTCAACAAATCACGCGAGCCTTTGTTTCTAACTCAAACGGCTCGCTGCGGGAGTTCCGCTCCGGCTTTTCAGGCTGCGTAATGTGTACAGGTTTATGACTACACCTGCCATACTTGAGTGTCATGTGGGTCTTGGGTGCTGGGTCATAGTTCACCGATGCACTGGTCCAATGCGGTTTGACACATGTTCAAAAACATTTTAAATCTCATGAGGCATGCAGGTTTCCTTATTAGGAGGGACTGGCCACGGACGGTAAAACAATAATAAACTAGAATGTTGTGGAATTACACAGTTCAAGCACAAAAATGCTAAATAGATAGTTGATATCATACGGGCGCTCGGGTAAGATGTACCGACCGTGAACTGTGAAGTGGCCAAATACGATTAGGGCGAGTCTCAGCCCGGGGGCCAGTCTCGGCCCGTCCCCGGGGAAATCCGCCGGAGTGGTCGACGCGCAGATAACACCGCACCAGAGACAATGGCGTCCATACACTCCAGCCAGTCACTTCCTACACACCACACACTACACACTACACACTACACACTACACACCACGGTCCACTTACTGACACTCATTGGAGGACGTATTGATTTTTGAGAAATCCCCAAAGATTTGTATCTGCACCTGTAACCTAGATATAAGATTGGCCAATATTATCAAATCTCAAGTGGTATATATAAATTCCTAGTTTCATATGAGAGGCGCCAGTAGCAGTGTCGAGGAAAATCACCAACAATACTACACGAGACAAGACCATACCCACGGCGTTGCTCATCTTTGATGGCCGTGAGTGGGCCATCTACTGAGGACAGCCATGAGCCAGCCCGGCGCGGCCATTAACTACACAGATGAAAGGAACAAATAAACGTCGTCGAGATCGGCAAACGGCACTAAGCCGTCGGCGCGGGCTAGCAAACATTTCCCGGCGGCAAATGAATTTACGACAAAAAATATAGTTTGACGTAATGCTCGATATTTTAATAGTTTAGTATACAACGTTAAAGTGGTGAGGATATTAAGCTGCCGGTGTATACACAGGAAACATTCGGTATGAAATATCGTTTTTATGATCGAAACACTCTTAATGATATAAATACTGTCGAGTGTACGAAAAATTGGCGGCCCGCGGGAGAGGAGCCGATACATCACAAGCCAGAACAGATCCCAATACCGGGGAGACCCGCCGCTGATGAGGAGACAATCGAATAGCCGCGGATATTGGGGGCGGGGGTGACGCCTCATTCTATCACTAATATATTGTAATGAAAGATTCACGAGCTCACTAACTTAAGTTAATTTGTGGTTGATGAGAATATTTCTGTATAGGTACTCACTTTATTCAAAAGCAAACTTAAAATCTAGTTAGTAGTAGTAGTAGTTAGGTCTTAAAATCATTGTTATGGCATGGAGACGTAAGACGGCGGTCTACAATTCCCTTTGATGTCATGACATAATCAACATCATCCATAGTTATTCTTTTACCTAACGATCATCCTATTTTTAAGTTTCCCACTTCGTTTCGAGGAAAATAACACAACGGTGTTTTAGCCAGCCGATAGCTAAAATCGGAATAAGTGGCTTAAAGTAAATATACAGAGTATGAGACATTGAGATTGGTCTGATGAGGGAAGCGCAGCAGGCAGCGGTCCGTGTGATGTGCGAACTTCAAAGATGCGCTGGGTTGGATCCGTCTGTGTATGTCTGTGTGTGGAGGTGTTGGAGGTGTTGGAGGTGTCTGGAGGTGTGGCGGGCGCGCGTCGCATTGTCCTCTAACTTGCTTGTTGTGTTGTGGATGTGGAAGACAACTTAATATGAAGGAACGCTTTTCTTCACATATGGTATAAATGAATGGGCACTATGTTCTTATTATATCCTCGTCCACGCCCCTTGGTTCGCACATGACTATTAGATCTAAATGGTGAAATAGGCGATCGACAAAGCAATCAACTAAATAATACCTTATTCCTTTCCTGGTCCCGGTTCGGGTCTCCAATCGTCCGGGTCAACTATTCCTTTAATATTTAAATAGACAAGAAAGGTATCTCTATTCTCGTCGATCAAACATCAAATACTTCTACAGGAAATACTAATGTTTCAATGTTCATATCCCGGGATCATAAAACATGTATAAAATATATTTTATATTAATGTAAAAGTTATTTATAAGCAGTACCTACTACCCACATTAAAACCCTTTAACGAATGCGCCGGCCGCGGTGTGCCATTACAACTAGCATTTCCTAACAATGGCGCCGACAAACATCCGTTACACATTTACCATTTTAATAAACGATTCCTGATATATGTTTATATTTCCTTTTAAGTTTTTAGCTCGTTCATTAAAATGTCACCTACGGACAGGCCGAGAAACATGCCGAGAGACATCAAGAGATACGCTACTTGATTCGCTAATAATAATTGTAAACCCACCAAGTAAAAATAATTTCAGACATGGTCCTAAAGACAATGTTACATACAATGATTTCTCTCCATAAAACTAGTTGATACAGCGTCATAACACGCTACCTTAAGTCTTTGTCTCCTGAAAATGGGCCATTAAAGTAAATTGAAGGCGGTAAATCACTTTGAAATAACTTTTAACACAATCAATCTATCCCCACTGCGAGGAGGACTCCATCGGTGAGGTCGGCCGGAGGAGGCCGCGTAAATCCCTCGACGAACAATCAATGCTGACAGCTGCCCCGGCGGTGATCCACGGCTCCGTAATAAAAAGTCACTCCATTATAATGGGAGTGTGTTTTGACGGCGGCCGCTATAACAATTAAACGAGACATAAAACTCTGAAAAAACAAATACAAGTTTAATTACATCGTCAGTGTTGCGAGGGGGAAATAGCGCGCGATAAAACCGTAACGTCCACGGAACAAATATACGCCACGCTATTTTGATCGAAAACATATAAAAATAGCGGAGAATGGCGGAGATATTACGGCGGGTGTCCCTCGACCGGCCGTGACGTCGGCGGAACAAAATACGACTGCACATTCCGCGATGAATACTGGCGAATGGCGGTATTAATACCGGCCGCGGAGTGATGATCCTGTCCGCGCTCCACCGGCGTGGTGAACTAGGGAGGAGCACACTCAATGAGGCTATCGTAGGTTGGGCTCGAGATTCACGTCCGACAAGCGATGGGCGAGAGCATGATGATGGTGATCGAATAACGCGGGGCGGGGGCGGGGGGCGGCGGTCGGCGCTAATGAGGACGGTAATGCGATTAGTACATTCGGCGCAGGGTGACCACCGCACACGCATATCACGGACAGAACGGAACTCTTCCACTGCGCTTGCTACACTCAAATTATACCTTTTATAGATACATATATTATTTTTATATTTATTCGTCTGCTCCTAGAACGCTAATCTCCTATGTGTAAATATGAGAATAACATTTATATTATAATAATTATTATAATAACTTATATAGAATAAGAAATAGTATTAACGATTTGTGACGATTTAATATTATACACAACTTATATAATATGTGTAAATTTAACTTTATTTTCTATATTTCCTTCTATAATATTAAACAGTTTCAGTCCCCTGATAAACATCACACAACGTTACCGTCGGTCGGATTCAATGTTAACTACACTAATAATTATTACGGTAAAATACCAAAATTATGATTCCGTACTCGACATCTCTCTGATAACTAACTGTTTCCAACCGTCCCGTGTGTGGTCTGCCGCGCGTGGTGTGGCCACCCTACTCCGACGGCGAGGCCCAGCCCGCAGCCGCCCGCCGACCTCGCGGCCCGCTAATTCCTCTCATCTCTGTTGCCGTAACATCAACATATGCTTTATATTACCTCTCCGCGGTATGATATGTTAATCCTTGCGTGCAGAGGTCACACTAGGCAGTTGATTAGTGAATACTGTCTGAATGATAACAAAGGAGAAATCTAACAAAGCAACTACAAAAACATGTAAGTTTAATACTAATAGATAGATATTAGTTGATCTGTTGATACTGATGACTGATTTCTGCGAAATTATAGTACAGTGTAACCCTACAACACGTTCTCAATCCTATAATGGATGTACACATGCATACCTACTCGACAGGAGATCCTAAATACTAGCTGTATTTAGGATCTCCTGTCGAGTAGGTATGTAGCTACTGTAGACTTTAGAGGATTAGCTGTCGAGTATCGACGCGTTGAATAAATTATTTTGTCGGAACAATATCCGCCAGCCGCCAGACTCCTTACAGTCATTGTGGTTTAATGATCTACCTAATTCATCAGGACGAAAATTTTTAATAACGTATTACCAGCGCGGCGTCACGGTCGGCGGCGCGGCGCGCTGACACTCTCCCGACACTGTCCCGACGCCCGACAGGATTTATGTGCACCCGCCTGACGATGGCAAAGGCGGCGTACGGACGCGGGGGGTGGAGGGGGGGGGGGGGCTACACATGTAATTAGTGTCGTGGTGACGGACTCCACCGCTCTCGACAGACGGGTATTGCATCCCCGTGAGTTACGGCATAACCTGCGCTGCCAATGTAGCGGTCAAAGGGCTCATAAATCTGCCCAGCTCTATATTATAGCTCTCGTGTAGATGTCGCCAGATGTATGAAGCTGCTCAGGCGACGGGCTCGCTCATCTATCCTGACGTGTGACGGGGGTTATAATGTAATATTCTGATCGTCTTGTCGGAGTCGCTAGCTCTACGAGGGTTCAATCTTAGTTTTTAGACGTTGCTGTGATACCAAGTCGATTTTATTATATTACTTATCAAAGTGATCGTGTACTATATTCCCGGTAATTCAATTGTATATATTACGTACTGTAGAACAATAATGCTAATCAATATAATGTAAACAAAGCTAATAGGATCGATATGTCAGTCCTCAACTGCCCTCCGTACAGCCATTTTTTTTTTTTTTTTTTTTTTCGGTTGGATCTATGCTAATGGTCCTAGTGACCGTTATGCGTCATCGGAAATGGGGTGATCCGGTTGGATCATCCTATGACGTTAAAAATTTGGGGGGTTGCCCCCCGCCATGTTCATGGCGTCGGGTTTGTACCTAACTTGGTAAGCTACGGTCGACTGGTTTGGAACGGGTGACGTTAGAAACCTATCGTGAGGGCCGGCCCTCCCCTCCCCCGGTAGCGGGGGAGGCGGGTCAAGCGCGGGACCCGAGCAAGCTGCCGATAGCAGAGTGCTATCGGTGATTACACGGTCTATATTGGTGTCGACTCGTAGCTGATCTGAGCCTATGCTGTCGCGGTTGATCCGGATCAACTGGTCAACGGAGTGTAGGGTTCGACGTCGCATACGACCCCGGGGCCCATGCGGTGTGAATGTGTGCCTAACACCGGCTGTTCCGTACAGCCAGCGGCTACGAGCGAGATGCGAGGGTTCAGACACACGGCGCAACAGTAACTCCGGTGTCCAAATATTGTCTCCGCAGTCGGTTACCGCCGCGCGTGGACAAACACGCTCCTGAATGTTATTTGCTCTTGTCACGGCGCAGCATCACCGAGTACCAACGGGCCCCGGGCACGAGCTCTGAGCCATCTGCTCTACAAACATTACAAAATCACTATTGCTCGGTATAACATAAATAAATTAATAATAAATGCATATTTGAAATAGAATATGAATAATACTTCATAGTAGAGCTACTTCGTGTTAAACAGACTAAAGTCTGTGCTTCTTATGTTACTGGAACACGTATGATTTACAATACCAGAAATGATTCGGATAATAAGTACTAGTACTATTAGTAGCTTATCAAATTACTGCAAATTTCTAAGCTATGCTTTTTTAGATTAACCGCAAATTGTGTTTAAAAACTCAACTGATAGTTTTTTTCACCGAAGTAACATTACAATTTACGGCCAACGCAAAAAGACGCACTTTCCATTAGCTAAACCAAACAAGAAAACATTTTAAAAAATCTTTGTAACATTGTCTATTGACCGTTTCGTTTGATGTTCGGTTTGATCGGCAACTGTTTCATATACGAGTTGACGCGAAATGCGCAAAAAACGCGGGAAAAAACAAAATGGGTTCCGAGTAATGTCACCGGGCGAGCGTAGTGCTGGATCTTAACGATCGTATTTGCACGAAATGGACCATTTCGAGGAATCGACTCGCCTCCGTTAAAGATTGAAATTATTTTTACCTCCGCTAAAAATAATATAACCTCGATAGTAAACGCGTGGGTACCTGACGACTCACAGAGCATTTTTTTGAGAATGCAATTCAAAATAGATCTTAGACTACAGACGACATTAAATTAAATATAAAATATTTATGATTTACCTAAGTACATATTTTTACGTAGTATAAAATGAAGTCGCTTCCGCTGTCTGCTCGCTTACATAAACTACCACTGTTTAAACAATGCTATGGTCCGAAATGTGAATAGCATATCGTCCAGAAAAAAGTCCAATACATGCGCAGAAGAATTATGTTCCGTAAATATTTTCTAGGAAGATAATTTGTGATGGCAAATAAATTAACGAGTGGAACTTTTAATAGCATTGCGCAAAAACGGAATACTGGTATATTTCGTGAAGCAGGCCATTAATTGTCGTGTCGGAACATATCCGTCAAGCGAGCAATTATACGGGCAAAGCCGTGTGCAATCACCAGTATCGGAACAATCCAGAACATACTCTACATAATATTATGTTATAATAATATGTACAGCTCGCCGTAACACACGGCGGATGGCTCTGACACGCGGGTCTGTTTCCATAGATGTAGATGGAGACGGGCTACCATAGGTCATCCGTTTGCTGCGGCCAGCCTCCTTCTGGGTCCTCGTGTGAGACGCTAATGTCTCCTCATGTGGTAGAGTGAGGTTCTGTTGTCGAGGCTCGAGCCGCCACGGCCTGTCAATCTGTGAAGTGTTTATCGCATGACGTGTTACTATCGTCGTAAACTAAGGAAAAACCACCGGGGACAGTTGTAGAACACATTCTGCTGCTTCACCAAACAATAAACAAACTGAAATAGGTCTGAGCGCAATCATGTATGTTTTATGTTGGTAAATCGCAGGCTGCAATTATTTCCTAGGCCGGTTTCGAGTCCGTTAATGGCGCTGACCTTCGTGGTCAATTGGCATCAGGAGTCACTCACCATTATCGAGCCATATACAAACTTGCTATTTTTATAAAGGAATATATTTTATGTAAATTATCTAAGCCAGGATTTCAAATTAGTCATAGTTCATAAGTAACGTGAACCTGATATTGAGAGACAATGGCGGTGTTTGGATCATTAGGGACGCAGCCAATTAGTTCCCGAAGCCGTCATTAAGACGGGACAGATGGACCGGTGTGATGTATGGACCAGCGGCCCTCGTGGATACTTGGAATCGCGCCATCGCCGGTGCCTTGACCCCGCGCCGACTGTCGACCACCTCCGACCACCCCCGACCACCCCCGACCACCACCGACCATCTCCGACCACCACTACCACTTCCGACCACCACTACCACTTCCGACCACCTCCGACCACCTCCGACCACCTCCGACCACCTCCGACCACCTCCGACGACTTTCTTCCTTCCGTCGGTGTCATATTGGGGATAAGGATATAATAATAGTGTTTAATGCCCGCGGCTTCGGCTACGAAAAACTTGACAGTAAATTAGTCAGAACCGTTCTGTTGATCAAAGTACTGATTTCAGAGATTTATGATTCTCTCAAGGAACACAATATTATGAAGATCTACATCGTTACTTCAAACTATAATGTATCCGTAAGACAAACCTCATCTCGATCCGCGCCGACGTGATCTAGAATAATGACAACACATCAACTTTGACATTTATACTAGAGCAACAGTCGTTTGACTCACAACCCACGAGTTACGAGCCCAACTCGTCAGTGTGACCTAAAAGCTGCTCCGCTAATGTCTGTTGTGGTGACGTCACGGGAGGCCGACGCGCGAGTATTAAGATAATCCTAATGTATTCGGGGCCGGCCTGTGATCTCAACACTTTTTCTCTCATTTCTGATACACAAAGTATTAATATTATATTAGGTATATTATGTTATTTGAATAGCATATTGTACTCGTATATTAGTCGTGTCCCGGGGTTCAGCCGTTATAAAGTTAAAATAATTCCGAATAAGCATTCAATAACCTCCTGAAATAAAGATCTCAGCGATAAAATACCTACCAAAATAACTTTCAATCACGACTGGCACTTCCGGAAAATATCGCGCTCGAACAAACAAACAAGACATTATTTATTGGTTTGAACGATTGATATATTTAGTAGGTACCATAATTTATAATATAAAGTATATTAAAAAAATACTCGACATAAATATATGACGCTCGACAACGCGGTTGTAACTTGTTAGTTTGTAACACTGTGGTTTACACGTTGTAGTTGTAAATTACAGTTGTCTGGCGGGCAGACGCGGGTCGCGGAGGGACATGTTGTGTGTGTGTCGGAGGTGTCGCCGAGCGGCGCGCTGGCCTCAGACACCGCCGTTCGTCGTGCGTTTTACGGTTTACCACTTCGTTATGTTATGGGCGCCATGATAAAGATATATTTTTCAACAACAGACTAGAACATGTTACAACAGATGATAAATACAGGTTATAGTACAAACTACACGCGCCCGCATTGTCTGATACGTGATGCTAGGATCAAAGATGCAATATAGCCATAATAGTCATATAATAATAGTATTAAAAATGTTTGGTCCGAGCGCGCTGCATTAATACAAAATAATTTTTAACAAAAAAAGAAACGACTTCAAACAGTAAACTAAAAACCAAAAAATAAATTTACTTTGCACAAAGTAATACGTATTTTTATTTAGTTTAATCAAAATGAATAAATAATAAATTATTAGTGTAAGTTAAGTATAAGTGATGGGTAGACCGAGAAATAATATAGGTGCAAAGTTCTCATCAATATAAACGAATTAAGTCCAAACACAAAATAGCTATTCCAAAGCGTTGAGGAGTTCTCTGAATTGTCCTTCGTCTTCATCATCAGATCGCTAATGACAGTCACAACCCCTCTAGGTACAAAGTACTTATCAATGAAACAACTTTTACGGACCGACGTTTCGGACACTTTATCCCATCAATGGTCGCTGTAAAGTGTCCGAAACGTCGGGATTGTAAAAAACTAAATAAACCGCGATAAAATCCGTAAAAGTTGTTTCATTATAATGAGTGAAATTCGCGTAAACATAAGAAAACAATACTTATCAATGCTAATTAATCAAGCTCAAACACGAGGTAGCTGTCGTAGTTCGTTGAGGAGTTCCCGCGACTGTCTCTCGGCTCCATCATCAGATCATCTCCAAACATTTATGGAATTGTAGTGCTTTGATATACTTAATGAAAAAACTTAGAAACGCACTAGTCATCCATACGATTTTTGAAAGTTCCCCTCGATTTCTCGGGTCTGTCATCTTCAGATCCTGATTTCCTTAAAATGGGACTACGTCGAAAATATCTACTTTCCAACAAAAAAAGAATCATCAAAATCGGTTCATAAAAAAGGTCGATAAGCCTTGAACAAACATAAAAAAAGCATATATACGGGCGAATTGAGAAACGTCTCCTTCCTTGAAGTCGTTTAAGAACGTAGTACCAGTAGGCAGTAGGCAGTAGGCAGTAGGCAGTAGGCAGTAGGTAGTAGGCAGTAGGCAGTAGGCAGTAGGCAGTAGCGTCAACTTATTAGTTAATATGCAATCGTCTACATGGTGTGATAGTGAAGAGTAAACATTGAGTAAGTATTTATTACATTAGCATTAGGATTATTACTTTGGTACATCAACAGGCGGGCGTCTGGAGCCGGCGGCCGGAGCCCGTCGCTGATAGAGCAGCTGATAACACGCGTCGTTCATCACGCGGTAATCGCTCCGGCAGCAAAAATAGCGCACTTCAGCGCCGCACCGGCCGCCGGCATAGCGCCACTACACGGCACACGCTTCCGACTAATAAAACACCATCCACGCGCCCGATCATCACGTAGTTGAGGAAATATTTATTGGATGTTGGTTGGCTGAACCAGCTGGTAGAGCACGATCGGTCCTCATTAACCTTATTCCCCTGGAACACACGGCGACGCATTCGAGTGTAGTTTACCCTGCCACGTATGCCTTGCCCTGCCTTAAAATCAGTCCTATGAAAAAAGCTAATTCATGAGCAGCGAGCCGGCGCTGGTAGTATTGATGCAGCCGGGAGCCGGCGGGTGGTGTTGATGCAGCCGGGAGCCGGCGGGTGGTGTTGATGCAGCCGGGAGCCGGCGCCGGTGGTGTTGATGCAGCCGGGAGCCGGCGGGTGGTGGTGATGCAGCTGGGAGCGCGGCACAGCCCAGCTCTCTTCTCTCTCAGAGGTGTACTTGGTCATAAATAGAGTGCACTCTTTGAAACCAGATGATAGTAATTTCTGTCGATGGAACTAGTATTGACTTACATAAGCCATATCCATCGCAAGATATCGTTACTAATGTTAATACGTTACCAGTAATCGTGCAGTAATAGCTCTGCGCCGTCATCTGTGGCTCGTGGAGTCATGTGGTAACTACTAACTAGTAAGTCATTTATTGTAACGAGTCGTTCCAGTCCAGCGGGTCGCAGTTATTCTAGACCGCTGTTTAAGAACACATTAGAGTGTGGTGTATCATAACACACAACATTGTAAGGAGGTCGGGCGGTTTAGTAATAATATAACTATTTATGAGGTGGGTTTAGTGAATACATATGCGACTAGAGAGTTACGATAATAGCAAATAAAGTAGCAGATTTGCGCTCGCACCGCACCTCAGATTAGTTAATAATAAATAACTGGGTCAGCATTAAACTTGAAAGTAAACGATCAATTTGTTGCTGTCTCATCCTGGGCTGTACTGTGTAGAGCAGCTGTACTGCGCTGTGCTGTGCTAAGCTGTGCTGAGCTGTCCCCGCTGTTCTGCGCTGTGCTGCGCTGAATAGTTCAGGGAATATAATTCACCCTGTTCTTGTAAAATAAGTCCGTATAACACTAATGTCTTCTTCAACTTTCAACTTTACTGTGCAGACAATGCTATTAATGTACCTTTTTTTATTTAAGGTCGGGAAATGCACTTATAGGCAGTATATTCCCCACGGGAGAGTGGGTCTCCCCAGACGGGTATACCACATAATCGCCGAAAGATGGTAAGTGGACGCAGCTCTACCCACTGAAACCTGGCGAGTGCCACCAATGACGCCTTTGGTGAGGTGCCCCGGATCTCCAAGCAACAGGGTACCTTGACGGCTAGTCAGTCCCTCCGGGGACCGACGCGACGAGGGTTGTCCCACACTACAGAACAAGCCCTCCCAACGTCGGGACGGTACAAAGAGCCCTCTCGGTTAAATTCGCTTCGTCCAAGGTGTTGGGGTCACCCTGGACTACTGAGACTCACTGCCATGACAAGACCTGAACCGTGGTGGGGCAAGTAATATACCTACAATTATCTATTCTAAATGCCATAATTTCCTCTCATTATTATTTGTATGTGATAATGTAATGAACTTCAAAAACAAAGCTCTCTAACCCACAATCTTCTTCATTCGTTAATTGTTAATTTCCTCCAGTTTCATACCTCAAGCGCCATCTATTGGGACAACACGATACTATTTTTATCTTAACTGTCTGAGTCAAGTATGTAGGTTCTTCCGTTGTCGATTACCGCTCAGCGAACTACGCCAGCAGTTAATTTATAAAGAGTCCGCTAGATGTCAGTTATTTAAAGTGTATATCAAAAGTGTGTCACTCATAGTAGGAATTATTCTCTATATAGTTTGTGGTAGGAATTTAAAATTTACTAGCAGCGCAACCCGTCCCGTTAGAGCTTAGTCATTATAAAGTTTCATAAAAATCCATTCAGTAGTTTTTTAACGTGAAAGAGTAACAAATATCCATTCATTCTTACAAACTTTCGCGTTAATAATATTAGCTTTAATGATCAAAATACTTGTATTTAAATAGTTTTAAAGTATGTAAAACCATTCAAACCTATGGTTTTATAAAATAGTTGAAAGAAATTGAAATATGTAAAAAAACAATAAAAAAAGGTTTGGGGAAAAAGTTGAAGGAAACTTGAGTTTGACAAGTTTGCAACTGAAGTGAACTTGAGCTTGAAAAGTAAGAAATTCAATGCGCGTTTAATCATAGACAGAACCTAAACAATAACTACAAATTAAAGTTATTTGGTCTCAGTTCCTGTCCAAGTTCCTCAGTTGCTCTGTCGAGTGTCAGCGGTATCGGTGGGCGCAGGTGCGCGCGGCCGGGGCGGGCGGCCGGGGCGGGCGGGCGGCGGCGTGCAGTTGCCGGGGCGACAGGCGACGGCGACGCGCGACGTTCCTCACGCGGCCGTTGAACCCGCCGCCCGCCCGACGCCGCCCCTCCCCGCCCAGCGAGCGTTTATTTGTAAACATTAATACGTTCATCTAATCTAATTCGGCTAATCCGTCGATCCGAGCGGGCCGATAAGCGGCCTCATGTTCCGGCACGTGATTGTGTGATGAAGGGCGGCGGGGCAGGCGAGCCGGTGTCATGTTTGATCGGAGGGAGCGCGGCCTAACAAAGTATAATTGAGTGGAGGGTGACGCGGCTGTGATGAGGGACTTCATCTCCAGCGTGCAGGATATCTATTAGAGGGGCATGCGGGGGGCGGGGCGGCGGGGGGACGCGGGCTCGGAGCCCAGCTAGTGGCGCAGGTGAGTCTCATACACTAATCACTTTATTTTTAATAATTTCCTTACCTATAGTACTTATATTAAATACTAATACTTACTTACTGCCTAGTGCCTACTAATATTATAAGCGCGAATGTTTGTGTGAATGTATGGATGAAATTTGAACTTACACATCATCATCATCATCATCATCATCATCATCATCATCATCATCATCATCGTACTCTATGAAGTTAACTCTCGCTGCGAGGGGAAGATCGAGTATGAAAGTAATATTTATGAATACATAACTTTGGAACTTTGTTACACTTTCACGACAAAACAACTGGACGGATTTACATGAAACTTGGCATCATTACCTATATAGCACAATAATACATAGGCATACATTTATCCCAAAAGTCAAAGTCACATTGCCAAATTGTTATAGTAGTTTATAATACCTACTTAAACCTAAAAACACATAAAAATACCATTTGTAACGGATGCGTAAACCGCACATATAGTATAGTACTCTAGTAGTAGTACTCTAGTAGTAATAGTAGTAGTAGTAGCTATCCGGCGGCTTCAGACCGAAACCCTGCTCTAAGCTGTTCTGCTGAGCTGGGAGCAAAAGGCTAGCGGGGCCACGACTCCTCGTCAGAGAGACGTCGCGTCGGTCAGTCAGCCACATTAGATACGTATAGCATATATTATATGGGTAGTAGGTTTACATCCTGCGTGGATTTGAAAAAAAAAACAACTTCCTCGAAAATATTTTTTTTAAGGAATGACGAGTCAGTTATAGACTAACGGACCTCGATTAGCTAAACTTGAGCTGAGAGACGTTCTCTTCGTCTCACTAACAGTCACCATGTCACAGACACACACATTGTTTAGATATTGTGATAGTTCAATAGCATAGACATATGTCATCCCGTAGGTGTTGCATCACGGACGTCATCAGCGGCCTCGTGATGGGCCGTGATGCGTCACGCGCTATCATTGATTGCCCATAACACTCGCGGCGACGGCGTCCATTAGCCAAGCAGCCAGCCGTCCGCTAAACGACCGGCGTTCAATTTGTTTTATGAAGTCGTAAATATTGCCGATGCTATAAAATCGAATTTGATTACGCGAGTCAAGATAACAGCGTGCGCTTCGCAGACGAGCGGGGGTTCGAAGGTTGGAGGTCTAGCCAGGGTCCAACTATAGTCTCTTGTCGTCCAAATCTAAAAGCAACAATAACTGTTGAGTGGTCCGTGGTTGTGTGTGGCATCGCTTGTCACGTAGAGGACGTGTCGTTATCTACGTGTAGGTCAGACGGGTCCCGGGGCGAGATAACAAGTGTATTTTATTTTTATATCTTTTTGTAAATATTCTTGGATTATGAATACATAATTTATATAAATATAAAGATCATGTCATTTATGTCGATTTTCCGCAAAAAGCAAATATAAGCGATAGATAGTTTAAGGATAAATTGACTTTACGTCATATTCCCGGATTGTGGCTGGATTCCTCGTAACGGGGACGGACGTCACGGTCGTTACGGTCCGTGGCCTGTTTGCGGTTATATTTATTTTCTCATATCATTTTATAGTGTACGTAAATATATCTCTTTCGTACAGATACTGTGATATGATCTAAGAGTTGATGATCATGGTTGATGACATGACGTGTCTAATTTGCGTCTTATTTAACACGACATTGGTCTAGTGGGTCCGAGTTGGATCCTGACCCCTGTGGGCTGTGGGGCCTTGAAAAGGGGTTTTATAAACTTCTAAGTGCACCTCAACACGAGATCATCATTCGCTCATAGATGAAGAAAACACTGCGAGATGAGATGAAAAATCTTTGAAATTGTGAAGTTCCCCAACCTGTATTGGACCAGCGCATCATTTAACTATGGCCCAATACCCCTCCTCGCCTGATTTCAAGAGGCGGCGACCCGTGCCCAGCAGTGGTACATAATTGGTTGATACTTTACTTTACTTTTTTATTCGATATAGTGTCCGATGTTTTCAATACTTTATAGTAGCCATAGTTAAGGGAGGACGCCAACGTCTATCCCCAAGTGGGACGTTTGACCCGCCTGGTCATCTCGTTGTTAAAAGTTTCGGATAATTTCGGATAGAGGCGGAACCTATCACGTTATGACAGGGTGTTTTGATCAGCCGGGCAGTTTATTTGCATTCATATAATTACTGATTCAGTTAAGTAATGATTATGTTAAAACTTCATTTTAGGTAGAAAACACCCAACATTTATACGACTGATTTTTGTTCCTACTTATTATATTCATACTATTAACTATTCATTATTTACTTCTGAAATTGCTTCAAAATTTAATATCCGTAACCGAAATTATCCGAAACTAACGGATAATCCGAAATAATTTCTATATCCGTATCTAATCCGTATCCGAAATTTCATATCCATAACATCCCTGATAATTATGATGTCGTGGTGCATGTAATATGTTTTAATATAACAAATGATAAACTTGCAGTTCATACCTACAACCTACTGCGTTAACAACAGGACCCCAACAACAGAGCGTACTCCGAGTACGGCTGATAATTTTGCTGCACAATGAAAAAGTGTTTCCTAAAAGCTGCAGTAAATTAAAAATGTTTCCGCCCGCCCTGGGGCAGAGGGGCGGGCGGATCGTCAGCGGCCTCCTGAATAGCTCCTACACCGATATCTATTCAAATGTAGTTTCGGGAAAACATCAGGAGCGCACATATTAAAGTATTATTTTCTGTTTCTGAGTAAATCATTGAGTTTATGAGTACCTAGGTGAAGTGTATTGTTTAATGTGGAACGGGCACTTTGTTTGTGTTTATAGTTTCTTGTTGCCAACCGCCAACGCGGTGGTCAACAAACATTATTTTAACGCGAGCCATTATTTGACTACCCACAGTCCACATTACTCGTCGTCAATCCAACAAAGTATTGGTCATCCCGCCGCGATTTCATCCACATATTATAAGGTAATTTTTATTGTTAGTCCTTAAACTTTCTAAATGTCCCCCGTATGTTTGCGTGTAAAGAAAACCGGTATCCGATGCCACCCACGATTCCTACCGAATCTACTCTTTTCTGAAAATTTCGAACAATTTTCTTACACAAGGACTTGCTACTGAAAGGAAATGGACACTACTAGGAATCAAAAGCTATCGGGGTTTTCTTACCATTCGTGTTTTTCAACAGTTCGTTCAAATATAATATTATGATGAAAAATAACATACCTACTAGTTACATGAAGGATATTAAGTTCTTAGTTGGGATGCGATTTTAAAGTAAAATATTTATTCGAAACTATATATATAACTATATAAATATATAAATCATTTATTTTAATTTAATCCAATTTGAAATTCAATATTTAAAACAATTAATTATATAATCAAAGTACACGTAACAATTCTAATATTGAAAAGTACGCGATAATTTTTTGTAAATATCAAAAATATACTAAAATTAGATTCATGAAGTGTAATTGTAAAGCGACACCGGAAGGAGTCCGTAGAAATAATTAAAGGCTTTTATATTTTATTTATTATTTATTCGAGGACGTAAGCTTTAAGTTTATTTTTAGTACTTTTTAAACTTAGTTGATGAAGCGAATTTTGATAAAACTATTAGTAGCCCTATCATATACATATAATATATAAGCTATATCACTATATATTATCACTATAAGCCTAATATTAACCAGATGTCAGATCCTGAAACACCAAGGGCTCATGACTATTCTATATATAGATTTATCCGCATAAACACTGTAAAGTGTGCGTGCCAGGGTGCCAGCGGGCCAGCGTGCGGGCATGCGGCAGCGCGTTCGTGTCGGCGGCCATTATTGGCACAGCAACAGAACAACACAGAAACGGATTTCATAATAATTATTCTATACAACCAAAACCCTAACTCTAAACCCTTATCGGAAAATAAACTTTGCTAAGCGTCAAAAACTTTTTCACGAATAATTCTTACGGCGCCCGTCTCTACAATTATGGAGAAGAGATAAACAGGCAGATAACTTTTATAACAGGAAGGAGAGAGCAGATGTTACATCAGATATAACACACCATGTGTAACGTTTCAGGCCCTCCGCCTAGCATTTAGCCATCACAAAATCTGAAAAACTCTTCCTTAAGCTGTGGCGGTAGACGGACGGGTATTTGATAATAGCATTATTATCCACCACACAATAACGTCAAAAGGAGCATTCCCTCGCAACAGTCCAATTGCGGCAAAGTTTCACGAGGATAAGTCGCTTCTTCCTCCAACAACATATTAACATTTGACGCAACATAAATCATATAGTTTCTCGCTAATATATTATGTACCAATATGTTGATAAATTGCTAATGTGTCACCGGCACCCATCGCGGCCGGAACCTTCCTTTGTCCGGCAAGTGGGGCGGGCCGGCCTTCACCTGGCGCCGCTCAGTCTGGCTATCTCTCCATCTGCACACAATGCCCCACACAAAAGGGCTCCTACGCGGTGACTATACGAATCAAAATGGCGTGACTGGTGACTTCTACTTACAGAACTTAACCTATATCTATGTGTGGAGAGGTGTAACGTTATGTGTCTGTGTCTGTGTCTGTGTATTGTTTTATACGCGTCCTATTTCCCAACAAAACTCGCTCCAAGTAGTTGAAGCTGGGTGTCTTTACGAC
Source organism: Lycaena phlaeas (assembly GCA_905333005.2). NCBI lineage: Eukaryota > Metazoa > Arthropoda > Insecta > Lepidoptera > Lycaenidae > Lycaena > Lycaena phlaeas. Next base: position 18,111,994 of record HG995172.1, on the reverse strand, counting down.
GCCCCTTACGACTACAATTTGGGACCGTGCCACCATGACTTGTGACCATGACACACCAACACACACAGCACTCAATGAATATAGGATACTAGCAGCGCCCCGCGGTTTCACCCGCGTACTTCCCATTCCCGTGGGAGTACGGGGATAAATTATAGCCTATGTGTAATTCTAATATCTAAGCTATATTATACTAAAGTTTCATAATAATCCATTCAGTAGTTTTTACGTGAAAGAGTAACATCCATCTATCCATCCATCCACCGATACTTACAAACTTTGGCGTTTTCGATACATATTAGTAGGATTACTATCGATGTTTCATCTCAATATAACAATGATAACAGCTTGTTATCAGCTCGTGACAGACGCAGGCAGCCGCGGGCACCCCGTGGACAGCACCACTTGTTGTTTATTTCAGTCATGTTAATATTCGACCAAAACATTATATTAGGTATACCGTCCGGTTATTATGTTTTTGTGTATATCATAATTTCATCGTTTCGAGATAGTATAATATCTCTCTTTCCATTGCTTTGGGTGATCTAGCCTTCCTAACCCTTCTGATAGAGCCCATAGTGAGCGACCACGTTTCAGCACCGTTCTACCGTACCACTGGCAACACACACTGCGGTATTTGAGACGAGAAGATTTTTGTAATAGCTAATAATATAGCTGATAATAATTGATCAGACACACAGTGTTGGTTCTGTATCGTTGATCTTATCTCAAAACACGATAATAACACGATGCAACGTAACAGACATCGCTAACGACCGAAATAGAAGCGGGGAATTAATTAATGGAGAGACGAGTGGAGGAGTGGAGGAGTGGAGGAATAAAAGAGCAGCGGTCGATACGGCGGCTCGCGGTTGGCTCATTACGTTTGCTGCGGTGCTGATATACCTTCGGCAGCGTATCGGGGGGGTCGGGGGGCGGTGTGTGCAGCGTGCGTCTGCATGCGTACCACCATAATGCTTACTTCCTGTGGCTTGTTCACTGTCGTGTTACGGGATGGAGGGCAGCAGGCAGGACCGGCCGGCCGGGTCACGGGACCGGCGCCGCCCCTCGACCTAATCCACAAACCCCAAACCTAAATTAAATAAATGTATGATAACGAATTCATCATCATCATCACTATTCAGGCGCCGAGCGTCTCCGGCATCCAAGTGTTACACAACATTTGCATCACGTTCAGCGTCACGTACCTTGAGGTGTGTTTCTGTTGTATAGTGATGTTATCTACGCGGGTCAGTGACCTCGCGAGGGGTCATGTAGTGACAATGCATTGACAAGTAAGGCCTAATCAGGCTGAGTCTAGTTCACCTGATACCTGGCAATCGGCCCTTTGACCAGGTTAGCAGGTAGGCGTACGATGTTAGTACATAATGATTACATCCTCCACATTTCGCCTGTCAGATAATGCGTGTCGTCTGGCAGCTCTGGGGATCTCGCTCCAATAATCGTTTATCTAGTCTACTGTACTATATTTATAACGTAAAATGATTTTCAAACTTTTTTCCTGTCTTCAATGTTAATATAATGTACGTAATTACTAATTTATTATAAACGTATAAACTAATGAGAACATAAAATATATTTTGTCCTACACGTCATGTCAGTGTATATGTATAATATAATATATCAGATATCAGTGATGTAACCAATGTCATTTTTTGGACATTCGCAAATGCGAATGCGAATGCGAATATCTGATTACGACATTCGCGAATGCGAATGCGAATGTCAATATTCAATTTGGGAGTTAACTCCTTAAAAATCAATTTTCGTATATAAGTCATGGGTATGAAAATTTATGGGCACAAAAATAGAAATTATGCTACACTCCGTGGCGAATACCTGTTTGCGTACTTAAAATTTTACAGACACGTAAGGATAGCACCTTCACATCAAATCACATCAAAATAATATGTTTATTTCATAGCTAGCAATTGGTACACTTGAAATACGCCAAAAGAAGAAATCAATAAAAATTAAAAAAAAAACAATGAAATCCTGAAGCGACCACGGTTCACGGAAAAATCCACGGTCGCAAAGTCAAAGTCAAGTGGTTTTTTTTTCCAAAGATTTAGTTTTACGATAAAAATAGCTCGACCTCAAATATTTTTGATTTATGATCCTTATGCTCTTTTTCCTAAGATTTTACCATTTCTGAGAAGAAGCTATTGGAAAGTGAGCTAGAGCTGTATTCTTCATGATGTGCATGCAATATGCATATATAAATGGATTGTAAGTACTATGATTTTAAACTTTTGTTTCATCACTATTCAGCAACCACTAACAATACATCATCGTGATCAAGAATCATGACTGGATTTTGATATTATTAACCTACTACATAATAATATTATCTTCCAATTGTTTTTTTTTCTGATATTCATATTCGCAAAACATTCACAGAAATTTTGCGAATGCAAATGCGAATGTGAATATTCAAAAACATGCGAATATTCATGAATGCGAATGCGAAAATTCGTTACATCACTAATATATTATTAAATGCACAGTGTACCCTTGTTTACATATTTAAAGATTTAAAAGGAGTTCCACTTACAAGCAAAATGAGTCGCAATAAAATAATCGCACCTATTAACACCACACGTCGTGTTATCGCCTTATCAGCGGCGGTTCAGCTCAGTCCGCGTATTGACGCGCCGCGGTCGGACGTCAGCGCGCCGCCCGACACGGCACGGTACGGCACGGCACGACACGACACGGCACGACATGCACGGGTGACACCGCGTACGTTAGTGCAGTGAGATAACCGACACGTGCATGTGACAGTATCGTCTTAGAGATAAACAAATCCGTAAACAGATGGGAAACATATAGCGAAGGAGAAAAACAAGCCAATAGTGTTACAGATCAGTTGTTTGTAGTCTGCAGTGTTATGTTGGTGTCGTGTCGGTCGTTGGCGTCGTGCAAGGCAGCGGCTCGATGATAGTAGCCCTCAACGTTCAAGGTTAGAGAGTTCAATCAGATTATATTTATCTGCAAGTTTAAAGCTATAGATATTAATATTAGTGTGTTGTGAGTGCGAACATACAAAAAACGTACATTTTAATGTCAGGCGTAAACCGGTTACAATTTGCTAATCCGGTACCAAATGATAAGCAATGTATTTATGTTACACTTCAGACAGGTGCAGCGAGCGGTCTGCTGTACAAGCTAAAGGTTCTCAACCTCTCCGTGAACGAACAGCCTTATATCAGAGTTCAGTAGGGCTATTCTGTAAGGTCGTTTCGAATCTCGAAAGCGGAACCCGCGGTGATATGACGAATTTGATGCTTTGTATTGTTTAAAACTAGACTCTCTATATATTATCAATAAAGTTCGCCTTCAAAGTGAGCGTAAAGTGAGATCTATCACTCAGGTGAAGCTCGATATCAAAATGGTTTTTTACAGAATAGCTTTGCAGGTCGACAGTCTCCGGCTACTCGCGGATTATAGCCTGTGGCGGCTAGCCGGAGACACAACACCAAGACAGCGTCACTACTGTCGAGGTCGAGGCACGGACTACGTTAGCCGTATACCTATTACATATGGTAGGTGTCCCGATCTTAAGCCACTTCAGCATATTAATTTACTCGTATATCTAATAACTAATAAATAAATCCGTCCGCGGTGCCCCAAAAGATGTTTTCACTTCAAAAATAAGCTCCATAGTAATAAAGTAGTAGCTAAATATATTTTTTAACACTAGATAAATTTCAACACGGAGATAAATTACAGCCCATGTGTTAGTCTGTCAATAAGGTATATTATTGTAAAGTTTCATTAAATCCATTCAGTAGTTTTTACGTGAAAGAGTAACATACATCCATACTTACAAACTTTCGCATTTATAATATTACTAGGATATATAAATATATTAAAAATAGTTAGACATTGCTATTTTAAATATACTGGCGTTTACAGAATATCTTACCTCGTTTAAAATCGGATATCCTCGTAGTCCGTGACGAGTGAGAGCGAGAATTTCGCGAGTGATTGCGGCGACGTGTGTCGACTGTCGAGGACTGGTCTTGACCGACGATCTTTCGTTTCGCCTGCTGCCACAGAGCACCCTGGCGACACCTGCAGCAGCCGAGCCAAACGAACCATAGCAGCTTCATGTGGCCATGGAAAAGTTGCCGGCAGCAGGAAACTACAGCCGAGGTTGACCCTACACCCAGCTTGATGCTGGTTTGGACAACCGAAGGTCCTGTTCCTGGCCTGGTCAAAAAGAAACGCACCTTAGACGAGCGAGTACACGTGGCCCTTTTATTTACCTTTTGTGGTTTTTTTGGTTTTATGATAATATACTAGTCACTACTGATTTATAAATAATAGATCATATTTTAATTGTAAATCATTATTTTTCTTTTTTTTTATTCATACAATAAAAACGACAAGAGTATTATAATCATAATTCATAATATCACATAGACCACGAAGGTCTGTGCGTGATACAGCTTACAGTCAACGCAGTAGAATACACTTAGTGAATTATCTTAACCTAATTGCCAAGTACAATAAATAATAATATGACTACGTAAATTATAAAAACCTAAAATCCTATATCCAAAAAGTGTGGTTTCAATTTAGTTTTAATATCTGTGCTTGTAACGAACAAAACTTTTAATCTCTCATCCCTTAAAAAACGCAACATTGGTAAGGTCAGATTATAATATATTATGTAGTAACATATTATTTTAAACGTAGCAAGCTAGCTCACTAAAGGCCTCTGTGACTGCGCCTCGACTGTATTACAGCATACGACTATTCATCCCAGCTAATTAGGGTTTGTGAGCTGCCTGAACCTGTACTGCATGCGGAGCAGTCGCTTCTGCTTGTATCGTAAGCTGTCCTCGACGTTACCGGGCTGAATGATAAATGCAAATGAATTATGTTTGTTACTCTTTTAACTTACTACCCCACTATGCCAAAGTGAAAAGACAAAGTACTAATTGTTAAATTATGTATATGTTATATATTATTATGTTCTGTAGTAATGAATATATTGGATAATTATCTAATGAGTAATCAGATATCTGTAATATCGAGCGATGACTGATGAGGTTCGAGCGACATCCGCCGCATAAGCCCTGAAAATATAAAACAAACTATGCAAGTAAATAACATGGTGGTTTTCCTAATTTTTTAGATAAATAGGATTCCATAGTTTCGAAGTATGTATACATGAAAAATGAAGATTAAATATTCACGAAAATATGAAATATAATATACTAAAATTTCATTGTCGTAGTTAAATTACTATGTTTACAACAGCGAAAGGTAAACTGCCAAAATTTCGAATTCTCGTCTTATCACTTCATGTGACGAAACACAATAAGAAATTGAATGGCTAAATTATTTATTAAGTATTTCAATATTATTTCCAATTGTTTGATAAGAAACAATATCTTCCTATAACCCCAACTGTGATCGTATTAGTTCAATGCATTTAAATAAATTGTCTAAATTAACTTTTAATTATTTCAACCCAGAAACTGTACAACCAAGCACAAACCTAAATTAATATCCAGAAGCATTATTGTTTATATCGTGTTATTGTTATTGTCACTAATGGTTGTTTAATGTGTAGACCGGCAGTTAAGTTATCATAGTTATAGCAGTGAGTTAACTTTACGATGCCTTTTAATAACGTACGATGGGAGAGTTGTAGTTGAAGCCCCCCTCCCCCCTCCACTGGCGCCCCCTACTGATGAGACGCCGTAGTACTCAATACTCATAACGTGGGTATAGGATAATAAAGGTTCGTTAAATCAACTGTTCTGTAATACAGTATGGATCGCGCAGGAGCTGTCCGTGCCATGTACAGTATAGCCTCTCTTGACTGACGCTTTTCAATACCTTTTTTTACTCTCTCTATATCTCAGGAATTTTACTGTATGTCCGGAAATACATAGTGATTAGATTTACAAAGTACCCAAGCAATTATCTTAATACGTTTATACTTTATAGTATATTTAAAAAAAAGTGGTGGAAGTAGATAAAAGACATTTTTAGTAAGGTAAAATATTATTTCATGGAAGATTCCACATCTCGGAAATAGAGCGTTTCACCCTGGCATTTCAGGAGTTAGCGCCGGTGCTAGCTATAATAATATTACGTTCTTTACCGCATATTTTATTTGATCTTTTAGTTCCTCATTACATTATCTGAAACGTAGGGCGTGTAAAAACTTAATAAACCACGACAAAATCCGTAAAAGTTGTTTTATTCTAATGTGCAGAAATACAATTGTTTTGATTTGATGATAATAATGTATTGTTATCTTTAGAAATCATATTTTACATGTACTAGGTAGGTAGTAGTTAGGTAATGGATTGCTAGCAGCAATATTAAAGAGAACGTAATACAATTTAAATTACAAACAAATAGCCTTGCCCCGAACTATTGTCACAAACCGATCGATTGAGTATATTTTATGACGGTGATGATGAAGTTCGTGATGATTGTCATATGATGATGATCAATGAGTCGGATTGATATATACGAGTATGTAGATTGCAGAGCCCCCCATGTCTGTCGGTCTATCAGAGTGCGTCGTATGCTAAGTAAGCATTACCCGAGTACAACATACGCCTGGGATTAATATGGGCTTCAAGCCAAGCCGTAACAAAGCTGCTCCGCTCATTACTCCGGGGCTCGGCGGGGCACGACGGGGCCTGGCGGGGCGTAGTGGGGGCCGCCGGGGCTCCACGCACCGCAAATTACATCGTCTGCGGATCCGTCTGTTCGTAAACCTCATTACAATGAGCGCTAAGGGCCCTCTCGGGAGCGGGCTTAACTAGGGAGGGGAGGAATATAAAATGCTAAACAGATTATAATTTGTTTGGCCGCAAATAATTATGATCGTCTGGTTACGTAGCGTAAAGACTAAAGACACAAATAAGTAGTAGGTAAAGGTGGTATAATGTTTTGTTAGTATTCAATAAGTAGATACAGAACTACACGTTCAACAAACAAAATATGATGCATGAAATCTTCTTCGGACATATTATAACCTTAAACGCATTGTCATGAAATATCTATCCCTCGTGAAATATAAGTATTGCTTTATTGTTCAGGTCTACTTCTATTTCTTTTAAACATATTTAAAAGGGTTATAGTAAGTATAGGTACCCGAAAACAATGTAAGGGAATATCGTGCTGGCTTTGTATATCTCGGGCCTCCTTTGCATCTCAACAGAACTTCCGGAGGCAAGCTATAGGAAGATTCAATTGGGACGGGCAGCATTCAGCGAGCTTAGTTTGAAGAGGAATTCAACTCTCCGCTACTACCTACACGGGCTACAGGGCCGAAGTGCGGCCTTTAAATTTAAGACTGACTGAAGTCACACGCTTAGGAGAACGGATGGTCGATGGGCCAAGAAGGTTCGAGTTTTAGTCGGTGATTATGATGGTGAACCCGGTTACGAAAAAGGAAAAGGCGACAAAAATAGTTAATCATGTCACTCGTCCGATACGCATTTACACTTGTAAGCTAGCGCCGGCAACTCCGCGACAGTTCAATGACCCGTAGAGAACTCTAGGCGGCCATGGTGGTGGGCTGGTGACAGGGCCCAGGACACCGGACGAGTGAGTAAGGCCCACTCAAATAATTACTGCGACTTTTTACCGCTTGACATAATTTACCCTACTCTAATGTTATTTTTAGTTTGGTTCAGTTATGAGTTATATAATATGACGTATCAGCTGCGGTGGCCGTGGCCATGGCGCGGGGCGGCCGGGAGGGGGCGGGGCGAGCTATTTCAGGTGCCCTCAACCTCGGCGGACAGCACGGCACTCACGGCCCACCCGGCCCTCACGGCAGTCGGCTTTCATGGTACTTACCAAAAAGTATCATAAAAACAATCATTCGTAATGTACGTTCGATTCGATTTCTTATCTTTACAATATTATTAAACAGTTGTAGCGGTTTCTCGATGAAAATGTTAACCCGAAGGACTGTCTTATGCGTAGAACAACCCGGACCTCCGCGATAGACACGTGATCAGGTTCCCTGGGCTAGTTCCAGGTTAACTTATGATTATGGGTGACGTCGACCACCTGCCATCAGTCGTGTTCAACTAATATAAAAAATCTGCAAGCTTCAACAACTGTTCTTTATTTTCTCGTCCCTCATTTACAAAACTGCTCTATATGTGAAAGCATTAGTCACAACTCACAAGATAATATGGTATGGTATGGTAATACGGATATTAATACAATATAATATGGTATAATTATAGTAAACCGAGAAGAACAGAGAATAAAGTCGTAAGTTACTCAAGACACGAGATTCGAGGACGTAACCTTCGTCGCGGTGATAATGATGAGTATTATTAGACGAAGCGTGTAGTGCCACGTGCGCGCTGATGAGCAGCAGGAAAACTGCCCGTCGGAAGATCGCCTGCGGTTACAGTGTCCACGTTACCATCTACTTATTCTTGGCAAATGGGCAACCTATGAATTTATCTGCGGTAGGATTGATTCTAGTCGGTGATGTTGTGGACGATATTCACTAATGATGGTCAGTCCGCTGCTCAGTGGCGAGCCGCTATGTTTCCCCCCTTATTGGCTCAGCATCCAAACCTGACAGCTGTATCGGAATTACTCCTTAGAGGCATTTTGCAATTTAGATAAATTAATACCCGACTAGTGTGATATTATATCTTATTTAATAATAAATTTATGAAAAACAGACATAACGTACGAATACATTTATCCCAAAGATGAGAAAACATTTCCATAAGAGGTATATTATCCCACTAATGACAGCAAGACAGACATAAATCATAGCCTAATAGTTTTTTTGGTCTGTAATCAATATTATTGTAAAGTTTCATTAAAATCCATTTAGTAGTTTTTACGTAAGGTAGTAACAAACATCCTTACATACAAACTCCCCTATTTATATAATTAGTAGGAAAATACATTGTTCTACCAAATTATCAGTGAAATAAAATATTATCAGTTGTAACCTCTATAATTATTATTATTTATCTGTACTTGTTGCAGTCTTTTGTTTCGGCCCGGTAAATGTCTTTTCATAAGTAAAGTTTACTGAGAAACGAATAATCAACTAACAATAAATAGTAACATATTATATTCCTTCATAATAGTAGCTTGTTGGAAAAAATGTAGAGCAAAAATATTTTCGTTGATAATACATTGGAGTATAATTTTTAGTGAAATAATGTATTAATAACATAAGTCGTACTGATCTTCTCGGAATGTCCTTAAACATCTCTACGTCATGTCTGATGTCTCTTGTAATAGATGTGTCTTTTTAAGTTAACTGTGATGCTCGTGTCTATACTGCTGAATTAAAAGCTGTTATTACATTAATCCACTCTACATCGAAGGCGTTTGGTCGGGTGCCGCATTCGGCTGCTGTAGTGATCCACGTCTGCTGTTTGTCGTGGTGGTGATTGCGGTTTCATTGTTATTTGTTTCATTTCATCAGAAATGTTCAATTGTATCGGCAGCCGTGAGGACACCTTTTGTTTTGTTTGTGTTAACAATGCACGTTGAACTATGAGGACTCAGTCGGCGTCGGCCGGGGCACCGGGCTGGTGGCCCCTGGTTGTCAGGGTTATCGCTGTACTGATGGATCAGCCAAGATACTGGTTAGCTCGTGGATTTTTAAATACTGCTCCAATGAATCTGTGGTGAGTCCCATTTGTTTACAATATTTGTATTTTATACGGTGTTATGGACTATGGTATACGGTCTGCCGTCTGGGATGTTTTGAGCCGAATCCTCTATAACGTATATACATATTATGTGTTTATGATTCGTTCGTTGAGTGAATTGGCTGAAGTTTTTTAGCTATTAAACTTTATTTTATTGTTTGTTATTGAGTGTCATCTACCATTATTGAAGTAAAACTAAAAAAAGATTATTGCCTTTAACACGGGTAGGAGCGTTCTTCAAAGCGCGCGCGTAAACTCTGAATTCTTAAATACTCAGAATAAATGTCTCTGTTTGAACGGTTCAGCATACCTGCCTCCCTCAGGTATAATACAAGTCTCTGAATACGGTTGTTCGTATTTATTAATAACAAATGAAAAGGTAAATGATCGTTATGTAGTCTGTCTAATTCAACAGGATATATATACATATATAGATGTCTTAACTGTAAATATCAAATATAATGAAACTTCTCAATACATGACCTATTATTATCATAGATGTAGCCTTCGTCGCCTTTAGGAATATTAACATTAATATATTAATGATCAATAACACCACGTCAACTAGGGTGCTCGGTGTGGAAATATATTTCAGAAATGTACTCGTATACGGCATATCAGTGCTGCCACACTGCACACTGCACTAGCTATTTTGAAACGTTCACTAACGTTTGTGAACATTTTAAATATGTTATTACGAATGGTGGTTACAAAATGTTTATAAAAGTTAGTAAATATTATAGCAGCAGTGGCAAGCACCATAAACATCACAATCCATATCCAGGATTATAATCTGAGCTATTGGGTTTGAACCTGCGACCGTCGCGTCCACCCGACCACCCGTCAAGCCGGCTGTAACATATATATTATGTTACATAGATTTTATTCGTTTTTTAATACTAAATTCATATTCCGCGCGCGAATTTCTTCATTCGCCTACTCGATCACTATTGGCCAAGACATATTACGACGTCACGATATGTGAAGCGTCTTGGAATCGAGTCGTGCCGCTTACGGACCGGTCGATCGTTCTTTTTCTGCCGGAGAGTGCTGAGAAGCGCACACGCGCCGCGTTATATTTTAGTGGGGTCCCAGGCGTTGCCGTCGTGGTCGGTGCGGTGCTAATCCTGGGCGTGGCCGAGTAGCTGTGGACGGGGTCCAGTAGGAAGCAGACGACGGGAACCAGAGCAGCTGGGATCCCACTACCCACTTATTAATTTACCCACGGACCCCACGGAATCACTGATCCCATACTTCTCCTGACCTCTCTCTTCGGGGACCGCACACCACAGTGCTGGCTTCGGTCCTGCTCACCGCCACGCTGAGCGACGGGACGGCGCGCTGGACGAAGCACGGACCACGTGGCACGTGACCGGACGCAGTCTATGTTAAGTTCTCTTTTAAATTAGCTCCCAACTTGATATCAGGAATAAACGAACCCACGCTCTCTTACAACCTCTTATAACCTCTAATTAACTTAATTAGCTTATTTAATAATTAATTATTCTAATATTTCTAATAGTCGGCCTCAACCTAATTTTTCTAAATTTAATTTATAACTTTCATGTAACACTTTTTATTTCATAATATAACTATAACTAATTTTTATCTTTTATTTTCATTTATACCCATTTATAACATATTTTTTATAACCGTAACATTGACGCCCAACGGGTTAAAATATTCCTGGTATTAAGTTTGTCTGGTGGTGTGGAAATGGTCCCGTGTCTTTTAAATGTATGTGTTGTGAATTGTGTTGTGTGATGTTGTTAATAATTAATGTTCTCTCTAAACATATTATACATGACAAACCAAGTACAATTCATATTAAAATGTAGTAAAATTTTAAATATTAAATCATTAAAATATTAGATTAGGAAGTATGAAATCATAAAATGTTAAAATCTAGTGTTAATATTAATCAATATATAATAAAAGTGAATAGTGATAAAAATGAATAATGTGAGTATTGAATATAATAAAAATAATAGTATAATAAAGTATTCAATTATGAAATCATAAAATATTCAATCTTAAGAATGAATGATAAGTGTTATATAACTCGTAATCTTTGTACTTGGCTTGTTTGTTCACTTTTTTTCCGAATACCCTCTGTATCGGATATTTTTGTGTTACTTGTTGATAAATCTATTGTGTATTATTTTGTATTATCTCTGGGGTTTGTTTCAATAAGGACTCACTATGACACGTAATATTAAATTTTTACCTTTGCTTAAAGTCGTGTTAGTGTATAACGTATTTCACATTATTTTTACATTAAACGGCTAACGTTAGCGTATGACGTATTATTAGATTTGAATAGTGAATTGTTAGGTGTTATATTATGTTAGGCCTTTAGGCATATGCCAGATATTAATTTATAGTTTCACATTTATTTAAATTAATATTGAAAACCTAAAAATAATAGGTAGCTAGTAAACGGATATATTAAAAACAATATTATTTTTTCAAAATTTACATTATGTATTCCAATTTTTGAGACGGGTGATGATCTCTAAAGCGTGCATGTACAATAGGTATATGACATGGATTGTTGTGTGTTATGGTACATATCTTATGTACTGATTATGTATTTAGGGTACAAGTCGTTCCACTGAGCAAGGACTTTTGTGCCAGTTATGTATTTTGGTAATATATTTGAGTTATTCCACTGAGCAATAACTCGAGTACATCTCTTAATTGTACTTTTATATTATTTTAAGCCTACGCCATAAGTTAATAACTTTAATATAGCTTATCTAATTCCGGGACGGGTGGCGATTCCACATATTTATATTGTTATAGTATATGCACACATGCTAAAAGCCTTCATCGGGAATACTTTTTGGCATATTAAATTTAGTATAATTTTTCGGTTTATAGTAGCTGTTTGAGTGTGTGTCCATAGTAGACCATATCTCTTTGTGTCAGGGCGTTGTTTGTGTAGTACAGATAACGCACGCTGCTTGTGAGAATTTGGATGATGATGAATGTGAGTGACGTATGATCGGATACGCTGTCTACATCTCGTAGCGCAGCGTAGCAGTGAAGCTAAATTTTTTTTTTTTTTTTTTTAATGTAGCGTAGCACTTTTGTGATCGGCTACGGATGAGTTAACAATTCTTATCTTGTTATTGAGAAGTAGAATCAGTAGCGTTGATTTTTTTTTCTCTTTCTCTCGAGCGCTGTGCCAGAGTTTCTTCTCGCGTTACCTTCTTCAGAATTTTGCCAGAGAAGCAAAATTCTTCTCTGACGGGGGGGGTATTGTAACATATATATTATGTTACATAGATTTTATTCGTTTTTTAATACTAAATTCATATTCCGCGCGCGAATTTCTTCATTCGCCTACTCGATCACTATTGGCCAAGACATATTACGACGTCACGATATGTGAAGCGTCTTGGAATCGAGTCGTGCCGCTTACGGACCGGTCGATCGTTCTTTTTCTGCCGGAGAGTGCTGAGAAGCGCACACGCGCCGCGTTATATTTTAGTGGGGTCCCAGGCGTTGCCGTCGTGGTCGGTGCGGTGCTAATCCTGGGCGTGGCCGAGTAGCTGTGGACGGGGTCCAGTAGGAAGCAGACGACGGGAACCAGAGCAGCTGGGATCCCACTACCCACTTATTAATTTACCCACGGACCCCACGGAATCACTGATCCCATACTTCTCCTGACCTCTCTCTTCGGGGACCGCACACCACAGTGCTGGCTTCGGTCCTGCTCACCGCCACGCTGAGCGACGGGACGGCGCGCTGGACGAAGCACGGACCACGTGGCACGTGACCGGACGCAGTCTATGTTAAGTTCTCTTTTAAATTAGCTCCCAACTTGATATCAGGAATAAACGAACCCACGCTCTCTTACAACCTCTTATAACCTCTAATTAACTTAATTAGCTTATTTAATAATTAATTATTCTAATATTTCTAATAGTCGGCCTCAACCTAATTTTTCTAAATTTAATTTATAACTTTCATGTAACACTTTTTATTTCATAATATAACTATAACAGTTTTACATCTTTTATTTTTAATTATTCCCATTTATTTCATTTTTTTATAACGTAACACGGCCATCGGCCATATATCAATCGCACCTGTCGGGAGCCAGCCTGACGCACCGACTCGCTGGTCGTCAATAACCGCCAACATGTTATGACAGTCGCCTGTTTTGGTTTCCGATACGATACAACGTATTACAGGGCAGTTGATCAGTTGTATTCTAGACCTAATCACTTACAGTCCCGATGTACATCTCCTGAGATCACCTACATATTCCACTAGTCCGCATTCCGCTAATTCTATTCATAAAGCTTTGGTAAGTTTTGAAATAAAGTGTTTTAATATTTAATTTGCATAAAATTGAAAAAAGCAGTGTATTTATTTATTTAAAAAAATATTAAATCTAATTAATGCTTTATTTTTGTGTTTGTAACACAAATATTAGGAAATATACAAATAACATAACAAACTATAATTCGAAATTGCCTTTTAAGATAGGTATTCTAAGAACAATAGAATGAGGCGTTATTTGGCGATACCAAAACACGAGGTATAATTGATAGCAATACATAATCTCGCGGACCACAGATACACATTTACAAATGTTTACTACTTTTATTATAGAGTAAAGTGATACTACGGAAAACTTTCATTGTTGTTTTCAAGATTATAATAGATACCATAGTGTACGTAAACAACTAAACGCAGTTTTTGGGGACTACTTATAGTAAATCCTATTTGGACTGAACCTCTTTTAAACATTTGGACGTTTCCCTAGAGATATGAATTTTATGTCACTCTATACGTAATATGAAGTAAGGACATGTTGTTTACTATAATAAGCACAATAATAAGAATGTCTCATCTTGTCTTAGCATTTCGTTTAGCTAGAACAGGAAAATCTGATATTTGTTAATAATTAAGAGTCGCCGATGAAACCAAAGAGCCAATTTATAAAAGGTACAACAAATTAAGCAGCACGAACAACATTTATATAAGTCTGCGATGTCACCCGATGCCAACTTTAAAACATTTATCTAAAACAAATAACGCTCAACCTTCCAGCTTCCTCGATCATTGGTGGAGTAAACACAAAGACGAGATTCAGTAGCAGGTCAGGCCTATGGCGTCGGATATTTCTTGTAATACAATATGTTACATATTATAATATCCTATCCCGTATGTTCTGTAATAGTAAGTACTCCAAACGATCGGGTGAACAAAAACGCGCTGGCGTGTGTGGGGACTCGCATTGGGTGCGCTACCCCACTAAAACCGCTGCGTGAGCCTTCAGCCGCTCTCTGAGGGACCCGAATTTGCAGGCGACGGGAAACCCTCAGCGACAGACTAGTCCCGGCAAGACCAGATTCTCCGCTATAGGGGGACTGCCCGGCTCCGACTTGGCAGTCCCCACGACGACGTGTCTAGCAGCACCCGGGTTCCCATCCCGAGCCCGACACGAGCACAGGGGCTTTATTGGAAGCGCATTAAGTAGCGCCTCCGATTTTTAAAAATTCCGCCGTTTAAAAATTAATATAATATAATGTCATATTCTAAGAAGCGTTAACTTCCATCTTTAGCTTTAGTTGTAATCTTTAGTTCTGTCCTTTCCCGTGGGCTCGAGATTAGAGCCATTGAGTACCTACTTGAGTATCACAAACGGGAAATACACAATAACATAGTAAAGTTGAATGACTAACTTTATTCTATTAATAACCAGAGAGATAGTGGTCCGGGAATCCGTTTGTTTAGCTCACCGTCGCGCCGCGCGCGAGCAAAACATGGAGCCTAATCTATACCGAGCCTCGCGCGCGGCCTGCGGGCTGCGGGGAGCTGCAGCAGCTGGCCCAAATCACTGGCCGAGCGATCTATATTGATTATTATAATAAAGCATCTTAAATGGGTTCTATCGCGAATAAGTTTTCTACATGCCCGAGTTTATGGATACGTAAAAGTTATTTAATTATAGTTAGTGAAATTCGATTAAAAATCACATAAAATCAGCTTCTAATAACATTAAATATTATGTTTATAGATAATCGTATCTCTTTCTCGGACTTGTAAATATTATGTGTACCAGGTAAGGGACGCGTATTGCCGATACTGCATGTGCTGGAGTTCCCAATCCAAAACCAAGTTAGTTCTAATAACTATAGGACGTGAATAAAGATCGACCAATAACATCTTATCAGATAAGACCCCAATTAGAATTATAAATACATAAACGCTAATCAAATATTTGTTCAGATTTTTGGTAGCCATGGGGATTCGCTGAAAACCACAAGATAATAATTATGGGTACTGTAGATTGCCCCAGTACAGGGAAAAGCTGTTTTCCTGTAGTATTCGTATAAATTGTCAGAGTATTAAAGTGTGTCATCATTTGGCTGTAGAGACGATCCGGAGCGGATCCCGCTAGAGCTGGTCTGGGGCGCGTGGAAGATGACAACTGGTCTCGTCTCCGTACACCATGGCTCCAAACGCGGAGGACTGCGAGGAAGTGAGTATTAACAGAACGTTGAGCACCTGCAGACGAGCGACCCTCGTCATATTCGCTTCAGGCTGAACAGGGTGAACTATTGTAAAATAAATGATGGTCTCGCGGTTGTCCTTATTAAATTCTTGCCGGTCAAGTCAAATCAATCTAACTCAAGTTCGATGAATTATATTATAGTTATAATCATTATATTTTAGGTGAATCGATTAAACGAAGAATATCAAGAAGTACCCGTACATCAAGGCCGACGGATTCTCCCGGAGGAGCCGCCCCTAGTACAGGCATGGATAGAAAACGAGGATGCAAGTCCCGGACACGATAGCAGGACGAACAGCCCGGGGGAGAACCGCAGACTCCTGGGGCACGAGCGGCACGCGAAGTCCAACTCGCGCCGGCAGTACGAGATCAACATAGGAGTATGCTCGAACAAGAAAGGTCTGAAATGCTCGCTGAAGGAGAAGACGACTCCAAATGAGAAGCCAAAGTTCAAGAAACTACAGGAGAAGTTAGTGGAGGCTCTGCGACCACCCTACTTCCTCGTGTCGATGGTCATACTTATTGTAAGTTGATAAAATTTACCAATCAGTTTATTTTTTTAGCCTTAAGGCGCGGATCCACCGCAGCGCACGCTGTGCACGGTCACGCGGTGCACGGATTCATTTGTCTGCCTACGTGGGTCAACGTTTCATACGTATACACGAAACTCACGACAATATACAACGTAGCGTAGCACAGTTTTGAATCACACGTCTTGTGTAACCCATGTATTTATAATTTTATAAAAAATAAAACTTGTGTAACCCATGTATTTATAATTTTATAAAAAATAAAATCAGGCAAGTTGCTGGCAACAAGCAAGGTGCTGGTATGCCGTAAGCTGCTGGCATCGGGCAAGGTGCTTTCATCTTTCATTTAGCATCCGTAGCATTGCCAGCGCTGAGCTACGTGTGCGTCATATTCGAGAAAGCCACGTGTGTCAATTCATAAGTAACGTGTCCGTGGGTTGATGTGGACACAATCACATATATTTTCTTGCAAAGCGAAGCTTGACGTACTGGTACAGTGCGTAGCCTCTCCGTGCGCTGCGGTGGATCCGCGCCTTTACCCTTACAGACATAGTACTATAGTATATTATATCCAACTAAATCAATACAAATATTTGACAAGCTCCATTCCTCCGAACATTATCAACATAATAAGTATAATCGGCCTCTAAATTGAAAGCATATGCTAAGTATGTTTGTTCTCTTCCAGGTGTTACTCCATCTTTGCGGTCCAGAAGACCTGCCGGAGCACCTGGAGTGGTTGCCGGGTCCGTGGTGGCGGGAGCCCTGGCGTCTCTTCTCCTACGGCTTCGTGCACGCCACGCCCACCCATCTCGCCCTGAACGCTATCGTAGCTGTGGCGGTGAGTACCTACACGCCTGTCGCTTAGTGAGACCTGGTTAAGTGTAATAGTTTATAGTCCATGCGAATATTACTCGTATAAAGGGATTTTTTGTTCGAATATTTGCTGTTTAACTTCAAAACTGCACGACCGATTTAAAAAAAATGATTCACCAATAGAATGCTACGTTACTATTTTAATAGGCTATGTTACAGCGCGTAACATAGGCTATTAAAATCGGAATCGTCAACCCGAGTACGGCTGTGAGTCTAGCGCCGCCGCCGGCACCAGCTACTCGTGAACAATACTTACTGCAACATTTTTTCCATTGACTAATATAGTGAATGCTATTCACCTGCAGGTGGGATGGTGGCTGGAGCGCGAGCAGGGCTGGGCCCGGGTGGCGGTGCTGTGGTTCGCGGGGGTGGCGGCAGGCGCGCTGGGGGCGGGGGCGCTGCAGCCCACCGTCAAGGTGGTGGGAGCCTCCGCCGCCGTGTTCGCGCTGCTCATGGCGCACATCCCCAACGTCTGCCTGAGGTGAGGCTCCCCACGAAGGATAAATAATTTGACCACTTTAGACATAATATACATACACAACTTTTACCGTGTAAACATCTGAAACGACTTCTTACTTAGTACAGCTTGAGGTAGTGTTGTTTTGGGCACTAGAGTAGCTGGTCACTGCGACAGACCCGCCGTTTCGGGCTACCAGTGTTATGGGAGCTATGACCGATCGTCGTCTCTACGCTGGTGACGTATTGCTCAAGTGCGGTGTGGTCCCCAGGTTCGGCTACGTGCCGCTGTGGTGGTTCCGCCCGCTGAGCGTGGTGGTGCTGACGGCGTCGGGCAGCTTCTGCGCCGGCGACGAGGCGCACCACGTGGCCTGGTCCGCGCACGTATTCGGCGCTCTCGTTGGCGTCCTGCTGGGCTTCCTCATTTTTAAAGGTGAATACAATTTGCGCAATACGGTATAATAATAATAACAATACTTTATTGGCACTCGTTGAATCGCCATCGAGTCTGGCATTACAATATGAATTATATGTGGTGTTGCAGGCGAGAACACGTCGGAGACGTACGTGGTGGTGTGTCGCACGTCGTCGTTCGTGCTGGCGGTGACGGGCGCGCTCACCCTCACCGTGTTCTACGTGATGCAGCTCACCCCCGACCGCGTCACCTGACGGCTGACGAGGCGAGGGTCGCGCCGCGCGATACTAGTCAAACCAATCGAAACCTCAATACTCAACGGTACACTGTTAATGGTTTAAGGGTTCTGTCGTATCTGATAGAGCACAAAGTCGGCGGCTGCTGCTGGTGGCCGGCGCCGACGACACGCTGAGTACAGGGAACACGGGAAGATTGAAATACTTGAAAAAGACTCAATATCACGACGGAAAAATACACGCACAATGCAATGAGCATAGTCTTCCAATATATTTTCATAATGGTACATGGTGTTTATGTAAAATAGTCAGTTTCTCTAAATAGTCGGAATAAGTCAGGAAAAACTAACCAAAGAAACTCGTTAGTGATCTTTTTTTATATTATAAACTCATAGTTGTAAGTGGTTTAAGTTTAATATTACACAAAATAACCGAGGGTCACGCCATTTTGAAAGTGTTTACAATGTTAAGGTTTTTGTATACAGATTATTATTAAGTGTAAATAATTGTAAATACGCGTAACCTTTAAGCGAATGTACTTACGAGCAACGACTTCACTTAAAGCAGTCTCGCTGGTTCACGCCGCGAGAGTTTCCAAAATGAATGAATTATATTTGAAGCGACGAAGTTAGACTGAAACACTAATGGATATTCTAGTCGAAATCGACGATGTGGTCTGTGGCTCCAGCCGACAGCCGTGTGTGGTATACGGTGGTATATAACATATCACGATCATCACATTGAACTGTCTATTATTAAGGGTGTTGTTGAAAATTTAACATGTTTGTGTAAGCAATGGCGGCAGGCGGCGGCGACCGTCTATTGGGTCACCAGTCCGGCCGATATTTGAGCGTTACTGTTATGTTGTGGTCGTGGAGCCAGGCGTGCTGGGGCTTGACACACTGCTGGTGCCTCGTGACGGTTCTGTTGATATCGTTTTGTGATAATTGTTAATAAAGTCATTTCGATTCACACTCACTCGTTTTACTTTACCTGCGCCAATGACCCATATATATTTTGGAGTAAAAAAATAAAAATAAATTTTAAAATACAATCACAATAATTGAATGTCGAAGACGTCTCCAATAAATCGAGAGGAATGGTACGAGATTAGTGAATTTTACCAGCGGTGGGCTTTACATATAAATGGAATGATTTTAGAAGGAAAAGTAGAGTCCCCATCTGACCCCTCATGCTCCACCCTCATCTCCCGATATCGTTCTGCCAGTTTGCATAACTCAGCCACCATTACTATCTCACCAATAACTAACTAGACGGTGCACCGATGGCCTTCTGTTGCTATTCCATAAAGGCATAAGGACTAAAAAAAAACAAATTTAATATTGTTTATGATATTTATTATTTTCCTATATTACCTAATTTTACCTTATCTAAAATTATGCTACTGAGGCAAGTCATTCTCATACTGTAAGATATACTGACATACAGTCAAAAAATATATAATATGCATGGTATTTGTGAGATCAACGCCGACATACATACTCTTACATACAACTATTAATACACGCGCGCTCGGGCCCAGGTGTAGTCCGAGTACGGCGTGGCTGCACTCGGAGTACACTGTTAAATCGACTGGCATACATTAGTGTTTCACACCCGTTTATATAGAATTATTCTTACAAGGATCATCCGATCCCCCCGAACGTCCGAGATAATCTCAGCAGGGTAGAGCCGTGCAATCCACTCCGAACTCCGTGCACCGGCACTCCTGGCAGGGCGAGGACAGCTCGGTGATGATCCTCCCCACCCGATACATCTGCCCGTAGATGTTGCACCCGGCCAGCTTGGGGAGACCTAGCCCGAGGCCGGACGCGTGCGGCGCCTGCGAGATCTCTACAGTCTGTACCTCCTTATTGTCCGGGGCGATTTCTTTCTTACTTGTAGGCTTACTAGTGTACGGCTGGTGCGTCGTTTTCGTGGTCGGCTTCCTCGTGGTGGGCGTGGGTCTTGGCGGGGGAGCGGGCCGAGGACTGCTTTCCCTGATGGCGTTCGACTCGCCAAGTAACAAGTGGTCGATGCGAGTTATCGTATTCGGAATGGGCAATTTCTTAAATGGCATGATTGATGCTGGCATCGGAATGAATTGGTTAGGAGCCTCGTATGTGTTTACTCTTGTCGTTTCAGTTTTATGTGTGGTTGGCCTAAAACTTGAATCCGGTGCACGGTACGGCAAAGTGGTTTTCTTAGTTGAGGATAAAGTAGTTGTTTTTGTTTCGTAATTATCGCGAAGAAGTAATTTTAAAACACTTCCAAGAGAGAATCCTTCTTCGTCATCTTCGTCCTCGTAATCCAACGGTTGGCTGGTGTTTTTTAACCCATTCCCTCCGACGTCCTGTCCTCCAGGTTCATTACTACTAGTGGATGTGTTTGTAGCAATAGCTGGGACAGTGGATGATTCGGCACGCGTATTATTTCTTATAACGGAATCGTTCGTTGCAATAAAATCTTTTTCAAATTCCTTCTGAAACATACTTTCTACGAAACTCATAAGCGAGGTACTGGCGTTGTCCGGTTTGATGTTGTCAATCGGATCTTGAGTATCGTTGGTCTTTTGTGTGGTTTTTTCCGTCGTTGTTACTTTGGTAGTACTTTCTGAAAAATTTCGTTGTCATTTATTAGTTGCCGGTTAAACTGTGACCAACTTCAAATTTTTCAGCCTTAAATATATCACAATCAACTCTTACCATAATCACAAATAAGTTCCCCACAGCACAAGTCCAGCGAGTGGATGCTGGCGAGGCGCCACCTGCAGCCCGGGGGACTGTGGCAGGGGCGCGGGGAGCAGTGCAGCTCGCCCCACGCGCAGATACAGATGGAGCAGCCCATGTTGATCGACACACCGTCAGAGATGTGCTGGCCGTCACTAGATATACATTCTTCTGAAATAAAAAAATTAGCGAGTTATGTTGACGTTACAATAAACTTAAGTATTTTTAAGATATTTTAAATATTGCCAATATTATTATAATATATTTTACCTTTTGTTTCTATTTGCATTGAAGTTGTCAAATGGGGTATCGTTGGTCCTGGGGGTGTACTAGGGTACATAGAATAAAACTCATTGATTACTCCAGGACCCTTCGGGATGAATCCTCCTGAAAAAATATTTACTGTTAGTAATATTTATTGAAATAATAGCTATAATATTTGAATTAACTTGAATAAACGTAGGGTTAAGGTATTAATTTGAATAAACGTAGGGTTTACCTTCAGTTTCTACAGGTGGCGAGAAGAAATTAGGCGCTGACATCCCGGTATTATCGATACTGTGGTCTGGTTCGGAGTTAGTCTTGCCACCCAGAGAAGCCCCGACTATAAACTCTTGATCGTGCGTCGTGTTTGCGTTGCCTACACTGACGTTAGCTGAATCTACACTCAGCTTCGGATAGTTCATATTTTCAACTGTCTTTGTCACGAATATTGGATATTGGTTTTGATTGTAATCATCTTCCCTTCTTATCGGGTAGGCGTGCTCTTTTGTTTCTAATCCAGGATAGTAAACAGGAAATCTGTCATCTTGCTCTAAAGATGTTAACGTTGGGGTTTCTTTCGGCGCCATTTCATCGTCGTCGACAACAGCGTCAGCAGCTACGAAAGGTATTATCCTAAAATGAAACAAGTAATACAAATTAACACATTTAATGATTTTTGGTCAGAAGAGGCTTTCTTTCTTGCTTTGTGATACATATCTGACTGTGTGGGTGCCACCATCCCTGAATTTTTTTCAATATATAAGCTAAAGTTTAAAGAGCTATCCCTTAGATGTAAAAGACTTAATTATTATCATACTTCTTAATGTTAATGGGCGACGCTAACTACTCATCATCGCGTAGCTCTTGCAGTTTATCTATCCAACTAATATAAACTATAAATATTTTAATGAACTCAGGAATCAATGATGACAAATGGCGGTGTCGTTTGTGGAATCTTTCACATTTAATATCCTGCAATGATGATAATATGTTTGGTATCAGCAAAAAAACACATGAAAAACTAATAAATTAAAAGATAAAAGAAATATCCATCATAATATTATGTACTCAAAGTATGTAGAGCAATAATTCATGCGTTTGACTTACTTTAAGTTTGGTAACGAAGGCGGTAACGTTGGTTCATTGTAATCATAATCTATTTCATCCTTCTTTGATTTTGACGCGTTGAGTCCATCCACGAGCATCGGAGGAACTGTTTTTGGATGCGGCGTCGTTGACGTTGTAGTCGTGGTGCTGGTGTGCACCGAACTTGTGTTGGTTCGCAGTGAACTCGTCACGTTAATCGTAAAGCTATCTGTATCGTCGAAGTCCTCCTCGTATACTCTGTTCGTTATTATTTCATGTGGCAATGATGTATGTGCTTCTATTTCGTCTTTATTAATGAGCGGTATTCGCGGGTAGATCTCGCTCTTAATCCACACGCTCCCGTTTGTATTCGTCGTGTTTAAGACCAATGTTGAAGAGGACAGCTCTGTAGTACAATTGACAGTTCCATTTACTGTGATTCTTATAGTCTTTTCTGGTTGCTCTGTACTTATACTCTCTGTTGATTCCTCTATTGTCGTACTTTCTACGGTGACTGTTGTGGATTCTTTCGTTGTTATTTCTTCTATTGCAGGTGCTTCTGTAGTAACATTTAATTTCCTTAATTCGTTTTCTTTCTTAGTATCGTTTAGACTTTTATGGTTATGTCCAGGCTCAACTTTAGTACTATTTTCATCTCTTTTACTAAGATTTTTTATTGTTGTCGTTGGCTTATTTGTAGTTGTAGTTGTGGTTGTGGTTGTTGAAAGCGGTTTCTTACTGACACGTGCACTGACAGCCTTGACTGTGGTCTCACGTTTTGCCGATTTAGATGTATGGAACGATCTATTTTCATTTAAATTTACTAATAGATTATCTTGTTTACTATACAAATTTGGTATAATTGTATCTGAAAATGTAAAAAAAAAAGTTTTTTTAATTTATAATAGTCAAAATATCAAATTTTCATTAATTTTATAATAGTATTTTTTTTGTTTTATGATTTACGAAAAAAAAGTTAATTCGAATAAGAAATATTGAACAATTAATTTGGTATATTTTATTATAAAATTTATATATTTTCGCTTCAAACTTACCGTTTGTTCGATGGTTACATAAGTACTGGTGCGGGCAACACTGTCCTGGTAGCACGAGAGGCGTGCAGCCTTTTAGTTTGGGGGCGCAGGATAAGCTCTGGCAGCGTATGGCGCCACCCAAACAAAAACATTGGGCGCATTCCTTCGCGGGAACAAGTGACGTGACTCTTTCACCCTCGGGTACCCACAAGCCAGCCTCAGTTACGCAATCTGAAAATGTTTTTTTATAAAAATAGATAAACATTAAAATGTCTGTCGTAATATTATATAATAATTACCAACATGATGTCTTCCGCTTTTGGATGTAGACCTTTTACAACACCGAAAAATATTAATACCCTAACGAATATTAATATTTAGGGGAAAATATATTTTTATTAGCTCTTCGCTCGCACGCTTACAAATAACTGAAGGAGTCTATAGTAGCCGTTAAGTTTTATACCAACATTCGGTCTTATGGTGAGACCAGGCGAGACTGAACTCTCACGTTCAAGGGCGTCTCGCTTTTACAAACATACAGATTCCTAACTAAGTCTAAACTTTTAACATATTAATGAAAAGATTACCATGAGGATTTTTCTCATGAGAAGGCGTAGTGTCGATGTGCTGACAATAGTATCGCTGTGGACAGCAAGCTCCGGCCGCCGGCTGGGCCTGGCAGCCCTCCGGTGAGGGCAGGCAGCGCGGCCTCACGCAGCGGCGGGCCCCCCCCAGGCAGAAGCACTGCTCGCACGCCACGTCCGAGCTCATGGCCGAGCCCGCCGCGTACACGGTGCCGCCCTCCACGCACGCTGGAAGAACTGTACCTGAGTCATCGGAGTCAATATTAACCAGCTCTACATATTCACCCGGCTCAGATTACATACCATGGCCTATCGAACCCGGGGCTTCGAAGTCATCCAGCCTCGCGGATGCACCGTGTTCTAACTTTATCACGCCATCTACAACATTTTACTAAAATTAATATTTTTTTTATTATTCAATATCACTACAAAAAGTACGAAATGGGAGGATAAGTTTAGGGCTAAGCTCAGCCTAGAGGGAGTTGTGTGCGAATAATATGTTGGCGGCGTCATCGTAGAGCTTTTTGTTAGATCAATATTAATGAATTTAAAGAGAGGGATAGTAATAGTATAAGTAAACTCGTCAACTCTGAGAAGAACCATATCTGTGCGGTTACCGGGACAGCGCAGCTCGGGGCAGCACTGTCCGCGGCGGTGCTCGAGCGTGCAGTGCGGTGGCGGCGCGGGCGCGGGCGCGCACGCCAGACGCCGACACGCCAACGCGCCGCTCGAACACACGCACGTCAGACACGCCTCCCGCGTGCTCACGTGCGCGCCCTCTGCGTGCCACCGCCCGCCGTACAGGCAGCCCGGCGGCAGCTCTACCTTTCCTGGAAAACGATGCACGTCGTCATTTATCAGTGGAATATACACATACACCGTCACAACTAACAAATAAATAGATAATATATCAATACGAACTGATTACTGAATGTACTTTACAGTTGATCGTTTCATTATTAGGGCACCATAATACTGACCGTTAAATATCCTACTCATATTATAAACGTGAAAGTTTGGAAGTATGGATGGATGGATGTTTGTTACTCTTTCACGTAAAACTACTGAATGGATTATTATGAAACTTCAAAATGACATATAGCTTACACATCGGAATAACATATGGGTTATAATTTATCCCCGTACTGCCACGGGGATGGGAATTACGCGGACGCTGCCTAATACTAAACTATAATATACTCGTAATATTATGATGTATGGTGTTGGGTATTTAATGTTCTAATCGTACATAGCACGTATTTTACGTCAGTCGACGTCTTATCATACTAGCTGGTAATATTTTCTACTGCTACTTACTTGATACTTTGTGGTTCCATACATCGCGCTCTGAATGGCTTTGACTCGGATCTCTCACTGGAAAAACAATAATAATAACATTAAACTACATAATATTACCATCGCCCATCCGGTTTTCTGTAGGTCTCTAACAAAACGTTTTACGTTTAGTGAATCTAAAATTATTTGAGCCTTCACTTCGCGGTGTACCCTGATTCTGTTTACTTTCTTGTTAGAAAACTAATCAACATTTTCAATTTTGGTCCTTGAGATTGTTTAGTCAGGGAGTGAAATTTTATTTTTTAGTTTCTTTGCTACCAATGTTATGTTAGTGTAATATGCAATCGAAATAAACAAGTTAGCTCCAAAATTGTTTAGTTTTCAAACGGGTTTTAACGGGTCAAACGAAGGGGGATAATGCACAAATACATCGATAAATATTTTTTCCGTTGACATAATAGGGTCAAGCACACGTATTAGTTTCCTTGCTTCCTTCCTTCCTTCCTGGGTACGCATGCGAGTCACCAGTAGCATCAGTAGCCGATAACTGCACATACAAAGTCGATATTTTTTTTATGACAGAATAGATGAATGAGAAAGTATAGAGAATAAAACAATACTACTGTAACAGATAAAGCCTCCCTAGAGATGGTTCCATTATCCACGTCGATCGTGGATGCACTAATACTAAAAAAGCTATCGACTTAAATTGAAAGTCAAATGATTTAGCGGAAAAACTCCAAGCAAGTAAAGGAGAAGAATAAAGGAAAGAAGTGTCTTAAACATCTGAATGGAAGGTGTCCAAACATTATCAAGAACCTGAAAGTCTCTTGGTCTTGCCCCTGATCATTATGCTAATTAATTATTATCATCGTGTCGGGGCAGACAGTGTGGCCGGTCAGCTTGCATCAATACATTATAATGTTTCCTCAATCAATAAAATTACTCGTATTAATTTATATTGTCATTATATTGTAGGTATTGTGTATTGACTTAATTAGTTATAGACCGGGAGCCAGTAACAGGTCTACATGACCAACTTCCTCCCGCGAGATAATTCGTGAGACGTATCAGAGAATAGTATTATAAAGCCTAGTGGACGTCAGCTGGCGCGCGGTTGGGGGGATGAGGGGTGGGAGCCTCCCAATCATGTAGAAAAACAAATCACTCATTTCCTCTCAGCTGAAATATTTGTTAAATTGTAGTTACTGAAAGTGAAAAAAAAAATCATGTTCCAGTCACCAGCTGACGTAAAATGTGCCATGTCATAACCAGCTGATTATTATTTTTTCGTTGAGATATTGGGTTAACTACAATTTAACAAATATTTGAGCTGAGAGGAAGTGACGGAATTGTTATTTTATTTTTCTTCATGCGTCGGGGGCTCCCACCGCTCCCCCCAACCGAGAGCCAGCTGACGTTCACGAGGCTTCATGATACTGTTCTCTGACACGTCTAACGAAGTACGAGTATCTCGCGGGAGGAAATAATTGACCAAATTTTCACCTGGCTCCCGGACCATCAGTGAATTGTCTAAGCCGATGTCCGACTCCTATCAGATGTTTATACTTATAATATTTCGTCCAGGCTATCCAAACACACGACACAGACCGACAAACCAATATCTTCGTCCGCTCTACATACGGACTAGGGACAGTAAAACGCAACAGTACCGCAACAACAGCGTATAATAGTTATTGGTTCTTTATTCGTTTTCCTTAATTATAATCGACGCAAGGAACGTTCCTTCAATTTTATTGCAAACGGGTTCCACGAAGTCTGAGCGTGGGAACGGCCCGGGGCTGAGGGCCGCTCCTTAGGGCGTTAGCAATAAGAGCCGTGTCGGTCCTCTACGTAACAGTACCGGCCTTGCGCGCGAACTACCTTCCGAGAACACATGGCTGGTGTCTACACCGGCTCTCTACACCGGTGTATGAAGTGGATGCCTATGTCTTATGCTCAAACTCAAAGAGGCCGTACACCCTCTCCTGAGTTCTCTTCTCGCTATCATAGCAATTGAAACATTGTCAAATTATGGGGACCTCAATAAAACTATAAACGCAGTAAGCACGCGAACTAATATAATATTATATTTGAATATGAATAGTGATGGCTTTCGTTCTAAAAAATATTGGTATCATTTGTTATGCCTACTGTGTTACAACTGAATGCAAATATGTACTCAGGAGAGGAATACGCGGCACCGCCTTATCTTATATTGTTAATATATTTTATAAGCCCTAGCTGAACCCGAGACCCGTGTGAGTGTGACGCCGGGCCTTCCAGCCTCCATCTGACCGGAGCTGATCTCGTACAACTACAGCTGTGTCACCGATGCGCGACGTTACAAGTATTACATTACGTCGAGATATTCCGAGTAGCCATGGAGAAATGTGACGCGCTACGTGAGCTATCCATTTTGAGCTCAAATGGGTTTTGAACCTGTAGCTCGGCCTAATCTTTACAGCCAAAAGTCAGTAATGTTCGATCACTAAGCCGATCCAGACTTATAGGAAGTACCAGGATAACAGAAACGATCAGAAGTTTCGCCTCTATCAAAAGCCGTTCCGCTGAACAGTTAGATAAAATCACTAGCGATCTTTTTTCAACTCTCATGGCTAGGGGTCATGGGAACTCCCATTTCTGGTGTCCGGCATCGAACCCCGACCCCGTGAGAACCTTCGCCCGTCCATTGTTCTAAGTCGATTCAAAAAATAACGGACTCTATTATTATTCTGAATAGAATTTTCATAACTGTAATAGTTACTAAAGTTATGTTAAACGAGTAGTAACAATAGACTCAGTAATATTATCTAGTACTTATCGTAATTATTACGAAATTTACATATTTTTGTGTAATAACAGAAACAGGTGAACGAACCGACGGCAGCTCATCCACGCTGCCCACGGACTAACCCAGGCGGGCGTCGTCGTCCGGGTGGCGTCATATCGGCGACGGTATTTGCAGCCTGACCTTCTCCTGTCCATGCATTGTCATAGCGAAACTGATTCACGGAGAAATAGAAACGTGAAAGTGTGTCCGGCGGTCTCCTTGTCATTCACAACGAAACAAGACAATGGACTGACACCATTTCCGTTCGGCTGTTCATTTGGAATAGACTTGAGTTGTCTTGAGATCTGATTGATAAATGCTATAACGTCTGGTCCTGCGGGTGTACGGTGCTCTATCTCGATATTACAAGCTGTGAAGCTCGATCTAATCCTGTAGATACGTGATATTTGGTGTTAGGTACTTGGTAAACGTGATCTACATTATTTTACGGAAGCGTAAGTGTCCCATGCGGGCTATTACCACCGCCCGTATGGCAGGCTGTGTAACTGTTGTTACTTTGTTGATACAAACACAATACATACGGCACAGATGTTCAGTGCGGAGGGAGTAGCGAAACCTGATTTGAATGTGTGTGCCGGTGGAGACACGGAGACGTGCGCCGGCAACCGGCCGCGGCAGGCCGCACGCTGCGCCCGCGCATACATTACGGCGCCAGCCGCGCTGACTGATATAGAGGAGACAAGTTCATTGATATTATAATAATGTATCGATTTTATTACTTTTTACTCACTTGTCGTGTGGTATCGATGTCAGCATTTCCATGCGAAAGTTAATCCGTAAACCGTCATATACAAGAATAATTACATCTAAAAAAAACATCGTATGGGTTTATGTATTAAAAAAATTATGATAGTTATAAAATTTCAAAGCCGTTGGGAATGTAAATACATACGATAACAAAACTATCGTATTGTATAAAGATGTAAAATAGGTTTTATAACATACCTATCGACTAGTATCGACGATTTATCGATATACTAGGTACTTATTAAATATTTCCAATATTTAAAAATTAAGAGAATTCAAATCTGATTGTAATGATAATATCAGTAATATTAATAAAATTTAATCGATATCATAAACTTTCTTTGAATTCCCATCATTATGAGTTTACATTATATTAATATGTAAATTATTGAAATAAAAAGGTCAATATACTAAACAATATTTTACTACATTATGTAAACAGTGTGAGTACCGTTACAGCCGGCGCGACCATCGCATCCGCAGCCAGCAGCGAGGACGCTCGGCTACTAGCAACGGACATTTAAAGAGGTAGGCGAAGAAGAGAAGAGTCATCCCGTGAATATACTGCTCATCATCTAGAACATCGGTAAAGAAGTACTCTGTAAGAGGTACTGCAATCTTGCTTTGCAGCGGAATTAGGTGGGCACATAATGCTGCCGTAAATAGGCTGTTGTGCGGGGATGAGTTTCCGGTGACCCATTTTCGGGGTTAGGGAAAAGGAGGATAATACATCTGCATCACTTCTGGTTGGGTGGATTTGTATAATAATGAGCGTCGGTGGTTTGTTAAAAAGGTGGTTGTATCAAGGAATCGGCCGTCTTGGCGTTCATCGAGGGGGGCCTATATTCAGCAGTGGACGGACAAAAGCTAATGATGATGACCATGATGAAATTTATTGAAGTAATAATAACACGATACATTTTATATGTGTGAGATATGTATATAATTTTATTCTCTTGGTGTTTTAGAGGAATAGATTTTGCTACGATGTCTTTAGTATTCAGTTTAACGTGAGCAGCTTTGGGAGGACTACGCGAGGGCAGGAGAGGCCTGCCCGCCTCACGTTAGGTTCAGGAATCAGGATCGGCGACAGTACGTCTATTGTGGAGGCGGGCTGATGCATGATGCATGGTCAGGTATCTTACTTCTTATATCGCTTAGACTGATATTGTTAATCGATCAATTTTGCAAGAGGTTGTTCGTTACACCTGATTTAAGGTGAATTTTCTTTTTCACGAGGGTAAAATGTGTAACTGACTCCTACACCAACAAACAATCTCTCGACTAGGTCGAGTTCACTTTCTGTTCGACCAGAGTATGATCACCGGCTCGGGGTTCAAATATATCTCACAATAGATATAAGAGCTCATATTTAATCAAAGAATATATTTATGGAAATATTTAAAGAAATACTTTTCCATGGCAGATTTTTTGCTCGCCGTGAGACATCAAATAAAAGCCTCCGAGCGCGAACCGGTCTGGTCCGTACTGGTTTGTCAAACAAACACGAATTCGCCGCAAAACCACCCGCGCGGGGGACTTAGATACTACGTCTGCTTTACCCAATTAATGCCTTCAATAAAAATCAATCACATGCGGTAATTAACAGACCTCATCTCAGACTCGGTAACAAGACATATTACATACACATTACACACTTACAGTTTCAAGACACTAAAGCACATTATATATGTAGTATGTGAGGCTTTCCGAGTCGGATATTCTAATTATATTGTACTAGGAAAATCGAATTTAACAAACAAAATCTACTAAACTACAAAACAATAACGTTAGAGTGCAATTTTGACTGAAATCTGGTCATAGAAAACAGATTGGATATAATATGTGAGGAACTATGAGGTTACCAGTGCTAGTAGGTAGGGTAGGTGGGTAACCAGTGCGCTGTGTCGGCTGTGCGGTGCGAACATACAAACCTTGGAGCAGGATTATCGGGGCTATCCTGTCTTAAGGCTCTGTATGATACACTATTTACGTTTTTATTATTTTATATTATGAATACAATTTAGCATTACATTACATTACATGCTAGCGACAAGAACACATCTGTTGTCGCTAGCATGACTGTTTAACTAAATTCCCGATCAGCCAGTTAGTTCCCTTTGCAAACGTGACTGACGTCTGAGACAAAGGAAGACCGGAATCGAACCCGCTCCCCGCGGCGTCAGCATACGAGATATGATAATAATTATCGAGACAATGGCCGCTCACACCGAACTAACATTGCGCCCGCGACTCCTGTCTCTGACGTCGTTTTAAAGCGTATCCTACGGTAGTCACTGACGTACGGACACATAGACATACAGAAACATTAATATTTGGGTACACACCAAAACGCCTAAAAGTTTTAAAGGCAAGGGTTGCACCAAACAACGCAGGGCATTCTGCGCATTGTTTTAAACTAATTTAAATTATCATTACTTAGTTTGAAAAATTATAATCTAGATACTAGAACTAGAGCCACCAATTTTGCCATATCCAAGATTAGTCGGAACTGGTTAATACCAAGGGGGTGTCCCGCAAGACAATCACCAACGAATGACATAAATAAAGGATTAAAACTTCGACTACACAGTGTCAACCCTCGTTCGCAAGGCAAAGGGACCAGCAATTGTTTTGATTCCTATTAGATAGTAAATGCTATATGACTGATAAGTGGCGTCATCTGCCTGATTGATAACAAATACAGGTTTAAAGGGCTGTTAAAGTAATGTCCCTTTGTCGGGAGTGCAAAATTCAAAGGTTCGGAAACCTGTTCTCCTGACACTGTCTGGGAGTGGTTTGGGAGTGGTGAGCGGGTGGTGAGCGGGTGGTTTCACAGCATCATTGTCATCAAACTCCGAAAGGCTGCCGGCTAAGATGTCATACGTTGCAAAGTATAAGAAGCATTGGGTGGATTCTTCACACATTTTAAGAATCCAATCAACTCGGCCTGAGTTGAGGGAGTAGGAGCCGTCCTCGTATTACAAAATTAGCAATCAGGCAACATACGTTTTATTACAATAAGTTGATTTCGCGTATCAATAAGTAAACCAAAGGCGGTTATTTTTTGTACGTTGGAGCAGGTTTTTTAAAGTAATAGTAATTGTATATAAACGGTTTGTGTCGGTGGTTTATATTAGTACGAGTGAAATAAGTTTTTTGTGAATGAAAAAAGTATAGA
The DNA here is from genome assembly GCA_905333005.2 of Lycaena phlaeas. Classification (NCBI taxonomy): domain Eukaryota; kingdom Metazoa; phylum Arthropoda; class Insecta; order Lepidoptera; family Lycaenidae; genus Lycaena; species Lycaena phlaeas. The sequence goes on along the minus strand of HG995172.1, from coordinate 18,079,467 downwards.
GACCGCGCGCGTTCAACTCTTAAACAAACACCGCGGGGCGAGCTTCATAAAAACTTTGCAGACGCCCGATCGCGGAGCAGACTCGCTTTAAATATTAGTTTCCTAATTAATTCTTCACTAAAATCAACCATCACGTACAAGGTTTTTTTTGTTACTTTTATAAATGATTATTTTTGTTGACTATACATAATAATAATATATGGTATCGTAAATATCAAATTTGCAAATTAAAGATTTTTGGCATTATAATATATAGAGGTATCACAGCAAGGAATTTCCTTAATTTTTTTTTATTATATTCCTATTCTTGTATTGTAATCTAAACTAGAAACTTTGTAAATCTTACCACAGAAGAGATAATTAAATGTTAGTATAAATAAAGATTAATATAATGTTTTCAAATCGGCACTTATGTTCACTGCGATGTTCCAGACTCACGAGCGTAAATATATAAAATAAAGTATATCAGTGAAATAAACCGAAAAGGCGATAAGTGTGTAAGGACGATACCGGCGGGGTCATCGACCGTTATTGCATGTACCTGAGGCGTGCGCGTACAGGGCGAGCGCGAGCACGAGCAGCGCCGGTGGGAGCGGAGCGGACATGGCGCGACTGTCCCCGACGGTGGCGCGCTCCGGACTGTCGGTCCGTACTCCATACTTCATCGGCACCCAACACACCAGGCATTTGCGGTGAGGCCCGCCCGCCGGACACCGCTGGTGATGATGAGTAAGGCGGCTGGTACACCAGATGGGGTCCAGGAATGAACGCGTACGCTTAGGCACCAATATTTCATCAATATTCTTGTTTTCAGTATTTGAAGGATCTTGGGAGTCAAAACTTCCAAGATCCTTCTTATACAGATCATTTCAGACAAATGCATTGCAGTGTTATTAGAATGAATTCATTCAAATCTTAAACCTCCTATTCCAAGCACTCAATGTTATGGTGGCTTTGATAAGAAGTCTTTAACAAACGTCTGCATGGGCATAGAGCAACACGGACCTCGTTCCGGTGTCGGAGGCTGTGGACAAGGCTAGCTTGTAGATGTGATACATATATATATATATATATATATATATATATGTATCACATCTACATATATATATATATATATATATATATATATATATATATATATATTTACAGTTGCAGCAGATGGCTCACCTATCTACCGATTGAGCTTAAAGGCTATCTGGCCTAAAAGTCTAGACCTTTCGAAAAAAAAAAGAAAAAAAAATCACCAAGGCCTTTGATCAGATATCACATGTTTAAGTAAATCAACTACTAATCAGTATACAACCTGTTAGGTACCGTAATCCACGGTGACCGCCTACATTAGTAAATTAGTAAACATCATAACTCGAGGGTCGAAGTCAAGCAGATTTAGTGAAATAACTTTGCTAAATCATTGTGCCTGTTTCTTCTAGATTACCACAGGGATCTCATCTGGGACCGCTTTTATTTATTTCATACATACATTATAGTCATTTTTGTACTTTACGACAATTTTTACTTGGTTATGTGCTGTTGGTATGAAAATATTTAGAATGTAGTATAGATGGTAAAGTAAAGTGAAGTATCAACCCTTATATGTCCCACTGCTGGGCATGGGTCTCCTCCTCGAAATTAGGCGAGGAGGGTAATGGGCCATAGTTGCACTGGCCCAATGCGGGTTGATGAGCTTCACATACCTTCTTTGAAGGTATGTGAAGCCAGACAAGATAATGAAGACAATGAAGAAAAAAGAAATGATCACCACCTAATTACCATTAGCCCTTTAGAGTTATAATCTTATTTGACTGCCTTTTTTTGATAAAGCAAAATAAACCATTTGAAAACCAACAATTATTAACCTAACACTAACACAGAATTATATATAATCATAGGTAATTATATATAGTTATATATATAGACTATATACAATTATATATACTTCTATATAATTATATATGAAATATATATAATTATATATAACTTTTTTTACCCGGGATGTTTTTCTTCACCGATGAGTCTTGTGTTTAGGGTGCGCTTAAAAATTTAGAAAAACCCATTTCAAGGCACACACGGTGGGTCAGGATCGAACCCGGAACCTTCGGAGGCCAAATTCACCCACCACTGGACTAGCATCACTCATACTGGACCAGAGACGGTACATTTTTATATCAACATGTGTAACCACTAGATATAGCTATTAGCTAGTGTGAAATAAAATAAATGAAGATATGTTGTAAAATAATGAATATGAAATATAAAGTACATATTCGTATATGTGCAGGCACCCTTTCCGCCGAACGTGTTCCCACCGTCGCGACGCGCGGCCCGGCGATCGAATAGATCTGTGGGACGCGCCGCTTATATCTACGACTATTAGGGATAATACCTGACTAATTTTGATGACCGCATACCATAATCGCTTGAGATTTTCTAACTGTACGTAATATAAAAACGTGCTACGATTTTGATGAGTTCGTTGAGGTTAATTTAGTTTACCGAAATTAAAAGTTTATCGAAATATTTAAGGCCTTTGAAAAGTAGAGAAGCAACTTCAGAAACCCTGAGTTAACTGAGAATCAGATCGAGTTTGAAAATTCCAACAGAGGACACCGATGCTGATGTAGAAGCTGATGATGCTGCAGCTGTAACTACTCACGTCAGGCTAGCACTGGTATGTGGAGTATGTGGATTGTTACAGTGTGTAAACTGTAAGGCCCGTGTCGGTTCGCGGAAGGTCTCGGCGCGACAGTTGACACCCGCGCGGTATCGCCGCCTGACTCGCTACTGTAGGCTCACCATCTCAACACCACGCGCCAACCCGTCGATACTATCTTTATAACTTATGAACACAAATTAATGTATTATTAAACATATATTCTGAAACATGCAACTTCCTGAGTCAGATAGTTGTTAGCTTAGTAGATATTAGCTTAGTTAAGGAGTATGCCATGCTGTGATGTTTAAAAACTATCATTTCAGCCATTTTATACGTCAAACACTTTATAAAGTGATATACTAACTGCTTAAGTCAGATTGTACTTTTCTTCCACGGAGGCAGACAATTCAAAGTAACTGGTAGCAGGTATTAATGCTCGTGAACCATGTTTGTATATTGATAATCGACGATAAGGTGGCAGAAGCCCCACACTTGTCAGGCGGCGTGGCTACCCTGGCCGCGGGGAGCTTTGGTTGTTGTTGACGCTGTCGGCGTCGTTGGCGTCCAATCATAATTATCGCGGGGTCTCGGAATCTAACGGTGTCGTCGGCGGCGGCGTGTGTGTCCGGCTAATTGTCACGGCTCTTTAATTGACACAAAAACTGTTGTTCATCGAGAGCCGGCGGCCGGCGCAGGGCTGCCACCAGCACGCACGGAGGGCTTTCGATCAGCGTGCTGCGAATACAGGAAAGGGCCTGAGACAGAGATTGGCCAAATTCTACATTTTCGAAACAATTGAGAAACTAATATCTTTTAGTTTTCCTTGTTAATGTTTTAAACCCATTCTTGCACGAGTTACTTTATTATTCTCTCCAAACTAATTAAAACGTAGTCTTCATTGGTGGAGTTGCAGTTCAAGCACCTTAACAGCACAGACTTCGGCTATACTGTCGATAATAAAGTAACAGATCAACATAATAGAACAAGTGAAATACCCAAGGAAATAAGTAAAGGACCAATCAGAAATTATTATACATATTATGTTGTTGAGAGGTCAGGCCAGCAGCCCTGCCCCGGAGCCCCGGAGCCCCGGAGCCCCTCGCTCCGCGGTTGCCAGCGTCACATTCCCACCACACATTGGATCTACAATGTCAGATGTTTCCGAGAACTGCATACTCTGTCGGTTATCTCTGCTCATTCCCGCGAAAACATGTTTTATTGCCTGCATTACTTCAGGAGGACAGTTTTTTCACTGGTAACTTGACTTTTTTCACTATATCCTAGGAATTTAATGTAAATGATTTTAATCCTCACTTCCCTGGCCAATCCAAAGGGTTGGGAGTTCATTTGTATTCTTCTTTGAATCACCCAAAATATACTCAAAATCAGTAGTTTTTTTTCTTTATTCACCATTGTCACCATCATCAACAGCCCTCGCCCCCCAACCGTCCACTGCTTGGCATAGGAAGGGTGATGCTATGCGTGGGTGGATTAATCTCTGAATACTAATACATAAGTAATTCATTTATTTGTATATCCTAACTTGCCTGGCATAATGCGGAATAATACTAGACCTTTTTGACCTACATGTGAGACACACCCTTTATTTTTCAATTTCAATTCAATTTGTGTTTTGCAATTATTGTTTTATCATCAATGTTACTGTACATAGTATGTGTTATTTGTAGGCTGTGCAAGCGAAAAATGTTTTCTCAGTGTATTTTTGTTTTTATTTTTCCATGTGTGTCTCCTGTTGGTGTTGAATAAATGTTTCTTTTTTTCTTTCTTTCTAACGTATTGAGTAAGCCTCTGTACGTGCATATATTAATTTTCGTTTATTTGTCGTAAGTATATAGGTAATCTATTTGGTATTTTAAAATGAAGCCGTCGCAATATTTCCTTTGGTTTACAGTACGCATCTTATCTTACAACTTATATACTCTGTCCATATATGTACATACAATTCCTTTTTTCACCATAATAATATTAAAATTATGTAAACTGTAAGCTGTTTTATTAAAGGCTTTGTTCATTTTGTATACGGTCTTCACCTATTAACCGCATTGCTATTAATAAGTAACAGGGGCTATTAATAAGTAAGTTTTTTTGTGGACGACTTTTAATTTAAAACAGTCGGGGGATGGCATGATTTTGCTGTGAGTATGGCTGCTGTAAATTATCCTAAGCGTCAGTCATGTAAAAATCTATAACAAACCTCCATAAAATCCGTGAAACCCTGCTATACTAGTATGTAACTTACCTGAAAAAGTAAAGAGTAAATATGAAAAAATTGATTGTAGTTGAGACAGAGCTGCGGGTCAATACGTATCAGTAACGGGTAATATATTATATCTATATATGCATACATATCACAAATATTACTAACCGATAACCATGGAGGATCCCACGCATCGTCAGAATGGATTGTTGATAATTTGCTTGGAAAAAGCATCGTATCGAAGCGTGTTCTAGCTGATGTCCGATGTGTCATCACAGTCAGATGACAGTTCATAATCGATGTCTGTAGAGTCTAGTGTTAGATACAAGAGTATTTCAGCCGCTAATGAACTGGTAGTTGGACCGTCGCTCCACCGCTCGGCTGCGGGTTCTTTTATGAGCTTTATTTCTTTGACTTAATCATAGGAGACCATTCGCTTGTTATTGAGGCTATTTTCAATAATTTCTGTATTTGATTTTGATCTTGGTAGATACAATATCCATCGAATATATTTTAATGTTATTTTTGAAGTGAACATCAGTTTTCACTTCTGTCCGCAGTTCCTATGACTGGCATTTTCTTATACTTCTTCTGTTAAGTTGCGTTATTCGATTTCGATAAATATGCAGACCCAATACTGAAAAATATATAAGTACGTAACTAAACTATTTCATTGTCATTAGTATAACTTGATACCAAAGCTAACTAAGAATGAAAAGTTTTAATATAATGATAAATACTGTGTCATCCCTGAGTCGTAGATACGCGCCGGCTGCTGCAGCGCGGCCCTGGTCAGGTCCAGAGGGGGTGACCTCTCCGATGGCCTGTTTATGGTTTGCTGGAAACGCTAGCCGGGCCGTTCCCGGTCGGTTATAATAAAAATACTTTTTATTACATTGTAATAAAACTTCTTTTTACGTAATGTCGCGGTATATTTAGCATTACGAGCAATGGCAGCGTCGACGTCACGTCACCAGAATTAAATATGGAAAATGTATTTTTATTACAATAAATTACCGTAGAATATGTATAATATTAACATATCAAATAAAGAGCTTTTATTCCGATCACATACACTATACATACCCGTTTTAGCAGATAAATAACGTCAGTCTAGGTTTGGCAAAGCCAATTTGCACTCACAACACACGCGTCTGCAAAAATAATTCGAAATTCTCAGATAGCAGAACAGTAGTTTATCAGGACTCTTTTATATATTGAAGAGGAGAAAAACGGACAGCCAGTTCACCTGATGGAAGGAATAACGACATAGGCATAGGCTCCATGATAGAGAGGTTGCCGGCCTGTAAGGACTGTCACAATACAAAAAGCTATCGATAAATCATACAACATATTTAAAACGGGGACAATCGCACATAGGTACGAGTACATTCAAATTCCATCCAACAGTTATTGAAGTGTGTTAGTTATGTGGCATGAGATACAATAGGAAATGGTATTTGGCAATCACATAAGCTTTGTGCGTGAATCGTCGCACTGTAGAGTGTAGAGCGCTGGATTATGGAGGGAAGAGGTAAGGAATAATACCATCCCATATGAGGAATTAGTTTAAAAAGTGTACAGCTGTATGCGATAAATAACAGTTCAAAAACGAGCGGACAGTTTTTGAACTGTTATCGCATATAAATAACAGTTCAAAAACTGTCCGCAATGGCGCTGGTATAGAGAAAGGGTATAGTATTGGTATTTGGTATACATATTTATGTGTGTGTGTGCCTGATTCCTTGGCGCACACACGTTTAAAAGTTTACTCTTTTGCGACTGTGGCGCCACTCTTATTTAACGTTTTTCGACGGACTCTTTTCATACACAGAGATGTTACTCTTTACCTCTACTCTACATACGCTGGAGGAAACCTTTTCTCGTCCTGTTTGTATGTATTTCATTCAAGATGGCGTTTCAGTACTTACTCTACTTAACTGCTTACTTATGAAAAAGCATTGGGTACATTCTTGGCATTGGGATCAATAATTTTAAAATATTATGAAATTAGCTGTGGCAATATTACTAATAGAAAGGTTAATTCCTTCTAGCTGCCTAAACACTATTGCACTAATAATAATCTAGATGGCGTTGTATCAAATAAGTGGCAGTAAGATTAACAGCATATAATATGGTGGGTAATGCATCCAAATGAACATATAACAATACATTTGGATTCAAACCTTTAGTCTGGTTAAAAGTGAAACGTCAGAATACATAATTCTTTGTAGACTTTTTAATGTGAGAGCTGTTTTTGGAGACACAGAAACAAGAAAATGACTGATGATGATGAGTTAAAATGCTAGTGATACGAATTGAGTAGTTTAGTGATGTTGAGAGTCCGGTGACATAAACGAGCCGTTCCCTGGCCGACGTCAACCAGCTGCTGCCAGGCCCTCACTGCCGTCGTGAGTCGTGACTCGTGTTGCTTGTTACTCGGTCAATTCTCTCCGTCATTACTATTACAATATATTCCAGAGAAAGTTTTAAGGCGTTGGGACATGTCGTGTCACTTGCTTATGAAACAAAAATATTATTTCACTGAACCGTTTTGTTGTGACATCTAATGGTCCGCCTTCGCCGCATCGAGACCGTATCTACGAACGGCAAGATGGTGTAAAATTCAATTTTCCGTTATAGATTTCTATTAATTCAGGATTTTAATGTTAACATTGATCACATATTGACAAATTTCTCTGCCAGGCCAACTTATTTCATAGTCAGTGAGCAGTTGTAAGTTGAAACTAATGAATGTGTTGAACATGGAGTAGCATATGAAAGAGTGACCAGCCACCAGTGAAAGAGATGTTACTAGTGAAAGGCCCGCTCGACCAGCTTGTATCTGTCGACGTCTATCAGCCTTCCACAGCCGCCAGGATATAAGCTATTTAGCGAACCCATCCAGGCCACAGCTCGTCGTTTAGCGAAGGCTATATCCATGTAGACGAGCCCGCCGCGAACTAACAATGTAACTTATATAGATATATAATATGTATGTATAATGTATATAGCGGAGAGTCCGTTACGTCAGCCCTATACGGGAGATGTGCAATGACGACGCAGTCACTCGACCCGGTCGGAGCTCAAGGTCGACAGTTTTGACACAAATACACACTTACCATATATAAAGCATACATCATAATAATCGATATGCATCGATATCTATCGAATGTAAAATAATTCGATCGTTTATTAGTTTGGCCAAACAGTCCGATACATAATACATAATATACGGGGGGCACTTAGAATGCTCAGAGAAAAGTAAAAAATCATCATATTTTTACAAACACTTTTTTTGCAAAACTTTCTGTGTGGCCTGGCTCATAATGTGTTTCATCACCAGTCCAACTCAGACGTTTGAAGTTGAGAAGATCAACGTCACTCAAACGGTGAGATTATTTGCTTTAAATACCTACAGACTGAACATAGTATAAAAGTTCTATATTGTAATAAAATTTTTAGAAGCACTCTACATAGAGTTTGGTACTAGAAAACTTTAAATGTTGAATTTTTAGTAAATGCGGTTGCGCAAGAGACTCGCCGATAGAATAATTCATGGATTAGCATGGCCGGGAGAAAGTGCGCGTGATGCGAACCACACGCGCGGGACCTGCCACCGCAGCTGCTGCCAAGGGCTACACAGACATCTGAACAATGCCCAATAGAAGCGTCCCGACGCCAATACGCACTTTTATTGGTCCTCGTATGTCTGATATATTCGTATATAACTATTACGACGAAGCAAGACCAATACGACACTACTCCCTGTAAGAAGAAGATTCCTGCCTGACTTACATTCTGTGCCGAGTCGATCAGTAAGATAAAGGCTTTTATATGAGGTCACAGAAGCTTACTAAATGCAATATTCTAGATAATTAGCTGTATAAGTCCAGACAGGTAGAGGTTTCGCTTAAATTTCAGCCACCAGGTAGGATTCTCTTGCCATATGCTGAGTCTGCTCGTCTCCTGCAGAAGCTCAAGACCTACTCGTAGCTCTCCTCGAGGTCAAATGTCGTGGGACATGTCTGGGTTCTTATTTTATTTATAAAATAGCACGATGCTCTGGCACTTGTTAATTATGCCACTTAAAGCAATATACTGCCCTGCGATAACATGCTTGTCACCGGTGACAGTATTGAACAAAAACTCTACCTTTTTTTCTTCTTACTAAAAGCTTTAATATGGCTTAGTCCTGGATACGTATTATTGGCCTTCAAATTGTTTGAACTTATTACATATAAATAGTCCATACATGTATTGTTTTGGAATATGCACTCGTCCGAGGATGTCTGGTAACTTTGTCGGACCAAATAAGCACAAGTTACTCCACTACATGACACGCGGTAATCATATACCATCTAAGATGCTGTGAGCGGGTCTAGTGGCGTGTGTTATTATTACGCAAATATTAAAACAGTCTCACATAATAATATTTTACGTAAGCGTGATGCAATCAAACTATGAATATATTAAAATATCGTTTATTATAAAATATATCTACAAACATAAAAAATGATGTCAGTATATCACAATGCAGCGCCGGCGACACTCAATAAATAAATATTACGGACTCCTAACAGTACCCGTCGCAGCTCCTGACGCCCTGGTACCCGCTAATCATCACGTGGCGCTGACGATGGTGACGATGATGACGGCGATGATGATGGTTTATCAATTTTGTACTTTGGTTAGTGGTGTGGTGTATCTGGCCTGGGTCTAGTGCGGCAGGGAGTCTATCTGGCGCTGCAGGTTGTTGATGACCTCGTACGGCACCTGGTCCCCCAGGATCTCAAACAGGTTGATCTTCTGGTTGGCGGGGATGGACTCGTACGCCGCCAGTTCTACTCCTTCTTGCACCTGCACATATGAAAATTATCAGTTTGCAGTCGTTACTGTTTGAGTAAAGTAGTATTATAATTCTGATGAGTCAAGTTAATTTTAACTTTTAAGAGTCAACAACGCGGCGGTCATTGGTTTTTTTTTTTTTTTTTTTTTTTTTTTTTTCGGTTGGATCTATGCTAATGGTCCTAGTGACCGTTATGCGTCATCGGAAATGGGGTGATCCGGTTGGATCATCCTATGACGTTAGGCGGTCATTGGATCTGCCTATATATAATAGAATGGCGGTCATAAGTCGTAATGTATTGCTCATTATAATTATTATAATGTAGTTATTAACATAAATGTAGTTAGTTGATATTTTCGTGTAATACCTATGTAACGTTATATAACTGCATAACTTGATACATTGTCGCGTAGCTTTTTAATATACATACTTAATTAAAAAATATCTACCTCTTAAATTAAATAAAAATTTGAATGTTATATAATTAGCACGTTAAATTATATCTAAAAAAGCTATACCTTGAAAACTTATATTTTAAAAAATTCAATTTACGTTTTTAGTGTAGAAAGAAAAAGTAAGAAATCGAAATTTATTCGATTCGAAAATTCTAAAATGATATTATCTATTACTGGTATTATAAAGAGGTAAAGTTTGTGAGGTCATTAAGGATATTCTCTGAATCTACTGGTATTGAATTTTGTTATGAGTGATATAGGCTATCATTCATCCCGGGAATCTCTTACGGGAATATGAATTTGCGGATGAATCGTCGGAGCGCTGCTAGTTATATAGGCTCTACTCTCCCTATCTCTCCCCCCGGTGCGGTAATGTGTACGGTACCTTCTGTATGATGGCGTCCTTGGGGATGAGGGAGGTGCTCTGGGCCTGCTTGATGGCCTCGTTGCTGAACACATCGCCCTCGCGCCGGGGGGCCGCCGCCGCCGCCACCGCCAGCGCCATCAAACACACCAACAACTTCATTGTTCCGCGGCTGGAAATAAAATCGAAAATTAAGGTAACACCCTCCGAGATGCTAAAGACAGGGAAACATCTAGGCTGGACCATTTAAAATTAACATAATCGTAATGTAGAGCGGTTTAAAGAGTTGCACCTGTTTGAAACGCACGAGGCAGGACTAGGCGATTCTAAAGATAATTTTGGTTGAAGAACCTGGTGGCATGAGTGTTAGTGCTGAACGTGGCTTTGGTGGTGCAGTCGCGTGTGGTCGATGGTGGTTGATGATGTAAGTGGAGCGAGCTCGTCTTCAGGTTGCGCAACCGCTGGCTCGGAGCCGACGGTCACCAGCTCGGTGAAAGTAATCAGGTCGCATCCTGACGTGTACTGTATACCGTGTGTACACCGTCGCCCTTACACAGGACATATTAGCTGGTAACCACTTTAATAATGAGAGTACAATATAGAATAAAATTGTCCCCTAGTAATCATATCCCGTATACTGACTTGAAATCCGGAATGGGTTCTCACAGAAATAATAATATCATTGGCATAGAACACGAAAAACCAATGGCTCACGTTACGACCAAGAACGGTATATCCTAGTTTACTTCAATTTGAATAATATGATTATTTTTTATACAAAATCGATAGTTAAAGCTTTAAGCATTTTTTTTCTTGAATGGGCAAGTTGTTTTATTCCATAAACGATGTTCGCACATTGCACTGTACCCGCCAAATTGTTTGCAATAACAAAACAAATATGTGCTTATCTTATAACATACAGTAACGTTTTGATTTTTTCTTAAATAATTATTTGATATTACTGTTGAATTAAACTTTAAAGCTCAGATTACAGATTTTATGACGTTAAAGCACAAGTCGTACGAACAAAGTAATATACAATATACATGTAGTTAATTAAGTTAATTTTGCCAGTTCTGTTTGCCAGTAGCGATCGAGTAGAGCACATCGCGAAGCTTTTACCTTCTCACAAACGGAATCGTTCGAAAGTACCACAAAATACAAATTGATATCACAGAGCGATCTCGAAAACACTTCCTTGAGTTACATAAATATCATCACGGCGAAAGCAATACCACTTCTATGATTTTAGCACCATAGAGCTAAACGACGTTGTAAACACGAACGAAAACAAAAATAACAACTTACATAAACAAACTAGTGCGAACTCTAGTGCTGAAGACGCGTCGCCTTTAACCTGTTGTTCGTGGTGCTGGTGCGCTGGTGCGTGGGGAAGGACTCGCCGGCCGGGTGGAGTGCGGCGCGCGCGCAGCCTGCCGTCTCATATACCCGCCCCCTCCCCGCGCGCCACACTTTCACGACCCTCCCCCCGCCCGCGCCCGCCACATCTTCGGCAACTTAACGTGACGGCCACGAAAATAATATACTCTTGGATTCATTTCACGTATATTAAATTACATTTCGATGACATTATTTATTTGAAGTATGCTTGTCGATGGGGTCTTATGATCCGGGGTTAGTTTATTCAATATTTTCATTTTGTCTGTTAGCGAAAGGTTTTCCAATAAGATAAGCTCGGTACGACTCCGATGAATATTATAGTTCCCCCGTTGACTAGCCGGCAGTTCTAGTATCACGTGTGTCTAAGCATACGCAGGTATATCGTATGTTACATTTAGATGTTTACTTACTCGTCCAAAGTGCTAGTCACTATTTAACCTTATTGTTTGTCTATAAATCAAACTTTGCCTGCTTATTTATTTAGAAGACGTACGTTTTTCTCCTCATCGGCTCGATTGGTTTCCATGTCATAAATGATAATTCTGGATCCATATCCAGATCCTTAGAGATTTATTATTGTAATATTTACCAAGGACAGTACCTGTCTCAGGGTTCTAGTGGAGAAAACTCTTGCGTTACCGAGCGAACTACAAAGCTTATTATAGCGACCGTAAAGCTTAGCAGAAGTAGTTCATTTGATTTCGCCATATTAGGAGCCCTGCCCAATTAGTGGTACCTCCGCACTGTACCGGCGTTCGGCAGTAATCTTATCCGAGCATCTCATCAGCGGACGAGAAAAGTACATTAGCGTATCTCACATCGGCCATAAACTACTATAACTAAATTAGCCCTCGGGAAGTGGCCTGGTCTCTCGACGAATTCAATGCGCAGATGATGTTTGAGATCTAGATCCGTTCAAATACGTCAGTGCCAAAGTTAGAATTCGTTAAATAAGCGAACCAGCTATACCGATTTACCAGCAAGAGTACCACCATCACGCTTATTTCTCCGTCAAACAGCTTTGCTGTTTTAAAAAAAAAAAATGGACAGGACTTCTTCTGTTTCAGGGTGGGCCAGTGGCTACACATTAATTTCATCGTCACGTCTGCCAGTTTACCCATCCAACAAACATAAAAAATACATTAGTGTATTATTAGAAGATAAGTTTGCTTTACTTGTGTTGTACTGTAAACTGGCGTTGTGGGATGGGTCTTCCACTTTCCTCTAATAGGTATGTGGAAGAGGTTGACGCTGGATTACGCGTCCTAGCCTATGTGGAGGTGCTGCTGTGGTGGCTGGTCGTGTTATGCGGTTTCTAGCTAGCTGAGTTTTTTTTTTATTAACATCCTCTGGTTTGTTTTGGATATTACGGGGTCTAAATTTATTTACTTATTTATCTTTATTTATTTATTTATTTATTTCATTAGAATTACCAACAAAAGATACAATCCATGCATAACAATTAGTGTACTTAACATATACATTACTGACTGTACTTTTAATTACAGGTAATTACATCTTCCACATCAAATTATTAACAGATTCAATGCAATTAAATTATAGAATTAAGATGTCCTAATCATAATAACAATAATAATTCAGATACAAACAAAGACAGTAATTAATACTCAAAATACAATAATTATATTTTCGAAATAATGTCAATGGATAAAAGATATTACATAATAATAAAATTTAAAAACTAAAAATAATAAAACTAAAAATTTATATTAAAATTAATTAAATGTCATGTGAGGTAGTTCGTCACCTTATTTCTAAAATGGTTTAAACTATCATGCAGGATATCTAAGTCACTTATGCTTGATGAGAAATTATTATAGGTCTTTGTCATTCTATGAACTGGGGCGTTGCTACCAAGGTTGGTTTTTGATCTGGGAACACGGAATAAAGGACAATGTCGTCTGGATATTCGGCTGGGTATATTAATGTCGATAATGCTAATAGCTCAGGGCAGTCAATTTTATTATTTATAATTTTGTATAGATATACTAAGTCCGTTATTATCCTACGTGAACTTAGTGACATTATTTGAAAATGTTTTAATTTTTCTTCATACGTGGGATTGTTTTTATAGCGATAGCTAAAAAACTTAATAAGCTTTTTTTGCACACTTTCTATTCTATTAATGTGGACTTTATATTGAGGAGACCAGACAATAGAACAATACTCGAGCTTACTTCTGACAAAGCTGTTATAGAGCAGGATGATGGTCGACATTTTGTTAAATTTGCTCGCATTTCTGAGTACAAAGCCCAGTGACCTCAAAGATGATTTTATGATACTATCTATATGTGGGGTGAAAAGCATCTTTGAGTCCAGTATAACGCCCAAGTCTCGGACGGTCTCAACTTTCTGTACTACTGTGCCTGATATTTTATAGTCACAATTCACGGTGTTTTTTTTTCGCGTGAATTGAATATGCAAGCACTTTTTGATATTCATTTTCATGTTATTTATTTTACACCAGTCAACAAGCCTATCGAGGTCGTTTTGAAGTAGCCGTGTATCCTCTGTGTTTTCAATGGTCCGTAGCAATTTAAGATCATCCGCGTACATAGAAACCCTGGTGTGCTTAAAAAATAAATCTTAGGATAGTGTGTATAAGACTAGTAATAAATGTATATTGTAATTAAGTATGTTTATAAAAATTGTAAACTATATTTTGATAGGAGCATCCCAACAGAGTTTCTTGCTGAATTCTTCTCATATATACTACTATAGTAGTATGAATTGTTTGTATTTTATTATTTTTGTAATAGAATATTTGAAGAGACTAGTTCCACTGGGTTTGTTTCGCCGGTTCTTCTCAGTGGACTTGCTTTGGAACTGGTGGTAGACTCAATTGACGTTCAAAAAGATACTTTGAATAAAACTTTTGACTTTGACTTTGACTTGGGCATTTTGACGATGTATCAAATTGATTGTTTTTTTTTTCAATCCATCCTTAGCCCTATTTATCAAAGATTCCTGTGTCAGCTGAAATTGTGAACCAGGATCTCATACGCATTGGAAGGTAGAATTCTCTAATTATTACGACATCTGCTCGCACGATTATCAGAAATTAAGAATAATTAACTTTATTCAGAGAAAGTTGTGAAAAAACAACTTTCGAAAGGATATGGAATTTTTTGTTATGAATAATATTATTTAAAATGATGTAACAATGCTGTAGATATAATATCTTTAAATGCCTGAAGAACAGGACCTACGACAGGGACAGAGGGAGGTCGCCAATTAGGGAGTCAATTTAATAGTGAAAGGATTTCCTACACAAATACCGCGCACTGAGCACCATGTAAGTATGGAAGTAAGTATGGTATGACGGACAGCAGCAGCAGCAGTGTGAGTATATGCAGTAACCGCTGCCCGACACCACACTGCACACAACAGATGCTTCATGTTCGAGTCCAAAAGGTTCCCGATTTACTGAAACTAACTGGCTAATTCAATTTACCTAAACCGCCCGGGTCTTTGGGCAGGTCTCTCCACGACACACGTATCCAAATCACCACAGTTTCCACCCTGGTGTAATGATCATAAATGTAACATAATGGAGTAAAAGATGTAATAATTATAAGAGATGAAAGGTTCTATTCTCTGTTTCTCGGATATAACGATATACATCTTCATTGTCAAGGATCATTAGGCTTAGTTATCCAATATCCTACCGTCCACATAATATAAACAATATCCTTGAAGACTAATTAAATACTAAAAACAAAAATCACAAGATCGAATAAAATATATTATTACGGATGATATTATAACATGATATGACCAAATTAATAAAGAAACGTCTGGGGGCCTAGCCAAAATGCCATTAAGAAAGCGTTAGCGAAGTTCGAAAATGATAGGCCCCCTGTTATTCAACAGTTTAATGTTTATGAATGAATCAAGAGACATCACCCAGCGGGGGACAGCTTCGCCCTACAACACTAATGTGACGGTGGTCGGTGTGGTTGCTGAGAACCCTGTCATAAACCCATAGACCTCTCCCTGGTGGCTCCGCTTCGCATCGACTGTGGTGTGTGCTCGTGCCGGCCGCGTGTATCCTCGTCCGTATGGACTATGGATATGCCGTCGCCGGACCGCAGGCTCTCTACACGTGTGTAAGCTGATCCTGTAACCGCCAAGTGATATCCTTTGCATTACCGACGTCTCTCATTATATTATAATTTGGTCGTCGTAATATTTTCTTCATCCATGAGTTACTGTTGCGAATGTCTGTCTCTCCTTATGTTTATTTATCTTCTACTCCCTTGTACTCTTCCACTTTCATCTTATTTTATGATGTCTTAGTTTACATGAAATCACTCTATCCGTACACTACATACATATATCAGTGTATGGATCTTCTTTTTTTTGTCAATCGTATTTCTAAAATGTGTGTCTAACATCAACTATCGCTGTAGTCGTGACGTCACTGGTCCAATCTCTAATAGGCTGCAATGTACAGAACCAGTTCTCCAAATCCTTGGTTCAGTTGGAATGAGGCTCGGCCAACTTAATAAGTCTCGATTGACATAAAATCATTTAAGGTGCAGAAATCCTCGAAGAAGTTATCGTGAAACGGAAAACATTTTGTTATTCGACTAGTATATAATATAATATTTCTGAAATATTTAAATAATCATTTTTAAAACAAGTCAAGAAAGTAAAGTTGATCTACCTTAATGTTGGGAATGAAACTCCTTGGACCCTTTATATTAATTTATTGAGACAGCCTTTTACAAAATTTTTGATGTGATTCGTACAATTTACGGAGCGCGAGTGTGGAATGATCGAGATATCGTCGCACACCCATTTCTTCGGGGAACCGGTTTGGCCGACGGCGCTTAGCTAGGCGCGCGCGAACATGCTCCCACCGTTGAAGGAGCAGCCTTCAACTCGTTCTCATCCGGTAGCAAGGGACACAGACGGCTTAGGGCTCGACGTATAGTCCCGCTGATAATCTTGACGTCAGCGACCCGTGCGATACCGTCCGCACCAGGATACAATTGAATGACTCGTCCTATCCTCCAGTGGAGTGGTGGGCAGTTATCTTCCTTTACAACTACCATATCACCTACTCGTAGCTGCTCGCCTGTATTATTCTTCCATTTGGTGCGTTGCTGGAGCTCGCATATATATTCGAGACTCCACCTTTTCCAAAAATGTTGCCTCATTGCCTCTAATTGTTCATATCTGTGGAGTCTATTCATGTTAGTAACTTCGTTCAGCTGGGGTGAAGGCAATGATCTCAACGGTCTTCCAATTAAGAAATGCCCGGGAGTCAAGGGAATTAGGTCGTTAGGATCAGAGGACATAGGACACATTGGCCGAGAATTTAAAATCGCTTCGACTTGTATAAACAAAGTAGACAATTCTTCAAAAGTTAAGTGTTTATCCCCCAAAATCCTTTTAATATGATATTTCGCCGACTTAACTCCTGCTTCAAACAAACCACCAAAATTCGGAGAGTAAGCCGGTGAAAAACAAAATTTTATGCCTTCATCACAACTAAATTCCTTTAAATATTCTAAATTTACCTTTAATAAATTAACTAATTCGTTTTTAGCTCCCACAAAATTTGTTCCGTTGTCACAGAATATGCTATGAGGCTTACCTCGGCGTGATATAAATCGTTTTAAAACTAAAATAAATGATTCCTTGCTTAAGTCCACTAAGCATTCTAAATGCATAGCCTTCGTGGTAAAACATACAAAAACACACATATAACATTTACTAATCTTACAGCCACGCCCTTTGCGATCGGCAATATAAAACGGACCTGCTCCGTCAACTCCCACCGTTTCAAAAGGAAAACTAGGAGTGAGACGTTGACTTGGCAGATCTCCCATCTTGGGAAATATAGTCTGAGCCTTGAACCTTCGGCAAATAATACATGTATTAGGTATACGACGCGCTAATAATCTACCATTTACAACCCAATATTGTTCTCTTACGCTAGACAATAAGAGTTGGGGTCCGGCGTGAAACAATTTTATATGCATTTCCTCAAATATGAGTTTCGACAAGTGATGTTTTGCATCGAGTAATATAGGATATTTTTTATCGAAAGAATACGAAGAATGAGTAATGCGGCCACCGACCCTTATTATCCCGTTTTCTATAAAAGGATTGAGAGATAATATTTTACAGTTATTAGGTAATTTCTTGTTAGATTTAAGCATATTAAATTCATTTTTAAATGTTTCCTTTTGAGCTAATTTTACCAACGCAAGCGAACTCTTATTAATTTCTTCTAAACTTAAATTAGAATTTAGTTTATTTACATTTCTGCAATTATGAATAAATCTTAGAATGTAAGCCATTATTCTTTTCAATCGAATTAATTTAGAATAGTTTTTAAAACATATAATTTCATTACTACTTTCCTTTTCTGTACAACTACAGGCTACATTCGTAATTAATTCATAATTTTCGTCTAAATTAATCATGTTTACAGGAATTTTAGGCCAATCGACTTCAATTTTTAAAAGAAAGCTAGGTCCCGACCACCATAAACTCTGCACTCTTTCTGTGAACGAATCTACACCCCTTGAAATAAGATCTGCAGGGTTGTTAGCGGTCGGAACATAGCGCCATTCGCTATTACTACATAAATCTTTTATCTTATTTACTCTATTACTAACAAATACATCCAGCTTTTTACTTGACGTAGCATTCAACCACCCCAAGACCACCATGGAATCCGTCCAGTGAATATAGCGTGATATTTTACATCTCATCGCCTTTATTACCTTATCAGCAAGTTCCGCCGACAAAAGAAACACGCAAAGTTCTAGACGCGGTATAGTGTGTGTTTTACCCTTTGGACATACTCTTGATTTAGCACATAGTAATCGCACTTGGACGGACCCATGATGATCCAGGGATCGCAAGTATACACATGCTCCATACGCTGATTGGCTGGCGTCTGAAAAAACATGTAATTCGACATTTACATAATGTTTACACAATACATGTCTGGGTACGTATATTTTTTGAGTGTTAATATTGTTTATAAATTTGAACCACTCCTTCTGAATATCCTCAGGAACTTCATCATCCCAATCTAACTTATATGACCATAGCCTTTGTAATAGAATTTTTAATTTAATTACAAAAATACATAATAAATTCAAGGGATCAAATATTCTTGCTATTGAAGATAGAAATTTTCTTTTAGTAACTAATTTAAATTTTTCTAAATTTATTTCAAACTTTAAATAATCTTCTTTAGGGTCCCATGTTAACCCTAATGTACTTGTAATACCAGAACGATCAGTAATTACTTTTTCACCGACGAACGCGTTACTAAGAATCTCAGACGAATTTGAACGATATTTACGTAAAGAAAATCCACCTGAGACTAATTTATCTGAAACTGATTTACAAATTTGTTTCAAATGCGTCTCAGACTCTGACCCTGTTATCAGATCGTCCATATAAAAGTCGTGAGCGATTACATTCGCTATTTCTGAGTCAGCGCATTCCTGAGATAACTCAAGAAGACACCTTGTACTGAGATAGGGCGCGGAAGCTGTGCCATATGTAACGGTATTTAATTGTAAAAATCTAATATTTTCGTTTTCATTTTCCCGCCATAGAATCATCTGCAGGTGGCGCTGACTCTCGTCGACCATTATTTGGCGATACATTTTTTCTATATCGGCTGTAACGACAAAAGTGTACTGTCTAAATCGTAACAAAATACTTATCAGATCATCCTGCACTACAGGGCCTGTCATTTGGATATCATTTAGTGATAAGCCGTTACTAGTTTTCGCAGAAGCGTCAAACACCACTCTGAGCTTCGTAGTATCACTTTTTTCGCGTAAAACAGCATGATGCGGTAAATAATATGCAAATGCAGGCCTCGCCACCTCAGATAAATGACCTAAACTTTGATATTCCTTAATAAATTCTACGTATTGTCGTTTTAAAGAAGGCAATTTACAAAATCTTTTTTCTAAATTAAGAAAACGCGACATAGCCGTCTGGTAAGATTCTCCTAAGCAACTTGGAGATGTATGAAAAGGCATTTTTACACAAAATCTCCCGCTATCCAGTCTATACGTATTTTTCTTAAAGTGATTTTCACAAAAAATATCTTCATCCGATACCTTGCATTTATAATTATCCCCTGGTAATTCCTCTATACGCCAAAAACGTTCTATTTGCTGAGAAATCGATACATTACATTGTAACTTATTCATACTATTACTCTGCTTTACATTTATCGGGCCGGAAACTAACCAACCAAAACTTGATTGAAGTAATACTGGCATATTTTTACCTAACGAAATCCTTTTACTACTAATTATCTCCCAAAACCAATCCGCGCCTATAATTACGTCAATAGAAGACGGATGGTAAAAGTTAGGATCCGCTAATACAATACTACTGGGTATATTCAATGAACGTTTGTCTATTGTTACATTAGGAATAGCACTAGTAAGACACGGAACTACCAACGCGCTCACTTCCTTACAAAATTTACTGTTTAATGACTGTATCATGAATCTACATTTATCTACAATATTTATTTTTATACCTCCTATACCCGATACAGTCATCTCATTATTCGAAATACTTTGCAATCCTATTCTCTTAGCAGCTGCGTCCGTGATTAAACTCACTTGACTACCCGAATCTAATAGAACGCGTACTATCAACGATTCATTAGTTTTCATGTTGCAAATTCTAATAAGCGCAGTTGATAATAAAACATAATTGTAATCATTCACGGGAACGCTCATCGGCAGGGAGACTTGTTCCGAGGCAGAGCGGGCGGCCGCGGCAGGCGAGCGCGCCTCGCCGCTGTCCGATGACTCATTCTGCACGGATGCACCCGCGCGCACGACGTCTCGCTCAGAGTTTAACTGTACGAGCGCGACCTTATCTTTAAAATCATTTCGCGATCTATGCAACAATACGTTATGTTTATACTTACATAGATTGCATGGCTTATATCTACAATGAACCGCACGATGTCCCGGTTTCAAACAATTTATACATAATTTATTTTGCGATACAAATTTATTTTTATTCTCCAAATTCATAGACAAAAACTGCTTACATTCATATAAAAGATGGTTTTGCTTACACAATATACATGACCTATGGGGAACATCGGCATCTACTGTGGTTGTATGTATTACGCGTTGAGATTTACTATGCTTAAAAGTTTCTAAAATATTTGCTCGACTACGTAAAAAATTATAAAACTCTTCGAGCTTAGGCATTGTAGTGAATGAACCTTTATACTCTTCCCACTTTCTGTTTGTATTTAGATCCAATTTCGTCGTTGCTAAGTGTATGATTATAGTATCCCAATGCTCGACTGGCTGACCTAAAGTTTTTAAGGCACGTACATTTTTTGAAATATTATCTATTAGTGAACGTAAAGCCTTATCAGATTCCTTATTAATACATTCAATACTAAACAATGATCGCATATGATTCGTAATTAACAATATTGTATTATCATACCGCTCGCGAAGTAGTTTCCAAGCTATCAAATAATTATCGGCAGAAAATTCTAAAGATTGTATAACCAAGGATGCACTACCCGCCAGCGATGATCTCAAGTAATGAAACTTATTTATAGTATCTATACAATCACTATTATGTATCAATGACTCGTACGTATCGCGATACTCCAGCCACTGATTATAGTCTCCATTAAAGGTAGGTAGGTTAATTGTTGGGAGTCTAATATTGTTAAAGTTAGCGCTCGAAATATTATTAGAACATTCTAAACTCGATGACTGCTTAACCAAAAAACGTTCTTTCTTTTCTTTATTTTTGTCAAGAATTAGTTGTGCCTTTGACATTAACAAAAAAAATTGATTTTCTATATCTTGTCTTTCCTTAAATTGTTCACTCGGATGTTCACTCAAACCCTCTATTTCTGTTTGTAGCTCATCAAAGGCAACCGAGCAATTATTAAATTTATCTAAACGAATTTTTAATTCTGTTATCTGCTGGTCTGTTAATTTATCAAATGGCACAGCTAAGATAGACTCTAAATAATTTTTAAACATCGTTATTCTACCCTTCATCGAACTACGTTTCTTAATTAATAAATTTTCTGACATTATGCAATCGAAAAAAAAAATATATTATGAGAGCTAAATTCGAAATTAGTTAATATTATACAAATTTAGTTACCTGTTAACTTCAATTAGTCGTCAATATCCAATATCCTCTTTATTAAATTGTGACTCGGCATTTACAATTAATCATTAAAAGATTTAGCTTAATCACCTGAAATTTAGGGAAGAAACAAGCTTATTGCAAGAAAAGCATATTTCACAATTAAAGTTAACACAAATAACAATTAAAATATAAAACTTTATCGTTATAAAATTTATATTAATATTTTCTTGATCGCCAAGAGGGTAGATAAGACACTCATTTACCAAACCTTTACGGATTTGTACAAATATTAAATTGGCTATAATTAAATTAACTATAATCGAATGATTTTATATTCCAGCAAAAAGCAAAGCAACCCAGGATTTTGAATCTACAAAGGTAATTAGGATTAAGGAACGGGCTCACCGTTATTACGTGTTCGACGCTCGTTTCAAATATCTACAATTATTCTTCCATATATACGTATACTTCTTAATTATTTCTTGCTGTCTCCTTCTCCAAAAATATATAATAATCCTGGTCACGGCACCAATGTTGGGAATGAAACTCCTTGGACCCTTTATATTAATTTATTGAGACAGCCTTTTACAAAATTTTTGATGTGATTCGTACAATTTACGGAGCGCGAGTGTGGAATGATCGAGATATCGTCGCACACCCATTTCTTCGGGGAACCGGTTTGGCCGACGGCGCTTAGCTAGGCGCGCGCGAACACTTAACATATTGAATAATTGATAAAATATTTTACTCATAGTAATTAAAGCTGAAGAGTTTGTTTGTTTGAGCGCGCTAATCTCAGGAACTACTAGTCGGATTTGAATGATTCTTTCTGCGGGCAACTGCTAGCTTGTAATATACAGTCGTCAGACTGTACCATTTGAATATTTTTACCTAGTGGCATATACGTGTATGTATTAAAATCTTTTATTGTACTAATTCGTACAGGCTATATTATATTATGTACTAGCTGTGCCCGCAGCTTCGCCTGCGTTAACTAAGATTTACAACGGGATCTTAGCGGGATGATGTATCTTTACCGATAAATGGGCTATCAAACACTGAAATGTTTCATTAAAATCCGACAGATAGTTCTCAGGAACTATACTAGTGTGTCGTGGACTTTTTTGTAGATAATTATAAGATCTACAATTAATTAGAACATTTTATGGTTCTATCTTTTATAGTTTAGGCAGCGTACGCAAAATAAGTAACTTTTCTGGTTGATTTTTTACACCTTGTGTCCGAAAAACGCAAATATCTTACGGAACCCTGTTTTTTTCCAGAATAAAATTTAGCCTATGTTACTCGTGGATAGTATAGGTTTCGAATTTTGAAAGAATTTTTGAGATCGGTCCAGTACTTTTTGAGCCTATTCATTACAACTAAACAAACAAACAAACAAAGTTTTCCTCTTTATAATATTAGTGTAGATAATAAGTTGCGGCAGATTGCGGGCGGCTTCTATTCCTATCAGCGAGATGACCTCGTCGGCCGAAGAGACGACCCAATAACAAATTAAACCTAACGAACATCATCCAACATGCTGTGACGGAGTCCGCCTTCAAGTAAGCAGCCCACCTGACTCCGGCCGGTCTCACGCGGCGCCACCATATACACGGGCCGCGCATACATTACCATGTATTATCCACATTCTGTATACAGACATCCGCTGCTGAGAGATCAGATCACCAACGAGATGATTCATGCTGTGCTGGTACGCATCGTCAGTCTTGATACTAGGCTGGGTTGTATTCCTTTCAATTTAAAAATCGTTTTAAACAATAATACGATCAGACATCTCATATCTGCCAAAGGCGAGTTGATCTCGGCCGCCGTAAACATTTGATTGAAACACCAACGACAGTTAGAAAGGCGCTTGAACTTTAGCATGTGGCCGTTGGGCAAGCGACGGTATCTTCACCGTCGCGCACCACAATAGGCGTTGCCTCACTCGGCCATCACTTACGAAACATATCATACCGTATTCGCCGTAAACGACAAACTACACAGATAATTTATTTACACGCATTAAACGAAGCTTGAAATTAAATTATAAAATAAGTGTGTGCGTGTGTTTTATCTATACGCGCGATTGAAGCAAAACTTCATAAAAATCTCTCTTCCCCCGTACGATTCTTCACACTACAAATCGAAAGCACACACCTGCGGGAGCGCTTTGCTTCACTCCCGAGCGACTCTCTCCCTTTTCTGGCACGACTCCACATCACATTGGTGACGGCACGGCAGCTCGGGTGTGTCAGTTTTGCATCTACCATGTCATCTCAGTACTTCGTTTGTGCAGGATGACATCTGTCAAATATGTAAATAAAGTCGGCTCTGTACTTACTTAGTGATTAAAAATAGTTAATTGTGTTTTATCTACCTATATCTGTCCAATTATAAACAATAAGTGCACAAACAATCAGTACAAGTGTTATCTATACAAAACATTAACAAATAAGTGTTCTGCAGAAAAAGTGTATAATACTAATTGTGTTTAAGTGAAAAAAAGAAAACAAAGACGGTAGTGTACAAATAAAAGATAAATTTAAATTACTTGCTTAACATTCAAAATCATACTGGCTGCACTAGAACACTATTTTTATTAAGTCAACTCAGTGGCAACAATTATAATTGTTTTATTAAAACTGATTTTTAATACAAATAAAAGTGTAGAAACTCAGATAAAACCGAATAGATAGTGCCATAATATAAGCAAAATACAAGTCCCTATTTTGTCTCACTGTTGAACTAAGGACTAAAATATATTTTACAGTGCATTAAACTAAAACTAAAATTATTAACTTTAGAGTATTGCATCTTGTATTCTGTACGTAAAAACGTAACACATCAAAAACAAAATAAAATACTGAGAAGTACCATCTAGCGGAAAATATAAAAACTATATCTAATAATTTGATTTAAATGAATTGAGTCGATTTTAAAAGCTTCCACTGCGTACCAAAAGAGGGCACTACTTTATACCTAATAAAACTACAAACAGAATTAGCAACCTTTTCTAGTAGATGGCACTGTGCGTCCTAGTTGAACATCATATAATAAAATAAAAATTGTGAAGAATAACGGATATTACAATTATAAACTATCATTAATACGCAAGATATATAATATAATATACCTATAGCCATTAAAATGTCTCTTGAAAACTTATCTTCAACGAACATAACACTTAGGAAAAAACAGTTATGTAAGTATAAATCAACGGAATCGTTACATTTTAACTCATCACTGGATACCACTGACAATGACATACACATGAAAAGTTTAGATCTATCAACGGGACTTAATAACTGTTACATAGATGAAATGAAAAATGAAATCAATGAGCTAAAGGTCCAGTTACAAAGTACTAGAGATGAACTAGACAATATTATACTCGAAAACAACGAATTAAAACGTATTGTATCCCGACAAAATCAACAAATAAATACTCTTAAAGGTATATGTATTAGTCCAATAAATACGCCTAAAAAAAAGTTAACACCTTCATGCAAAAAAAGAAATAGACTTATAACTCAAGCACATAATTACCAATCATTAGGAGACGAAAGTGTACTTTATGACCATATAGAAAATACTATTTTTGAGAAAAACGACTTAGACCCAACCCAAGATGTATCAGTACAAAAAAGAAGACAGTCACTTAATTTACATAATAACCAATCCCCACAAAAATCACTAAATAAAAACCAACTAGAATCCTCTGATGATCAACATACGACAAAGTCACTTAAAGCTCTACCTCAAAAATCTTCTGAAATTGAATTAAATAGTCCCGCAAAAACCAAACAAAAAGTTATCTATATTATAGGTGGAGAACAATGTAGAAACTTGGCACTTAAATTAACGAAATCGAGGACAAATTCTAAATACGAAAAGTATAAAATTTTATCGTTTATCAAACCCGGAGCAACGACAAATGAAATTATACAGACATGTAAATTATTTAACTATGATGAGAATGATCGTGTTATATTATCAGTAGGTCAACACGATTCCAATCCCACAGAAGTTATGATAGAACTTAGCTCCGCGCTAAAAGCGCTACCCTGTCCTGTGTTCGTTTTAAGCATCAATGACAATAAACGTCTAAATGAATTTAAACTTAATAATATGCTAAGACTTACTTGTAACTATTTTCCAAATTGTAAATTTATAGATTTGTATAATTATTATTTACGAAAAAGAAATTTAAATTATGTAAATGCTTATTGCCAAAATATTAGTTTCGCTATCGATCAGTATGATTATAACCAAAAATACTTATGTCATAAGAAAAACATATATAAATGGGTAAATTATCCCTTACATAAACATAGCTTACATGACTCATTGGATGGTTTATCAGAGAAGCCTAAAAGAGGTACAATACCTTATTATTTTTCTGTAATAAAACAAAAAGACACCAATAACCAGCTTTTTCGGTACTAGAATTATAAGTGGGTTATCTGTAAATCATAATAATAAAATTAATACACATAGCACAGCCACACAACTCGAGGCTACAAAGGCCCAACAGTCATTTATCACACTATTACATCAGAACATAGCAGGCCTAACTTCAAGCAAGATATATTAAATGTTACATTAATGGAATTGTACAATAAGAATCAAAAGCCTGATATACTTTGCTTTTCAGAGACATTTTTAAATTCAGGAAATGAGAAAAATATTACTTTGCGAGGATATACGCTGGCTTCTAACTATAATAGAACAAACAACAAACGTAGGGGTGGAGTTTGTATCCTTGTAAAAAATGGTATACCATATAAACAACTTCCTCTAGCAAAAAATAACTATGCCATAGATAAAATATTCGAGTGCTGTGGTATTGAAATTCCAACATATATGATCAGTATTGTATGCTTATATAGAACACCTAACTCTGACGTTAACCTATTTCTGAGCAAACTAGACTTAATGCTATTTGAATTGTCAAAAAATCACAAAAAAAAACTAATTTTGGCAGGTGATTTGAATATCGACACATTAAAACCGAGCTCCGCAACTAATAACCTTAAAAGCTTACTCCAGAATTACAATCTCACACTTCACATAAATGATCCTACCAGAGAGCGCACATGTATAGATCAGATAATAAGTAACGTGACAGATGCTACCGGTTCCCTGCTTAATTTAGCACTCTCAGATCACAATACGGCCCAAATGTTATATATACCTTTAAAATGTAAACCCTATACTCCTGTGACACACTATTATTTATATAAAAAATGCTACAGCAAAGAAAACATGCAAAAGTTTCGTTATTGTATTAGTAAACTATCATTTAATGAAGTTTTTAATGGAACAGACGTTAATTTAGCCTTAAAATCTTTTTACGAGGATCTAGTCCTATTCTATAAATTGTGCTTTCCTACCAAATTAATAAAAATCACAAATAAATATACAAAACCTAAGTGGATAACTAAAGGTATAAGAATTAGTTGTAAAACAAAACGAGCACTTCGGTACACTTTTTACAAAAATAGAACACGTGATAATAAAAATAAGTATCAGAAGTATTCGAAAGTCTTACGGAATAGCCTCTACCTCTCCCAAAGGATATTTAACGAAAACTATCTAAAACGGGCAAGAAACATAGGTAGCGCATCCTGGAAGCTCATAAAAAATGAAACAATACCACAAAGCGGACACGGACTTATTACGGAAATAAAAAATAATAATAATTTAATTATCTCGGAACCGATTGACATTGCTAATGAATTCAATAACTATCTTATTAATTTGACTAACAAAAACAAACACGTAGACCTGCCCAATACAAATAAAACTCATATATCAAGTACTATATTCTTGACACCCTGCAGCTTTCAGGAAATTAGCAGTATAATCGAATCTCTTAAAAATACTAATGCTGAAGGTTACGATGGAATCTCCACAAAAGTTATAAAGTATTGTAAATACGAATTAACACCAATACTTACATATTTGATAAATCTTTCCTTCGAAACAGGGCGTTTTCCCGAAATATTTAAGACTTCGATAGTTAAGCCACTTTTCAAAAAGGGAGATAAGACCAATTTAGAAAATTACCGCCCTATAACACTAGTGCCGGTATTATCAAAAGTTTTTGAAAAAATAATGTATAAACGACTATCGACCTTCTTAGAAAAATTTAATGTTATTAAAGAGGAACAGTTTGGATTTCAAAGTAATAAAAGTACTGTTTTAGCTACCTCCACTTTAGTAAACACTATTATTAACAGATTAAATAATAGAAAATCTGCTTTCTGCATTTTCTTTGATATGTCCAGGGCTTTTGACTTGGTGTCACATAATATCTTATTAAAAAAACTGAACAATCTAGGAATAAGAGGCCATGCCCTAGAATGGTTGGAATCATACCTGAAAAACAGACAGCAATATGTAGAAATTATGTCCCTGAACGAAAAAAATATATTAAATGGATATAAATCTGAATGTAGAGTCAACGGCTACGGCGTTCCCCAAGGAAGTGTCCTTGGTCCGCTCCTATTTCTGATCTACATTAATGATCTTCCTGATATAACTAATGACAAGTATACGCTCTTTGCAGACGACATCTCCGTTATAATTAAAAATGATAATAATATTGACATAGAAATAAATAATTTGATTGCAAATGTAATTAATTGGCTAAATAATAATAATTTAAATGTAAATCCCAACAAAACAAACTTTATGCAGTTCAAAAATTGCGCTACAAAAGCAATAAATATAAATGTAATATACGGAAAAGAAAGTATTCAAAAGGTTACAAAAACTAAATTCTTAGGTATATATATCGATGAGAACCTAAATTGGAAGGCCCATGTCGATTATGTCTGTGGCAAAGTAAATGGCTTTGTATATGTTCTTAATAGACTAAGACAAATATCTACTCTACCCACTACACTTGCAGCCTACCATGGTTATGTGGCGTCTATACTTAGATACGGACTACTATTGTGGGGAAACTCGATACATATCAATAAGGTTTTTATAGCACAAAAAAAATGCATCAGAGCAATCTGTGGTAGGCCACCATATGAATCATGTAAGCCACTCTTTAAAAAATTAGGAATCTTGCCCCTACCATGTATGTACATATATGAGCTGGTAAACTTTGTAAAAACGCATTACAGTTACTTTAAGGAGGCACGTACCATCTATCCGCGAAATAAAAGTAATCCCGATCGATTAGTACTAGATACAATACCGAGAACGACACAATATTGTAAAGCATATCACGTTATGTGTATAAAAGCTTACAATGCTATACCAGCCGATATAAAAGCTTTACCTTATAAAAAATTTAAAAAAGAAATTATAAAGTGGTTAAAAGTTAAAAACTACTATTCGATTGGAGAATTTATAAGCTGACTTAAAATTAATGTATAATCTTTGACTTGATCTTTTTTTTTTTTTTTTCTCGTTATTAGTATGTAGTTACAAATTATAAATTGACATAATATTTAAATCAACATTGACACCTACATCAATTAACATTTTTTTTTTCTTGACATTTATTTCATCAATTACTTTTTGACGCCCTATTTAATTATTTATAACTCCAAGGAGTCTAGCGAATGTATTAGTGTTAAATGTTAATGTTTTAAACTAAATATTGAATGTTGTTTTTATGCTTAATTTTATTATATGAGAATGTTTGCATGCTATCTATTAGTTAAAAGTGCTTGTGCCAATGTATTATAGATACCAACAACCCATGTACCACTTTTACTGCAAATAAATGATTTGATTTGATTTGATTTGATTTGATTTGTTCGCGAACATCCTTACTCTGATACTGCACAGTCTAAATCAGTGTTTCCCTAATTCTTTTTCGTCATGGACCCTTTGCAAACTTTTTATGCATCAGGTGGACCTTTTGCTGACTTTTTTTTTTTGCTCCTTTAACTCTTTTGCTTCGACCCCTTTCAAATGTCATTGACCCCTAGGGGTCGATATGGACCACTTTGGGAATCACTGGTCTAAATGAATCCTCCCAACCTTAAGATGAAATTGGACAAGATAAAAGTCATGTTCTCCGAGCACCTTCTCCCTAGGCCGGCTAACGTCGATGGCATAAGTCTCGAAGCCTTAAAGAACCTGAAAGAAAGAAGAAATGAAGAGTACCTTGACTTCGTAACCGGCGGGAAGGAGGCGGTGTTTTCAACATTGCTAATACATATAACTATTGGTAACGAGTCTTTCTTTCATATAACTATTGGTAACGAGAATTCCTATAAATTCTATATCACAATGTCCTTAGTATCATTTTATTTCTATCTATTTTATTTTTATTCTATGTCTATTTCTTAAAATTAATTTGTTCCAATGTTCTCTATCATAATGACTTTAATTTCATTTCATTCCCAAATCCATCTAATTCGTATAGTTTCAATATTAAGTCTGCTTCGATTCCTGGATAACATATTATATATTTTTCAATGTATTCTATTTATTTATTTTGAACGAGCAAGGCTTAAACGGCAGGTGTCTATCGTACGGTGAGGGCAGTAAATATGTGGTATATAAGATGCACTTACTTTCAGCTGGCAAGTGTGGTAAGGATCGTTTTATTTATCGCATCGTGTTTGCATAATGTGTATGTCTGCGCTGAATTTAAACGTGTGTTACGGAACAGTTCCGAAAAGAGATTGTAAGTGTTTGTGATGTCAACAGTATCAACAATATCGCTGTCTCTCTCTTACTGTACAGCTATAGGTACATCAGTTATATTACCTGTAATACACACTCTGTATAAGCCACCCATAAGCGTCCCATGAATCTTACCAGGCATATACATTTCCTTCACCAATAAACAAGCGTCGCGCGCGTCGTAGATTAGATAAGTAAGATAAGATAAGATAAGTAGATTTAGAAAAAAACTTGAAACTTGACTTACTTCTTAAAATACTTACTACTATTACTGGTCATGCCATGGTCGCTGTTCGCTCACATGTACCTTGAATATGCAGTTATCAAAGAGTACGTAATTTTTTGAGATATATATTGATTCTTACGCACTCTCTTTTGCATGTTTATTACGAGCATTATATTTATTACGAGTAATATATTATTTAAGGCATTATTAATATTAGTATTTAACTCGATTCTTTTTTAATTGGATTATGATCTTCGGCCATTAAACCGACCTGAATTGGGCAGATCAGATCAGACAGAGATCCTCAGTCTATCTGAACAGCAATGCAACAATGTTGCGTCTATTGGCTTATAGGATTTTTACAGGCGACCATCACTGTTTAGGATGTTGTATGAGTATCTATAATTATTAATTAATATTCGTTTAATAATCGTGAGTGAGTGGGTTGGGTGGGTGGCTCGGATTCAGAGTGAAGGGTACGTGCTCGATCCTGACCCTGTGGTGCTACTAATGGGTTTATCTAAATTTCTAAGTGCACCCCAAACACGAGACTATCACTCGCTCACCGGTGAAGGAAAACATCGTGAGGAAACCTGTATGCCTGATGAGATTGAAAGTCTATGAACAAGCACACGTGGGACATGTAGGGGTTGATATTTATTTTATTTTATCCCTAATTGTGTCTGAAGTACGATGTAATTTCTGGCCGGTGATTCTAGAAACAGGCAAGGGACAGCAAGTACAAAATTAATGACCGTAGCTTGTACTTATAGACTCCAATTTCCAAGTTGCCACGCCAATTTTCTTCTGGTCAAATCACATTCTCTGCACTGCTCAGTGGGTATTCTAGAGTCTTAAGCCTAGACTGACTATTATACTAAGGTACCTACTTTAAATTTAACGTAATTACGCAAGTATTAAAATTATATCACACGCCGGTAAGATGTGAGGTGTGTAAGAGAAAGGTCTTTGTCATGTTCTGACATAATATTATGTGAGAACTAATAAGTAAGTAACCCATACAAGTAATTATACTCATCGTGTAAATTACAATTCATCATAATGTTCTGTGGGTGTGTGACGTGTGTACACATGCTAGTCTTTTTTACTCATGGTGCATTATAGTACTACCTATTAATTATTGTATATTTATATATTAATATTTTGTTCTGCAACGCCATCTATTAACAAATTAGAAAAATAAATTTCTCGAATGTGGTTTTCAATTATAAACCTATTACTCCTATATGTATATACACCTCTATCTAGAAGTTAGTAATATTAAAAATAATATTGCTAATTGTTACTAAAACCTCACACATCTGAAAAATTAGATGAATAATGTTTGGTTTGAGCCAGTATCGTTAGTGTTTATTTTATTTAATATTAAATAATTAACTTCAGTTTTATTAAATAAATACAAAAAGGTACATGATATACACATCTACATAGCAATAATTAGTCTGCGGTATATTCTGGAAGGATTGCTGTCAGTATAAAAGAGCAATATTTGCTTTGTAAGTATTTATCGGCAGACATTTTTGCCACAGGGTAATGTGTCATTCTCCGAAAAACCTGTCTAAGGGTAGTGTAGTTCCCGCAGCTGGGAGCCATGGCTCCAGTCCAGCTTCCAATGTTCATTGGGGACAGTAACCACACACTTTCATTTGGCTCCTGCTATGCAGATGCATATATATGTGCATATACTATTTCAATACGACATGCCAGTGACAGCTACTCCAGCCATATTAACATCTTGTCGTTGATCTCTTTGCTAAAACTATGCTCTTATTATATATTATTTTTATTTTATAAGTTTTAACATATTATAAGTGATAAATGAAAACATATTATCAGTCTAAAATTTTTTATTTGTAAAAAACAATAGATCCAAATAAAATACAAGTGAGCGTGCGCTTGTTGCCCGGGAAAAGTGACGGTCTTCCGGAGCAAGAAGGAGCAATCGGAGCCGCTGCTGACACTCACCCTGACTCCCGGAGCCGAGTCCACCGGAGCCGGGGTGCTAACAATATCCTACCACTTAATATACTTGAGCCTGTCCCCACCGCCCGCGGCTGCAGCTACAGGTATGGACGCTATCACCTACATCTAATCATACATTTGAGTCTCCCGTGTTATCAGTATCATCGATTTGTACCGATATGTTGATTGAAATATGGTCGCCGGTCGCCGGTGGTGAGACGAGCACGAGCGGTCTCCCCGCGGGTCCCACTAGAGCGGCAGACGACGTATGGACAGCTAGCAGAAATGGCAACGTGGCGCAGGGGCTGCCGGCCGCCCCCAGTCACATCTTGACTAGGTTAGTTGCTTACCTATCGATCGACCTAATCATTTTTCTCACTAAAATAAATAACTTAATCTAACACAAAAGCTACTCGTGCGACGTCGCCCGGGCGCCGCCAGTCTATACGTTATAAATAATTTGTCCAACTAATACAATTAATAAATTCGAGCCGGCCGCGGCGCGCCGGCACCTACCGTTACGCTAACTAAGGACTCGTCTAGACACGACCGCACGGCGAGTCGACTGAAGGACCGTGTATCTATAAACCTAGTACTCCCTACATCAGTAACAGTTTCAAAAACGAAACTCATTCACTACGAAATGCTTGACAGATGAGGTTCTTCGAAACGATCCCGACCGCCCGCCTACTGGGAAGTGATCGAAGTGTGGTCGGTCGCCCGGCCCGCTGTACTCTCGGAGGCCGGGTCCTCTGCAGCAGGCGTGGTGGCGTAGGACGAGGTCGAGGGGTCGGCCGGCGCGCTGGTCTCCGTCGGCGGCGACGCGCTCGCAGCGACTGGCTCGGCCGCGGCAGGCGCGTCGGCATGCTCCTGCAGGATGACCTTGGTGGGCCGCTTGTTGATGGTGGGCACGTATGATTGGGTGATGATTTCGATGTCCTTCTTGTTGGCTCCGTCCGACCGGTTGCCGGAACCGTCATCCGATACGTTGTCGATGGTCGGCCGCCGCGTGGTCGGCTCCACCTTGTCGTTAGGCGGCGGCGAGTCCGTGATGTTGTCGGAGTCATCATCCTCTATTTCGACGACCCGCTGCTTGTTGACGCCGATAGCATTTTTGCTTTTGAAGGGCATTTCCGTGATAGAATTGCGATTCCAGTTGCTGTTTTTGCTCTTGTACCCGGCGTTGACCGGAATCAGTTCCTCTGAGTTTTGATTGAGAACCGAGGCGGGATTGGTCCCTTGATATTCGGAGTCAGCTTTGTCGGTGTGGTCCGGTATGGCGGCCACATCGCCAACTAAATTGATAAGGTCGGTCAATACGTTGTTCTTCTCTCCACCTTTGGGCCGCAGTATTATCGCGGAGGACTCATCGCCGTTGGGAGATATTTTGATCAACTCGACGGCCTCCGTCGCGCTGTCCTGGGGGTCGTAGGGGGTGACGATGAACTCCGTCGTCTCGACGTACTCGTACGACCTGTCGTCCTTCATCGCCGGAACCTCGGCCAGTATGGTGATCACCTCAGAGTCCGGCGCGTGTCTCGTCGGCAGAGATTCATACGGCGAGTCGGTCGTCGATGAAAACACTTTATCTGAGTAGTCCTTGATGATCTCGTGAGGATTTTGATCACTGGTTTCAATCGGTATAGAACTGAACTCAGTTTGCGAAGTAATTTCGCCTAGTTTAGAAGTGGCGCTCGATGTGTCGTCTTTTATGTTTATTTGGAGTGGAGCTTCGGAAGTCGCCTCGGTGTTGTCCGTGACGGTTGTATCCATTTCGGCCGAGGAGGTGGGTTCATTTGTGTCATCGCCAACCTCCGTCCGGTTCTCCTCTTTTACTTCCGTGATCTCTTTCACAGAAGCCTCAGTCACATCTAGGAGTTCCCCAGTAGATTCGTTGGAAATGAGAGATGGAGCATCTAAAATTTCCTTAGGAATAGCTGATCTTAAATTTAACATAGAACTCCCTCTCGAGATGGCAGATTGAGTGCTAACGATGACACCTTTGTTCGTGTTTGCGTCAGACGTTGTCTCCACGGAACTTTCGGTACTCGTGTGGCTGGTCTCCGGACTGCTAGCAATAGAAGGCGATGGGGTGAAGACCGGCGCTGCAGTGACAACGTTAGCTACATTAGCTTCATGTTCGTTGGGCTGTTCGTCAATATTCTCTGAAATAATCTCATCTTCATGGTTGCCCACCACTGAAAGGTCGTCTGGTATCGGTGGAAAAGCCGGGTTGACTTCAAAAGGCGTATCGTCTTCTTCAATCATCGGAGCTTTAGTGGTCAAGGGTGTTGGAATTGCGTCAGCCACTGATGACCCTTTAAGGGTCGCGTCTCCGTTGTCCTGAGTAGGTAAAGTTATTTTTGACAAAGATAAATCACTGCTTTTAGAGTCAGTAGGGTTGTTAATATTCAATGTGGAGAAGTCCGTTGCCGACAAACCGAGAGACGTCGATTTTGTGTCGGGTAAGTCAGAAGACGTATTCGAGTCTGTGTCTGCGGGAACTCGTTCAGAAGTAGCCTCTCGTGGGATAAGAGGAGATTTTGACGAGGAGTAGTCCATGTCATCAGCGGGAGAGGATAGAATCACTTCCTTTATTTTAACGTCAGTTTTAATGGGTATCTCCGAGACTGGTGTTATTTCTTTAATAGTAATTTCCTGCTTCATGGGTTCCTTGGATGGCGATGGAGCAGCATTGACACTGATTTCCTCGGTAGAAGAAATGCTCGGAGCCGGCGGAGATATACCCGGCAACGATGTCACGCCTGAAATTAATAAACTTTTATTATTATACAATTTCTACAAGTTAGGAAAAGCTAACGTTAGCATAAAAGTGATCACATTCACACTTCATCATCATCAGCATTTATCCATCCGCTGCCGAACGTTGGCCTCTTTTGCCTGCCGATCCCTCGCCACTCGCAACTAACACGGACCGGTCACTGCACGGATATCATCTTCCCATGTGGTTAATGGCCGACCAACACTTCCTCGACTTTGACGTGACCTCCACTCTTGAACCTTATCGGCCCATCGGCTATCCGTCGCGCTTCACAAACCCAAGAGAGACCAGCCCACTGCCACTTTAACGTGGTTATTCGTTCTATTTCGTACTGTTTCGTAACGTTAGTTGTTTGGCGGATCCTACCTTTTAAAGATAGTAAAGTGAATATAGTGACATGAAATTAAAACTTTTTAATGATTCTGATTCATATTCTGGGGCATCACCTCGTAAATCTAAGTCGTATTCGCACTGAACTGACTGATGTCCGCGCCAGTTGGGTGCAACTAAGGGGATCGATCAGTGGATCATCATCAGAACGTTACCCTGGCTGGCACATGTCATACATGGTATGAAGGACGCACCTCTGAGCGGGCAGTTGTCGTACTCGGGGCAGCAGCGGCCGGGCACGAGCCGCGGGCGGCAGTCGTCCCGCACGAAGCAGGCGATGCGCCGGCAGACCACCTCCCCGCCCTGGCAGTAGCACACGCGGCACGGGTCCTTCGGGTCCACCAGCTTCTCACCGTTCGCGTACAAGCGACCCTCTTGCTCGCAATCTGCACATGAAGAAAACGATTTTCATAATTTCTAAGGCTTAAAAAAATGCGACCAAAGAATTATAAGGCTAAGGTACTTCGACCACATTATGCAAACTCACTGGCGTCAAAATTGCTAATATACGCCATGTTTATTACAGAACTTGAAACGACCATCCAAGGTAGTTTGGCAACTGACAGAGCTCAGCATATTAGAATTGCGATTGGTGCACGATATGTTATATATTCCCTACCATAGTTCAAGCCTTGTCGTGGAGGTGGGGCTCAGTAGCCTAAGGTGAGCCCAACACATTGGGCGAAGCTAATTGAGCCAAGAGAAGAGGGGGCAAAAGAGCAGGGGGCAAGGGGCGAGGATGGGAACCTCGCCTCATTGTACTGTCCCGACGATGGGAGGGGTTGTTCTGTGGTGCGGTGCAACCCCTCTGTGGAGGTGGCGTCGGTCCCCCGAGGGACTACCTAGCCGTCGAGGTGCCCTGTTGCTTGTAGATCCGGGGCACTTCTCTAAAGGCGGCATTGGTGGCACTCGCCGGATTTTAGTGGGTAGAGCTGCGTCCATTTACCAGCTTTCGGACGCAGCGAGTCCCACACACCCGCCTGGGGAGACCCACTCCCCAGCGGTATGCGTCAGTGCATTTCGCGGCGTAAAAGAAAAAAAATCTGTATGTTATATATTCCACTGTTCTCGTTAAGTTTATTAAGTGGTGTGTTGTGCGGGTGGTGTGGGCACATACCGCATTGGTAGGTGGGACAGCAGTGGTCGGGCCGGTGCAGCGCCTTGCAGCCGGGGCGCGGCTGGCAGCGCTCGGTCGCGCAGCGCACGCTGCCCGCGTCGCACGCGCAGCGCTCGCACGGGCCCGCGCCCGGCAAGCTGGAGCCCGCCGGGTACACGGCCTGCCCCACGGCGCAGCCGCCTGCAATATCAAAAGTATCCTTATATGTCAAGACGAGGGAAGATTCCTAGCGTCGCTGAGGAGGAAGAATTTTTGATTTATAATATTATAATGACCAGCTTATTCGGTCTGAAAAACTTAAATTAGCTCGAGTAGAACAAAAAAAAAACATAAACAAATCAAAACGAACCTTCTTGTAGCGCCACCTCCGTACTCGTTATATTTGGCATTGGACCCAGCGGACCTGGAATACAAAATAAATTTTCAATAAATTTATTACAACACAGGAGTCTTACAGACAATAATTACATTGATTATTCGTAATGCAAATAAAAAAGATTCAATCGGCCTGTACAATGTACGTTGTTATTTCATTTATTAAAGTATCGAATATCCATAACCCGTGAGCTCGTAACGTTATCCCCCAAATCAAACTCATCGAAGAGGTAATATCTTAATGAGGCCGTGTAGTCGTGTATATCTCGTGAGTGTTTGTTAACGTCGAGAGCGGCTCTTCCCGTATTCCCGGCGCGGGTAATGGGCCCTCCTTCGGGAGCACTTACCCGCCATCGATGACTAATGGGCGCTTGAGCTCCGTGCCCCGGTGCCCCCGTGCGCCCCCACTCGGTGCCCTATTTCCCCGATCTGATCCCAACCGCAGATTGACCTATATAAGATACATTTGCTGGGCGGGTAATATGCCTCGCTGTTGTAGCGATTTGAGGATGGTTCATGTACGGTAGCATGAACATAATATACTGGCGCTATTCAAATACTAGTATACATTTAGCTATTATCGTATAGGATGGGTCATCTGCCGTCTTAGAGTTCATTGCAGGTGGCCTACGTTCAATGGAAAGCTATAATGTTGTCGAGGAGGAGGGTAAAAATCTCTGTTTAATTTATTCATATACGATAAACATATTAGCAGTTATATAGCTGACCGCTTGTTATCTCGCATCTCATATCCGAGATCTCATTAGCAAATGAAGCTGCGAACAACAGGCCCTCCAGCCGAGGTCGTAAAGTAGGTGAGTGATTACTACTAGAGGGAGGCGTTACGGAGTGATCGCCGCGCCGGCCCTCGGAAATATAATCAACAGAATGGAAGCGACTACAACGAAAACAACTCTCCAAACCCCGAGAGATGCGAGAGATATCGTTGTATGTTCTAATGAAATATCTTCAATAATATCCACATCTCATTTACATACATACGTTCACTCTAAGAGAAACAATCATCGAAATATTAAAGTAACAGCGATCATCTCCGAGCGGTCTGTTAGGGATGGTATTATAACCTGTCCCGTGTCTGTATCACGTGTATCAATTGCAGCGGCTGGAGATAGCCTGGACCCAGCCTCTCTCTTAACAGTTGTAACGTATTCTTCCTCCTCTAGGACCTGGCAGTAGGGGTAATGCAAAGAAAATAAAGACTTTTGGTTTATCCAAAATATACCGTCAAAACAGAAACATAATATAATGAATGAAACAGAAAGATAAATAAAATCAAAACATGAAAAACTTTATCTTTCAGGTAAGCGAAATGGTATGGAAATATACAATAGGGAAAAGGCGATGTAAAAATACTGAATGTTTGGGAAATGTGTGCCGACGCGAGAGGTGTCGGTCGCCGGAGGGCCGACCTCGCCGGAGGGCCTGCCCTCCACTCGGCCCACCTACAGATATTCGTATAACGTATTGTTTGTATTTGTTTCACTCAGTAAGTTCTATTTTTACAAATCTATCTGGTGTATATTATTATGATCGGTGCTTTGTTTTAATTTATTTACATGGAATATCGTTTATTAAGGTCTAATAAAGTTTCCGTGATAAATAGTAACGTAAAGCCAATCAATAA
This sequence comes from Lycaena phlaeas, assembly GCA_905333005.2. NCBI lineage: Eukaryota > Metazoa > Arthropoda > Insecta > Lepidoptera > Lycaenidae > Lycaena > Lycaena phlaeas. Next base: position 18,040,178 of record HG995172.1, on the reverse strand, counting down.
GCTAATTTCAAATGATATTTAACTAAGCAGCGACATCATAATAACTTAAATACGATGGAATGTTAGACACATTAGTATAGCCTCAGTCGACTCGATCGAAGTTTGTATGAGCCACATAATACAATACAAAGCACTCCCCCCTACCCTCACCCCCTTAACAGTTAATTATCGCGACAGTAATTAATATATACAGCTTCACCGTACCGCGGCCATGTCTTTGGGAGCATTTATTATGATAAGCTAGGGACCGCTAGAATAAGAGCGCTGAGGCGGCAGTGGGCTGGCCGCTGCTCACACATTCAGTAGAATATGGATGGCCGATGGGCCATAGACGTTCAAGAGCCCGAAGAGAAGAAATATCGTTTTTAATAAATATTTTCTCCCACAGGATACAAGGGCGTAGGTACTCTGTATGGCTCATTGTAGATTATAATGAGTAGGGGTCTCGAGACCTCCTCTAGACCCTAGACTCGATAGTAGCTTCGTGTCTCGATACCTCAAGCCACTCGAGGCGGCAGTACGCCTCCAACATCTGCAATACGTCACCTCGGAGCTCAGGACAATGAAACCATGAGACACGTGTTGCCATAACAACGCCGGTGCAAGGGTGCCTGGCGGCTCCATCATCGCTCAGGTATTCGGGGTTCAGACGTCGCCCGGCCGCGGGTTTCGTAACAAGCGACGCGGCCCACCCCGCGCCGTACAATACGCGGCGACCTTCAACCTACCTCACCGAGTGAATCGGTAAACGTCGATGTAGCAAGCGGAAGGGAAAGCGGTCGTCGCGCTGGAGACCAGATACGCTGATACTGTCTGTCACGGGGTGACGGGGCCCGCGATCGATAGGCCTCCGCCCCGCCCCGCGGGGACTTTCATGTGCTCTTGTTCCTGTTTCGCTAAGGCAAAATAAAAACAAATGTACGCTTTAGCTTTCATAGAATAATTACAGTAAACGTATCTTGAAGAATAAGTATTATGATAATTTAGTGGTTGTACCGGTAGCGGTGGACCAGGTGCTGGGAGTAGACCATAATATAAGAGTATGAGAGAACAACATTTCGCTTGTACAGCTCCAACGCAATGTGTTATTATAGAGTATAGGCTATGGTTATAAAAGTGTCATTGGCGTTTTTATTTGATTGTCTTATAGTGGACATTATGATAAAACCATAATAAAACAGCGAGCGATGGTTTCGTGTTTAGGTGCAGTTTAAAATATGTGACCTGAGGTTTTCACCTCATTTAAAAGCACCACAGGTCAGGATCCAACACGGACCACTCATGCAAGAGGTCCGTTGGACCATCATCACTGACACTTATCAAATCATTATTTATCCATCTCATTTAAAACTTCTATATAAATTTGTCTAAAAAACCCACCGTAATATTAGCGGTATCAAAGTTGGGTAACTTTTCCGTGAATCATTCCTGGTAAATCTGCATCATTAGCCTCGTCATATCTGACCAATGTTTGAGTCATCGAGAAGCTATCCGGAGTCCGGTCTCCGGTGAGACATTGACCATTCGACGACCATATTTTGATGGAGCAACGACGAGCAACTCCGGTACACCCGGGCTATACCTGGACACTCGTCCCACTATTAGTATCTATTTGTTTTTGGTATATAAGAACAACGAACAAAAACAGAACAAAAAGCTTTGTCGTAGCTGATATAACCGAAGAGAAGATCTATGTCTACACTAATATTATAAAGAGGAAAACTTTGTTTGTTTGTTTGGTTGTAATGAATAGGCTCAAAAAGTACTGGACCGATTTCAAAAATTCTTTCACCATTCAAAAGCTACATTATCCACGAGTAACATAGGCTACATTTTATTCTAAAAAAAGTAGGGTTCCGTAAGATATTTGGGTTTTTCGGACACAAGGTGTAAAAAATCAACCAGAAAAGTTATTTATTTTGCGTACGCTGCCTAAACTATAAAAGATAGAACCATAAAATGTTCTAATTAATTGTAGATATAGGGCGTTTTCCAATTACAGCACAAACGCGCATTGTGCGGCACAATGCTCAAAGTTGGTGTTCCAATTAGTCAAAGTCAAAGTCAAAGTCAAAGTCAAAAATTTTATTCAAAATAGTACTATCCAAGTATCTTTTTGAAGGTCAATTGAGTCTACCACCGGTTCCAAAGTAAGTCCACTGAGAAGAACCGGCGAAACAAACTCAGTGGAACTAGTCTTTTCAAATACAAATTACAGCATCGCATCGCATTTTTGAGCTCTCTCAAAAGTAGTGCTTTCGAGAAATGCGCGTAATGCCAACTGTGACAGAAAATTAACAAGTGTTTTTTCTTTAAGTTGTTCATTAATTATCGAAATGTTTTATTTAAATATTATCGTTAATAAGATTATTTATTGTTAAAAAAAATACACGTACGTGCACAAAAATATTAAAATGCTTATTTCAGCGCTGATGGGTTTCATTCCAAGAATACTTTGGAATAAAATTCGATGTTTCAAGTTCATCTACAAAAAAAGGAATCTTACTAATATTAAAAACGTGAAAGTTTGTAAGTTGAAAAAATGGATGTTTGTTACTCTTTCACGTAAAAACTGTAATGAAAATAATGGATTCTATTGAAACTTTATAGTAATATAGGTTATATACATTAGAACGATACATAGGCTATGATTTATGCCTGTACTCCCATGGAAATGGGAAGTATGCGGGTGAAACCGCGGGGCGCTGCTAGTATCTTATACACTTCTTCTCGCGTACGCACGTGTTATGGTCGGGGGAAAGGTTCACAGTTTCAAAACATAATATCTATTTTAAGATCACAATAATGTAACGTATTGATTACCGACAACCAAAGGACTTATTGAAACTTTACTGCTAGCAAGAGTCGATATCCAATAGAACTAACATGAGGAATGGAATTTGATTAAAACAAAATAATATTATTGATGTAAAGTTAGTAATTATATATTTAATGTTACATGTGAAGCACTAAGCCGTAAATTAGTGTATGTGCAATGTGATCGTACGCTGTGTTGTAATGTGATGCACACACACACATACACACACATACACACACCTGTTACACAATTTTAGTGTTCTTGGAAGAAGCCTATGCCCAACAGTGGGTGGGGAAGACTTGATAATGCCGATACACAACGACATATTAGCGTATATTATGTATAACTAGCTGTTACCCGCAGCTTCGCCCGCGTGAACTTAGATTTACGGATTTATCATATCTGATGATGATCATTTTCTATTTTAATAATTAAGTAATAAGTTTTTGTATTAAATTGGATATATTATGTTATCTTGAACATAGAGATATATTACTTATATCCCTTCGCAGACTTTCTGTATGCCTACGCCGCCCTTTCAAATCACGGCAACACGATTTATTTTCTTGCGTATTATTTTGATTTTGCCATATCTCCTAAAGTGTTCATTTAATTTGCATGATGTAAAGGGCAAAAATAATCTTCGTAAAGTGCTCAAGCTAATTACCTGATTTAAAATGATAAGGATTCATACCGTATTTGTGTAAATAACTTTCAAACTATCGCGTTATAATTGCCCATTTTTTAAAGCATTAAATGGATATAGTATAATATTCCGAAGAGATAGAAATATGCCATCGCGGACTTTTTTATAGACCTATTTAAGGTACACAATTCCACCATACATTATTTTGTTATATCTCAAAGGGTTTAGGCAGCGTTTTCGTTGGAAACTCCCAGACGGCCAATTTTTTTCCGACACCTCCAACAATTATTGTTATATCTTAGCCAATGTATATAAAAACTTAATAAATCATGTACATAAACCTTCCTCTTGAATTGTCCTATCCATTAAAGAAAACCGCATCAAAATCCGTTGCGTAGTTTTAAAGATTTAAGCGTACAACGGGATATAGGGACAGAAAAAGCGACTTTGTTTTATAATATGTAGTGATGATGTATGCAATTCAACTATATATTTTTAATCATCAAATAAAGACTACTTCATCTCACATCTCATAAGATACCTACTCAGTACTCACATTACTTTTCCCAATTAGTCTTTAGCGAGATTAAACCATTGTTACAGTCATTCAAATTCAATATCCCCGCGACTCAAACAGACAAACTCACAACTTTAACGAATAACGGCTTACGTTGACGAGTGGATCAAAAAAGTTTTGTTGTGTTTACGAAGGGTCCGGTTACTGGATATTTTATGCCGTGGTCGGAGGTTCGAATCCCGCTAAATGTTGATAATCTGTATATAATGAGTATAGACGTCTGCACTGTATGTATTTATATACATGTCTTAAATATATTCCCGTCCCTCGTACTCGAAATGCAAGCCCTAAACAGTTAGGTTAACGTGGTGTGATTGTTAGATAATATTTATTTATCTATGGTAGCCAGGGAGGACAGGCAGGGCCGGGAGGGCAGCGGGTGGGCAGACGGCGCCGGCGCCAGAGCTGGCGGCGGAGGCGGGCCCTCGCGGCCCACCGGCACTTTCCTGTATCATTAGCGTCCCGAGCGCTGCTCGCATCAGCGTTACGGAGTAATTACCCGTCGCACATACAGGTTCCATTACGGCACGCCGGTTGGTTACACGACACTTACCCTGCCATTTTAATCAGAGTCGGTTACCTGGCGACCGGCGACATTATAATTAATTTCCTCGATATAAATATCCAAGTCCTTATAAATAACTAGCTGTAGCCCGCAGCCTCGCCTGCGTTAACTAAGATTTACAACGGGATCTTAGCGGGATGATATATCTTTACCGATAAATGGGCTATCGAACACTGAAATGTTTCATCAAAATCAGACCGATAGTTCCTGAGATTAGCGCGTTCAAATAAACAAACTCTTTAGCTTCATATCTTAAGGATTAAAAGCATGAATTTCTGAATAAAATATGGTTGTTGTGCCTCACTCGACATAGATAGGTATAGTGTGTCGTGGACTTTTTTGTAGATATTTATAAGATCTACAATTAATTAGAACATTTTATGGTTCTATCTTTTATAGTTTAGGCAGCGTACGCAAAATAAATAACTTTTCTGGTTGATTTTTTACACCTCGTGTCCGAAAAACCCAAATATCTTACGGAACCCTGTTTTTTTCCAGAATAAAATTTAGCCTATGTTACTCGTGGATAATGTAGGTTTCGAATGGTGAAAGAGCTTTTGAAATCGGTCCAGTACTTTTTGAGCCTATTCGTTACAACCAAACAAACAAACAAACAAAGTTTTCCTCTTTATAATATTAGTGTAGATGAGCAGCCGCCGCGGTCAGAGGGATATGTGTAATGAGTATCGCCATGCAGCACCGCCGCATCTGCTGCTAGCGCCTCACAATACATTATATTATCATACGTAACGACGAGCCACGACAGCGAACACAGCAAATATGATCCTGCCTTCACCCAAAAATGCTTAACGTCATCACCTTTTCCTGACGATAACTAACATAAAAATGATCTTATCTGGTGCAGTTTTTCTGGAGTTATGTCGTACATACATTTGGTTGATTACATTAATTGCACATTCATTTTTATTAAAATAGATCAGACCTAAAACAAGTCTAAGTTAATATATCATTATAATTTATACATAACTTTAAGTAAGTTATATATAATAGAGCATTAAAATGCAAAATAGTCGACAGACACGCTGCAGCGCGCCGCGATTTAACGAGTTAACCCTACAGAGTTACAGACAGCCGATAACAGAACCCGGGCGGGGTCACGTCCCGGCTGTTACTCGCTCGGAGGTAAACACCGACCCCTCCCCCCACCTCCGAGGGATCAGGGAACGAGACAATCAAACCTATCGGCGAGGAGTTCACTCTGGTTTCTACGACTACCTCATTCGCTGGATCCTTTGCTATCTGATAAACATACGCCTCACAAAATATTTTATAATTATTATTAATTTAGTAAATCGCATCATTAATCCAAACCAACTATCATTATTGTCCCATGAGCTACTCGTCACGGTCATTAATGAAACGAGCATAGATACTAGAGGCAGGGGATAAGCTGGACATAACGCCTCTTGATGATAAACACGCTTGCCATCCGACGATCGGCAACTGTCCGGCGCGGGCGGCGTGCTGGCGTGGTGGCCGGCAGTGAGCAGTGAGCAATGAACAGTCTGTTGACACGAGGGCGGGAGCCAGCGACCTTCTCCGGGAGAGTGGTCGGCGGCGGTCGCGGGCTAACTGTACCCGGCTAACGGACTGACGGTACTTTCTCTTTGACCTAGGCTCAGATATTACATGCACAAAAAACCTGAATCCAGGACGGGTACTTTCAACGTTTCAAATAATCCAGGTCATTTCATTTCGACTACATTTAACAGCTCGCTTCGTCACGCCGCGGCCGGCTCAGAGCCGATCGGAATGTATGTATTGGGACATCACGCCGGGCAGACGAGCCGATACTAATAATGGCCTCCTCTATCAGCTGCATGGCTGAGAGTATACCTCCAGAACTGCAACATGTTACCGATCCTTATGTTTTACTGTTCGGGTACGGAACCCTTAAACCAATCCATTATCACAGTTTTATAAATGGGTCTCAGGAATTCTCGCAGGAGGCATTGGCCGCTGATGATGATGACGCACCAATAATTATTACCAAAATGTTTATGAATCAAGTTGTCTAACGTTAAATACATTAACGAGGAAATCGCACGCCCGCGGCTTCTGGCCTTTATTAATATTTATATCTCGGTAGAGTTCAGCGAAAACTAGCGATTCGGCATTCCAGCTTATAATTATCTAGATTCTAAATTCGAATCGGAGATTAGATAATGATGATGAGATGTAGCGTGTATGGAAGGTGTGGCGGGCTCTCCGGAGTCTACTCGCGTCGATCACTGACAGACTAATCCGTTATCTATCGAAATATTCCCGTGGATTCTAAAATGTTTGTGCCCTAAGATCCCGAAGTCAGGTAGCAGTCTGTTCTCGTAGGACTCGGGACGCCGTCCAGCATCAGGCCGCTTGCCCGACCTTGCGGAGACAGCGCGGAGGGACTCATCACAGGACGCACCCGGCACACGCGGCCGCGCCCCGGTATGGCGTTGCCAAACATTTATAAATTTTAATATTGTTTTGGTGGTGATCGTTTATATCTATATTAAATTCATATCTTTTCTATTGGAAAAAATAAATAAATATTGGGTTAGTATTTTACTAAACCATAAGAGATAGAGTTTTTGACTTTACAAACACATAAAATATTATAAATGTGACAAATAAAGCCTTCTCTCTCTCGCTACCAATAACGTAAGCGCTATACTAACGAACTAACGTAAACGAGCGGTTAAGTAAAATCAATAAGATTAGCTCTATCAGTTCCTCGATAGCCAATACTGTTCATGAAACGTCAGCCAACACCTCGACGGCAGAGATTTGATAAACAATACATTATGCTGGAGATTAAAATTGAGTCCAGATAATCCAGTCATTCGTTCGAAAGTATCGATAAGAGGTATGCGTAAAAAGGCAACGAAATGATTGACGGACGACATACGGACATCGTCACCATCATCATGCACCCGAGGGTCAGGAGTGAGGAGTGAGGAGTGAGGAACGAGAAGTGGACAGTGAGGAGGGCTCCCTTGAGTTGGCCACTGCTTACTCCCGGTTGAACAAAATAATTATTTTAAATAACCTAATTAATCTTCATATTATTCTTTATATTATTAATAAATAATATTATAATATAATTTAATATCTAACTTCTTCACTTTTATATAAATAAAAGAAGGTTCAAAGACTAGGTAGTAGGTACCTGTAGGATATTAGCTAAAATTTTAGATATCCATTTATATAAAATTTTGATTATATTATGTATAGTTAAGTATACATTATATTGTTTTTTGCATAATATTAATATTTGTCATCTCTGCCGGCTACATACCGCACGGCAGCTCGCGTCTCGCCCGGAATGCCGCTCGGCCGGCCATCTCCCCGTACCCCCTCCCCCCTCCCGAGGCGCCCACCCTCGCGGGGAGCCCTACTGATGGGGCTCGCGTGCCATGCCCAGGTAATTAGCTCATTAATATCGTGTGAGACATATCGCTTTCACTGCTACGTCGCCGCGACACCAGGTTAAAGCTTCATTTACCAGTTAACTTAAACGATTAGGTCATTAGGTGCAGTGGTACAGGGACACGAAGTTCGTGTCAGTGTTCATAATGTGGTGTTCGTGTCACGAACACCACATTATGAACACTGACTCGTGGTCTTCCCATAACACCATTCTGCCAGGAGTCAGTCAGGTCCGTGTGGAGAATGAAGGTTCGAACGAGATGAATCGCTCGCTACAGCTCGAAGGATCTACAAACTAATTGTTTTGTCGAGGAGTGTTCGCGGAGGTGCGTTTCATGTTGAAGGGGGTGCGTACTGATCATGATTACCGGTTGTTGATCCTCCTCCGCTTGTTCCAATATCCGTCCCATATAAATTACGTTTGATTTTGCATGTTTAGAGGTCAACGCTGAATTATTCATACATCCGTATTTTGTCAAGTTTTGATTTGGCATTTTATATCCGCTAGTGCAAGGACAGATATACAATATGCGCAGTGAGATGCTGCCACACCCGCCGTTGCGAGAGGCTGCTGCATGTTACGTCATAACATATGACCTTCAGACCTTGAACTCTAGAGCCGAGATTCCCTCGATTCTTGTCTCGGGTCTATTGATCCACGAGTACCATCGCCAGTGGTTCCTGGGCACGGAGTAAGGATGATGTTTTACCTGGTTGGAGGGTTGCCTCTATGCTCGTCTACGGAACGCCCGCTTAGTTTATCCGTGAAATATCATCACTGTGTATTAGAGTAAAGGGTCGGTGTCCAGCACTGATGGCTCAGACGGAAGACGCAATGGAGTTATATCAATTATCGTTCATAAGCGAGCTGCCGGGTCGTCGGCGAGGCTGGACTAATACCATATGTGGGCGCGCGCGCACAACTCCAAAAACAGCATTTAATGAACAAAAACATTGGATGTACTTCCTTATACGTGAGCTATAATTAATCTGTCAGCACTCAGCAGCAAGCAAGCCGTCAATACAAGAGCATTAGCATGCCAACGCCGAGGCTGGGTTTCCCGGCCGGCCGTGCCGCGTGCCGCGTGCTGCGTGCCCCGTGCGTCATGCTGTTGTTTGTTTCGATTGTTTCTTTATCACAGCGTTAACGCATTCAAATTCTTCACAATATTGCAGAAATTAGAGTTTTTAATACTCTCTACTTGTTGTGGTGTAGGATGAGGCGTCATTGTTTTTTGATCATTTCACTTTGCTGGTACAGTCGGATCCAAACGAGGTTCAAGAGTGGAGGCCGCACTTAGACGAAGGGTTGGTCGGCCATTGACCAGGTGTAAAGAGGATCTCCGTGCAGTGGCCGGTGTGCACATGTTGGATGCGTTTGGTAAGGGATCGGTCGTCTTGACGGAGGTCTATGTTCAGTGGTGGACGGATAAAGGCTGATGATGATAAGTTTGTATAATTTGCCACCACACAACTACAGAGCACAAGACTCATAATATAGTAGTAGACACCAGTCAGTTCATATAACAACGTACTCACCAGCGTTAGAGGGCGCGAGGGTAAGCGCTGCCACCAGCAGCAGCGCGTGCAGCGGCGTCGTGCCGCATGTCCACCTGCAACAACAACACAACACCTGTCAGACATTTATCCACGCAAGAATAAAATAACCTAGTCCGGTGATATCAGTAGCATAACCCCAGTTGATCGCAATGATATTATTATTATCAGTTCAAGCCGCACCAAGCGAAACGGCCATCTTACTAAGACGGTCTACTCTAGTCGGCCAATGTGCAAGTTGCCCGTCTAGTCCAAGGTCTTTGTTCTGTTCTAAACTCCTTTTAGATATGATTAAAACCCGAAACAATAATATAATAATAAAATGAAAAAGCCAACTTGAACATGACATTCCAAGTAGAGATGAGTTAAATAGCTGGCGTCCGTATAAGAAACTATGTAATCATTATGAGTACGGGCTCGTAACACACAAAAAGGTAAAAAGGATGCGCAAAAAGGTGCGCCCGCGCAGGTCGGCGACCGCCGCGACCGGCTTCGATGCGGAGCCTGGAGCGCGACTCGCGAGTCACGAGTGTCGGACAGGATAGCTCTGGGCTTGTTCTATATTATCACGTCACTAGGGCTGGCTCTGTTCCATATAAACGGTCCTCTCCTAATATTAGCATCCCCCCTGAGGGTTGAATTTGCATCTTTAATCACATTGTGTTTGATTCGAAATATGAATTTCAAATTTGATTTAAAAAGAGAAGGACGGGCATTTCACAGGGCCAAAGCATCGATAGCAAAATAATAGTTGCATCTGACAGACTAAAGTGGTTCAATTCATATTACAGTACACCTTCATGTTAATTAGAGAATAATAAACCCATCTACCTAAGTATATCAAAAAATCATTTTTCGATTCTTTTCACGGATTTAATTTTAATCTTAATAACCGTGACCATATAGCTTTATCGAAATAGCAGTCACGGACGTGTCACGGATAATGGAGTTTTCTTTAGCGCGAAGATAACGAATTCCCGGGAGAGAGAGGTGTCTGACTTCAGAGTGATTTCACGAAACGTATCTTTGGTCCCGCCGCGTCCGCTCCACAAAGAAAACAGTTCAAACAATCTTCCAAATAAAAGTGACGCATCTCGGCGAGGTCACTGAATTGATATTGATTGAGGAATCACTTTCCACCGCGCGAACAGTGACGCATGTCCCACTTGTGGGCATATCTGTGCCGCGACCCCGCAGCCCGCGCCACACAAGCTAAGCTAACAGACAAACGTAAACCTACAATATATATTATATTATATTTGTCGAGGTTAAACACACTTCATGCCAGTTAAACTTTTTAAAACTAACCAACCACATATTTGTATGATTACTATAGTTTTAAATTTACATATTCAATTATTTGGTAACTTTTATGACACTGTATCTTCTGAAGTCCTATTATTCTATAGCTATAGCTGAATTCACTGTTTGTAAGTTTTATTCCACTCGGAACATTTCTTTTACTCGTCATTATCAAATCAAACCAATCTCAATGCTAATGAGTATAATGTGGTTGGGTTAATGAAAGGTATGTTCATATGACGGCCGCGTTTATTTCGCTTCGGCCCCAATATGCCGGCTCGGTACAAGCGAATCCGCTCTTGTTATTATGATTGTATCCCACATACAGTCCTCGGCCCAGGGTGTGTCGCCGACCGCCGGCTGGTGGCGAGCGGGCGGTAATCATCCAATCACCACAAGTGTGCCCAATTGAATGATCGCCGGCCGTCACTCTCTCGCCTTCCGTGTGAAAGTTCACGGGGCCCTCGCCGCCGGGGCCCTCACCTCCCGGACCTCCCGGAGGTCGGCGGCCACTCCTACTCCACTGGACCCATGTAGAACAGCCGTTCACATGGCTCATCAAGTCGGAGGCTATTTTTTATAACCTTTATGAGTTATTAATATTTTAGAAAAACTAAAACTCCGCTAGTTCTTAAAGTAGGTACTGAAATACGAATATGTACAATACGTTTTCTTCATAGAGATTTACATGAACATGACAATCAGTGTTGAGATATGAGTGAAATGCAAACGAATGGCCGGACACTACTATTGCAAGTCACGCCGTTTCCAATCGGACCTGTCTGTATGTCTGTGTGTCTGTATGTCTGGATGTCTGTGTGTCTGGATGGGACATGCAGTATGCTACTGCTTGCCATTTCTGTTGCCGCCCGTTGAGCTTTTACTGCTGAATTTATTTGTTAAATAATTTTTATGATGAATTATAAATAAGCTACAAAATTTCGTGGAGTAAATATTTCGATTACATTACATTAACGTTACATTTTTTAGATGTTTGCAATAAACTTGCTGTTGATAGCGGCTGTCGCATCATCTACAGTCTACACCATCAACTCTCCTCCTTCCTTGCCTCGTAAACTAACTCTAGCTGGTCTTGTGCGGGGTATTCGGAACATAATACACGAGCAATGTAAACACTGCGGCGCATTGACGTCAAACATGTGCCAGTAATAATAACGGAGACATATTGCTGTCGTAGTATTAACAAAATACTACGAAATCTGCAAAAAGTAATCACAATTCATTTCATTAAATTTCAATTTGCATAATTTATATATATTTTTATGCATTTTATTATCCTTTTCAATGTTTTTAAGATTCCGTACTTTTTAACCGACTTCAAAAATAAGGAGGTTATCAATTCGACTATGTTTTTTTTTTTTAAATAACAGTACGAGGCAATTTATGGACATTTTCAAAATTAAAAAAAAAATCTCATTCAGTATATTCCGCTAATCTGTGGACTGGCAGTGACAGATCGTTGACCCGAAATGGCGCCAAAAGAGATGCCTAGCGGTTTGGCGCCACCGTGTTACTAGTAATCAGTCGACAAGAAATAGGAGATGAGTTAGCAGGCAGCAGCGTCCTTTTTTTTTTACATCGCTCGCAGGCGTTTGATTGGGATTTGCGGTCGCAGTTTTTGTTCTCGCTAACATAATTACTTATTTTCTTGTGGGTCTATGACACATGCTGCGATCCCGATACAAGAAGAAAAAGGGTTTGTCTTGTCCTTGTCTCCTCAACCGCAACATCATGAATACAGATCATGCTTAACAAACAGCCTCCATTTTATATAAATCGCTGCTCGACAGTAAAGTTTTAATGATGAGTCAGTTCCGAATCCTGATCTTAACTAAAAGCAATGAAAGTTGGCTGTGAGGTCCACTGAAAGTTCATCAGGGATGAGTTTGTTCGTGGCCAGTGATAGCCGACGCGACGGTTACAGCTCGAGACTCGTCCGAGTCCCCGCTGTACTCACAAGACCAACTCGCTAATAATGTTCTAGAAACTTCGCGGTTTCTACCATCGCAAGTTTTTCAGGTAACTTATGTCGATTGATAGCTAAATATTATTACCAGTTTTTCGAATGAAGCACAGTACTCACTATTGTTAAGTAAATCCCAGAGTATTGTCAGAGTACCAAATACTTCTAGTTCTTGCTTCTAGCCGAATCCAGCTTATAGAAATTTTAGAAATGTCTTTTATCTGCTCTCAAATAGGTTTATAATAATTGTTAGACTCAATATCTAAGTCGGAATCCTTAATCAGGTGTGATTACAATAAAATTACACTACTTATATCATTAACACAATCGAATTTTTGCCAGTGTACCTTTCTATATTGTAAGCAACATAAGTCTCTAACGAACTGGGATAGGAAGACACGATTAGCCATAAAAATCCGAGACGCTGGTCAGTGATCTGTGTGTATCATCCGTCAATGGCTAACAGTCGGCCAATCAGAGCACAGAACCGGTGCAGCATCACTGCTCAATTTTATCGGAATTTGTTTTCATACAAAACACAATACATCACCGCTCTACGGCTATGAGGCCTATTGGATGGATATGGATTTGTAATTATTGAAAGCGTTCGAGCGAGTTGCATGTGATTGGTGGTCAATATTGACAGCGGTCTAACACGCCGGTTGTCTGCTCAAATATTGGTCCGGCGCACACCACAGCACCACATCACGTCATCACCGACCGCCCGCGCCGGACAGCCTGGACTATTTATCGCCTCTAAACGACTACGGGAATACCTTGTGATTTCATAATAATATGGAGACGACCCACCAGAAGGTAAAATAATGCTCAGTATTTCATAAGTCATACGGTGGGTACCTGTTGTTGTGGCGCTATCATCACTGGACGGGGCGAGACAGGCAGGATTATTATTATATTTGTACCAAATCCGACCGTTCCGGAGGATTAGCGCGTTCAAACAAACTCTTCAGCTTTATATATTAGTATAGGATTATAAAGAGATGGACATTAAAGGAATAGTTGGTTAACCATTCGCTTGCTGCATATTGTAATATGGAATTTCACACTTCTGCGACAATATATAAATAGACATGTTTACGGTTTGTTTGTTTATTTATACTAGCGGGAGGCTTCATGGGTACCACCATCTTGCTTGTTCCTCCCGCTTTAAAGCAGCTTTGCTGCGTTTATGTCACCGCAGTGTTCTTATGTATCAGGATAGGCCACACATTAATGGTTTGGCTGCGCTAGTTCCAGGCAAATTAGTTTATGTGAATACGCCACCAGGTGGCACGGCTGCCAGTTCGCTCTGGATGCAACTAACATAAAAAAGCATTACAATTATTTTCCACCTTTTAAAGTGGTTTCGTTGACCACCCGACCCCGCGTCGACCCCTGCCCTTCGAGCTCATGGGGTATTGGGATCGGCCAGCAGCCGTTGGCTATAACAGAAGTGCTTTCATTATTAAATTATAGATGAGATGAAGAAAAAGGAAAAACGCTCGCTCGCAAAACGTCGCGAAGGGTTCGTTAGCAGTTGGCGATCTAATTTATAAATATGTTTTGTTTGTCTAACAACTTTAAGTGTGTCACTGCCGACAATCGATGAAATATGGCCAAACAAGTGATCGCGTGCGTCGTCAGTCTTCACACCCCGTGACGCCCCTCCGGGGCTCCCCCGGGGCGGCGCGGCGGGGCACCGGGGCCCACCGCCACCTGACCAAACACCGCTCGACATACAGACCCGGTCTAGACTACGTTAATCGACGACGTCCACCGTATGATCAATACACGCGTTGCTTCATCCTTCCTACTGCAAATAGGCAACTTGGCGGACGAGACAGCCTCGATTATGTTATATCGTTCCCGAGGCCCGTATTGTAAAATTCCGTACACGAAAGCTTTACCGTTGCCAAGAGGAAGATGTACAAACGTAACAGGTGACGGTTCCCACGCAAACCACACGCGCTTCCATGCAGCAGCAGTAGCAGGGTGGTTAACGGACTGTTCGTTGGCTTCGGCTTGTTTGCGCAGTTATGTGTCCAAATAAATCCGCAATAAGAAGCGAATAACAATAAGAATGCTATTTAAAGTGTAAAACGTAGTCCGTGGGCGGTGGGCTCTCATATTCGGCGCGGCCCAACGTAGTCCGTGGGCGGTGGGCTCTCATATTCGGCGCGGCCCAACGTAGTCCGTGGGCGGTGGGCTCTCATATTCGGCGCGGCCCAACGTAGTCCGTGGGCGGTGGGCTCTCATATTCGGCACGGCCCAACGTAGTCCGTGGGCGGTGGGCTCTCATATTCGGCGCGGCCCAACGTAGTCCGTGGGCGGTGGGCTCTCATATTCGGCGCGGCCCAACGTAGTCCGTGGGCGGTGGGCTCTCATATTCGGCACGGCCCAACGTAGTCCGTGGGCGGTGGGCTCTCATATTCGGCGCGGCCCAACGTAGTCCGTGGGCGGTGGGCTCTCATATTCGGCGCGGCCCAACGTGGTATGTGGGCGGTGGGCTCTCATATTCGGCGCGGCCCAACGTAGTCCGTGGGCGGTGGGCTCTCATATTCGGCGCGGCCCAACGTAGTCCGTGGGCGGTGGGCTCTCATATTCGGCGCGGCCCAACGTGGTATGTGGGCGGTGGGCTCTCATATTCGGCGCGGCCCAACGTAGTCCGTGGGCGGTGGGCTCTCATATTCGGCGCGGCCCAACGTAGTCCGTGGGCGGTGGACTCTCATATTCGGCGCGGCCCAACGTAGTCCGTGGGCGGTGGGCTCTCATATTCGGCGCGGACATTGGGCACGGTCGAGAGGGTCTGCCGAGTCCCACAGCTATATTGTGGTGGGATATGATTCCGCAAGCGACATCACTTCCGATACATAAAACAGTTTAGGCTAATATTTAAATCATTGATTACGAGATCAACTCACCAGACGGTATTAACTGTAAATCTTATTAAAATTATTGTAATTATTCTAAAGCTATCTAATTTAAGGCCCCCATCTGTGGCTAATTCCGTCAATGCTAGCGATCTCTGCTGCAAACGATACTATCCCCTATCGCCCGGCGATAGAGTTGTAACTGTTACCACGCGACCAAATTAGCGATAAGAACAATAATTACTGTCATAAATGTAGCACCTTAATACCTGTCCGTGGGATTATAGAACTTATGGAAATGCACACAGGGAGGGGTATGGTTCGACGACATAGTCGTTGTAGTGTCAGCGTCGCCCGGGGTACAGGCCAACAACAATGGAAGCCTATCTGGGTCATTGACGATGCTGCGGCGCTGGCACCCGAGCCTGCGCCTGCGCACTCTAACACGCCGTAGCTCTAGACGATGTCATCATCATCATTATCACCGATGCCATCCGCCGACCGTTGGACAAGCCATCACATGAGATAATCTGACCCTAGCGGCCGACTGTCACGGCTACCGGCCGCAGATTGATCGGTGGATCCATCATTGGATCTATCTCTAATCTCTATATGGACATCATAAAAAATCGGTATAACAATTATCATTATTTCTATAATTACGACCTTCTTTTGTCGAAATAATAACCGCCAGACAAAGATTCGTATGTTTTTAATCGGTTACAACTTCACAAGTTTAGTGTTAGATCTAACAGCGATAGTCTGACGCGAGTCAGTGCGGTGTGGTACTCGTATATCTGGATCCCGATAGCGAAGTCTCTTTCCAATATAATCACAACACAAGCCAAATTAATAGTGACTTTTGACTGAACACGTCATGAGTTACGGTTTACTTATATTACCGATATAGTATACTATAGCAGCTACAGTTATAGTATAACTATAGTACAATAGCACCAACTGACAATATAATAGTAACGGCGTTATGTTACTATTACTTTAACAAACTCACAAAACACTTATCGTCCAGTTACACGAGTGTAACTGCATTATTACGAAGTCAACAAAATTCTAGAATTATTCTCTAAACAAATGATGTGAATATTTAATAGATCAACAGAAAAAGGAAGAGGTTTTATGACTTCCTGTTTAGAAGTGGCATTTCATATAATTTTTGAAACGGTTCTTGCATAACATTACTCACATTTGATCACTCAACAGTCGATGAAGCTATTATTGTACGAGTATGACTCGCGCATTCCAAATACAGGTTTAGCAAACACCATCTACGAACACATACACAATTTCAAATATTCTCTCACAGCTGAGGTGTCCGAGTGGTTAAGGAGTTGGACTTGAAATCCAATGGGTTCTACCCGCGCAGGTTCGAATCCTGTCCTCAGCGAATGTTTCTTTTTTCAGTTTTTAAATTTACAAATCGTTTTTTAATGATTAATATTTTTTCGTAAAAACTGTTAATTTTTTAAATAAATGTCTCGCGAAATTTTTATTAGTTCGTTTGGTTATTTTATTTTCTATACATAATTTAAAGAGCAAAAAAATTTACGGGAAGGTCACAAAAATGAGATTATTTTAATAGCAAATTATAAAACGAGCGTAAAAACCAATTAATGTAAGCAATTAAAATGGTTGGCAGATGTTAATAGTTTAGTTTATGTGCAACTTGACCGTGGAGTGCTGCTGCTGGTGGTGATGGTCAATCTAGGGTACACAAGTAGTAACACAGGGCAAAAACAACAAGTAGGTATCAAGTGACTGATAAAGAATTATCAATGCATCTTCCTGCAGCACGAGGAGATTTTGCGATAAATTAATTATTCAAAATTGATTAAAAAGGTCTTAATTTATTTCCCAGGAAAAATTTGGCATCTTTGGCAAATCGGCATCTCTCGCGTCACAAGTCACTTCTAGCACTGTCTTGATTCTAGCGGCGGAGTGCGATCTAAACATGAGCCACCGGTCGCACCTTCAAAACATGAGTTTCGAAGACTCCGCGAGTACCTGGGGTTGTTAAAACTTTGGATGTTTATGACGGATGAAACTGACGACAACAAGACCGCACCGTGTGAGTGCTAATATCATTAAAGATGTGCATCTCATCAAACGACTCATGCGGCCTAATCGATGCTTTGGAACAACCCAACTACCGTCATTGTGGTTTGCCGAAAACCAGAGTATCGCTCGATTTTTGTGCTTACGCTTCTGATTACATGCGACAGACGCCCGCGTCGTGAGTCGTGTCGCGTGCGTCCCAACCCCGCGAACAAAACGACTTCACAACTGAGCATCGGCCATTGTTCTACTAATTGATTCACATTTTGTTGTACTTTTCATTTAACTTTTAAACTTTCCAATATTTGAAATATTTGTTACGAGTAATGATAACGTTATCCTATAATATTATGTTATAGACTTTAAGCACAATTCAATCATAATAAACGATAAGGTGAGTAGCCGCGTATGAGAACATAAAAAGTTGACGATGGATTATACTTATACCGTGTAAACGCCGTTGAAGACAATCCGTGATAACACATTTTACCGGACACTATTCTACTAACAAACCTTTTGCTCCGAACACAATTCTTAAGTTTATCAATTAGCAAAATAAATCTTAAAACGACCTTTGACCGACGATTTTTGACTTATCTAAGGTCATTGAAGAAGAAACGCCACATATCTTTTGTTGCTTTATCTATAGAGAAACCTCGGACCTCGCCTGGGGAAATGACTATTATCAATTTAAAATAATTCATAATATTATTATAAATTTTCTATAGGACTTTGTCTAGCCAATAATATTCAAAATTGAATCTCCGAAGTTGATGTAAAACACAGCATCGCAATTTGATATGAAGTATCTCGCTAATAACTGAAATGAAATGGCTGCATCTAGTGTAGCGGTACGCGTGTGCGGCGTGTCCACTGTCCACGGCTGCGGGCTGGCTGCTGGCACGACGCGTGGCCCACCGCGTGCCGAGCTCTGCTCACGTGCGCTGGTAACAACCTCGTCTACGACCTTCCTCATCATATTTCTTTGATAGAAACAAAAATTGTCAACCCAAATGGCTAGAACAGCATTGATTAACGTTGGCGAATCTGACGCAGTACAGGCCAAAGGGAAGACAATAGAGTACGGTCGAATCGAATAAAGAACAGGCGACGGCTGCTGCTCCTACCGAACCTTTACTAGTCACGTTGATATCTTATAAATCTACGATAGATTTTAAAACTACAATAACAATTGTCATTACTTTTTCACCTAGAGAACAATTATAAGCAAATGAGCAAATGCTCGATTTACTTGTAAAAAGTAGAAACCTCTTTCGCCTCTACCGTAGGAACTTCAAACGAGTGGCGCTGACGGCCGTCCTCCACGAAACCACTCCGCCGAGGGTCCTCGCCCTTTTGATGTAATGGAAGGAGGACAAGGGTCTGGAATGTATTAACGCGATTACAACTGAAAAAGAGTCCATCCTTATAGATAAATATTAAATACATACAATATTCGTCTATTAGTAAGAATTAATATTAACAATACAAAAGTAATGCGCCTGGAATAGAACATGTTACGAACAGACACTTTGTTTAAATATATACACAATTAAGCCCTCGGTAAACGCCTAGCAAACTAATACAAAATGGTCACAGACAATAGGGGTCACATCCTCTCCCTTACTATAAGATTACCCAACAGATTAAGGTACCTATCCCAAATAAAAATGTAAGAAGTATTATAGACTGGAGTCAAGGCCAGCAGGCATGATACGACAGATGTTAGGTTACCGGACAGCACGTTTATCTTCTAAATGGCTCGCTGCTTTATTCCTATTTACCTAAAAAAACTTTAAGGTCACCTAATCCGTGTCATCGTGTGACGGGAGCCCGCTCACGTGGCCAGCATCCTGGTGACTCATCTCGCGCAGACGCCGCGCCGCCACCAGGTATTAATTACACATAATGTATACGTTACTTCCTCCATTGCTGATAATACGCCGTGAGAAGCGATCGATCAGTGATTAGGATTGACCCCGGGATTAGTCTTGAGGAGGCTAGAGTTCGATCTTAATTTACAAACCGTTAATAAATTCAATTGTTCTCCACAACATTACTGTAATCTGTCATATCTGCACAGCGGAAAAGAGCCCTATGTAATGTGCATCAAACAAACTATATTGTCTTATCTATATAACGTACACTTTGAGAGTAAGTTCTAGAACCATCCGTGTCGTAAATATTATTGAAATGACGAATTCCTTCTCAAAACAAATAAGATGCGTTTAGTACAAGGATACGTGGGCATGACACATCAACTCGCATCCTCGATTGTGGACCGTGCTCCGCGGTGTTAGGGTGTGGTATCGCATGCGCCGAGCAGTAGGAAAAAATCACCGTGTAATTTTAGTTAATTGTAAATTCCTTTTTCGTCGCGGCCGAAGGTCTCCGTGCTGAGACGCTCCAGCGGCGGTGAGTGCGGTGACACACACTCGCCGAGCGTCTGCGATCGTGAACGACGGTCGTATTCTATCAAAGCTTGGCTACTGACACACTTAAGGGTTGGATTCTCAACATGAACGTACAGAATAACCCTCAAAGAAATCAAATCATATATTTTATATCTACCTCAAGTAAACCTGGTGTTTTCGAAACAAGATTACATAGGGTTTTGTTTAGTGCACTAAATATTTTTAGCACTTATTTCTAGGTCTATAATATAAAAGGTGATTGAAAAGTGTATTATATAAATGAAATTATGTAACGCGCCTTTTTTTAGTGCTCAAACGTAACAAAGTTTTATCTAAATCTATAACGTTCATTAGACCTGCGCGTGTCTCTGCTGACTGCTCTTACGCAACAATAGATACCAACTCTATATTATAAAACTTCTCATAAGCTGAATATGTGTCAGTATCCGTCGTCCGTGTCTGCCGATTAAAGATCATCAGGATTTCCTCAATATTTTCGTCACCGTCCTGGCCAAGTAACCTGAGTCAAGGCTATTATGAAACAATATTAAGTCGTTGGCCGTGTGATCGTTTGACTCGTGTGACGTCATCTGTGAAGACGATACGACACGATTTAAACCGTTCATAGCCTTAGGAACTATGAGTGTACAATCTGAGAAAAGCTTTCTTACAAGTTCTTCACGATTATTTAATATATCATTTTGGAGAGATATATCGATCACGAATTCACCAGATGTGTAAATTGTGGCTTAAAATATACACGGCTGGATTATTTAGCATAATTCAGTAACAACTTCACAAATGTACCGTTAATATGTAAAGAATGTGTATTAATATCTGAGCGAAGTTCGCCGGAATGTCACATAACTGTAGTGTGTTTGTGTAACGGTCAGCTCCCGCCGCGCGGCCTGCCGCCTGCAGCCTGCCGCCTGCAGCCCGCCGCCTGCAGCCCGTAACCTGCGGCCTGCAGCCTACCACCAAGGTCATTCCTCGGGTGTTTATAATCGTACGCAATATTAAAAAGGTTTCTATATGAATGTAAACAGTTAAAAATACCGACTAAAGGGCCCTACGAATGGATACAGCTCTATAAAGTTCGTTCTTGTAATATTTATTCGTTTATTTTTAAGTGGGAGGCTAGCAATGGCCATAGGCATCCACACAGCTACTATCTATCTATCAATCTACTATTAATCATAAATGTAAACTAGGAAAATAAGTCGACCTAGAATACACCCCTGTGGGACCCCCACTAATTCTTCTAAAAGTATTTTTTACTATTTATCTCCACCCTTTCAAGTCATATTATTGAGATAAGAATTCAAAAGATCCAAAGATTCAAAAGATAAAGTAGGTACGTACCGTACCATCTATGCCGAATGTCCTGATCAATATATAAATGAAGAATAGTCCACATCAGCGACGTGATGTGGAGAGTGTCGCTAGGTAGTGAAGCAGTAGAGTGTGAAGAATTGTACGGGGGAAGAGAGCGTCCAAGCAGGTGTACCCCGTGCATCTCCCGCGGTCCTCTCCGTATGCCGAGGGTTGGGTAGGAGCATGGATAGGATTGTGGGTGACGATCTGTTGTCCGATATGAAACTGTAAGCTATCAGTAGAAACGCATTTACTTTTAATCAATCTCAACTCAAACTTGCGACCGTCTTTTAAAATAATATCTCATCGCTCAACCACTACGCCACAGGGCCCGTTTGAGAATATCGACCTCAAAGCCTGTCACTGCAACCTCTGACATATTGTATAATTTGGTTAGCGGTCGCTAACGAGCGACGCACACAGCGCCGGTGCGCCAGGGCCGCCCATGGCCCCGGCAGGGCCGCATACAATTAGTATGTTTAGGAGCACCACAGCCCGGCTCTCTCGCGCAGGGCTGTTCCGATGCATGGTTTTCCTTCTCGTCTCAATGTCAACTCGACCTCAAAACGTAACACATGAACACATGGAATAAAATGTAATATTTAGGTAAAACTACTCGCGATCTTTTCTGTGATGACTGATGAGATCACTCGACCAAGATATAGACAGATAGACACGACTGATATAGATGTGACAAATAAGTTTTGTGATTGGATTTGGAATGCGAGAGATACATTAGATTCTCTCCAAAATTCCCGTTGGGAATGTCCTTTACAGTGTGGTCGTTAAACTACTCGTACCGGAAGATACGATGTGAGTCGCGATTACTCGAATCAAAAGTTTCGAGCACACGATTAGAAATCCTAGCCCTAAATAGGATTCCCGAAGCCTTGGCACTGCATGTACTAAGCACACGGCCGTCATAATATTCCGCACGCACACAGCAGGGGGCACTCGCAGCGGAGACGAGACGCCTGCGTGACGCGGTCGGCTAGCTACCACTCACCAGCGACAGCTCACTCACGTAACAGAAGATACCGGCGTTACTGGGGCAGCACATTCGCACTAAAACATAACCCGGCCGCGAGTCAAGAGTTTAATTCCCTGCTCTAGTCGTGTCTTTGTTAAGACGTTGTTTTCCAGCGTTTTAACTCATCTATTTATAGGTTATTGCGATCGTTCCTAAACTAATAAACTCAAATGAGTTATTCTATCAAATTAAAACAAAATATCCTTTTTTCGTAAGTAAATATCTTTTACATTTGAAATAGGTCAAAATAAGGAAGTCTATTAAACTATTTTAATGTTACCTTGGCCCTAACTGGTAACTACACGGCGGTGACGGTAAGTCATTCGTGGTTACCATCGCGTCGGCTGCTGGGTCAAGCGTACTGACCGTTAACCGTCGATACTCAGTTGTCACCGGCTACAATAACCGACATTCTATCGGTGTATATAGATGAGACCTTAATGATGTAGACCTTAATGACAGTAATCGAGCTTTTCACGATAACTATAGCACTGTATGTATAGCGGAACTGAAATCACAGCGACGCGTCAGGGGCACTCGGCACGGAGCGTGAAGATTGAAGACATTAGGCAGCCAAAATCAATTTGTTTTGTCATAGTAGGGAACATCACAGCGGGGAGTGGGAAGACATTAAACAAAAAACGTCTATTTATGTAAAGATTTTCCTCCTACCGGCTAACCGCTGCTGTGCCTACGTCACTGTATGCACATAATATCGTCTGAACGTGTGCATATGCATTAAGTTACATCATCTATATTCTCATGTTATAAAGAAAAAAACTTTGAAAATTTATATTATATTATATATATTTAATATTTATCTAAAACGCGTAGACTATATCAAAAATGAGAACGAGTACAAGTTTAGTGCAAGTCTTAGAGGCCTTAGCTCTATAGATATAATAGTATTGATTTGCAAACATTACTACAATATTAATACATATTATTACCTTATAATTAATATCATATATTTACGCTTCGTTCGTTTAGCAGAGATGTACGTTACTGTATCTATAACGAAACCATTTTAACCAAATATTAATGATATTAATCTATTTATCTTAGTTTAACAAATGTTGAGGCCATCAGGGTTAGCGACCATCCTCACAAAAAATATAATATCTTGAAAGCTTTATTTTAATGTTTGTGGTAAAACCCAACACGCAGATGCGCTTCAATTTCCCCTCCATCCAAAAAGATTACTACGCTCACCAACACTTTACCTCACCAACACTTAGCAAACAAAATAAATACTAAAGTACTAACTACTGAGACTGAACAAAGCGTTTAGTTTAATACCATGGACTGTGGAAATTAATAATTAATTTAAAATTGCAGACAATTTGTATGATCAATATCTGCTAAGGGTCATATTATACGTATTTGTATAAATCTATTTCCGTTCCTTGTAGCCGGAACACAAGCTCTTACGAACTTACCACGGGATTAGGTTAACGCGGTGTGATTGTTGCATATTTTATTTATTTATATTACTTACTACTATGTACTTTACTCTTACGGATAATTGTTGTTTCAATTTTGGTCCAAATTAAGTTAAAAAGTTATAGGTAAAATTAACAACATGAAATCTTATCTTAATTGGACTGTTCACTGATAAGGCACAAACAATTTAGATAAGAACCAATAAGTGAGTTAACATGATAGGTATCAGGATCGCTCGCAGATGACGCGGTGCGCGTGAGTCATGCTGGTGGCCGGCGGCCGGTGATTGATGACTCACGATAACGGACTCCAGCGCGGGCCTCACGGAACAGCGACCACTGACCACAGCATCGATGCCATCAGCCAGTACAGCTCAGTGGCTAACGTGTCACGTGCGCCGGGGGAGAGCAACTCGAGGGTGAGGGATTAAAGGAAAATCCTCACAATAACAAGAAGGCCCGAAACCCTGTTCGTTCACCGATCCGCAAACCTTAAGAGACCTGAAAATTTGATCTTCCAATTTGGTTGTATCATGCCATACTTGTCTATAACAACAAAATAAAGAAGCATTGTAAAAGTTTACTACCAGTACCTATATCACTATACAATGTATGGCATCAGCGGGCTATGATGATGACGACCACGCTGTGAGGACCTCTTAACCTGTCTTACTACCTACTATAGTGTTCTACATTATAAAAAATGTGTCACTAGTTCCCAACATTCTATACAGGCACATATACATCGGAAATGAATATGTAGCCCAAATCAAGGTACTGCAAATATTTGACGTTGCTTGTTGTCAAACTTACGATTTACCTATATAATGGCTCGTTTTTGACCACAAAATCCGAAAGGACGCGAAGCAGTATCCCTTGTAATATGTATAAGTATCTAAATATAGAAATCATTAGTACGCACGTTTTCTAATAACTTATGTAGAACGCATGTCAGGCACACGGGCGCGCGGCGCGGCTGGCGTATTCCGTCGGCGTGCGCGAGGAAAGTGCAGCCGCGCGGCCGCGTGCGCCCGTGTGCGTACACCGCCGGCGCGGCCGCGTGCGCCCGTGTGCGTACACCGCCGCCGTCTACGGCGACACGACCGTACGCAGTACGCACCGTCCGAGTTACTAACGTTCAAACTATCCAAACGTTATAAAAAACGACAGTGTTCCAAAAGAAATTAAAATTCTAATTACAATCAAAGATACATATTTTGTGCACCCTTTTATTAAAAAACTATTTAAGAGGCACAAAAATATAATAATATGAACTATAAAACTAACTATACAGTATATTAAAGTAGAAAGAAATTGAAGATCAAGCTTTGTGTGGCAAGTCAACAGAATACTAGAGTTTGCTCACTTTAGTTTTCTGTTGACTGCTCGCCCCGTCCGCATCCGTGAAATAAGGCGACTAACAAACTCCGTTGCAATATAAAATATTCACTAAGCTTAGTAATTAAGTTCCTTCGATTATTAACAAGAATATAGAGGTATTTTCAATATCTTATCAAAATAAAAAAGAAATTAAGATGAAAATTTTCATATTTTCATATTTCCTGCCATCCAATGGCTTAGCGCTGGCCCGAAAGACGAACTTATAAGAATGCAAACAATAGCCACATTGGCTCACCACGATACTTGCGCAACCGTGCACTTTCACTTCACCACTAAATCGAACTAGACTTTTGGACTCACACGTAATACCTAGCGCTTCTCTCCACGGACGACACTGATACTAGAAACCTAGTCTCGGGAACATCTCTAATCATTAACTCAAAACGAACTAATTAACATATAGAACTCAGGTTGATTAATTTGACTCTATTTTTTAGCAAAAATCCAACAAATTCAACATGCAAAATCCATTAATTTTGAGATTTCGACCTTAAACCATGAATCCGGCTCGAGCGACCGTTACTAGTTTAAACGCCAAAACCGCAGACACCGAGCCCAAGCCGACGAATTAGCTTGCGGCTAACATCATCAGAGTAAGATTGGGTTGTTAATAAATGGGTTAGATGCCATCACTCAATGATGGGAGGCGTTGCGACACTACATCACTAGATCTTCAAAAACATACCTACCATTATATATTTCCACAAAGATGTTCAAGCAATGCTCACGCCGAGATCTGTATCGAGAGCTAATTACATGGAGGCGCGCACGTAACGGCCGGTGGTCGGTGGTGACGTAACAGACCAGGCATCAGATGCAGCCGACGCCGGCAGCTCATTGCCATTCCGGCTGCGAGGGGCCGCTGGCACTAGCGCCGCGCTTTGCGACATCCTCCTTTGAGAATTATCTTTTTCTATAAAGTTACTAATTAAAATGAGCAGTGTGCTCGTGAACCACGGACGGCAGCCGGCAGGTACCAGGATACCAGGCGGTAACCATTACCCGGTGCTAAACCACTCACAAACACCGATCAGACTGAACATGTTTACGCGGTCGGATAGAGATGACACATTGATCGTGCAAGTTGTATGACACGCGCCGGGATTCCAACCGGTGACTCGCCACCGTGACCTCCACCAGTCTCCGGCAGACTGACGAGTGGTGGAAGTCATCTGAATAGTAATAACCGCTGGTGTATAGTCTGTCGAAAACCGAAAAGAAATGTCTGACTGAGATATACAGGTTTCATGTAGGTTGTATTTGGCTTAATGTTGTAGGAAAGTAAATAAGACCGAAAAAGATTTATCTCATTAAGATTTCAATTTGAGATAAAGTTCGTCTCGCGCCCAGGGTTGACCCAGAGGACCAGCTCGTCGTGCAATCACTTCCGTGTCGCCGGTTCATATGTGATTACCTACTCATTAAGCCGAAGTCAATAACTGTTAATAACCATGCTCTGAAGCTTTTAGTGTGAAAAGCTCTGATGTTTTTTAATGCCTAAATGTTGCGTTGAAATATTTTATTGGAGAATCGCCACTGTTTTTTAATAAACGGTGTATAAAAGGGGCAAACCTAATTATTTCTCGATAAAATGTAAAGCTACAGACTTATAACAAGCGTTGTATTATTTTAATTTGCACAAAATTAGCTCTACATAATGTAATGTGGAGCGTTCAAATCGTTTGTTTCGCAAACATTAGCCTGTTCATTGTTGTAACATTTTCCTTCTTGAACTTTTGCGAGTCCTAACTGGACACCCATGCAGTCCAGGTCCTGGATATTCATCATGAAGCTCGAGGTCACTTCGTTTAGATTAGATAAATAGAAGAGCTAACAATAGGCAGTAATTGCCCGTATGACCTAGGTCCTGGAAATCTAATCGCCGATCATCTAGCCCGCAGCATCAATTACACTCCTGTTTCTTGCGATTGGAATCTCGTGATGAAATAATAAGCGACATATTGGAACAGTAAGTATATTATGTTTTAGTCTTTTTTATATATCTTATTTTTATATATCTAAGATACATTTCTGCTTAGTATATAACTTACGCGCCGTACACGCTAGCCTAATTCAGCTTTCTAATCTACTCTACCGAAATACCGATTGAGCTTAAAAGCCGTCAGGCTTAAAAGTATAGACCTTTCGAAAAAAATAATTCGAATCTAGTGTATCTTATACTTAAAGCACTAAAGGAAAATTAGACAGGTACGTCTTTTGAAATCAATAAGAAATCAGCAAATTTTTGCTTGTTTGATCCACATGAAACATTTAAGACGCTACTTGACCCCTTTTTAAGATCCTTCATAATGTTTACCATCACTCCTTATCATTCTTGTCATGTTTTGTTTAACCTTCAACGTGGACTAGCCATTGGGACAGTTTATCCTCTATTAGTTCCTCTAATGATCGTTACGGTCGTTGCTTCACAATCGCCTGACCTTCGGGGTATGGGCGCCGATGGCAGAGCCAGGGAGAGGCGGGCTCATAATGCAGCCGACTGCATTGACCGTCGTCTTTATTAATTACGACCCACAGCTCGGGACCGTAACTACTGCTACTGCTGTGCTAAGGTCGTAGTACGCCAGTAGAGTAACGCTGACACAATCTCAAGATAGCTACCATCTGGGTGCGTTCTCCAGACTACAGCCTCGCGTCCGTGTACCATATATTTTGTTTTTGGAACATGTAATATTCGTCACACGGCGCATCATACGTTTTAACTGTAGAAGGTAAGTGGTTTATACTCTACCCTGGCGGTCGGCGGCCAGCGTGAGGACGCTCGCCCGCGGCGCGCCGCCGGCGTGGTTGCGCAACCTCTGGTACCAGCACTTGGTATGCCACCACACAACACTAGCACCGTTTTAATTGCATAAGTGGCAGGATATCAGCCGCCACCTCACCATTACTATTCTGCTAGGATATATTATTTTGTATCAGCGGCTGGCTTAGCTCAGGTGAGCGGGCACTACGGTGATCGTGGGTTCGATTCCCGACACAGGCCGCCAGTTTATATTTGGTATTCGGGTACGCTATACTATTCATGTCTAAGCCTAATAATAGTAAGTAAGTAATAGTAATAAGTCTAATATCTGCTTTTTATTCACATATCTTCAATTATTCCTTTAACTGATAGTTATAAAATAAATTTTATACAAACTTAAGCCGCGAGTACGGCTCCCTGGTGTGTTACACAACTCTAGCGCCCTCAAAACATGCACCAATATTTTAAAATGTTAATTACTAATTCATTATCGCACACGACCAAAGACTTAGTAGTAACAGAAAAATTACGAGTATGCCCTAGATACGCCTACTCATCATGAACATCGTGTTCGTGGCTGGACGCGTCAGCGATCGACCACCAAACCGGCTCCCCCCTCCCCCTGCAGCCCCAATCAGACCAACACTAGTATTGTAACACCACTCGCAAAGGTCTACATCAATACCTGGATGTGGGGCATTAATTAGATGGAGCTGATGGATCTGGTGCCTGCGTACACATTTCTTGACATCCGTCGTCCTCGTTTGATTTGTGGTAATGCAAAGTGTCAATACATAATATAATATCTAAACATGTTTTTATAGCTTTCTGTATGCAAGTGTTGATGGCGCGCTGAGGTCGTTGCTACAATTAACAGTCCCGCGGATGCGCACGCGCAGCCTTCGCAGATCTACGCGAGATGCCGCCTCATTGCCGCGCCGGCGACGATATCTTAGATCTCGCGCCACCACCAATACATATGATATGTGAATGCTGCTACATACGCAATAATTATAATATGAGGAAAAGAGCCCTAAACGCATAAAAAAGTTTATTTCGGTCAGTTTCACCCGGAGCCCAGCTTCTGTTAAACTCCTTGTACTCAATCGGGATCTGTTAGTTATAGCTCGGCCATCGTCTGCGTTTATCCAACGGCCAATGTTAATTGTTCATTTAGAAGCTCAAAGGAAAATTTATTATTTATCATTATTTTATTTTATTTAGTTTTTAAGATCGTCAGTAAACGAGATTCCCAGTTTGTATTATCAAATATAACGTCGTCCGTCCGTCGTCGTCTCGTCGTTTCTAATCTGTCCAGTCGTAGAGGTAGATCATATTCACACAAAAATCCGTAACGAAAACGTAAAATCGACGCAGACACCTCAGGCGCTATAAAACAGTTAGACCGATCTAACTTTGAGCCAATTAAATATCTCTATTGAGTCGGTCTCCCGTCAGTCAAAGAGTGTCCCGGGCACTGCGCCAAAAACTGCAAAATATTTATTAAAGTAGCAATAAGTGTTGTTCATGTGCAGTCTTTCTGCCGACGGGGTGGCGCCCCCTCACCCCCTAGCCCCCTAGTCCATCACTCCAGGTTACTACATTTAGGGTTATTTGATGCATGTTGCTGTATTTAAAATGCATTCCTGCTAAAAATGTGATTGTGTTTAATGTGCACGCATATTACAAATATGTAATACGAAGAAATGAATTTTAATATTGCCATATGGATTGGAGGTTTTATACTAACAATATTTTTGTACTTATGTATATGTTAGTGTATGGGCCATGTGCCTGAAATAAACGATTTATTATTATCAAAGGAACTAACTAACAAGAGTTGCAACTCCGTGTTCTAGCCTATCTCTCATTTAAGAAGTAGCTCCAAAAGGATTTCATTTGAAGTTTGATTCGCAGGAGAGTAGGTACTCGTATAGCAGTAGGCTGTACAAGGCTTTATCTTTATCTCGAGGCATGTGCTTCTGGAAAAGTCGTCACGTCACGAGACACCTGAACGTGACGATCGACGAGACGGCCTCGATAATGATGTAGGTACCGAGATAGCGTCATCATCAGCCTCTGTCCGTCCACTGTTCAATATAGGCCTCATATTATACAATATAATCATCTTTTCCACAGGATAATATCTTTTTAGATGATATTTTATATTTATATGAATCCATAAAACAGCAAAATAATTAATCGGATAGCTTATAATTCTAATTCTCTTCTGATTAATTATAAAAGCTAGCTACTAATTATCCTACTAATATTATAAATCCACCTAGTCTTTTCCTACTAATATTAAAGATGCGAAAGTTTGTATGTTTGTTACTCCTTCGCGTAAAAACGACGAAATGGATTATTATGAATTTTTAGTATAGTATAGCTTACACATCAGAATAACACACAGCCTATAATTTATCCCCTTAGTTCCACGGGATTAACTTGTAATAACTTTTTAGATTTTTTTAGAACATCATCGAGGACCCTACGTTATCAAATTATCCGCCATTATTTTGTATACAGAGTACAAAAATCTAATGTCAAAGTTGCAGAATGGTAATTTTGAGCGTGATGAATTTTTAATCTTCTGGAGCGTGGGTTGGGACCGGCGCTAATTATCATATTTCAGGCAAACATTTCAGTGCCAATTTCGTGTCTAATATTTCAGAGATAGCACATTTTAAAATCGCGGGTTACTACGCCCTGTCAGTCTAAATACTCGCGATAAAACTAAAAACTACTGCACCGGCTGTTTGGCCGTTTTCATCAATGGATAGAGTGGTTTTCGAGGAAGGTCTATTAACTCTTTGTAAACATTGGCTAAATATTATATTTGTGAGAGGTGTCGGAAAAATAAGCAGTCGCCTTTAACTAAAACGCTCTCTTAGCCCTTGAGGGATATGACAAAAAAATATACTAAGGTATAGTGCAAATATACTAAGGTATAGTGCAAATATACTAAGGTATAGTGCAAATATACTAAGGTATAGTGCAAATTGCAATTGTGTATCTAATACAGGTTACGGCAAAGTCCGCGATAGCATATGTCTCATACATACTCTATGTCTTAAGATTGCCATAGTAGGTGCTACCTATAACCGTTCACATGTGGGCGCGGAATGAGGAGCAGCGACTGACCACGAGTAAAAAATGTATGAAGAAAATTGAAAGCGTTTCTTATAATTTTCATAAATGAAAATGTTATTTATTTTCATATAAAATATTTATCACTTTCCAAAGAGGTCTAAACAAGCGACAATTATTAGTGCGTTTTACTTTTTTAGTGCTCGGCAGGTATACTGTGACGGTTAAAATTATTTGTGCGAAAATGTTGTATGGGGCTATAGACTATTTATGGTGTTGCTCTAAAGGTTATCTTCCACGTGAAACCAAGATATCCTGCGAGCGGCAGTGACTAAACTCTCATATTTATCTCTTTTTTAACTCTCATATCACTCATATTTATATTTTAAAAAATCTTAGGCTCCAAAATTTGTAGCGTTTCTTGAGTAATAATGAAAAACGTGTAAACCTATAATAATACCTTTATCTTACTTTATGCATTTCATCATTAAGGCTGTAAAAATTTAATGAAAGTGCTACTAATTGATTAGTACAGTTATGAACCGCCGCGATCGGCATGGAGTGGTTTACTGGCGACTGGCGAGTTTCACATGGCTAGTGGCTACGTTTTTGACAATGAATCCTGACGACTGCGGAAGGTCAAGACGCAAGGTTATGTTTACCATTGTCTGAAGTTAATCATTACCTACCAATGCAACTTTTTCATAAGTTTTGAAAATTTGCGAACATCAATTGATAACAACATTAATCGTGATTCGTGTACCGACTTCCTGTTCATGTACTTTACGACGATGTAGATTATGAGTAGTTGTTTAGAGTACTCAATAGATACTGCTTCTTTAAACTTAAATTGTCGATTTGGATCTTATTTGACTTTGAATGATTTAAGTTTTGAATACAATGCAACACGTATGCAACTGAACAGAAACATAGCGATCGACGCCCATTCATGAAATATTCACAAACAATGGTGTACCGTGGACGAGCGGCGGGTCTATTTTCTCCCAGGTTCTGTTTCTGTTCATTCACAATACTATCACGTCTCTTAACAATCAATGTTGATTAAAACGGTCAAACAAATCCGAACAAAAGCTCTATTAGATGCCGGTGTACGGTTCGTCGGATTCGCAGGCTGTGGTGTGTGTAGTATGTGTAATATTACTAGTGTTTACAGGCAATTGTTTGTAAACTCACCGGCTCATGTTGTATCGCAGGGAAGTGTCACGGGTATACTGTCAGTTGTCACAGTGCACACGAGAGCCGCGGTTAGGGTAGCGCCATAGCGTGCGGCCGCGGCGAAGGTTGAGACGCGAATGCGACCGGCGGACCGCGGCGCGGCGGCCGGCGGGCGCGGTGGTGGTGCGGGGAGAAGGGCCATGCGCGCGCCGACGCATCGCTTCGCGCGGAAACGGCCTTCCATGCACCACGGCCTGCAGCCTGAAGCCTGCTGCCTGCTGCCTGCGGCTTGCAGCACGCGGGTCTTGCGACCCTAGTGAACTCATCGGCGGAGGTCATCGACGTCTACCTAATTTCTAATCACTATTGACTCGGCTATTAATTTGCCAGCTCTGTTCCGGGATGCAGCCCAATATGGCAAACGCTACTACGCTTGCTAACATTAAGCAAACAGAACCGTGCGTCTTCACGGTATTACCTATCAGGGAGAGTTTTATTCGTAATACAGATTAAATTTCTCATAGTCATAAGTACCTAAATAATAATAACAATATGACCAAAAACAATACGGTGTTTGACAACATTCAAAATACTCTATGAAATGTGGACATCCTGCGAGATAATAGTCTAAAGAAAACCATTATCACTTTTTTTGAACAAAATAATGCATAAATTTTGCATAATTCGCAAAATAAAAATGATATTTTTTTAAATTATTGATGTGAATCAAAACGCCCTGTGATTGGTGGTAACACTCGTGACGTCACACGCAAGTAAACAATATTTGGTACTACTGATTGTCGTTCGAGTTTAATGTGTTTTGGTTATTATTTTTACTTCTGAGCTATTTTTAAACAACTTTTGGACATTTTTTATAACTAGTCATTAATAGTGGTAAGTATATATAATCACAAAATGGAAGGAAATTTTGTGCAAGCGATGATGCGATAACAGCAACCTTGAACCTACATAATATGATAGACGCTTTTATGGTTGCACTTTTCTTTAAGAATAACGCTGATTATTATTCAGCTGAAGCTTAGGGGTGTTTGTTTATTATTACGCTTTCACGCGAAATTTACTCAACCGATCATCATGAAACTTTGTACACATAATCTCGGAGGTACTATAGCGAAGTATATAACGATTTACAATACATTTGAAAGATTATGAGGGAATATTTTATGCAAACTATTTTGTTTTAACAGCAAGTAGTTATAGTAAATAAATATAAATTTAAGAATGATTAGTGTACTTACCTAATAATTTAATTTAAATAATTCATGTTATTTTAAATCTATAATATTAATATAATATATATTTCTTGAGAATTATATATGCAATCTATATCTATACTAATATTATAAAGAGGAAAGATTTGTACCTATTTTTGTACGTTTGTATGTTTGTAATGAATAGGCTCAAAAAGTACTGGACCGATTTCAAAAATTCTTTCACCATTCGGAAACTACATTATCCACGAGTAGCATAGGCTAATTTTATTCTGATAAAAATAGGGTTCCGTAAGATATTTTGGTTTTTCGGACACAAGGTGTAAAAAATGTTATTTCGCGTACCAAGATCCCGTTGTAAATCTTAGTTAACGCAGGCTAGGCTGCGGGCTAGTCATATATAAATATATATAGATTATATATGATTCTATAGAATCATATATAATTTTTTTTCCAGGTACTCACAATAGTGATCTTCCCACATAAAAACATTTGTATGCATCGAAATACGGTTTGGCTCTCTTCGCGCCAATCGTAGCCACAATTTACGTTTTTTGGGATTCGTAGGAACAGAAACAAATAATTTTTCCGGAGTTTTTATAGACGTATTTGTACATTGTGGTACTACACACCATTTATAAGCCATTTCTTCCAATAAAAAAAGCAGTGCACCTTCAGAAGTATACAAGATGGATTGGTTTACTAGTGTGTGACGTCACATGCGTCACGTGACCGGAGCCATTACAAAGACGTCGTTTTTGCCGCGATTTTTACAATTTAAATTTTAACATCGTTTTTTATCCTATATACTGTAAATTTCACAGAAAAATTATTACTATACGTTTATTATATACTAAAAGAATCATTTAAAACGATTTCCAGAATTAGTCAAATACCGTATTCGTATGTTAATATTTATTATTGCAATTGCGAAGGTTTGTACATTGTGGATAGTGGATTGAGTTTAATAGTATATTTAAAGCATTGCACCAGGGCTGTTGACGTTATTAAGGCTGTACCTGAGCACTGCAGACCGCCAGTCGGCGAGAGGCAGAGATCTTAACCTGACCCCTGTTGTAAATTGGAACAAGATGCGTCCGTCCCTCGGTTCTCGGTTGGATTTCAGTCAATGTCATGAAAGTATTAAGTGTGTGTCTGTTACGGTATCCGGTGTAGCGGTCTCCAGTCCCCGGCGGCCGCGGATCTAACCGCTCGACTATCTTCGTCACATCAGTTCCATGTTGCAGTAACCTATCAACAGGTCCCCCGGGAGTAATCGGGAGTGGGGGGGAGCACTTGTTACAGCTGTCGCACGGGAGAGTCAGACAATGCTCTAGAGGGTAATGGACTCAGCGAATGGGACCACGTTAGATTCTGACTCCGCTTTGTTACCTAGAAATAAATTTTTCTTTTCTAAGTGCACCCATAAAGCACAAGACCATCTTTCGCTCACCAGTAAAGAAAAATATAGTGAGGAAACCTGCCATGCCTGATGAGATTGAAAGTCTTTGAAGATGTGTGAAGTTCGCCAACCCGCATGGGGCCGGCGCGTCGGTGAACTATGGCCCATTACCCTCTTCGTGTGATTTGAAGGAGGACCAGTGCCCAGCTGTGGGACATGTATGGGTGCATGCATGATACTGACTAGTTTTAATTGACTTTTTGGAGAAACGTAAAGTCATTTGAGACTAGCCGAGCGAAATGTTTCATAAACATCGATTATTTCATTTGTGTACAATTCAAGTCGTGGGATGCAGAAAATACGACGGCTTCTCCCTCAAAGTTGAATTAGGATTTTCACTTCAGTTGCAGGCGTTGATGGTCTACCGGAGCGAGACACATCTTCTATGACATCTCGATTGTATTTCGATTCACCGTAAGCTTTCTCTAACGTCTTCAGTGACTTCGAGCACAAATATCCAATCCACAAACCCTAAACTATGTAAATAAGAGATTCTTCTCAAACTGCGCGCCAAAATGTATTAGCTCATGACATTTACACCAATATCTTATGATAAGCGACAATACGGCCTCGACCGCAGACTACTCCTACTATGGTGAGTATAATCAAAGTGATCAGCTCTTTTCGTCGGATAAGGGAACGATGATATGATAACATGGTCAAGGTAACCCGATGCCGAGGAGTCATCGGTTCCGCGTGGGCCCGCCGCACTCACCACAGACGCCGCAGGCACCACGAGCAGCGACCCCACTCGCCACCTCGCCTGTCTCCCGTTACACGACACCACAACACTGACATTGACACATACCGCGGGTTTTCCTGCTTGCCACTTGATAAGGAAAATGTATCATGTTTATAAACAACCCTTCTGCGATTAACATCCATAATAATAAGTAGTAATCCTCAATTTTGTATGTGTAATGTGTCTGTACTATTATAATCAAGAAAAATAAGTAAATAATTAATTCCATAGTAGTTTATCGTCTATATCATCACCAGCAACATGAGTGTTGTCAGTCACCGGTCTTGTGTCTTATTCTGTAGCTCCACGAAACAGTCAGTTCCAGCTGGGGTTACAGCTTACTTGCCCGTCAAATCCATTAAAAACCTACGAAGAAGTAGAAATGACTATCTTATGTATAATGAAACGTACAGTCCAATAATCTAGGGTTAAATATATATTTCTTAGGCGTTTGTGCAGACTAGGTAGGTGCCGTTCTTGTAATATACCTGCTTGTATGTTTATCCTATCAGCTAGATATCATACTTATCTATATAGTAATTAAAACGGCAAATCTTACGGCAGAACAACTGCAAGCACTATTATAGCGAAGTTCAAAAATATTTAAGTACAAAACAAAAGACATAAAAATATGCAAACATATTATTGAAACAACATCTATTCTACAGGTCGTAATCGTAAGCGAAGAAACTTGAAAGAAAGAAACTAGCAAAGAAGAAACGAAGAATAAGGCATGGGTCTATAGATTATATTTAGTGATCACCGTAACTGGACCACATTGTAGCGAATTGAATTGAAACAAAACAATAAAAATGTTACACAAACGTCAGTTTGGCGTAATGTTTACATAAGAAGGTATTGCCGCTAATTACTGCACGTCGGTAACGCTCGCTGCAGCGAGCTGCGTGCGGCGCGCGTCGTGCGGCGTGCACGCTCGACGCCGCGTCGCGTGCGTACCCACCAGTCCCCGCTCCCCGCCCCCTGCCGCGCCGGACGCGCCCGGACGTAACACTGACGAAATGCACTCATTTGCCTTGTAAAATGAAATTCACTAACATTTTTGCATTAATTATTGTTATTATTATCGTTATGTGGCTACTCAGAGTATACATTAGTCGCATTCAGCTTAACATAGAAAGGAATGGCCCTGTGTGCATGGATACCACCAGCCCGCCTTAGTCTTCCGCACAAAAACTTTGATGTGTAGTTGCTGACACCAAGACTTGCGATCTTATGTCTAGGTAACACATGAATGAGTTGACCGGGCTGGTCTCAGTTTTGAATTATTTTACGGTAAAGGTCGACGGTAAACTTACCTATGTGACGGTCGACCCGTCTTTATATCCAACTGGCATTAAAATAAACTATTAGACCACTAGACGAATGTTAACGTTCGCTCTCAGATTCTGTTTAAATATTATCGCATGATCTAGTCGTCCAGCAAAAGGCATTCTTATTGATCGGCGAGCGTGTTTATAAAACATTAACATCCGCGTGTCTCTCAGTCCTAGGCAATATACGTCTCTCCGTATCAAACCATACAGTACAGACACTCGTAACCTCTGCGGGCAGTACCGAGCAGGCAGCACCAATCGTTGAATGCAAGGTTGTCTCCGATCGATCCGGTCAAAGAAATAGACATTAATACTGTAGAATCTTAATATTTCTGTATGTATAAACGTGATGTATGGTCATCAAAATTCAAAATATAAACGATTTTATTAAAAAAATTACATAATCACAATAGAAATACAAGGAATAGACGTAAACTTGATGTGGCATTTTTTGGCTATATCAGTAGGTAATCAGTAATTCTTTTATGGGTAAACGTTAAGGAAAAACGTCTAGAACTTATCAATAAGTACTGTACATTAAAAAAAACATACAGTCGAATTGATAACCTCCTCCTTTTTTTGAAGTCGGTTAAAAAAGGTGGTAAACGATATTACAAAATAAAATAATTTATTGAAGATAGCACTCCTTGGGAATACTAATTGTTAGCTACATTTAACAGATCAGCTGGCGACGGAGTAGACTCGTAACCAGCAGTCCTCATCACCCACGAACATCCACGAGATGACCTGGCTGCGGGAGGAACGCCCTTCGTAATAGTTGCAGGTGTCGGAGACATTAAGGCTATCAGTACCTACAACCTTTATTTCCGGGACAAAGTCAAAGTTGAGTCGAGAATGTAGGAAATAACCTGAATCATATACCCAGCAGATGAGCGCGCTTGTGCTGGCTTATTATAGTCCTCTTACTATAAAATTGTTTTGAGCTTACCTGGTAGGTGCAGGTTATTTTTGGTTTGCAATGAAAGTTTCTACTTTGTCCTGTGGTCTGACCAGGCGTGATGACCCCAATCACCCCCGGGACAGAGCCACGCTCGGCCGCCCGCACCTCACGCGCCGTCGGCTTCAGGACCTTCCACGCTAAATATAAAATACACTTCCACAGCGTCCCGACCGACGCGCGAGGGTCTCGCGAAATGTCATCTTATAATACCAGAGGCTCACCACACTGGTAAACGGAGCATGATGACATTAATTAGTTGCGGCAGGAAACCCTTGTAAAGGCATAGCGTCCTCACTCCGGACATGTATCATGGATGTCCACGTTACAGTATCAGCTGTCCATGGTCGGCAGCGGATGGGACTGCAGTTCTTACGACAGTATTTATATTAATTTAGAATTAGGTCAGGCCTCCTGCCATACGGACTCCATTCTGCTCAACCCATGGAGAGGGGAGGATGCGCTGGATCCCCGCGCCCGTGTTCATTTCAACGTCAATTATTTTTTATTTCGTGAAACAGTTTTGCTGTACTTTAGGATTCGCATAGGCAGTGTGATAACTGACCTTGAAATCTACGAACTCACGTTCTTATGTTGAGTAAGAGGAGAAACCGCGAATGAGTTGTCTGCGCTAGGCCTAAGAGTACTCGGTCATGATCATGATGTGTTTATGGGCTAAGTCGACCACTTACCATCAGGTGACCAATCTGACGGTCTGCCTGTGCTACTGCTTCATCATTCATCATGAATATAGAATCCATAAAATAGATATTGAATTATAATCAACTCGTTCCTGGCATTATTATGTGATGAAATATATTATTATCATAATCATTATTATTTACTCTATTTTTAGGCCTGTGCAGGCGTTGACGTAATACAAATAAGTAGGTACCGGAGAAGCAGTATTTCAGCTGAGCTAGGTCCGATCACGCCACCGCCGCGCCGACCCGAGCCGAGCCGAGCCGCACCGAGCCGCGCCGAGTCGCGCTGCTAACAGCGGGTTCTGTCATGTAAGTTATGCCTTTATTAATATCATTTTTAGAAATTCGGTATTAGTGATCTCTAAAAATCGCCTTATATTCCCCCTTAAATGAGACTCGAAAATGACAGGATTAATACTGGTCACTTGAGCTCTTCATATTATAACAATCAAGAGTCGATGCTCAATACTTAATACAATACGAGCGACGGTGGACCTGTGGCAATGTTCTCAGACCCTTGAGCGAGAGGTGCGGGGTCGATCCTGACCGCCCGCTCACCCTTCCGCCGGTGAAGGAAAACACCGTGAGGAAACCTAGCCTGATTACATTAAAAGTTTTTGAAGGTGTGTGAAGTTCACACCAGCATTGAACCAGCCCGTCGGTGAACTATCGCTCAATATCCTCCTCGCCTGATTTCGAGGAGGAAACAAGTGCCCAGCAGTGGGTCATATTGGGTTGTAACTTTGTTTTTTACTCACTCTTTATACATATTACAATACTTACTACATAATATTATACACTTATATAGAGTTACTCATCAGCAAACGGTACCCTAGAAGTAGACAAAATATTGACCTCGCCATACGAAGTACGAAGCTGATGACCCTAAAAGTAAAATATTTATAGCTCGGCACGTGGACGCTCGGTCTAACTCAGCGTTTCCCATCAGCGTGCTGTCTTAACAAATACCATTCTTCACTACAATTATGTTAGCAATGGCGAGCTATAATGATATAATATACTGTATGTGAGCAAAGGGGCTGACGAGTGACCCTATACAACATGGTCAGCGTCGCCCATTAGCGAGCTCGTGGTTAGCTCAGTCAGGTGTTTGGAGTACAATAAACACTCTGTCCCGGGACTACGCTTAGTACATGTCGCTCCATTTGCCAGTGTTTCGGACGAGGATTGTGAAGAATAAACCCCAAAATAATAGTCACACTACTTAGAATCTAAAGTATCGCTCACTCATCATTATTCCCTTGAGATGTTTCCTCAACAACTTCACTCCCAGCTTGTGTACCAATTTAGGCGCGTAGCCATTGATATTGTTTTTTGGCATGGGGGAAAACGCCTACAGCCAGCTCCGGCTCGATTACTGGCACCCAAATTCTAAGAGAAATCTTCTCTGATGGATGGAAACATGTAGCTCCTCAGGATAGGCAACGGTCAGGGGACTAGCCTGAGCCCAACACTATGAGCTCTGTCAAAAAAGCCTCAGGTGGCACATCCATGAGTTGTCTATGTAAGTGACTGTATAAACATACATGTCACCCGGGCGGGGCGCGCGGCTAATGTAAGCCGCGCGTTGACGCACGCGCAGACAATGGCAATGTCGTGGGGCCTGGGGCCTGGTGCGACACCTCGTGACGTCACGGGCCCAGCGCGCTGATTCATATCCTCTGCCGCGCCGCCGAGCCGAGCCGCCACGCTATTGCAGCACTCGTTTGCTACTGGAAGAAGTCCTCCAGCCTTTTTGGCGTGTATTGTTTGGATTAAGAGACGGTCAACTAATTTACGAGTCATCACACAGAGTCAGAAAATATCATTATCCTAGACCTGAGCATCACTAAGACCTAAAGCAAATCAATCCGGTATTAAAATGACATCTACTGATGTTCAAACTGCGGCCCTCCGCGCCGCCCTTTTGTCCCTAAATATTTAGCCTAAAACCTGGTGTAGGCGTTATTTCAGCCGAGTAGAATACGTGTATTAGTCATTATGACCATTACATAACACAATTAATAAAACAGCTTCACCAGCGAAATGTTGCATGCTTCACAAACACAGCGATTGCAAAACTCTAGTATAATATGAACAAAATATTGTTTGTTCGTTGTTGTATTTTTAAGTATTCGCCTTGATATTTGTGAACATAGTGAATAGAATGAGGCGCTACTTTACGGAAATAAGCGCTTATTTTATATAATATTATGTATGAATATGGAAAATAGCACACGAAACTTTTACATAAAATATCACGCAATGTTCCCAAAAATATGCAGTCTATATAAGACAGTAAGTGCGGGCGAGCATAAACAAAGGAAGCGTAAAGCAATTGCGAAAGGTTTTCATTAAAAAAGTACCTGATATAAAGCCAGACATGGTGACCCACGGGTCATTCAAGAGCCCACACCTAGGTACGTCACGACCTACCTACTACCTAGGTGTGGGCTCTTGTGATGCTTCCGAGGATACCTATTTACCTAAGGCTATAAGACGTCTGGTCCTATCAAATAACACAGGCGACAATAAAGAGCACCCTACAGCCTGCTCCTCAAACAACGAAATAAAGTTTTACTGTAGGCCATCCTAGCAGCGCTTCTAATCTTTTGTAATGCTAGATTCCGTCGGTAGGAAATAAGAATACGTCATGTGCCTTACGAGAGAGGACACCTCGTACTCGCCGGCGCCGACCATCCTCTCAGATCTCAGCTCAGCAACACATGAACGAGTGTCTTAGGAGGGTCCGGACTCGTTTTCATTCGTGGGTGACGTGGAACACATGATAGAATATTATCAAAATGAAACAAAAAAGTACGAATATGGGAAAAGGAGTAGCCTCTAGTTAAGGTGACTCCAAAATTTCTTGTAACAGGAATATTAATTTATTTTACAAAGTGGTTTTTATATTGTTATCTTTCGAAAGAATGGTCGATTCCACTTCCTGGGTTTCAATCTATTGCGATCTAGAAATAAATAATAAATCCGGTAAATATCATGCGGAGGTTCCGAGACGAGCGCAATCAGATCCATGTGACAAGTTCATATCACGCTCGCTACACGATCCGGGTATCGCCTGGAGCAAGGGCTAGTGCCAGTCAAAGGCACTGTGTACCACGCGGGCTGCCAGTCAGCAGACGGATCAGGTTCCGGCGAGTAGGCATATTATTGCTTTACCTGAAACCGACCTCACCGACCCGACGAGACTATTGACGTAGCGAAACAGACGTACAGACAAACACACTAGTTCCATCACGATTTTATATTACAATGTCATTTTAAAGACTACTAGCAGTTGCCCGCAGCGTCGCCTGCGTTAATTATGATTTATAACGGCGACTTAGCGGGATGGTATATAGCCTTACAGCATTTCTCAATAAATATGCTATCCAACACTGAAAGAATCATTCAAATCCGGCCAATAGTTCCTGAGATTAGCGCGTTCAAACAAAACCTCCAAGCCTTTTTTCGCGATAAAAGATAGCCTATGTCTTTTCCCGAGCTCTGGTCGATATGTGTACTAAATTTCATAAAAATCGGTGCAGTGGTTTTGGCGTGAAAGCGTTACAGACAGAGCTACTTTCGCATTTATAATATTAAAGTAGGGATATTCTTTTTAACTTCGATCCAATCTAAATCTGAACGACTCTAAAAGTGTAATCTAAGATGATTATGATCCGCAGTAGATACAGCCAGGAGCAATGTCAG
Organism: Lycaena phlaeas; assembly: GCA_905333005.2. NCBI lineage: Eukaryota > Metazoa > Arthropoda > Insecta > Lepidoptera > Lycaenidae > Lycaena > Lycaena phlaeas. The sequence goes on along the minus strand of HG995172.1, from coordinate 17,997,520 downwards.
GAGATAATATCATAGTTACGTTCTCTTTGTATACACACATCAACACAGACTAAGAATATTCTGATTTTTTCAAGAGATACTGCTCGGAGCTGGTAGTGGTAGTGCGAGCCACCAGCCTGGTAGGGGTAGCACCACTTTCAATTGTTTAACTTTCACGGCTCTCATGAGATACAGTGTGGTGACAGACGGTGACAGACGGTGACAGACGGGTTGAATCTTAGTTATAGGGTTCCCGTTTTACCCTCCGGCTACTGTTTCCAAAAAGGGCCATATTATATAAGTTTATCTTATCATATACAGGTCTCTCGTTTTTCCTATTTGACATTACCGAATATAGCTGGACATAAAATAGCCCCCAAATACTTATAATAAACAGCATAAATATAAATGTACCTATATTTTTCCACTTGATAGTACTAGTTGTGCAACTTATTAAATGATAAATTAGCGAATCACCGGGAATCCCTTATTTCATTTTTTTCTTAATAATAAACAAAACAAAAACACAACGACCAAAATCGTCACAATAAAATCTTTCACGGATTTGATAGTGGTCTATAATATTGGCTGCTTCATTAATAAGGATGAAATCTATATATTTTACTTACTTATCTATATCTTCGGAATTTCGGAAATGTAAAAAAACATAATAACAACAACAGAAACGGTCTCATAATAATGAATGAAATTAATGAAAACTTTTTTGGTTGGTTTTGGTTTGGTCCTTATGATATCGAATCTAATGTAGAACCAACATACTATTACATGATATATTTTTTACCGCTAACATGTAATAGAAGTTTCATTATCTTAAACAGAGAAGACGACTTCACAGTTCACATTGCCCAATAGGCAATAGCAAGGACACACTCGAGATGACTCTATTCAAAATCAGATTCCGCGTGACTCAACTTCACAGAAGCAATAAAACTACATAATCAAATTTATAAGTTTTCCTCAATGCTCTGAGAATTCAACAAGAAATTTTATAGCAGCAGTAGATATTCAACACAGCAGCTTTAAAAAAGTATAATTTGGATCTTTTTAAACGGCATAAAAAAGGAGGTTCTCTATTCGTCTGTATATTTTGTTAGTTAGCTCAGAACTCTCGATAAACCGACTTTGATAATTTTCTTTCTCATTTCAAAGTTATTGCTTCCCTTGTTGCGACTACACGGAAGCTCCAACATTAGTTCAAGGTGATCAAACTCCAAAGCTGAAGCGCGACGTAAGCTACAACACACACTCAGACATAACACAGCCGGTGTTAGGCACACATTCACACCGCATGGGCCCCGGGGTCGTATGCGACGTCGAACCCTACACTCCGTTGACCAGTTGATCCGGATCAACCGCGACAGCATAGGCTCAGATCAGCTACGAGTCGACACCAATATAGACCGTGTAATCACCGATAGTACTCTGCTATCGGCAGCTTGCTCGGGTCCCGCGCTTGACCCGCCTCCCCCGCTACCGGGGGAGGGGAGGGCCGGCCCTCACGATAGGTTTCTAACGTCACCCGTTCCAAACCAGTCGACCGTAGCTGACCAAGTTAGGTACAAACCCGACGCCATGAACATGGCGGGGGGCAACCCCCCAAATTTTTAACGTCATAGGATGATCCAACCGGATCACCCCATTTCCGATGACGCATAACGGTCACTAGGACCATTAGCATAGATCCAACCGAAAAAAAAAAAAAAAAAAAAATCAAACTCCAAATACAGCTTCAACAATTATTGTAAAGAAAGCAGTTAAATCGAACAGTTTTTGAACACCAATTTCATATTATGTTATATCGTATGTAAACGACACTTTTCAAATCAATCAAATAAAAAGTAACCGCCGAAGTCAGGATTGGAACCTGCGCGGGTAAAACCCAGGATTTCCTCCAATTATTTTTCTTCCATACTTGACCCCTTCCGTTCCTGGGAGATCAAACTTTTCAAAGTAGTTCGCAATAGTGCATTGCGTAGTATATTTGAACGGTGAGCTACATGGACAGCTGTTTAATCATTGCCATGAGCATGTGTTTTGACGTGTACCGGTGTTTGGGTGGTTTTGAGAAGCGCGTTATCAGCTGTGTACATTATTTCTCAATAGAATGTTTTCAATCGTATTTATTAAAATAATTGGCACAGCCTGTCGTGAGCTGAGGTGTCCGAGTGGTTAAGGAGTTGGACTTGAAATCCAATGGGTTCTACCCGCGCAGGTTCGAATCCTGTCCTCAGCGAGTGTTTTGCTTATCGTTATGTCACTGTCATTTTTTTTTGAGGGACCATCAGAGGGTACATGGTCAACGCCACCTATAGAACCATCTAGTCCACGTAGAGGATTCGATCCCGGGATCTCGAATCCCGGGATCCCGGGATCCCGGTCATATTTCAGTCCCGAAATTCCCGGGATCAAATTTAGTGAATCCCGGGATTTTCGGGATCGATACATTCTTTAAATAAGTCAGTACTAATGTGCGTGAAACTAAAAGCACTTACCTTGATTTGACATTTAAAGAAGGTAAAGACTTATAATTTTTATTGACGATTTCTCTAACTTCAGCCAATTCATATTTGTGCAACAAATCGACAAGTATGAATGCAAATGAGACGTTGAATGCGTTGTTATTCCTTAGATTTTTTTTTTCTTGGTTTAAATAAGTAATTTATAATGTTTCTGGTCAATTTAATTTAAAGATATGAGTACCTAAAGTCAATGATTTCTTTAGTAACATAGTCTTTTTTATAGTTTACTAGCTTTTGCCCGCGGTTTGACCGCGTTACCAGAAAAGTTTTTATTTTCAAAAAATCTGATGTTACTTGTAGTAGGTGGATAGTTTTTTCGTGAAAGAGTAACAAACATGCCTACTTTCACATTTATAATATAAAATACGTCTAAAAAAGTCGATTTTTTAAAGTTTATTATTAGTTTCATAAATTATTTACAGAAGTTCCTACTTTGTTTTTTTTTTATAAGAGGAAAGTATAATTTTGTTTAACCGCCTTTTAAGGACTCAAAACTTAAGTATGAGATTTCCTTATACATCAAAAAGATAAATAAAAAATTCCACGTTCCACTAACGAGGAAAACTAAAGCTAACAAATAAAAAAATAAAAATAAAAATGTTCAGCATCAATAATATGACATTAAAATGACAGATGTGTGCTGCAGAATCTCAAAAAGGTATGTAACTCAGTACTAAAAGATCAATCCAAAGAAAGATCGACTGATTTTCAGTTACTACCTGTTACGGTGAGGGAGCACTATGCTTGGTTTGGGGTGTAACGCATTAAAATAGATTATCGTCATCATAATCAGCCTTTGTCCCTTCACTGCTGAACATAGGCCTCCCTCAATGAACGCGTAGACGACCGATCCCTTGCCAATCGCATCCAACACGGACCAGCGGCCAGCTGCTTCTTGGAGACCGTCTTACTTACACCTCATTATTAATAATATTTATCATTCGATAGCGACTGATATTTCATAGTATATTCTACTTATCTGTTGGTCATTTTTTTAATACAACGTAAAAAGTTTGTTAGTGAATTTTAAAAGGTTATTAATTTTATTGACAAGTAGAACGACATTTAATTAGATACTTAATAATAATTAATATCCCACAATATAAAACATTAGAGGTGCGTACAACGATAACGCACCGTGTTGTATAGATTAGAATTTTTGTCATAACTCATAAGACATTGCTTTATGACAAATTAAGTGATTCTAGATCAAAGGGAACCTACCTACTATTAAGGTTTTTTACTCAAAACCTAGATATTTTCAGTTGACCTAGAATTTAAACATTTTGTTAATTAAATAAATTTAAAAGTTAACTAATGCACAAGTAAGGCACAGGCGGACCGACACACTGACGCAGAGGAATCAAGAAAGTCACCTTAAAAGTATTCCTTCTTTTAGTTTCGGGGGTATGGGAATTTAAAAAATATTTCTTGATTCCTAAATTAATTAAATATACGGGCGATACTCCATATCAGCTCTTATCTTAAATTTGAACCCTCCACTGATTATAAAAGAAAAAGTTCCTCGCTGAGGACAGGATTCGAACCTGCGCGGGTAGAACCCATTGGATTTCAAGTCCAACTCCTTAACCACTCGGACACCTCAGCTATGATCGCTTTACCAAATAACATTCTTTTAATACGATACTATAATAATATAGTCGATTGATTCTCTGTCAATTGTGACAAGCATCAACATGTAACGTAATATTGCTACCGAAATACTAAAGGCGTTCATAGGAAGAGTATGTTGGCGGGCCAGGATTGTAAAACTAAGATTATTGTCAGCATCTTATTGTTGCTTAGTGGATGTAAGTTTAGATTTTTTTCGTGAAGCTGATAGAGGCTGTAGGCCACCATAGATCCATATAAATATATCAAATCCATAGTAGTCCAACCAACACTGATCTAAGTGTTCTATTTTGTGCGGATTGCGGTTACTTTGGATGTGTTTTGGTACATAATATTATTATATTGAAAATTAACATTTAAAATCATTACTACTTCTGTAAATGTTGCAGCCGCTATCACTACCAGTATTTTTTCACTGAGCCTCTGTCTCTCTCTGTCTATCTGTCTGTCTCTACTCTCTACGTAATATACTCAAAAGCTTCTGAAATGGAAATGTTACTTTATGTAGTTTTCACAAATAGATACAATTGTAACGTATATCTACATCTAATATTTTCCATCGCTATCTCTAATTATCCCTCGAAGCTAGGGGTGAAAGAACTAAATTAACAAAAAATATGAATATATCTTGTCGCAACTGCAAATTGTAATGCTGGTCACAACTCATGACTTCGCATTGTGATCAACTAACAAAAAAAAAAGAAAAATAAAGTATCTATGTCTCTGTCAATAATGAAGATTCTCGTATCGTAAATCCGATCCCGTTTCAATATTATAAATACGGTATTATTAACTTGTTAAATCCATTTCATGCTTTATCCAAGAAATTATCTTTACCTTGACATTGAAACGTCGATTGTCAACTGTCAAAAAACGTAAAAAGGAACGCATTTTACGTCATGGGGCAATGCAGATTTGGCATTTGGCAGATACATGGACATGATGTTTTGGTTTTTTAAACATATTACTTCGACGTAAATAATAAATGGCCCTTAATTCGGCTTAATTAAATGTCAGAATTTGAAGTTTAATCTATAAATTTGATTATGTTCTAAAGTCGAAGTAATTAAGAAATACCAGTGAAATAGTCGAGTATGTCTAATGATAGTGCGAGGACGCGGATGTTCTAAGATGCCGTGTGAGAGCTGTGCTGTGCAGTTCAGTGTGTTCAGACGGAAACGAGCCTGTTCCGAGTGCGAGAGATATTACTGCAGCGGATGTCTCCGCAGGGGCGGGGGCACTATGTGTGGCCCCTGTCGGGTCCTGTCTACACGCCCTCTATCACGTCAAACTATATCACACTTAAAAGTACGCGACCTCCAATGCTTCCTGCAAAGACAGAATATTTCGACGAGGGGGTGCGTCGGTAAGCCATTAACAGTGTGTTATTTTTGTAAATGTAAAGTTTAACAATTCAAATGTCATATATTAATAGTAGATAACAACATCATGGGCATGTCAAGGAATAGTATCTTATAACATGTTGTTGTTCTCTGTCTACCAAGAACTTGAGCAGTAACTAATCCTAAACAAGGAAAAAATATTTACATAGAAATTATAAAACCACAATTAGTCACATGCCCAGTGTGGGTTTTTAAATTTTACAATTACAGTTAGCTTAATTTAGTTTTGTGTGCTTTTACATTTTTACACTTTGTGCTTAAGAGCCTGTGGGCGATCAATCTTCACCCATATGATAACCAGATGAGACTTATCTGACACTAATATATAATGTCAAATTCAAATTTCTTTATTCAAGACTACACTGGTCCATGGGTTAGTAGTACATGTTTAATACATCTAAAAACTAAGGGGTTAGTAATAGCATCTTATTTGTTATAATAAATATATTATATTATACTATTGTCATATACTTAAAGCTAAAGAGTTTGTTTGTGTATTTGAAACATTTGTTTAATGTAAGATAGCCCATTTATTGAGGAAGGCTCAACAATAGTCTAATTCTTAATCATCCTGCTAAGATGCCTTGTAAATCTTAGCTAACTCAGACAAAGGTGCGGACAACGAGTAGTTTTTTTATAAATATTTTGATTAATAAACACACCTATGATAGCTTACCTATCTTAAAGTGTTCATGGCTATTTTTAATGAAATTAATTTCAATAATCTTTGTCATCACCTTTACTCTTATGATAAAACAAATTTAGTCTAAACAGATAGTTTTTACCATAAAGAATATGCCTTGATAGGCTTCAATTTCTGTTCATAGTAATCTGTCATTTAACTTTTTTAGATATATCATAATCAGGAACAGAACAACTGTTTAGTTTAACTAAACTTATATTATGATAAACAATAAACATTACATAAAATTAAATTAAATAAACTATAAATTAAGAATGTAAAAGCTAACAAAAATTTAAATTTATATGGAAGACATTTTCTGCAATAAAGATTATTATTATTATTATTATTATTATTACTATCAGAAGATAACCATTCTTATTTTCCAACCACTATTTGTTTGTATCAATAGTCATATTTTTAATTGGACGAAGCCAACTAACAGTAGCCAATGTCACTTTGTAAAATAATATTGCCATATATTATAAAGTAATAGTGATACGTAAACCACGTTATTAATATTGCATAATATTTATTGTGTAATAATCAATGTTTTTTATTGTCACTACCTACCTATAATTGTTATATTTTATACATCTATAGTGATTACACTCCGTTGACCAGTTGATCCGGATCAACCGCGACAGCATAGGCTCAGATCAGCTACGAGTCGACACCAATATAGACCGTGTAATCACCGATAGCACTCTGCTATCGGCAGCTTGCTCGGGTCCCGCGCTTGACCCGCCTCCCCCGCTACCGGGGGAGGGGAGGGCCGGCCCTCACGATAGGTTTCTAACGTCACCCGTTCCAAACCAGTCGACCGTATCTGACCAAGTTAGGTACAAACCCGACGCCATGAACATGGCGGGAGGCAAACCCCCCAAATTTTTAACGTCACAAATTTGTAACGGATGATCCAACCGGATCACCCCATTTCCGATGACGCATAACGGTCACTAGGACCATTAGCATAGATCCAACCGAAAAAAAAAAAAAATACATCTATAGTTTCAACTACATGAGGTGTTGAAAATAGTCTTACAAGTTTCCTCACAATGTTTTCCTTAATGTTTAAAACACTTGTTTTTCAGTATAGGCAGATGCTATAGGAACATAGTCGTCGAAAACTTGTGGGCTTACTCAACAACAAAGCTTTAGCAAACGAAAAACAATAAAATTATTTTTACATTAAGCCGTTTTTCATTTTCTAATTATTTTCAGTGATACCTAGCTGTAACGGTTTTCACTTGTACCAATTTCCAAAAAACAATTTGTGTATGAAGTCCCTGTGAACTGAATTCAAAAAATATTATGGTTTCTTCCTATGCTTATAATTATGTATACATTGTCACCCACTTGTTCCTTTTTCTTGCTTTAGATTTTTTTGGATTTTCTTGCTTAAGATTTAGTTGCTGCCATAAAATACAGAGCAACCGCGACGTCCATGTTGTTTCAGGCGGCCGTGAAGAATCGCCGTAGACCGAAGACGAACTTTACCCCCCGAATGTTATTGCAATGAGTGCTGCTTAGGCATAATCAACCTTTATATTTTCACATTTTTTTCTTTAAGACAGTCCCTACAAATATCGTTATAGTTTAGTAAATATATACCAAAACTTAACAGATTATATCAAAATAAACACGTGTCACTCCTAAATAGTACATTTCTGTTAGTCAAAGTAACTACTTTTAGATTAGTACTGTTTTTTTTTTTAATAAAAGCACATTTTTACAGAGAAGGAGGAGCTGGTAAGCCTGTGTGTGTCGCACGTGAACAGCGGCTCGTACCGACGGCGAGGTCCTCGCACCAACGGCAACCCCTTCAGCACCTTCAAGGGCCTCACCAACAACATCAACGAATTCATCTACTCTGCTTTCGAAATACGAAACCCAGCGCATCCGGCCCCGCCTCCCTCCAGAAGTATATAATAAAAATAATTTACAAGCCATAATAACATTAATATTATTTTTAATAAATTGCTTTTTATATATTTATGTTTGTTTCTTTTTAGGTAATTGCTTCAATTCGTCTCACGATCATGTCACCGGCCCGCAGACCAGATCTCCCCCGGAGAACAGACCGACAACGCTAGATAATAGATTCACGACACGACCCGGTACTCATGCTTTATTATTATAAAACTTTCGATGTGAATGACGGCACGTCCGCCACCCGTCTGGTGCTCTAAGCTAAGCTGTCCGGCAGGCGGGGAACCCGATATCGAGGTGCCGCTGCCCACGCCGGAGTCGCCGGGCTCGCCCTGCAGCGGCGCGTCCGAGGCGCGCGTCGATACCCACGACTGCTACGAGATCGAGGACATCGACGACGCGGGTTGGGAGTTCGTCACGCGCCCCGCCGACCCCCTGCCCAACGGTGAGAGCCGCGTGCAGCTCGCGATAGTTCTCCATATCCTATTATATATAAGTATTAACCACCGGAGTGCTTCCAGACTCTGAAACCCTGCTAGCTGCGACGAGTTCGCCCCCGCAGCGCGCGGCATCCGAGCTGGAGCTGCGGTCGCCGAGCCCGCCCACGCCGCTAACGCCGCAGACGCCCCCGTCCCCGCGCTCTCCGCCCGGCGCCTCGTCCAGTGGCAGCGCTGACACCATCGGCCTGCACGAGGATCTGCCCGCCCCCGCGCCATCGCCGCCCGCCGCTCGCCCGCGCCCGCGTGCCTCCTCCGAACAGGATCTTCACTACAACCCGCCCACAGGTACGCACGAACATAGGTTTACTTCTGTCGCCCAAGCGACCTGACTCTGCTCTACTGTGGATCTGACTCGTCCACAGGATCTCCGACTCACATTACCCTGGAGCAAATGAAGCGCGTGTCAGACTTGGAACTGCTGAACGTGAAGCAGCTGAAGGAGCTGCTGGCACGCAACCGCGTGGACTACCGCGGGTGCGTCGAACGCGCCGACCTCCTGCAGCGAGCACAGCTTCTCTGGAACGACCACGTCAAGTATAACAGTGGTCAGTATCACCAGACGACGGCCGGTGAAAAATATTTTACCATCTCAGTAAACTAGATAACTTGAAGATTAAATTTTTTATAAACTCTTTCTAGACTGAGAGTCTCGGTGTTTCAGAGATGGAGAATCTGCCGCTGGAGGAGTGCTGTAAGATCTGCATGGCGGCGCCGCTGGAGTGCGTGCTGTTGGAGTGCGGGCACATAGCTGCGTGCACGGCGTGCTCGCGCCAGCTGGCCGAGTGCCCTATTTGCCGCCAGTACATCGTGCGCGCCGTGCGCTTCTTCCGATCCTGAGGGGCGGGCCCGATCATCGCCCCGCCCCGCCCCACGAGATGTGTTGCTGACGTACAACGTGTTACGGTGTTATATTGTCTCGTCTGACTAACGCTGCGCCGCGGTAGACTTGACTTCGTCCACCGATATTGTTAGAAGCACATCCATGTGTATGCCGTTACGGTACTCGGTATACAACACGTGACGTGGAGCCGCGCAGTACTTTGCTTTGCTTACAAAAACGAATTTATTGTGATATAAGACCAATATTTAAGAGAATATTATACGGCAATGTACGATGTAGTCTCACAATGTCCAAGAAATATTGTGAGGATCAGTGAGCACACCGTCAGTATTGATAACGGTGGGAAACGCTCCGCAGAACAAACGAGTATAGCTCGTGTACACGAGTACGCGGAGAGTCGCAGTACTATAGCTGATAGCACCGAGGGCTAATATGAGAATAGAGTTCGACTGGAACGACTACGTTTTTGAATAAAGAATGACAGTTTAACGTAAATTGTTTATTCTGTTACACGGTAGTTAATATGGCTGTTATGTTTAAAATTAAAATATTTTGTTAAATACAATATAGCAGGTAGGAAGTAACCCATTAAATGTCAATTGAATCTTCCGTCGTATCCAGAGTCGTCTCTGGATACTGATGATACGCCGCTGATGAGGATCAGAGAAACAGACAGACACACAGTTCAGATCATAGTCGATTGTCTGTTTAACGTTTACTTCATTTCTCTAGTATTTATTAAAATGTTAGAATAGTGTGTTACAAATAAAATACTGAATGAAAAACAATTTTGATATCTCTGTGACTGAGACAGTGGCGCCCTCACCACCCGCAACATGCTACGCGGTGCCACCTGACTACTAGGGACAGCCTGGAGGGTTAGGTTCAAATGAATTGTCAAAGAGAGAAAGCATCGGCCTAAATATGTACAGACTTCAAAATATTTATCAACCTTTACCCTAATTAAATATTGGCATTCCGTTCGCGATTACATCAACTGTTAGTTGTAGTCAAACAAACGTCGGCAGATGTAATATCAACAATCTTGCTTCGATGTAAGGCTACAAAGTAGGAGCTAGAAGGGTTTTTGTACCGTATCTATTTATTGTCCTGTGTCATTAAACGAATATATGTAGCTCATATTGAACCACACCTATTCTATACTGAAGACCATCAGTGTCATGGAACCGTTTAACGTTGAGAGAGAAAAACCGCACGAAACCCGACAGCATAGATATCTTTCGAGCGGAAATCGGTTTCTTGTAATATTATATTTGTAAGAACCGAAGCTGTGTTCGTGAGTGTTTATTTTGTTATTCTGAGCGTGTAGCGTGTCGTGTATACAATCTGGATACGATCATACGACATTAATTCAACTTAACGGCTATACTAGTCCATACTAGTATTTTGAATCTATCAAAAATGTCCTAATGTATATATAAAAAAAAAGATTTTTTCAAACAAACTAAATAGCATAAATGTAAAATATTTGTAAAACAGTTATGTTAAAATAGGTTCACTGACCGATAACAATGGCCGTGCGTACTGCGTATTATCGTGTTACTTACGCCGTGATATTTTGGCGGCAATAATTTCATGGTGATCATGATGATGATGATGATGAATGTCGATTAACGCATGATCACCGTTGTCACAAACAAAGTACGTGCGACGTCAAAACTCACAGGATTTCGGTGACCTACTAAGACTTCAGTGTCAGTATTGACACACATCTTACACGACACGAGTGCATAATCGTCAAGGTCAACATTACTTCCCAATTCCCATTTCCAACCAATTATCAAAATAAAATAGAAACAATCGGACCTAGATATTTTGTCCTTTTTGCACAGCTGTCTCTTTGAAGATGCCGCGCCGACCGGCCGGGTCGTTCACCCGTACGTGATAGCTCAGTGAAAAGTTTATGATATAGAAATGAAAATATTGTCCTGTGCCTAAACTACGAGGTATTTTTGGATAATTTTTTGTATACAGACTCTTATGGTTGTTTTACATATGCAGTTTAATTTAATGTCGTATCGTCGTATCCAGTCTGTATAAGACTCGTGTCAACCCGGCCACGTCGGAGTACTTGACTGTGTTAAATGTAACCTCAGAGTACGACCGCGGCTCACGAGAAACGTAATATTTTTACACTTAGTATTTGTGAGTTATAAATAATTGTAAAATATATTTATGCCGTCGTTCGTGGAATTTAAATATTGTATGTATGTTTAGTTGTACCGCTTTGTAAATATTTGTAGGTTTCCCGCTGGGACCTGACTTAGGATAAGGAATTGCTGGCTGTGTTGAGGATGTGCAGTTTGTCGGAAGGCTTACATCATTTTTACTAAGTGTTATTAACTCATTATCAGTACGACCAAGTTCCGACAGACTGCAGTGTGTGTGTGTGTGTGTGTGTGTGTGTGTGTGTAGGCTTATGCTCAATGTTGTGTCCGGCGCGGAGGAGAGCGACGTCGGACGCCCGCGGACATTAGTGTTAGCGATCCGTGTCCTCTTGCCCTAGAAGCCCCAGTTGTATATTTTTTATAATTTCCATCGTTTGGGGATATTTTAAAATTACTGTCGTATCATTTCGACAAGTAAATGTAATTGGTCAGTTATGATTGAAATGATTGAGCTGAGCTCAGGAGATTGTTTGGATCACGGAAACAATCTGTGCGTAATATATTTTTGTAATCCAATATTAAATGGCTGTCTCCTGTTAATGTCTACCGTATAGAGTACATGTATACCACGTACCGGGATGTAGCAGGTTTTTTATAAACTGACAATACGTGTACGGGCGGTGGGCGGTGGGCGGTGGGCGTGATCCGTGTGGCTAAGGTAGGCGGGGCAGTGTCGCCGTGCCTAAGCCGAAATGTTTTTTTTTTTAATAATTTTTATAATTACAATCGTATGAAAATTTACAAAAACTGTATCGCTTATAATTAAATGTTGATAAATATGCAAATGATATCTATTATTCGAAACTGTCCACGAAATACGGCAACGAGCTGCATACAGCGCGGCCGCCACACCGCCCTACGTCCCTCCAATTGTATTTTCTGTTCCTTGATAATCTGTTCAGGGTCCTCCCGCGTCGCACGACAGGCGGTGGGTTCAGTGTGGGCTCGGCCTGAAACGCGGGACGCGGAGGACGCCAACAGATAATGTAATATTATTTGATGTGATATGTCATGTACACTAATTGTGTTGTTGTTATGTTCAATTACGAGTATGTGCTATTGTAACGTAAGTATTGAGAAATCGATAGCGTTCACCACTAATTATAGTGAAACATATTTTAATGTAATAAAAAGGACAAATTCATTATTTTATAGACTTTTTCTTTTTCGTTAATGAGTACCTAAACATTAGACATCACTTAAATATACTTAACCAGCTTTCGTCTATCCTTCAGTATGACCAAACGCTCAAAGATTTATTGCAAAATATAAAAATTTTAAGTATAAAATCCTCATTATCATTTACTTAATAATTGATCTTAAAACAATGTTTTATTATAAGAGTATTTTAATCAACGTTGACTTCAAAATTGATTTAATTTGTTAAATAAATTAAAAACGGCCAATATTATGTCACAATACAATTTAAAAAGAGTTAAATATACTCCAAATAAACAGTTTTAAATTTTATTTAACAAAAAGTATAACAACAAGAATGACATTGACGGCCTTCCTCGATCAGATCAGTGTAAATTAAATAATCAGTAAGGTTTAAATGAAACACTCGTGTGATGAACGGTCGAGGGGCGTGGCGGGCCGTAGCGTAGGCGTGGTCAGTCGCGACCGATAGCGTGTGTGTCGAGCGGCGCGTCGACGCGGATGACGGAGGCGGCGAGCGCGAAGTAGCCCTCGTAATGCGCTCGCTCGGGCGTGGTGTCGTAGTGGTAGTGGCCGCCGTCGCCGTGCGCGCTGAACCCGTGGAAGTGCTGCACCCGCAGGTCCAGGCCCTGCCACACACCCCACGTGTCACGCCACCTTTACATGCAGCTCTAAGAGCTTTTTAATCTCTGTTTTTAACTAAACGCTAAATAAGTAAAATTGTCGCCTAAATATGACCCCACGATGATAAGAAGACGAACATTATTTCACCGATGAGATACCTAATTGAGGTTATTGCGGCCGTGTTTGAACGGCTGGCTACCGTCCACCTGATTAGTTCAGCGAGCTTTGCTGTGTTCAAGATTACTTTCTGCTATCCGAGGCGCTGTAACTATGCCTATACTACTTGTACCGCGGGTTCCCATCTCACGTCTCAATAATCAGGATAGACAGCACGTGAATTAACGCACCCGGATCTGATCCAATAATGGCTAAGCCCAGATTCACTCATTTATATTCATAGAAGACAGGACGGTATGTGGGAGGGGTAGTTACCAGATCGCCGGTGACGAGCGTGCCGACGTGCACGAGCGGCGCGCTCATCTCGAAGTAGTGCAGCCAGGCGTCCACGTCCGAGTCGCTGCACAACGGGGCGGTCGAGAAGTCCGGCATCACGTGGTGCTTCACCTTGCCCTCGCGCAGCAGGAACGTGCCGCCCAGGCCTGCGGGCGAGGGCCGTCGGTAACGCTTAGTCTTAGTAACGTCAGAAGTTAATGAATCCTCTCCATACCTAAATCTGTATTTATAAGGAAAAGTTGACATCTCACCCACGACTTTGTCTCCGTAGTGTTGTTTGAGCGTCTCTCTGATGGCGGTTATGAAGTTCGAAGGACCGATTCGCTTCTTAGCGACGACTTTGATGACCTGCAAAGAATACAGTAGGTAATGCTCCTTTGTTCTTTTTTTTTTGATGACGCAGTGGAAATCCTTTTCGGACCAGGGCCTTGGGTAGGCACTAGCGTGTGTGGGGACTCGCATTGGGTGCACTACCCCACTAAAACCGCTGCTTGAGCCTTCAGCCGCTATCTGAGGACCCGGATCGCAGGCAACGGGAAACCCTCAGCGACAGACTGGTCCCGGCAAGACCAGACTACAATAGACCACAATAGGGGGACTGCCCGGCTATCACTTGGCAGTCCCCACGACGTCGTGTCTTCAGCGGGGCCCGAGTTCCCATCCCGAGCCCGACACGAGCACAGAGGTGTTACTGAAAGCGCATTAAGTAGCGCCTCCGGCGCACCCCTGTTCGTCGTCTACGGGGGGAGGACTCATCGGCGGCCTCCTCTCTCACCCGTTCGTCTGCCTCCTTCTGGAACATTACTGTCTCGCAGAAAGAGGCCATTGCCGTCCAGGACTCGTCGCAGACGTCAAATCATGACGCAGCGCCGCCCATCTCGGGCACACCTCGAGGGTGTGCTGGGCAGAGTCCAACGCCGCACCAGAATCGTGACATTCAGTCGTCGGCTCCCTTTGGGCCGACCGACTCAAGTAATCACCAAAGCACCCGTACCCGGTGAGAACCTGCGTCAGACGGAAGGTGAGGGGTTTGCGCTTACGGCGCATCCATAAACTGTTTGTCCTCGGGTATAAGAACGCTATCCTGAACATCGTTGGAACACTTGCGGATGCTGCGTTTGCAATGAAATGAGAGCGCACTGGCGATTAGCAGATATTGTATTGACAACAACGATAACACTCAACAGGTATAGTCCTCGCCACTTTAGAAGTCCGATAGACGCGGCGCTGCGGTCTCATAACTCAATGTTGCCAATTTATAGTGTAATGATTTTCCATTAAAAAAAAAAAATAATTATAGGGCCTATGGTCTATATATAGTGGATTGTTAAAGACTAATGATGATAATAATGACAAAAATAATTATAGCAGCAAAATAAAAATCTCCCTGCCAGGTTTTAGTAAAATAAAACATTTTCTTGTAAATATTTCGTTCGTATTTTTTACGTATAACCGATTAGTAGAATTCATCTAAAACAAGCTTCTTCGGATGTGTTCGGCTTTTGCCAGGAGTGGCGATTTTCTCAGAAGTAATTGCTGCCATTGTTACTTCTTTTGTTATTCGACCTTTTTTACAGAAACACCTGAAAATATAATTCCTCTGAGCAAGGATTTAATTCTTTTACCTTGTATTTATATTCATATAAAATATCATAAGATAAATGTAGGTATAGAGTTAATGATAATATTTTAACCATAAATTAGGCAAAAATGAGTGACTCTGGCATCTCTAAAATTTACCTGTCCTGGCAGTGACATTTATAAACATATTATTCAACGGGGTTAATTGTTGTTTATTTTTACTTTCTAATTCACAAAATTATTTCACTTTAATGATCATTTTATGGGCTTTACTTTTTACACCTCACTTTATATTATATGCTCCATATTTCACGTAAAACAATTTAAAATATCACAACTTCTTACTCCAGACAGACGTCAAGATGTCAATGTTGTCAAATTTAGTTCGGCCATTAGTCGCAGGACTTCAAAAGTGGCGATGACCTAATAATAATGTTTAAATTGTGTCCGTCAAATCTTATTGAGCAGTTTGCTAAGAACAATCTAACTTTTACATGAAGCCGCAGCAGCAACGCAGTGGCCGCTGCGTTCTCGAGAGAGAAGATCAAAATTATGAGAAGTGAGTTACCGTTCCGGGCTTCCCGTCGGAGAGCAGGTAGTTCCCCAGCAGCGCAGTGCGCGTCTCTTCGGATGGCAGGCGTTGCTGCAGGTAGCCGCCGCTGCCCTTGGCCGCACCCACCGGCTCCACCGAGACGATCCGTGTGCCCTGCTCCACCGCGCCCTCCTTCATGTACATGTTTATTATACCCTGAGACATAAAGAATAAAATATAGAAACAGTAGGAATGAAGTGCCCCCGTGTGGACCGCAATAAGGGGCTTAACCTAGTAATAACTGTTTGTACAGCTATCTACAGTATTGCCGAGATCAGCGCAAAATCTTTATTTACCGGTTTTTACACTGAAATTTAGTGGTTGAATTTAGCTGATTAAGGTACGTTTAATATTAAATACAACTATAATTTATCGAACCATTATCAATTTGCCTGCGATTTTTATTATAACTTTTTAAATGAGAGTTAGAAATGCTCCGTCTATGGATGTTACGATAGTGTGGGTACTGGGTACCCGGCGGTACCTCGCAGTTGACGCCCAAGTAGGGCCAGGGGCCAGCACCGGCACCGGCCAGCAGCGCGGGGTCCCGGCGGAGGTGCCGCAGCAGCGCGCGCAGGTCGTACAGCTTGTCGCGGCGCACCAGCGGCACCAGGTACGGGGGCCCGCCCAGCTCCACCAGCTTCACGTCGCCCGTCAGACCTGCGCTTACCGTCAAATAACTTAAACTATACACACTGCACTGTCATTTATTTCGTCGGATGTCAAAATCATGGTGGTTGGTAATCGCGAGAACTCGATGTGAGTCGAAAATAGTTAAGGCTATGGACAGAAAGAAACTCGTCAGCGCCGATGATCAGGATCATACATCAATAAGAGTGACTTTACTATTTTGCTTTTACTAGGTTAGCGAAGTGCTAAGAGAATTTTATCATTACGCTTAGTATCTAGGTAAGTATTATTTTTTTGGTAACTTGTTTCCGACCGGTTGAAAATGTAGTTAGTAATTACATTATGTATTTATAAGAAGTATTGTCAATTTTTTTATTATCAACATACATTACTTTACATAAACACACACGTCTTATACAATTAATACTAGCGAGCAGCGAGCAGCGGGTAAACAATGACACGGCCGGTCGCTATCACCGCCGGCTCCCGGCGGCGCTACTGTTCCCTTATCTACGGTTGCTCCGATAATTACATCTTAAACTAATTGTATAATTACTGATAACAGATTGTGTTATTTTATTCGACATCTCTAAACTGTCGCCACGGCGTGCAGGCGTCATTTTTTTTTTCGGCTGTCGTCCATTGAACATAACATTTTCATTACTTTAAAACCATATAACTGCACTGTATGTACTGTCGTACCGGGCGCGGTGAGGTTGTAGGGCTCTTGTGTGAGGTCCGGGCTGGGCTCCGCGGACACGGTCACCTCCGCGAAGGTGGAGCGCAGGCCCTCGGACAGGACTGCAATACACACGAATGTGTTACTGTTAATACCCTATTGTCTATTGAGAATAGAGAACATTAAAGAGTAGGTATAATAAAGATTTTCCTACCTTTAACCACTTCCTCCAACGGTGGTGTGTACAGAGGTTTCTCTGTGATCGGAACCTTGGAATAGTCCACGGATGCCATGCTGAAATTCAAAGATATTATTAAAAAACATAAAATACCTTATTTGTTAATAAACATTATTGAGTTACTTCGAATTATATAAGGCTTATCTACTTTGTTGATAACATAACTTACAATATTTAACTGAAAAACTTGAAAGTATTTAAAATTATCACACTAATGCCGGCAACGTGTCGTAACCAAGTCACGACAGATTCTCTCTTACGCGCCGTTTTATAGAGTTCCGTTTTGTGTGTCAGCTATATTTATTTTGTATCTGTTGAATGGTACTTTATACGGTCATTAGTCGTTATTGTTTTACCAAAAAAATAATATTTTGTGGTAAATGTAACATTCCCGCAACAAATATGATGATAACTTCAATTCAATGCAAAGCTTCGTGGGAAACAAAATGGATCTGCATTTTTGTTACAAATACACTCCAAAAACACTCCAAAAACACTACAGTAACTACTCTCTAGTATTATGTAGCATCAATCAGCTGTTCCGACTTCCATGGCCGTGAACGCGCTCAGTACTCACTCTAGTCTGTGAATGTCAGCGCCACTCAAGGCCGCGGGCTGCACTCCACTCAGCATAAAACACTCCACGACCGAACACAATATAATAAAATGGACGATCCCCATACTTACTGCTACTTTAACAATTAACAACTAAAACGTCCGCAGCGGTCACTTATCTAGAGGTCAAAAATCGATATTTTCGACGAGGTTTTACGTAATACGTACGTTGTGTTTTGATAACTCTTATAATTTTTTTGTCGGGTAAGAGGCGAGGTCCGGACGTGTTCTCGCGCCGGCTGCCGTCGGCGAGTGACCTCATGACTCGTTGCTCGTGAGTCGTACGGCGTACCCACTAGTTAGTACCGGACTGTTACTAAACGGGTTCACACTCAAAATGCGAAGCGTCAAGCGATGTCTGCAACACGTAAGACGAACAGCCGAACAACTGACGCCGTGCAGTCGCCGGACGCCCGGACGGACATGGTGGTGTCGCTATCACTCGCCTCTTTACTTCTCACACAAAATCTAACCAGGGCTCCAGGCTCCAGGCTTTACATCCAAATTCAAAACATTTAACAATCTACATCTTTTGAACATACATTATACAATCCAATTATCAAAGTCATTTTTTTAACTCACGATGGTACCACCAAAGTAGCTTTTTGAATGTCAATTGAGTCTACCACCGGTGCCAAAGTAAGGCCATTGAGAAGAACCGGCGAGACAAACTCAGTGGAACTAATTTTTTAATTGTTCCTGAATAATATAAATTAAACTTTTTAAATATTCTACAACAATTTTTAAATGTTATGAAATGCCTGGGAGGAACGCCCTATTCCCTAGGTGTGGTATCTTCCACGAAGTCTTTTACTTTGTAATATCCTTTACCACACAGACGCTCTTTAATAACTTTTTTTAAATTTATAGATGGATAGATTTTGAACGTTTTTTTGGATCCTATTGTAAAAGCGTATACAGTTGCCTTTAAAAGAGTTGCTTACTGTTAGTCTAATCACTGGGGCATCTAGTCTGTGTCTATTACGTATATCCCTACTATGAATGTCACTTTTCTTACGAAAATTGTTTGTTTTCTTGGATATACAGTAAGTTGCCAGAGGGTCAGTTTTCACCGAGATGCGATAATTTTTTCTTTCAATGATGAATATAGGGGGCAACTCGTACATAGCAAGAATAGCCCGCGTCTGCGACACAAAAACATTGTCTAGTACGGCAGCGTTTCCCCATAACAGTACGCCATAAGACATAATGCCATGAAAATAACTAAGGCATCTGTTAGGTATTATGCTGTGGAATAGTATTGTAATGGATCCATGCTTGTAGGTAAAAGCTGTCTACAGCTAAATTCGAGCTCAAACCCGTGCGGGTCCGTAGCCACGAGGAGGTCACATATTATTTTTCTTCCACGGACCTTTGGAACGCAACTGAAACCCTATTGGAGCAGCGGAAGCTGGCGGCCTGCTCTCAGAAGTCTTTGCATCTCATTACCAAACTTCTTTCTCCTTGGGTTGATATAGTAGTTAGTACTTATCACCACCAGTACGATACCGTGTACTAGTACATACCACTTAGGCCTCTGCCTCGTGGCGGCGCCGCCCCGCTGACCGCGAAATTCGAGGCAGAGGCCTTATACACAGCAGTTGACTGGCGGCCGGTCGTGTTGGATCTCATACCTTCCTTTAATAAGACAGTGGTGCGAGTGTATCTAGCGGATCTCATAACATAGTCGAGTGTAGATGACAAAATAAAACAAATCTATCAAAATAACAAATCTTTTATTATTTCTAACATCTTACACTTACACATAATGTCTTTTGATCGAATAACATAATATTGCTTCATAAATACTAACCTACAACACAACAAAATAAAACTCTTAACGTTAACCAAATTAAAAATAAAATTATCATTGTGTCTGTGTATGTGTATGTGTGTGTGTGTGTGTGTGATGTACCGTTTGTGATTCTAGTTTATCGTTACCTCGCCCCGCAAAACTTCCACGATAACAAGATAAAAACAATGAAAACATTCTCTATTCGACAGTTGTATATACACAAGTACCAGTCGCCGGCGGACGGTCAACTCTCTGCGTTACTGATTACTGCCGATACGGGAGCCGTGAATCCCTTACTTACTGTAAGAAAATGTTATTTTAGTGTGAGATAGTCTCAAAATATGTAACTAAATTTTGTCAGTCAAATAATCCGTTAAGTCATACATGGTGATGGTAGTCGGGAAGAGTGAATCGTCCGAGGATATGATCTATAGTCTGGAATATGTTTAACCAATGCGTTAAATATCATTCAGTCGCTCATACACTACCCTACGATATATTGCGGCCCCGTGTCCTTATTAACGGGATAGCCCTAGCACAGCCGCATATCACCAGCTACTCCGTGTCTTATATCTCCGTGTACGGTGCAACCGTACAAAGCGCATCATCATCAGTTTTGTATATTTCACGCACTTGCATTTCCATTTAGTTATAAGTTTTAGACAGTGCACGAAATATTGTCGCGAGCCGCGGACGTGTCACTCTATAGCAAATATACAGCATTAGCATATCAAAGTATTTTAATTATCATCAGCAACAACCCCAGCAGCAACTCAAGAGTACGAACCGTACATCTTTATGGTCCTTCGAGCTTTACCGTAAGCAGGATCTATTTTGCGTGTGTTAATTTGTTCGTGCAGATTCGCTTACGCGTAAGTTCCAGCAGCAGAGGTGAGTCCACATTATTTAATTAGCAAGCTCAGCAAGTTGGAATATCACCTTTAAATCATGGAAGATCTTCTAGCCAACCAAGATCAAATTTTCGGAGCCATAAAACAGCTCCTAAGTAATTTTAAGAAAGACGGTGTCGAACGCAAGACCCCGGCTCTTATTAGCAAGCGACTGAGCACATTGGATGCCTACTGGCAGGAATTCCAATACAATCACATCCAATTGTGTGAATATGACGATAGGTCTCACGAATACTTTATTAAGGATGTATTTAAGCAAGCTTCTGATTTTTATAATGAGACGCGCACATTTATCATGAGATATTTGCCAGCTGATTCTAAAGAGCAGGTTAGTGCTATTAGGCCAGCAGTACTAGGGTCACTATCACAGCCGTCTGCAAGTCACCAACAGCCAGCGGAAAGCGGTAGGGCATCTCCACGTCCTATGAATATAGACGCGGAGTCTTCAAAGACGCGAGGTACATCTAGTAAACTCGAAGAAATGCTCAGAAAACAGAGGAGCAATTTCAAAGCATTTCAACGAACAGTCAACAGCATAAATTTAAATTCTATGTCACAGTTGTGGGAATTCGAAGACGCACTAAGAACAGTGCAAGCACGTTGGTCAACTATTGATCACTTGCACTGGGATATTGATAGCGAGGCGTATGGTGCGAATGATGAATATGAGGAAGCATTTAATAGTTATGAAAAATTATTTGTTAGCACAAAAAACCAAATTAATAACAAGATGTGGTCCGAAACCCATCGTGAGAAATCTACTCCACAAATAGAGATCCCTACATTTAGTGGTAGCTATCACATGTGGGTATCCTTTAAGGATCTCTTTTTAGAAACTATTCATCGAAATAGATGTTTATCGAATGCTCAAAAAATGCAATTTTTAAAAAGCAAACTAAGGGGCGAAGCGGAGAAATTAGTACAGCATTTACAAATTAGCTCTGATAATTATACAGTCTGTTGGGATATATTAGACCATAGATATAGTAACCACAAACTAATTTTTAATTCGCATATGAATATTATAACTAATCTTCCCGTTATGAAGCATCAAGTAGCAGCATCTATCAAACGAATTCATGACACTACAAATGAATGTTTGAATGCGATCAAAAATCTCGGTGTTAATATAGACACTTGGGACCCCATAATCGTCTATCTCATCTCGCAAAAGCTAGATTCCGAAACGCATAATGATTACATCGAGTCATTGAAAAACCCAAGAGATTTACCATCTTTACAGGATTTTCTTAAATTTTTAGAATCTAAATTTACTGCCTTAGAGTCATCAAAACGGAAACAAGATCAGCCTAAATCAATCAATCAACAGACTCAACTATCATCATCACCAAAAGCATTCCGAAAATCTTATATGTTTAAATCATTTACTGGCAATCAAAGTTCATCATTTAAAACGCAAAATGCTAAAAATACTATTTCAACACCAAAGCAAAAATGTCCAATATGCAATAAAAATCACGCCATATTATTTTGCAACACATTTGCTGAATATCAACCTCAATTACAGTTACAAACTATTGCGAAATTGTCTCTTTGCAAAAATTGCCTTTTCGATCATAATGGAAATAAATGCTTCTCCAACAAAAGATGCCGAGTGTGCAATGACAATCATCACACATTAGTCCATGATGCTTTCACACTACCAAAACCGCAACACAATATGACTCCAATAGTTGGTCCTGCAAAACCCAGCGCTCACGTATCCTTCGGAGACACGCAAGAAATTCTATTAGCGACAGCACTCGTAGCAGTACAAGCAGCCGATGGTATTTCTATAATCTTGCGTGCTCTTATTGATCAGGGTTCACAAGCGTCCATAATCACAGAAAACGCTGCCCAAAGACTAAATCTGCCGCGCCAGCATTGTAAAGGGGTGGTCTTCGGCTTAGGAGCAAAGGGAAACGCCTGCAAGGGCTTCCTAAATATAAAAATATCTTCAAATTATAGCGACTATACATTGAATACCGGGGTGTTAATTATGAATCACGCGGTGAATAGCCTTCCTAATCAGTCATTCATTAAGCCAACGTGGTCATTCATCGAAGACTTACAGCTAGCAGATCCCGAGTTCTATCAACGTCGCCCAGTCGACTTATTACTCGGTGCCGATGTTTATTCATCAATTATCATGGAAGGAATAGTTAAACAAAGCGAGTCCCTTCTAGTAGCTCAGCAGACACGTCTTGGGTGGATTTTATGCGGAAACGTGAAGTCTTACCAATGTAACGTTGTCATGGTCGACGTGGAAAGCCTACATAAATTTTGGTCGATCGAAGACATCAATGATACCACAGAAATATCTGAGGAAGAATACCAATGCATACAGCTATATAAGACAACGACAACGCGTCGATCAGATGGAAGATATATTGTTCGTCTTCCCCTACATCCAGATGCAGATGAAAAGCTAGGGTTATCAAAACAAAAAGCATGCGCTCAATTTTATCAATTAGAAAGAAAGCTTACAAAATACGACTGTTTAAATAAACAATATAAATCATTCATTAACGAGTACATTTGTTTAGGACACATGCACTTAACAATAGCGCGTAACATGAAACTCTCTTATTACATGCCGCATCACGGTGTCCATAGAGCCGACTCAAATACAACGTCATTACGAGTCGTATTTAATGCATCTAATAAAACAACGACTGGATTTAGCCTTAACGATGTTATGTACAGTGGCCCTAATCTACAGCAGGACATTTTAATGTTGATTTTACGGTGGAGGCAATATCCTTATGCATTTAGCGCTGATATAGAAAAGATGTTTAGGCAAATTTTGGTGCATGAGCAGGATCAACGTTATCAGCAAATAGTGTGGCGGGAACATCCTAATCAACCTCTCAAGGAGTATACTTTATCAACTGTCACATATGGCACCAAGGCCGCGCCTTACTTAGCTATGATGACATTAAAACAGCTAGCCAAGGACGAAAGGAAACGTTATCATACAGCAGCAAGGGTATTGGAAGACCAGTTCTACATGGATGATTTGCTGAGTGGTGAGTTTGACATTACATCAGCGAAGCAATTGCAAATAGATCTTATTAACCTTCTCAAATCGGGTGGATTTAACCTTCGCAAATGGTCAGCCAACGAGTCATCATTACTTGAAGATGTTGACAGAGCAAAAAGCTTACCAAATACGTACGATTTTAAACACCAAGAATCCACTAAAGCCCTCGGTTTAAGTTGGCATGCCGCAGAAGACAACTTTCAATTCTTGTGCAAACTAACCGCCCAAATAGATACAAAGCCAACGAAACGTGTACTTCTAGGAGAAATATCGAAGATCTTTGACCCACTCGGTTGGTTGGCACCCACAGTAGTTCAACTTAAATTATTATTTCAAAGCGTATGGTTAAGTAATTTAAAATGGGATGACGTCATAACAGAAAATATTTACTCGGAATGGTACAAATTAAGACTAGATATAGAAAATATAAAAAACATCAAAATCCCTAGGTGGATCGGGTGCGGGAGAGACGAGTGCATCGAACTACATGGGTTTTGTGATGCATCGTTAAAAGCATACGCCTGCGTGATATACACACGTGTGGTACGTAATAACCAAACACACATTTCACTTTTAGCAGCTAAAACTAAACTGGTACCAGTCAGCAAAATCTCCTCCCCAACGAAGAGTGATATATCTTTACCAAGACTCGAACTAAGCGGTGCACTTTTGCTTTCGAAATTAATAATAAAGGTCAAGCAAAGCCTGAATAATCATCAAATTAAAATTTTTGCGTGGTGTGATTCAACAGCTGTCCTTGGTTGGCTGCACGGTGAGCCTAGTCGATGGAAACCTTTCGTAGCGAACAGAGTTAAGAAAATTATAGCAACATTACCTCCGCGGAATTGGAATTACGTTAAATCTAGCGAAAACCCAGCAGACTGTGCCAGTAGGGGTATGACTGTCAAGCAATTGGAAAAACACGATTTATGGTGGAAAGGGCCCACCTGGTTAATTAATCCTCCTAAGCATCAATCGTCCCCATCGTATGAGACAAATTTAGAAGCAAAATGTATGTTGTCAAACGTCGGTATCAAAGATAGTAATATAGCAGCGAACTTTATTAGCGATTTTATTTATAAATATAGCAGCATCACCCTCGCATCACGTATACTAGCATGGATAACGCGAGCTTTTTCTTCTGGAACAAAAAAATCTTACTTAACAGTAGCAGAGTTGGAGAATGCGCAATTAAAAATCATTAGAGCTATACAACATTTAGAATTTCCTCAAGAAATACATGATCTACGTAGCCTGAGTAAAATAGATTGTAAGAGCAAACTATTATGCCTTAACCCTTTCCTGGATGCGGAAGGTCTGTTGAGAGTCGGAGGCAGATTAAAAAATAGTAATATTCCATATAACATGAAACATCCTTATATTATTCCCCATAACAGCCATCTTACTGATTTATTAATCGATTTAGCACACAAGTCAACTTTCCATGGAGGAGCGAGGTTGACACACTCATGGCTTCGTCAGCTATATTGGATAATCGGGGGAAACAGAGCTATTAAAAAGCGTTTAAATAATTGTGTAATATGTAAGCGACACAATCCGATTAAACAATCACAACTTATGGGAGATTTACCGGAAGCCAGGACTAACCCCACCAGACCTTTTTATCACACAGGGGTGGATTTCACTGGTCACGTAGATGTAAAATCTAGCAAAGGTCGCGGAATAAAAACTAGCAAAGGATATGTAGCTGTATTCATATGCATGGTTACAAAGGCAGTTCACTTGGAACTGGTGTCTGATCTATCATCGTCTACCTTTTTAGCAGCCTTACGTCGCCTATCAGCAAGAAGGGGTTCTCCTCGTCACCTATACAGTGACAATGGTACAAACTTCGTAGGAGCTAATAAAATTTTAAATACGGAATTTATTAATTATAAAGCAATTTTAACGGAAGAGTTTTACGCAGACATAAGTGAAATGCAGATTGAGTGGCATTTTAATGCCCCCTCCTGGCCAAGTGCGGGAGGACTTTGGGAAGCAGCGGTCAAAAGCTTAAAATATCATTTACGTCGTGTTCTAGGTGATCAAAAGCTAACATACGAAGAATTCGCCACTCTTCTCTCTCAACTAGAAGCTTGTCTCAATTCGAGACCCTTGTGTCCTTTATCTGAAAATCCCGATGATATAGCATACTTAACACCTTCCCACTTCTTGGCGAGCGGTCCAATTTCGACAATTGTAGAGACCGAGAGAGATGAGAGAACAAGATGGCAATTGACGCAGAAAATATTCAATGATATTTGGAGACGATGGCGCGCCGAATATCTAATGCAATTATCTGCTAGAAGTAAGTGGAGGACGTCAAGGCCTAATATAACATTAAATGACATCGTCATCATACATGATGCTACACTACCTCCTGGGAAATGGGCGCTAGGTCGTGTAGTTGACTTGCATCCGGGATCAGATGGTTATGTCAGAGTGGTTAGCGTGAAAACTAAAACTGGGATAATTAAGCGGCCTATTATCAAATTATCTGTTCTTCCCGTAAACACCGAACAAAATCATCAAAAGGAATCTCAAAATCAGTCCAGCAATGTATCATCAAACACACAGAAAAAGCGCAATTCAAAGAACACATATAACGTAAATCTTTTATCTTTATTTCACATAATTACTTTATTTATTCTCATGTTTACGTCAGCTGTGAACTCGCATCAAAATGATTACTTCAATATAACGAAAATAAGTGACGATAAACACATATTCTTTAATAAATTAGGAAATATGCAATTAATTGAAGACCAATGGAAACTAATTGCTTATTACAATATGAAACCCTATTGGAAGGGGTCCAAAATTCTTACAAATTATATAAATCACCTGGAGAACATCTGTGAAACGATCAGAAATAATAGCCATTGTAACATCGTGTTATTACAACTCCATCACGGCTACGGAGAATTAGAGTTCTATGACCGTATGTTGCTGAATCAACATTTCGATGCACCGAGGCGCACGCGACGAGGTCTTATCAACGGTGTCGGTTACATCGCGAATACATTGTTTGGCGTCTTAGACGAGCGTTTTGCAGACCAATATGAGCGAGATATTGATTTAATTAGAAATAATGAAAAGCATTTAATACAACTATGGAGCAATCAAACGTCGGTTATAGAAGCGGAAAATAGTTTGTTGCGGAGAATAGAAAGCACGATGGAAAGGCAGCACAAACTGTTCAGTCAGCATCTAGATAACCTCGATCAAGCGACGAATACTCTTAAAAAGGAGATAAGTAGCGCTGGAGCAACCCACGATTTTATTTTGACGAGTATAATAGCGAATAATATTCTCTCAAGCCTAAAGGGTATTCAAGATGCACTATTGGATACCATTACAAATCAGAAATATTTTAATATTCATCTTATCACCCCATCTCAACTACTAAGCGAACTACGCACTATTAGTGGACTGCTGCCAAAGGATCTATCACTGCCGATTAATAACGTACAGACTGATTTACCAGATATCTATAAAATCATAAGAATCAGAGCTAGAATGACACAGCAGTATTTTATTTTTCAAATTGAAATCCCTCTCATAAATAAAGATAGCTACGATATTTACACAATGTTTCCTCTGCCCCACCAGATCGGTATTTCTATGGTCAGCATAGTCCCAATCGAAAAGCACGTGGCTATGAATCTCAAAAAAGATACATTTATACCCATGTCAAGTAGCGATTTTGATAAATGTCTTCAACTTAAATTAAATAACTATCTGTGCGCATTACAAACGCCCGTCTATCAGAGACAATCAGACGACAGCCTTTGTGTAAAAGATAAACAAAGCCACGTGTGTAAGACGACCCTTAGCGAATGTGAGACGTCTTGGACACCTATTAAAATGAATACGTTCTTAATCAGCTGTTGCGGTCAATGTACACTGCGATTCATATGTAAGGATCAAGTTATCAGCGAAAATCTGATTGGCGATAACATCATCACACTTTGGAATGAATGCGTGATCAAGGGAGCCACGTTTACGATCAATTCACACAAACAACAGACAAATCAAATAAATATTGAGCCGGAGGTCTATGCTCCTGAAATCGCACCGTTAAATCATATAATAAATATATCGGTACCACAGATAACCCTGGAGCAAAGTGAAAACTACAACTACTCACTTCTTGCTCTCGGGGAGCGCATTCAACGAATGAAAGCAGCATCAAAACTGTTGGAAGCAGATATGTCGTACCATGATATTCATCACTACGCTGCAATATATTGCGTAGTGGCAGTGGGCTTAGCAGCAGCAGCGGGCCTGTGGTGTGCCCGCCGGAGGCGGCGAATGCTCGCCCGCCCCGCGCCGGATGAGCCAGCTGCACCGACCGCCCCGGTCAGGCCGGCAGCGCTCCAACGTGCCACCAGCGAACCAAGTGTTAGTGTAAGTGCTAGTGTAAGTGATAAGTGTGTGAGTGTTAGTGAAATAAGCAAAAAAGCAGAGCTTTGTGTTAAGTGCAAATCTAGTGAAGTAGTGAATAAAAACACTTCGCCTATTCTAGAACGGTGTAGTTTTAAGACCGCTATATAATAATTGTCGGGCAACATATGTAGTAATCTTAAGCATAATATTATTGTCCATCACCTTGTAATAGGTTAGCTCATCTACCATCTCACTCATCAACCAGTCTTGTTGCCCGGGAGCATGTACGGTGCAACCGTACAAAGCGCATCATCATCAGTTTTGTATATTTCACGCACTTGCATTTCCATTTAGTTATAAGTTTTAGACAGTGCACGAAATATTGTCGCGAGCCGCGGACGTGTCACTCTATAGCAAATATACAGCATTAGCATATCAAAGTATTTTAATTATCATCAGCAACAACCCCAGCAGCAACTCAAGAGTACGAACCGTACACTCCGTATAATATATCCGTACACTAGTAGAACAGTTAAGTATAAAAACGATGGCATCATGGTACATATTGCCTGTACTTCGTACTCGACTGGGAAATCGAACTAAATCCAATATTTAAATTAACTTCTATACACACATGGTTATAGATAATATTATATCGTTAAAATATCTATATTATTCCTTATTATTATTTATTTCTTATCAGATATATACAGAAATTTCTCAGAGTTTCAGTCAGTAAACGATAAACTAGACAATAAATATTATTTCCATACGCCATATGCATATTAAGGTACAAGTTTTGAATGTATAAGACTAATTTACTGTATTTAAAGCTTATATTGTAATCTTTTCGTTCAGGTTGAGCCTCTTAGTTGTATACTAACCACACCGGCCGCGGCGCGCGCCGGCTGCACCGGCTGCACCGGCTGCACCGGCTGCACCGGCTGCACCGGCCGGTTGGACTGAACATACTTTTCGGCGACGGCTCACATTTAATTACACATCATTACACCAAACATATTGTGCGCTGACATCATAACTATACGTCACGTAGTTACGGCAGATCTAAACGACCCATGAAATACTATGAGCTAATAAAAACAGCATTTACAATCACACACCTGACGCGGAGCAGCGTATACTGACACAGGTCGCGCCCGCGCCGCTCGTACCGCTTCAGTACGCCGCGTCATCTTTTGATCGACCTACCTATACAACGAGAGTAAAGGGAAACAACATCGGGAAACGCATTAACTGTCTCTAGCATTCGACTCGTACTGATCCGGCGCGGCTCAGGGCGTGCGCGGCAGCAGCGTGTGCGCGCGGTCGTGGTGCAGGCGGCGCGCGTGCGCCGCATGCCGCGCCAGCCAGCCCGCCAGCTCGGCGCTGTCGCACTGCACGCGCGGACGCCGCACGCCCTCGCCCGCCGCGCCGCGCACGCCCAGCTCCACCAGCCACGCGCCGTCCGCGCACACGGCCGCGCACGACACCAGCCCGCCCAGCGGCGTCTCCATCACCAGCTGCGGCACCGCCCCTTTGATCGTGAAGATGCGCAGGTGCGTATCGGACAGGATGGCGCGAATGTCGTGCGGCGTGTCGCGCACGATGCGGTAGGCCAGGAAGCGCTCGGCGGGGTCGCGGGCCAGCGCGCGCAGCAGCTGCGCTCCCCGCGCCGCGCGCTCGCAGTAGCGCGGCAGCGGCGCGTCGGCGGCCACGGGGCGGGGCGGGCGCGCACGCTGCGGCTCGGCGCCGGCGCGGCGGGACGAGTCGCGCACGGCCGCCGCGGTCTCGGCCGCCAGGTCGAGCACGCCGATCACGGGCTTGGTCACGGTGCCCACGAGACCCTTGCCCACGCCCGTCAGGAACCCGGGCAAGCCCTCGGCCGCCGCTCCCTCGTAGCTGTGCTTCACCAGCGACGTCACGCCGCCTGAAAGTTGATTGAGCGCTGTAACCCAAATTCTTTACTTTATAAAGAAACAATGAAGCGTGTCGCGTGTCATACCGAGCAGGCCGAGGCCGAGGCCGCGCAGGCCGGCGGCGAGGTGCGCGCCGGCGGCGGCGGCCCGGATGCGGCGGCGCGTCTCCTCGTGCGCCTCGTCCCCCACCACCCGCTCCAGCCCATCGCCCAGCGTCTCTGCGGACGGGTCGTTAACGTTACGGATATCACATTGTCGATGGACAAAAAAAATTTTTTATTTCCTATCCGCACTAGTAGCGGATGTACTAATCTTTGAGCGACGATGGCCGTGACTAAAGAGGCCGAGCTCTTTAGTCACGGGTCCGAGTCCGACTCTGCGGTGTTGAAATGGGTTTTCCAAAATTTCTAAGAGCACCTATAAATGAGACTGATGAAAGAATAGTTCGCTCGCCGCGAATGAAATCCCAACACATCCTGGGTTGATTTGGAGGATGAGACCCGTGCCTAGCATTGGGACGTAAAGTGTTGGTACTTTACTAGCAGACCCACCGGAGACTTTGGCGGCGGAGTTGGAGATGCCGTGCGTGACGTTCTTGAGCAGCGCGCCGACGTTGCCCTCCAGCAGCAGCCCCGACACGCCCTCCGACACGTCGGCCACGAAGCCCAGCGGGTTGCCCAGAAAGTCCACCGACCCCAAGATCTTTGCCGCCTGCCATTTCAGTTCCTACAATATAAAAATCATTTAGCACAGACATAAACTACACTCACTTGCAGATTTATTTATTTTGAGAATAACAACAACAACCAGAGGCTGTTGATATAAAAACACAATGCTAGCAATAGTCACTGCGGGTGGTGAAGCCACGAGGTAATACATAATATAGGAAAAGAAACAAACTGTACCGGACGGTCTCGACATTTTCATTTAGTTTGATCTAAAATGTTTGCATGCTAATGAACATAACAAACTCGATAGTAATACACTTTTTACATCACCTTGTTCTTTTACTAACGTACGGTCTTAGCGCTTACGTTTTGTACTCGGTGTAGTACACACCTTGGCTGACACTGACTACAGCAGTAACAATAATAAGCATCCATTAATTGCACTGTTGGAAGGCGCTCCGCGCTACTCAGGGGACATCGCAGCAATTATATTATATTATATTATGTTTAGTTTATTCGAGGTATCCGTGCTCACACCATCACCATATTTGCAATTATTGTTGGTTCATGTAAACCATATTCTCCTAATTCAATCCCCGTAACTGTCTTACCATCATACACAAAAAGGGTTACCCTCTTACCCTAGACTCGACCATCATACCCATAGTAATCTGAATAACCTTCTATGACCATACCCCATTATTACATGTACATTAGTGGAAGAATAAGTTAAAGATAGGTTGTAGACACAAAAAATAAACAGAGATGGTTAATTCTAAAATAAAATAATTTTAGTTCTTGTTTTTTAATTTACAACATTTTACTTTTATTTATTCATCTTCCTAATTTTTTTGTAATTCTTTTTTGTTACGACTGGCACTGTCAAATAATTCTCTAAGAATTAATATTTAATTTTTTAATGACTTTACATCTTAAAGAATATCTGAAAGTGCACTGAATTGACCTTTTAGATCACGGGCGTCTGATCTGGAAATATCTCGATAGTAACACTTCCGGAGCCCTTAACTGGTTTAGGGCTTACGGTCACCAGTGGACTGCGCTGTGGACGTGGCGTGTGTGTGTGTGTGTGTGCGTATGTGCTGACTCACATCCTTGAAGTGCTGGAGCATCTGCCGCGCGAGGCAGGCGGCCGTGTCGAAGGCGTGCGCGCGCACGAACGGCTCCAGCTCCACGGCCGCGTCCTCGAAGCGGATCAGCGTCAGCCCCAGCCGCCGCTTCAGTGCGCTCAGCTCGCCCTCCAGCTTGTTGGCCGTGAACATCGATAGACGAATCTGGGAACGACGAGTTTAAGGCTGTACCGGGTCGTTTATCAGAGCAACAGTACGCTGACTGATGTAGCGGGCGGGTTACCTGGCCGGGGATGATCTTGACGAGCGCGAAGTAGTAGCGCGTGGCGTGCAGCGCGGTGAGCTCGTGCAGCACGCGCCGCGTCTCGTACTCCGCCTCGTCGGGCTGCTCCTGCGCCTCCTCCTCGCTGCGCGCCGCCCACGCCCACAGCAGCAGGATCAGCCGCTCCTCCAGGCGCACGGCCAGCGGCCGCAGCGCCAGCACTAGGTGGTTGCAGTACACGGCGTTGTAGCTGCGGGGGGGCGCGCGCTGCAGCTCCAGCGCCGCGTGTAGCGCCGGCCCCGCCCCCTGCCCCGCGCCCGCGCCGCCCCAACTGTGCAGCAGCACCGGACTCGGCGACCCCGCCAACTACACCACATTATTTATTATTTCTTATTTTATTTATTTAAAAAAATATATAATATATTATAACAGTGATGTATTATTTTGAAGACATCTCATTCGCAAGGTCGCTAGTAGTTTAGGATCGGGACTCAGATTAGTTTAGGATCAGGAGTTATATTCTTTCTGTCTCCCAACTAAATGTGATTATTAAACAACATTTGTAATTCAAAAGTAATTAACAGCACTTTATACTACTCCAAAATCAGAGTCAGTGTAATTAAATTAAATTAAATCAATATAATTATTATGTATACTACACAGATATGAAATAAATCAGTGCTGAATCAACTAGCTTGTGTTTGATGAAATACTGACTTCAGTCAACACAAAGCAAATAAAATGATTCTCACTTGGTTGTCCCACTGCATGTCGCGCACGGTGAGTGCGAGGCGCGCAGTGCGCGGCCGGCGGGCCAGCTCCAGGTGTAGGCCCAGCAGCTGTGCGTACACCAGCTCGGCTGGCGGCGCGCGCGCCACCAGCGACACGGACACGCCCGCCAGCGACACGCCCACGCACCACTCGCGCTCGTCCCGCGGACCTTCCTCCTCCGCACCCTCCAACGCTCGCTGCGCCTCCTGTGACCAAAAGAATTATCGCGTTTGTGTTTTTTGTTCGTCCTCATTGAATTATCCCGACATTGAAGACATAATGAAGTGATCTTACGGCGTCGTTCTGGTCGTAGATACGCACGAGGCGCGTGGGCCCGTCCGTGCTGAGCGTGACGGTGAGGCGGCCGGAGCCGGGTCGCAGCGTGTGCCACTCCACGGCCTGCTCGGGCGGTACGCCCCCGCCTGCGCGTGGCGACCCCGGCATGCCCAGCACCACCCGATTGCCTGCACTCGCACGTTATCGACAGGGTAAACAAAAAATAAAGCAATGAAATGCACAATTTTACTGATATAATAAAGTAATCTACAACGAGCAGAATTCGTAAACAGACTTCCTTTTATACATGGGAAATGGAATAGTCAATCACTTGTTCCTCTAATCACTAGTGAGAGCTGGAAGAATACGCACCGGGGGTGAGACCCAGGAGGCCGGCGTCGGGCTGCACGCAGAGGTTGGCGTGCGCGCAGGCCATGCGTGCGCCGGGCAGCAGGCGCCAGGCCTGCGTGGAGGCGCGGCGCGGGTCGGCCCGGCGCAGCACCAGGGCCGCCGCGCGCCCCGGCCGCGGGGCCGCCTCCTCGATATCCAGCACCTGCACACGAGCCCAGTGGAGAGTCAGTGCATACAGCTTGAGATGCTTTTCAAAATTTCTAAGTGCACCTGAACACGAGACCGAGGGTCCCTCCCTCATCAGTGAATAAACACAATGAGAAAACCCGGCATGCCGGATGAGATTGAATGTCATTACGTATTTACGCATGTCATGTGCCGCGTCAGCCGAGGCTGAGGCAGAGTGGTCATACCATAGCGTGTGGCGAGAGAGCGGTGTCGTCGGAGAGCACGTCGGTGGGCTGCGGCGGCGAGCTCCCCTCGTGCACCAGCTGGTCGTTGGGCCCGCGGCGCCACAGCTGCGACCTGCGGCAGAGGGGGCGTGTGAGAGGCGAGGAGGCAGGAGGAGCGGCCAGTGACTCCCCGGACGCACCTGTCGCCGTAGCGCTTGCGCGCGAGCACGACTCGCGTGGACCCCATGGGCACCTCCAGCACTAGCACGTTATCGTCGGCTGCGCCCGCCTGCGCTGCGGTGGCCGAGCTCTCCCTGACACAAAAGAATGAGAAAACATTAACAATTTTTTTTATTAAATATTATAATCCTCACCTATTGATAATATCGAGCTCGTGGTAGCGGAAAGTCTATTAAGTCGGACTATTATTATTATTTTATTTTCGGTTTTCTTTTTAAATTTGAATGTAATCTCCGATATTATATTATATTATATTATATCTCCGATTAATAATTTTACATGTATAGGAACAGTCAGTTAATAAGATAAGAATTATTACAGAGGTATGAAAAATATAATATGATCGTTATGAATATTTTTTTTATTTCAAATAATCAAATCATATTCTTTATCAACTTTTAAAATGTACAAAAGTAGTTATTGTGGCCTAACTAGAGTAGTTGCATTCCGCATGCACTCAACTCTCTCTAGCTCTCTCTCTCTCTCTCTCTCTCTCTTCTACGCGCTGGGCGGGCTATTAATCGCATGTACATGTGACTCACCTCGAGCGCGTGAAGGCGACGTAGAGGAAGTTCTGATAGAGCAGCGTGTGCGGCGTGTGCAGCGCGTCCAGCGGCAGCGTGAGGCGCGGGCCGCCGGGCGCCCGCAGCGCCAGCGCCTGCGCGCCCTCGGGCTCGGGCAGCGCCCACACGGCGCCCCCGCCCGCGCCCGCCACGCACTCCTCCGCACACCCCACCTGGTGGAACATCACGGCCACGGGCGAGCGGTTGTCCAGGCGCAGCGGCGGCGGCGCGCACTCCGCGTCCGTCAGCACAACCAGCAGCGTGGCGCCCTGCGACACCACCTCCACGCGCAGCACTTGGTAGGTCCCGCCGCTCTCCCTGCGCGAAGGCGAATGCGTCAGAGCCGAGTTAGTCGGCTGACGGGACAGTTCATCGACGACTTACCTGCACGCGACGTGAATGCTGCGCGTCTTGTCGATCCTGAAGCCGCCGGACCAGGCGGTGAGCGGCGTGGTGGGGGCGGAGCCTGAGGAGGAGCCGGCAGGGGGTGGGGCCAGCACGCGCACGCTGAGCAGCTGTTCGCGCTCCCAGCGCGCCCAATGCCACGGCAGGTAGCAGCTCGCCACTGCCGACACGTGCGTCGCCATAGCACCGGGGTCGTTCTATATGTGCGTTATTATAATGTGTAAATATGTTACGTCGATAGTGTTAAAAATGGATGCTTAAATTTTTTGTTTTTTTTACTCTTTCAATAACAATAATAATTATAACATACCATGGCATACCATCTCACTCGGTGGGAGATTTCCCTTTGGGACTTTATCTACAGCCCACAATACCCTAATTCCTTAATATTGTTTGTGTTTATAAATCGTTTTTATTGTTCGTAATTGATAAATTACTTTGTTATAATGACATCAAGAAGGTCGATTGTATCGCACAATACTTGGCTAAAATGAGTGTATTCATTTTATTTTAATTTCATAACACGGGGACTATAAATACGGCCGTACGGAGCGCACTATATGTGCCACTGATGAAGCTCTATAAAGGTTTGAGACATGTACAGTGCCAGGAGCAGTTCCGTTCGAAAAGACTAGATGATTCGTAAGCGAACCGTCGGCCTGCGCAAATCTCCCTGCTTATATTAACTATTGCTGTTGTTTCATTATAATAGCATGAATGTCACTCACTAGGGTAGTGGCGGTGCATTTCTGCGCGAACTGCAGGCATCGCGAGGTGTTGTTGTGGAGCTGGTAGCGCGGCGTCAGCGTCACCACGTTGGTGCGGCGGTGGCGGCCGCGGCCGGCGCGTACGTGCACGCCCACCGCGTACGAGCGCTCGCCCTCCGCGCCCAGCCCCGCCGTCTCCAGCCGCTTCACCGTCACGCCGGGACCCAACCCGAACGGCGAGCACCACTGCGACAGAGGCACCGTTAGAGACCCAGCCGACCGGGCGGAAGGGCGGCGCGTGTGGGCCGGTACTACCTCGGGGCGCGGCGAGAGGGCACTGCCCAGGCGCGCGGACAGCGTGGGTCCGTCCCCGTCGGCAAAGGCGAAGGGCAGTGGCGCCACCATGCGGGCCAGCTCGTGCTCCGCGAACTGCCCGGCCGCCTCCGCGCCGCCCTCCGCGCGGAACACCAGCGGCAGTCCCGTGCGGTTCACCAGCCAGTACGCCGCCGACACCGACACCTGCCCCACAGTAACAGTATTAACAATGGCAAGACTATTATAAAACGAAATTGGCTGTTTCGACTCCACCGCCGGGGCCACCGGGGGTCGACAGGGCGTCCGCGACCGGTCCACTGGAAACCACCGAGGAGGAGACGAGGATGAGGGTCAGCTCACCTTTATCCCGTCAGATTTCTTGATAGTGACGCGCGCGTTGAGATAGAGACGACGGCCGCGCTGGTCGCGCATCTTGAGCCGCGCCGAGAAAGAGCCGCCCGCCCCCGGCCCGCCCACCACCAGCGCGCTCGACCAGCCGAAGCCCTCGAGCTTCACGCTTAGCTCTACGCCCTCCTCCACGTTCACCTACCGAAACATAATATTATAAGAATAATCACCAGCTATAATATGATTATAGTTGGGAAAATAAACATTTCACTTCTAATCAATTAGGGTAAATGCCCTAACGTTCGGTCAATAATATACTAGACGCAGGAATGGGTCATATTAAGGTTTATTCCATGTCCATAATATTACAACTATAACATTACCCCTAGTTGGTCATCACTGCTCGTGCGTATATATGTTACCGCGCCTTAAGACATACTAAATATGAACCTTATACCTTACTTACACTATTTGAAGCTTGGTGGAAGTTAGTAACTTATTAACACATAATCGGATGTCGCACCTGGTGGAAGGGGTGCGTGTGCGCGGGCGGCAGCGCGCCCCCCACGCCGTCGGCGCGGTACTGCAGCTCGAGCGGCAGCAAGTTCTCCAGGCGCAGCGCCGGCAGCAGCGTGAGCGTGTGGCCCGCCAGGGGCTCCCCGCGCTCGGGGGGGAAGCGCTCGCGCACCACCACGCAGCTGAACCTGTACCGCCGCGCACCACATGTGCCGATGGTGACATGATATTGAGCCTTATTAAGCTTCTGATAATTCTTTTAAAGACAATAAGGCTACGTTTTTACAATATATTCTCAGAAAATGTTCTAAAGTTCATATATAAGGAATCTCTTTTAAATATCTGCTGATTGCTAATGATTGATTTTTTTCTTTTCTTAAAGAAGTAAAGCAATTTAAAAATATGTAATGTCCATGTATTGTCAAACAGAAAGACAAATTTTAATGAGACAAAACAGTTTATAAAAATGTAATAATGTAACCTGTAGGATTGGTCGTTGGTGGTGCGGCACTCATGGTGTAGCAGCGCGGGCAGGTCAGTCTGCGCCGCGCGCCAGTCGATGGCAGCGGGCGGCGGGGCGGGGCGACCACGCAGTACTGGCCGCGCCCACACCACGCCCGCGCGCGCCACCAGCGGCGCCGCCCACCTTGCGCCCGCCTCCACCACCGTGCCGGCCGCGCCGCCGCTGCCCACCACCCCGCCCCAAGCTCCTGCGGACACCATCAGGTTGAAGCAGGATATCCAAAGATACACCGTATGCAGGACAGAATAAAATGCTGGCTTGTGGTTAATATTATCTTATAAAGTACGATAACGAGAACGCGACACCAATATAAACTTACGATAAATGAAAATAAATTATTATAGACCAGCAGAAGATGTAGAGTAAAAATAATATATTGTTATATATTTTTACTTACAATGACCTCTTCACAAAATGTATGAGCACTGATTGTGGTAAGAAAATATAAATAAATTAACTATTATTACTAATGATTAGCATATGTTTATGTGCTACTAAACTAAATTATCTGAATTTGCTAAGGAATAAACTGTGGCGGATCGTAAGGCTAGGTAACGAGACGTGGATGTCCACCGATTCCCTGACCAATGAGCTGATCAAACAACTTATTGAAATGTCTTGCTGCGCAGTGGCCAGTGACATGACGCGGCCAATCAACTATCACATCAACCAAAAACACTTTATTACACTGCACCGGTAAGTAAATAGTATTGCATTGACTTTTATAATTTTCCAATGGGTGTTATTTAACTGGTAAGCATACTATTCGTAATTTTGTGAGCAGAAAAATATAATATGTCAGCAGAAATAGCTAATTGATCAGCAACTCTTCAATATAAGCTATTTAAAATTCGCAGGAAAACAGTTGACATCTTTCTGTCCACTTTCCTGTGAATTTTGAATTCAGTAATTTATGTAATTTTGGATTGCTAAAAACTTCTTTCGATTTTGCGCCTTTACACATATTTTTTCGTGTTTATTGTCAAGGTACAGTAATGAATGGAGTGTTACAGAAAATAGGATTGCAGTGATGGCCTTGCACAAAGTAGGTATGGAGCCGTGGGTCATATTCCAGACACTTATAAAGCTTTGCATCAGCCGTATGTTTGCATATCGTACTATCAACAGATACAACAACACTGAAACAACAACGCTCAAGACCAGAAAAGATCGGGGCGGCCGCGTGCTATTACAACTACGAAGGCTGATAATGCTGTTAAAGTCGGAACCCATTGATGTCGCCAACTTTCCCACACGGATCATTTTAAATTTAGATCAGTCATATTTTTTTTAATATAGGGTGACTAGACAAAAGAAAGCCTCATAGGAACGCTCCCTAATAAAAAGAACGCTACTTTTACTTTCTTTGTCTTTGCCTAAGTATTAAGTATGTACCTACTTACGTGTTAATCAATTCTATAAGGGAATATAATACAAGGCTTATACTACATGGACCATATAAATAACACAAACTAATATTATTTTCCCTCGCTATAAACAGCATTTGATATTGCGTTGGACCGTCAACGCCATACAGATTAATGCTACTTTACACTACTCTAATCTCAGCTAACAATATATTATTGAATATTAACTACGGTATAACCGTGGGAAATTCGTGTAGTAGGCGCGTCGCGGTTACCGCAATAGTAGGCGGGGCGCACGTCGCGCCGCCCCAGCGCACCGCACGCCGCCCGCGCACGCTCCTCCGCCATGAGCGATCGTTCTGACCCATTTAAACTTATTCTTTCATAAAAATGTGACTCTAACCAAAACTTGATTATTCTTTAGATATGGAATTAAGTAAATAAAAATTGACTTTCAAATTACTAGAAAGTTAAATAAGAATCAGCAAATATTTTTAACTAAATTATAAGAAAAGAGACAGACTTGTGAGACACTCGTATACAGTGCGTACCTGCGGCAGGAGCACGATCCAGGCGCAGCTCGACGGCGTGCGGCAGGCGGTTGAGCAGCAGCAGCGCCGAGCGGATCGTCACCAGCTTACGCGCAGAACCTTCTAACGACACCTCCAGCACCACGCGCGCATGGCCGCCCGATTGCTGCGCAGATACGAATGTGAGACTCGGCCGGGGACGCGCGCTGGGCGGTGGCGCGGGGGCCTGGCGCGGGCACTCACCACGTGCGTGATGTCGCGGAAGAACACGCCGACGCGGTCGACGCACACGGGGTCGGGTGGCGTCCAGTGGTCGAGGCGCAGCACGAGGCGGTGCAGCGGCGCGGGCGCGGCGGCGGACGGCGCGCGCGGCCGCCGGCCCCCGAACGAGAAGGGCTCGGTGTCGCCCGCGCGCACCATCACCCACGTGTCGTCGGGCCCGCCCCATGTCTCCTCCTCACCGCTCTCGCGCAGCCTGCGCCGGAAACGAGTTAGTCTCGTGACTCGGATTCACTTAAACTAAGAATGTCATCACTATAGTATGCTCAAAACTTATCCTATCGAGATAAAAAAAATGGAGTGTCACGAGGCAATTGTTGGTATTTTTACCAATTTATATTAATGATCTCTTCGTCACCTACGATAACACAGCCACCATGAAACATGTCAAATTCTGACCGAGTGAGAGACATGAAGATCTCTCTTGGCATAGAACACAAGACCCGTGTCGAGTCACCCATTGGGTTTTGTTCATCACAAAGTAGGTCATTATTTCACGTCGTACGTTAAAAGTTTGATTCTGCTCAGGTTGTCTCACCAGTTATTCACAATTTTATATTTAATAAGATACGGTGAACATAATAAAGAATAAAAAAAAATATTAACTAAGATTTTATAAACGAAAAATAAGTCTTAGGAAAAAGATTGAAGAAGTACACCTACGTTGTACTCGGTTCAAAAGTCAAAAGACACGCGGTCTTTTGGTTTTTATTATGTGTGCGTGCGTGCGTGTATGTGTGTGTGTGTGTGTGTGTGTGTGGGCGTGTATGTCGTTCACGTTACGCACTCGTCGACGGCGGTGGTGAGCGTGGCAAACCACAGCCGCTGGCCCGTGAGGTTGCGCAGCGCGTACGGCACGAACGGCGAGCGGCGCCGGTGACCCGCAGGGCTGCCCTTGGGCGAGCCGCGCGGCGCCTTGGAAACAACGGCGTGTGTCGGTAATATCCAAACATCATATACAAAAGATATAATTTATACCGAAACTTTATCACAAGTCTCATACAGTAATCGTGTTTCCAGTAATGACTAAAAAGTCAAACCCGACGCCATGAAGCCGTGGAAGTCACACTCCACGGCTGGCGGGGGGCAACCCCCCAATTATTAACGTCATAGGATGGTCCAACCGGATCACCCCATTTCCGATGACGCATAACGGTCACTAGGACCATTAGCATAACTCATACCGAAAAAAAAAAAAAAAAAAGTAATGACTAATCATTGAGATAATGCATTAATCTTATGAAATAGGATTCGACTTCACACATTTAGTAGTTAATTTTTTTTTTTTCTAAATTTAAACCATAAATACAGTAATGTCCATGATGATAAATCAAACACGTCGCGTCAGTCGGTCTGTCGTCTGACCTCTGGATGATTCGTGTAAATGGTATAAAAGTAAATTTCATAACAAATCGTCCAATAATATGTATATTTTTTGATTTTATCATTATTTCTTTTCAATTATATTCAGTGTTTTATTATAGTTATCTGAATTTCATATCAAAAGCTTAAAAATCTAAGAGTTTGACTTTTGTTAATGTTTTACTTTATTTTAAAATGTATTATATATAATCAGATATAGATAACAATAAAGCCATATTGTGTCACCTGCGGCGCGTAGTAGTCGGCGGTCCAGTTGGTGCGCACCAGCGCCGCCAGGTCCACCAGCGCCGACGTGACGTTGGTGTGCAGCGTCTCCGCCGAGCTCACCTCCAGCTGCAGGCGCGCGCGCGTCAGCGAGCTCGACAGCGTGTACTCCCACCAAGTCTCGAACCTGCCGGAGAACGGCGCGCGTATAATGATTACCAGACACTACGACATGGGCGAATACTGCGCCGGCAGCGGTCGGTACCTCCACGGCTCGAGCACGGGCTCCCAGCCGGACAGCGGCCGGTTGTAGTAGTCCACGCTGAGCACGGCGCGCACGCGCCCGCCGCCCGCGCCGCGCGCCCCGCCCCCGCCCGCGCCCAGCACTGGGCCCACTCCGCTCGGCGTCGACACCAGCAGCGGGTCCTCGAACGATTCCTCCGCTTTGCGCAGGTCCTGCGGTTTGGGACGTAACGTATTTACGTAGTAGCGCATATTGCGTTGTATACAAAAAAAGAGTATAAAAGCGGGAGACGCGACGAGCGGAGCGACTGACCTGGTCGAGGTGCAGGTCTGCCAGCGTCACCTCCAGCAGCGGCACATCGGAGTCCAGGCAGTCGTCGATGACGCACAACGTCACGTTCTCCGCACTCACCTACACACGCGACTTTATTATAATATGAACTTGTAGACTTGCCAAGAGACCTGACGATAGCAGAATCATAATATTTGTATGATAAAGCTTACTTTGACATTGAAAAAAGGGATTATTTAGTAAGATTAAATATTTCTTTTTTTTTTTAATTTATAAGTGAACCTGGACAGAGCGCAGCGGCCAAGGTGCGCGCGGCGGCGGTGGCTGCGCGGGCGCAGGCGCGTCTCGCACCCAGCGGTTGAGCGCACGACCCGCCCCCTTGTTGAAGCCTGCGCCTGCGTGCATGTGCACGCTGTTGGCGGGCTCATTCGCCGGAAGCTCGTCCTCGGATTTACCTTCAAACGTATCATGTACAGCCGTTGCATGTATATAAAACACTCAAAATGGTATTAAAGTATAGCATGTTTTGTATAGTACCCGACAGCGCCAGCCTCGCTTGGACGGGCAGCGACTGCAGAATGGCGGCGAACATGCGCATGTCGTGGTACGAAAGTCTCAAGTTGAGTGTCCCCATCGCTACCTGAAACGAAGCGATATTGAATCATATAAGTAACGCCTGCTTCTATTAACTATATGAATCGGTAACATATTTTTTTATACAACACTATCTGCCAGGACAGGTTTGTTCTGCCAAAAGTACTAATATCGCTGTTTAAAACAGGGGTTCATTTTAAAATAGTGAAATATAAAGTTGTATGCATTTTTCAATGCTAAATTATAATAAAATAAAGATAAAAAAATGTTAATAAAATTATATATTTTCATAAATATCG
Organism: Lycaena phlaeas; assembly: GCA_905333005.2. Classification (NCBI taxonomy): domain Eukaryota; kingdom Metazoa; phylum Arthropoda; class Insecta; order Lepidoptera; family Lycaenidae; genus Lycaena; species Lycaena phlaeas. The sequence goes on along the minus strand of HG995172.1, from coordinate 17,954,582 downwards.
GTCGCGCCGTTTCGGAGTTTGTAAAAATACACTGCAATACGAGGATTTTATATATTAGATCACAGATTTATAAATATATATATAGATGGATTGTTCTCAACGAACTGTCTGACGGCAATTTTTATTCAAGTGTGCGTGACAACTAGTAGATACATTTGTGTGCGTGTAATGATACCAGAAATAGAAAAAAAATCCCTATATTTTTTAAATGTCTTTACGATGAAAGGTTCTACATAATACTAATGTTGGTTTGTTAAGTTCGTAAGGATTAAACTTTATCTACTATTTCATTAGCTTGCTTATTGATAGAGCGCAATTGAAAGGATCATTGATTAAATTATAAGAGTTTTTTTTTAATTTAATACTTGATAATTGTTAAATCATACTTCGACTCACTTTTGTATTATCACTTTATTGATTAGTGGACCATTCCGAATATATAATGTTATCTGAGTGAAACGCTAGCGCGATTTAGACATGACACAACGGCATCTAGCGATAAAACTTAACAACTTAAAATAAAATTAACAATAATATTACTTATTTTTTTCAGTAGTAACATACTAATATTTCGGACGGATTAAAAAAACCAAATTCAAAAATATTTATTAAAATCACAAATATTGGTTAAAAATTAGCTTTTATTTTTTGCAAAATATTGAAGGCTGCCAATAACTATTGTCTTGCCTGCTTTGACGAATAACAAATACCCATTCCTCACGTAAAATTACATCTGTTGGGAATCTGCATAAATCATAAAATAATAAAATTCCACACCAATTACAGTAAGTAGTATTCGTAAAATATACCATCCACTAACTTTTTGGGCATAATATTACATAATTTAACACTCGCGCCTAGACTTACAAGTGGTTTCCCCAATTGAAGGGAAAATATTTCATCGGAAACTGGCAACGCAGTCGCGTTATCCCCAAGGCTTTGTTTATCTTGACAACCGTAAAATTATTAAATGAATACAGTATTAAAATCTATTAAATAACTTATATTTACTTGGGGAATGATATTCCATCCTCTTTTTTTTTGTCTTTGGGAACAACTATTACAATGTTTGTCCAATATTATAGATATTAATATTGTTATAAAGTCTTTTTTAAGTTCATATTTTAGAAAAATTATAACGTGTGCTGTCAATTCAGTTCCCAAATAAACAGTCAATAGAACACACGTAGTTTTATTAAAAGTAACTAAGCCAAGCAACATTGAATCTTATACACACGAACATATGGTCCATACGAGCAGGATATAAAAATTATGAAGCCATCGCCATTGAAACGCATTGAAACATAAATTAATAAGAGACGCCGCTTGAGAAGTTTTATAAACAGATGTATGTATGAACATTATATTTTGTGTTTGAGAAAATGTCTACGCCGGAACAATTGATTAGCCTGTTGGAAGATACTGCGAGTTTATTGCAAAAAACACAAATAAATATTAAAAAATGTCCAAAACAAAGACTGACATTCAGTTATATTGAGGCAAGAATAAAGTGTATAGATGAACATTGGTCTACATTTACGGAAGCTCACCAAAACCTAGTTAAAATTTTACCGAGAGAAAAAAGAGGAGAATTACATTATTTTGTAAATGATGAATATTTTACATGTGAAGACTTATACTTAACTATGAGAAGTGACTTAAAAGAGATGCTATCTCAACAATCCTCTCCGCATACTAGTAATTGTGAATCACAGTCATCGGGTATTTGTCAAAGTGGACAATTATCATTTGCGAAGTTGCCCAGAATACAGTTGCCCACGTTTTCAGGAAAATATGAAGACTGGCCGACTTACCAAGATTTGTTTACGGCAATGGTTCACAATACATCGATTAGTGATGTACAGAAACTACATTATTTAAAAACCAGTGTAGCGGGGGAAGCTGAAATACTATTAAAGCACATAAAGATAACAGAAGAAAATTATACAGTTGCATGGGAATTACTAAAGGGACGTTTCGGAAACAGGAGGATGATTATGTTTTCTATTTTAAAAAGATTATTTGGACAGAAAAAGATTACTAATCCATCATCTATTCAAATTAAAAGTTTATTAGATACCACTATAGAATGTGTCAGTAGTTTAAAAAACCTCAATATTTGCACTGATTCATGGGATCCTATTTTGATATTTATAATAGAACAAAAATTAGATTTTGAATCCTTAAAGAATTGGGAGGAATATGCTTACCGGAAGAATGAAGAGATGCCTACATGGAAAGAATTTGGTGAGTTTTTGGAATCAAAGTTTAGAACATTGGAATTAATTTCGCCTCAGTTGCCACAATATGCCAAAGAGAAAAGATCATTTCATACTGTTACAAATGAGCACCAAGCAATGCTTCAGGCGGCGCATAATAACATAAAACCCATTGTGTGTTCCTATTGCAAAGGGAATCACTATATTTACAACTGTAAAGAATTTGTAAACCAATCACTAGAGACGAGATTACAGTTTGTAAAGACAAATAATTTATGTTTCAACTGCCTCATACCAAACCACAATGTATACAAATGTACACATAAAACTGCGTGCCGAATCTGCAATAGAAGACATCATTCATTATTACATCGACCTAAAGAATCAAATAATGAAGAAATACAACCAGAACAACGAATAACAACAGCACACTTCTCTAAACAACAACCTGGTCATGGAGTGTTATTGGCTACAGCACAAGTAGAAGTCAAGTCAAGAGATGGTAACATACACTTGCTTCGTGCTTTAATTGACCAAGGGTCCGAGGCTTCATTTGTTTCTGCAAGAGTTATTGAACTACTGGGTCTGTCAAGGATCAGTATCAACGGTGAAGTCTCAGGAGTAGGAGAAGGAACTCAGATACCTTTAAAACATTTAACTTATATGTCAGTTACTTCGCGATTCAACACCAAAGATAGTATTCGAGTGAAGGCATATGTATTAAAATCCATATCTTCAATATTACCCACAAAGAACATCACAATAGACTGGCGAATACTTCAAAATTTAGAATTAGCAGATCCCAACTATAACAAACCCGCCAAGGTTGACATTTTACTTGGAGCCGACGTGTTCTGTAAAATTATAGAAGAGGGTTTAATAAAGTTACCTGATGGGATAGTCGCTCAAAAAACTTGTTTTGGGTGGATATTGTCTGGTCAAAGGGAAGGTCAACAAATGGACAACCAACACAACCCTATGGTTTTACATATAAGAAGAATGGTTGTTGAAGATAATGATATGCTAAAGAAGTTTTGGGAAATAGAGACAGATTTATACAAGAAGAAGAAACTACTTACAGAGGAAGAAGAACAATGTGAAGAGATTTATACAAAAACAACAATTAGAAATGAAAAGGGAAGATATACAGTCCACTTACCATTAAAAGAAAGCATAGAAGAAACAGTGAAAAAGTGTGGAGATACAAAACAACAAGCTATACACAGATTTTTACACTTAGAAAGGAAATTTAAGAGAAATGAAAATTTAAAATTAGAGTATTCAAAGGTCATCAATGAGTACAAGAGCATGGGCCATCTGAAGAAAATAACTGATTTGAATGAAAATAATGTAATATACTTACCTCATCATGCGGTTATCCGTGAAGATAAAGAAACTACCAAGGTGAGGGTAGTATACGATGCATCTGCGAAGGGTTCAAACGGTGCATCTCTGAATGATGCCATGATGGTAGGACCGGTCATACAACCTGATTTACGAAGTCTCATAACCACTTGGCGCACATACAAAGTTTGTGTGGTAGGAGATATCATCAAAATGTATAGAATGATTAACATGACTGAAGAGCACACTAATTTACAAAGGATTATCTGGAGAGAAAATGATGATCAAGATTTAGAGAGTTACAATCTTACAACTGTTACATTTGGAACTTCAGCTGCTCCATTTTTGGCTGTTAGAACCTTACACCAGCTGTCTTATGATGAAGCTCAAAATTATCCATTGGCCGCACCTGCAATAAAGAATTCCTTTTATGTTGATGATTTAATGATAGGAAGTGATACTGTAGAGAAAACAAAGGAACTGTGTAAGGAAATAAAGGAATTATTAAAGAAAGGAGGATTTCTTATGCAAAAGTGGTCAAGCAATTCTGAAGAGGTCTTAAAATATTTACAAGGAAAAGAAAAAATTAATAGAGATGCAATAGAAATAAAGCTAGACAAAATTATCAAGATTTTAGGATTGACATGGGATAGGAAAGATGATACATTTAAGATCAAGGTGAACTTACCTGATATTAGTTACCCTGTTACAAAGAGATCGGTACTTTCTGACGTCGCTAGATTATTCGATCCATTCGGATGGTTGGCACCTGTAATCATAACAGCTAAGATCTGGATTCAAAAATTATGGCTCTGCAATTTGGGATGGGATGATGACTTACCCGTAGAGATGGTTGGAGAATGGTTGAAATATAGAGAAGGCTTGACACATCTGCAATCCATACAAATACCAAGATGGTTAAATACTACAACTAAGAATTTTGAAAACGTGGAATTGCATGGGTTTGCAGATGCTTCAACTCTAGCATATGCTGCGGTAACTTACCTTAAAGTTGTAGAGGGTGAGGTGGTGCACACCATGATCCTTGCTTCACGTACTAAAGTTGCCCCTATAAAACAATTATCTGTGCCCAAACTGGAATTGTGTGCTGCCGCTTTGCTGGCTGAGCTTATGACAGACCTAACGGATCTTTTGAAGATTAAGAAGGAAAACGTATTTGCTTGGACTGATTCCATGGTTGTGCTGTCCTGGCTACAAGCTCATCCTAGTCGCTGGCGTACATTTGTGGCTAATAGAGTTGCAGATATAACCAGAGTATTAGAAAGCGCGCATTGGAGATACATACAATCGGCGGATAATCCTGCTGACATTGCCACTAGAGGTCTTAAAGCAAGCGAATTGAATAATCAAAGGTTATGGTGGTCTGGTCCAGAATGGATAAAAGAAGAAAAGCTTAAAAATAAAAAAAATGAAATACTATATACAGAGCTCGAAATGAAGAAATCATTTCATACAAAATTAGAAAAGGAAAAACCTATTTTTGAAAGGTTTTCAAATATAACAAGAATGAAGAGAGTATTAGCTTACTGCCGAAGAATAATGAAGAAACCTGAAAAGGAAGTAAGAGAGAAGTATATAACAGCAACAGAATTGGAAAGGATATTAGAAATATGTATTAGATACTACCAAGGCTTAGTTTACAATGAGGAAATAGAAGATCTAAATAAGAAGGAAAGAGTGAAATCTAAAAGCTCATTAATCACGCTTGTCCCTTTTCTTGACGAAAGAGGTTTAATAAGAGTGGGAGGTCGCCTTCAAAATTCTGCGTTGCCAATTGCGACTAAGCATCCAATCATCATACCTGCTGGACTACATTTAACAAAATTATTAATAAACGAAGCCCATACCCGAACACTTCATGGGGGTATTCAAGTCATGATGGCATTTTTGAGAAGCAAATATTGGATTGTAGGACTAAAATCAGCTGTAAGAAAATGTATTCATAATTGTAAAACATGCATAGTGGACAAGGCAAAAACAAATAACCAGTTTATGGGTCAATTACCAATAGCGCGAGTTAATCAATATAGGCCTTTTCTAAACAGTGGCGTAGATTATGCTGGTCCAGTTATGATAAGAACATCTAAAGGTCGAGGACATCACACTATAAAAGGATATATTTGCCTTTTTGTTTGTTTATCTACCCGAGCTATCCATCTGGAAGCAGTCACAGATCTTACTGCACAGGCGTTTATAGCAGCATTTCGACGGTTTGTGGCCAGAAGAGGACAGTGTTTGAATTTGATGAGCGATAATGGCACAAATTTTGTTGGAGCTGACAAAGAATTGCGAGGTTTATTCGAAAAGAGCAAAAATGATTGGACGAAAGAAGTAGCGGAATTATTGGCCAATGATGGTACTACCTGGCATTTCATACCACCCAGAATGCCTTCATATGGTGGTATTTGGGAAGCCGGTATAAAATCAGCCAAAAGGCATTTCACAAGAATTAACAAAGACACAAAATTAACATACGAAGAAATGTCAACCCTTTTGGCTCAAATTGAAGCATGCCTTAATTCGCGTCCCCTTTGTAGACTTGATAACAACGAAGATGCAGTACTGACACCAGGACACTTCTTAATAGGTGAACCTTTAATTCATGTTCCTGATAGAAATTATGAACCAAAGAAAATTCATCTTCTGGACAGGTGGCAATTAATTCAAAAAATGACTCAAACTTTTTGGAAGCATTGGTCTGAGGAGTACCTCAATACTTTACAACAACGATATAAATGGCAGACAAAAATTCCATCACCCAAAATTGGAGATGTAGTGGTAGTGAAGAATGAATTGACACCACCAATAAAATGGTTACTGGCAAATATTAAAGAAGTATATCCTGAGACTGATAACTTAGTTAGAGTAGTTACAGTAGAGGTAGCTGACGGGCGCGAGTTGAAGAGGCCTTTTTCAAAGATTATTCCCCTTCCGAAGGGAGAAGATCTGGTCTAGAGCACGGTGGGCGGAACTTAAAAACAATTTGTTTTTGGTGGGCGGTATGTCCAATATTATAGATATTAATATTGTTATAAAGTCTTTTTTAAGTTCATATTTTAGAAAAATTATAACGTGTGCTGTCAATTCAGTTCCCAAATAAACAGTCAATAGAACACACGTAGTTTTATTAAAAGTAACTAAGCCAAGCAACATTGAATCTTATACAACTTTGAAAACAAATGAAGCCTCGGACCCTTGGTCAATTAAAGCACGAAGCAAGTGTATGTTACCATCTCTTGACTTGACTTCTACTTGTGCTGTAGCCAATAACACTCCATGACCAGGTTGTTGTTTAGAGAAGTGTGCTGTTGTTATTCGTTGTTCTGGTTGTATTTCTTCATTATTTGATTCTTTAGGTCGATGTAATAATGAATGATGTCTTCTATTGCAGATTCGGCACGTAGTTTTATTTAAAGTAATTAAGTCAAGCAACATTGAATCTTATACACACGAACATATGGTCCATACGACCCGGATATAAAAATTATGAAGCCATCGCCATTGAAACGCGTTGAAACATAAATTAATAACAGATATATTTTGTGATTGAGAAAATGTCTACGCCGGAACAATTGATTAGCCTGTTGGAAGATACTGCGAGTTTATTGCAAAAAACACAAATAAATATTAAAAAATGTCCAAAACAAAGACTGACATTCAGCTATATTGAGGCAAGAATAAAGTGCATAGATGAACATTGGTCTACATTTACGGAAGCTCACCAAAACCTAGTTAAGATTTTACCGAGAGAAAAAAAAGAAGAATTACAGTATTTTGAAAATGATGAATATTTTACATGTGAAGACTTATACTTAACTATGAGAAGTGACTTAAAAGAGATGCTATCTCAACAATCCTCTCTGCATACTAGTAATTGTGAATCACAGTCATCGGGCATTTGTCAAAGTGGACAATTATCATTTGCGAAGTTGCCTAGAATACAGTTGCCCACGTTTTCAGGAAAATATGAAGACTGGCCGACTTACCAAGATTTGTTTACAGCAATGGTTCACAATACATCGATTAGTGATGTACAGAAACTACATTATTTAAAAACCAGTGTAGCGGGGGAAGCTGAAATACTATTAAAGCACATAAAGATAACAGAAGAAAATTATACAGTTGCATGGGAATTACTAAAGGGACGTTTCGGAAACAGGAGGATGATTATGTTTTCTATTTTAAAAAGATTATTTGGACAGAAAAAGATTACTAATCCATCATCTATTCAAATTAAAAGTTTATTAGATACCACTATAGAATGTGTCAGTAGTTTAAAAAACCTCAATATTTGCACTGATTCATGGGATCCTATTTTGATATTTATAATAGAACAAAAATTAGATTTTGAATCCTTAAAGAATTGGGAGGAATATGCTTACCGGAAGAATGAAGAGATGCCTACATGGAAAGAATTTGGTGAGTTTTTGGAATCAAAGTTTAGAACATTGGAATTAATTTCGCCTCAGTTGCCACAATATGCCAAAGAGAAAAGATCATTTCATACTGTTACAAATAAGCACCAAGTAATGCATCAGGCGGCGCATAATAACATAAAACCCATTGTGTGTTCCTATTGCAAAGGGAATCACTATATTTATAACTGTAAAGAATTTGTAAACCAATCACTAGAGACGAGATTACAGTTTGTAAAGACAAATAATTTATGTTTCAACTGCCTCATACCAAACCACAATGTATACAAATGTACACATAAAACTGCGTGCCGAATCTGCAATAGAAGACATCATTCATTATTACATCGACCTAAAGAATCAAATAATGAAGAAATACAACCAGAACAACGAATAACAACAGCACACTTCTCTAAACAACAACCTGGTCATGGAGTGTTATTGGCTACAGCACAAGTAGAAGTCAAGTCAAGAGATGGTAACATACACTTGCTTCGTGCTTTAATTGACCAAGGGTCCGAGGCTTCATTTGTTTCTGCAAGAGTTATTGAACTACTGGGTCTGTCAAGGATCAGTATCAACGGTGAAGTCTCAGGAGTAGGAGAAGGAACTCAGATACCTTTAAAACATTTAACTTATATGTCAGTTACTTCGCGATTCAACACCAAAGATAGTATTCGAGTGAAGGCATATGTATTAAAATCCATATCTTCAATATTACCCACAAAGAACATCACAATAGACTGGCGAATACTTCAAAATTTAGAATTAGCAGATCCCAACTATAACAAACCCGCCAAGGTTGACATTTTACTTGGAGCCGACGTGTTCTGTAAAATTATAGAAGAGGGTTTAATAAAGTTACCTGATGGGATAGTCGCTCAAAAAACTTGTTTTGGGTGGATATTGTCTGGTCAAAGGGAAGGTCAACAAATGGACAACCAACACAACCCTATGGTTTTACATATAAGAAGAATGGTTGTTGAAGATAATGATATGCTAAAGAAGTTTTGGGAAATAGAGACAGATTTATACAAGAAGAAGAAACTACTTACAGAGGAAGAAGAACAATGTGAAGAGATTTATACAAAAACAACAATTAGAGATGAAAAGGGAAGATATACAGTCCACTTACCATTAAAAGAAAGCATAGAAGAAACTGTGAAAAAGTGTGGAGATACAAAACAACAAGCTATACACAGATTTCTACACTTAGAAAGGAAATTTAAGAGAAATGAAAGTTTAAAATTAGAGTATTCAAAGGTCATTAATGAGTACAAGAGCATGGGCCATCTGAAGAAAATAACTGATTTGAATGAAAATAATGTGATATACTTACATCATCATGCGGTTATCCGCGAAGATAAAGAAACTACCAAGGTGAGGGTAGTATACGATGCATCAGCGAAGGGTTCAAACGGTGCATCTCTGAATGATGCCATGATGGTAGGACCGGTCATACAACCTGATTTACGAAGTCTCATAACCACTTGGCGCACATACAAAGTTTGTGTGGTAGGAGATATCATCAAAATGTATAGAATGATTAACATGACTGAAGAGCACACTAATTTACAAAGGATTATCTGGAGAGAAAATGATGATCAAGATTTAGAGAGTTACAATCTTACAACTGTTACATTTGGAACTTCAGCGGCTCCATTTTTGGCTGTTAGAACCTTACACCAACTGTCTTATGATGAAGCTCAAAATTATCCATTGGCCGCACCTGCAATAAAGAATTCCTTTTATGTTGATGATTTAATGATAGGAAGTGATACTGTAGAGAAAACAAAGGAGCTGTGTAAGGAAATAAAAGAATTATTAAAGAAAGGAGGATTTCTTATGCAAAAGTGGTCAAGCAATTCTGAAGAGGTCTTAAAATATTTACAAGGAAAAGAAAAAATTAATAGAGATGCAATAGAAATAAAGCTAGACAAAATTATCAAGATTTTAGGATTGACATGGGATAGGAAAGATGATACATTCAAGATCAAGGTGAACTTACCTGATATTAGTTACCCTGTTACAAAGAGATCGGTACTTTCTGACGTCGCTAGATTATTCGATCCATTCGGATGGTTGGCACCTGTAATCATAACAGCTAAGCTCTGGATTCAAAAATTATGGCTCTGCAATTTGGGATGGGATGATGACTTACCCGTAGAGATGGTTGGAGAATGGTTGAAATATAGAGAAGGCTTGACACATCTGCAATCCATACAAATACCAAGATGGTTAAATACTACAACTAAGAATTTTGAAAACGTGGAATTGCATGGGTTTGCAGATGCTTCAACTCTAGCATATGCTGCGGTAACTTACCTTAAAGTTGTAGAGGGTGAGGTGGTGCACACCATGATCCTTGCTTCACGTACTAAAGTTGCCCCTATAAAACAATTATCTGTGCCCAAACTAGAATTGTGTGCTGCCGCTTTGCTGGCTGAGCTTATGACAGACCTAACGGATCTTTTGAAGATTAAGAAGGAAAACGTATTTGCTTGGACTGATTCCATGATTGTGCTGTCCTGGCTACAAGCTCATCCTAGTCGCTGGCGTACATTTGTGGCTAATAGAGTTGCAGATATAACCAGAGTATTAGAAAGCGCGCATTGGAGATACATACAATCGGCGGATAATCCTGCTGACATTGCCACTAGAGGTCTTAAAGCAAGCGAATTGAACGATCAAAGGTTATGGTGGTCTGGTCCAGAATGGATAAAAGAAGAAAAGTTTAAAAATAAAAAAAATGAAATACTATATACAGAGCTCGAAATGAAGAAATCATTTCATACAAAATTAGAAAAGGAAAAACCTATTTGGGAAAGGTTTTCAAATATAACAAGAATGAAGAGAGTATTAGCCTACTGCCGAAGAATAATGAAGAAACCTGAAAAGGAAGTAAGAGAGAAGTATATAACAGCAACCGAATTGGAAAGGATATTAGAAATATGTATTAGATACTACCAAGGCTTAGTTTACAATGAGGAAATAGAAGATCTAAATAAGAAGGAAAGAGTGAAATCTAAAAGCTCATTAATCACGCTTGCCCCTTTTCTTGACGAAAGAGGTTTAATAAGAGTGGGAGGTCGCCTTCAAAATTCTGCGTTGCCAATTGCGACTAAGCATCCAATCATCATACCTGCTGGACTACATTTAACAAAATTATTAATAAACGAAGCCCATACCCGAACACTTCATGGTGGTATTTAAGTCATGATGGCATTTTTGAGAAGCAAATATTGGATTGTAGGTATAAAATCAGCCAAAAGGCATTTCACAAGAATTAACAAAGACACAAAATTAACATACGAAGAAATGTCAACCCTTTTGGCTCAAATTGAAGCATTGTCTTAATTCGCGTCCCCTTTGTAGACTTGATAACAACGAAGATGCAGTACTGACACCAGGACACTTCTTAATAGGTGAACCTTTAATTCATGTTCCTGATAGAAATTATGAACCAAAGAAAATTCATCTTCTGGACAGGTGGCAATTAATTCAAAAAATGACTCAAACTTTTTGGAAGCATTGGTCTGAGGAGTACCTCAATACTTTACAACAACGATATAAATGGCAGACAAAAATTCCATCACTCAAAATTGGAGATGTAGTGGTAGTGAAGAATGAATTGACACCGCCAACAAAATGGTTACTGGCAAAGATTAAAGAAGTATATCCTGGGACTGATAACTTAGTTAGAGTAGTTACAGTAGAGGTAGCTGACGGGCGCGAGTTGAGGAGGCCTTTTTCAAAGATTATTCCCCTTCCGAAAGGAGAAGATCTGGTCTAGAGCACGGTGGTCGGAACTTAAAAACAATTGTTTTTGGTGGGCGGTATGTCCAATATGATAGATATTAATATTGTTATAAAGTCTTTTTAAGTTCAAACAAAGTTCAACAACACAAGACGAGATTTTTTAAGATTTTTTACAAAACAATAAATTACTCGAGATGTTTAGAGTACGACTATGTCAAGTACTGCGTCAAAGTTGTATCCTCTTTAGAATTTGTATTAACCTTAGTACAGTCACTCGCGTGTTGGGCATGCTCCATCTGTATATGTTTATAAATCTGTGTATTAGATATTATGTTATATTCTTATGGGATGTTAAATGAATTTAAGACAATTCGGAGCAACTAAAGAACAAAATGAAACTAATAATTAATGTGTTCTGATTCTACAGGGAGAAGCAACATTGAACGCAGACGAACGATTGAATATATTGTACAGGAAACATAATATAATAATAAGGCTCGTGAACATGACATTCGTAGACAATGTCGAAATATCGAGCTCCGCGAAAAAAACATGGCAAATATCCCGTTTAAAATAGTTTAAACATATGAGAAAAACTTAATTTAAATCACAAAAACTGTTTATTCACTTTACATCTCCCCTTAAAATTTACAGATACTGAATAGTACCTATATTTATTGAGTAATAGGAATGATTTCGTAATATTGAAGAGATTAGACTCTAATTTTCTATGGCCTGTATTTATTGTATTTATTCTATATATGGGATCTGATATTTTTTTCAATTTCACAGGGTAAAATTCTCACACAAATCAAACGGAACAAAGCTAGATCATTCTTCTGTTTAATTTGTGTCGATTTACAACATATAGGTACCATGTCACCTGTATAAGGGGCCATGGAATGCTCTATTTTTGTCAATTTTCATTTTATTATAATGCTGTGACTTAATCGAGTTATCAATTGCTATTTCCTTATTTTGGTCCATTCGTGTTTTTCTTTTCCTGAATCTATCGTAAGAATGGGGATGGACTCACATGCAGCAGGCCGTCGGCGTGCAGGGCCAGGTGCGCAGCGGCGGGGTCCACGATGGCCAGCGCCGTCTCCTCCTCGAGCCCCAGCACGCACGAGAACAGCTCCAGCTCGCTCAGCTCGCACACCACGGGCCGCGCCGTCGCCGCCGACCGGTACGTCACCACCGTGCTGCACTGCTCGCGCACAATCAATACTGCACGTTACAACGGAACTGACACTGCACTGCACTCATTGCAGCACGTGGTGTGTTGCAATAATAGACGTCGCAATATTGATAAGTTGGAGACGAAACAATTGAACCACAGGCTTACCTTGAGTATGACGGCGTTGGTGTCCCACACGGACGTGTCCTCCACCAGCACCAGCTGCGAGTCCGTCACGTTCAGCTTCAGCTCCGTCACGGCTGCACCCTCCGCCCCCGCCGCCACCCCCGCGCCCGCCCGCCCCGCCGACACCTCTCCGTACCCCCCCGATCTCTCCTCTCTGATAAACCATCCATATTTTAAGCGTTTATGCTACGAATTTCCGCCTCGCTATACACAAAATTTTAAAAGAGATACTCACAGATGCTGGAGGTCCGGATCGGAGGCGGGCAAGGGCGCCTGCATGATGAACTGGTTGGCCGCCTCCCACCAGTCCAGGATCGCCATCAGCCGCATGTTGTTTATCAGGATCGTGTAGGCCGATGAATCAAGCCGCTTCCTGGGAACGTAAAACCATGATTAGAGTACAATGTGCAATAAAATAAAACTGGCGTTACAGTAGTGACCGGGCGCGCGGGGGCGTGTCTCACCGCGCATGCACCTCGGCCTGGACGCTGTGGCGCTGCTCGGGCAGCGGCGCCACGATGTGACTGAACACGTTGGCGCGGCGGTTGGCGGGCTCGGCCGCGTAGCGCGTGTCGCTCACCAGGATCTCCTGCGGGGGACCAGACGTTAGCGGGCAGGCCTTGGTCGGTCGTAGTATGGGCGGAGGGAAGCGTCGTCACCTGGGAAACGAGATCGATGTCCTGGCTGAGGTCGGAGTAAGACTCGATGAGCAGGCGTGACTTGATGAAGTTGATGCAGGCCAACGAGCCGGGCTCCGCCCCCCGCGCCATCTCCGCTGTCCGCAACTGCAGCGACACGTCCTGCAGCTCGAGCCGCAGCGACCACGTAGTCCACACCTGGACTTTTTTCTATTAGTATAAAAAGAGAAAGCGGCCGACATTTATAGCTTTGTATGGAAGACAGCGACCTGGTCGAGAGGCGCGGGGCCGGGGCATGGTGGCGGCATTAGCTCGTCGCACGGCTCGGCCAGGTTGTGGGCAAGCACGCCGCGCACCAGGCGGTACTGCGCCGCGTCCAGCGCCATCTGCAGCGTCGTCAGCCGCCCATGCACCGACACGTCTGCCACTGCGACACCGACAGGTCGGAAACATACTCACTGTTAAACATCTATTTTAATATTATTTAACTCTAGAATACCGGTGTGTGTATGCGTATGCGAGTGCGTGCGCGTGCGTGTATGTGCGTGTACGTTTGCGTGCATCTGTAAAAATCTAGTCGTCGTACCGTTGTGCGTCTCGCTGCAGTTACGTTCGACCTGCAGGCACAGCTCGGCGGGCGCGGGCAGCAACGGCGCGCCGCTTCTTCGCAGTGCCCCGCCCCCCGCCCCGCCGCGCACGCACCACAGAGACAGCCCTTCGGCCCGCACAGCACGCACGTCTAGCAGCTCGCGCTCGACTGCCGACACGTACACTTATAGAAGCAAGTTCAATTCATCGCCTACACTCTGCGACATAACTTTAACACAGTGAATATAATAAGGTGTTCGTTTGTTACTACACAATCGATATAGGATTTTGACGCGTTCGGTGGTTAGATAATATTCCTATGTATACTGGTTTTTTTTTTCACACTCTTAGGATATTCACGGGTATAGAACATTATTGTCTATATCTTTGATCATATGTAACCGTATTGTATAATTATGACAGCCTGCGATATTGTTCCTGCGGTTTCCCTTTTTGACTAAACGCAATGTCTCCGTCTACATTAGAGTCTTTCAATAGGCCACGCATACCATACTAACTCTTGCCTAGACAAGTTTTAGCGATTTCTAAGCCTCAAAAAATATGTCGATATAAGTCGATTTAAGTCGATTTTGATCAGTACTGCTCAAGCTGATCAATATATTTACGGTTTCGTTTTTTGATTTACGCTAAACCACGTATCATTTTCGGCAGCTCCTTTTACTAAGACCAGTAATTCGAGAGTAATTCTGTTATTAAACATGAAACGTTGCGTTTGAAACCTGCGTCGGGGTCCCGCAGCGAGCTGACAGTGTCGGGGTCGCCGGCGCGGCGGAAGCGGTTGGTGAGCGTGAGCAGCTGCAGCTCGGCGGCCAGCGCGGCGCGGCTGCGGCCCGACACCGGCAGCACGATGACGGGCGCGGCGCACCGCAGCGACAGCGACATGCGCGCCGCGCGCCACGAGCTGCGCGCCGCACTCGACACCTGCGCGCACGGGGTCGTCAGTGGACAGTACTATGCGGCGGGGGGCCGTGGTCGGGCGACTCCACTTCACCTTCCGGCGCGCCTGCACGATGACGCGGCGCAGCAGGCTGAAGTCCGTGGCGAAGGCCTGCAGCTCCAGCACGAAGCGACGCGTGTGCACGTACGTCAGTGGACCCATCTCCAGCGACAGGCTGGTCTCGTAGCCCACCGCGGCCGCCTCCGCCGCACCCAGCCTACGGCGCCGAGTAACATTCACTGTTATATTATTCAATTACATCAGACTTCTAAAATAAACTTGTTAAGGAATCTTTTTGTCTCAACTTAAAGCACGTTAGTCGATGGATAAAACTAATAGACAAAAATAATTATTTCAATTATTTATGTACGTAAGTTTTTTCAATCACATTAGCAAATAAGTTGTGAGGACGGGAGAGGACGTTGGCGTCTGTACGGTTCGGGTGCCGGTATAATACCCTTTATTAAATCACACAATACAATATATCTTATATACTAATACATATATGTCAGGGCACTACAAAGTTAAATTTTATATTGCTTCACACCCGTTTTAATTTTTTGGTTTAGGAGTGAGAAGAACGTACTTCCATAATGTTGGAAGTCCAAAGACTTTAAAGAACTCACGTCTAAAGACTTGCAAAATATATTAGTCAGTGGCAGGGACAATCGATTAGCGCAGTCCCGGATGAAAACAGCATCTTTGTGGACGTTTAATAAGTTTTAAGTTCTTTAGGGGCTATATAAAAACCGAATTAAAACATGCGTTACACAAATTACAGGTATCTTCGTCGGAACTAAAACACTTCCTAAACCTAATTGTTCATGACGGCTAGTTGGTAACTAAACACAAAAGTTCATAGCGTCAATAAACTAATATGAATAACACCGTCGAAAGCTGTTGTAGGATCACTAGCACAGCATATTAATTTATCAACACAATTGCGTGACAAAACATCAGTTTAGGAATGGTTCGATGCTCCAGGACATAGGTCGTGTTTGCCGTGAACACCACATGTATGTAAAAGTCAAACAGCTTAGAGGCCAAGCCGAAGATGCGATGCCAAACACAGATATCTGCATTTATTGAACAGTGCTTTGGTCGATCGTATCTGCTGTAGACAATCGAAGGCCTTGGACAAGTCACAGAATAAACTTAATGCACCCCGCGATACTCACAGGCTTGGAAAATATACCTGATAGCTACCAAAATTCGCATAGGTTTGGGACCTATCGACACATGCCGAGAAATATTATAAAGCTGCTCGAAGTAATGTTAAATTTATGCTCGCATTTGTACCTACTACCTATTATATGTATGTAAAGAAAAGTGATTAAAAAACGGAAAAAATAATCATTATTCCTATCCTATACAATTATAAAGAAATTATCAAACTCAGTTTATTAGATAAATACCGATTATAAGAAATCATTAGGATATTTTATTTTTTCATATTTCAAATCTAGCTCCAGGTCCAAGCTTAGAACATCATGAAAAAAATGATTTAGATAAAAATGAGTCTACTAGCAAGCGAACATCAAATGGAAAGTGCGTCACCTGCGATAGTGCATGTTAAGCGCGTTCTTAGTGCGCGTGCGCAGACGGTCGCGCCACAGCACGGCGCGTGGCGCCAGGTCCGTGAGCGCCAGCGCACCCAGCTGCGCACGCACGTCTCGCCCGCCCACCGCCCCGCCGCTGGCCGCCAGCACGCGCACGCGCGATACGTGCGCGCGGCACGCATCCCCGCGCGCGCCCACCACCACCACCCAAAGGGAGCGCACGCACAGCTCCAGCTCGCTGGCCAGCGCCTCTCCCGCGCCCGCGCCTCCACCGCCCGCGGTCTCCGCACCGGACGCTGCACAGGTGACGGCTAATCAGACGAAGCACAAGACAATACCCTACAAATCGATGTAGCGGTAGTGCGGGTCACGTACCGGCCTGCGCTCCGTCGGGCGGCGCCGGCGGGTCGGGCTCGTCCCCGGCCACGCCAAAGAAATCCAGCACAGCGACCCAGCTGTCGATGCTCAGAACCAACTTCAGGCAGTTAAACTCCACTTTCGTAGTTTTCGACACCTGCCGTCGTAATAAGATAGTTAATCGTTACTCAATTATTAGTCTTGCAATACGGTTTTGTTTTAGGCGTGTCACGTTACAGAGAGATTTTTATTTACTTAATACTTTACACCCCATGTGTCAGAATATATGTCGGCATACCGTTCCGTCGCTGTCGAGGTTGCGGTCAGCGGGATGGCACGTGCGCACGCACACCCACACCAGGTTGTCATCGGCGG
The DNA here is from genome assembly GCA_905333005.2 of Lycaena phlaeas. Taxonomy (NCBI): domain Eukaryota; kingdom Metazoa; phylum Arthropoda; class Insecta; order Lepidoptera; family Lycaenidae; genus Lycaena; species Lycaena phlaeas. The sequence goes on along the minus strand of HG995172.1, from coordinate 17,936,986 downwards.
CGCGGACGGGCGAGCTGGGCGGGGTCACGCCGCAGCGCTTCAATACACGCGTCCAGTTAGACAGTTTGTATTTCGCGTAAACATAAGAAAACAACATACTCGTATGTATATTGTTATACAAACTTGAGAGCGGAGAGTTTTCTTTTTAAAATTTTATTGAACAGAAAATTACAGTCTAATCCACAAATGATTAATGAGTGATGAATAATTATTAGTAATAATATTAGGAGGATTTTAAAATCGGTTTAACAACATTTATCGTCACAAAAGTATGGGGGGGGGGGGGGAGTTTGCTGTTTCTTTAAGGCATTATCACAAAAGTCCTTACATGTTCTCCAACGGCGGGTTTTAGTCCCGTGGGCTCGCCGGGCCGGCCGGGGGGCGCGGGCTGGGCGGGCAGCGAGCGGGCGCGCGTGCGCGGAGCGGCGCGGGCACGTAGCTCGCTCACGAAGTCGGGGCAGGACGCAGACACGTACACGGCCTTGCGCGGCGCGGGCGGAGAGTGCGACACCATCAGCATGCGGTGCGCAGACTCCGGCGGCTGCGTCAGGTCCTCCATGGTGATAGAGTGTAGCGACACCTGCGCCAAGTAGCTGGGCTAGTAAACTCAATTTTAATAGGACGCTTTAAGAACATTGTGTCCGCTGCAGAAGTGTACCTGCAAAGTGGTCTCGTGGGGCTGCAAGTGCTCATGCCGCAGAGCAAACTCGCGGCAGGTGAGCGCCACCAGGCTGCGCTCGCCGCCACCGAGGTCCGCGCGCAGCTCCACCGTGAAGCTGGCCAGCTCAAACGTCACTACACAATCACGAAACGAAATCTTCTGTTACTCGCACTATTTTACTAAAAACTATTTTTAAACGGCTTCAATAAAGAGGCGTTTTCTCAATCCGATCGTATATATGTTTTTTTTATTATATTAAATATGTAATAATCATTATCATTTTAGTTTACGCTCAGTTTTCAGACATCTAATAAAATATAAATTACAAATAGCAACTCAGAAAAATAAAAATATCAATGAAAATAATGTGTCAAACCATTAATTATAAGCTATTTTTTATGAATATAATATAGAGTCAGAGGGAATATCTCATCATGACATTTATCAGTACGTGGCTATCTACGTGGTGGTAGCAGCGTGTGCGGCAGCGGGAGCGGCGTTGGCATGGCGCCGGCGGGGAGCCGCGCGCGGGCGCACCCAGCGCACGCCGAGCAGCAGTGTAGTGAAGTGCGGTGTAATAGCCATGTGCAAATGAGTGAAGTGTGTGACAACGCCAGAAGTGTGCATAGGGCTAGACAGAATAGAGGCACTTCGCCTGTACTTCCATCGGTTTTTACAATATCAGACACTGTAGTTTAGTTTACTTCTTCAACAATTATTATTAATTAAAACAAAATTGTTTATCACCTTGTAACCATCATCATTCATCTCATTCGCTTTCTCATCTTTTAGTCCGGGAGCATGTACGAGCTAGCACGTACAATCCGCGGCGTAAGCAGTTTACGCGCCGCGTTACATTTATTATTAGTTATTAAGCATTAATCATTAGAAATAAGTAATTTTTGTATCAGTTGTGCTCTATCTATCAATCATAGCTCGCGGTCATATCATTACTATCATTAAGAACTATCAATTTAAATACATCAAAATTTAAGCATAACATTCTATCATTCTATCAACCTTTTCTATCAACCAAAGACCAAAGACCCATGCAGGGTACCTACGTCTCAGCCCGTACACAACTAAAACCTTACCAAAATAAAAAATAAAAAAAATTAAACCGAAATAAGAAAGGGTAGGATAAAAAACAATAATATTTTTAGAACCTAATTAAATAGAAGTGAAAAGACTATCTATGTGCAGTAACCGGTCTTGGCGTTCATCGAGGGAGGCCTATGTTCAGTAGTGGACGGATAAAAGATGATGATAATAATGATGAAAAGCTGGAATGGATGTACCGCACCGCACTGAAATGGATGACGTTCAGCATTTGTTGGTGAATCTTGATTCTTCAAAGCCGATTTTCAACGTCACTCGTAAGTGGAGAAGCGGACCCTGATCATATATGCTAAGTCACAGATATCGATCTCGTTTATCGCGGGCTCACCCAGCAGCGGCGCGTGCGCTGGCGGCGAAGGCGCGGGTGGCGGCGGCGGCTGCAGCGCGGCACGCAGGGCGGGCTCCAGCCGCAACGTGGGCACCGCCCCCTCCGCTAACGAGCGGGCCTGGCGGGCGGAAACGAATGGTATATAATATTATTACATATTTCATGTACGGTGTAGCAACCGTACATCATGCAGTGTTGTTGCAGTAATGCGAATTAATTTTATTCATATTTAATTATGTTCAGTACACGTCCATTGACGTCCAACAGCCGATTGAGTCGCGTGCTCTCATAACCATTACCAACCAACCATTAACCATACCATTTTAGATTAAGTTAAAGTTAATAAACCAAACCAGAAACTTAACTTAATCTTATTATTTACAAACCATAAATTTATCTTCTGTACGGTCACCATAACCCGTACATTTCATACAACGCAAGTAATATGGAAAATGTAATTTTGGCCTATGAATAATCGTACCTCGATGGTGGGCTGCGGGGGCGGCACGGCCGAGGGCTCTTCGCCACCGGGCGCTTCGGCCATCCAGCGCAGCGTCTCCAACAGCTGCTCGTACTGCTCGCGGCTGGCGGTGACGTGCAGACCGCCCACCACGGCGCCACTGAGCTCGTACTGCGGGCTGCGGTCGGGCGCGCAGGCCAGGGCCAGGCGCAGCGCCGCCTCGTGCAGCACGGGCCGTCCGCGCGTAACGTCGTAGATGTCGGCCATGCTGTCCGTGGCCGACAGCGCTTGTCCGCGCAGCTTTTCGCCGATGTCCAGCTGCCGTATAGATCAAATCATAAAGTATTTATTACCGTACACGGGCTGCGAGAGCTCTAGCTGTCATCGAAGCCTATAGTCGTGTAACTGACCGACACGAGCGAGATGTCGCGCACGCGCACGCTGTAGTCGGTGGCGCGCGGCGGGCCGGGGCGGTTGGCGAGGCTCATGCGGCCCAGGTGCGCTACGGCCACCTGCGGGCTGCGGGCGGCGCGCGGGAGCACCACCACCGGCGACTCCAGCTCTACGCTCACACTGGACGACAAATATACATCATGTTAATATAATACTCAGAAAAAGATCTTTTGATTTATTTAGATTCTACTTATGGCATTGCCGAGAAGTAGTTTGCAGAGCACTGACACGTATAAATAGAGCTTAAGCTCCAACCGGAGCGATAGGTTAAAATGGTTACCGTACGTCAATACGTACGCCATTGCCATTCTGGAAACCATTAATTATGACCAATAGTCAATACTATTGGTTATAATTAATGGTTTCCAGAATGGCACTTATCATTTATTGGACAGTTTCGGAAAGAAATAAGTGGACGGGCTGACGTATCAGGCCCTCGGTTAGGTTAGTAATTCGTAAAGACGCCGACCACTGGGTATCGCCTTGCACCCGCATAGTTCTTAGCACATGCAGGTGTTGTACACGGGGTTGAGTGCGCTCTCGAGGAAATATACATGAAGTAGCCCGGCGCGCCGATCGCATTCGTCGGGGTCAGCATCAGAGGTCACCAAGCTCTCTGCGGGTTTCATTCACTACTTTTTTGTGTTCAGTTATTTAGGCAGGAGGCTTATAGTTAGTTATGTTTTATGCTCTATGCCCCTGATACCAGTGATTTAATTTCCTTATCGATGTTGCGTATCACAATCTAGCCTTGGACAAATCGTAAAATAAGATCGCGGGCCGTATAAACGTTTCAATGGATCCACTACATCCATACTGCTGATGCTGTCAAATGACACGAGCGAGGCTGCGGCAGGCACCTGAGCACGATGAGGCTGTCGGGGCCGTCGTCGTCGAGGCTGAGGCTGGCGACGCGGCGGCGCGGCGACAGGCCGTCCAGCGAGTGCGCCAGGCGCGCGCCGGCGTACAGCGGCTCGCGCGCCTGCACCAGGCCCAGCGCCATGTCGGCGGCCGCCGCGCGCACCGACCGCGCCAGCTCCGCCAGGTACCGCCGGAACTGCGCCGCGCACGACCGCAGCTCGCGCAGCAGCGGGCCCGAGTGCGTGTACCACACCGACGCCACGCGCACGCTCACCGCCACCTCCACCGCTGCAATCGATTTCGCTCATTCACTATAGCAAGCTCGTGCAGAAATATTTAATCGAGGCGGACTCCAGTATAATGAAAAATATTTGTTTTCCAAATCTACAAATACAATAATTAATAATGATAATACGAACTTGTGCCGTCCCCTTCTTCGGATGGAGCCAGGGTCCGGGTGATGCTAAAGAGCAGCGCCTTCTCGTCGTCGTCGTGTCGGTCGGCGTGCGGCGCGGGCGGCGGGGCAGCGGCGCGGGGGACAGGCGGCTGCGCAGGAGCGGGCGGCACTCGGCCCGCCGTCAGCACCCGAGAGTGCACGCCCGCGCTCTCGCATAGAGACACCACTTGCACGCCACCCAGCGACCCGCCCACCTCCACGCGTTCGCCATCTGCGGTCATACTCACTATAGAACTCACTCACCACACGAGCGGGAGGGCCGCGGGGAAGGAGGGAGCCTCACCGAGCGTGGCTTGGATGCGCGCGTCACCAACGGTGGCGGTGGCCAGCTTGTGCGCGGAAGGCGCCGCATCACGCACGCTGGTGCGCAGCAGCAGCACGCCCAGTCGGTGAAAGTCAAACGTGATCTCCGTGCGCGTGCGCTGCAAAACGAACGGGGTATTAGGTCATTAGTATAAGTTCTCAAAGAAAATTTTTTTCACATATAGATAAGCGGAATCGGGCCGGCACGACTGAGGTAGTACCTGTCGCTCAGCGCTGGAGCAAAGCGCTATCCGATATTCACAGATTTCGGTGGCCCATTGAGAGAAATGAGGTGAAGTGCCAGCCTTCACCTTTTGTTTGTGAGGATGTTTATGACCGTCGATACTCATTAAATGGCATTAACTGCTCATATATGCCATCCTACGCTGCATAAAAAAATGGTTTTTATAAGGACAATTATAACAAAGAATTATGACTTTATGAAATTTCATATTGACGTCATACCTGTCACATTAGCTTGTCGGTGACGCGAGCCTAACATTTTGTCTTACCAAAAAGTGCTCAACGCGACTAAAGAAGTTTTCACTAAAAACAATCTATACAAAAAGAAATCAAGACTCACTTTAAGCGGGCGGGGAGAGGGCGTGGCGGGCGTTTCGGGGGCGTCGGCCCCACGCGGAGCCTCGCCGGGCGCATCCTCTGGGTGCGCCGGCGTCGCACCGCACACGCGGTGACCGAAGCCGATCAACTCCACGATGGTTTCTTGATTGGCTGCGTAAAATAATTGATGGAGTTTTACTACATGCCTTCTACGTTATTGATAAAGACTTATTTTGTCAAGATCAGGCATGTATGATTATGGTTAACTTAGAAATCCCATATTTATTTTAAAAAAATATCATGAATGAAATAGTTAATATTTCATTAAAAATTTAGTGGTCTAATCGTAGACATATTACAACATACTTACCGATAACATCCAAATTATTGAACAGTATATTAGCGATCCTCAAGTCCTCCGAGTCTCCCTCTCCCCTGACCAGACATAGCTCCACAGCGATAAGCGCCTCCGAGTCCACCAGGCCGGGAGCACTCCAGCCGGCGCCGTCAGGCCCCCACCCCACTCCGGGGCCCCAGTTCGGCTCGCCCGCTGGCCACACGTCGCCGCTATTCCAGCCGAACACATCCGTGCCCCATATCGAGTCGGAGGCGGGTCCAAGTGCGCCGCCCGCCCCCCAGTCGGCGCCGCCCCAAGTCGGAGCCGGGCTCGTGCGATCCACGTCCAAGTGATCTGCACGCAAAAGCGACACTTAATGAAGGTCCCTAGTCCATGACACAAATGCATAAGCACGTGCGTATTGTGCGTACCGTGCGTGCCGTGCGCATGCAGCGAGTACAGCGCGCGGTGCAGCGCCAGTGGCGACGGCGCACGGCCGCCCGGAGACGCCGGTGACGTGGGCGACGTCGGCTCCGAGCCGCGGATGCTGCCAGACGCCGTGTCCATCCTGCGAGCCGGTCACGACATTCAACAATCGTTATAATCCAATCGCTCTTTAGACCAACTTGTAAAATAATCATAAATAATCGTAAAACGAACCCGAGGTGCCGGTGGCTGGCCACGAGCAGCTCGAAATCGGGCCCGTAGGTCTGCAGCGCGTCCACCAGCAGCAGCGAGTGCACGGACAGCGACAGCGCCACGTCGGCCGGGCGCGCCGACAGCGCCGCTCGCACGCCGCACACCTGCACCTCGGCGATGCTGCGCCCGCGCGACTGCACCTCGAGCGACATCTGGTCGATGGCGAACTGCAGAATGAACAACGTGGCGTTGTGCTGAAGCGCCGCGTCCGAGGGCTCCGTGCGCGAGCTCTCACTGGCGCCCTCCTCGTCCTCCGACTCCTCGTCCGACCCGCCCGGTGCCCTAGAAACGAAAGGTAGTAACATCTGTCATATTTTTTTACAAAGTCAATAGGAAAATCAAGCGGTTATATATCAGAAAAAACACGATTGAGCATTTGAAGTGTATCGGCATGTGCGTGTGTACGTGCGCAGGACTCACTCGGGGCGGTCGGGCGGGGCGGGCGCCGCGGGCAGCGCGCGGGCCAGCACGGCGCGCACGGCGGCCAGCTTGTGCTCGCTGAGGTGCGCTACGAGCGCGGGCAGGGAGCCGCACAGCGCCGCGCCCGGGTACTGCGGGTCGGCCGTGGGCAGCACACGCCGCTCCGCCTGCAGGGAGATGCTAAACCGGTCCAGCAGGTGCAGCGGCGACGTAGCTTTGGTATGCGCGTACTTCCAGTTGTCTCGCGCGCGCCCCACAAGGATCTGCAGGTCACTGAGCTCGATCCTGTATCGGTCGTACAGGCTGGTGTGCAGGTGGGCGGGATCGAGCGCACGCGGGGGCGGGGCTGGCGCGGGCGGCGAGCCCGGCGACAGCAAGCTACCCGGCGGCGTCGAGCACGGCGTCATGAACATCTCTGGCAACACAGCGCACGTTACATTCATTACTTAGCATTACTGTAAGTTACGAAAAGTTTGGAAACGTTTATCAAATAATCTGTCTTATTTTTATGTAATACAATTAATACTAAATACTTATTTGTATTTTTTAAATGCTTATTCTTCAGAACTACCGTAGCTCTCCTAAAGTGACCTGTAATCGATACTTTATTCATATTTTTACTCGGAATTAATAGGAATCCGCTTGTTTTACAATATAAGGACCGACCTTCGTCATCGTCCTTAGACATCTGCTTGAGATCGTGGTTCTGGTCGTGGGTGTGGTAGGGGGAGTGGTCGGGCGCGGCTTCCGCGTTGGCGAGTCGCAGCCGGCCGAAGTCCACCACGAGCACAGCGGCGTCGCGAGAGCAAAGCTCCTCTACGAAGAGGATCTGCGGCGCCGAGATGTCCAGCTCCACGTGCCACGAGCGCCGCTCGCTCTGAATGCGTCGCCGAATATAAGATATATAAGATGGTGTACACACGAATCGAATTAAGTTCGTCGGTCCCTCGTGGTTAACACACTCGCTAACCACTGATGATTGTTAGTGGTTGATGGATTATTGATTTGATTGATAGACCGCTATTTCGCAAAGGTACTCTTTATGTTAGCCAAGCATCAAAGCCCTAGTCCGTAGTTCTATCCCTAACGACTCGTCGGCATTCATACTTAACAAAGATTTGGGTACTTTTTGTAATGTAAATTTTTGATATTGCATTTTTGACTGATTTTGAAAAATCATGATAACTCAAAATATTTTGTATTTTGTATATTGCACATTGCGTACATACACCTCACCGCTATCAGCTACAAACGGAAATACGTGGAACTACCAATCACCCTGTATATTTATATCACTATTCTGATAAACCACGTTTTTATTAAACACATCAGTATATAATATGTTCTAAAAAGGATTAAGACAAAGCGCGGGTTTAAGGCGATTCCTTAGAGTTGCAAGTAGCTACGTTTAACTTGATGATATGTTTTCTATTAGTTATTATTATATTGCCAACTCAAGCTCATGTTTAACCTTTAGTTTTTTTATTTAGCAGCTGTAAATGAAACTCATAAAGACTCATGGCTTGAAAATAATAATTTGAAAATTAATTTAAACAAAACGGTAGCAGTACATTTTCGCCAACGGTCACAATTAGCAACATATCCGGAAGTAAAATATAAGAATAAAATTATTGAGGAAGTAAATAAAGCAACCTTCTTGGGGGTAACAATTGATAAAAAGCTTAATTGGAAGGAACATATTAAAAATCTGTGTAAAAAATTAAGTCAGTCTGCATATGCATTATATAAACTTGCCCCTGTTCTAAAAACAGATTCTCTCCTCACTGCATATTATGGAATAGTAGACAGCCATTTGAGATATGGTGTTATGTTTTGGGGAAATTCAACGGACAAAGACTTGGCGTTTAAAGCGCAAAAAAGATGTATTAGATCTCTGTTTGGACTTAGTGTTACTGACAGTTGCAAACCCTATTTTAAAAAATATAAAATATTGACTCTTCCGTCTCTCTATATTCTAGAAACAGCTATGTTTGTAAAGAAAAATAGTAATTTATTTACACTAAAAAGCAACATTATCGAGCGCAATAGAAGAGATAACACGAAACTTCAGTTGCCAGATCATAAAACAGTAATGATCCAAAAAAGCGTAATTTGTATGGCTCCAAAAATTTTTAACAAGCTGCCAAAAGAATGGAATTTAAATGCAGATCTGTTTAAGAAGAAATTAATTAATTTACTATTAGATCGAGTTTATTATAATGTTAATGATTATTTTAATGACAAATTGAATTAAGTTAGCAATAATTTAAAAAATTCTTACATCTTCTCATAATTATTATTTATATGTAATTTGTACACCGTTACTGGTAAAACATGACTGGACTTTAATTTCATATGACCAACCATTGTATAATACTCATGTTTACAAATAAAATATCTTTATCTTTATCTTTATCTTTAGTATATTTTCTTACTTAAATAGATTTAATCTAAATTTTAGAAAGTATCACTGTTTGTCTTCCAAATAAAATAAACCACAAGGAAAAAGCTTGTAAAAAACTAAATAAACCGCGATAAAATCCGTAAAAGTTGTTTCATTATAATATCACAAGGAAGAAGTTAAAAAAATACCATAAGTACAATTTAAATATGATGTCATGCCTACTATGTTAATGTAGCGTATGCGATCACAAGCACCTAGCTTGTGATCGCAACTAACACTGTTTACAATCTGTTAGTATCCATTTTGACATTGCTTACCGAGCGTGCGGGCGCGTGCAGCAGGCGGCCCCAGTGCGAGAGCGTGGCGCGCGTGCGCGTGCGCACCGACGCCAGCGCGCTGCCCGCCCCCGCCCAGCGCCGCGCCCACTGCGCCACCGCCGCGCACCACACCACCTCCAGCGACGTCCAGCGCACGCGCAGCCTGCCCGCGGGCGAGAGACTCTTTAGTAGCGGTTAAGACAGACTGGGACAGCTCAACGGCGGAGGCGGATGAATGTCTCGAATACGTCATCAGGCCACAAGCCAGTTTGCATCTGGGACCTCGAAGTGGACGGAAGTCTGACCCGATTTGGCCATGTACAGTGTGTAATTAATGTCAGTAATGAATGTTGATTTTTTACAACAACAATAGCGAGCAGCGGTCGGATAGGGGCTGATGATGATGATGATGATGAATGTAGCTGAACAAAATTAAACACGCAATAATGTCTAAGCGTTCCCCATAAATTGCCACTGCTCGTTTCCAACTAAATACGGATTAAATCAAAGAAGGACAATGGCACTGTCTATTTTCTGGGAGGATACTGACTTGTAGTCGCAGTTGAGGCCGGTCGGACGGCGCTCGTAGCTCAGCTGGAACAGCGGGTCGCCGGGCCCCTGCGGCGCCTGCTGCGCGCGCCACCACGCCGCGGCGCTGGCGGCCGCGTTCATGGCGCTGAGCCCGTCGCGGATCAGCCCCTGCGGCGCCACCAGCACCGGGAACAGCGTGCGCGGCGTCACGCGGTCCCGCAGCACCAGCGCGCCCAGCGACACGTGCAGAGCGTGCGCGCCCGCCCGCGGCCGCGACTCCACGCGGGCGCGCACCAGCGAGAACTGCAGCTCCACGCCGGGCCCGCGCGCCCCCGCCGACCCCTCCGAGCCCTCCGGACACCTGCGACCGGCGTATACTGGTGAAACATGTCTTCATAATAATAAGTATATTTAAAAGTATACGCAAACGTGAACTCACTCGGCCTCGTCATCGACATGGTCGCACAGGTCGAGCGAGCCGCGGTGTAGCGTGAACTCGAACAGACCGAACAGCGCGTCGCGCCTCAGAAGCGTGTTGTCGTCCAGCGAGTCAGCGATCACGTCCAGGATTTCGTCCTCGAGGCGCGGCGCGGGAGCGGCGGCGGAGGCGGGTGCGGGGGCGGGCTCGCCGGGAGTAGGCGCGGCGGCGGGCGCCTCGGCAGGCGGCGCGTACCAGCCCCACCACTGCGGGAACCAGCGCACAAGCACGCTACGCCCCGAACTGCCCTGCTCGGGAGTGGATGCCGGCGTCGACACCGGCACCCGCCTCATGGCGATCTGTGAGTGTCGTAGGTCTACTTCAATAATCTATATTTTATTATTTTCTCCCTTATTTAATTTTATTCGGAAGATTTACAGCTATACTTACAAAAATACTTGAGAAAAGCGATTCAATAATTATTATATTATAACTTTAATTAATTTTTTGTTAAAATTGGACATATTTCTTTACAAAAATCTTTTATTCGTGTTTATCTATAGTATATCTATCAAATAAAATCAATTAAAAAAAATATTCAACATCCCTATTGTTTAAAATGTCTAAGTTGCTTAGTTGGAATATTAAATTTTATCATGTTTAATAGCTAAGAACAGTCAGCGCTACGGGCGTGCGTGTTTGCGTGCGTGCCTGCGGGTGTGTGTGTGCGGGTGTGTGTGTGTGTGTGTGTGTGTGTGTGTGCGTGCGTGCGTGCGTGCGTGCGTGCGTGCGTGTGCGTGTGTGTGTGTGTGTGGATGTGTGTGCGGGTGAGTGTGCGGTTGTGTGGGTGTAGGTGTTGGTGTGTGTATTTGTTGTTGTAGTCGGTTGTGTCCCGGTGGGGCAACCTACCTCTCTCAGCGGCTTGAGCACGGCCAGCGAAGTATTCCACTCAAACTCGTCCTTGGCCGCCTTCTTATCAGGCGGCAGCGTCCCGGCCGGGTTGCACAGGATCTCGTAGCATATGTCAACGTAATGTCGAGCCTGGCGCGAGCGCTCCAGGCAAGACTCCCAAGTCGGTTTCGGGTCCATCCCTATGAAATCGTTAGAAACAGTTTAGTCACATTATATAATTTATGCCTATTAGACATATATAGTATGTGTTATAACACATATTAAAAAGCAAAAACATCTCGTTAAACATTAGGAAAAAATTTCTTTGGTCTTATATTGTAAGTGAATCGTGGACAATGACGCAAAAAGATAGGGAAAGATTGGCAGCTTTTAAAATGTGGTGTTGGAGAATGATGGAAGGGATAAGTTGGACAGAAATGGTCTCAAATGCTAAGGTTTTGGAAATGGTTAAAGAGGAAAAAAAGATCATTAAAACTATAGAGAATCGAAGAGAAGTATGATTGGTCGCCTAATACGACATGACACGTTTTAAAAAATATCATAGAAGGAAAGATTGAGGGAAAAGAGGAAGAGGTAGACCGAGACGGACTTATAAGGAACAAATAAAGGAGAAAGTACAGGTTATGTCGTATCAGGAGGTCAAAGTGTTGGCAGAGAAGAGAAGTGAGTGGCGAATACTCCACCGACAAGAGCAAAGCTCTTAAATAAAGAGAGAGATACATATTTAAACAAGCACATCGCTAAACAAAAAAAGTTATTTCATCAACACAAAATTGAAACTGGACGGTACGTATCGTGTCAGTACGATCTCGCTCAACAGCGCATGGGCGGGCGGGTTAGGGCGGCGCACACTCACAGGTGTGGTGCGGCAGGTGCGCCCGCAGCGCGTACCGCCACCAGGCGCGCGCGTGCCCCCGCAGCGGCTGCGCCGGTCGTAGCGCGCGCAGCTCCCGCAAGCGCGCCACACGCTCCAGGCCGCTCGCACATCCGCATGCCTCGCCGTACTGCCTCTGCAAGTGCGAGAAGCCCGTGAGTGAGGTGAGGGCCAGGGGGGCCGGGGCGCGGCTGGACGGTACGCACCGAGGTGAGCCGCAGCAGAACAGAGTCGAGCGTGAGGTGCGCGGCGAGGCGCGGGCGGTGGCGGTCCCGCAGTGGCTGCTCGCAGCGCTCGCGGCGCACGCGCGCGCTCGCTCCCGTCGGGAACACCACATACGAGTGCGAGCTTTTCCACGTGCCGCACATGCGTTCCTATAATATTGCCATTCAATTGTACTATTACATGTATTTCTATGAACCGCCAGTGAACAATTAGAGTACCCAAGTTTTATCAATGCCAAATACATACAGTATTATTAGTTTACTTGTAATAGTTTAAATGTCTTTGGAAATCAAATATCTCTCCAGGGTATTCAGTACATATTATTTTTAAGTACATACAGTCAGTTCGGCAATTGTACAATCTGCCAACATCCCGGCTGGCACTTGCATAGGATCCCAGTAGATGGCAAGATTTTGTAGCTCGAGGAGTTTGAAGGAGCAGGGGTCGGCGAGCGGCGTGAACCCCCGGCGCCAGGCCGCGTCGCACGACTCTGCCGCCAGCGACTCTGCGGTGAGCCCGCACGCGAAGGCGTGGCCCGGGCACGTGAGCGCGTCCTCGTACCGAATGTGCACATCGTTCAATTTTAGCTGCAATTTGCATAATTCATTCCTAAATTAAATAAGAGTATACCTCTTATTTAATAAAATATTTTAATAATATTGATACCAAGTTATACATTTTTAGCACTGCTAGATTAAATAATAATTTTCTAGCCATGTTAATGGGAATTATTATTATGTCATTATTATTATAATATACATAGTTATTATATGATACATATTTTTTTATGAATATTTAATTATAATGAAACAACTTTTATGGATTTTACTGCGGTTTATTGAGTTTTTAATATGCCCGATTTCCGATCGGATTTACAGCAACCATGGTCACAGGAGGTCACCAGAAATAAATCGCGATAAAATCCGTAAAAGTTAAAAAAACGTATTTAATTATATTAAAAGGAAACCTTTAGTCCATCGTATTATCTTTGTCTACATATATGGTGTATTTCGAACATTTTGAAAAACGAATAGGTATAATTGTGTAGCCGTGGCATGATATAAGTGAAAAAAAAGCAAAATTCTAATATTTTTTTTTGGTTGTCTTTTTTAACTTATTTTTGTACAATACGGTTTGGTAAACATGATGATACAGACATTGACAATGCTTTAAAATAATCGTTTTTTGAATAAAACAGAAATGTAACAGCTGACTCATAACCGCGTCACGCGAGGTGTACGAACTCCCGCACCACACGCGACTCGCGGTCAGCGTGGGTTCATAGCATGTATATAAGTGCTAAAATTTGCATAAAAAAACGTTTATGAGATAAATTTTTATATGCATTGTATAGTATATTATTAGGCTTAAATCTTTCAAAGTGTTCCAAATACACACGGTATATATAAATATTACAATTTTTTTACCTGCAAATTTTCAACTATATTTGCAAGCAGACCTGTGCCGTAACTAAGCCAGGACGAGTATGAAGTTGCATAATAGCCAGCATCATTAGCCTCATGCTCAGCACGCCACTGGGCTTCTAGGGCATCTAATAGAGCAACCTTCCGCTCATGGGCATAAGCTGCTTCAACTGCACTATCCCACTAAAATCATACATATAAAAATAAACAAAATGATATATTAAATTAAATTTGTTAAATTTTTCCACTATCATATTTGACTATTTTAATAAGAGAATACTTTGTTTTAAAAGGAGTTCGAGGAAATGGAGATACACTCATGATTTAAAACACTTGCAGGGTTTTATTGACTATATAATATGGAAAGGTTATTATACCAGCTCTCGAAAAAAAATTCTTTATTTTATAATTATAATCTTCAATATAATTAATAAGCCCATTTGTTTAAAGAGAACTTTATTTTCAATTTTGCAACAGAAGAAACTACAGGAAACATTGAGTCATATAAAAATATAATAATGAAACTAATGGATGTCATTTTGAGCTTATTAACTTTTGATAGCTGCAAAATATTTTTCATTTATACCTGATAACCTGATAACTAAGAATGTTAAAATGAAACCTGATAAAAGAATGTTTAAAAAAGTGACCTTTGACCAAATGCTCACTGTTGCAACATATTAAAATTCAATATAAGATTTTTTTCTCTTAAATATGATTTATACAAACCTCATCTAAATTTACAGGTGCTGCGACTAAATACAGTTTCTCAATAGCAATCAGCCAAGGAGCTGAGCGTATCTGTCGAACAGGAACATGAAGTTGAACTTTACCAATAAATCCTGCCTTAACTTCAACTGGCAAACCCAGGTGACGCAATGCATCCTTTTTCAGAGGCAAATTCTCAAGTTCTACTTTACCTGAAATATTATATAAAATACATAATATATATATACAGTTAAATTTTATTATATACATTAATTATTGGTATCGGCTTGGGGCTGGGACTGTTCTGCGCTGCACCACTTACCGGATAATAATGCGACACTCAGCTGATCGGTGTTTAAGTTCTCGACGTACTTTCCGAGGTAATTGTTGAGCACCCAAGCGACTAGCCCTTCCAACATCATGCATCGTTTTATTTACTAATTTAATATCGCCTCCTTGTTTGTTACTATCACCAAAACAATGTATTTACTTTTATATTGCTGAACAACATTAGTACTCGTCATAAATGTAAGTAAATTGCTTTCTAATTATATAAAATACGAATATTATTTTATTATTTACGGCGATTTCTTCTTTATTTTTCTTATCTTGTCAGTCAAGGATGAAGGGAATGACATAATTTTTGATATTACTGTCAAATGTTAATTTCAAAGGGTCAAATACCTTTATGACCTGCTTACACGCTTGAGCCTTCTTAAACGTCCATAAACACAAGCGTATGTCTAGATGTTTTGCGTGGCTTGTGTGAGCTGGTCAGTGGTCGCCGATCCTATTGTCTTTTTTCGAGTGCAGATCAAGATATATAACTGATTGAATGTACCGTCGGCCCTGGATGGCAATTCATGTTTAGCTTTATCCACTATTCATGGCAGGCATATAGCGGGTAAACTGTTTAGCCCCGATTATCGACTAAATTCAACCTCCAATGACTAATTGACCTGGATTTGCCTATTTACAGTCCTACTCTGCAGTGTAGCGTGGTACGAGTCGTCCCCCTTTCAAATAATTATTAATTTCGAATAATTACAGTTAAAGGCCAATAGGCCGAAGGGTCTAGACGTTGCGAAAAAAACCCATTATTGGTTGCTGGGCGTCCGTAAAATGGATCGTAAATTTTATTTTGACAGCCGTCATAAATCGTAAAATATTTTCTAACTTGTCATTACTGTCATCTCTGTCTAGGTACTTCCTCTAAGGGTGTGTTCCGTTTTATACTGCGAGCACTGCCCAGTGCTGCCCAGTGCTCAGTACTGGACGAAATTCGTTCCGTTTTATACTGACAGTATACTGTCACAGTGCTAGTGACGTCATGACTAGGGCGCCATTTTTCTACTGCAAGCACTGTCACCAATCACAACGAGAGAATTGTTCGGTAATGGCCGACAGTATTCAGTCGCAATATGACGTCACAATTTATGACGTCATAAAATCGACGCCATTTTTGTACTGTGAGCACTGTTTTTTCGAGGTAAGGTGCTCCAGTACTTTGTCTATGGAAGCACTTGCTTGCTTCAAGTACGACTTGTGAGGTCTGATAATGAATGAATGCGTACGATTGTTGAATGTTGTTTTCCCGATTTTTTATTTGTTATGTTGAGTTCGTTTTAAACATAAATGTGAATGGTATAATTTCTAAATACAAGGTTCAACAATATTAATATTACAATTAAACAACTTTTAGGGATTTTATCGCGGTTTAATATTAACATTTTGTTAACATCTTTGATTTGTTTGTATGTAGTTTCGATTATCGAAAAAATGTGTATTTTTTTTAGCAATAATTTGTTTGTGTATTTGGCGCGTATCGTATGTATGGTCAGTGAGTTTTGGAAAGTTAAAGTAGTTTATAGTAAAAGTTTATTAATAAGTATTCCATATTCAATATTATTCGATATTCATATTTCATGTTTACTTATTGTTGTTTTTTAAATGGATATCAGTGAGTGAACTCAGTACCTTTCTACCAGTAGAGGGGCTCGTTATATCATTCATTTTAATCTTTTAAATTTTAGAACATCAGCTCACCTTACCGTATAATATAAGAGCGACCCGCGACTTTGTTTGGGCAGTATTTGGACAATTCACACAATATCTTTATAAATTATGTAAATGGTATACTTAATTGCTAAATACAAGGTTCAACAATATTAATATTTTGTTAACATCTTTGATTTGTTTGTATGTAGTGTCGAATATCGTAAAAATGCGTATTTTTTTTAGTAATAATCTGTTTGTGTATTTGGCGCGTATCGTATGTATGGTCAGTGAGTTTTGGAAAGTTAAAGTAGTTTATAGTAAAAGTTTATTAATAAGTATTCGATATTCATATTTCATGTTTACTTATTGTTGTTATTTAAATGGATATCAGTGAGTGAACTCAGTACCTATCTACCAGTAGAGGGGCTCGTTATATCATTCATTTCAATGTTTTAAATTTTAGAACATCAGCTTACCTTACCGTATAATATAAGAGCGACCCGCGACTTTGTTTGGGCAGTATTTGGACAATTCACACAATATCTTTATAAATTATAATTTACTCTGCCTATTCGTTATAAGGTGTTATTAAAATATACATAAGATATTGTAATGAAAAATTTCATTTACCAAATAACTTAATAAAATCAAAGTAGTTTTGTGTGAAAGAGTTACAAATTCCATACTTACGATCTTTCGCATGTTTATTAACGTTAGTAGGATTAAGGATATCTTCCATCTCATATCTCAGGTCATATTAGAAAATAGCATAGCAATAAGCATGCTGAGGCTTATGAATTCGCATACTAGTGAAATGAATGCGAAATAGCATTAATTCCCATTGTTACTAGGAATAAACCCACTTCATAGATTTTTTTCTAGTTTGTTTGTTGGTCGATGATTGATGAAAGAAAAATATTATTGGTTAACTATCAACATTTATTTTCATTTTTTTTGTCTGAAGATTTTACTGAAACATGGCTCTAGTGGCACAATGGGGATTTCATTACATTGATATGTACATTTTTTTTGCTTTCAAAATTTGAAAGCGTAACGAAACATTCTAAATCAATGCTGCAATGTATTGCTTTCGTGTTTACAATTTTAACTTGTTGGGTATTAATGTAAATGTAAAAGTTAAAGATGGTTGAATTCTTGAGGGACAAATCCTACGGTTTTCCGACATTTTTCAAAATTAACTAAATATTGCTTACTTGGTAGCATGGTCTCTGGTCTTAGCCTGTTCCAATAGGAACGAAATTAAAAAGAGACGTCAGATGGCAGCTGTCACTCGTGCGTGTAGGATTCATCATCATCAGCCTTTATCAGTCCACTGTTGCACTTAGGCAAACCGCAATGAACACCAAGACGACCAATCCCTTGCTTCCGGGTTCGATCCGGACCTTCTTGTATCCTAAATACCCTAAACACAAGACTATCGCTCGCTTACTGATGAAGGAAAACATCTTGAGGAAACCTGCATGCCTGATGAGATTTAAAGTCTTTGAAGGTATAAAAAGTTCACCATTGGGCCAGTGCATCAGTGAACTATCAATGGCCCATTATCCTCCTCGCCTGATTTCGAAGATACCCGTGCCCAGTAGTGGGACTTGTAAGGGTTGATACTATACTTTTTTCACATATATCTTTATCACATAAGTATATAGAAATTACTGAAAATGTTGATGAGTTATATTTAAGAGTATTTTAGTCTAATTAATTATTTATTACATATTTTTATTTATAAATCATTTTTAATACACTTTTGTTATTTCTTTCTTTATTTACTACTCATTTCTAATATTGTCTTAAAAGTTAGGTGCAAAACAGGCAGTAAAAATTATTAAGGATATGTTGTTGTATTTTCTTTAAATAAAGTTTAATGTTTCTAGTATTTTATTATGTACGCCTTTTAAAATTATAGTATTCAAAACAAATCAAGGGTTTTTATATACTCATTTCTAGTCTTATAAGCTAGGTATAAGCAATTACTGGCTGTACTTAGTGCAAATATTAGAGATTACACATTAACAGGTACTCAGTACCTAAACCTGATTACATACTGAAAATGTTTATTATTAACATTTAAGTTTTTTGCGAGGTCAGGGCTATATGGTAGATGATCCAGTAATTCCATGCCTAACACCAGCAAAAAGTTGATTTATTGTTAGCTTGGCGATGATGTCGTGGTCAAGGGGGACACAATTGGAACATTGTTTCTTCTGATCTTTTTTACGACAAGTAGCAAATAATTACATATTAGTGTACCACCCTGCAGTAACTGCCTTTAAATCATCTGAAATATTTTTTCCGTAATGCAATGTCCTTCCGAATAAAGAAGCCACCATCTTTTTTCCCCATGCTTTGACCTGTCTTCTCTTTTGTTGGCAATTTCTCACACAGCAGGAAGGAAACAGCCACTCAGGAGACTTAGTAACCTCCGTTAAGTCTTTATACCACTTCACGGCACCAATAGACAGATAGATGAAGTTTTTGAGCCTCTGCCAAATTATGAGGTATCCACCACAAAGCTTCCTCACCACTAAATGTTGATGGAGGGTTTTGTGCAATTACTCAAACCTATGCCTAAGTTTGTCAGAATCATGTAATAGGATACCCTTCTGTTAGTCTATGTCATACTCCATAACACTGATGTCATCTTCAGTCGTTGCTGTAGATGGTGTGCGTCACACAGATCATCAGTGAGATTTGTGCTTTTCTTGTTGACTTAAATGACATAGAAAACTATGTCAATCATTGCAGAAACATTATCTGAAGTTAAATACATGCTGATGCATGACACTTTATTTTAATTTACCATCACACCTAAAAAAGAAATGACAAATGAATGAAATTTGATTTAAAATTCCTTTATAGTTGTGCCGGTCAAGTGATATAACACTTTTTTATTATAATGTTTACAAGTGGCCAGTCCTAAGAACTTTTAATGTCATCCTCTTATATTCCTATAAAATCTACAGTGAATTTTTATATAATCAAATTGTATGGTTCATCATCAGCCCTTATCCATTCACTACTGAACATATAATATAGGTATATAACTATTCAAGTTGCTCATTTTAATTAAGAGTTGTCGATTAAGTTATGCATCATCATCCATCCACTGCTGAAAATAGGCCTCCATAACATAAATGTAATAATATAGACCCTTATAGCATAAATATGCATAATTTAGATTGACTAATGCTTTGAATTTGTCTTCAAACTTGTAAATTGTTAACATTTTTTTAAATATCCTCTTTTTTCCATCCCCACAAATTTCATGGCATTATTTCCATCAATGTTCACATCAAGTGCAAGAACATTATGATTCACGAGAATGGGGACTTCAATCATATCACTTCTGAAAATACAAATATTGTGCAAATGCGACAGGCTAAAACATTTTATGGAATTAAGTCAGTGCTTTTGAATGGTAGTTTGTCCAATAAACTACAAAATCTACCTTTTAAAGAAGCATTAGCTTATTCTATAATTATATGCAAACTTGAATGTGCAATAATGTATTGTAAGCAATCTTGCCCCAAATTACCATTATTTTGGTAAGGTGTCATTCAATAAGGCTAGACACTGTAAGCTTTGTATTCTAATAAATGAGTGTAATCATGCATGAATAATTTTCAATTTGTGGCCACATACTAGAAAAACACAAACAAATTTTACAAATTTTTTTGTGTAAATTTAATTTTTTTTACAAATTAACTACTTATACATTTTTTTAATACCTGAGTTTGAATGGAATGAAATCCATTACTATTATATAGCTGATATAGTGTTCTTTGAGTTGACTTAGTCTAATATGTTTTCCATCAACTGCTTCTAGAATACTTGGAAACCCATACTTTCAATGTATATAATTTCATGTTTGGCTAGCTTCCTTGCACATAGGCCATTTTGTAGAGATACATGTAGATATTTATAAATTGATTTAACTACTTTTCACAGTTCTACATGCTGTTACTTTTACAACATCAAAGCAATCACATACTTATCTATAAACAAAATTGTCATACATTAAACTATGTCTATATTTCAATGATGTTTCAGGGTAGAGAGGTCAGTTGTGGCTACAGTCCAGATACTCATACGAAGCTATTTGTACAGTAATGTGCTGTCTACCATATCAAACAGACTGCTTGTGTATGTTAGGTTCAAGTAAACTTATTAGGAAACGAAGAGTATCTAGCCACATACTATAGTCAATTAACAAATGGAAATGCAATGAACAATCCAGTTACGTCGACTTTTAATAAGAAAAATTAGATAAATAACTTAATGCCTTACGAATCTGACTTTTAAAGATATTTTTTTAATGACTGATATTCTAAAATTATTATTTTTTGTTCAGCACGATTTCTAGATATATGTTTATATTATAAGGTCTTCCTCATCATCATCGGAGTCCGAAAAATCTAATAAATATTGGACAGCACCAGTAATTGTTACGTTTTTCATTAGCTAAGGATATAAAAAATCAGTTATTTAGCTATTAAATCCGGTCTGTAAGTTATTATTATTTAGTACATTTAATTACTTGAAAACCAAATTTTCTTTTAAGATGAAGTATACCTATTTTTTATTAAGTAATTACTTCAGCCGACAATAAATAAAAACAATACTTTCACAATTAAAACACAAACACGTGAAAACTGAAAATGTCAATGACGAATGTCATAAGTTCTTAGCTCATATGTGATGGTAGATGACATTTTACAAATTCCAGTATACTGTACTGCGTTTCGATTTACAACACTAACCAGTATACATATTTATAAAGGAACGGCTTCGCTGACAGTTCGCAGTATACTGCAGTGACGTCACGGTTTCCAGTGCTCCAGTGTAAAAAGGAACACGGCCTTAGTCTCTGTCATATAAGGCATCAGCTGTGAGACGTGGTCAATGAATATGAATCTAGAAACATAAAATAATTGTCTGATTGCATTAATTTAGATAAAGTAATATAAGATGAAGACATTTCAATTTATAAATAAACTATGTAACCTTTCGGTGTTAAATATGAATATGTGTTGTCATATACGACGTACGACGTTTCCCGTTCGACACAGTACTACTGCAGTAGTATGTAAAAATTATGAAAAAGTTTTTCCGCTTGTTACTAATGTTCGTCAATTAGGATTAGGTCCCACTTCTAAGGACTTCGAAGAGCCTCCTCAGATTTCAGGACCATTGACAAAAGCGCACGCAACTGAGCTGGTTTTACATTTAAATGATGATGAGAGAAAAATGTTGTTTACTGCATTACAAGAATACGAATCCAACAGAATCAAAGAAGAGTTTGAAGGTTTAATATATTATGTATTAAAATATTTATTTTGTAAAATGTTTTATATTAGTCTAATCAACCAATTTTTGTAGATAAATTGGCTGGACAAAGATGGAGAAGTAAATTAGGAAGACCCAGTAAAGTGCCCACATTAGGTGACGTTGATCCTACAGGCTCATACTGCCCGGTACCTGAAGATTGGCTGAAGAAAAAATATGGTGCGTGACAAAATATATTGCATATACATATTAAGATTATTGACATAACATCATCATTGAAGTCCTCTTAGAACAGAAGTCAGAAGTGAAGCTGTGATAAAACTTGATAGTAAGATGATTAGTTTGAAAAATATATTTCTCATGAATAATAATTAACTAAATGAAATCTTAATTTCAGCTGCCACAGTACCAAAACCTACAACAAAAGAATTATTGCATTGTGAGTGTGTATATTTTTTTATTTAACAAATAAATCCTATGTTGGTTCAGAAATAACTTAATGTTATGGCTTGTTTTTCCACTATTAAGACTGATTCTTTAATAATTTTAATTATGTTTATAAAATGATACACATCAGTGACTAAACAAAAGTTGCTAATTAAATGTATGTAATTTATTGTGTAAAATGATACAAACCCCTAGATTCACAAGCCCAATGAGTGCTGAACCTGTTTTAGAGTCATGCTGACGGTTTGTGCTGACAGGTACAGCTGACAACACATACAGTTCTTATGAGCAGTAATAAATAACTCTACCGATTGGTGCTGATTACAATGAGCCATATGCAAGAGGCTTGCTGCACTATTGAGCTCAGTTATGGTTACAGTGTCACATAACATGTAAGCACCAATCATTACAGATACGAGTTGAAATATTTTAGTTTTATCAAAAATATTGTTTTTAATTTTCAGTGTCCCTGGCAAACTCTATACCTTTCATAGGATTTGGATTTCTGGACAACTTCATAATGATAATTGCTGTAAGTGTTTACTTAATTGTTAATATTGTTGTAATAAGTAAGTTTATATTTCAGTTTTATGTAGTCTAATCCAAAAATTTACAATTATTATTACATTGTAGTACAAGTTCAAGGTTTTTTAAAATTCGTCAAGATTTTCATTAGCCTTTTCCTGTCCACTGCTTAACATAGGCCCTCAATGACCACAAAAATGACCAATCCGTTGCCACTCTCATCCAACACGGACCAGCCACTGCACAGAGATTATGTTCATGATGATGATGATGATAGACATTTACATATCATGAGATATTATTTAGATATCTTTATGCTCAATTTTAATTTTCAGTTTTTATAAGCTTAAAATATATTTACATAGAGTTAGATAAAATTTGATATTCAAGATAAAGAAAATTTAAGATAATGCCATAATGCCAAGTCACCATTTTAATAAATATAATTCTTGTAAATATGCGGGTGAAGCCGTTGGGCGCTGCTGGTAATAATTAATATAAACTTAATACTTATACAATAACATTTAAAGAAGTTTAAACTAAAATATATGTATAATTGATATAATTCATTCACAAGTATTACATGATTCAGATATTTTTTATGTTACTTCGGAATAGATCGTCGCAGTTTAGTTTGGTTATATACTTATTTGTGTGTCATTGGTCGTTCACTGTTGCAGGGCGACAGCATCGAGAGCAGCATGAGCGCGTACATTACTCTGTCCACTATGGCGGCAGCGGCGCTCGGCAACACGTTCAGCGACGTCATCGGCATCGGCTCCTCCTACTACGTGGAGCGCGCCGCCGCGCTGCTGGGGCTGGGCGCGCCCGCGCTGTCGCCCGTGCAGCTCGACATGCCCTCCAGCCGCCGCTTCGCCAACTTGGTGAGACCCGTCAGACTTGTCCTAAGGTAGAGAAGGTCTTACCGACGGTCAACCAAGACCAACCTTCTACGGAAAATTCTAATTAACATGCACATCCCAGTGCATTCGTGCTGGCAATAAATATTAAGGAGCTCTATATAATATTGTTTTCTTAAGTTTACGCGAATTTCACTCATTATAATGAAACAACTTTTACGGATTTTATCGCGGTTTATTTAGTTTTTTAACAAGCCCGACGTTTCGGAAACTTTACAGCAACCATGGTCACGGGAGGACTGAGGTGTCAGACGTCCTACTGTTACAAAGTTATTCGAAACTACCCTATGATACAACAATATTTTATTTAGTCCTATCTATGCAGAAGGTGCTAACTAAGTCTTTAGTCTGTGACATGTTATGCTTGGATTTTGATTTTATTATATTTATTATGGGATCCCAAGCAGGTGGTAATGGCCAGCCATCTTCTCTATTGAAATTAGGATGTTTTTTAATTTCAATAGCCTCGCGATGATCCTTGGTTGGAATCGGTGTTCTTTTGCGAGGACTTGTGGTTTATCAAATCTAATATAATGGCGAGCGTTGTCTAGGCTATGGTCACAGATTGCTGACTTAGTATAGCGACGGTGTTTTAAGTCAGCTATATGTTCTTTAACGCGAGTTTTTATTGATCTTTTTGTTTGTCCTATGTATGAGAGACCACAGTCACAATCAAGTTTGTATACTCCTGCATCTTGTAAGGGTATATGACACTTGACAGATGGTAAGAATTGACCTATCTTTTTTGGCGGCTTGAAATATGTTTTAATAGAAGCTCGCTTTAGGATGTAGCCAATTTTATAGGTCAATTCTTACCATCTGTCAAGTGTCATATACCCTTACAAGATGCAGGAGTATACAAACTTGATTGTGACTGTGGTCTCTCATACATAGGACAAACAAAAAGATCAATAAAAACTCGCGTTAAAGAACATATAGCTGACTTAAAACACCGTCGCTATACTAAGTCAGCAATCTGTGACCATAGCCTAGACAACGCTCGCCATTATATTAGATTTGATAAACCACAAGTCCTCGCAAAAGAACACCGATTCCAACCAAGGATGATTCGCGAGGCTATTGAAATTAAAAAACATCCTAATTTCAATAGAGAAGATGGCTGGCCATTACCACCTGCTTGGGATCCCATAATAAATATAATAAAATCAAAATCCAAGCATAACATGTCACAGACTAAAGACTTAGTTAGCACCTTCTGCATAGATAGGACTAAATAAAATATTGTTGTATCATAGGGTAGTTTCGAATAACTTTGTAACAGTAGGACGTCTGACACCTCAGTCCTCCCGTGACCATGGTTGCTGTAAAGTTTCCGAAACGTCGGGCTTGTTAAAAAACTAAATAAACCGCGATAAAATCCGTAAAAGTTGTTTCATTATAATGACCTCTATATAATGTTTCGTCCTCAGGGTCGAGTGCTGGGCATCACGCTGGGCTGTTTCCTCGGCATGATTCCGCTGCTGTTCAAAGAAGACGAAAAAAAGCCCGAACCCAAGAAAACGGATGAGTGAGGCGAACACTAGGCTAGTAGTAGAGGCCCCTGCACACCGCGAACCAAATATTTTTGAACTCGTAGTTTCTTTTAACTTTAGTTTGTTTTCGTGTCGTCGACGAGGGCAGATTTTGTCTGATACTTCCTGACTAAGCACTGGCAGTACAAGCTTCAATTATAGAGAAGGCTACAGTAATGTAGTTTACACTGCTACATTAGGCATCTATATAATTTTAATTTAAAACATGTATAGTAATTTTAGTGTTAAAATTATGTGTGTAGACAAAGTGATTTTTTTCTTTTGAACTAGAGAACACACAAGATATATTATATATAGAATAACAAAAGACTAGAATAAGTCGTGCCTGCACCCATTTAACTTAACTATCTCCATACTTACAGTTAGTAACATTTCTATGTACACAAATTTATTGAAAATAGACTGCACAAGATATATTTACTAAGGCTTGCCGCACTCTGTGCTTTGTATTTTGTATATCTTTACTCTTTGATATATATTTATGTATATTAAATTAGGTTTAAGTCGATCTACCCTAGTGTGAATGTAGAAACATAATAATCAGTGTGAGAATTTTTTAAGATGTTTTGTAGTCGCTCAGTGTCCAGATACTCTCAAATCAAACACCTACATGAATAAAAGTTAGCTAAAGTTTTCCTCAATGACTTATTTACTGATTGTGAACTTGATTAGAGATGTTATTTATGTAACTGTTTGCAAACATTATGTTATAATTTTGCTCTAGGCAGCTAAACAGGGCTCCCTCTGAGCCATACATAGCACACAATATTACTATTGGAGTCTTTAAATATATATTATTTATATGAACATATTTATGAGTCTGTTCGTGAAATTACATTATTTAAATTGAGTGAAAGATTGGTGTACGAGTTTTATGAACTCTTTGTTCCTAAAGAGAAACTTACCCATGTTTTAGTTACTTTTGAATCAGGACTAAACCCTACCAGGAGTAGTTCTATTTTAAAATTTGTTATGGAAATATTTGAACATAGGTTTATTTGATAATGTTAATGATCAATTTATATAATTTAGAATAGGATAAAGTATGAGGGAGTAGTGAACGATGCGGTTGTTGTGTTTGGTAGGATGAGGAGCTCGTGGGATTTGTTTGTTGAAACGTTTAACTAGTCAATGTTAGTACAGTAACTGTAGGTGTGTGTTGCATTTATATTAATAAGTATCATATTTTCCTTATACTCATGTGTCTAAATGTGCTACTCGTTTATTTTTACTAATAATATGTAAAGTATTATCAAAGTTGAAATTATTGTTTCATAAATAAATAATATGAGAATATACTTTCCATTCAATGAATTTAATATATTATGGTCAGTTTAATTCATGATATGAGACCTATCCATCTATCTATATATAGCATCAGCGTCCTGTAGGTGTAAGCGTATGAAGAGATAATATTCCAGCATGTCCGATTCGCAAGTGGGACAGAGTTGTAGTAATCATAGTGCGAGATAAGGATAAAGGTAACATTAGTGATAGTTTTAATTATGTTACTCAATATTATTATGACGTCTCTATGAGAATAAGATCTTCAAGATTATTTGTGTACTAGCTATTACCCGCAGCTTCGCCCGCGTTTACTTAGATTTACAGATTTATCATGTCTGATGATGATCATTTGCTATTTTAATAATTACTAAGTTTTTGTATTAATATATCCCTTCGCAGACTTTCTGTAGGCATATTTAGGATACTATTATTATATAATATTCCACCATACGTTGATCATAACATTACGTCTATCAGAGTTGATACACTACGGCTTAGACACCAGACGGATTCGAATCACGGCAACATGATTTATTTTCTTGTGCATTATTTTGATTTTGCCATATCTCCTAAAGTATTCATTTAATTTGCATGATGTAAAAGTGAAAAATAATCTTTATGAAATGCTCAAGCTAATTAACAGATTTAAAATAATAAGGATTCATACCGTATTTGTGTAAATAACTTTCAAATTATCGCTTTATAATTGCCCATTTTTTAAAGTATTAAATGGATATAGTATGATATCCCTAAGAGATAGACATATGCTATCGCGGACTTTTTTGTAGACCTATTTAAGATACACAAGTCCACCATACATTATTTTGTTATATCTCAAAGGGTTTAGGCAGCGTTTTCGTTGAAAACTCCCAGGCGGCCTATTTTTTTCCGACCCCTCCAACAATTATTGTTATATCTTAGCCAGTGTATATAAAAACTTAATAAATTATGTAGATAAACCTTCCTCTTGAATTGTCTTATTCATTAAAGAAAACCGCATCAAAATCCGTTGCGAAGTTTTAAAGATTTAAGCGTACAAAGGGATATAGGGACAGAAAAAGAGACTTTGTTTTATAATATGTAGTGAAGATAACTTCAGAGTACACTACAGCAATATCTCGTCTAGAATCAAATGTCTTCCTTGACTGACTAATCACTTTGACTTTTGTAATTGTTGATGTGTATCGATATACCTAGTACTGAAATAGCGACACAGCTTCAAACCGAGCCGTAGAGAGCAAAGATCTCTAGAGATCCCAAAACCAAGTACAGATACAGGACCGATACAGATCAACAGTTAGGTTATATTAGACTATATTGTAAATATGAGTGTATAGTATTTATATTGTGTTTGTTACTTTCAATTATTATTGATGTTGTTTATTCAATAAATTTAATTTAATACGAAATAATATTTCTTAATAAAATTCTTAAATATTTGTTTGAGTTGATATCGATTTATCAGCGCTCCTCCGAGGCGCACTAGTACTCCACGTTAGTCCATATGGTCACGTTGAGCGAGCGCGTCTACTGCAGACTGCACCTACTATAACGAGTTCATCAGGATTTGCTCGGCATATTATTAGAGGTTGTAAATGAAACACGATTCAATCTAAATTTGTTTAATAAATTATATGACTCATTTGAATTTCAGATATGCGCAGTTTAAGCGTTCGTTATAAAACATCTTAACTAATACTGAGCGCAACGCGTGCTGCGTTTGTACAGGCATATGGCGTATATACTGCGTATCGAAGCGCTTCACACCGACTGCGATAGAGCGATTTGCGTATCGTCTTCAATGAGTAGCAATAAAACCTGGTAAGAATAATATATAAGTAAGGTTTTATAGTAGCTATAATATAGTATACATAATATGCTTTATTAAACTAACGTAAGTAACGTAATTTTTTTTATTATGCCATTTTTATAAATGTATAAAAACAAGTGGAAGCGTCCATACTTTAAATCGGTATCTTTACGGTATAATAAAATTAAGTATATTATGAGACGTGGAAAATACCAAATTGCTGTAGTATCCGTAACATCTTTAAGGCCACAGCTGGAACAGAACACTGTCAATCTCCTCAATCTATCCGATCGCTTACAAAAATCTTAACCTTATTTATCGCTCTGTCGCAAGCGGTGTGAATGTAAAATTGTACAAAAATTGTTATTAATACGTATACAAGGTGGAACCGCTATAGACAAGTTTTTAACGGCGCTAGGACGGGGCTCGTAGCGGCAAAGCTAAAATAGCCCTTAAAACACTGGATTGTCCTCATCAAAAGTAATTAATCGCTTACGTCGGTAAGTTGCTTCTAAATTATACACATTTTGTGCACATAAAATTTACAAACATATGTAAAAATAAATAAAATG
The DNA here is from genome assembly GCA_905333005.2 of Lycaena phlaeas. Lineage (NCBI taxonomy): Eukaryota > Metazoa > Arthropoda > Insecta > Lepidoptera > Lycaenidae > Lycaena > Lycaena phlaeas. The sequence goes on along the minus strand of HG995172.1, from coordinate 17,908,098 downwards.
CTAAACACTAAAATTTAAATAGCTATTTCTTTCAGAAAATATCGGTCGGTATACAATAAAAAATTAAAATCTATTTATCCGGTGTGGCTTTGTAATAACGGTTTAAAATAACAAGTCATCAAAAGATAACGAAATAAGATGGATTACAGGAGGCAGGCAACAAAACCTTACCAACATCGGACATCTTCAGACGTACGACGTACCTACGTAACTTTGAGATCATTTTATATTATTACTACGCTCGTCGCTCGCGTCACGAGGGCGACTCGCCCGCCACGCACGAAGGATATTAATACTAACGGGGAGAGCGGGGCGAACGGTCTCCCACCTAAAGCATTTCAAATAAAGTTCTTTGAAATAAAATCTTATTACGAATTTTGTTTCTTTAATGAATAACAAATGACAAAATAATACCATATACATTTGATTGCAAAAACCTAATTTTTAATCATGAGAATAAACTTTTAGAGCCGTGACGTAAGGCAGCTACAGACGTGTGACGTCGCTCATACAAATACAGACACTAAAAAAAATATACAAAATACTGTTTGTATTTAAGCAACTAGTAAACCTTTAAAAACTTTATCAAGGCTAAGATAAAATTTGAGTTAGTGTCCAAAATATTGCTTGGATACCCACCTATCGTGGACCTACGGTATCAGACAAGAGCGCAGTAAGCTTTAGAATACCATAGGAGCGGTTGATTATATTTTAGGCCTCACCCGCAAGTTAATAAACAGTATCATTATTCACATATACACAACCGTAAATCAACTATAGAACATGCATAAAATTGGAGGGACCGTACAATATAAATACAATATAAATCGTGGCAATACTCGGCCCGTCGGCTTCACGGCAGCCATTGGAGCAGTGCAGGAGTGGAGGAGCCAAATATTATAGAATTCCAGACAAAGTCCTACAACTCAGTGGGACATGAGGCCTGGTGGTGGTCGGAGGGTTACTGCATACAACATTACATGTACCTACGTACTACGATACATCTACTACAGCACATATTATACGAAACGAATTGACCATGTCTAATGTAACCTATGTTTGTGCCAGACTGTCTCTAATAATAAATTAAATATTTCGCAGCCCAATCAGGAGACGTGATGTTCAACAAATACAAACGTAGATATGTAAACACATACTGAACCCACTGCTTCGGTGAATCCTCTACTCGTTATAATTAACTATTGACTACTAATATTATGCAAATAACACAGCCGCAAACGACTCACAGTCATTATTGTGATAGGAAACTATAATACAAATAAATTAATACGAACTAAAGTAAACGCGTACCACGCGTCCCCGGCGCGAGCGGCGCCATACGTACAGGGGGCGGGGCCGCGCGCGCCGGCGGCCTCCGCTACATCGATACGACGGCGTGCGAGTGTAAAGAGTACATTAGACCAAATAAAACGCTGGAAAATATAACGCTTCACAAAATATAGCCTATCTAGAGGTTATCCAAAAATTATCATACTTTTAGAATATTTAACGCGGAACTTTATAACTCCATACGTTGTGCCCAAGCTACCGTCGGAATATTACAATTATATCACTTTTGAACGAGTTACGACTAACGCTAGGCCGGGGGCGGGGCGCTCAGGGCGGGTCGCGCGCGGCGAGCGGCTCGGTGCGCGGCTCGGCGTCGGCGTGCGTGCTCGTCCCGTTGCGCTCCAGGCTGTCGAGCAACGCGCGCGCGGCCTCGTCGCTCACGCGGCGCCAGGGCTGCACCCCCCGAACCATATACTGGGTCTCCTCGAAGCCAGAGCGGATGCCTAGGATTATGCTGAGCGCGGACGCGTCCTGTCCGTGGCAGCCCGAGTACCGGTATTGAGGCTTCTTGTCAAACTTGCAGCCCCCCGATTGTGCACCTGTAACACCCCAAAAGCCCCGTTAAATATATATCAAACGTTTTTGGGTGCATCGTATGAGAACATGTGCACGCACCGATGGGCATGATGCAGTCGAGCGTGAGCGCGCACTGAATCCAGGCACGCATGAGGTCGGCGGTGGCGGCGCGCGCACGTAGCAGCAGGCGCGCCACGTCCAGCATCTGGACGAAGAGGAAGTCGTCGAGGTCGGCGTGCAGGTAGCGAAACATGCGCGGGTGCGTGAGGGACGTGACTGCAGCGCGGCGGGCCCACGCGCGCACGCCCAGTGCGCCCGCGCCCGCCCACACGCGGCCCAGCGCCTCCCCGGAGCCCTGCCAGCGCGAGTGCGGCTCGCAGTACACGACGCCGCCCACGCGACTCAGCGCATGCTGTCGACGACATACTCACGTCAGTTGCATATTATAACTTTGAGGTCGCGGATGATAATACGACCTATGAACTGTTACTCAAACATTATATATAAAAATATAATTAGTAAAGTAAATTTTTATAGGTAATTTTAAGCATATAGATTAATTTTTTCCAATCTCTTTTAGAAGGCTGGCTGTCCTAACATGTTACGGACGCGGCGTGTCTTGCTGCATAATACTCCTGTTATATTAGTACGGCGGGCGGGTGAGCGCAGCGCTCGTACTCGCGAGTGAGTAGCAATAAACAGCGGTAGTTAAATATTTTACGAGCGAAGCCGGTCGATACACTCTCTAGTCCTTGCCCGACTGACTTATATTTTACTAAAACTTTATTGATGTTTGAGATATTCCGACTATATCTGTCGATGTCGACGTCTGAACTGCTGCTCGCACTTCGATACGATTTGTCAATCTAAGTATCTATATTATACGGAGTACAAAGAAGCATATGTTATATTTTAAATAATCATGATGTACCCGTCTACGGCCAACCCGACCCTCGAAACAGCGGGCGCTATCGTTCAGTCGAGGAGTCGAGCGATAGCAAATTCTTTTTTGATCATTTTGATGGCTACCTTTATATTTGAACACTTGGCAAGATATTAGTTATAACTTATATTATGTTAATTGTTAGGGACATGTTGTACGGACTGTGGTGACCGTGTGACTTCATTGAGTTAAATATAGAATTATGAAGTTAAATATGTATAAAATTGGGTTTATTTAACTTAATCTTAAATGGTATGATCGGTTAATGATTGTGAAAGCATGCGACTCATTCGGCTGTTAGATGTGTACTCAACATATTATAAATAATAAAAGTAATTTTCATTGCCGACGTAAAATGCTGTCGCTGCTGATGATAATGTCCGGGTTATCACACCGGCACGCTAGTTACTCAATACGCGATACTCCGTAAGACATCAGTCATCACAATGCCCAGTCATCATAATAACTTGTAGGATTAGTAGATTTTCAAAAATCGATCTGTGAGGCTGACGTAACTCATAACCGCGGCGTGATATTTCTCTCAGCCGACTGGTTTGCTGGCGAGGAGCCACGAGTGGGCTCATTAGACCATCGCTGTAGTAGTGTAGTGGGTAAGTCTCCTTGTATTGTTTTATGTGTTTACCTTTACATCTTCTTAGGTAGGTAAGCATGCTACTTATAATTGCGCAACTGTTTCGCTGTTCTAAGAATATTATATACTAGCTGTTGCACGCAACTTCGCCTGCGTTAACTAAGATTTACAACGGGATCTTAGTACGCAAAATAACATTTTTTACACCTTGTGTCCGAAAAACCAAAATATCTTACGGAACCCTATTTTTTATCAGAATAAAATTTAGCCTATGTTACTCGTGGATAATGTAGCTTCCGAATGGTGAAAGAATTTTTTAAATCGGCCCAGTACTTTTTGAGCCTATTCATTACAAACATAGAATAGAATTTATTTGCATTTGAATAAGGTACATACAAAAATAGGTACAAATCTTTCCTCTTTATAATAATAGTGTAGATGTATTTTTGAGGATTAATAAGTGGAAGCAATCAGACGGCAACCCACATAGTGTCGACTCTTAGACACATCAAACCGTCCAAGGTTAAACTAAAATACAAAAGAGTAACGAAGCGAAGAGGCCACCGGGTTCTGTTCTGCTATTAGCCGTAGTTCATACTAACATGACATGAATGTTCTCGATAGCCGAGATAATGATACTACCTACGGTTTATCAATCACGGGGGCCAAGCCGGCGGCAGGATAGGTGAGCCACACGGTTACGATCACTGTTGAACGTTCAGCGCAGCGACGGAGCTCGAGCTAGTGTGCTCACCAGTGGGCAACGTGTATGGCCACCATCCTAGGTAAGTCTGCTACATAGCCTGTTGAGAGAGCCATCGGTACCGTATGGCCCCCAACACGACGAATAATTATACGAATTACGATTAGGAAATTATAGAAGCCTGCAATCCTTTAATATATAATTGCGATAAGGTAGACGAAGTGTTGGTCGGCCATTAGACAGGTGGAAAGACGAATACCGCGCAGGGGCCGGTCGTGTTGGGATTATTGAGGGAGGCCTCTGTTCAGCAGTGGACGGTAAACGGATGATGTTGATGCTGATGAAGTTAAAGGACGGTGGTCCTCATTAATTCACATTTACGATTTCCCACTACGCGCACGGTCCAAATACATACATCCTAATATTATAAGGTAGACAATTATTATCCTGTCCGAGCTATGATTGAGTGTAATGACGTCAGCACGGCGCGTGGTCTGTTACCAATCCATTACTAGCATATATTTATGAATGTAGGTAAACAGGGACCGTGAATCCGTGTATACTACAGGGATCTTGCGATGATTTTATTGTTAATTGTTATTGTCAATATTATTTATTGACAATATTTAATTATTCTAAATAAGATTGTAAGTGAAGTCTTCCGGTTGGACGACTATCTCCGAGCAGACGCTAATCTCAGCTGGATGCGAGTGACGAGGATCGGATCTTCTCTGGAGCAGAGGCGAGGCTCATGATTATGATGTTGAATATACTACCTATGTTTGAAATGTACACCCGACCACAACTAGCGTATGGAAATACACTGAATAATATATAATGTGGGCGGCGGCGGTGTGGTGTAAAAATACATAAGTGAAATCAATAAACACACGGCTTATCACCTTGTTCGGCGGACGCGTCGCCGTGAACTATCTGTTAACGGTCTGTACGGCGTCTTATCGCGGCTCACGCACACGCTATTTATACCGGCACGGTATCGCGGGGCGCGGGGGGCTCGCGGCTCGCCTGACATACTGCAGGTCTGTCCGTGACTCAGCCGTTCCGCGAATACCTTATACCTGGATCTTACTTGCACCTTTTGTATGCCGATTAAAGGCTAAACCTTAAATGAGCCTATATTAATGAACGGTACCTTCGATTGCTCACAGCCGCAAAAAATGAGATTCTAGTTTGCCAACCCATATTGACATAGAGTTGGCCCACTCCACACCTAGCCTGAGTTGCCGTGGAATGTACAATATGCATCATCATCATGAGCCCTTATCCGACCACTGCTGAACATAGGCCTCCCTCAATAAACGCCAAGAAGACCGATCGCCTCCCTGACCACTGAGAGGACATCGTGTTCCCAACTGGTCAATGGCCGACCGACAATTCGTCTACCTAAACGCGCTCTCTACTCTTGAATAATAAATTTGTATCTAACAATTGTAACCGCTTACAATATCACTTATGCTCTCACATAAGAAACCTCTGTTTAAAACCGCAATAAGTATTCTATATAAGTATGTGTAAAGTGTAAACTAAACTTGTAATTTATTGTTCGGGGGTAGCGTCGAGCGGGCGCGGGGGCGGGGGCGGGGCGTCATCGATTGGTCGCCGCGCTCGCCGCTCGCCGCTCACCGCTCACGTCCACGCACGTCCATGCTAATCGTATAGTATCGCCCATATCAGTTTGTCTATCAGTGTGTCGATTCAACAGTCGCGAGCCGCACTGATTGACCAGTTATGAGATAAACTATGCCTTGTTTATTACTACCGGCTTGCTGTTTCACTATATTATCATCGTTACCACTTACCACAGCATAACCGTGCACCGCAGCTTTCATTTGAATGCAATAAAATTTATACAATACAAATTACAATTAACTTACGATAAATTTTGTGTGTCACAAAGTGTGTTTGTTACATTTACAAATTTTAAGTATTTTGCGTGAGTAAACTTACTAGTCTACATCCAGCCTAAGCTTAGAGCAACGCGGTCCTTCTTCCTCCTTACTGTGTCGCGTTGCTCTAAGAGCCTTAGATATAAAAAAAAAACAAATCTTTAACATATAAGCACTTGGCTAGAATCGAACCTGCGACTATAATATTAAAGTAAATTAAATATACCTGACGCCCTTTGACCAGTACACCAGGCCGCAGGCGGTCTTCGGGTGGAGCTGTTGTAGTACTGAATAAAGATATTATACTAATAGGGTGCTACAGCCTACAGCCGTGGTGCGGTCATATTAATACTATCACAGTGCACAATATATGCGTTTCTCTGTATGTCAATAATTCTACCACGATGGGCGCGTCGCGCTTCGTGTTTATGTATGTCTGTAACCCGAGAACTCGGAAACCGCAATAGTTTTGATCGCGTATGTTGTAACATGTTTTCGTGTCATTCGTGGCCGGTCATAGACAGGCAGGCAGACAGAGCTAGATGGCCCGAGTGTATAGCCCGGTATGTGGTGGTGGTGCGGGTTCTATTCTTCATGTATTCACTATTCAGACTATCATTTATCAGTTATAAAGTTTTATTTTTTTTGTTTCTAGCGCCTTAGCTCATAATTGATATGTTGTGCAGTAAAGCGAGTTTTTTCAGATTGAGTGGAAGGAATGTAATTTTCCTGGTACTTGTATTGACTATACGAAACAGGTTTGTTATCTATAAGTTATCACTGTACAAACATCATTGCATTGTAGCACCTCGCGCTGGTCTGTTGAATGTAGTTTACGGTTCGTACGTGTAATCTACAATCAGTTTTATAAAATCTGACTATAACTTTGATACACGTTACAGCTGAATAGTTTGTTTCTTTGCTAATTTAATTTAGACTATTGATTTGAGATTTTTTTTACTTTTTCCCATCGAGGCATGGCTAAAGATTGAAAAGAGATGAAAATAATATTATATTAACTTTACGATTAATACTTTCGTATAGTTCTACATCCTACATGTTAACGGGAACATCAGGCAATATGGTGACGGGAGGCCTCCCCTGATTATAATAATATGTTCGTGGACCCCAGCCGTCGGCACTCACCTGTATGATGAGCGGCCGGAAGGCGGTGATACTCTCGTCGCTGACGTGCGAGGGGAAGGCGCTGAGGTCGAAGTCGATGATGGCGCACTTGGAGGAGTTGCAGTAGCTGGACACCTGCGGGAGATCACGGCTCGCGTCACAACCCGTCAACATTGCTATATATAGCCCAGCACGAGCAACCCCCCGGTGTAGAGGTTATCTGCGGGTGTCGATGACCTATAAGATATATGTATCATTCGTCCCTAGCAAGACATGGCCGCGTTGTTCTTCAGCACCGCGCTGCAATCACTAGCCTCTGGGAATCAATCCATACAACTATACCAATCTTATACAATACCGGTTACATTATGATTCAAGTCATTATTGTCATACATTAGTTATTATAGACTATGTGTGCCGCTGTTGTTACTAAGTAATGTCACGTTTAATTTAATATGAATAACCAACACTTGCGCATTTCGTCCGCATACGAACGTCGAGCCCAGGCGGTATGTTCCTACAGTTGCTGGGGCCTGTCAGGCTGCGTGTGCGGATGGCACGCCAGCGAATGCGCCACGACCACTGTCCGCAGTCCGGCCGTCAATCGAGTGATTTATGATAATAACGCGATATCATGTGCGTGCCACACGCCCGCAGGCCGTGGTCTACAGTCACTCTGCATGCCTAATATAATTAAAGATCACTATTCAAACCTACAATTGTAAGCTTAAACATAGTTTTTATCAGATACAGTACGGCCTAAGGGTGACTTTAGCCGGGTTCAAGGTAGTAGTAGAGTGGCAGGGTGGTATCGCAAATGACTCTCCGTTCTTTACATGTTAATACCACTATCGGCGCGCGCTTATCACTCATACAAACTTCTATCTGGCCTGTGTAAAGCACACATACTTATACAAATACAAAATACTCTATTTTCGATACCAACAAAATAATTTATCGTTTTCAATGTGATGATGATTTTATGTTATATGTTAACGTGTCGATGACTTCCATCAGTACACACCACGGCCAACGAGTAGGGCTTCAACCCGAGGTTGTAGACGAGCACGGTGTACGGCAGGTGTGCGGTAGCTCGCACGAACGCCACCAGCAGCGCGTGGTCGTGGTTGCGCGCGTGCGTTACGATGGCCGGCACGGTGGTGTTGCGCCACGGCTGAACGCGCCCCACCAGCCCCACGAGCCGCAGGTAGCGCTCCTCTTGCACCAGGTGCTGTGACTCCACATCGCGCAACTGCTCCTGCGACAGAGGGACCTGTTCCGTTGTCATCATTGAGTCATTGTCATAATCATACTAATGATACCAATGTTGGTGTGAGTTTTAATGTAGGATGGAATCTGTTAAACTACAGTAATACCCCGACTCACGCTACCCCGTTTTACGCGAATTCGGAGACACGCGGTTTTTTTAATTTCCCACTCTGCTCTATCAAGGCTTGGTTTACAACATGTTCAAACATATTCCTCGTGGAATTATTTTATTTATATGTATGCAGTGCACATAGCTGATTTATTGTTAAAAATGTCATTCAAAAAACAAAAAAAATTGAAAATTTTACATGGGAAGAAGAAAAACTTAACTCATCAGGCATTACATATTACCTACAATACCTATATGAAGTCTTCGCCATCAAAATAACTTTGATTAATTGCCAAGCAATATAAACATTATTGCGAGATACATTGTTAAATTTAAGTTAACATAAGCCAAGCAGTGAACTGTATGGTATGGTCCTCTACTTTTATCTTGTTACACTACACTGGGTGAAATGGTGTTATCTAGCTTGGAATTCAAGAATGATACTGTATAAAACACATGTGGCAGATGCTGCTTGCTGTCTTTATATTTTGTCAGTAGAGACCTGATGCTTATCTTCTATTGAGGCCACTTTTATGAGAGAGGAGAATAGCTTGGCACAATAATTTAACTTCAGCTTAAAAGAATGTGATGGATAGATACATAAGACTGTCACAATTTACGGTTTGTAGTAAAATCCATCCTCTTTGAGTCAACCCAATTTACTAGTTCCTGGGAGGTGTGTGTTTTATCAGTTTCTCATATTTACATTACATAATATGTCTAACAAAGTAGATCACATATTCTTTTATTGCAAAATAATCCTCTCTCTTTACTATTACAGACTTAAAGATACTAATTACTTCTCATCTACTGAAGTAAAATATAATCTCTAATAAAAAAGTATATTAATAATTACCTGAAAGTCCTTAATATGTTGGTGAGTTTGTGTGACAATAGTTTGAAAGGACTGCGGCGGCTGCGAGTGGAAGATTATAAGAAAAATACTTATAGCAAAAACTGTCGTCGAAAATAACAGAAAGCTTTTAGTTTTCATTTTGGTCACATTATAAATGCTTATCGTGTGCTTTCATTATAAAGGCTTTTTTATTCCTATTATGTGCGTTCGCCTTTTGAACCTTTTATAATTATTCATTCGCTGAATTAAACAAATCAATAGCACAGTGACTTTAGCCACACACCCAAAATATTGTGTGAATATTTGACATACACATTCAATAGATTAAACTTTTGCAATCTGAAATCCGAATTGAATTTTTTTCACTAAGTCATTCCTAAAACTTGTGACAAATCGAACCACATGAAATAGATAATATAAAATTAGAAACACAACCATATTAGATTAGACGTACAATTCAAATATATAGTAAAATAATTCATCAATACTACTGACGTATGACACAAAGCCGAAAGAGTTTTATATTTTTTTATTAGTTTCTGTTGGAACCAGCTAAGACCAGAGGCCATGCTTCTATGTCTGTCACAAAATACATGTCTGAGGAGAAACGGCGGGAAACCTGTTTACATAAAAACACTAAAAATGAAATTGATTTAATTTTTGAAAGAGGTAGTGCCATGCTGCTTTGCAGTCGAATTGAGCCGGCGCGACTGGGGTGGTACCTCTCGTTCACATAATATCGGTGTAAAGTGGCAGTTATGCTGTCGCATTTCATGCGGTTTGTGAGTTTCCGGTGCCTCATTGGGGGGATAGGGAAAAGGAGTTCGTTTGCCCTCCTATGCTATAAAAAACTCTTCAAATGGGTCTTTTCTATTAAAATTTGATAATCCTTCCATTTATCTGTATTATATAATATGTATATCCATGCAAACTTACGCTTTGAACAAACCATCAATGATGAAATAGATATTTTTATGACATCTTTGTTTAAATTTCAAATCTAATTTTCAAACCAAAGCTGAACCTTACTGAAATAAATATCGATAAATGCATATTGATAATATTATCACCATAGATATATAAAAAGCATAGATAGCGTGTATCTTGGAGGATCTGAGTAGCTAGTGCTGTCCTTTATTTTCTTAAGAAGTACATCATAAGTTAAAGAGAGACAGATATGGCTACTCTACTTGGTCTCAAATGGTTCAATGGAGCCATTTCTTTGAACTATATTTTTGACAAATGTCACCAGGATTAGTGTTGTGCAACCTTCATCGTAAGCTTTTGTGGATAAAATATCCTACTAATATTATAAACGCGAAATGTTTGTTACTCTTTCATGGAAAAACTACTGAATGAATTTTAATGATTATTTAAACTATTTAAAACGGGATATTTACCATGTCTCGTGAACATGACATTCGTAGACAATGTCGAAATATCGAGCTCCGCGAAACAATGATAAAAAACATGGTAAATATCCCGTTTTAAATAGTTTAAATAATGAAAATAATCATGTTAATTTAAAATCCTATATAGAATTTTAATGAAACTTTACAATACTATAGCTTATACATCAGAAAAACACATAGGCTATAATTTGTCAATTATAGTTTATTATATACTATTTTTCAATTATAGTTTTTTATATACTATTACTACTTATTGACTACTTATGTTTTGACTTATTTCAAGTGTACAAGTTGTACCTACGTAATAAAGATATTTTTGATTTGATTTGATTGATTGATATATAGTTAATTTGATATTTATGACAGCTTAGCTACATCTATAATAGGGTTAAAGCGAGTAAATTAAAACACGTATGAAGATACCTATATTTTTTTATTTATTAAATGAACACTTGCACATATTATAATACTTTAAACAATACGAGTTTGTTATATTGGTATAACTTTGTATAAATTGGAAGTTCTCTCCGATTTCTTCCGCACATAGAATCTGCAAATGAAAATAAAAAATAAAAACAAAATTAGTCTTGTACTTTTAAAATACCTACATAATCATGGCCTAAGATCTGTTGAAGAGGAGGAATAAATTTAATCCTAGTAATAGAAATAGTAATAGTAATAGAAAGTAAGAAAATCCCAGTAGTTACCACTGGTAACACATGGATTTTTTTTCTCTGCATTATACTGTTCTAGCTAAAAACAATATATTTATTAAAATAAATAAAAATTTCCAATAAAATAAATAATTCGTTGAAATTATTTTTAGTTTAATTCAATTTTATAATTTCATTTATTTAAATAATATATATAAAATAATCCATTGAACCTAAGAATCAATTTCATTTTTTTATTTTATAAAATAACTAGTAGCAACTTTGTCTTCATAGAATAAGTAATTTAAAAACTATCCTATAACCTCTTTGGGGTTTCACTGTCTCTATACAAAATTTTGTTATCGGAGAACCGAATTCTGCCGCAGTCAGGATTTTATAATAGTTGAGAAGAGATAAAAAATAAAATAAAAACATAAAAAAATTGTTGTTGGTAACAACTGTAATAATTTGACAAAAATAAAATGAATTCAATAAATGGTTCACCTGTTGTTCATAATTAGTAGCACTTGAAGTTGTTGCCGTTGAATCATTATCATACTTAGCAATAAGTTTCCTTTTTTTTCTCAATTTCTGCAAAACAAGAAAACCGTTCTGAATATACCTACTAAACACAGAAATGAAAATGAAGGCATTCTTTTAAATTTATGGGTTTGATACCTTTTCTTTTGTCAGCTATCATGTTAAAACTTGTTTAAAACAATAAAAAAGGGATCTCCAAGAGTTCCTTGTTTTGTTTTTCAGAAAAGCAGTATTTTTATCTTCAGAATATAGATTCATCAAAGCTGACATGAACTCAATAAACAATATAATACGTCAATGTTGCATATTATCTGTTTGATTAAATCACACTAGCTTAGCCAAATAAGTATTAGAAGTACTAGCACTTTTGTGCATTAGACTTGTATAATCTGAACATGTACACTTACGAGTTGATATGATAGGGGATGATTAACAAATATTGTTGGCACTGCATGCAAATGGAGAGTTTTTCGGGTGTATCCCTGACGAAAGCAAGATTCTTCAAAATGTGCAGAGCATATCCTTGATTGATGACAGAGTATTGTGTGGGACTCCATTCCTCGCCTCTGTTTATATTTTTGATCCATTCTTCTCTTATAGAAATAGGAGTCAGTCGAAAACCTATTTATAATAAAAAATATCAGTAAAAGCCAGTGAATTTGGCACCAGCAAGTAATTAACTAGCCAACATAGAGCTACACGATCCATAAAAATTACAAGGACAAACTCGCTGCAGGCAGATTCACTTATAAGCTTATCCTACCATAGCCTTTCTAAATTAAATATCGAACGTTATCGATATTTCATGTTACTAGTCGTACAACACTATCTGGTATGTAAAGTGTCAAAATATCAGATTGTGTTATTTATAATTAGAATTATTATGTAATGATGATGCATATACGCAAAAATAAATGCATAAAATAATACATACTTTTACAATGATCAAAATTCAATAAGATCTACAGGTATTTCATACCTTAATAAACATTAAATTAACAATATATGTCTTTAAGCTTACCGGTGGAATGATACATTTGAATCATTTTCACTTAGTACACCCATTTGGTGAGAATACCCTGGTACCACACACGCCACATTTCTTGTTAATTACGTAAATATAACTAAAAGTTCACTTTTAATACAAAAAACCACAAATTATTAGCAAAACACAAAAGCTTGTTTGGTATCCAGCTGGCTACCAACTAATATGGCCGCCGAGGCAATGTGGGGCACATGGCCTGAAGATAGAGCTGAAGACATATTGCTATCTCGTTTCAACACAGGTAGTTTGACGTAAGAGTAAAGAGCGTATTAGTTATGAAATTTGTTCAACTTATTATCCTCTATCTAAGCTTTTTATATATCTATGATTATCACAACCTGTTGGCTGTTGCAATTTGTTAAGTTCCCCCTGCAACATGACCGAAATTGATCATTTTTTATCGGTTATAATGGCTACTCCACTCCGACACGGTATGTTTTGTTACATGGTTGCCGAATAATGCACTGGACTGTGTGGATGCGTGGGTGAAATTGGGAGCTACAATTCATTAATGATGAACTTGCGTAAGACACGCTTTCTGTATATACCAGACTAGTAAATATGATTACTATTACGATTATGATTATTGGAAGCATGGCCTCTGGTCCTAGCTTGTTCGTATAGGAATTAAAATTATAAATACATAATTAAAAAGTTTATTGGTGGTTTATTGTTTTTGTTCTTTCTGTCGGTGGAAATTTACAGCGATATATATTAAATAAGATATACTTAATATCACAATATTCCATGAATTTTGCTATTTAATTACCGGTAAAATGTCTAGTGTATCGAAAAGAAAAAAAGAAGGATCACGCGGGAAAATGAAGGTAAGAAAGAGGTCATTTAGGACGTAGTCGTCATGCACCTATGACCATATTTTACTTAAGTCTCATGTTCATAGCTGATACGTCTTGATAGCAAGACCTTGTCGGGCCTTAGTAAAATATGGAGCTATGCTTACTAGATTTCGAACATTTATATCTTTTAAAAAACATTCAATTGCACTGAATCCTACTTGATTAATGTTAACAGGTGGTTAACATTACGCATGATAATATAGTAATAATCAACAATTTTTACCTATGTAATGTTTAAAACTGAGCTTCACAATTCAATTAATTTCTATTACCAATAACTATGTATGTTTACTTTATTTGTCCTATGGCAAAACTACTTTTTGATGATGTCATCAAGAGAATAAAACAGAATTTTCAAAGTAGCTGGCTTAGATTAATTTGAATAACATTACCTACCAAGCCAATTTATAATGTCTAGTTAGAATTTAGATAATACTTTACATTTATTTTAAACAATTTTTTTACAATTTACTTTCACTGCCCGAGTAATCAATACTAGTTACAGGTTTTAATTTATTAATAGATATTACGGATTAGGAATCTCGATGTTTAGTGCAAGGGACCTTTGTCTAGTAGTAGCTGTATAAAGTAGATAATGATGATGAATATTATACACAACACTCAGTCTTACGAGAAGAGATAACAATATTACAGTAGGACCTCAATAACTCAAACCTCATATAACTCACTAACTCTCAATAACTTAAAAAAATAATATGTTCCCTTCCCCTCAGAGCCCAAAACCTCTTATAACTTAAAATACGCAACCTCTATAACTTAAAAAAGTAATCTCTGTGGCCCTCAGTAATTTAAAGAAAAGTTTCCACAACCTCCATAACATAAAATTTATGTCAAAGAGTCATTTTGAAAGAGTGTGCAAAACAAAAGGTTTCGGTATTTATTGCTTGCACATTGTTCACTAGTTAAATTGTTAACGTAAACAATACATATATTACCTTTTTTTTGCTTCTTTAAAAATATTTAAAGGTTTGCGGTGGTTAGCTTAAAACAAAGGCTTACTTGGATCATTGTCCTGGAAACATCACTTCTACTGTGTGATAAAAATGGCTCAAAATGAGTTCAAAAAGAAAACTAACAACACTCACATAAATTAAATTAAAAGCTATAGAAGCAGTGAAAAATGGATTGAAAAGTTGCGGCTCAGTTTGGGATACAAGATTAAAAAAGATGCTAAGATCTTTTAAATTTCTGTACCTATTTTATTAAATCAATCCTTCTGACGCATTCGACTAAAAATAGGTACATACAAGGATACATACATACATATGTACATACAGCTCTTCTGAGTCATGTAATGTAATGTTACACTTATAAATAACACCCATTAACATTTTTACATTACTGAAGTTTTAATTACAATTGTCAATAGACCAATTTAACCTGGTCTATTGACAATTGTTAAATAAACAGGTTAATTCAAAATGCATTAGTGCATGTTTAATATCCTGCATGTATGAATGAATGTAACATGGCTGGCATATTTTACAAAATATTTTAATTGTAATGATGTGAAGTTTATCATGTGATATTAATTTGTACAGACGATGGGTGACCACAAGGAGTTTCTTAAACGCATCACCAAGACCCTGTACTACGGACAACTTCCAACTCTGCCATGTTTGAGCCTTCCTGTTACTGGTATGCTGTTACAACCCATACCCACATTTCTTGTGTTTCTTGTCCACATAATCAATCACTTTTACAAGAATTACAATTGATAATCTTAACATAATTCAATTTAGTACAAGCTACCTACTTAAATATAGATACTCCATTGCTATTAAGTATTTGACAAAATATTATAATAATTATATTTTGTCGAATACTTCTATGAAATGCCTTTTTTTTTTCGAAAGGACCTATGCTATTGGCCTTAAGGCCTTTAAGCTACATCAGAAAAGTAGATGAGCAGATGGCTCGGAAATGGTTGTAATTTGTTGTTAGTGATTAGAATATGATTAAAATTATAATACTATACTCCAGCCAATTTGATGTAGAATATTTGTAAACAAGCCACAACAGCTGATTTGTAAGGTTTGTCACTGTACTGTTAATAGTTTTAACCTAAAGTAATTCAGAATGTTTATTAGAAATTAGTCAGAAAAATTGATCAATAACTGTTGCAAAACACATGTAAGAGGCCTTTTATAACATTTTTGTTTATGACAATTTGGCAAATCTTATTTTTTAAGAGAAGTTCAGATCACTTTTCAAAATTTGTATTATGGAGGAATCAATACTGCACACTTTATTTAGATTTTTGATTAATAATATGTTTACTCCTAATGTCGGTCGATTGCCAAGCAATGATTTGTCGTTAAACATTCATTAATTCACAACAAGATTGCATAGAATCCACAAACCTAATTTTTTTTACACATTTTACATTTCTGATAAATTGCATTTGTTCGTTTCTGATAAATAGTAAATATAAAACCACATTAATGGTTGTTTTGTTGTGTTTGCACAGAGATCTCGTGCGAGGTGTGGTCGGAGGTGCAGCGCGGGCGGTCGCTGAGGCGGCTGCGCGCGGACTCGGCGGCGGCCACGGCGCGGGCGGCGTGCGTGTCCCCGTGCGCGCTGGTGCTGGCGCTGCTGTACGTGGAGCGGCTGCAGCGCTGCAACCCGGACTACCTCGCCGCCGCCGACCCCGACCAACTCTTCCTTGTATCACTGGTAAATACCACATTTTTTATTTATTGCGTAACAAAGACGTGCGGCGAGACGACCAACTTTCGCCCGCGCGAGGCTGCGCTTTTATAAAGATACTTACATACCTACCTTGATTTTGAAATTGATTGAATGTACTGTCGCTCCTTGATGGAAATTCATGTTATAGACACTACAATGAACCTTTATTTACACTTTTTTCACTATTTATTACATTTATTATTCATAAATAGTGAAAAATGTGTATAAAAGTTTCATGGTAGTGGCTACCTTGTTTTTGGATTAAGGGATCAATAGGTTTATTATTATCGTAAGTGGTTAAAGGTTAAATACCCTTTTAAATTTTTATGATTAATATTGTATGTTTAATAACGTAAGAAAGATCATTAAATTGAAGTATTTAATATATAGATATAGTTGTCAAAATGCTTATTATAGAATATATTTTCTAGCATTCGAAATTTACAAACAACTATGTATTAATAAATAATGTCATTACATTCCACAGATGGTAAGCAATAAGTTCCTACAAGACGACGGCGAGGACGACGAGGTGATCTGCTCGGAGTGGGCCACGTCCGGCGGCCTCACGCTCGCCCAGCTCAACAAACTAGAACTAGACTTCCTACACGCTATCGTGAGTACGGCCGTGTGCTGCATGTCACCCGAATACAATACAAGAGACCGCAATAACTATGACTGATAGATTAGCGGATAATGTCTCACCACTAAAAGATTACACGTTAATTAAATATTAAATGTCCGCTCCCGATCGTGACGACCGAGTTCGCGTGATTGACTACTTATCGTGTATCACGTACGTGATGTATTCATAATCAGATTACGCACTGGGTACACGAGCAATACTAGGTATACGAATAATGTTGGTAAATGCCTGTCAAATATGAATAAAACGATGAGACGCGGCAGTATACCAATCACTTACCTAACTGCACAAAGGCACGCAAACATGGTGGTAATGAGTTATATGTCGCCGGCCCGCAGGAGTGGAAGGTGTACGTGAGCGCGCGAGCGTTCGAGGCGGGGCTGGCGTGGCTGGAGCGGCGCGTGGCGCTGCGGCAGGCCGGCGCGCGCGGCTACTTCACCTACGGGGACCTGGCCGCCTGCCGCGCGCCGCCCGCCCTCGCCCTGGCGCGCGCGCTGGCCGCCGCCGCGCTCGCCTACCTGGCCGCGCTCGCCGCGGTGCTCGCCTCCGCGCTGCTCGTCGCGCAGGTGCTGCGCCCGCTGCCCGCGCACCCCCTCGCCCCCAACGACCTCGCGCACCGCGTACCCAGCACCGACCTCGCCGCCCCCAACGTCACCGCCGACCCGGGCGTGAGCCTGCCGGCGGCGGGGCTGGCGGACCGGCTGGCGGACGAGCGGCACTGCTGCGGCGGATGGCGGCGGCACCTGGACGGAGCGCGCGCACATTCGCGGGCGGCGCGGCGCGGGGCGGACGCGGCGGCGGCTGCGCTGGCCGACTGGCTGTACCGCAGCTCGCTGGTGCATCCGCTGCAGCGCTGGCTCGACGTGGTGCTGCGCTACTCGGACCTGTTCCGCTCCAACGGCTCGGCGGGGGCGGGGTGCGGCGCGGGCGGGGCGTGCAGCCGCGGTTGGCTGAGCGCCGGCCGGCTGAGCCTGCACGCCGTGTCCGACCGGTAGTCGCGGAGGTTCGTGTCGTGCTCATGCCTGACGGAGTGCCAAATGTGTCTCTGGATGTCACTCTTACACTTCGTACAAACGATGTTACGAGTACACTTTCCCACTTTCCGAATCGTGTTTCGTGTTCGCATATCTTGACTTACTAGTATTTCGAGCAAATATAATATGGTTCTATTGTGAGCTCAACTGTAGTTCGCTAAGCATTTACTTGATGGTACAAATATTACACTGGACGCAATTTATATCTTATCTTTACATAAAGATACTAATTTTGCTCAATTTGTGTAGGGAAATGGTTGGTTGGCTCACTTGGTTTATATTTATGTACTTAGATAATTAAATGTATCATTTGCATTGTATAAAAGTGTCGGATCTACCAGGTAAATAGATCAACATAATATATTATATAAACAAGTTGCTTTTGTTTGTCTAAAGTTTGTAATGGGGGAAAAAAATAAGTATAACGAAATGTGTGACAAAAAAATTACCTGTAACTTTTGTGACTAAAGTAAGATTAAAAAATTACATCGTATATAATAGAGGCTAGTGTTCCTCCAAAAGCAGAACACGCCTGTATCAGTTGGTCACCCTATTTACTCATAGGGGCTGTGTTATTTGGTACTTTTATCACAATGTTCAATATCAAGATCTGTGAGTGCTGTTAATATTTAAATATTTATAGAGAAATGCCTGGAAACACAAAATGAACAAATGTCCTCTGCCGCTAACATTACATACCACTGTACTAATCTCAATTACCATTGCTATAAATTATTTATTGTAACTAACAAATGTAAAAACTTACAAATGCATATTTTTATATGTCCTGTTTAGTATGTGCAATAAACGGATCACTTCTTGTTAATATCGTATTTTATTTCTGGTAGAGTTCCGATAAATTTAATTTTTTTATTTCATTTATTATATTATATATGTGTAAAATAATGAGTAATTGAATACTTATGTGACTATGTTGTCTCCCATTGTTATACACTGATTTAATCAAAGAAATCTCAAATAACATAATTTATTCAGTAAATAAAAAACTATAATATGTTAAAATAGTATATTATAAACATATAAAAATACATTGTAAATGCACCATTAATTACAAATAGTAACTACAAAGTATACTCGTATATATACTTTAATAGTTTTGGGTATCACTTAATACTTATTTTAAATTCATATTCACTAAAATTATTCATGACTAATCCTAGCGGTAATTACAACTAACTTTTGAGCTATTCTTACAAAGTTTATTAGCATACATTTGATAATTATCCCAACGGTTCTACGGAGACTGATAGCATGTGAATTTTAAGTCAATTTAGTAGTCTCAAAATATATTTACAATTCCGTTATCACAGTTCACAAGATTCCCACAACAGTCTGACTTCCGTTTGATTGACGACCTATCCTGATGACATTCTCGTAGTGTATGAGTACATGTTCACTCCTCACACATGTTCCGGAATGTGTCTTATACTACTTGTGTGAATTAACTTCGCGGACATACAGCTAGCGACTACTACAATAACAATATTCAAAAACAAATACAACATTCACACAACCCTTGAAGTACAATAACATTACGGTTATTCGCTGACGCCGCGTGAAGCAGACGCCTGACCGTCCGCTTGACGCGGCGCACGCCCAACTACCACAGGGAAGACCTGTACAAAGTGAAAGAACCGAATGACGTCACACCAGGGCGGATCACCACCAGTTGAACGGCTGCCATACTAAACAATATAGTAATTATGCTACACGATGAATCCGTCGCGTACGTACACTAACATGAACGTAACGAGTCAGGGTAATTATGGTTATACTTCGAAGACGAAGTCATTATATTATTTTATCACTAAAGGAATATTTAAAATTACGAAAATTTTCAAAAAAAAAAAAACAAAAAAACCATTAGTTACGGCCTCATAAGAACGATATACACGTGTAAACGTGGCCCGCCGCCCGCGAGGCGGGGCTTCCGCGCCGGCCGGGCGGGGCTGACACGCACCGTGCCGCATGTGTAGTAGTGTTAGTCCAAATTTCACTGAATAGCTTTATTTTACTTAACAATGCCTATTGCGGGCTGGCGTGGTGCGCGGCGGGCGGGGCGGGCGGCGGGCCTTCGTGTAGACCGGGGTGCAGGTAGAGGCGGCGGCTGAAGCCCCAGTTTTCGGTGACGGAGGTCTGTACTTGGAAGCGCTGATGCAATTTCTGGTCCACCAGCGTGAACAGCTTCTCCACGTGGCAATCGTGCGCACGCGCCGCGAACACCTCGCACAACGCCTGGATGTACCACGAGCCCTCCACCGGGTCGCGGTGGGACACGTGACCTGCCGACACACCCATTTATATTAATTGGATGATTTGTACTAGCGGTCGGGAGGTGGGCGGGGCGGGCGGTGCTCTCGGTACGTACCCGGCAGCGTGGAGTGCGCGACGAGGATGTCGTTGTACATGCGTTCGCGCAGCGGCCGGTGCAAGTCCACGAGCTGCGGCGGCGGGTCGCGGGGCGCGGGGGGGCGGCCCATGCCGTCCGACGACACACCAGACCCCATCCACTCGCTGTTGGAGCCCCTGTAGAGGCAGAGCAATATACATATTATACACATTAACAGCGCGTCCGACGCAAGTCATTCGGTCGACTCACCTGCAGAGCTGGAATATGAAGACCTTGGGGATGCCTTGCAGCGCGGGAAAATTCTTGTCGTTGAAGTTGCCAATGAAGTCATAGATGCTGACGATGCCGCCGTCGGAGCAGCGCACGTCGACGTCGGAGCTGCCGCGCCGCTCGTACCCGTGCGACGACACCACGATGAACAGGCACTCGCCGTCCGACACGCACCCGTCCTGCAGCATCCGCAGCGTCTCTAACGTCTCCTGAGAAAAGGAAACGCAAACTTCTCGTACTAGATCTCAAAACAACTCCTGTTCTGAGCTGAGTTTATTAAGAGTGAATAAAAGTTTTATATACTTAGGCCAGTTAGATTAGGTTAGGATTACTAATATTCATTTAATACTCTAATTAATCAGTTAAAGAAAGTACTTCGGCGGAGGGCACACTGGAGATGGTCATAATACAGCTGTCGTATGGCTGTTATAAAAGTTCTACAATACTTTATTAGGCTCGTGTCTGTCTCGTGTAGTCTGTAGGTAAAATAAGATGTACCGGAGCAGTTTTCTCACCTTCTTCGTAAGGTTCTGATAGGAGGCAACCTTCATACCCAGTTCCGCAAACAAATACTTGAGGTTCTGGCAGTCGACGTCGGCGCCGGGCCGGTGCTCGTCGGTGTTGTTGTCGAATTGGATGTAGCTGAAGACCACCAGGTGGCCGCGGTTCCACCCCCGCGTCCGGTACAGCAGGAGATCTGAATACCATGCCGGCTCTTACATCACCTCTCCACACACCGTACAACTTTGGAATTTAAAAAATGCACTTACCTTTACCGGTTTGTTCAAAAAACACTTTCGATTTGACGACATTAAACTTTGGTATTTCCAGTGGGTCGGTCAGGTCGGTGATGTCTCGTGGCGGCGGGGCGGGCCGGTCCTTAACCGGATCTGCTTCGTGACCAAAATAAATATTATCAGTGTATATCATCAACCTGTCATATGCTAAATAAATATTTGCACATATTGTTTTTTTTTTCCTTAATTAATTAATTTTGTTACGTTTTTGCAGATAATGTGTAAAAAATTCTGGTACCAGTGCAGCCAGATTACGGTTTTGAGGATTTTAATAAGAAAATTGAGAAGAGGAGAATGCATATAATATTTTATACAGATATAAATAATCTCGGTAAATGTTAGGCATCGCCACTTGCTAACAGCTAGCTTCTGCTCCAAATACACAGCAGACAGTTCCTACTCAAGTTATACGTATGTATGCATTGCCAGTCTTACTGACTTCTGTGAGGTTTTGTATTGAAGTTTATATTTTTTCTTTTAACCATTGTCATTCTATGGTCAGCCATTCGCGCAGATACTGCAGCTTTAAGGCGTGCAACAGGCTACAAGCATATTCTTTTGAATAAAGGAAAAATATTTTGCGGCAATCTATCTATACCGACTATTCAGTCGTATGTTAGATACTTTTTGTGGTGTTTTATAGAGGCCTATCTAATCTATAAACTTATATGTCCTTCTAAATAAGGTTGTTTTTTGTCCATTGATTTATTGCGGTCTGCGGTCAGCCCATATATGACCCAATCGTTATCATCTAAATAATATATGAATATGCAATAATTAAACATGCTTACTTTTGTTCGTGTCAACTCCGTGTTTTGTTTTCTGCCTCTCATTTCTAATGCTCACAAAGTTACTTTCATCTGATTTTAAACCTGAAATTGTAATCCTTTTCTTAATATACATAGCATATACCTTATATCGATGTAGAATTTTCGTAAGCAATTCATAACAGCTGACTTTTAGGGTTATTATCACTTTAGAGTTTTTCATAAACTACAGATGTTCCGCCGCCGCGCACGGGCCTCCTTCAAATCAAACGAAGCGGTATCAGGCCATAGTCCACCGATGAACTGGCCCAATGATGGGTAGTGAACTTCACACGCCTTCAAATACTTCCAATCTCATCGGGCATGCAGATTTCATTACGATGTTTTCCTCTACCGGTGAGCGGGCGTTGCCCTCATGTAATTAGGGAAAACTTAGCAATTTAGAACAATCTATTTCAAGGTACTACAGGGGGTCAGGATCGAACCCGGACCCTTCCACTCAAGACGCCGAGCCCATTCCCAATTTTAGAATTAAATTAATATAACTAGATTAAAGGGAAATCAAACGTAGAAATTGATCAATAACTGTTTCAAATGACATGTACTACTTGGTCAAGCTAACTGCGTACTCTCTATGGTACTCTTCTTTTACGTTTTCGTCTTATACAGGATGCAAAATATATATTTATAATCTGACGTGATTAGAATAGTACTTACACAGAATATGTGCTAAGGGGTTAGTTCATATTATTGTGTAACCTAACACATACAAGTGATTCTGGTGATGTTGTATAGCGTCTTTATGCTCGCATTCTTACGTTACGACATAGTAAAATAGTATTGTAACTAGCACTATATAATTATGTACTTTTTTATTATATTTTAATCACGAACATCATAATGGTCCATCTGATGCGTATCTTTAAATATGATGCGAAACGCAACATAACAGTAAATGGTGAGCGCTATCGTGAGACGATATCCAACTTTTTTCTGCCCAAAATGGAAGAACTTGACTAGCATAACATGTGGTTTCAACAAGTTCGGTGAACAGTTTATTTCATGTTTAGGACCTGTCAATTGGCCGCCTAGATCGTGCGATTTAACGCGTTTAGATTATTATTTTATGGAGCTACATTAAAGGTCATGTCTATAGGTACAAGCCCGCTTCAATTGACGCATTAGAAGTCAGCATTGAAGCATTAATTTGTGAAATATCGGCCGAAATGTTGGAAACAGTGTGCCAAAATTGGACAGAGCGGATTGACCGATTGATTGGCGCAGCCGCAGTCAATATTTGCAAGAAATTATCTTAAAATATTAAATAATATGGACCATAGGTATCTATTTGAATAAAGATTTCATGAATTTTCCTGAAATTTGTGGTTTTTTTTCAAAAACTTTCCTATGACACTTAAAAAATCACCCGTTATATTATAATAACCAGAATATTGCTACAATATTCCAAACAATTAATAAGTAAGTATGTAACTATTTTGGTAGAACATATTATTGAACTGACCAAAAATTAATGACTGGTGTCATGTGGTGTAAATATTATTTGTAGTGTAATTTTGTTTTTGTGTTCTATTATAGTTGTGTATGTTTTAAAGGCTTAATAAACTAAACTGAAATATTGTAAAAGCAGTGAATTAGTGTTTAACTATTTTTCAAAATCATGTAAAAAGGAGACGGTCCAAAATTGTATGGGATGTTGGTGTACTTTATACAAATAATGATATGAAGGAAAATAAATATTCAAACAGTTTTAATATCCATAAATTCTTTTTAATTTCAGCGTAAGCATAATTTTATTAATATAACAAGTTATGCAACACTACATGATATAACAATGGCGTATTACTATTTTCTTTGGAGTTTATGGCTATAAATCTATGTCGAAATAAAAAGTCTGAGTCGTCAAAATATCCACTAAAATGCAAGAAACACATTCACGAGTTAACAACTCCATAACAAAGCTTGAAATAGACACAAATAGTTACAAAAATACCATGAGTGACACCATTTTTCAATAATGACGTTCAAGTAATAGCCACCATCTTTGTGTGGAATAGCTAATATTTGAAAAACTTGACAATTTTTTAAATTTTTTTGCACGTAACTTATTGTAATAAGTATTATAATAAACTAATTTATTTTATTTTTAATGAAATCTATGTATTTTCATTTATTTATAGTATACTGTACAAGACTACACCAGAAATGGACCGTCTCTAAACATAAATAAACAGAAGTTAGTTTTACAAACCCACCAAATATGTAGGCAATCAGCATTCAAAGCCAACAACATTCATAGTAAGAGTTCTATAACCAGCACTGCAGTGGACACAAGAAAGTTATATCATAATTATATTACTTTATTACTTAACATTATTATATGATATAAGAACTTGTTTTTACGTTCTAGTATTGTGTGACTTTTTTACTAATTAACATGATTGTTATTTTTACTTACAGATGGGTATATGTATAATAATAGGTTATTTTACTAGGTGAGCCATCTGCTCACCTACCTACCAATTGAGCTTAAAGGCCATCAGGCCCAAAAGTCTAGACCTTTCGAAAAAAAAATAGGTAGTCATGTATAACATTACACTAACAGGATGATATTACTATGAATGAAAAGTATATAACAGACACATTAGGTATAATTAATAGTAATGTTTGAAACAGAGCAAATTATTTGCTTTTCTTTACTACATATGGGACAATGTAATAAAGAAAAGATGTTTAATATATTTTAATACTATAAAGCTTGTATTGCAGTTGTAGATTAGAATATAAGGTTGGTTTTTTAATAATCTAAGAGGTATATTTTAAATACTTACTTATGGGACTTCGAGGTCTGAAGTGAAGAGCACTGTGAGGATCTAGCTCCCGCACTAGATCCCAATACCCTGCTTCCGAAAGAGCATCTAATAGATGACCAAAAGCTCTTGGACCCCGTCGAGTAATATCAGAGTACAGAAGTCGCTTACGTGTGCGCGCATCTTTGTTCGTATCCTAATTATTAAACAAGTAAAGATCAGTTAACATGATTCATAATTTATATTATTGTCTAAAATAGTTTACTTACATAATAGGGTTCAATCATTTGCTCTGAAAACACGCCTTTTTCATACAAGGCAGATACCATTACATCTAAGTCGGTCCTCTCAACAAGTGACACAAAGTTCTTTTGTATTGCTTTTCTGTGTTCTTCTTGCATATTGCATAAAATATGTAATGAAATGTAACAAAGTATTCTAAAATATTAGTACTCCTTACTGGTACCTAAAGTAAATGTAAATTGTCAAGGTAAGAAACAACGTGAATAATCTTCATCACTCAATAGTTTTTGATGACTCAGTTTCGGAAATATTTTTTATTTAAAACTGTGTTCCTTGCGTCAAATCTGTTATTTGCAGATTGCTGAATTGTTTTTGAGATTCTGTTTGTTTTGACAGTTGTGACTTATGTACGGCCAATGACAAGGATGCCACCACAGATGCCACGATTCACGAAAGTCCTGCAGCCAAATCCGGAACTAGCCTGACATCTTGACATCTGTCAGGAGTGAGAAATTGTGGGATTTTAAATTGTTTTACGTGAAATATGGAGCTTTAAGGGATAAAAAGTGAAGGTCGTATAGTGATCGATACAGTTAAAGAATTTCGTAAGTTAGAAAGTAAAAATGAACAACTATTAACCCCGTTGAATAATATGTTTATCTTATATTATACAAAAGTACTCTATGATGTTTATGAATGTTACCGCCATGACAGGTAAATTTTAGAGATGCCAGAATCACTTATTTTTCCTAATTTATGGCTAAAATATTATCATTAATTCTATACAAATATCTTATGAGATTGTATATAAATACAAAGTAAAATAAATAAAATCTTCCTCAGATGAATGATAATATTTTTGTGAAAAAAAAATCGAATAACAAAAGAAGTAAAAATAGCAGCGATTACTTCTAAGAAAATCGTCACCCTTGTAAAAAGCCGAACGCGACCGAAGAAGCTTGTTTTAGATGATTTTGAATAATCGACTATACGTGAAAAATACAAAAGGAGATATTTAAAAAAATATATAATTTATTAACTAAAATCTGATTTTCATTCATATAATTAATTAATATAATATCTATTATACTAGCCTTAGTGGAAAATGATTACACTAGAAACTAGCAACATTGAGTTATGAGACCGCAGCGCTGCATGGCCTCGTGTCAGTACTCAGTGTTAAATTATTTAACTTAAATATTCATAGAGTATAATATATTATATAGTTAAAAAGATAGTGGTCTATAATAGTAAAACGTAGTGTTTATATCCTCTTTGTGATCTAGTCTAGTAAAAAGAATTCCTTTCGCATAACATTTATAAAAAGTATAATAATGTTTGTAAAATCGTTTATATTTTTAATAGTGAATTTTTTAATTGTTCTCTCTAATGCATATGAAAAATCTGATATCGTTTCAGGAAAAATTGAGGTCAGTGCTTTGTCCAGTTTTACATAAACTTAAACTTACTTTAACCTTACCATTATTTAACATGAAACAAACATCATCTTTTTAATATTTTCAGACGTGCAGAGGATGCTCTTTGAACCGATTACCCGAAGTGAAAACGTTTGTAATGGAAGACGCCCCTACCTATGAGCGACTTGAAGTTAAATTTATTACTGGCGCGCCTCCAGAGTTGGTTCTATTGGGAGAATCGGACCGAGAACTTGAACGCCTACCATTGTCGCAACTAAGTAGAAAAGAATGTAAAGATCTTATAGAAAGTAAGGGATTTACGAAAAAGAACAAAAAAGAAGAATTTTAATGTAATTTTGAAAAGTCCACTTATAGAATGTAATGCAAACCTAAAATTATTGACCCATTTATATGGCACTTCTTAGGAGGTCCATCTTCCAGCACTTTCCTAATGTTCTGTGGAAGGCTTCATCAAAAAAAATCAAAGCATTTATGAAATTACATTCCAAAATATAGGATAGCTTATGTAGAATGTGTATAGATAATAAATGGTAACTTTATAAAATTACTTTTTTATTTAGTTTATATTTATTAGGTGATAAAATTCTCTTTGGAGTAGATTTGATATTTTATCTGAAAACCATTTTCCCTCCATTGTCAATTGTCATTATTTTTGTCGTTTTTATGATTTTACTACTTGTGTTTTTATATCTGAATAAATAAAATCTTCTAAATCCATCCCATAAAATGCAAATCTGTACTTATATTGTTAATGTATGAAAGTTTATAAAAATCTTTTTTTAAGTTACTATTACCTATATTATGTTACTTAGATAGGCAAACTGGCAAATATACCACCTAAAGGTAACTAACTGGTCAGCATCACCTATGAACATAAACATGTTTAACCCGAACTAGCCCAGGCAACTCATTTACACAACATTGTACATGCATAGTGTTGCCAGGCCGCTAAATCTAATAGCCGGACAGACCCTCCAGCTTGACCAGACTTTGGGTAGAAAGACCACACACCCAACATTATTGAGGACTTTGTCTCAGTCTTTATAGGTATGACAAAGAAATTGTATTTAAAATCAAGCTTTTTTATGAGTATCATAGAATTTGTTAAATTATAGTTAACTAATAGATAAAATTAAATGCAAAATTTAAAAAGCCGGACACCATATAATTTGACTGGACACTCAATCAAAAGCCAACCTTTGTCTGTCCTTATCCAGATGCCTGGCAAGCCTACACTCGCGAATGCGGTTCCTACAGGTTTAAACCACACACTTTAACCCTTACATTTATCATCATTATCATCATCATATTAACGTCATCTCTCAGTTCTCCAAAACATGATGTGGAGGGACATTCATTTCTATCTCCGTTGCGAATCCTATCTACCAAAGAAACATCCAGCATTGCACGCACTAATCACGTTGAGCTACGGCAAACTTTAGGAGCAGTCGTAAATTAAGAGGCCATGTTTCGGCCCCGTAGGTCATCACGGGGAGAACGCATCGGTTGAAGACTTTCGTCTTCAAACTAGGCGGTATAGACGACGTGAGAATATGACTAGAATTTATACTAATAAACTCTTAACAATATGCATGAATTATATGATAAAATGTTAAAAATTACTTGTATGTGCGGGAAAACGGCGTCGTCTTACCTAAAACAAATTGAGGATTGTCTGGGTTAATGAAATAAAACTAGGTATGATATTAATAGTGTGTATGTGCGGTCGGCGTCGGGCGGTATCAGGTCAGCAGTGTACAGTCGAGGTCCTCGTCCTTGCCGTCGAGTTGCGCGCGTCGGGATACGCGCGCCACCACATCCGCCAGCGCCTCGCGCCCGCCTTCCTCGAGGAGCGTGCCGCAAACCTGCGCATGCATCAAAACGGTTATTTTCACAAACAGTTCCATAGTCATTCCAAAACTAGTAGTGTGACATACCACATGGAAGTCTGGGTCGGCGGGCAGTCGCAGTACGGCCCGCAGCGCCAGCTCGGAGTTGGCGCGCACGTAGGAGTTCTTCTCCTTGGTGCCGTTGACGAGCGCGGGCAGCAGCGCGCGCAGCATGTCCGCGCCGGCGCCGTCCGCGCGCAGCACGCCCTCGCGTCCCAGCAGCACGGATGCGCGCGCCATTAGCTGCTTCACCTCGTTGCTCGAATGGTTCATGCTCTGAAAGTAGGATACGCATTTAACAACGAAACCCGACCAACAACACTCGTTATTTTGTATATACCACGAGGCGGAGCAGCATTAGGTCAGAATGAAGGCACAAAACATACGAAGCCGACCCCAAACGGATGGCATAATGGATACGAGGATGATGATGATGATGCTGATGGAGTACCAGTGTATTTATGGGTGGTAATCTGCAAGGTGTAGAAAAGAATTTTTAAAACAAAAAATAGGTACTAAAAAGCCATCTTCTTTACAATAAAATACAACTAACCCTAACGAATTGTGAGAGCACGGCGGGCGGCACGGGCCGGTCCTGTCGCAGGAGGTAGCGCGCCAGGTAGCCGATGGCGCGCACGGCATTGCAGGCCACGCCCACGCGCTCGCCGGCCAGCTGCGCCAGCAGCGCTTTCTGGATCTTGTCCTCGAAATGGTCACGGTACACTTGCTCCGGCGTCTCCTTGAGCGCTACGAAGAGCGCGCACGAGCGGCCGTGCGCCAGCGCGTCGTCGGTGGTGGGTGCCAGCACGTGATGCAGCAGCGCAGCGTCGCGGTGGGGCGGCGGCAGCGCGTGGAGCAATGCGCCCAGGCAGCCCCCGGTGGCGCCGCGCGTGGTCTCGTCGGGGTGCGCCAGCAGCGCGGGCGTTGTGAGCGTGGCCAGCACGGCCAGCGTCAGCGGCTCGGACATCTTGTCGCCCCCCGCGCCGATGACCCCGCGCAGCGCCTGCAGCGTGGTCTCGCGCACGGCGCTGTCCTCCGCGTGCTTGATGCCGTTGTGCATCTCGACGAAGAGCGGGTCGGCGCGCGTGTGGATGACCACGAGCTGCGCCAGCGCCTGCCCCGCCTTGATGCGCACGGGGCGGTTGGGGTCGTTGAGCGCCTTCAGGAATGTCGTCTGCAGCTGCGGCAGAAACTGCTTCAGCATCACGCCCACCTGTGTCGTTCGATATCACCGGTGAGCATAGCCATGGATATTATAATATCATTTTACAGAAACGTATTCAATATAAGAAAACAGGAGACCTTTGATAATAGAGACGCGAGGGTTTCGAGCACCGCGGCCTTAACGCTGGAGTTGAATCGATCACCCAGGATCCTAATGAGAGGTCCCGTGATGTGCACCACCGACGGTTGGATGGCGGCTGCGGAGGTCAGTTTGATGACCTCTCCTAACATGAGCGCCGCGTTCTCCTTGTCCTCCGGCAACCCATTCAGTATAGCCTCACGGAATAGAGGTAAGATTGGTGATATGCCCTGTAAAAGCAAAAATACCAATAATATTTGTATTATTTAAAAAACATTTTGTTTCGTACTTTGATATATTGCACTAATTGCAGTTATGACCTAAGTGCTAAGCTTCTAATGAATAAACTTAACAGAAAAAATAATCATTAGTTATACAAACAGCATCAGTTCGTGAGCAAAACATTCAAGTTTATGTGAAAAAAATGTGAACGGCGATTGGCTCACCTTCGGTAAACAAAAGCCGGGCAGCAGGTCGCCGTCGAGGTCCGCGGCAGCGTAGCGCACGGCCTGCCGCACGTCCCCCACGTGCGCCAGCTGTCGCTCGGGATCCAGCGTGCGCGTGAGCGCCGACAGAGCGTCCCACGCCATCTGCAGCACGTCCCGCTCGCGCGCCGCGAACAGCAGCAGCAACCCGCGCAGCAGCGCCGCCACATGCGCCGCCAGCTCCGCGCGCGTGTGCGACACGTACGCGCACAGCAGCATAGCGCCCGCGCGCCGCCGGGGGCACTCGCCGCCCGCGCCGCCGCGCACGCACTCCAGCAGCGTGTCGATGATGCAGCGCACGCCGGCCTCGTCGGTGACGGGCAGCAGCGCGTCACGGCAGTACTCCAGCTCGCGCGCCTCGTGCGCCTGGCCGCGCGCCGCCACCAGCGCCGCCAGCAGCGCGGGCAGCACGCGCGGCAGGTGGCGGGCCAGCGCGTTGCCGGCCGCGGCCGCCAGCGCCGACAGCGCGCGCGTGTCCACGGCGCCGCCCGCCCCGCCCGCGCCGCCCGTCAGCACCGGCACCAGGTACGGCAGCACCGCGCGGGACTTGATCGCCATTATCTGACACAAACTTATGTGTAAGATATATCTTGTGTTTTAAAAAAACTTATGTGTCTACGCGAAATTTAAAAATATATATGCTTTCAATAATATTATCGAAAATAAGTCCCTACCGCTCTGGCGCGATTTTCGATATTTTCGACCTATTTTCGTCGACTAAACATATTGGAACCTGGAGTGCCCTGACCTATTGTATGTAATTAGTATATAAGATATATTATAGGTCGCCTAAGCGACCCTGCCTGACGAGTTAGTAGAGTCGCAGTGAAAATGGCGTTCTCAAACTATCGAAGTACTTTGAGTACTGACACTGACTGTAGTATAAAGAAAATGATACTGTACGGGCTAGCGCGTACAATACGCGGCGTAAGCAGATCACGCCGCAGCACACATTAGTCACACACATCATTAGTAGACGGCGTGTACGCATGCATCCTACCTGCTTGAGCCCGTCGAGCGCGGCGTCGGCCACGGCGGGGTCGGGGTGCTGCAGCGCGTCCAGCATGGGCGGCAGGATGTCGTCCAGCGCCTTGTTCCCGATGGTGGCGTGCAGGCTGTCGAAGGTGCGCGCCGCCGCCATGCGCACCTCTGGCAGCTCGTCACACAGCGCCGTGCGCACGGTGGGCACCAGCCCGTCGGCGAAGCTCAGCACGGCGTCTCGGGAGGTGGAAGCCAGGATCTCCCCGAGGCCGATACACACGCCCTGGCGCTGGTCGGCGCGCTCCGACCGCAACCCGCGCTCCAGGATAGGCACGATCTCAGGCAGCACGCGCTCGCCCAGCTGATAGTTTAATGTTTATCATCTTCTTATAGTAATAATAATCTTTTATTTGCAAGAGCTTAGTCTTTTCCCAAGTATAGATAAGTCGGCTACAATAAACGTTTTATCTTATAATACTTGTAGTATTTTTTCCTAAGTTATTAAAATATTTTTATTATGTTTATAAAAAAACACAAAACTGGCAATCCCGCGAGATCTCTCATTGTAGCTATCACGGAGTATACATAAGGAGTCCGAACGTAATGTTGCAAGAATGGTCGCTATTTAGATGACAGAAGTTTTGTCAGTGAGGCACGCCTTCTTTAATATGTACTCGGTTAAATCTTTACGCGGGAAGTATTGTGGCGCTGATTCCGTAGCATCGGTAATCAACCTTAAGCCACCAAAGAACTAAGATCTGGGTTTATTATTGTGTATGTGAATACTACGAAAAAGCCCATATCGTTCTGTTGAGCCTCAAGGCAAGAGTCTTTTTAAAAAAAATCTATATTTGATTTTATGCACACGTCTATCGCGGATGGAAGTTGGGATTGAGACTGATGAGGTGAATGCGTATTAACACCTGCTAAAGGATAGGAATGCTAGATAGGTAGAATAGGAATGCTGAGTAGCGAATAAGGCTAACAGGTCAGTGTTATAACAGTTCGGACTCCTTATATCTATACTCCGTGGCTAAAATCTCGCCAGATTTCCATTCCCTCAAAAAGCAACGCGGACCTCCTTCCTCCTTACGGTGTTCCCTACTCAAAAGCTTTAACGAGATTTTTTTTTCGGTTACAGTTGGTTCGGCACGTATACTTGACTCATTGAGAACGCTTTTCGCACATAATATGTGAATTCGTAGTTATAAAACAACCGCACTCAAATTTACTAATAAGTATGATTTTTTTAATGATTACTAACCTTTCTGACTAGATCCCCGAGCGTCCGCGCGGCCACCTGCCGCTTGTCGTAGCTCGTGGAGGCCAGGCAGCCCAGCAACAGACCAAACAGAGTGGGCAGGATCTCGCGGAGCGTTTTCGGGGTGTTCGTCACCACCACCTGTCCACGGACATGGGTGTTACGTTATGTGTATAATACAGTACGGGGCGGGGCGGGGCGAGGCGTACCTTCCACACGTGGAGCGCGGCCTGGCGCACCATGAGCGCCACGTCGCTGCGGCCCATGTACAGGCCGGCCAGCACGCGGTCGCGGCGGTCGGGCCCCAGCGCGCCGATGATGGCGCGGTGCGAGTGCTCCGTGCCGAAGTTGTCGTCCTCGGAGGCGGTCTCGGTGCTCATCTTGCCGGAGACGCCGGACACGCGGTACAGCAGGTCGCCCAGCAGCTGCACGGAGCTGTAGCGGATGCGCCAGTTGTCGGCGAACAGGCCGCGCTCCAGCTCGGGTAGCAGCAGCGCGATGGCGGACTCGGCGTACAGCGTGACGATGCGCTGGCCCGCCCGCAGCGCCGTCTCGCGCACGTACTCGTTCTCGTCGGCCAGCGCCTGCAGGATGGGGTTGATGATCTGCCCGATGTACGGCGTGAACTCGTCCGTGAAGGCGCCCGGCATGTATATGAACATCATGATGTAGCCGTCCTTCACGTGCGGCGCGATGTCCGTGCGCTCCGCC
Source organism: Lycaena phlaeas (assembly GCA_905333005.2). Taxonomy (NCBI): domain Eukaryota; kingdom Metazoa; phylum Arthropoda; class Insecta; order Lepidoptera; family Lycaenidae; genus Lycaena; species Lycaena phlaeas. Next base: position 17,874,484 of record HG995172.1, on the reverse strand, counting down.
GTCGCTATTATGTCTGCAAGCGGAACCGAGCGTTACACGGCGCGACCCCACGAGCCTGCACGTACGACCTCTGCAGTGTCACCAGTACGACGCACGTACCCGGCATGATCTTGTGCAGCTTCTGCACGCCGAGGCCGGCCACCACCTCGGAGAGCCCCTGCGCGGCGCCCGAACGGTCCACGCTGCTGCTCTCCGACGTGAGCGTGTGCATGAGCCACGGCAGTAGTTCCTCGAAGCTGCTCTCGCCCATGCCCTTCACCATGGCTCCCAGCGCCCGCGCTGACACCGACCGCACCTATAATACGTAAAGGAATTTTTGAAATGGAACCAAAGTTTAAAGGGAACTATACGACTACTATGTAATGGTAAGCGAGCGTCACCTCCGGCACCGGGTCCAGCAGCGAGCTCTTGAGACCCGGCATGATGTTGGGCAGGTAGGGCATCAGGTCTTTCTGGTCGGTGAGCGAGTACATGTTGCCGATGATCTGCGCGGCCATCTTGCGCGTGTCGGTGCTGCGGTCGAGGAAGGCGCGCTGCACCACCGGCATTATGAGCGCCAGCGACGGCGCGTCGATGAAGTGCACGAACTTGGTGTCCAGCAGCGTCTGCAGGCACGCCGACGTCTTGTTGGACGGGTCCTGTAGCGCCTGCAGCAGCACCGGCACGATCGCTGCGGACACGTGCGCATTAGTATGGCCGCTCGCCAGCCTCGGGGCCCGCCCGCTCGGCCCGCTCGCTCACCTTGTATCTCGGGGTTGCGGATGACGGAGCCGATGACCTTGAGCGCCTCCGCGCCGGCCTCCTGCACGCGCATATGCGAGTCACTCAGCACCTCGATCAACTTGGGCACGATGGACGGCAGGCAGGAGGAGAGCTGCTTCGGCGCGCAGTAGGCCATAGCCCCGAGCAGCTCGATGGATCCTGGCAGGCAGATGTGGTATGTGAGTGGCGGGTGGACCGTCTGTCGGATGCGTGGGGTGTTGCGGCGACGTACCGGCCTTGGTGCGCCAGTTGTCATCTTGCAGCGCGTGCAGCAGCGAGGGCAAAACCAGCTTGACCCCGTGCGCGCTGAGCTTGCTCATGATGAGCTTGGCGGTGTCGTCGGCGGCCGCGCGCACGTACTGCGAGCTGTCCCCGAAGCACAGCAGCAGATGCGGCAGCACGTGCACGATGTACGGCTCGAACAGCCGGCCCAGCTTGTGGCACAGCATCTCGAACCCGAACAGCGCGCCTGCGACACGCGACGACTCGCTCATATAATATACACAAATATAATAATGTAATGTTCTTTCGTTGCATCCCAATGTAAATATCATCAAATCGTTTTAATCAAAGTGTTCAAACCCTACCTTCTCTGAACTTGTAATTCTTTTTCTCTTGGATAGCCTCCGTCAGTTTACCCATCACGTCCAGCTGCTTCAGAGACAAGATGCCGAGGCCTTTGATGATGCCGGCGATTCCGTAAGCCGCGCCCTGGTACATTATATAATAGTCGTTTTGATGAGTCTGCAGGAGACATAGACGGTTAGCGGTGTTAGCGAGTCCTATGGCGCCTCTGCACTCACCTTCCTGTCGCCATATTTCTCGGCCGTCAGTAGTTGTTTCATGAGCTTGTTCATGATGGTGGGTATCTCGTCCTCCAGTGCCGGTGACGTCACCAAGTGCGGCAGGCAGTTGCTCACAGCTTCTTGCACCTACGGCGTTAAGAGAATAAATAGAAAAGGCGTTTCAGTATAAGTATCTTATTAGAATCATAACTTCAAAGTAAACAACTGTCCAGAAATAAAATAGAAAATGTGACCTTAAATTTAATGCAGAAATTACAGAATCATATCGGCACCACCACCAAGTCATTGACATGCTACCTCCTTACAAGGGTTTGGGGTCAATAAGCATCACAGGTTTATACACAACAAGCAATCAACACTGTATGCACCTGCTGGCTGGGCGTGGAGAGTGCGGCCACGAGGCGCAGCGTGATGGGCTTGACGCGCGCATCGCCGGGCTCCAGGTGGCGCGCCAGCGACCCCACCAACAGCACCACGCTCTGGCGCACGGCGTCGTAGCCGCCCGACTTGGGCGCCGTGTCCAAGAACTGCTCGAACACCGGCAGCTGGCTGCTCAGCGTGCGCTCGCCGTGCAGCTCCACTAGCGCCATGGCGGCCGCCAGCATGTCTGCGCGCACGGGCTCGCTGCGGTCGCCCAGCGCACGCTGCACGAAGAACCGCATGGCCTCGGGCACGGCCTCGGCGCGCGTGCTCGCCGCCAGCGCCCGCAGCGCCAGCGCCACGCCGCGTCGCTCGCCCCACGCGTCCACCGCCGCCGCGCACTCGTGCCCGAACTGGTCCAGCTTGGCCGGGATCAGCTGCGGGAGTACCGACGGTGTATATGAGTCTCGGCGGTGTGTAGACGCGAATTATTGCAGCGCTATGAGAGACACTCACGGGCAGCTTCTCCTCGTATATCTCGTGCAGCTGCTGCAGCACGCGGTCGGTGACGTCTCCAGGGTCGGGCGCGCGCTGTACGAGCGCGGCCAATGCGGCGGCGGCGGCACGCTGCAGCGGCTCGGCCGGGTGCTGCACTTGCTGCAGCAACATCGTCAGCAACGCCGTTGCCGCGCCGTCCAGCCACGACTCCGCGCGCGGCAGCCGCACCCACAGATCGGTGGCCAGCTTCCTGAAATACGAAAAACGACGTTATTTATGTTACATATTATTATTATTGCACAAAATTAGCGAAAATGTACTTGTTATCCTCGGATACGTCGAACGTGGCAATGTAGAGGCGCATTGTGAGATTGAGTGCGAAGTCCTCGGCCTCCAGGAAGGGCGGCAGGCAGTCGGCCAGCAGCAGCAGGGCCCGCAGCGCCGCGTCTCGCACTACCTACACGGCATCAAAACATTTAGCAATGCATATTTGTAAACAAATGTTAAATTATTTTAATATAGTAACGGTACGACAGCATTATTGTAGTAAGATGATCACTGGGCAGTATGAATACCTCAGCGGGGCTCTGCAGCGCGTCCAGCAGGCAGGACACGTCGGGGGCGGTGAGCGGCGCGCGCGCGGCGCACGCGGCCGTCTCCAGCAGCGCCGCGGTGCACGCCGCCGCCACGCGCCCGCCGCTGCTCTCTGTCGGACACGAAACACCAGTGTAGGCACTACGAGTGCGACTATTAAGTACTTTGACCGTAAATATCAAAGGGCGTACGTACCGATGAGATGTATGAGCAGACGGAACATATGGTCGATAGGGAAGAGCGTAGGGTGCAGCGGGTCTTGCGGTGGAGGGGGCGGGGGAGTGCGCAAAGCCGCGTGGTGCGACACCACCGCCAGCGCCTGCAGCACCGCGCCCTCCGGACACCGCACCACGCCGCCCGACAAACCTATTCGCATGAGTTCATTGTTACATACACCTAATGCTTTTTAACGTTTTAGTGAATCTGATGTGCGGTTATTAGGCAGCACCAGCTGTTTATTGACATTTACCTTGTTTGATTAGAGGGAAAACGTAGCAGAAGCCGGGTGCGGTGAGGTAGTCGTGGCCGACGGAGGCGGGGCCGGTGACGTCCTCGTGCTGGACGGGCGGCGCCTTGCGCGCGACCGTGGCGGCGTGCAGCAGGCCGATGGTTCGCGCCGTAGCTGCCCCCAACTCCTCGTCCTCCCAGCCCGGTTCCAGGTCACATGCGGGTTTGTACAGCCTGCGTTTAACGAGCATGTTAATCATCGTTTGGTTATACGTATACGTACGGTGGTACTCGTTCGCTCGTCGGGCGTGCGGGACGTACCGGAGCGTGGTGCGCGCGACGTGGTGCGAGAGCGCGGCGTGGTGCGGCAGCAGCGCGGGCCCCAGGCGCACGTACAGCGGTGCGGCGAGCGGCGCGGCCAACGGCGAGCGCAGCGCGTCCAGCACGGCCCCCACGGCGTGCCGCGCGCATGCGCCCAGCGCGGCGCGCGAGCCGAGCGCCACGCTCTCTAGCAGCTGCACTGCGCGCTCCACTGACTCGTTCAACTTCAACGACCACATCATATGTGAGTGTAAGGCGCAATTTAAGGGAAAATTAGCGACTTTCTTAGTTACCTACATCAATTTAACTTTAGTTCCCCTAAAACTCTATGCTAGCTATAGAAAAGACTGAACCTAAGAAATTCGTATGAAAAATAAACTCACAGCGGTCAGTCTCTCACGAATTGCGTTTTCTTTAGCGAGCTGCACTTTAATTGCCTCCTTCTGTTTGGCGGTGAGGGGAACCTGCGAGGACAAATGGCAAAATAATACAAAAACAATTGGGATACAGTGTCTTTACATATTATATTTAGATATTTAATACCTCTTTAAATTTCCCCTCCCGCTTCCTCTTCTCGTCGAGCTCCCGTCGCAGCTGCAGCTCTTCCAGCTGTTCCTTGTAGCTGTACGCCTTGCTCTCTCGCTTCAGGTTCATTTCCTTGCTCTCCTCGTTGCTGTTTAACAAATGGCCGTTAGGTGATGTTATGTAATGCGTGTGTGTGTGTGTGCGCATGCGCGTGTGTGCGTGCACGTACCCGGGCACGGCGCTCTTGTCGTACAGCACGCCGGGCGGGGTGCGGTACACGAAGTACTCGTCCCGCGTGACCCGCAGCAGCGCTGGCTCGCGCAGGGCCGTGAGCGCCGCCGCCGTCGCCGCGCCGCCCAGCGCGTCGCCCGCCAGCGAACTCAGCGTGCTCACCACGCGCCGGTGGCTCTGCCGAGTCATGATGGATTTATCGGATTATATTCTTAAAAAATCATATTATATGGACAAATTTTATGGCGTTACTCAATTAAAATTTTTAATACAGGATAAATTATAAAAGAAAGGAGACGGTCCAAAATTGTATGGGACGTTGGTCCACTCTTGTACACATAATGATATGAAGGAATAGTATATATTATTTTCAAGTGCGGAAAGCTTGTCATTGCTATTAACGACTATTTTTAATACAGTTACGAAAAAATGAAGCAATTTAATAAAATAATAAAAACACAAAATGGCACCGAACGTAAAAGAATATAAGCAGAGATTTTTTTTCTTCACCCATTCTGGGTAGGCAAAGGGAACTATGCCCAAACAGTTGGCTGTCTTATGTCTTCAGTGGAATTGTTTTATTGAAAAGAAAAAAATAAATTTAATAAGATAAAATAAAATGAAACCTAGCCGAACACATTGAATTTAATCATTAAATCTGATATTGAAACAAATTAGTAGCTTCTTTTTAAAAATATTTGCATATCAATGAATTTCTTTTAGTAAATACTTCGTGGTTGGTTTTTTTCTTTTTAATATACATTATTTTGACAGTTGGGAAAGAGAACGCACGAGTTCAGAAAAGGTAAAGAAAAAAACACGAGTGTCTGATAGCCCACTTTCCGAACGTTATACGTCCCTGCAATACGCTACTTTTTGAGCAACTGTATTAAAAATAAATATTCAAACAGTTTTAATATGTTCATATCCATAAATTCTTTTCAATTTCAGCGTAAGTATAATTTAATATTTCCAAGATATGCAACACTACATGATATAACAATGGCGTATGAATATTTTCTTTGGCGTTTATGGCTATAAATCTATGACCAAATAAAAAGTCCAAGTCGTCAAAATATCCACAAAAATGCAAGAAACACATTAACAATTTAACAACTCCATAACAAAGCTTGAAATAGATACAAATAGTTACGAAAGTACCATGAGTGACGCCATTTTTCAATAATGACGTTTATATACTTTGGAAAAGCTAAAATTTGAAAATCATGCACGTAACTTATTACGATAAACTAATTTATTTTATTTTTAATGAAATCTATGTATTTTTATTTATTTATAGTATACTGTACAAGACTAGACCAGAAATGGACCGTCTCCTTTATGTTGAATTTCAACAAGAATTAATTTAATTTATTATTTAAATGATTAAGCTTACCTCACAAGGAACAAAACCACTAATGTAGGTATTCTTAAGATTATTGGCATAAACCGCAACGAGTTTTCTTGGTTCTAGTCGCAGGTAGGCAACTATTTTGACCCAGGCCTTTTTACTAATCGCCATCACGAGAGGGTGGTGGCAGCTCGGCAGTGTGTCTATGGCTAAGGTTTCAGAGTCTTTCGTGGGATAGTCTGGAAATCAAAATCAAAATCTCGATACATAATATATCAACATATATATATATATATATATTCAGCAGGGGATAGATAAATGCTGGAAGGATGGTGATGAACATCAACACATTAGCAAGCAAGCCATTTCACAATATGTCAATTTCAGCAAATGACCTTACCTCTGAAAGAACAGAGAGCTTGAACACAATCCAGTATCATCTTGCCCGTCACATCAGCCTTTTCCTCCGGTGGCGTCTTCTCCTTCATTACAAACACCTTGCCCTCCTCCAACACTTCATTCAACTTTAACACTAAATATCTAGCTACAGACGCTCGGTCTTGTTGAGCGAGTAGGGACTTTACTTCCTCCAGTGCCAAACTCCGCACAGCCTTGACGGGCGACAGCAGGGTGAGTATGAATGCTTTGTAAACTTGAGAGTTTCTCTCGCTGGCAACACTCTCGTAATTTTCCAATAAAGTTCTGCATAGCAACACCACCTGTATTAGGACTATAAAGGGGTAAATGTTATAGTGCTACTTAGAGCAATTTACAGACATTGATGGATTGTGTATGTATAATGTATATCTTCCCAACTTGCTAGAGGGCTAGCATCGAGAGTGTGTGTGATGTGCTACCACATCAGCTCTTTTGAATATTTGTAGTTGGAAAATATTAATTGGGCAAACAGAAATTATCTGGGTGTCTCAATAATTTACTCAGTTTAACAATTAATAATAAATCATTAATTAAATATATAAAAATATTAAATTGTTTCTCAATTGGATTTATGTTATTAAAACTTACTAACCTTAGTAAACTAGCTGAGTCACACCATTGAAAAGTCTATGAATTTGTATTAGATTAGTAACAAGAATAATGTATACTTTTTTATTAACTTTTTAAATATTCTCTTGCTTCTTACATTACAACATTATCTATTCCTACCCATTATATTGTTTACTTACATTTAGTTATGAAATGGCATATAAAATATACTTTAAATATCTCAAATTCAATACTTATAAAGAGAATAAGCCTGGCTGTTACAGGGAACAAGCTAGTGTGAGTGAGGAGTGTGAGGGTGCGTTGTGTGCAGAGGCGGTAGTTACCCTCGTCCGCTGCGGCGGCGAGCGCGCGGTCCTGCAGCAGCGCCGCTGCGTGCGCGCCCGCCTCGGCCCCGCCCAGCCGCGCCAGCGCCGCCAGCGCGCACACGCCCTCGCCCGCCGCCTGCTGCTCACACACATAAATACGTCATTTAAATACGGCTTCAATAATCCATTCAACGCCATTTTAATTACATGTACATTATTTTGTCATCAATGCTATCTATATATATTTGTAAACATACGTGTATAGATAGATGTATATTATTACCTGTTGGGGCTGCTGCAGCGCGCGCTCGACTGCAGCGAGCAGGGGAGGGCGCAGCGCAGCAGCGGCGGCGGGAGACGAGCCATGCTGCAGCGCCTGCGACACCACGCTCGTGTATGCCACGCGGACCGCCACCGACGCGTTCTTTGCCGTCAAGCTCTTCTGCAATGGAAGAAAAGACTTGTTTAAATATTCTCTTAACCGAAGAGACGCCATATAGGGAAATACAATCATCACAAAGAAATACCTTATATATAGCTAGCAGTTCATCGGGAAGAGGTTGCTGCAACACGTCCGCCCAGCGCTGGAGCGCCTGCAGCGCGGCGCAGAGTGTTCTCTCGTGGGATTCGCTGTCCAGCACACGCTGCGTCTGTGTAGCCACCGTGGCCCACAGCGCGCCTGCCTCGGGACTCACGCTCACACACCCAACGCCCTAATTAACGTATCCGTGTATTTACTCATTGTCCATATCATGTACCATACCATACCATCCTCACTGAACCATAGCATGAACCATACAAAAATAGATTATAAATAATATCAAACGATTATTAAACTGATAGGCAGTTTATTACAATTAACTAGTCAGTGACTCACGTTGAGGACGGCGATCTTGTCTTCACTGGAGGTGAGCTTGCCGCCGGCGCCGTGGTACTCTGCGAACACGTGCGTGAGCAGCGCACGCGCAGGCTCGGCGGCACAGCGGCGCGCCAGCCGCTCCAGCGCGCGCTGCGCCTCACCGCGCACCCATGCGTCGCGAGAATGTAGGCAACCTAACCAGAACCATTGAGGATACATTCAGATTGTTTATAATATTGGTCTTATAAGATTGTAGGTCAAGCTATAGAATATTTAAAAAACGGGTTCGTTTTTCGGAAGGGCATATAGATTAATAAAAAAATTCAATAGGATTATTGTTTCAGCTTCTGTTTTTATCAGAAAAAAAATACTGGGGCCTCAAAGAAACAATGGAACCTCTCGCATAGGAGGCAGAGTCCATACCCATTGGACTATCATCTCATCAAAATTTATGTATAGCTTATAGTAATAAAATATATTGTTCAGAAATTATAATTTACCACTTACCAATCAAACTCTTTCCAATATCAACAGCAATTCCATCCACATTGACCTTGAGATGTTCTACTACTTCACCAACAGCCTCAACAATTGTCTCGGGGCTACGCAACATGGCTTTGTGTAATGCAGGCAGTAATACGTCTTGGACATCAGACTTATCAAGCATTATGAGTAAATCTGAACATGCTTTTACATAGTTAGCATTTGGCCGAGTCTTCACTGTTATGAGGCTTTTAATAAGGCTCTCTAACATTTTAGCCTGAAATCCAAAAATTATGAACTGTTATAACAAAACTTAGGGTTTTACATTACAAAAAATGTTTTTTTTTCTCGATTTCTTAAGGGATCCTGCATCTCAAATGATTTTTTTATATTTTGTTAGTTCTTTTAATATTTCTTTCTATTTCAAGTATTTACCTACAAAAGAAAGATATTAAAATTTGATTTGAAACAACATTTAAAGTTTTAATTATTTTAACATCCTTTATGTTCGGGTTTATCTTTACAGCAATGATCACAGCATGATTACAGCAATCAGACAACTGAGGTTTTAAATGTGCTGATATAACAACAAGGCTATTTGGTCTCATGTAAGCTGGCTACGTAAGTACACATGTGCAGATGCATAAGCAAGTTTAAAATTGCAACAAATCCAGATATTTGTATAATGATTATACAAGTCTGCACTAGGTCATGGACATTTATATAATTTTCTTAGATTTTAGTCCATTCTTAGTAGCCGTAAAACTAATTCTTAAAAACTTGTCACGGGGTTAAATTAGGTACGTTAATATTTATTATTACAAGCAGAAAGGGCTACGAATAATCCTATGAAATGTTGTATATGATATAATTGGTTTGTTCGTTCCATTTTACCTTGTGTTCTTTGGCAATAATTTCATTTCCAATTTGTTTAGCATGATGACAGAGCAGTGAAAATGTGACACAAACTTGAGGGCCAGAGTCTGGACTCTGAGCAAGTAGTACATTCAACCATTTGGAGAGCTTTTTGCTGTCCATTTCTTTCCATGACTTATGTAGCTGAAATAAAATACAGTAAATGTTGTGGACTTGTTCATTAATTAATGGTTCTATTTCTACTCTATACATCAGTTGAAATTATTTATTGTGGAAAAGAGTTAAAACACAATTTTGATAATTTTGCTGTTTTGGTTTTATTTATTCCTTCACCAGGCATCTTAAACACACAACCACTATTAAAATAAATACAAAAATAAATTAGACAATGTTACAAATATTTAAATATATAATATGCAATCTGAATGCTAATTTAAATTTTTAAATAATATATATGTTTACACGAATTTCACTCATATTGAAACAATTTTAATGGATTTTATTGTGGTTTTTTGTATTTACTTGCTCAATGTTTTGGTTACTTTATAGCAAATAATGCTCAGGGCTTTACTAATAATGTTATTTAAAAAAAGACCTTCAGATTGCTAAGGGTAGAATATACTTACAATTGAATATGCTTTTTCATTCTTTCTCTTGTCCCCGTAAGCTGTGACTGTAGCAAGAAGATTTGCTTGTGTGAGTACAAGGATGTCGTAATCGATACCATCATCTTCCGGTGTTTTTAACGGCCCCTCTACTAGAACTGTTGTCCAACGTAATGCATACAACCCACTCTGACAGATACTTTTACTGAAAAGAAATATTTGTTTTAAATTCAGAAAAAAATTTAATGTCCAGATATAATAATTGCTCAATGATTATTGACAAAAAAGTAACTGAAAAATTATCTAAAGATAGAGATATGTAACCTTAGTGTGACTAACATTAAGATATAAAAGCATAATCAGGAGTAATGCTTGGTGAAGCTGTTATGTTATTAAATTAGTAATGTAGTCGTAATACTTTGCAATGATATAATTAAAGAAATAATCTTACGATGTAGCTGTATTTTTGAGCTGTTCTGAAACTTCAAACAGTAGAGGTAGGAATGATTTCAAGGTCCAGTCACAATGATTAGCACTTAGGTATGCTAATAGTCGTTTTACATAAGATTGTGATGTTGAATCTCTATATCTCTGAAGAGTTAATAACAGGACTCTGCATACAAAACGGACAGCAGGTTCTGTTATCCCTGGAATACCAATAAAGTCACAAATTTTATTTTAAAATCTTTAGATTTTCCTATTTAAGTTAATAAAATAAAATATTGTTTGATTTCATATATTCAATATTAATATAAACAGAACAGCGATCAATAAAGCCTGCCTGCCTGCCTGAATAGGTACAAGTTGAAAAGTAACCTAATATTTTATTTAAAAAAGAGAGTTCAATTGTAATTAAACTCTTGTTAGTTTGTTTCTAAGAATAAAATAGCAATATACTTACCCGGTGTGGACAATACTTCTTCTATTTCATCAATAACTTTACGCCTTTCCTTTAAACTTGCGGTCTGTATCCTAAATGGTACGTCCTTTAATTTCTTTAAAACCTGGCAAAGAATAAAATTGTTGATATGTATAGCATGGATTTGGGTAAACCATATCAAAACAAAGGATATATTACCTCCGAATCTGCCATTTTCAGAGAACATTCAGAAAAAAATGATCAAAAGCACACGTCTCCCTCGATAACACGGGTGTGAAAAGTGATAAACCAAGAGGTGATAAAAGTTCTAAATAAAACGTCAGGGCTCAAATTCAAAGACTGTCAGTTGTCAAAGTTTGTACTCGTTCCACACGTTTGCCGCAAGCTCCAAAACTCTATAAACGTTTGGTTGATTTAGGCACAAACTTTAAAGAGAATACTACGTATTGGATTTAGGCATCCAAAACATAGCCATTCTCTGTATGCTTGCGAGTGTAAACGTGTTTATATACTCTTTGGCGAGTGCGTTAGTTTCAAAGGCTAAGAGTAAGTACCTATAGAGTTCGTCATAGCGTGACCGCACAAGAAACAGCAATATATTTTTTCAGTGTGACCATATAGGGAAATTTTCCCTATATGGTGGGTAATTAGGGGAGTTTATGTAAATGTACGTACGACAACAGCCCGAGTTGACCACTTTGGACTTTTTACTATTAAATATAAATTTAATTTTTAATATTTATTAGGTATCATATTATATAGTTTCAATAATTTTACTCCAATACTTGTTGCAACCTCTACATAGGTACGGTAAGTTTTGTGTGTCTGTATGTTTCTATTACATATTAGGCAAACGACCAGTCAGATCACCTGGTGGTATATTATGTCACTAGACTAGGGAAATGAATACTTGCGACTTGCGATATTAATAATACTACGCTAGACGGTTCTTTTTCGGTAATAGAGAGGGTTTTTCTCAGTACAAGTAGGTTTTACATGTAAGTGAGTAAGGTCAAGTTAAACTGTAAATTTATATCCTGATCTGTAACCGTGTTCACATTATAGTATAATTTATTTGCAATAAAAATAAAATACAAATTTTGTAAATAATTTGTATGATATACTGGCCTTTAAATAAAACTAATTTGGTATGCATGCTCTTAATTCTCTCTTCGCTTTGAGATGTTTTTTTCATAATGAAATGAATTCTCACCTCAAGATATCTAAGAACTCTTGCCTTAATTACCAACGACAGATGATTGTCGAGTGGACTTTGTTCCAATACGTGATTCCTTAATTTCGCAAATACATTAGAATCAACTAATTTTTTAAAAACATTGTCAATCAACTTTGGCAGGCCATTTTTATTATTAAAATAAGCATTACCACGAGTGATTAACATATGTCTCAGAGATTTTTCTAGAATTCCTACCTTACCTACATGCAGTAGGCAAACTTTTATTACTTTTTACTTTGATGACCTCTGTGGCTCAATGGTTAGCGCGTTGGCGCTCAAGCCGGAGGTTGCGGGTTCGAATCCCGCCAGGGAACAGAAAAGTTTTCTGTGTTTCTGGGTCATGGATGTGTATTAAATATGTGTATTATATAAAAAAAATCTTAAATTTAAGTATTAATACAAAAAATATTAAATATATGTATTTTCCGTTGTCTGGTACCCGTAACACAAGTCTCTTCGAGTACTTACCACGGGACCAGATTGACGTGGTGTAAAAAGCGTCCATAGATATTATTATTGTTACATCTTGAGATGGATAATGCAATCCACCAAAATCTCTTTTTTGAATATAAAACTTCTATAATTTATTCTAATTTATGAGAAACAATCGGCAATCGCGGATAGACATTCCTCACACTTTATTGCTATTTTATTTACTTTACTGCTTCTATTTTTTAGGTATGAAATGTTTTATTTAATGTATTTTATAACATTTTACTAGTATCAAGTAAGTCAATACATTGAATTAAACTTAAAAAATAATAAAAGTGGCAATTTCTGTTACTGTAAATAAGTAAAGGAAATTTAAGACGTAAGGAGATATAAATTTAATTATGTGTATTGACATACCAAGATATTGTTAGCATTATAAATAATTCTTTTTTTTTTCTCCATCTCACAACTGAACAACCTGTTTTTTTAACAAGGACAAAAGGAAATCCGTAACCGTAAGGTAAAAAAAAATCACACCATGGCAACACTACACCTCGAACAATTAAAGGTTATGTTTTAATTAATTGTTGAAATTCTACATGTAATCTATATTTAATGAGTTACAACAAGTTGAATTTAAATTAAAACACGACATTATAATCAATTTATTACTACATTCATAATATATTTTCATATCATTAAACAACTTACGAGTGCAAGGTTAATCCATAAATTTTTGTTCACTGCGGCTTTTACACCCTAAAATTTTGCAACTCACCACTGCGCATTAACTCAATTCAAATAAATCGCAACAAATCACCGTTTCAAGTTGTGTAAAACTATTAAAGTCTCCGAAAAACAAATACGTACGTATTTGTTTGGCAAGAATACACAGTTTGCCAAACAAAATATTTAGTCACGGTGACAGGGACAAAAGAAAAATCTTCTGTCTCTGTTTCTTACACTAAAATTATAACTTGTAGTCTCACTCTAACTCGTGACGTTTAAAATAGGACGACCTCTGTAGGTATTTACTCTTAGTTCAAAGGGTATTAATAATTAATCTATACTAATGGTCTCGGCAAACCCTTACAAATTAAAACGGGTGGATACAGACTTTATCTTGGCTTACGTAGGTTTGCAAGGGTTTTTGGCCAATCCGACGTGTATCGGTATTGTACCCAAATTAAAAGGAATTTTCCGCAAGATCTTGCGAGGTGACCACATGTTTATGTCTTGTAGAAGTTTGGAGGTTGTGGCAAGCCACATACGTGTGGATCCGGTAAATTACGTTCGGACTCCTTAAGCTGGAACCGCTCGTTTGCCGAGGTTGGCAAGCCTTCACAAATTCAAACGTGTGGATACAGAGTTTGTCTTGCCTTGCGTAAGTTTGCAAGGGTTTGTGGCCGATCCGACGAGTGTCGGTATTGTGCACAAGCCAAAGGAAACAAAAGAGAATTTGCGCTTGCGAGGCGTCCACATGCTTGTGACTTGTGGAGACTTGGAGCTAGCGGCAAGCTACAAACGTGTGGATCCGGTATTATATCTATACTTGGTGGTTGGGGACGTGAAGGGCAAGGCTTGGTAGCATTGCCCACAAACTACTAAGGCAGGCTGGCGAAACTCCTATACAAAATAAACGATGTATGAAACGGACGTCCTTTTAATGGCTGCTATAATCCGATAAAATTAAGAAGAACATTATTAACTTTGGACCTACATTTACCGATGGCTCTTCTACATATAGATGGATTATATCGACCGCCATTTTGATTTTTGACAGTAAAATTGAAAAAGTCAAAAAGTGTTAAAAGATGGACGGTTATTGCAGATAAAAGATATTGTGTTTTTTAAAGTTACATTTTCACGTGTTTATTACATAAAAGTGTAATATTAATTAGTTATAGTCATTTTGTGAGTGATTCTCAGAGATTCAAATAGTGTTTCTGTAAAACAATATGAGAAAAGTAGCTTGTGAGATTTGTGGTATAAAAACATGCCGGGTTGGTAACAAACGTATTTTTATGGTAAAATATCCATTAGATAAAGATCGGCAAGCTAAATTACTTATTTAATCCATAAAGGAAGTCAATTCTAGTAGAAAATATAGAGGTTTAATATATTTTAACAACTTAAATATATAAAATAAACTTGTTATAAAAACTTCTTGTAGTGCTTACCCAGCAATCAGAATTTATCGACATCGATGTATAAACTCAGACTAATTATTCTATTATAATATATTATAACGTAAGCATTACATGCTGTTTGAGTCATTTAGTTAAATTTTAAGATTCAACTTATCATTCACTTTAAAGGTGTAAACAATGGGTCAAAGTGATATCTTATTTCAGATTCCCAAAAGATGTTAATTTAAAGAATACCTGGACCCTGATTGACAAAAATGCATATTTACTTGTAAAAATTGTTATAAACTTATACGTAAATTTAAGAAACAAACATATTGCTAAAGAAAAGCGAAGTAATATTTCTAAGAATTTTTTTTAAATAAAAATTATAGTGTTTGAAAATAAATGATTTTGTGAGAATTTGAAGTTTCTTTTCCGTTAATTCGTTAATTATAGATTTATTAAAACAATCTGTGTATCATTTACCCTTCATTTGTTTGTTTTTAAAATAAAATTCGCACTATAACGAGTCTTTAAAAAGTCGATATCGATAAATTTTCACTAGTCCTAGCCCAGTACTAACTAGTTATGACATTATGTTGGCAGTATGTACCGCCAGGCGCCATGGTTCTGTCTGTTAGGTTGGTATTGGTTTAGAGTGCACGTACATACATCGTTTTTTTACACGCTTTTTATTAGCTTCACTTGTATGTCAGTTTGTCAGTTTGTCAGTATGTCAGTATGTAACTCTCCGTGGGTAATCTGCGCGCCTGCGGCCTTCCTTGGTTCCGGTAGCCGTTTCTCAGGCTCCCTCTCCGAAATCGAACTCTGATTCCCCGTATTTATAATATTTATAAATAATTACTAAAAAGTAAAAAATAAATAATAGTTTTAAAAAACTAAAAACACGCTTTTTATAGAAACCCAAACTAAAAAATAGAAAATAAATTTTAATAAATTTAAATTAAGAATAGTGTTAAAAATTTTAATAACTATAAATTAATAATAGTGTAAATAAAAAAAAAATATTTTATTTTAAAAAAAGCGTGGGGTGCATGGTGTCAATATAGTTATAAATATTTTATTGACAGATATGAGTAGAGTGATTATCATTTTGATAATATCTTAAAAAGCACCCCACGTTTTTTTTAAAATAAAATATATTTTTTTATTTACACTATTATTAATTTATAGTTATTAAAATTTTTAACACTATTCTTAATTTAAATTTATTAAAATTTATTTTCTATTTTTTAGTTTGGGTTTCTATAAAAAGCGTGTTTTTAGTTTTTTAATTGTATGGCAGTCCCGTCTCTTAACGTTAGTTTTACATACTCTTTGTACTAAGGGATACTACCGTATCAGACGACCCACTCCCCTACATTCAAACTAGCCAATAAGGAATGTCGAGTTTAGAGTCTGACAGTTCTTTTTTTTTTAAATTACTAATGGCATATACAGGCAAAGGCGCAGTTTTTAACAGCCAATTTGTACGAAGCACCTTAGTCTATCAGTATTGTTTTATGGTTTATTCCCAGTATTCCTATTAATTGGTAGGAATACTTGGCATACACCTAGTTTATTCAATAAAGAAATTTTTAAATAAAACAAACATTCATTATTTTAACTTTTTATTATTTTTAATTTCTTCTTGTATTTGCTGACACAGTTTTGCTGAGTACTCTCGTACAATTCTGCACCTGTAAGAATAATAATAATTATTGTGATGACTGAAAGGCGAACGGCAACACTCTAGGCGCGAAATTCAAACTTTTTACAGTTTTTAATTTATTGTCGTCAATCTTTGTAGCTTTTTAACTGGATATGTGTACTTGCGGTTGTAAAACAGTGTTTTTACATAATGCAAATATATTATATACGCACTAGTGCGGGATTTGCAACTTTGGTATTTATATATTGTCTACTTTAGGCACAAATACATTTATTTATTTATCTTTTAAAGTCTTATCAGATTATTATACAAGTTGGCCCATTTAAAATAAATGAAAACTAGAGAATTTTTATTTCAGTGTTGCATATTTTGCCTTTTTTAATGCATATTCATCACATTATATCATAATATTTGCATGCTATTTCTAGATTTTTATGTTGCATATAATCCGGTCTCTACTAATTAATTACTGACCAGATGAAGTAGGTATTATACAGATATCGTATTGGTATTGGCTTAATCAAAACAAAATTGTAATATATCTATACCAGGCTTCTAAAATAAATAATTGTATAAAAATAATCGTTACTTGTTTTCCTGGAAGGAAAATTATAGGATTTAAATATTTACTTACTTTTTGTCTCGGAAACTACTGCCGCACGCCGCTTTCTATCTCATTTTCCGAAAATAGTGTTGGCTATGCACCATAACGCAAACGAGAGGTGGTTTTGATGATCCTCGTTTCAAAATGCTCGTGCCACACAAACACCTTACGAAAGCTCTGCGAACTACAGCTGCGAAGGTGAACATTACCAATGCACTGTAACCACTTTTGGAGTCCTATCTCAGATTTGGGAAACTGATGCATTTTAACGTCCTGTCGTTTACTTGCACAGTTTTCAATGAAACACTTGTTGTACCTGGTGATAAGTACAACGAATTACTGGTTTAGCTGAGAGGATAAGCTCTGATAAAAATCAACGTAACTTCACTCGATCAACGTAAACAAGTTAGTAAACAGTGTGGGTATCTTCAAACAGCACAGATGTGTCAAATGTCAATCCGAAATTTTGACGGGAGAGACGGCCATTTTGAATTGAATTTAAAAAAAAAACACGTCAGATTCTATTTGGGTGTGTTCCGTTTTATACTGCGAGCACTGCCCAGTGCTCAGTACTGGGAGAAATTCGTTCCGTTTTATACTGACAGTATACTGTCACAGTGCTAGTGACGTCATGACTAGGGCGCCATTTTTCTACTGCAAGCACTGTCACCAATCACAACGAGAGAATTGTTCGGTAATGGCCGACAGTATTCAGTCGCAATATGACGTCACAATTTATGACGTCATAAAATCGACGCCATTTTTGTACTGTGAGCACTGTTTTTTCGAGGTAAGGTGCTCCAGTACTTTGTCTATGGAAGCACTTGCTTGCTTCAGGTACGACTTGTGAGGTCTGATAATGAATGAATGCGTACGATTGTTGAATGTTGTTTTCACGATTTTTTATTTGTTATGTTGAGTTCGTTTTAAACATAAATGTAAATGGTATAATTGCTAAATACAAGGTTCAACAATATTAATATTACAATGAAACAACTTTTAGGGACTTTATCGCGGTTTAATATTAACATTTTGTTAACATCTTTGATTTGTTTGTATGTAGTTTCGATTATCGAAAAAATGCGTATTTTTTTTAGTAATAATTTGTTTGTGTATTTGGCGCGTATCGTATATATGGTCGGTGAGTTTTGGAAAGTTAAAGTAGTTTATAGTAAAAGTTTATTAATAAGTATTCGATATTCAATATTATTCGATATTCATATTTCATGTTTACTTATTGTTGTTATTTAAATGGATATCAGTGAGTGAACTCAGTACCTATCTACCAGTAGAGGGGCTCGTTATATCATTCATTTCAATGTTTTAAATTTTAGAACATCAGCTTACCTTACCGTATAATATAAGAGCGACCCGCGACTTTGTTTGGGCAGTATTTGGACAATTCACACAATATCTTTATAAATTATAATTTACTCTGCCTATTTGTTATAAGGTGTTATTAAAATATACATAAGACATTGTAATGAAAAATTTCATTTACCAAATTACTTAATAAAATCAAAGTAGTTTTGTGTGAAAGAGTTACAAATTCCATACTTACGATCTTTCGCATGTTTATTAACGTTAGTAGGATTAAGGATATCTTCCATCTCATATCTCAGGTCATATTAGAAAATAGCATAGCAATAAGCATGCTGAGGCTTATGAATTCGCATACTAGTGAAATGAATGCGAAATAGCATTAATTCCCATTGTTACTAGGAATAAACCCACTTCATAGATTTTTTTTCTAGTTTGTTTGTTGGTCGATGATTGATGAAAGAAAAATATTTTTGGTTAACTATCATCATTTATTTTCATTTTTTTTGTGTGAAGATTTTACTGAAACATGGCTCTAGTGGCACAATGGGGATTTCATTACATTGATATGTATATTTTTTATGCTTTCAAAATTTGAAAGCGTAACGAAACATTCGTTTTATTTATTGCTTTCGTGTTTACACTTTTAACTTGTTGGGTATTAATGTAAATGTTAAAGATGGTTGAATTCTTGAGGGACAAATCCTACGGTTTCCGGCATTTTTCAAAATTAACTAAATATTGCTTACTTGGTAGCATGGTCTCTGGTCTTAGCCTGTTCCAATAGGAACGAAATTCAAAAGAGACGTCAGATGGCAGCTGTCACTCGTGCGTGTAGGATTCATCATCATCAGCCTTTATCAGTCCACTGTTGCACTTAGGCAAACCGCAATGAACACCAAGACGACCAATCCCTTGCTTCCGGGTTCGATCCGGACCTTCTTGTATCCTAAATACCCTAAACACAAGACTATCGCTCGCTTACTGATGAAGGAAAACATCTTGAGGAAACCTGCATGCCTGATGAGATTTAAAGTCTTTGAAGGTATGAAAAGTTCACCATTGGGCCAGTGCATCAGTGAACTATCAATGGCCCATTATCCTCCTCGCCTGATTTCGAAGATACCCGTGCCCAGTAGTGGGACTTGTAAGGGTTGATACTATACTTTTTTCACATATATCTTTATCACATAAGTACATAGAAATTACTGAAAATGTTGATGAGTTATATTTAAGAGTATTTTAGTCTAATTAATTATTTATTACATATTTTTATTTATAAATCATTTTTAATACACTTTTGTTATTTCTTTCTTTATTTACTACTCATTTCTAATATTGTATTAAAAGTTAGGTGCAAAACAGGCAGTAAAAATTATTAAGGATATGTTGTTGTATTTTCTTTAAATAAAGTTTAATGTTTCTAGTATTTTATTATGTACGCCTTTTAAAATTATAGTATTCAAAACAAATCAAGGGTTTTTAAATACTCATTTCTAGTCTTATAAGCTAGGTATAAGCAATTACTGGCTGTACTTAGTGCAAATATTAGAGATTACACATTAACAGGTACTCAGTACCTAAACCTGATTACATACTGAAAATGTTTATTATTAACATTTAAGTTTTTTGCGAGGTCAGGGCTATATGGTAGATGATCCAGTAATTCCATGCCTAACACCAGCAAAAAATTGATTTATTGTTAGCTTGGCGACGATGTCGTAGTCAAGGGGGACACAATTGGAACATTGTTTCTTCTGATCTTTTTTAAGACAAGTAGCAAATAATTACATATTAGTGTACCACCCTGCAGTAACTGCCTTTAAATCATCTGAAATATTTTTTCCGTATTGCAATGTCCTTCCGAATAAAGAAGCCACCATCTTTTTTTCCCATGCTTTGACCTGTCTTCTCTTTTGTTGGCAATTTCTCACACAGCAGGAAGGAAACAGCCACTCAAGAGACTTAGTAACCTCCGTTAAATCTTTATACCACTTCACGGCACCAATAAACAGATAGATGAAGTTTTTGAGCCTCTGCCAAATTATGAGGTATCCACCACAAAGCTTCCTCACCACTAAATGTTGATGCAGGGTTTTGTGCAATTACTCAAACCTATGCCTAAGTTTGTCAGAATCATGTAATAGGATACCCTTCTGTTAGTCTCTGTCATACACTCCATAACACTGATGTCATCTTCAGTTGTTGCTGTAGACGGTGTGCGTCACACAGATCATTAGTGAGATTTGTGCTTTTCTTGTTGACTTAAATGACATAGAAAACTATGTCAATCATTGCAGAAACATTATCTGAACTTAAATACATGCTGATGCATGAAACTTTATTTTAATTTACCATCACACCTAAAAAAAGAAATGACAAATGAATGAAATTTGATTTAAAATTCCTTTATAGTTGTGCCGGTCAAGTGATATAACACTTTTTTATTATAATGTTTACAAGTGGCCAGTCCTAAGAAGTTTTAATGTCATCCTCTTATATTCCTATAAAATCTACAGTGAATTTTTATATAATCAAATTGTATGGTTCATCATCAGCCCTTATCCATTCACTGCTGAACATATAATATAGGTATATAACTATTCAAGTTGCTCATTTTAATTAAGAGTTGTCGATTAAGTTATGCATCATCATCCATCCACTGCTGAAAATAGGCCTCCATAACATAAATGTAATAATATAGACCTCCATAGCATAAATATGCATAATTTAGATTGACTAATGCTTTGAATTTGTCTTCAAACTTGTAAATTGTTAACATTTTTTTAAATATCCTCTTTTTTCCATCCCCACAAATTTCATGGCATTATTTCCATCAATGTTTACATCAAGTGCAAGAACATTATGATTCACGAGAATGGGGACTTCAATCATATCACTTCTGAAAATACAAATATTGTGCAAATGCGACAGGCTAAAACATTTTATGGAATTAAGTCAGTGCTTTTGAATGGTAGTTTGTCCAATAAACTACAAAATCTACCTTTTAAAGAAGCATTAGCTTATTCTATAATTATATGCAAACTTGAATGTGCAATAATGTATTGTAAGCAATCTTGCCCCAAATTACCATTATTTTGCTAAGGTGTCATTCAATAAGGCTAGACACTGTAAGCTTTGTATTGTAATAAATGAGTGTTGATTACACTCATTTATAAGAATGAATAATTTTCAATTTGTGGCCACATACTAGAAATTACAAATTTTTTTGTGTAAATTTAAATTTTTTTACAAATTAACTACTTATACATTTTTTTAATACCTGAGTTTGAATGGAATGAAATCCATTACTATTATATAGCTGATATAGTGTTCTTTGAGTTGACTTAGTCTAATATGTTTTCCATCAACTGCTTCTAGAATACTTGGAAACCCATACTTTCAATGTATATAATTTCATGTTCGCCTAGCTTCCTTGCACATAGGCCATTTTGTAGAGATACATGTAGATATTTATAAATTGATTTAACTATTTTTCACAGTTCTACATGCTGTTACTTTTACAACTTTTTATCTATAAACAAAATTGTTATACATTAAACTATGTCTATATTTCAATGATGTTTCAGGGTAGAGAGGTCAGTTGTGGCTATAGTCCAGATACTCATACGAAGCTATTTGTACAGTAATGTGCTGTCTACCATATCAAACAGACTGCTTGTGTATGTTAGGTTCAAGTAAACTTATTAGGAAACGATTAACGAAGAGTATCTAGCCACATATTATAGTCAATTAACAAATGGAAATGCAATGAACAATCCAGTTACGTCGACTTTTAATAAGAAAAATAAGATAAATAACTTAATGCCTTACGAATCTGACTTTTAAAGATATTTTTTTAATGACTGATATTCTAAAATTATTATATTTTGTTCAGCACGATTTCTAGATATATGTTTATATTATAAGGTCTTCCTCATCATCATCGGAGTCCGAAAAATCTAATAAATATTGGACAGCACCAGTAATTGTTACGTTTTTCATTAGCTAAGGATATAAAAAATCAGTTATTTAGCTATTAAATCCGGTCTGTAAGTTATTATTATTTAGTACATTTAATTACTTGAAAACCAATATTTTCTTTTAAGATGAAGTATACCTATTTTTTATTAAGCAATTACTTCAACCGACAATAAATAAAAACAATACTTTCACAATTAAAACACAAACACCTGAAAACTGAAAATGTCAATGACGAATGTCATAAGTTCTTAGCTCATATGTGATGGTAGATGACAGTTTACAAATCCCAGTATACTGTACTGCGTTTCGATTTACAACACTAACCAGTATACATATTTATAAAGGAACGGCTTCGCTGACAGTTCGCAGTATACTGTAGTGACGTCACGGTTTACAGTGCTCCAGTGTAAAAAGGAACACGGCCAAACTAGACCCATCGACAATACCATAGACATAAGGCCCAAACAATTGCTATGAAGATTAACAGCCGTGGCATTGCCTCTGGTCTTAGCCTGTTCTAACAGGAACAAAAGAAAACTAGTACACAATTTTTTTATGTTTTCTCAACTCTGCTGAAGTTTATTGAAAGATAATAATAAATAAATTTAAAGAAAATATAACAATTTGATCATTTGGGTCATAGTCCTACTTTTATGTTTAAGGATTTAATTTTGTCCTCGAGTCTCAATAGTCAACTCAATGAATATTTTACACATAAAGTCAACTTCTGAATACATAAATCTTCATTCTTTATCATTGGTATAAAACTTAAATATATGAATCTTAAAATGGATAGAAGAGAACAGCTTTTGAATTTACGACACTATATAAAAGAAGTAGAAAAGGACGTAACTATGATTTTGCAGAATTTACAATGGGATCATAATTTATTGCAGAAAGTTAGTTCTTTTCAATTTTGCACAATAGTTAAAGAACTGTGTTTTTAAGTAGTTGATTCTTGATTTTAAGTACTTCGATTTTAGTGTTTAAAAGAGTTTTATTATTTTATCAGGGTCGCAATTTATCAACATGTAAATATAAAGAAGAACATAAAATGCCCAGCTCTAAACTAAACGAACATGAAGAAATGTGCTTTTTAAAATGCAATGATTATAGTGTTGAAGATACTTTATTACCAGAATTATTGGATAAGAATAGTCCTACTGTTGTTACATTTAGTATGTATTTTAAAATGTTACAATTCCAATTTTTTTAGAAGGCGCGAATAATGGTCAGTAGACCTTATGGTGAGTGATAGTGACACCATAGACTTCAGCAACAAC
Source organism: Lycaena phlaeas (assembly GCA_905333005.2). Lineage (NCBI taxonomy): Eukaryota > Metazoa > Arthropoda > Insecta > Lepidoptera > Lycaenidae > Lycaena > Lycaena phlaeas. The sequence continues at coordinate 17,850,912 of HG995172.1, read as the reverse complement.
TAATTATTAATTTGCTAACTAACATTATCAATGCGAAAGTTTTTAAGAATGTAGGAATGGATGTTTGTTACTCTTTCAAGTAAAGGCTACTCAATGGATTTTGATGAAACTGTACAATGATATAGCTATACATCAGAATAATACATGATAGTTTGCTAATAAAATGTAAAGTCACAAATCTTTTTAAATCCCAGTATTGTCAATTTTCACTGAAAGGTTTTATCTATTAATATAAAATTAATACAAAATATAGCTTCATCCATATCAGGTTGTATTTGAATGCTACATTTCAGAGGTGTGTTCAGGATTGCAAATTTATTTGTTTTCAGATTCAGCTGCAGTGAAAGAAATATTGGACAATACTGCTAAAACAGACCCCTTATTTAAAAGAGGTATAATCTTGCTAATTCTGTAAAAAACCTTTCTTGACTTTTTTTAACCATCTATGAAAATAGGAGGCATGGGTTAAAGTAATTTGATAAAATCTGTAAGAGTTGTTTCATTTTAATGAGTGAAATTTGTGTAAAACTAAGGAAAACAAAATTTCAGGATAACTCTTAGTGAGAGAATATGTCTATAAGATGAGTTCTGTCGCAACTTTTTAATAACCTAAATCTGTTTGATTATATTTTAAATGAACCCTTATTTTATAGGTTTAACATGTTTTATCTTAATTTTGCAGTATTTTTTTTACTTTGGACTCGTGAAATGACCTATTTTGTATCCTTTTATAAGAATGCATGTGAATTGTATGAAATCACTATCCACTGTAGTTGGGGTTCCTAGATCAGAATTTAAAAATATCTCTTGAAAATTTCAAGTAGTTGGGATTTGGGGATTGTCGTCGGAAGTAATAAAATAAAATTACATTTTGTTTTTAAACTTTTGGACAATACATTAAGACAATAAGCAGACAGGCTTATTGTCTATTGCCACATGTTCTTGGTATTTGACATACATTGGACTTAACTGATTTTATTAATTTGGAACCATTAGCATCATTTAAAACAGACTTGAATGGTAAACAGTTTGCTTCAAAGTTTAGCACAATTACTTATTCAGCTTTAATTAAATCGAAAGCTATGCAATTAATATATTATATAGAAATATTCGGTTTTCTGGTGATTTTGAGATAATATGTCTAGAATCTGGAGATTACTAAAAAAGTCAGAAGAATCCAGACAATTCCTGAACGTCTGGCAACCTTAACTGCAGTCTATACATATAAGTAGTAGTAGCAGTAGTTTTAGGGATGTCTTTATATCAATTAAGTCTACTCTATGTAATTAGATAGATAATTTCCTAGTGGTCTATGCTAGATTTCATAGTCCCAACAATAGACACATAAAATGAGCATCTTCATTATCACCATCAGCCTTTATGTGTCCGCTGATGAATAAATGCCTTATTCAATTGATGCCAAGATGAATTTTTTTGTTACAGAACGATGAATTATGTTGTCACCTGATATAAATTTTATAGTACAAGTTAAAGCATATTATTATTATAAATATGATAGGTTTCTAACTTATTGCAGCATAATGTCATCAATTTATAATCAGAATGGGCAAAATATTTTAATTTCCTTAAACTGTATAAGGGCATAAGAGTGTGGCGGTAGAGCCGCTGTCGGTGGAGCGTTTGCAGGCGACATATACCTCCGACGAACGGCGAGCCATACACGATGCCGTCATCAGCTCGGTGCAATCTTACCATGACTCCGACGATTTTGATATGCCTAGGTAATAACCTAATATATTATATACTAATATATGAAGCTGAAGAGTTTGTATGTTTGAACACGTTAATCTCAGGAATTATTGGTCGGATTTGAAAGATTCATTCAGTTATAAATAGCCATTTATTGATAAACTGTAGTTTATATGTCACCCCACTTGTTCTGAATCTTAGTTAATGCAAGCAACACTGCGAGCAACACCTAGTAGTATATTGAGCTTAGGTATTGCTTTATTAATATGTAAGGCACTTCATTTTAATATTGCAAATAAATTTATGAACCAAATATATTTTGTGGAAGTTAAATTGTTCAAAACAATATTGGAGCTGTTATTAATTTTTAATTCTTAGTATACAATATATGATACATTTATAAAATTAATGTTTTTTTTCAATACTATGATGACGCAGTGGCAGCAGCAGCGGCCGGCCGGACGAGGGCAAGTCGCGACTGGAGCAGCTGGCGGAGCTGCGCGACCGGCGCCGGCGCCGCACTAAGTACCGCGCGCCGCCCAAGACGCGCAACTACTCCGTGGTGCTGCGGGACGTCATCAGCGCGCAGGTAATATATAATATAATATCTATGGACGCTTTTACACCACGTCAATCTGGTCCCGTGCTAAGTACTCGAAGAGACTTGTGTTACGGGTACCAGACAACGGAAATACATATATTTAATACTTTTTATATCAATACTTATATTTAAGATTTTTATTATATAATGCACATATTTAATACACATCCATGATCCAGGAACAAATAAACTTTTTTTTTTGTTCCCTGGCGAGATTCGAACCCGCTACCTCCGGCTTGTGCGCCACCGCGCTAACCACTGCGCCACGGAGGTCATTCTTTTGACTTTTGATCTGATACGAATCTGGTTTGTTTATTTTCGGTAGCGGGTCATTTGTAAGGCGTCATTGCGTAGCTTATTTTGTCACCAGTAACATTCCGTTTCCTAAATATTGGGTCGTAACTGACATGATCGATTGCATTTCGATTCACCGTAAGTTTTCTTTAACGTCTTCAGTGATTTCGAGCACAAATATCCAATTCACAAACTCTAAACTATGTAAAAAACAGATTCATCTCAAACTGCGCGCCAAAATTGAAAACACTAAACTGTTACCAATACAACATCAAAACAAAAAAAAAATGAATTTGGAACCATAAGCTAATTATGCAGTTCCCATATGATAGTATCTTGACAGAGCGTAACTTTAAGTAATACAAATTTCTTTTACAGATGGAATTGCTCAATGAAGTGAGAGAAAATTTAGAATCGGACGAAAAGTATTTAACTCCTAAATCCAAGGATATTGAAAAAATGAACTGCATTAAAAGAGAGACAAGTGATTATTGTAACAGATATGAAAATGTTGACTCGTCTACCAAAAATGATAAGTACAACACACATAGAAGCAGGATTAGCAAATACGACAAAGACCGTGAATATACGAAAACAGGAAGATATGACAGAGACAGGTCTGACAACTCTAGAAACAGTGCAAAGGAAAGCAACGAAAGAGAGAGATCCACCTCCAGAGACAAATATAGAAGTAAGAGGTCTTCGCACAGAGATAGAGACAGATATAGTAGCGGTTCACACGACAGAAAGAAACAGCAATGTGAAGAAAACTACGAAATGATGCGACATAGATATACGCGATACACTGAAGAGAGAGGTTACAGTGAAAAGGACGAAGTTTATAAACGCAAAAAAGGCTATAAATATGAATAAATAATGTATACCAGAAACAGATAAACGTGTTTCATTACTTTGTGTTTAATTTTCATGTTTAATTCTTCATTAACTCACAGTTTCTTAGTATTTACCACAAACCATGTACAACCACAACTGATAGTCTGTTATGTATAATTATTCTGAAATATAAAAAAAGACAACCCGTGGGTCGTTATTGCACAACATTTTTGGGTTTTGTAAATCTGGGGAATACGCCAAAATTGTCCCTGTATGAGTATATATCTTAGCGAAATTTTCTACTTTAACTTTCAGCATAAGTATATTTTTCAATAAATATTATATTGTATCGCTTGTTTATCAGAAGTCTTTCATTGTCACATAAACATTAAAATGAAATGGACCAAGGATTGAACCTTGCGGGAATCATTTATTTATTTAAGGATATTCATCGTTATTTCATTACATAATCAATTATAGTATGCAACATTTAGATTTAGTATATTAATAAGATAGATTGAGGTACTCAAGAAAGAATACGATCTAAACAATGATCACCCGCCTGTAAAACTTTACAAAATTACCTATTGAAATATCTGAAAGGGTAATTTTTGTAAAACGAAATAAGATTGCATGTCAGTAGGATTATATTGTAACACGGATAATCCGCTCGTCACGTCCGGCGTCCGCGGTCCGATGGGATGGAACGTGTTGGGTTATCTCGGGCTGTAGTGTCGCTGTCGTGTCGCTGTCGTGTCGCCGTCGTGTCACCGTCGTGTCACCGTCGTGTCGCCGTTCACGCGCGGCTCTTCGCGGGAGAGACGCATTCGAGCGAGTGCGTAAACTATTATAGTTTTAATGTGTAAGTCAAATTCAACGCCAGAAGATGAACGCTGCAATAAATTTAAGTTTATTCATGTATTTTTATACATTTCGATTTTAGAATATAAATTTGAATATTAATATGTAGTAAATATTAATATGTAGTAACTAGTACCATATTGTAAGTAGTAATAGCAATCCATATAGGTATGTCATACTGCTGGGCACGGGTCTACTCTGTGAAATCAAACGAGGAGCGGTATCGTGCTAGTTCACCGAGGCGCTGGCCCAATGCGTGTTGGTGAATTTCACACACCTTCAATGACCTTCAATCTCATCAGGCATGCAGGTTTCCTCACGGTGTTTTTTCCCTCGTGAGCGAGCGATGGTCTCGTGTTTAGGCCACATTGATGTAGGCTATATGGCAGCAGGCTAGTTCGCGTTTATGATCGTCTTCACCAGCGGACAATAATGGGCTGATGACGATGATTAAAGTATTTTATGTTTCAAAACAATGGAAATATTTTGTAGGCTCCGTATATATATACATATATATGTGTGTGTGTGTGTAATAAAGCATTAGTACCTGGTTGACCGAGCATTTGCTCGGTACCCTAAGTGATAAAATACGATAAAATTTTTCTTCCAAAAAAAAAATGGTCTTAAAAAAAAAAGGAAAAAAAAATCGGACTGGAGATTCGAACCAGGCTCATTCGAACTTAACTGCCTAATTTCACCACTAAGCTACAATGACATATTATTTGACAGCGAAATTTACGTTCGTTCTAATCATATTTTATTGATGCCTCAAAACGCGGATAAAAAAAGTTTTCTAAAAATGTATCCTAGCTAGATCGATTTATCGCCGTTTTTAACACATGTATACAAAATTTCATGAAAATCGTTGGAGCCGTTTCCGAGATCCTGATTCTATATATATATATATATATATATATATATATATATATATATATATATATATATATATATATATATACACAAGAATTGCTCGTTTAAAGGTATAAGATAATTCATAAAGTCGGGATTCATAAATAAGGGGATTTTTGCCGTTTCAGTTTCAGTGTTTCTAGCAGATAAAGTTATAATCGAGAAATATCAACAATAAAGAGGTCCGAACCTGTCTATGCGGGGCCTAGACAGTCGCCGTCGGTGTCTCGTTGATAATTTATCCGGCCCTAGGATCTGAGTAGGTAGGTATAGTAGTATTGACCATAGTATTGCCATCTTTGAAATAGAAAAATAAAACTACCTACGTTAACCTTTTTCTTTTTTATGAAACCAAATACGTATGTGCGCGACTTACCCTTGACTTAATACTTTTAATGAGTGTAAAGATCATTAAGATATAGCCATAATAGTAAGTAATGTAAACATTGATCGCGATTCGCGAGTGATGTGAAAGCGAGGATGCGCGTTGCCGTGTATATGTGGATCACGCGGGCAGCAAAGAGAGTGTGACGACTGCCGGCTGGTCGGTACCACGCGCCAATTCCTATCCCACCACCCCCTGATAGATAAGATAAGGACGCTTCACGCTGTATACTAACTCTATATCCATAGTAGTAGTGTTAAAGGTTTACTCGCATTACTGTTTGTAATGTTAGATACCTTATTGGCCCCACGTTGGTCGTTACGTATAATTGTAAAGTGTTATTTATTTATTTATTTATTTTTAATGTCACATGTAGGATCTTGATAATGATCACTTATGATCGTCTTAGCGGCTAAGTTTATAATGAGGGTTCGCAACGCGCCCATGTCAGAGAAGATACCCACAAGAAACTCTGCTGGGTTCTGGGATATCGATGTTTACGCGGTCTGTAGGTATTGGCGTTGACTCGTAACTGAATTTGGAAATATATCATCGGACTACCTATCAGGTTAAAATATGTCACACCACCTGTTAAAGCTAAAAACACACCTATTCCAGTATAAGCCATAATACGGACGACCAACAAAAGCAAGACCTGCCTAATTGTACAATATTTTGTTTTAATATTCCGATGTCAAAGATTGATTTGTTGAAAAAACTGAGTTATCTTACTGTTTTGCAATTATGAACTTCATTAGATAAATATGACTGAGTAACTGGTGTTTCATTTAGAATAACTCATAATCTTTAAAGTTTAATAGGTGATGGATTCCAAAATAATATGTTTAAACTTTAAATATTTTTTTGCACTCAAAGAATTATTAGATTTACTTTTAGTTAACAGATAGTCATTCAGTAAAAACAGTCCAGCTTTTAAGGTCGAACAGTGTAGTATATTTGTTTTGCATGAAGAGCAAATTTAGTGTGCAATTCAGTATTTTTGGTGGTAATTTCGAATATTTTGATAGAAAAAAAGGGATTTACAGTTGTAGGATTAAATACTACCCAAATAAAGTTATATTATTAGATCATAAATGTAGAATGAAAATGCTCCATGTATTGTTGGCCTGTTCTTGTAATATTCCTACAAATAGGAACTAGTTTTTGTAATTGATAGCTTTTGATTCTATGAACCTTCAGAATTGTTTATCGGATTAAGATTTTTTTTTTATTGAAAACACAAGCTTATTTGTGTTTGTGTCTAACCATAACTGAGATGGATATAGCGGATTATTTTGAAAGCCAGTCGTTAGCTCATTTCACGGCTCGTGCGCGCAAATAGTTTTTGCGATCCCTTTTTATCTTCAACGAAATCAGCTCACTCCTCACAGACATCGGACAACCGTCTTTAATATATTTCATTATAATGAGGTTATTAGACTTTTAAGTTGAAACATTTTAACATAAATAAAATATGTTTAAAAGGTTCCTACATGCAGGTGACTTAAAAGGCTTGTGGGAATATAGGAGGGAGGCCCTAAAGGGAGATCTCAGAGATCTCGGAGATTCAGTATTGTGGCGCTGACTGGTCCGCTACAGGCTCTTTGACTGTAAGATATATTATTACGGTCATAAACCCGTCTCTATAACGTAACACGCACCCACGGATAACATCATGAAATAAAAACAATAGTTTGTCAATATCTCATGATTATTTTAAAAGTCTCATAAGCTGTTGGAGAGTTTTGTTTACTATGATGTCATCTTAGATTATTAATACTGTATATTATTGATCTAAGGATGTCATGCTATAACGTATAGATTTTAACGCTGTATTAAACGGAGGTCAACAAATGCTAGTAACAATATCAAGACGTGTACTCTGCACAGGAATGCAAAACAATGTAAAAGTTCGGCGATGTTCGCGGCGCCGCGCCGGCCGGCACGGGCAAAACCGCCCCGCCCGACCTGCGGGGCGCGGGGAGCGGATTCACTCGCCATAGTCCCGAAGCACAGCCGTTTGTTGTCCTTAACACAAGTTACCCGAAAACAATATCCACACTCGTCCCGCAATTTCACATAGTTTCGATCAGATAGCTTAATTTATGAAAGACAGTGGAGCCGCTAATGAACACAGAGACGAATGCGGCATAAGCCCGAACTGTAAAATAAATCAAATAAACTACGGAAGTAACTTTAATATGATTTTAATTCGTTAGATGATATTATGTAATATTTTTATCGTCTCCCAAAATACTCTTATTCTGGAATCTACATCTACACTAATATTATAAAGAGGACAACTTTGTTTGTTTGTTTGGTTGTAACGAATAGGCTCATAAAGTACTGGACTGATTTCAAAAATTCTTTCACCATTCGAAAGCTACATTATCCACGAGTAACATAGGCTACATTTTATTCTGAAAAAAATGGGGTTCCGTAAGATATTTGGGTTTTTCGGACACAAGGTGTAATACTTGATAAAAAAAAGAAAAAATTGACACTTCCTTGGAATGAAAATCTATTACAGAAATTTCTACTAATCGTGTTTTGTTATCACAGCTCGTTAGAGTATATTATAAAAAAATATACTAAAATTTAATTTAAAGTAAAGTTAGAAAAAAGGTACAAGTCAGTGTACAAGAATAAGGCCAAAAATTAGGCGAATCATTCGAATTCCCTCCATTTTTTTTATCTAACGAACTGGTATAAGAAAACACGATTGATAAAAATTTCCCCGATAGGTTTAAAATCCAAAGAAGTGACTTTTTGGCTACTTATTCCGGAACTATACATATTCATACTTAAAATTTTTAGGAACGCTAGTAATGCTACTTATCTAGCTAATTAGGTATACAAAATTATGTTACATTTTTACGTGAGGTTATATTATATTATTTATTATGAGTTATGAGAAAACTTTCTTTTGCCAAAGGCACGTTCTAGGAAAGTTCATCAGTAAGATAAATAAGTACTTATTTGAAATCAAAATAATAAGTAATGCGTTAGAAAAGGATTTAACCTTTAAGTACAGACGTGGTTATGCTATGTAATAAGCAGTGATGTGACGTCTCATGGACGGGTTCGCAAAATACGGATTACTTTATATATTTTTAATAAATCAAAATTATTTGATAAAAGGTAATATTTTGAAGGTATTCTGGAATAATATAAATAAAAATACGGGAAAAATATATGCAAAATCAACATTTATTTGGCACCTAGTTAAGCCCTATCTAATTTCAGTCTTTCAATTGTAACTTGACTTATATACTAACTTTTTGGTATTATTAGGAAAAAAAATAACAAAAATGCTTTTAAATAGGTTAAAAATTAGTGACTAACATAAGAAAAAAAAGGTAATATTATATCACTTTGAATTTCAAATAGTTTCAGCACATTCAACACACATGGTTTTAGAGCAACCCAGACAGATAGGCTTATGACATGCTACACATGTATACTTTGTACGCCTTTTAAGTCTTGAGGGACATATTTTACAGGTCTTTTTGACCATTTATGTGTTAGCTGGTGTAGGTCTATCTGGCTCTGGAAGTAAATCTTTCTCAAGAACACGCTTTACGTCGGATCAATCATACTACAAGAGAAAAGTTCATACCACAGATTTTCACAACTAATAAATGATCTGGGTTGCATTTGAGGTATTTCAACAATATTGTGGCTCGAAGAACGACACGATCTACTAATAGGTTCTTCTGCCGACCATTTAAAATCGTTTTTTCCAAAATAATATTTTTGATTTCCAGGATCAGAAGATCTTGCTGCCGGTTGTTCTATCGATTCTATCGAGTTCAGTGTCTGAGATATAATAGGCAATGTGTTTTCATCTTCTTCGAGCTCGGACTGCTCAGATTCGGTTTCATGTGCACTTTCCATGTGGAAATCCGGATCAACTTGCTCATCATCAACATCGCTAAAATCACCCTCAAGTTCTTGCTCTAACCACGTTTGTATGGTTTCATCAAAGTCTGGAGCCGTGCTGGATGCCACTTTTCTTCTTTTATTACTTCTTCCAGAAGTACTTGGTTCATCCATCTGAAACAGTTGAACATTTAGTGACGTGACGTTCATAAGACACTTCTAAATAATCACACAAAACAGGACGTGACGTCCAAAAACAATAATACACTAATACTGACCTCACGTCTCTCAGACACCAAAGCACCGTACACGTGAAACTGTTTACTCAACGAGAGCGCGAGCTAGAGCTGGCCAACGGGCATCGTAAACCCCGAAGCTAGCGGGGCGCGCGGGTGTAAAATATTTACTACGACAAAATTACAAATAAAATTGTCAACACGCCGTCTGTGGGACACCCACGTCACTACTTAAAGGTTAATACAATTTTGCTATATAATATCGTTTCGTAGATATAATATTTCCCTTTCCTGTTCATTGTAAAGGAATTTTATGTTCTTTCAAAGTTTTGACAGTGCGAAGTGCACGATTAAAAGCCGTAGCCGTCGGCCGCAGGGCCCATCGGCCGCGCCGCTCCAGCGGCCCCACGCACGCTGCCCCATCCCGCGTGCGGCGTGCCCAAAAGCCAAACCCATCCGCCATCCGCCTCCAAACGGAACGCCAGTGCGACTTGCGAGTGCGATCGCTGGCAGACGTGCGCGTGCGGGCTGTGCCACTGCCGATGATACACGCTGAAAACTTGCCAAGTGACGTGTTTAGCAATTCAGTGATAAAGTGTTTAACGAACCGTGACTGAGGATTTTTTCATTTGTAAAGTAAGTTTTTTTTAAAATTAATGAGTATCAAAATTCTGAAATTAAATTGTGTAGATTTAATTTTGTTTATTTTCTAATCGATAGATTTTAACTGCCTTGTTAGCAGTCAAAACTATCGCCAAAAAAAAAGTAATTGCTAAAAATAATATTTGTAAACAATTTAGGGTAACATTTATGGAGAAAGGTAATGAATATTAATGAATATATATTTTATTAATAACAAGCGTCGATAATATCAAAACGTTATTTTGTGCTAATTTATAATATTAGCATAGTACGGATATAATAATAATGAATAAGTATTAATAAATCATAATTTTGCCAATAATATATAAAATATTTATGATAAACTACCTAATCAATAATCATAATATTATTGAATAATAAAATTGTAAATGCTCATAAATATTCTTTAGTTAAATCTCTCTTTCCGCGTTTAGAGAATGTGCAGCTCTACATAGGTACTCTCCTCTACTACTAGCTCTACATAGTTCAAGTTTTTTTTAAAATTTAAAATAGTACAGTAGTACTTCTAGTAGTAGTAGTAGTAGTTAATATAGGTAATATATTCATTGTAATTTCATATTTTAACTCATTTACACATAACTTTAGTAATGCGTTCGTGACGTAAGTTGTGTCGTGATGAATCGTGGAATAAATCATAACGCCAAGAACGCTAAGTTGTGTAGCGTGCGCTTCTCACCGTAGACCGTCCCGGCTCGATGCTCACTCTCCGAAACGAAACAACCTCTCATTAAGGCAGCCAACGAACCCACAACTGAATAAATGAATTAAATAAAAACTGTCTCATGTAGTGTTAATTACGAGTATGTCTTTCAACAAATATGTATTCCAAGTTTCAACTATTTATCATTTCGTAATCTAGTAATTATAATTTGTAACAGAATTATGATTCAAGATTTAAGTAAGCGAGAATTACGTGGCGGCTAGCATCTGACATTACGAGCGGGATTAGCAGAGCTACCATCAACGAATTACAGGCCTTAGGGGCTAGGCTAGTCTAGGTAGCAATATTATGGTAAAGCGCTTAGGGCGCACTGGATAAAGATAGAGGGCATCGTGGCGTGGCTCCGGCCCGAGCAACGTGACTGGGTGGAAAAAAACACCAATGTAATGATCTTCCAGTATAAGTGAACAGAGATGATGACAATCACATTCGGGTCACGTTCAGTTGTCAGAACCAGCAGTTTATCGAAATACAGGACTTTCACTCTCGGTCTTATTCCAGCAGTGTGATATAATTCCAAATAAAATATGCGATAGCATAGTCCATATAGTCAGTAGGTGTGCTTCATACTGAATGAGCATACAGCATTACGAAATAATATTCAATATCAAAAAGCTAAGCTACAATTCCTTTTATGAATTGTCGAAGATATCTGTTTTGCGTTTAATCTGTGCGATCCAATAATTACAGCTGTTTACATGCTGTTCAGGCATAATACTGAAATCTCATATTTTATTTAATTGCAAAATAATTATCGTAGTCTGAAAAATAATATCTTTAGATTTTAAATTTAGCTACTCTAACTACTAGTAGGTAAGAATAAGAATTATATCAAACTCGTAAAATAAAAAGTGTCAAGTGAAATCATTCAGCATTCTTTGTGTTTAAAATCTGCTTGAAAAATGTCTCAGCCCTCAGGAGTCGTAAATATACTTGAAAACAGATTTAAAAGTTATGTTTATCATGTACTCTGTTAGCCTCCTATCTACCAAACAAACAATATTCTTACCGACATCACCGAAAAAACGAACAAATGAATTAGCGAAAAAATATAAAAAAAGTTAAGCCAAAACAATTAACAAGCTTAAGACGATTTCAGCAGAACTGAAGAATTCTTTGTTGTTATACTGTTATGATAAGAGTACCTACTGAAACTCGTAATATAAAAGCCTGCCTGAACAATATTGAAGATACAGAGTACAGAGTTTCATTTACTGTATGTCATAAAGATGCAATCTAGCAGTTAGAGACGTCCGACGCCCACAGACATCCGGATCAAATGTTATGCAGATGAGCCCTTCTTCTTCCTATCAATGGGTCATCAGAAACTCACAAACCGCACGAAACGTCTGTCACGTCACTTTACGCCTGTATTATGTGAGCGAGAGATACCATCCCGGTCGTGCCCGCCCAAGTCGGCTGCAATGCAGTGTGGCACTACCTCTTACTATATTTTTTTTGAGCTAGAGATTTGTACATAATATTACAAAATAGAATAGTGTAACGGCTCAAATCTTTCGCGTCGCTACTCGCGGCTAACTTCAGGCCGAGTCCGTTGATGCGGCGGTGGTGATGATTGAAACGCGTGTTAGGGAAAGTGCGCACGCGCTCTTCGCTATTACTATATACTTCTGTTTTTGTGGTGTTTTCTCGTGTTCCCGTGGAGCGTGTCCGGCGGTCTATTATTAACATACATTTGCGTACTTCACACGTGTTATTAAAAATCGCCATGATTTCTTCTTATTTACATATTACTGTTGAGGGATTGTAATAATTGAATAGGTGATGTAAGAGCCATCGTTTGGGCGGTGGACATGCGCTTCAACCCGCCACTTTCGATAACATCTTCACCAACTTACCATACTTTTATTTCTTTGATTACTTTTTTCTATCGCGGAAGAAGGAAAGATAAGTAGTATAGTTGACGTATATATATACCCGAATACTCAAACGCAACTCAAATTTTGGAGCCGCTTACATTTTCATTACATATGGATTTTGATTACTTAGTGGTTTGAGGAGTTCCCAAATAAAGTGACGTTTGAGAATTCGGGAGGTAATAAGCTAGTATAATATGCTAGGCAGAAGTCTCATAGATGACCACTGTTTGAACTATGAACTATCAGCCACTTACGGCCGACCGTTCCCACCTACTATTACTGAGGTCTTTCTGATGTCTGGGATTCGAACCTGTACATGTATAGAACATCTAACTGTTCTACACACACTACACTGGACAGCCATAACATCTTTTTCCCGTTTAATTTAATAACTTTTAATATAAACGGTTTGTCTAGTTTATTAACTGCGAGCCTCTAAAGTGTAATATAATGAGTTTAAATGTCTGTCAAATGATAAACGATCTTGTTTGCCGCCACTCGGTAAACGTTAAACGGCTATACGGATTCAAATTGAATCTTAGAGGTCCACGAACAGTTATCAAGTGGGTGTACACTTCACCTAGATAAATAACATAACTGTAAGTCATTATCGGCTGCTCTGGTCCATACTCGTACCAATGTTGATTGTCGAGAGCAAAATACCGGGAAAGAACGTCCACAGATGGCTCTACGACATGGAGTATTCTTAGCGTCGCCGAAATTAAAAGATTCCAACTCAACTCCGCTACTGCTGTGATCCTTATCAGGGATCCGGCTCGGATTTCCTTCCTAAAATACATTAAAATAACGCTCGTAGCCCGGGGAGAGTTCCTGCCACCGACATACGCACTAACGGGTCCATATTTATCGTTATTTAGGTACTCTGAATTATGACCAAAATAGCGCGTGTAAATTTTTAAAAGCTGTGCTTTAGGATTGCACTTTTTTATATTTGAAGAGCTAAATTTGAGCTTTAGTATTATCGATACGAAATTCGAATGATGCATCCTTTTTACCTCCGAGGTATAGGTCCCCCGGGTGATCATCAGTATTGAATGTGTCTATGACCAAATAAGGAGCAGCCTCCTCTATCAGCCGGGTCGTTTATTACATCACAGATGCTATTAATGCGTTTCCGACCCTCAGGGGGTCCAACCTATAACTTATGATTAACAACGAGATAAAACAAAAAAGGTCACTCGCTATAAACGTTACGCTACATGCAAAGGGTACTTTATTTTCTAATTTGTTTTTTTTTTCAATATTCTAATTTAAAATCATTTATTAATTTATCTAATTATTATTTCATTGTTCATGATTATAAATTATAAACGTGGAAGTAACCTACCTACATCTAAAATCTCAATAACATTTCGATAAAATTTGGCAAACGGTTAGATTATGTTTTGAGGAAACTTCAAATCAATTTGAAAATATTATTATAGACCTTATAGATATAAATCTCAGCCCGGGCCGCGAGAAACAAGTAGTTATATGCTATAGTTATACTTCGCGAGAACAATTACCTTATGTCCTGCGGCGCGGCGTGCGAATTACTTTTAAACTTATTCTCAGTATTAATTATCACAGTTACACGCATCATTTTAACTAGCTTGTAGATTTTTATCAGGTTTTGTCTATATTTGTTCTGTATTGGCACAGTACAAATCTCTATGTTTCCTACCTACTCGTAGTTGTCTGAATACGGATCCCCTGGGCGCCTGTGGCACATGGCTCGAACCTGTTATCGATCCCATATTATCGCAAATATTATCTTGTGCTATCTTCAATAATTCATCTTCTCAATGGATAAACAACTCTTACATAAAATTTCACTTTCACTTATTGAGGGTATCTTCGTGGATTGAATTTGCTATTTTGTTAGATGGTATTCCCGAGTATCTATTGTTTGTTTACGTGTTTAGGTTCTAGTGTAATCTAACTGGGAATTCATTGAAAGTAGGACTAATACTCGTATTCTGTTAATTTTGTTTGTCCTTCATCATTTTTTATCCACCATTTGAACTTTTAAATTATGTAGTAACAAAACAGTGCTTATTAATGATTAGTATGTACATAATAAGAGACTCTGATTCCGCAGACAAACTGTGCAAACAGTTTTGCGTGACCACTTTATAACCCCATAAATTATACTGTAAGTGTTATAATAAATAATAATAAAAAAAACAATTTATCCTCATCAGCGAGTTACATAACAGGATTGGCCAGCCAGCTCAGCCCACCACTGGATCTGGAAATGATTAGTTTTTGAATCGTGTGTTTATTGCCTTCAGTGGCAGTGGATCAGCGTTGAACCTTGGACTGGTGGATTTCTTTCCGTTATCTGCCTATAGTCCTTTCACCCCTGTAATCCACCGCTACAACAGCAGCGTGTGTTCTAATGTTTAAATGTTAATGAGAGAGCTCCCCGTGTGTAATTGTGATTACAGATGCCATACAATACATGCTTTTGATCCCACGAATTAATTAACAAATCAAATGCTCATAAATAATGTCTAAACTTTAAAGTTATTCGTTTACTCTTATTATTCTAGATTTACTTTTTAATATATTCAAAATAAATACGGATCCCGAAATGTATTTATGTACGCTATAGCTTCAGAACCGCTGCACCAAATAAGAATATTCTTTTTTTTATTTTTTGGTTATCATCAGGACAAGGTTTGCATGAAAGTAAATTATGTTGATGACGCTAAGCATTTTTAGATGCCAACGTTTGCTGCTAAATAACATTTTGTTAGAGTAACAAAGGTTTAATAATACGAGATACCGCGTTTATTTAGGGGTTCTGTAGAAGGCGATATCCATATTTTTCGACATATTGAAAATTACCACTTACAGCAATTACAAGGCTCGCGTATAGAGATTGCACTAGGAACCAACAATAATAATTATATAAATTAACATCGTACGTTGTATGTAATGTTCGGTAGCGCAGTTTCGTGATCCATTGCGTTGTTGCGATCTGATTTATCTAAACGTGAGAGTGGAAAATGACGCAAACCCGACACCACAATGATGCGCGGGCGCACGCGATGCGATTATGGAGCCCTTCTCAGCCGTCGGGACTCTGGGAGTGTTTCTTTGCTTTATCGTTTATTGTGCAACGAAAAACGTTGGTATTTTTAAAATACTTTCAATGGTCTCCGGAATACTTTAATAAATTATTCAGTGTCGTTTCCTCCGGCCTCGTTTGGGCCCCGGGCAATTATTTGGACAGGCGGCGGCCGGCGGGCTCGGATTCCTCCCGTTAAAGCTAAAGTTTATGGATAGACTTGCCTCACTTCTTTATTATTTCCTTATTTTAAATAAAGGCCTTAAGCTTATTTCAGAATTTTTGTTTAAAGTTGTAATGTAGGTGAGAGGTGTAGGCGTGTGTACGGTTCGGGTGCCGGTATAATACTCTTTATTGAATGAATACATCTTATATACTAATTACATACATGTCAGGGCACTACATTTCCCTTCCTAAAATTAAAAAAAACTTAAATATATTTTATAGTTTTTTTTTGTTACAATAGGTATTAATTTCTAATGTTTTGATAACATATTTTTATAATAACAATAGCACAACAATAACAATGACAAATGATAATAATAATTTTAACATTCGATAATATTACAAATATAATATGAACAGAACAAACATTTTATAACTTGGATAATAATTATTTATAGTATGTTATAGAATGACAACTTAGGAGGTCGTAATGAGATGAGAGTTTGTTTATTAATTCCATACCTAAAAGGTAACGATATCAAATACATCGGGCCAACGATAAGTAATAACAATGTTTCAAATAACTTAGCTATTTAAGGTTCTCGGTACTAACTGATATTACAACTCACTTATAACATTCATCATCATCATTTGTATCAATCACTTTTACATAGTCATTTTTGTATCTATTTACATAAGTGAATTATACATATTTGGATCTTTTTTATTTACTTCTCCCCCTACTAAGTTCCTACTTTATTTCATCATCAGTATCATCATTATTCTCATCAATACTTTATTTATTCTCCATTAATTCCTACTCTCCTGCCATATCTTTTTATTGGGTTTCACATATTTTAACCCTAACTTTATATCTTTATCTTTTATTCCTTTATTTTATTTCTCAACCTATACAGGCGACATATACTAACTTCATTTATTCATTTTATTTTCTTACTTTTCCTTTTCACTTTACATTTTATTTATTTATTCTTCGTCGCATATTCTCTATAAATACATTATTACACTCCCCTTTTACATAACTTGTGGTTATCATTTAAGTCTCTTTAGACTCCAACATATCTCACGGAGGAAAGCTCGTTCACACCATGATCGAATGGAAGGATTTAACACACAATTATAGACATTTTAAATGTCTTCTATCTTCTATATTAACATTTCTATCAATGTCTCCTCTTTTATTTCTTTTTTATACCTTTCTACTTATTCTCAAAATAATCCTCAAAACTCTCACGAAAACGTCTCGCGTTTGACATGATCAAGTATGTGGACTATACGTCATAAAAAAAATCTTCTAAAAACTCGTCTCTTTTACTTTAATACAATTGTTAGCATTTCCACTCGACTGACGGGTGATCAGACCGTTCATCCAAGGAAGTGTATATCATTTTTGTCAATTCATTGTTTCCTACTTTTATTCCTAACCCATTATTTGTCGTAATAATGCGTTTGCAGCCACATTATTCGTAAATCTAGCCAACTCTTTTTTAATCATAGCTACTTTCCATTTTCATGTCAATCCGGTTAAATACGTAATTAATCTACTTAATTTTCTAAATCAAGAAAACTATGAATGTTATAAATTCATTGAACCTAAATTATTTATCTAAATCATAATTAATTTATTCTTATTTATTCAATCAATTCCATAATTTTCTATTTAATTAACGACATGAGAAAAAAAAAAACATCTATATTATTTTATATCAATGACCAGCAAGTATCCAACACAAGAATGTACTACGTTGCAGTTTATATTATTGTTAAAAAAATATACATGAGATATTTTATATCAATACAATATGAATATAAACTGACAAAATGTTGATGACATTTTTTTTAGAAATACTTCAATTATTATAATAGATTATAATATTATGCCTCCTAAACAATTTAAAAATAAGTAATTTATTTATTTTATTTCACAAAATTATTTTTAAAACCATAATAGAAAAAAAAATATACCCAATGTTTGATCAACTTAAGAAGGTAATGGATGGGCCAACTTCTTTCGGTAGACAGCTTATTTTGCTCTGATATCTCCCGGCACCTTTCCTCTGGATTCCTTGGACAGTAACATCTCCCGGCAGCTTTCCTTTGGATTCCTTGGACAGCAATATCTCCCGGCGCCTTTCCTCTGGATTCCTTGGACATCATTTCTTTTTTCCCTGCATCTCTTTGTTATTCATTTTTTATTTCTTTTTACTTCTTATACTTTAACAATTATTTTTTTTATTTTTCTTTCTTCAATTTTATTCAAAATATATTATTTTTATTTTTTTCTATTTCTCCTTTTTTGTTTCAATTTAAAATTCTTAATTCTTTGTCATTTGTCATTGTTATATATTTTTATCTTCTTACTTAAATATTTTATATTATGTTCATATTTTAATTTTCTATAGTTTTATTATTTTATATATTTTAATTATATTATTATTTATTCTCTAACGGCTCAGCGCTGCCGCAAGGCAGCACTGGCAGGGTCGCCATGTAATGTAGGAGAGAGGTGGATGGCGTGTGTACGGTTCGGGTGCCGGTATAATACTCTTTATTAAATCACACAATACAATATATCTTATATACTAATACATATATGTCAGGGCACTACAAAACATATTAATGAACAAATATATTAATGAACAAAGGATTTTAAATGAACACAATTATTTTCATAAGTAAAACTATTTTAAACATGGTTTCAAATAGTTTTTTTTTATTCCATTAACAAACTTTCTTAATATGAGATTACTGACTTAATTAGCGTGTAGGTAACAGCTATGAGTATCAAAAACTAATGAGATTTATGTTACGTCCATCGACCCCACACCGTCTACCTCACTTTGATATCATCATCACTACATATTATAAAACAAAGTCGCTTTTTCTGTCCCTATATCCCTTTGTACGCTTAAATCTTTATAACTACGCAACGGATTTTGATGCGGTTTTCTTTAATGGATAGGACAATTCAAGAGGAAGGTTTATGTATATAATTTATTAAGTTTTTATATACATTGGCTAAGATATAACAATAATTGTTGGAGGTGTCGGAAAAAAATTGGCCGTCTGGGAGTTTCCAACGAAAACGCTGCCTAAACCCTTTGAGATGTAACAAAATAATGTATGGTGGAATTGTGTATCTTAAATAGGTCTATAAAAAAGTCCGCGATGGCATATGTCTATCTCTTAGGGATATCATACTATATCCATTTAATACTTTAAAAAATGGACAATTATAACGCGATAATTTGAAAGTTATTTACACAAATACGGTATGAATCCTTATCATTTTAAATCAGTTGATTAGCTGGAGCACTTAATGAAGATTATTTTTCCCCTTTACATCATGCAAATTAAATGAATACTTTCGAAGATATGGCAATATCAAAATAATACGCAAGAAAATAAATCGCGTTGCCGTGATTTGAGAGGGCAGTGTAATATACAGTAATAGTATCCTAAATAGTACTTAAATATGCATGCAGAAAGTCTGCGAAGGAATATAATATCTTTATATTCAAGATACCATATTATATCCGTTTTAATACAAAAACTTCGTCATTATTGAAATGGAAAATGATCGTCATCAAACATGATACATCTGTAAACCTAAGTTCACGCGGGCGAAGCTGCGGGTAACAGCTAGTAATAATATAAAAGGAAACTAACAATCATCGACCATTCATTAAAAGACAACTACACCCTAAAAGTGTCAGGTGGGGACTGGGGTTCATCGCTACACTGCCCTAATAAGGAAGGCCCATCAATAACAAGGCAGTCATTACACTGCTGCCTGGCCGACCTGCCGAAACACTGTAGGTGTGCGAGCGCAGCCCACCACCAACAAATACCACTATACACAACAACCAAACCCACACGGTATTATCGTCTATTTAAACTAAGTTATTTTCTAGCGGTTTTAGTCCCTCTAAACGCTAAATAACGATATTCTAGAAAGTAAGTCTAAGCACAGTAAGGGGCTTTTCAACAATTAGGCCATAATATCTAATAAATAATTTTTGATTTCAACAGTACATTACGGAGTTTAGAACATTCAAATAAACATACTTTACATATTCGAGATTTTCAAAACACACGAAGCGCTCTACAAATATTTTTTGTGTTAACCAACTAAAAAAAAAACAAGACATTTAACGATTTTAGTTATTTGATTACGTCAATCATAAAAAATGGGTTGTACTGAGCAAATACAAGTTGAGAGGCTGTAGTTTATCTAAGCTTTTGCTAAATGAAAACTTATCTTATTGATAGTTACTATAGTTTCCTGTGTTAAATGTGTAGGCAATCTTTACAACTGCCAACACATTAAGATTAGTTAATGGCCTGTTCCCGTTGGAACATTGTGAGTAGACAGGTGGTCCACGACAGCTTGTTAGACGAGATAGCCTCACACGGGACTCCGAGCGGCCGTTACTGCCAGCTGGTGGGCAGTGCGATGCCGGAGCCGTCATATTGACTGCCCTTCACCTCTAGTACCTGACCTATTAGTTAAATAATCTATCAATAAATGATCTAGGTTTAGGGTTCAATAAACCCTATTCCGTCTTGATTTCAGTTCCAACTAAGAGACCATTAACTTAAATTTTTATTGAGTTGTAGAACTCCGTATCTGTTCTAGGTAAACTGGATTTTTTGGTTTAATATATTTGAAATATATTTTCAGCCCCAATTGGAATATATTAGTATAATACCTAAACTAAATGTTACGTGTATTATTGCGAAACCTTGACAATTTTTTGTTATTGTTTTCCAATTACCATGAGTATGTAATATTACCTATTATTTTTTTTATTATAAAGATCTTTGATAAAAAATCCAAAAGTGTATGAACCATTAATATAATTATTCTACGCCACACAACATTATGAGTTAAAAAATATGCCAAATGTATCATAGGGGACTTAATTTTGGATAGGACTGATAATGATGATGGTGAACCGTAGGTGGTGGTGACCAGCAACAGGTTCTCCCGTCGGCCCGCGCCATAACGAGCGGTCTTCGGTGGCCACTGCCCTAATACGCGGTGTATGGCCATTGTCGTCGGGATGTTGTGCGATACCGACCAGCCCTAATTGACAACACGGCCAGTGACCATTAAAATTAAACACCCGATTGTTCAATGTTATTGATTTACAACACATATCTTCAAAGATAGATACGGGCAGTCGTCCAGACACATTGATCTAAGCGTAACACGATATTTTATATAATATAACGAGTAAATCTTTTTATAAAATGTATTTACATATTATAAAAGTTTAAGTAAATGTATTTCATTTTGCGTTATAAAATAATTTTAACTTAGAATTTATAATGAATTACATAATAATAAGTATATTACTACAATATCACAATGAATAATATTAAAAATTAAAATGCACGAATAAAATGAATATTTGACAGACCGGCTGAATGATGGTCTTGTGGTCAGAGTCCATGGATCTGAATGGGTTTCGCAGATTCAAAAACGGCAAAGTTTTCAGATAATACGTCAATTATACCGGTATAATTTTACCAGCCTGTTTGCCATAATGCAGACGGATCGAACAGTTTGCCGCCTATTTGCCGCGCGTTGAATTCTTTCGTTCCAAATTTAAATTAACCGTAGATATATTTTGTTTAGAACCGTTGGACGTTGGTTTAAAAGAAAACACATTAGTTTTAATTATTTCCTGTGGGGTGTAGATTATACAATTATAAAAAATATATGTCAACGGTGAACGGATGGCCATAATAAGTGCATATTAATACAAAGAAGTGTAATGAAATCGAAATTAATACATTAGAGGGAATATAAATTAGTTGCTTATTTTATAGAAATATGTATTTGTAAAATGAATGTTAGTTTTGTTCAGATTCTTGTTTCTGTTACAATAGTAGCAAAAATACATAATAAATAAGATTATTTTCATAAACCTAAGTTTAAGTAAAAAAAATATATACACAAAGTATATTTATTGCAACTTCGACATACTTTATATTAAAACAAATTACTTTGCACCTCTATCTATATTCCCAACATTCTTCGAGTTACCCCATCGGTGTTACGTTTCACATGACTTACCCCATTCTACATGATCTTTGGAATTAATTATACTTACCCTTAATAAAAAACCCTTCACAATAGTGAAAGGTAGTAATTATAAGACTAGGCATAATGAAATAATTATAGTTGCCCGCTCGTATGTTCCATCATTCTAATGTTAAAAGAGATCGTTTATGAATAGACTTTTTGTCTATGGTAGCTTTATTCTCAATTTCAACCATATTATTAGAAGAATACGTTTGAATATGATGAGAGCATTACAAAATCACGGACCCTTTAATGGATGCGTTCGATTTTATCATAGTAATTATCTTTTTACGGACGTTTATAAATTGACGTCAAATCTGTAACGGTTTTTTAATATTCGGTTGTAATAAAAAAAGAATTAGATCATCCGCGTGGACCGTTTACCGTTTAACGAAGGTTTAACGTTTTAGGACTGATAGAGTCATGATGTAGAGCTATGACCTAATTATATCTTCAGTGTACCAGAATTCACTTAGAAGTATCCGATAGACACATTGTTATCAGTTAGGCGAATTAAAAGTTTATAATTTATAAAGAATAGAATAGTACATACTATGTAAAAATATTATATGTACCCCGCATCGATTTTCGAACTATTCTAAGCACAATACCCTTGAGTTAACGAGTCACGGCGTTATTTGTTAATTTATAACGGAAAGCTTGTACCTGTGACGAATGTACAATGGCGCGGGAACAATGGCTTATGGTGGCGCTCGGGAGCTGCGCCCGCGCAACCATTGGCAATCGCACCTCAATCGACGACCCTCGACTTTTTATTGTTACTGACAATGATTCGTTGATCAACGGCGGTTGGTCTAACGATGACTGCACGTATTCTAACATCTGTCCGTAATAAATGTCATAGAGGTTTTAATTATTTCAGGAAAATAAATGGCGATTTTATTAATGTTGTGATATCTGAGAAATAAGCACGTGGAACCAACGCAGAACACGCAAGCCAATAGTGAAGCAAATGAAGAATACCTATGTCTTTGATAATAATAGAAAGCATACGTCCAAGATTCCAGATTATAATACCGTATTGATATAGTTAGAATCAGGCCACGGCAGGCGGCGGGCGGCGGGCGGCGGGCCACCAGCCACTCACCATGCAGACCATTCACCATAATTAACAAGACCTCTAATATCATATAAGTACGATTTCTAGTGACTGGAATTTATGACTACCCCATTTAACAACAGGAAGTAAACGAAGATGCCGCTGGTAAAATACAACGAAATATGCTTGTGATGTTAATGAAGTTATTATTATAACTATCTATTCTTTTCTTATACTGTATTTTAAATATATATAATACAAAACGTAGCAATACAAGGTATTTTTAAAGTAGGCGCAGTCCGTATACTCGGTCTCTTCATGATCCTGTGAGTGACACCGCCTACCTATCTTAGTTACGTGGACGGTAGATAGTGGATCCAGCCTTGATTGATATTTGATAGTTTACAGTATTTTAAACAATGGTGAAATGGACTATAATTTAAAAAAAAAAACGATATGTTTGGAATTCTAATTACATATTATTTCGGTATCATTTTTTTCTGTATTGAAAGATAAACAACCTAATAATTATAATACAAAATATACCTACACTTAGACTTATAATATGTTCGATTTGATTTATACAAACTGCATTCACGATAGAAGATCCTTAATAGCGACAATGAAGGCTAATTTTTTTATTTTTTACTGTTCAGTATATTTATACATATACTCAGAATGTACTCTTCTATATCCGCATGGTCTATGGTCTACACGGCGGGTGAACTTGTCTCCGCGTCTCGTCGCACATGTTTATGGCCTGCGAGGGGATGCGCCGGGGTTGGGGTTTGATGCCCGATCACAATGTGATCCACTTTTAATGTTTCCGCCACCGTTGCACAGCGGACTGCAGCATTATGTTGTACAATCAGAAATGTAACAATAACATTATATTGTACCGATCATTTTGAACATTGACAAACGCATGTAGAGAGTTAGAATCAGTATTTTCATAAAGCTGGTATTGTTTAGAATAGCTCAGCTATGCCTAGCCGAAATAAAGTTATATCCTATTTCAAAGATAGCTCCTTACCAGAACACAAAGAAAGCTGAGAACATTAACAGAAAATAAAGAGTGCGGACTTATGAACAAAGATCTAATTGAAGATTATTGAACATTTTAAAAACGTACTTTTGGTGTCTTCGTCTTGCGACACCTCCACCGTTTCCGCTGTGGGAGTCTGGCACTAGTGTAGTTAACACTTAAAGGAGACGGTCCATTTCTGGTGTAGTCCTTGTACAGTATACTATAAATAAAGAAAAAATACACAAATTTCATTAAAAATAAAATAAATTAGTTTATCGTAATAAGTTACGCGCAAAAATTTAAAATTTTTATCAAGCTTTTCAAATATTAGCTATTCCACACAAAGTTACCGGCTATTACTAAAAAGTTAAACGTCATTTTTGACGATCGATATTTTGACGACTTGGACTTTTTATTTGGACATGGATTTATTGCCAAACGCCAAAGAAAATATCCATACGCCATTGTTATATCACGTAGTGCTGCATATCTTGGAAATATTAAATTATGCTTCCGCTGAAATCGAAAAGAATTTATGGATTTGAACAAATTAAAACTCTTTGAATATTTATTTTCCTTCATATCATTAGGTGTACAAAAGTAGACCAAGGTCCCATACAATTTTGGACCTTCTCCTTTATCAGAGATCATGCTCTATATACTCTATAGTCTATAATGAACGCGTACGTGATATAGAGTACAATACTCTTCTAGAGTCTATCATCAATCACTTGAGGTGTCTATAACAACATAGTGAGTCCGACATGGACATCTAAACAAAACCCGCCAAAACAATTTTATTATCAAACCTCCCACCTCATACACCGCTAGTCGGCAGACATTGGTCTTTTGATAAATCAAAATATGTTATTAAAACATCAATTTGAATCAATCACAAAGACGTTGATTGAGATCGGCTTACAAAATATAAACTACGATTAATACAATTGATTTCGTTCTAGATATTCAAAATGAAGACAAGCATGAGTTCGACTCGCGCGCTCAGGGTTCCGAAAAATGTGTTAGGTATTGTTTTACATTTTATTATTTACTTATGTTGTGAGACAGCTTCTTGTATTTTGATTCTTTACCAACGGGAAGTACAATAAAAGGTTTTGGTTCGACAGACGGACAACGAAGTAATTCTATGTGTACCGTTTTCTAATTTCGAGGAACGGAATCCTAAAACTTGTTTAAACGTAACGTTAGAGCGCGCATTAAGAAAGTTTAGCTCGAGTTTGATAACCAGCGTGATGCGTGTTCTAAGGGCAGTCCTACCGCGGGGTGCCCTCATCTAAGCCGAATTCGACTACACTCCATCAAATACGTTTCGATCTCGCCGTAAAACAATTTGCATGAAAGCTTATGCGCTCGATCTTCTTAGTCATTACAAAATTCATGATGTGATTATTGACGGACCCAAAATTTAAGATAATAAGGGGGTGATTTCTGTTAATAAGGGTGTAATTTGTGTTGATAAACAATTTTATTGGAACTTTTAATGACCGAGTCAAAATCGTGTGTGTCTGGCTTTTATTAGTATGAGCACTGAGCGGAGTGTCATTGTATGCTGCATTTAGTGTAAGTATTTTTAGACTTTTTTGCGAAGTCGCTTCGTGCGTAAGTGCCCTTACTCTTACACGCGTAGGGATGTGGAGACGCCACCGCTTTTTGTACGGAACAAGACAAAAGAGTTTTAGGTCAGGACGCCTCGCGCTCGGCGCAGCTCGAATAAAGTAGCCTACTTTGGATCTGCTATTGTAGAAGTTATTTTGTAGTCATTTCAAAACACTACGAGCTTTCAATTTGTCAAACGTCTGCGGTTAGAAACTATTAAATTACCCTGGTACCCTGGTAAATATTAAATATGATAAGAAGGTATGGTATAAATGCTCAATACTTCTTAAGGCTTACAGTTTTTTCGATTTTTTATGACACACTAGTGACTAGAGGAAAGGATATTTCTCCCAAAGTTAGTAAATATTCTAAATACTTGACTTATTAGTATAACCGTAATTACCCAATCATATTCATATTAGTTATTGATATCTCCTCAGTTATATTTTGCTGAAGAAGCTGGTTGTGTTACACATCGGACAGTACATTTAGTATGTGACCGCGGCGCTGAGATACATCAAAAAGATTAGGGAATACTCCATCTTAATGGGCTGTACCATGAACCGGTCGCGTACGGACCGAGGTTCGGATTAACATTCCTGGACGTTTCTCGCATCGAATATCTCACACAATTACGACGATATCAATCTCTAGTAGCGAATGGGCTGATGTACTCACTGCTTCTTTCTTCTAGTATTAGGTCTTTCATGAATGTTCCTTTTATGTTTTTTTCTGTAGAATGTTAAGGTCGGGAATGTTAAAATCAAAATAGACCGCTATAACTTTTAGAGTCGGTAAATAGAAACGCGTTATTG
The DNA here is from genome assembly GCA_905333005.2 of Lycaena phlaeas. NCBI lineage: Eukaryota > Metazoa > Arthropoda > Insecta > Lepidoptera > Lycaenidae > Lycaena > Lycaena phlaeas. Next base: position 17,824,061 of record HG995172.1, on the reverse strand, counting down.
TTTAATAATAATAATAATAAAGATTTATTTGACTCCTCCAAGGTAAATCGCTTCTGCATCGCTGGATGTAGTCAGCCAACATCCGTCAGCTGCGGCGTCTCTACTATTGCGTCTGACCTGTGTTGGACCTGTCTATTTTATGGCCTCATTGTCCATCTGTTGTCCCTTCATCAGCGAATGTTAGTATTGAACTGTGAAGTGACAAAATAAATTTTCTTTACGCCTTTTATTAAATTGCACAGTACCTAACATCTATTAAGGTAGAGTCATTCAGTCAAATAGACGGCTTCAAACTAAAGGCGTTATTGTTTTAGCGCAAACAGGTCGTTGTCGAGGTGTTAAGAGTGGTGTCGACTTTTTGGAGTGTGCTCACAAACTGATACAACTCAATAATAGTATTTATCTAATACAAGTCAATAACAGCATTTATCTAATACGAGTCAATATTCGTTAACAGTATTTATCCAACAATTTGTTAAGAGTCGAGTTTGTTTATTATACTTATTTGCAATTAAGGCTGTAAAAACTTTGCAAAAAATTTTAATATGTACTAATATTTTTAATATGTAATTAATTATTAAGCTTTATGCTTCCTCTGTATTGAATTGTCATACAATATACATAATTATTTATTAAAAATAAAATTGCAATAGTATATCAGTTAACATGATAATATCTTTCTTTTTACTGAATGCTCAACAGTAGGCAGGAATTATATTCTTCATATTCCATTTAAATGTTACGTGTCTTAACCTAAACCCACGTTAGTAAAATGATAAAAATCCATTACTGCATTAGCGAATGCATGCCCGGACTCCGGAGTGCTCTCGACTTAGCGTTTTAAAAGCGCGGACGTACAAGTCATAATTAAAACTCGGGCTATGTTTTAAGAATAATTTTATTACAAAGGTAAAATCCTTTACTTTGCCCGACTCCAAAAATAGAGCGCTCTTAGTAATAGTAGTATGGAAAAAGCATCTTTTGGCAACCTATAATGTAAAAAACACGTATTATTCTTAAGCTTCCTGTTATTCTGTGGGAATGTCATAACAATTTGACTCACTTTTTTATAATTTGATATAGTTTATATAAATACTCTCGACTGAATGAGATACAAATAATAATAATGAAGCATTTTAATGCAGGGGTGTTGCGCTCTCGTAACACAAAACCACTCCAAATATGTTAGTTGCGTTTGAATTATGTGTTTGTTTGTTTGCGTGTTTTACTGAGAGGGGTGACGTTTCAGCAAGATGTCGCTCCCCAATTTACCGCCAATTGTTGAGCGACATTGATAAATTATTAAATAGTTAGGTGTATTGCTGCTGCTCACGGCAGCACTGAGCGTTAGTTGAATTAGTAACGCACGCTCGCTACATTTACACCGAAAATCGAATTAAGTTAGTATTTTTTGTTTTAAAACCAAGTGTCAAAAAATGCTACTGACCCTGTATTGGTTTTCGAAAATTGATCGAATTACGAAAAGAGTGTCTTTAAGTCTGTTTTTTTGTTCTAATGTTTAATTTGAGAAATTTATTTTTACATTCTTCAATCCGAGACAATACCTTAAAAAGTTGTTTGTTGGCATACATGTCACAAGAGTCGCGTGTCAGGTCTATGACCACAACACGGGCACTCGTTATGAGCTCGTTACCGCCGAATGCCTGACGTGATAAGCGGAGGGCTTAGCTTCCCTAATTAACACCTCACCGGTTCACTTATCACACCTGCCTGGTGGGGTGATGTCCTGTGCTCGGCCGTGAAGTTCTAGTCGTGATGATGAGCTCTCCCTGTGTCTCCGCCCGCGGTGGTTGGATTAAACCTTTCTATTGTAAAGTGATCGTACTTTAAACTTTTCAAACTAGTACTCGCGGATTAACAGGGTCTCGGCTCCAAAGCTACTCGTAGATGAGGGCCGGCGAATAAAATTCACGAAAATAGTCTGGAAAGCGGCTATTTCCAAAGAGAAGAAAGAAATATTTTTTGTATAAATATCCATTACATTATTTAAACATATTTAGGCATTGTAAAAGGTTCTAAGTAAGGAACTGTAGCAACAGCCTATGATATACAGTTGTATTACAATGCTATCTTATAGGGACGTGTAGCGGACGCACTCGCAGCAGGTGCGGGCCTGGGGCGGCGCGCCGGGCTGCGGGCTCCGGGCTCCGTCGACCGTGACCGCTCCCACGGCCGGGCTCCGACCATAAACAACGGTGTAGAGTGGGTGTAGTAATGATGTACAGCGAGGTCCCCGTCATAGTATTGTAATAACTACAATACTGAGATATTTATCGTACATCTACAGGACTTACGGTTTGTCGTTGATTGAGTTTGTAAAATAATCTCTATCAGCATCCTTCCGCCGATAGAGCTCATACTCTATTCGTAAGAACTTTGGTTAGATATTATATATTGCAGATAGTATTTAGCCTAATAGTTTCTCACGGTTGAGCTTCTAAAACTAGACGAGAAAACGTGAAATGCTGATGATGATGATGATGTAGAGCCACAATCTAGACACATGATCGTAGCAGCGATCACCTTCGTGTTAGAAACGTCGAGTTTCACCACGATTAACTTTTCTTAGAAGAGCCCCCGGCGACCGACAGCGTTTACTTAATGATGTGAGTATGGACAATAGAGGAGCGTAGGGGCTGGGGGGTAACTCGGTGTTTGATTTATGAACCGAGCTTTCGGGCATTACAATTATAGCTAACAATAATCTGAAGTGAAAAATAATCTAATGACGACAGTAAAAAAGTTATTTCTAACTAAATTTTAAGTGGACGCCATTTTGGGGTTTAAAACTAGTGACACTTAACACATAATATAGGAAATTAAATTTCTAGTTTTGTGATAAACATAGATGTTACTGGCAACAAGATAGCATGTAATGAAGTTACTGGAAGCAAGATAGCACCTCACAGCCGTCCACTCGTACAAATATCTCATGCCGGGTCTGGGACGAGCCCTCGGATGAGTAACAGGAGGGAGTGCCGAGCGCCGAGCCCGTGAGGAGGCCGCTCCACCCGGGGCCGCGCCGCCACGCCTGCCACCTGCCGATACCACTATACCACTATACCACTATACCGGGAACGATAGCCTCGATCAAACTAATAATACACCTGAGACTGCAGGCGATGAATCGAATGGTATATTAAATTATATGTACTTAACAACAGGATGGGAATGTGGAGATGATCATTATTAATCCGACCACTATATACAAGTTTATTTATTGCAATAAAACTACTTTCATCATGATCATCATCTCAGCCCATAGCCGGCTGAACATAGGCCTCTCCAATGGTTATCCAGCGCGACCGATCTAGTGACATAACTACTTTAATCGAACATTATTGCGTTTTAGTAAAGAAAAGAAAAAATGTATATTTGTTGATCATTTGTTAAGTCAAGAAGACAATATTACCCGATCTACAAATGTGACCCACAGTTCTCTCAATCGTTTACACGTAATAGACGAGTGAATGAGTGTGTTATACAAGTAAAAGGCGGTAATGAAGTGAGGTAAAAAGCACAAGAGCCGACAATTACTAGTGTAAACTGTCACCTCGGGCAAATAACGCGAGAAACCGCCGGCAAAAACTAGCTCATTACACTTGCACTTTCCGTCGCCTAATGACCATGGAAAGTTATGGAGTCGCGTGGAATCTATCCTTTTATGAGTGCTGAAAGATTACTTCATAATGGTGATGGAATAGGCTTAGCTATAGAGTTTGACCTCTCAGATCCAGTCGGAACTCAGTCGAGTGAAGCCGGTGATGATAATTAGTAAGGTGATAAGCTCGTGAGTTGTGATGATGATGTTTATGTTATCATTCCGTACACATACATACAACCAGACATCCTCAAGTTTCCCGGAGGATATCGATCTCTACCAATTATACCCTTACATGGGCATCGGCATTTCTTAGCACGATTATAATAATATTAACTCAATTCCGGTGTGTACTGGAAAGTCAGTTCACACCTGCTTTTAACTGTCGCAGCGCTGCAGCTGCTGCAGCGGTGTGAACTCTTTTTAAGATTTATGAAGAACATGAGACGATCGATCGTGGATTCTGATTGTCTCGTTGCGCGTTATCTCACTTCTGTTAGAGGCTAGAGCACACACTCTAAGCTCTTGGATTACGTGCTATATGAGATTTTTGAGTGTTTATAATTAAAAATATTAACTTGAAATTTACCTAGATATTAATCTGCTACTGCTGCTAAAATGCTGCTTAACGTGCACTAGCTCTACTCGAGTACTTGAGAATAATTAACAATACAGTTCACCTGCACAGTATATGCACGACTGCGTACATTTTTTTCATAATCTCGTGTGCGTCATGGGTTTTAGCTCGTATGTTAGTCGGATAGGCAAATTGGGCAAACTTGCCACGAATGTTTTTCATTTTCATCAATCATGAGACATTCAATGCTAAGTCTTACGCTCCGTTTCTGAAACGTTGGTCAAAGTGTATGTCAACTAACATGGATGTTAATAGCGATTAACGTACACTTCTAGAGTCAAATTTGGCAGCTTTTCATTGTAGTGGCTGTGTCAACTGACAGGCTGATCAAATCAAGTACTCGTATTTAATCATGCTTATAGCAACTCATTTGACATTTAACAAGAGATTTGACAGTTGATTTGTTAATTATTATTTTGATCAGCCTTTTGGAAACCGGACTTTAGTGGCAATAATTGCACTTGCCTGTTCTGCCTTTCTCTCCGTAACACAGCAAAGCTGTTTTGAGAAACAAGCAAGACGGTGGTACCCGTGCAGCAGCGTGCGAGAGTCAAGAAGCGGGTCGATTATGGACAACCATATTCTCCGGTTTGCTAATCTGGGCTGCGGCCGTCTGATTAATAAATATTCATGAACGAGCCAAGGTTTCCGTGTAATTGCCGCTGGAGCACGCGGGGTATTTTTTACTTTATTGAATGACTCGTAAAAACATAGAATGTTGATAGTTTTTTGTCTGCAGCGTGATATATTTCTACATTACAAAGTAAACGATATCCGCCACCCAAACATAGAACATACAAACATCTCGTAAACAGAGCATTCGCCAAATATAGACTTTATGTCGACAGGAAAAATTAAAACTATTGACAGTTTGTGATATTGGATAATTATTACTGTATACATGTTTATAAATTAGTCCGCGACGTCGCGAATGGTAACTGGAAGCGATCGGAACGCTCAAATCGATTTCTATCGATACATAATCGATCACTTCCTTAGTTTCTTCCTGGATGGTCGCGATTGCTTTTGAAATTGATGTAAGCAAGTTTAATCGATTATTTTTATATTTATAACTTAATCCTATATATATATATATATATATATTTGTGTGTGCGTGCTGAGTTTCTTAGCGCATTAATTCATATTTTTAAGGTTGAGTAATTCGAGGTTTCAAATAATTAGATTAATCATACGGTCCCCATAAGAAAGATGAGTCTTAAAAAACGACAATGCTGCTTTTTGAAATATTCTGAATTTGTAAGCGTTTCTTCCGAACACAGCAATGTTTAAAAAACACTAAAAAAATCATTCAGAATTAGCAACATCTCCCGACGGGAAGGAACCGGTCCCGGGGTCGGTCCGCGCCCAATCTCTTTTTTCTCTACTCTTTTACATAATATCAGTGCGGCTGCGCGGGATTCGCTGGTCTTGTATCATTGTTATAACAAGACGTATTATTAATGTGTACATATGATTCAGTAGTGATCGCATCTAGTAGGTAGAAACACATTGTTAAGGTAATCTTGTTATTCTTGTCCTCCTATTTTTATTACATAGGACATTGGGCTCAGTTTGATTCCAAATCAGGAACAAGATATTTATTTCGTTTGAACAGTACCTAGGTTAATTCCAAACAACATAGATTTCTATGTTTTGTATTTTTGTTTTGTTACATAAATAGCGTTAGATTCTGCGCTATACACATGATGCAACAACCCATGGATAGCTACGTCACCACTGTGACGCGGTGTGACGCAGTGTGATGCGTTGTGATGTAATGCGAGTTTAAAGCGCATCAATCGTCCCGTCGCGTGACGCGGCGATCTGCGTGACAGATGAGCGCGAGCCGCGAGATAAGCCGGGACATGTCACGCCAGGCGCCGCCCGCTAACGGGATGAAATAGAAACGGACCCTGACGGGTGTCAATAAGATAGGGGCGACAGACTTTACAAAAGTCGGCAATAAGATTGATCGCTTGATGTATATTTTATACATCGCAACCTAGTTCGCCAGGGGATTACGTATTACTAACGCATAGATTTAAAAGTAGGTATTTAAATAAAATATTTAAAGGACAATTTTATTTTTCTTAATTTTATTTTACTTTTTATAGATACTTTTACGTATTTGAAGTGTACAAGTAAAGCCTACAAAATAAAGATACTTACTTTGATTGGTTTGCAATTCTTTATGTATATCTAATATCGTTACTCATTGCGATGAAATCTTTGGTGCCAATAAACGAACAAAGACAAGCAGTCGTCAATATTTTTTTAATCAATATTATATACTATAGTTTATTAAGATTGGCCGAAATATAAAAATATGCATTCACTAATGTTGTAGTGTCTCCAAACGAAAGGAAAGACAAAAATTACAAAATCGAAAGGAACACTGTCAAAAACGCCGGATGCCTCTCTTAAACGGATAAGATGTATACGGAAAATACGGTTAGATATGACTGTACTCATAAGGAATTATGTAATTTTATACTAAGTAAAATAAGCATAAATTAAAAATATGTGTAATTTAAATGACGAAGATGTAATTAGTGTTCTTTGCTAGATCTCAGTATTTTTTTGCAAGATATCACCTTCGTACATAACAATGAACTCTATATGAAGTGCCGGCCAGCAGATGAAGTACTCTTCTGTATCGCTCGCGATTACCACCAATCTGATATGAAGGCTGTAGCTGATTACGCCACGCTATCACAACATGCGTGATATCTCGTGATGGTATTTTTCGTGACTACAAGAGATTCATGCCCGTGTTAGCCCATCGACATGACACCACTGAGACCATATCATTACCAAATAACAAGTAACCCGACGCCAGGAGCAGTCCATGACAGACGACCTTCAGGTTTCGATGCAACATGATACGTACCACCGTTCATTGTTGTGAAATAATATGCCAGTTGCATTTTCGGACGAATTCAAATACAGTAGCAAACGTTACAAGAATTTGGCAACTCCTGCTAACGCTGGTAACTCCCTCTACATTTTAACGGTCCAGTAGTCAATCAGTTCACGGATGTCTCCACGTGGCGATGGTCCCTGTAAAATACTAGATGATTTCCTATAAGATGTTAGATAAAAAGTCGTTTAGTACAGTTATTTCCATTCGTAGTTTTAATGTAACCAAAAAAAGGAATGCACATAATGGTGTTCTCTTTTCGAGATTAATACACGGAGCATAGTAACACGCCCCGAGGGAGCAAACAGGTGTGTGTGTCTGTCCGACCGATTTCGGCCATGGCGACCACTTATGACTCCTGGCACAGAATTTAGCGCTGATGCGATCGGAAATGGCTAATATAGCCTATTTTTGCACTGAAACTCCGTGCACACTGAGGGCACGTGAGGACCCCGTTAACAAAGTTGTACGTTAAGGCAGCAGGCGGACGAGCCTTTAACTGGTCACGTCTGGTATCAAGGTCAGCTTTACGCTGAGCCTCGAACTCGCGGACTTTGCTGTCAACCATCCTGCGCCATTCTGGTCGTTGTGCTGCCAAACTTTCCCAACGAGAGGGCTCTATATGACATCTTCTCATGTGTCGCTTTTGGACATCCTTGTACCGGAGGAGGGGTCCGCCTTGATGCCGCTTGCCCGCCACCAGTTCAGAGTAAAAGATGCGCTTCGCCACTCTTTCCTCCGCCATACGAGAGACGTGACCACACCACCGAAGCTGTCGACGCATTAAGTAGGCCTCAATGCCAACAACATTGGCTCGTCGCAGAACTTCAGTATTTCGCACCCTATCAGACCATCTGATCTTCATGATGGAACGAAGACATTTAAGGTGGAAATGATCCAGAGTACGAATGTGACGGCGGTATACACACCATGTCTCAGAAGAGTACAACAGGTTTGGCAGCACAACTGCCATGTATACTGCTATTTTAGTGGCCAGTTTAAGGTCGTGTGAGCAGAAAACCTTGGAAAACAGCTTTCCAAATGCCGCGGCTGCGGAACTGAGCCTACTGTTGATCTCAGCATCAAGGTCACACTTGGATGTTACAGTGTTCCCCAGGTAGCGAAATTTATCCACCTGCTTCAGCACATCGTCACCGAGCTTTATGGTCAGAGTATCGTGACCTTGTGTGTCTAGAGACATAACCTCCGTCTTAGTTACGTTGACCTTCAGGCCAAACTTACGACAGGAGTGGTGAAAGGCAGTCATCAGCCGTTGCAGGCCATCTGGGGATTCTGCCACGAAGCACAAGTCGTCAGCATACATGATCTCAGTGATCAGTGCGTGTGACACTTTAGTGCGAGCCTTAAGTCTAGCCAAATTGAAAAGGCTGCCGTCTGTGCGAAATCGGATGCGAACTCCATGGGAGACACTGTGCGAGACTTCTCTTACTACCACCGCAAAGTATAAGGCGAACAGAGTAGGCGCTAAGACACACCCTTGCTTTACTCCACAGGTAACGGGGAAGAATTCTGTCTGTTCACCGTCTATGTCAACGCAGCATTCCATACCATCGTGCAGGAGTCTGAGTAGTCGCACAAACTTGTCTGTGCATCCGAGTTTACTTAGCACCAACCACAGAGCTTCCCTAGGTACGCTGTCAAAAGCTTTCTCTAAATCGACAAAACAGAGGTACAACTGACAACCTTGTTCTCTGCTCTTTTCTTGAAGTTGACGCACAGAGAAAATCGCTTCGCATGTGCCTCGGTCCGGCTGGAAGCTAAACTGGGTTTCAGGCAGTACCTTTTCAGATAGGTCCCTTAAACGATTCAGGAGAACCCTAGCAAAGACTTTTCCAGGGGCTGAAAGGAGTGAAATACCGCGGTAAGAGTTGCAGTTGGATCGCTCACCCCTGTTCTTGTAGAGTGCAGTTATGCGGGATACTTTGAAGGTATTTGGAACGCGCTCCTCCTCCCACATGCGAACAAACAGTTCGCACATCAACGAATGCAACTCCTCTCCACCGTATTTAATTAGCTCTCCCGGTATTAGGTCAATGCCAGTCGCCCGTTTATTTGCTTGCTGTCTGATGGCAGTTACTACCTCATCACGCAATAGAGGCTTATCCAGCCCAGAAGCAAGAGGAAGTTGAGGCATTAAACCGATACTTTGTAGATCGGCTGATCGATCCACATTTAGCAGAGCATTGAAGTGCTCCGCCCAGCGCTTTAGTACATCCTCCTTGTTTGTCAACAGATGCCTCCCGTCTAGAGACCTTAAAGGCACCTTTGCATTGAAGGATGTACCAGTTAGCTTACGTACCTCATTGTAAAACTCCCCGAGCTGGTTTGTGTCAATGAGCCATTGCATATGCCTAGATTTGTCTTGCCACCATTTGTTTTTCAGATCTCGAGACAGCTTGCGCAATTGGAGGTCACTAACTTTAACAACCGCAACGCTTCCACTTCGCCTTCTGTGCTGTCGCAGGAGATCTCGGTGTTTGTCGAGTGCTGTCCGCAGGACCTCGTCATTTACATCAAACCAATCTTCGTTGCGACGGCATTTACTGCCCAGTGCAATTGCAGCGGCATCCGTGATATGAGATGACAAAGTCCCCCAAGCAGAATCAACATCACCTACCTCGTTAACTGAAGACAGCTTTTCCGACAGAGCTTCAACGTATTTCATCTTCACTGCGGGGTCTTTTAGCTTTTCAATGTTCAGCGAACATAGCTTTTTTAATGATCTCCGTGGACGTCGAATGCTGATTCGCAGCTTAGTGACAATAAGTCGGTGGTCTGACCAACAGTGCGCACCGCGCATGACGCGGGTGATCTGAACCTGCCTGAAATCCTTTTGGCTCACAATCGCATAATCGATTAGATGCCAGTGTTTGGATCTTGGATGCATCCAAGTGGTCTTGTACTTGGCGGCAAGTCTAAACATCGTATTTGTAATCGCCAGATCGTATTGAGCACAAAGACTGAGTAGCAACTGGCCATTGCTGTTCATGTTGCCCACTCCATGTTTACCTAAGACTCCAGGCCAAGCTTCAAAGTCTCGACCAACTCTGGCATTGAAATCGCCTAGCAATAAAATCTGCTCCTTGGCGTTTATGCTGTCGAGGCAAAAAGCTAATTCCTCATAAAATTCGTCTTTAATGTCATCAGACTTGTCTAGCGTTGGAGCATAAACACTGATGACATTAAGGAAGTTGTCTTTTTCCAGGTGAAGGCGCAGTGTGGTAACACGGTGTGATATATGTACAGGGTACTCCTGTAATCGCTGAGCTATATGATTTTTGACGGCAAATCCCACACCTGATCGTCGAGCTTCGGAGGCAGCGGTACCTTTCCAGAAGAATGTGTAGCCGCCACCTACTTCCACCAGTTCTCCCTCATCGGGAAGATGTGTCTCGCTGAGAGCAGCCACATCCACATTATAGCGATGAAGTTCCCGAGCTACTATAGCGGTCTTACGTTCCGGGCAGGCGTTGCCATCTCGATCAAGAAGCGTTCTCACGTTCCACGCGCCAAATGTCATGAAAGGTGTTCTTTTAAAATTTTCTTTTTGATTTCGACCACAAATTGAGTGATGCGATGATAGCTGTGGTTACTACCATCCGCCAAGTCGGGACGAGCATTTTTTTAGGGCACCTTTTCTAGCCCCCTCCCTGGCTGAGCGGGGAAAGCAGTGCCTCCCTAAACAGGGCTGCTTTGTCATCCCGGGTGCTGCCGAACCCACGCTGTCGTCCCAAACGTGCAGCGTGGAAACGACCACGGCATGTACTCACGCCCCCGGGACCGCCCGAGTGCAGGTATCAGACAAAGCCCAGCTGCATCAGGCTAGACCCCTCTACCTTTACCTATCGCCTCGGGACTTTAACGTACTCGGAGTCCAGTAATGGAAGCGGTCATATGCGCAGGATATATTAGAGTGCACAAATGTACGCGCGAGACACAGGTGCACATACTCATCTTTATCCTTCTTTCCCATGGGAAGAGTTGGGGTAGTGCTATTCTACTCTGCCGGCACCACACGGCCAGCAAACAGGTAATAAGAAAACAACAAAAGCAAGTTGTTGAAAACTAAACTACCAAATATCAGTTGTAACTAAGAATATCCCGCGCAGTCCAAAGCTTTTAAAAACAGGAGAAAAATAAATTATTAATTTATGAATAGTTAGTATATTTAAATGTTAGTCGTGAGATTTTTTACGTAACAACAGTTATACAATTCATTAAAAAGTAGATTTCACAACATTAATTAGTGTAAGTTTGTGTTTATGATTATATGACGATAAAAACAACTGGAGCTCACAGACGAAACGACAACTGTTGTGTTCACGACGACAATAGAATGATGTAAATAATATTGATTTAACATAAACATTTAAGTACACATTTAATAAGATAAGACTAATTTAAAAAGCAAACACATAAGAATGCATACTTGTGAGACTTATTGTAATTTTCTAACAGTACATTGTTTACCTTATAGTTTATTAACTTAATCGCAATTTATATTAAACATGTTGAATAATACTTAGAATATAGTTTATAATTGTTGCTAAATTGAAGAAATATTAAGATAATGTTAAGTTTAAAATATTTTAATATGTAAAGAAACGTATAATGTTTATGAGAAAATTCCCATTACAATCTTATTTTGAAATTCCAATTGGGTTAGTAAAATGTCCGTTACTATAAATCCAATTGGATAAGGGAGACAGCAATAGAAAATGTCAAGCTGGAAGACATTAGACCGAGACATGCTTGTGTGATAGAGAAAGGAAGTGATATGGGTGTACCCGGAAGTATTCCGCGGGGGACGCGGTAGTATAAATATGTAAAATGTAGATTTTTGATCGTCAGTCCCACATGCATGCTCGGATGGTGATGTCTTATAGGTTAAAATATGTAAAAACTGAATATTGTTATATTAATGTATATTGTATGTAAATTGTTTATGGATTGAATAAAGATATTGAGTAAAAACCACTTAAGGGGGTGAGGCATGGAACATTCTAGAAGGTTTCATAGAAATAGTATAAAAGGGTGGACAAAATCGTAGAAATTCATTCGATACAAGTCTCCGAAGCAAGAAAGTAAATAGTAAAAGTTATAAAGTGTTAAAGTTAGTCCCTGCCTCATTCCAATAGTACTCTCAATAGTTAATCAGTGTTCAGTATTTTATTTCAAGCCCCTTAGTTCATTTTAATAATCATCAACCCGAAGCCAGTCAACTTAAAGTTTAAATAATCAGTTTAAAGTCAGTTTCATCACCATAATCACCCCGCTGGTGACATAATCTATAGCCGTAGGCAATCTACGCACATACCGTGCACATTTTATGGTCCTTCGACCCGGGATCCACGGAAAAGGATCCGAAGAAAGAAGAAATTAAGAAAAATCCAGTGCCGGCTAAATCATGTCACAGGCAAGATCGAAGCAGGGAAGCATAGCCGATGCTACGGAGACCCAGGCGAATCCTGACCCACGTCTGGCGGGGGTCAGAACGAGAAGCGGTACAAGCTCGGCTAGGTCAGTAATCCAAGAGGCGCCGGAGGAAAATTCGGCGACCTCAGAGGGCACCGCAGTGACGTCCGAAGGCACAACGGCGACGAGTACAGACACGGAGCGCACTACCTATACTTCAGCGACGGAAGAAACTTTGAGGGACGCGGAGGACACGCGCCAGAACAAGCGTGCGTCGCGTCAATCAACGGAAAATAATAATGGAAAAAATACACAGGTATTAAGGCTACAAGCCGCGGAAAAAGTCGCAGAATTGAAGTTATTAGAGGTACGTGCGTCTCTCGCGCTCGCCCAAGCGAAGTTAGCCTCACAACTCGCTGCGGTTGGGGGGGTCGACAATGAAGACCAGCAACCCCCGGCGAAAGAAAATGATGGAGAGCAGACCAGCCCAGTGGAAGAATGGTTAGAACGGCAGGCTCAAGCCGACGAGAAAAAGAGGGAAGAAATACCGCGGCCACAGAACACAGAGGTCACATCCCTGGCCGCGGCCCTCACGCAAGCGGTGAGAATGTCTAGAGATGCCCCGAGATTCCTGCAAGATCTGCCGGTATTCAGCGGGCATTGTTCAGGGTGGCTAGCATATAGAGCTACCTATTACGAGACAGAAGAAATGTTCTCGCATACGGAAAATTTAACCAGGCTTAGAAGAAGCCTGAAAGGTGCGGCCCTTGAAGCGGTCAACAGCCTACTTATTAGCCAGCCGGACCCGCGAGCTGTTATGCAAGCGCTCGAGAGAAGATTTGGTCGTCCGGACACACTGGCGATGAACGAAATACAAAAGATTAAGGCGCTGGGTAAACTAAACGATAACCCACGCGACCTGTGCATATTTGCTAATAAGATAGCGAATATTGTTGCCACTATAGAGGCATTGAAGAAAATTCACTATCTCTTTAATCCTGAGTTAGTGAAGAACATTGTTGAAAAATTAACTCCTATCTTGAAGAATAAATGGTATGACTATGCGGCAACGATGAAAGAAGATACTTCAGACTTGAAGAAAATGACGACATTTTTGAATCTCGAAGCGGATAAATGCGGCGCTTATGCACAACCGGAGGACATAATTGGCGAGTCGCAGCTAGAAAGAGTGCCGAGAAAAAGATTTGAAAGAACATACGCAACAGAGGTCGGAAGAAAGAAAGAATGTCCGATATGCAGACAGGATCACTATCTTCCTGACTGCAAGCGATTCACCAACACTCAAGTAAGTGATCGCTGGGAAATCGCGAAAAAACACCGCCTCTGCTATCAATGTTTAAAAGGCACACATCGCCGCGGCAACTGCAACGCCAAGCGATGCGGACAAGAGGGCTGTAGCATGGCTCACCATCGCCTGTTACACCACAAGAAGCCGCCTATGATGTCTTCGACTGCTGAGCTGCCACGCCAGGCTGATGAAGCGACTGCTACCGTCGAAGTGGTGAATAACGCAAACTGTATGAAGAGTCGACAAGCGTTTTTGAAGATCGCCCCAGTCACGATTACCGGGAAAAATAATACCCGAGTCGACACCTACGCGCTCATGGATGACGGCAGCACCGTCACCTTGATCGACGAGGGGCTCGCCGACATATTGGAGCTTGACGGCCCACAAGATAACATGTGGGTCCAGGGCCTCAATGAAACAACAAAGCATGAAAATAGCAAAAGGGTCGACTTCAAAATCCGAGGGCGTTACGATAAAAAAGATTACACCACTCAAAACGCTCGCACGGTACAAAAGCTCGCGTTTACAAGCCAACGTATAGAAAAGAAAAATCTCCGAGACTGTCCGCATCTAAGGGATATAGAAGACCGCCTAGTCTACCAGAACGCTCGCCCTAAGGTTCTCATCGGACAAGACAATTGGGAACTCTTAGTGGCGATGGAAACGAGAACGGGAAAGAAAAACCAACCTGTCGCATCTCACACGCGACTAGGCTGGGTATTACACGGATACCGGTCTTCATATGACAACCCGGTAGCCTTTTGCGGCCATACGGTCGCGACGAACGAAGAAAATAAGGAAAACTCTATGGAGAAAATGATGAAGAGGTTCTTCGACCTAGAAGCCCTCGGTATAGAAGCGCGGAAACCGAAGAACGACCCGGAAGAGCGAGCCCTCCAAATACTCGAGAAAAATAGCCGGAGAACGCCCGACGGTCGCTTCGAAACCTCGCTATTATGGAAAAATGAAAATGAAGAAATTCCGAATAATTATAACGATGCGATGAAACGCCTGAAGTCACTAGAGAAAAAACTAGATCGTGACTCGGGACTGAAAGAAAAATATAATGAACGAATTGAAGATTTATTGAAGTCGGGCTATGCTATACCGGCGTCTGAGCCGCCGGTGCCCGGCCGAACGTGGTACTTACCGCACTTCGCTGTCTGCAACCCGTCGAAACCGAAGATTCGTCTGGTACATGACGCGGCGGCGAGATCACACGGCCGCTGCCTGAATGACATGTTACTCTCCGGCCCTGACCTCCTACAGTCGTTGCCGGGAGTAATTATGCGGTTTAGAAAACACCCGGTAGCGGTGACCGCAGATATAAAAGAGATGTTCATGCGCATCAAAATAAGAAAAGAAGATAGAGATGCATTGCGATTCCTGTGGAGGGGCGAGGAAAGAGAAAAAAAGCCCCGGGAATATCAGATGACCTCGGTAATATTCGGAGCCACGTCATCGCCATGTACCGCGCTGTACATCAAAGATAGAAATGCCGCAGATTTCGCAAATAAGTACCCCGAGGCAGTAATCGAGATAAAGAAAAATCATTATATGGACGATTACATCACGAGCTTCGCGGACAAGAAACGGGCGCTCGAGATATCGCGAGAAGTCGATTTTATACACCGCCACGCCGGTTTCGAGCTTCGCGGATGGGTGTCGAATAACGAAGCATTACGACGACACTTCAACGGTAACAACGAGACATCCGTTGTATCAATTGGCGAAAGAAACATAGAGAAAACACTCGGTATGTTATGGGAAGCCCGCGAGGATAAACTCGGCTTCAACCTCAATGAGGGGAAAATGCCTCGGGAAATACTAGAAAACAGACGCATCCCCACCAAGAGAGAGGCTCTGAGCATCATAATGTCGCTGTTCGACCCTCTCGGCCTGTTATCGCCCATCACTATGCCGGCGAAGAGATTCATGCAAGAAACATGGCGTTATGGAACAGGATGGGATGAACCTATTCCCGAACAACTCGCCCCGAGGTGGACATTATGGATGGAAAACCTGCGAGGGGTGAAGGATATAAAAATACCCCGGTGTTATAATCTACACCCGGCGGTTATAAGAAGAGAGATACACACGTTTGTCGACGCCAGCGAAGAAGCATACGCGACCGCCGTATACATAAGAATGACGCATCGAGACGGCGCAATAAGAACGACGCTCATAGCAGCCAAGAGTCGCGTCGCTCCGCTCAAGCCGACGTCTATCCCGCGGTTAGAACTGCAAGCCGCTCTCCTCGGCGCCAGACTTACGAAAAGCGTCGAGCGAGAGCACGAATACGAGTTCGCACAAAAGATATATTGGAGCGACTCGCGAACTGTGCTCGCGTGGATACGAGCGGAGCCGCGGGCTTATAAAACCTTCGTCGCGCATCGCCTCGCCGAAATTGAAGAGACAACAAAAGTTAAAGAATGGCGATGGGTCCCGACGAAGGAAAACGTGGCTGACGACGCGACGAGACAAACCCCGGCGGATTTCGGAGCCACACACAGGTGGTTTCATGGCCCGGAGTTCTTAAGAAAAACCGAAGACTGCTGGCCCACTGAAGAAAAAAGTAATCGCGAAATCCACACGGGGGAAGAAAAATGTAATGCGACGTGCGGCGCGACAAACGAAAGTTATCTCCCAGACATAGAGAGAATAGAAAAATGGCGGACATTAATACGCGCGACGGGTCGAGTATTACAGTTTATCGATCTATGTCGCATTAAACACACCGTCGCGGCGACAAGAAAGAGAACGAAGAAAAACGAGGAAAGCGACGCAACCTGGGGTCCGCGGAAAACGCCAAAAGTGAACAAAGAAAAGCCCCGCGTTAATCCGCGACGAACGAAATTTATAACTCTCGAGGCACAGTATTTAATAAAGGCCGAAGAAATATGGCTGAGAAAAGTTCAAATGGAATGCTATGCCGAAGAAAGAAAAAGGTTAATGGAAGGAAAAACCAAGTCCTCAACGGCGGGAGATCGCCTCGCGTCGCTGAGTATATTTATGGAAAATGGCTTAATAAAACTTAAAGGCCGTATCGGAGCGGCCGCGGATATAAAACAAGAAACGACTAACCCCGTGATACTGGACGGCGGGCACAAGTATACGAGAATGTACATACAACATGTACACGTCGAAATGCATCACGGGGGCATAGAGCTCACTGTCAATGAGCTTCGGCAGCGGTTTTGGATAACCCGCATTCGACCTACAGTAAAAGGGGTCATAAGAAACTGCCAAGCCTGCCGTATCCGGAAAGCCAAGCCAATGAGTCCGGCCACCGGAGATCTGCCCGCGGCCCGGCTAAGGCATCACGCACGTCCCTTCTCATTCACGGGACTCGACTACTTCGGCCCGATTGAAGTGACAGTGGGACGACACAGAGAAAAGCGATGGGTGGCATTATTCACCTGTCTAACGACGCGAGCCATACATCTCGAAGTCGTCACTTCGCTCAGCGCGGCATCGGCCATAGCCGCGCTCCGGAGATTCGTCGCGAGAAGGGGACAACCGACCGAGCTTTGGAGCGACAACGCGACGTGTTTCAAAGCCGCGGAGAAAGAATTAAAAGAAGCTTGGGAAGAGTACAAAAACGAAGTAAACGCTCGACATATCGTTTGGCGATATATCCCTCCAGGCGCTCCATTCATGGGCGGAGCCTGGGAAAGATTAGTGCGCAGTGTAAAAGAAACACTCCGCGTCACACTGCATGAAAAACACCCGAGCGACGAAACATTCTACACTCTATTGGTAGAAGCCGAGAATATAATAAACTCGAGACCGCTAACCCACGTGACGGTCAATCCGGATGAACCCGAAGCTTTGACCCCGAACCACATACTTCTGGGGTCAAACAGCCACGTGCCTGCGCCAGGAAAATTTGAAGAAAATGCTTCGACGCGCCAATTATGGAAGCGCGCCCAGCACCTAGCCGACGAATTCTGGAGGAGGTGGGTGAAAGAATATCTCCCACTACTTCAACACAGGCGGGAGCCGCATACCACAGGCTCTACCCCGAAGATAGGCGATGTCGTTATAATATGCGACTCGAACCTACCTAGAAACGTCTGGCCCAAAGGAAGAGTTAAGGCGCTGTATCCCGGACATGACAACGTGGTGCGAGTCGTCGATGTGGAAACCAGCAACGGACATGTGCTTCGGCGTCCCTGTAAGAAGATCGTCGTGCTGCCAGGAGTGTCACCTTCGTGACAGGCGGGAGAAATGTTCACGACGACAATAGAATGATGTAAATAATATTGATTTAACATAAACATTTAAGTACACATTTAATAAGATAAGACTAATTTAAAAAGCAAACACATAAGAATGCATACTTGTGAGACTTATTGTAATTTTCTAACAGTACATTGTTTACCTTATAGTTTATTAACTTAATCGCAATTTATATTAAACATGTTGAATAATACTTAGAATATAGTTTATAATTGTTGCTAAATTGAAGAAATATTAAGATAATGTTAAGTTTAAAATATTTTAATATGTAAAGAAACGTATAATGTTTATGAGAAAATTCCCATTACAATCTTATTTTGAAATTCCAATTGGGTTAGTAAAATGTCCGTTACTATAAATCCAATTGGATAAGGGAGACAGCAATAGAAAATGTCAAGCTGGAAGACATTAGACCGAGACATGCTTGTGTGATAGAGAAAGGAAGTGATATGGGTGTACCCGGAAGTATTCCGCGGGGGACGCGGTAGTATAAATATGTAAAATGTAGATTTTTGATCGTCAGTCCCACATGCATGCTCGGATGGTGATGTCTTATAGGTTAAAATATGTAAAAACTGAATATTGTTATATTAATGTATATTGTATGTAAATTGTTTATGGATTGAATAAAGATATTGAGTAAAAACCACTTAAGGGGGTGAGGCATGGAACATTCTAGAAGGTTTCATAGAAATAGTATAAAAGGGTGGACAAAATCGTAGAAATTCATTCGATACAAGTCTCCGAAGCAAGAAAGTAAATAGTAAAAGTTATAAAGTGTTAAAGTTAGTCCCTGCCTCATTCCAATAGTACTCTCAATAGTTAATCAGTGTTCAGTATTTTATTTCAAGCCCCTTAGTTCATTTTAATAATCATCAACCCGAAGCCAGTCAACTTAAAGTTTAAATAATCAGTTTAAAGTCAGTTTCATCACCATAATCACCCCGCTGGTGACATAATCTATAGCCGTAGGCAATCTACGCACATACCGTGCACATGTTGGCTGTTGTTATTACGACCCTTAACACCCATTGTACATGAGTTGCCCATAGACTATAGACCTGCACCTATTCCAATAGCTTTCTTTATATGGAGAATGGACGCGCAATTGAGAAATGTATGCGTGCATAGAGTTTCATTGTTTTGGTGTAAAGGCGTAATTTCCTTCATGGTAAATAGTGCAAGCAGCACTTTATATAAGATTAAGTAAGTTTGTGAAAATTTAAGATAATTGTTAACAATCAATTTCTTCAAGATTAACCAGCAACTTTATTATTTTAGTGACCGTAAATAGCGTTTGCATAAATCTTAACTGGACTATTTAAAGATGTTATTATTTTATCAGGATGTAATCCCCAAGGACACTTGTCTGACCAAATATAAAGACGAAAGTAACAGATATACATGTATTTGCTCAATGTACTCACTGGCCCATGTAGGGGAATGTTTTTTGTGTGGTCCAAAGAGTGCGGTTGATTATACAAATTTATAATAAGATGTTTCATGCGACAAAAACTCCTACTAAATATTTTTTGTATTTTTTAATTTATAAGTCATCCGTGACTATGGAAATAATTTAAAAACCCAGCTATAGATGATCGTCCGATCGTTGGCGGCCTAGCCACGGCCAGGCTGGCGTGTGTAAGCGATAACTTTGCTGCCAAACACCAATTAAAACTAAACGTTAGGAGAGCGCGATTTCACTGTTACAATATTTAAATAAACTAATAAATCAACGTTAAAGACTCTACATCATATTTAATAATCGTTATGTAAAACATGAGTGATGAGGCTTCGGATACACTAATAACAAACGATAAAGTCGCGCTGTGAAGTCGCGCGATAATTGCGTCGTCAGTGACGTCACTGAATAAATTATGCAATTATCATAAACAAATATTAAAATGTTAATCAGTCTTGTTACCCTGTGTTTCAAGTAACTAGATATTACACCCATTTTAATGTAAAGCCTTCATTGAGGCTTTTATTCATATCATATCCAGAGACAAAGTAAAAAACTAAACGCTCGAATGTTTACTTTTGTATTTATTGTTTCAAGCGCGACCGAATGTCTGTCGCTCGCGTGCACAAGTCGCGTCCATAGTTTGGGTCAATTAGCGTCAAGTATAATTATTATTTATCGCGGGGTTGGTATTCAGCTCCGTCCTGATCCGTTAGTTCATCAGATGGCCCGCCGGCGATGACGGCGCATTGGTTTAATGTACAAGCAGTGGCGTAACTACACGGTTCGGGGCCCGTGGCAAATTCATCGGATGCTAGGAAAGTCACAATTTTTTTACTAAATGTGTAATAATAAATGTTGGGAGTTGGAATTCTCCTCCCCCGGTCGGAGGAGAATTCCAACTCCCAACATTTATTATCCTTTCAGCTGGGGGCCCGTGGCATTTTGCCGACTTGCCACCCTGTAGTTACGCCACTGTGTAAAAGTATCAACCCTTATGTGTCCCACTGCTGGGCACAGGCCTCCTCCTCGAAATCAGGCGAGGAGGGTTAATGGGCCATAGTTCACCGATGCGCTGGCCCAATGCGGGTTGGTGAACTTCACATACCTTCAAAGACTTTCATTCTCATCAGGCATGCAGGTTTCCTCACGATGTTTTCCTTCACCGGTAAGCGAACGATGGTCTCGTGTTTGGGGTGCAATTAGAAATTTAGAAAAACCCATTTCAAGGCACACACGGACGGGTCAGGATCGAACCCGGAACCTCTCGCATAAGAGGCCGAGTCCACCCACCACTGGACCATCGTCGCTCTATTATCTCTTGGTTTAATGTAGTTTATGTTCTATATTACGTGATGGAATGTATGGTGGTGTTCAGCAGACACCACTAGTATCTGTGGTCTGTGCGCTGCTGAATGGTATTTGATACAAAGAGGTTGGTTTTAAAATACCCCGTACGGCGTACCCCTGCAGCCTGTGGTGGCAGAATACATAATAAATGTTATCTATGCGATTTTGTTTGCTCATGGCCCAATACTCAAACGCCACTCGATACCGTCACTGACTCAACTGAAGGCCTCGTATATTTAATCATCGGTCAATTTAAAGCCGTTTTCAAGAAACGTACTTGGCTAGGTAATGAAACAAAACTGCTAAGAACGCTATCTGTGCGCTCCTCGTATCAATTAGTCGAGTTTGACGGACACACAGTTGCGGACTTCCCTTAAGTATTGTCTATGAATTGGTCTGAATGACCCTAGGCGTTCGGGAGAACTGTGACCCCTCGTAGTATTGTTTGTGAAACGGGTGTTAGTCTCTCAATTTAAAATCTTACACAAATCAAATGAGATTTTGTTCATGCCACTTTTAGGTATGTCTAATACGAGTATTATAGTAGGGTATTAGTAACGTAGGTCTAGTACATTTTTACAAATGATATTGTAATGACTGACTGGTCACTGGCCTGATGGTCTAGTGGTTAATGACCCTGACGGCTAAACCAAAAGGTCGTCGGTTCGATTCCCACGCATGAGAAATGTTTGTGTGATGAACATAATCATTTGTACAGAGTCTGGGTGTAGTTTATCTATCTTATGTATTTAGAAATATATAAGTGTGCATCTGTTATCTGGTTGCCATATCACAGATTCTGCCTAGTTTAGGGAGCCGTGTGTGAGTTGTATCAATGTAATATTATAATTATTGATTTCAATAATCGGGTCATACCTTAATAAAGTACATAATAATGTGTCATAGTCAATAAATTACTGGTTACATGCTCTTGCGCATGACATGAGAAAATCTCGTTGACTATTGTACTGATTTTTAACTTTTTTAACGTGTTGTAACCGTGCTGTGTGGTCGCAGGTCCGATGTGCGCGCGCGCAGGCGGCGGCGGCCATGTCTGCGGTGATGAGCACCCTGTCCATGATCAGCGGCGGCCGGCGCGCGCACAGGAAGCTCACCAGGTCAGTAATCACGTCGGCCTCCGGTGCCGTAACGCATTCGTGATAACCGGACCCTACTAGAAAGAATCACATCTGGACATCGAAGACAAAGACGCTCGTCAATCAGACCAGACCTGGTCATAACTCATCATTATTTTTATTCTTTTAAACGTGGAGTAATACAAATATCCTTTTAGATGTTACAAAGCGAAATCAAATTTACAAATGACCAATTTTTTTTACCTAATCACAAGTTTTTAACCTAGCCTCCTACCAAGGTTCCTCCTGTAAATAGGTCTCTCCTAATGAACGCTAAAACTACCTATCAATAATCTGTAAAGGTGTCTGTTTGTTGGTTGCAGTTCGCGCAAGTCCGGCCAGTACTCTGACGTGGGGGAAGATCGCGGCCGCAGCCAGAATGAGCTCAACAAGCAGCGCTCCTCTTCGCTGGTGAGTATCCGACACCGCCGTCCACGCGACAGGACAAACGAGATAGTGGTCAACGTCGCCCATGAGTGCAATAACTCCTCAGTGTAGCCCACCTGTCCTGCCCATATTACCGAAGCACACCAAGGTTGTTTGGTAGCACCAAGTCGACTCATCTGATGGGTGCGCGGCGTGACGTATCCTTCCACCGGCAAGCTCGGTACATACAGAGTTAGTCTCCTGCACCGGAGCACATCCCATATATTGTATAGATACCTAACGTGACCACACGTCCCGTCTTCCAGGTAGCCCGTCCCGATGTACCGAAAGGAAGCTCCGGGACGAAAACTTGGGTGGTTTATTTTAATCTCGTGTCATGTAAATGCATCATTGTCATTAGTAAATACTTGAAATTTGAATATATATACATCAAATATTTTATAAGCGATGGGTACTAAAAAGAAGAGGTCATTTTTAAGAAACAACTTCATCGAGGTTGTCTGTCCCGTTTAAAGTTCAAAAACAAAGGGTCCGTTATGTATCCCTAGTATTATTCTATTTGTTCTAATCGAGTGTATTGCGGTAACCCCGGCGCCAGTCCCACGCCCACTCCCACGCGTCCGCCCAGCGCCCATTGTACCATAATGTACCACAATGCAATTAATAGTGTCAAGTGTACGCGTCGATTAAACCAGTTGTAAGGCTATCCGCTTATAACCGCGACTACATGACAAGACAAGCACGCTGAACTCTGCTAAAATTGTAATATGAATATTTAAATAAAACGCAAAATTAATATTCGCCAAACATAAAATGAAAGAAAAGAGCATAGGTACTCACTACTAATATTTGAAAGGGCGGCAACGCGCCTCCTATCCTCTTGCAGCGGTTATCCACCACCGCGTGCACCAACGCGCGGCGGTCTGTCAGCCCTCTCTATAAAAAGTGTAGGCAAGTAATAAAACATAATCACTAGTGCGTTAGACAGCCTCAAGTCATAGACCAACACGGATCTCCTTCCGGGCTGAAGCAATAGCCCGGTTAGATGATGTCTGGTCTAATTTTCCGGACACGCATATAATATTATATAAAGTAAGCATAGACTGTAGAGTGTAGATCAATACACATTAGCGATTTAACTTTTAATAGCTAGTAGAATTCAGGTATAGTATACTCGTAATAGTATATACACTATATTATTATATATTCTATAACAAATATCTTAAAAGTGTAAAGTATATTTCCGTTGTCTTGTACCCGTAACACAAGTTCTTGAAAACTTACCATGTGACCAGATTGACGCGGTGTAAAAGGGTCCGTATTATTTATTTTATTTACTAAAGAAAATTCTCGTACACATATTTTTATTTTTAGATTTTTAAAAATTGACCGTTCTGTACCGACCGTCGTTGCGAGCGACGCTTGTGAAATTCAAGCATTTATCGTACAACTTAACATCGATCTCAAATTACTGGAGATAATTGTATGTTTACTGTACAGCATTGTAATATACAAATACAATAAAAAACCTTTGCTATCACGATCAAGACATAGAGACCGTGTTATGGCACACGGTCCATGTAGAGTTAAGTATCTGCGTGTATTTCTATAAATGAGTTTTACATAACCTTTTTCTAATAGCTCCTTTTGTTTAGCGACCGATACTTTATACTAAAATTACTGTTACCTATTTGACCTTATAAAACGTCCGTCCATTTCACAGAGCAGACTTCTTTTCTCCGTTTAACGGAATCTTAGAGGTTTTCTAGTATTTTATGAGGCGGGTTTCACAAATAAATGACAAACACGATCAGTTTCCAAGAATTGTCGATCGATGCCACCGACGATTTATAGTTTCCCCGCCATCGCTGGAAAAACTCATTCTCCGTTCCACTAATTACCTTTAAGGAATTGAAAATGTCTAATTAACGAGCTGCCGCGCCGGTATGTTAAGACCACAGACTGATCGCTGAGGTAAAAACTAAAAAGTATAACTCCACACCAGGCTAAGAACGTCTGAGTGTTCTCTGCTAGGTCGATGGTGATTAGATAATTCATCTAACTATCAAGCGCAGACAAGGAGTATACTCTACTATTGATTATTGTAATATAATAGATACGCGTCGGTAATAATAATATTAATTACTCTAAAAACATCGGAGAATGTCACGGAAAATCCAAAATCACAATTTTACCCAAATCACAATTCTATGGAATCTCTCAAGATGACGAAATTTTGCGAGTTTTGTTCGAGATATCGAAATTCGTTAGTATTGGATGTAAGTTGGAAGTGGATTCTTATCCAGAGTCCAACTTATCTGGTGTATCCTTCACTTACATCCGAGTGTCATGTCACTCAGTCATGAGTTACTCTTTAACTGCCGTCATTATATAATTTTCATATTTACGTCGGTAATTGTTACGTGAAATTCGTTTGGGCCGCTGCGCACGCGCACGCCGCTGCGCGCGGTAATGGCTCGCACGCATGCGCATGACTCTGAACCCCGAGGTCGAGGACAAGTTCAGAATTGTTTTTGTATTTTTTATATTTCGTAATAATACAAAGCTTAATCAAAGTTTCTAGATACTCTTTATCTAAGTTGTATTGTATTGGCAGCAGGCAGAATCCCGTGTTAATCAACGTCACCTATTAATGAATTTTGATTCACTCGGCTCTAGCTCTGGTGGTTTCGTCATGTGTTGCCTATTTTGTCGTAAAATTTTAGATATTGGTCCTACTGCTACAATAATAGTGTCGCACTCCGGCCAAACTCGATGTAGAATTTTTGTAAGCAAACCATAACAGCTGACTGTTAGCCTGTTAGGGTTGTCACTTTTCAGATTTTATCATAATTTATTGATTTTAAATATAATTTCACCATAAAAATCAAAATATTCATAATATAATTGTAAAGTACAGTAAAAGCTTTTATCAATAACCTTTTCAAATCACATGTGTGTCATTAACTATTTCCATTCATTACATTTTTATTAAGGACGGCATGTCATAGTTTCTAATATTATTATTTTTATTAATTATTATTAATATTGCATTCTTAATTTTACGGAAGAAGTCAAGAACATTTTTCCATTAAATTAAATTTGATTAGGATTTGGCGACATATGTAAATGCGTTGTTAAGTTTTGTATAATTTCATTACCTTTCTTCATATTAGAAACAATAGTCCAGTCAAACTCAATGGAATTTTGACTACAATTCAAAGCAATCAATAAAAGTTATTATTTACAATATTGCCCTGTAGTTATCAATTATAAATACATACTCAATATCTTGCACTTTATTTTTTACATATATATCCAACCGGAAACCCTATAATATTGTGTGGAGATAAAATCCTTTATGTTCGGAGTGGGAAATCAATAATGTTCATTTTTAATTGCCGTGTTGTAAGATCACCAGCCAATAAAGTTGGCCTGATGATAAGCAATACGGACTTTACGACTGCCTGATGGCTGATGCTGTGCAATTATAAAATCAATATATTTAAGAGCATTTCAAATATAACTTTAATAAAGTACATACAAATTTAATTTTATAAATAATAAATAGAATTATTGTTTATGAGTTAGTTGGTATAAATGGTTTATAAAAACCATACGAAATTAATGACTACGCATTCGATTTTTTGTCGGTGTACCTTTCGATATTGTCAGCAAAGTATATATAGTATCATATATTTTAACGAGGTGGGATAGGAAAATATGATTAATAGAAATTTTGGGGAAATTAATAATTAATTAATTAATTCACTACATACCACAATCACTGAACCGATTTGACATTAGGACAGAAGGCTGCTGGGCTACAAGCGTATTTCTTGAAGATTATGTTTTCTTAACTTCTATTATTATTATATATTTGCTAACATTTTAATATCAGGATCTTTATGACGTCCCTTTTGTTGCAGCAAACCCTGGAGACAGGTGGGGTCGTCAACCTCGACAACTTGGAGGCGAAGGTCAGTTCAGCACACACACACATACTCACACATCACACAGACATTATTAGTACATACACAACGCAATACACACATTTCGATCCACTGACTTTTGTTTATATTTTATATCAGAGGTCGTAAGCTTAACTGTGTAGGTAAAAATAGGGAAAATGTGAATAGAAATAAAATTTTAATTATGAGACGCTTATATTATGGTGCCATAAAAATTGTTTCGCATTATACTATAAACAATATATAGTATACGTATAAATAGGATCGTGAAGCTAAATAAGTAAATGAAACATATTTTTTGGGTAATTTGATAGCTACATGTATTAACTTCGAAGTAGCTCAAAGGACAGGAGCACGAGTCAATCTGACTGTGACTATACGAGGGGTATGGAGCGGGTGACCCGGAACCCTCCGAGTATGCCTGGTGCTGGCGATGGCCCCAGGCCCGCTGTGGCTCGCTACAGGCGTAGTTTCCTAGTTTGAAGTCCGTGAAGATTAAATATTTGCAGTGGTTATATGAGATACTAAATGTACATCCCTGAAGACAGTAATTGCCAATAGCATAGCCGTCAAGCTATCCTCCGTTTAGCTCTACTCTCTACAAGTACAGATGCCGGCTAACTTGCTTTTAACCACTAACCCAATCAGATAGCGTATCCTACTCTCCAATAAAGTAATAAATCGAGAGGCTCGTTCTCACTGGCTCGTGTGAGTGAGGAGGCGTCGGGAGGCGTCGGGCGGGCGTCGGGGGGTGAAGGCAGACAATCGCTGAGAACCGCCGTACCTTCCTTGATGGCTGATAACCACATTACGCGTTTAGCTCATTTCTCAATTAGATCGCAGATACACAATTGCCCATTAATTTGTAAGATGGATTACGCGTTACCGCCGCTCTATTATGTGATTATTTATCTTCAAGAAAGTAGGAAATCAACATCAAAGCGTTTATCGATGTAATACTCGTACATCGTTTATTACCACCGACCATCGTACCATCTGACATCAGCGAGCGTCTCCATTTGATCCGTCAAACGACACATTATTAACTGTGAGCGGTATATTGCAACATGTGTGATGTGGGAATCGATTTTTCTCGACCGTTAAAGAACAAATTATTTTGACCTAATCAAATACTGTGTCGAGGTAATCGTTCGTTCGCCTGCCTTTTCGTTGGTGCTGCCTTTTCAAATGATTCCTTGACGACATTACGTGACTGGTGCTATTCCGCGTATTCGTTTATGACAGCGGTACTACAACCAAAGAATCTCCTAGTAATGTCAAATCGTAGGAGGATTTTACTTGCATCATTATACAAGAGATAAGACGACGATTACTGTGACTAATATAAAGACGGCCGGTCGCCGGATGCTGGCTATTCGAGAGCATGAATAGTTTTCACTTTTATCCCGTAACATACTTGTTTCTGTCACGATGAGTCAGTTGTTTGTGTTTGTAGTGGGATTAGTAGAGAACGGTCGTCGGCCGTCGCTGACTACCGCCGGCTAACCGATTAGCTTCTTAGCTACTTTCATCAAATAGAACTGTATCTATGGCTTCCTTCCAAAGGGGAGGAAAAGCGATAGATGAGGACGCGTCGCTGACAGAGACGTTATCTTATTCCTGATCACGTCTGTAAGATTCCTACTCACTCTTCCAAATATCTTATTGTTACTAGTGCGTACTAGACCTACCTTTGACGTACTATCAGATACCAACAAAGACACTTGTTATTTTTTGTATGCAATTATCACAATATAGTTTAAAGACCCTTTACCGCGTACTACAGACCCCCCACGCCTCCCCAATCGCTAAACAAAGATACAAAACCCATGGCGTCTGCTCGTAGGCTCGTGAGGTCGTGACGCAACACCAGGCCCCGGCCATCAGACCTCAAACCTGTCCGACTTAATACGAACATACACATTATCTAACTGTATACATTATAATGACCCACCACGCCGAGTTCAAGCATTATTTTTAATTTATGTTTTCTTACGATTAAACTTATTAAGGTGGATACTACGGGTTTTATCCATTACTCAGATCATAAATATGAGATAAATAAGAGCGACGCTAGTAGGTAAACTTTAGGATTTAACATACATTACGTTTATTTTTGTTTTGAGGTACACTAAAAGTAACTACACACGTGGTGGACATAAATAACTAACGTGAGTTTGCTTTGTAATATCTGTTATCTGCGCAGCGGCCAGCGCGTGCAGCGGCTATCAGCCTCCAAATCGGTTATAGATTCTAATCTTTAAAAGGTAGTAGCTTATTAGTAGTTGTGACTATACTTTACAAGCATACTATATTATCCGTTCGAAATTCTGGTATGTTAACACGCTTTTTATAACTCTTACGACTGTATGACCGTAACTACTTATTACAATTTTAATAAAGTTATTGTCACAGTTGTCTCAGTGTAGCCTTCTCAGGTTGTAACCCTTATTATGTTCGCTACTGAACGGTCGTGTGGAACGAGCCGTGGCGCAGGAAGCCGCCTGCAACAACACTTCCTCGCGGCGAGTACTATATAATAATAATTATCAATAAAAGAAAATCATATCATGTAGCTACCACTAGTCCAAATTCTATAGACAAACTAGTTTTTTGTAATTAATTTTTTATATTCGTATAGCTATATCGTTCAATATATCTCCTATTGTGTTGTGGCACCCACTTACCGTGGAGAATCGCTTGGCCGAAACAATTGGTTTCCTATCGAACGGCTACAATAACAACCAGTGCGAGTCGACAAACTCCAAACAGAACTGGCGGACAAACTAATGTTTGCGCGAATTACGCTCGGGGTTATCCTTTACTGCTTATTCAATAAAGATTTTTAAGATTTTCAGAATTTTTCATACCTTAGTCCTTACCACCATGTTCGAGGAAGTCCTTCCGTATTTAAAACTGTGACAGAATGTTTTAAAAGATAGTTCTAGCAGAGATATTGTTCGAAGTCTCCATAAAATAGCATAGCAGGCTAACGACCACAAGTTACGTGGGTCGCGTCTCGTGGCCCTAGTCGACGTGTTATCTCATTATCTATTTTTACGGTAACAATGGGTTTTGAATGTGGTTTTCGTATTCGACAGCTTTCCATTTGAGCGGGCTGAGCCTTACGCAATATTATAGAGTTAGAAATATTTTCTCACGAATATTTATATGCATATTAGTGCGATAATCGTCCAGGCCCGTGAACGGGTACCTTGAACTTGTTCATATACTTCGCAGATGAAAATTTTAAAGAAAATTAAAAACGACCCAAGCTCACCCCGTGCCAGGTTAGCAAAATGTTAAGATAACAGATAGGATTTGGTTCGAAACCATATTATCCAACACGAGGATGTCCTTTGTCCAGACAAAACTAGTTTTTTAACCGACTTCCAAAAGGAGGAGTTGCTATGTTCGTCTATATGTATTTTATGTGTATGTTTTACATTCAAATTATAATTGAAACCTAGTTACTATGAGGTATACAAGCTGTAAAAATAATAATCACCATTTTAACTACGGCTGTCAATCAAATGTGCGGAACGAAATGGAAATATCTAGTGCAATAAATAATATTATGTAAAAATAATGTTATTTTACTTGGCTATGGCAGGGTGGCATGAGGCCGTGTCTACCTCGTCCACTGATCTGTGAAGGACAGGTCTAGGTTATATGAGTAGTGGGTACCTTCTAGATAACCTTTTCGCGCTCCCGGTGACAGCTAACGAAATCTAATACGTCCCACGAGGACATGTGCAGTGCGAACAGGCGCTACAATGGCTGGTGACATTCACCAACTTTTACCCACCACTATCAATGCTAATACACAACTGAACTTAGCTAACGACTTGGGTTCTGTACTAAGAACAGGTAAGTTTCTTTATCTAGGCGCGCGGGAGCGCGGCAAGCCAAGTTCAGCTGGCGAGCGAGCGTACGTAAAGTAATATTACACGAACCATTTGGCGCTACTTTTTACCCCCTCATAACTCAAAAACTATTAAACATAAACGTATGAAATTTGGCACATATATTGAGACCTGCGAGATTAACACGTGCTCTAAATTTCAAAAATATATCTCAAACGGTTATTTAGATATTAATGTCCAAAAATCGTGATTTTTATCACTGACATATAGATCAAAACTAAGTCCAAGTTCCAGATGACCTAGAACGTTCAAATTTGGCATGCAGATAGGTAATAAGGTGCATACAAAGGAAAAAATCGGAAAATGGTAAATTTGTATCATTTTATTATAGTTTTTCACTTAATTGATTTTACCTATACATCAAAATTAACACCCAGTTCCAGATGACCTAGAAAGTTCAAATTTGGCATGCAGATAGGTAATAAGGTGCATACAAAGGCAAAAATCTGAAACTGGTAAATTTGTATCGTTTTATTATAGTTTTTCACTTAATTGCTTCTATTTGGGATACGACTTACGCACTTTAATATTAGCGCTTATGACACTACAATAGGGTTGAATATGGTTGGCGGTGATTTGTTTGGGCAACCGAGCAAGTGGCAACTGACCGCGGCGCTCGTAACACATGAAAATGTTCTTAGAAATGCATTACATTAATTGTGCTTATTACTATTAATTTTATTATAATATGATTCTTTTAGTAAGTACGTATGGTATAGGCAATAGTGTAAATAAAATAAAATAAAAATTAGTACAGTTATAATAATATAGTTATAAGTAGATAATAATATTATGTATCGACGACCTCTGTGGCTCAATGCATAGCACGTTGGGTAAAGCCGAAGGTAGCGGGTTCCAATCCCGACAACGACCAAAAAAAATTTTCCGAGTTCCTGTGTCATGAATGAGTATTAAATATGTGTGTTATATAATAAAAATCTTAAATATAAGTATGTATTAGCATAAAAGTATTAAATAAATACAAGGCCCGCGATAGAAGCTATGCAATAGCTTAAAATGCATTTCCCTTGTCTGATATCAGTAACACAAGTTCTTTGGAAAGTGACTACGAGACCAGATTGACGTGGTGTAAAAAGAGTCCATAGATAATACATATAATATTAGTATTATTATACTTAGCTCTGGTTAAGTTTGAGAGTTAAAACTCATTGATAACAATGAGTGAGTAATATACAAATGAGTCGTAACATATAAAATAACACAAAAAAGACAATTATACCCCGTAAAGGTAGGAATATTTGGTATTAATTTTTTTATAAATTAAATACGTAATACCTAGTACCTACCTGCCTAATTACTAATAATTTAAGTAAGTACAAAAAGTAATGATATCCTATCAAAAACATAAATGTGAAATGAGAGCCAAGTTCATTATTAGGATGTTATATGCCTTGTTGTTGACTCCAACGACAAAAGCAGTGAGATCTAAATAGGTGCCAAGTTCAATGGTCAGTCCTGAAATTTATTTATAACAAAATAAAGTATAATTTCTTCTTATAGCTTAGAATAATATATTGTAGCCTAAGGTCTGACTTGGCTAGTTTTCCTATACGAATTATATTGTAGCTTTCGCAAGTTCTATGCCAGTTACTTGTCGGTTCTTATTTTATTATTCCGAAAATTTGGCTTGTTGGCAGAAACTAGCCATCGAACATAATAATTCATATAGGTATGAGAACTAGCCAAGTCAGACCTTAGGCTACAATATATTATTCTAAGCTATAAGAAGAAATTATACTTTATTTTGTTATAAATAAATTTCAGGACTGACCATTGAACTTGGCACCTATTTAGATCTCACTGCTTTTGTCGTTGGAGTCAACAACAAGGCATATAACATCCTAATAATGAACTTGGCTCTCATTTCACATTTATGTTTTTGATAGGATACACATTTCGCGAGGACGTTGTAGTAACCAGTTGGATCCGAGTGGCGGGGATCAGTCGTTTTGCCGTTCATGGAATATATAACACTATATTAAGTTGACGGAAAGCAACTGACGATGATGAAATAGATCCTATACACGTAATAAATATCAGAATTATAATTTAAAAAAAAACGATTATATCGCGTTTCGTTAAGTTGTTTACATGACATTTTACATTGCTATGAAGTACTAAAAACGTCGGACTATAATAAGCCGCAATAAAATCAGTAAAAGCACATTCATTATAACGAGTGAAAATCGCAAAAACATTACAGAATAAAATGAATGCTTGGCAGGATTCGAACCAGCGTACTACAGTGCTTACGTATCAGTAAACAGACAACACTACATGGTCCATTTCAACATAGATATCGCCAATAAAATCTAAAGTAAGTACTTAATTATAGTTGACCACTTTAAGTAATATTAAAACAATTACTGGAAAATTTAATATATCAGGGCACGAGATAAACCATACTTGGACACAAACAACTGTCAACTGTATTAGCGCAACAGCTTGAAACCGAAAGCATACCGTGGACCGTGCAGCATGCCGGGTGCTGACCGACCTCATTGGTATTGACTTATCGATAATGACTTATTGATGTCATAATAAAAACTCCTTTTAAGTAAATAGCTTGTATAGCATAACGTTCATTGCTTGGTCTACCAACAGACGGTTAGTAATTCTACCATATATAATGTACCTACGTTGTGAAATAAGATTTTTTTAAACATCGCCAAATTTTCAATTATTGATCGGTACGTATTTAAGATCCAGAAGCGCTCATTGAAAATGTCTAACGTCGAGCGGTGGTCGGGAAACGGCTGATGATGATGATGAATATAAAGTACATGAGTTATACGGACGAGGGGATGGAAGGGCTCAATTACCGCCGCCATGCCACCATTTATCACACCTGACGACACGCGAGCGCCCACATTAACGCCCACCACACGGTGCGGTCGCGCGATCACGGATACAAGGATTACTAAGAAGAGTCTTTCGTACGACCTATTCAGAAATAATATTCATCTTAGGAGTGTTCTTAGGTGCAACCTAAAAAAACTTTAGATATCAAGATTCTAAACCACGAATTTGAATTTTTTTGGAGTACACACATTTTTGTCAAATAACGTCAAGGTACTTAAATTTTCCGAAATTCTGGCGCGTATGATCTCGATTGAAGTCTACACATTTTAAAATTCAAGTTTGTAAATCTCAGCAATTCGTATCTCGCAAAAATGAGTGAAATACAACCAACATGTTTATATAAGTTCCTACGATCAATTTCATACAAAATATGCAGTTTTTTGGTAATGTATTGGCTAGATATTTCATTGAAATCTATATGAATTTAAATAAACTAAAAACTGCAGAATGTTCTACCTGTTTTATAAAACTGTACTTTAAGAATTCCAAACAATTCGATTATCTAGAGACAGATTATCTTGGTCTGTTGCGAAGGTAATCATTCCGAAACACCTACAGCTTATCTTGAATTAGATCGTCGACGGTATCGGAGTTTTCCGGTGAAAGTGGAGTGTAAAGCTTACACATTAGTTCACATCGCACCAGCAACATCTCTTTTACTTTATCTG
The DNA here is from genome assembly GCA_905333005.2 of Lycaena phlaeas. Taxonomy (NCBI): domain Eukaryota; kingdom Metazoa; phylum Arthropoda; class Insecta; order Lepidoptera; family Lycaenidae; genus Lycaena; species Lycaena phlaeas. The sequence continues at coordinate 17,790,112 of HG995172.1, read as the reverse complement.
TGAATTATTAATTGCATTTCAGTTTGATTACGGAAATTACACGTACATTTGGAGTTTGGTCACCCGTTACATGTTTATAATATTCAGATGATACATGCCATACGGAAGGCAATAGGCTTGTAAATACCGGCTGCCTTCTTTCCCTAATAGCAAATTAATCAATCAAATTATCCGTGAAATGTGTGTCAGCAACTTTAAGTGACTGGAGGCGTACCTATAAGTAGTCATAACTACCTACTGTTAGCATTATAGAATACTTTGTATTACTTGTAATTTACAATACATGTATTTTTGAATAAAATCGTCGAGCCACTAAATAATATTACGAAAATTATTATTGTTATTATTTAGTCGCGCGACTATCTCACGGCATGAGCCTACGTTTAGAAATGGTGGTGATAAATGATGGGCCGGTCTGTGTGGCTGCGAGTGGCTGGTGGTAACGAGCGTGTAACGTGATGGGAGACGATCACCGCCGTCTTCATCGATTATGCCATGGGATAGTTCTCATATTTTTTACTCTCTATAAGGAACTCGTGTGAATTATGAAGGCCAACCTAGTCTAGCTGCCTCTAAAAGACTTGTGGAATTCAGATTAATTCGGTCTAGGAGTGTAAGTTTAGGAGTTCAATGCACACACCCTCACAATTTTAAATGAGAATGTGAAAAGCATGTGTGTTGCTAGACAGCAGCAGCATATTTTTTAAATTGTTATTTCAGCGTTTAACAAGGACGGTTCCTAGAGAATCTCATTTTGGGTCAGCCCTCATCCGAACCCAAGCCCACTATAGCGTTCACGTTGTTAGTCCACGTCTGTGGCTGGTCGTAATCATTTGACTCTTAAGCTCGAGGTTTCCTGTGCAGATGGCGAGCATCGAGGTGTCGTTGGGCGGGTCCCGTCGCCGCAGCGCCGGCGCACGCGACGTCACGCGCGAGCTGGACGCGCTGCGCGGCGCGCTGCTGGACAAGGACACCATGATACAGAAGTAACTATACTGCTTCTATATTATGTTTTAACCGAGGATTTTTTCTTTAATTTGATAACCATAATGGAAGTTAAGTCATCTTATGGGTAACGTCGCTCATGAACTAACACCGATGAATATTTATTATTAAAATTACAACAGCTGGACTTAAAACTTCCGTACCCATTAATGAAACTACCTACATTAAATAATTTATTGAACCACTTGTCAGCCTCAAGAAGCAGCTAAGCGCATCCCTGAGCGCGGCGCGTCTGGCTGCGCAGGCGACCACTCCTCCCGCATCCCGCTGCGGCTCCCGGGAGGAGTCCGCTCCCAACCTGTCAGCGGAGGAGCGGCGGGCCCTGGAAGAGCGCGCCGCGGCCGTGAGGAACGAACTGGACGCGAGGAAGGCCAACATACAGGATTTGAAGAGACGACTAGAGAAAACCCACGTAACTGAGTATGCACTTATTATGATTTCTAAACTACTTTTTCATACATTTAATGCTGTAGTCTTTATATGCTCACCGTTTGCGGTACTAGGTCTACTTATCACGACTTTATGAGAAAGATATCAAAAACATATAGGATTTGGTAAATAAACCAATATTTTTTTGTCTTCGTCTATTTTTCCCTTACGCAAAACCTGGCATAAATCGAGAACATGTTTTTGAAAAATGAACCATGTCCATGAAAATAAACTAATAACTATTTCTGTATTTTTCTGACAGGTAATATTTGTGTGTGTATGTGTGTGTGGATATTCTTTTGTTGTTGTCAAACGGTACCCCGTCCTCATACATATTCAACAACCATTAGTGTAATATCAGGAACATGTGAGATAACATCTTATAAATATTTCTCAGGCCCTACAAAACAGAATAACAAAGCAAAATAACGTAAACAAACAAACCGAACATTAAATCATATTGAGCTATAATAAAATAAATGACAATGTCCCTCGCCCACGAGTTACGAGTTTTGATGAGAAGTATTATTAGTAGTTTACATGGCGGTTATGTAATTACATGTAACGGTGCGCCGGCTGACTGCACCTAATGGGTTTATAATCGTCCTCCGAAGGTTACGTTTCGCAACTTATCGGAACAATCTTAAACAACTACCGGTGACCTTTCAAAGCTTTTTATCAAAGAATTATCGTTTTGCGATGACCATGGTAACATTGGTCAAAATATACTAATCTCATAAGGAGTTGTTTTATCACTAACTGAAGGGATGCTGATGATAATTAAGAATAGAACATTTAAAGCTAACCGGGTAACATCACTGTGATCTTTCTCAATGGACGTTGCGTTAGTGTTTCGTAGAGATATTTTTTTCATTTTCCATTACGGTCTTTATTTCGACCCCCTTGTCTTACTCTAAGTATAGATAAACTTTTGTACCGAGATACTTACTAAAATATGTAGTAACCTATACTCACGAGCAAAATCCAGAAGAGCGCGAATCTGACTCAAACGCACAAATTCACGTTTTCCAGTTTTTTTCCTTATGTTTGTTGTGAGACCTAGCTTCTTAACAAATCTCATGATTCGATGTCAATAAGGAGTTCCCTATAGGGACTTGTTAACGACGACGCTGAGGATGTGTATTGTGTGCGCAGCAACATAGACACGCGCATCGAGCAGGCCGAGCTGCAGTACCAGGTGGGGCGCGAGGAGCTGGAGCTGCTGACCCTGGGCGAGCAGGCGCGCGCGCTGGCGCACCTCATCAGCCGCGCTGACCTCGCCGCTAAGGGGCCGCGCGCCACGCTCTACAGGTGACACCCACCACCACCTCACCAAACAACACAACACCACAATGACACATCGTTCACTGTATATTCTGTAATCGGTCGGACTATTGCCACATTATGGCGGCTGTACACTCTGTCTGACTCTGATTGAGACAGTCCACTGTCCGAGGCAGAGCGAGTGCGAGAGTGTAAAACGTATATGACGCGCTCGCTCGCATCGGCATCTCATTCATATATAAGTTGACGAAGGCCTCGAGAGAGGCATGGCGAGTGCTTTTAACTGAGAGACTTTAGAGGCAAACGAGCGATTGGCAACTTGCGGTGAATACCGACGCCCGTAGACCAGAGGTTATGCAGATATATTGTCCTGCTTTTCCCTATCCCCGATGGGCCACCGGCTCCAACCCAACTCAAATGCAATGCAGCAATGGCATTATCCCTTTACAAGCGGTATGTATTATGCACAGCTGCAATCACAATGAAATTATTTTCATGAAAGTTCCGTAGTAACTTCTAGTTTGGTGTCATTAGAACACCGAATACCTCCTGCAGTCGGCTGCTGTAAATTATATGAAACGTCGTAAATGTTAAAATAGGAATAAACCGTAAAGGTCAGATTATAATGAGTGAAATTCGCGTAAACATTAGAAAACAATACATACAAATAAAATAAAATATGTGTACATACCTTTAAGTTAGTTTAAAACTTATTTTTAGTAGTAATTCCGGATAGACTACCAAAACTAGACAATAAACTAATATCGAAACTCACAAAAAAAAAATTAAACAGGTCATTAAATTCATTCATTTCGGGCCAAAAACAAAAATCCGCTAAATTCCTTTTCGCGTAATATACATAACACATAATATAACGTGTGTAACGGCTTTATGTGTGTAGCGGCGAGGTTGGTAGATAGAGATACAATCGTGTGTGAGTTTCCACGGGCCATTGTGGAGTCCGCAGCGCCCGCGGCCAGCATCCATGGGAACCATCTCGGCCACTCCCGCCCGCGGCCTGCAGCCTCCGCGTTAACACGTCGATAGTAGAAAGTGCGGGTCGCCATTGTTATTCGTGATCGAATTTCTCCGGTAAATCTTTGTAAGGAACGTTACCATGCAATTTGAGGTGCCTGAGAATGCTCCTCCCATACGCTTGTGTCTATTTTAAAGCTTAATTAATTTCGCTTTCTCTTAAGTATTAGGAATTATTGCTTGTTGGCTGCTTATAAACTGTATTAATGTAAGCATAAGCGATCTCATACGCGTAACGCCTCATTACGCCGTACCCTCTTTCAAATAGACAAGAAAAGATGTCTATAATTTGTCCAAGAGCTGGTCAGCAGGCCCAACAGGAATTAACGAGCTTTACTTACCATCACTAGTTGGCGTTCGCAGCCTTTGTTCAGCGGTGGGCGGATAAAGGATGATGATGATAAGACCCGGGTCTATTAAATCAATCTTTTCTTTGCAATTACTAATATATTATATTGTATATAAAAATGTGTTCTATTAACTTACAAATTTGTTGCTGATAAATAACTTACCATCACCGATCACGGATAAGAAAGGATCAACGCTTGTAATATGTCCCACTGCTGGGCACGGGTCTTCGAAATCAGACGATGAGGGTATCGGGCCATAGTGGCAGGTTTCCTCACAAGCGATTTTCCTTCACCGGTGAGCGAGCGATGGTCTCTTATCAAAGTCCACTTAGAAGTTTAGGCAAAACCAATTTTAATGCACCACATTGTCCAAGATCGCACCTAAACCTTGCCCTTACCCTCTAAATAATGATCACTAATTTGGCTATTTTGGGGAACAGATACCCACATACGCAAAGGCTACAATCATACAACCTTCATATGGTTTCTCATGATGAGCATCAGCCAGCCAGCCCTCATGGCTGAGGCCGTTCTCATGCCGCAGCTGACGCCGGCGTCAACGATCACGAACCGTTGCATGTTGTTGTTTGTCAAGGCGTTAGTTCCCACGTGCCTCCCCGGTATTCAGGTGATCTGTTTCGTCTGGTCCGTTGTGACGGTGTCAAATAGTATCTAGTCACGTCACCCCGCGCTCACCTTCGGGTTATCGCATTGGAAAGTGGCGTGAAAGCTTAGAATCTTTGACTTGCTCTACAATCGATTTATAGGATTAGTTTTATAGAGTTGATTGAATGTACTGTCGGTCCTTGATGGAAATTCATGTTATAGCAACTATAATGAAACTTATTTAACACATTTTCCACTATTTATGATTTTGGATCAAAGCGGCAATTACTGGTACTGTATAAAGTTTTAAAATAAAAATTTAAGAAAAAATCACAACATATATGGTTTAATAAAAATCCCCCCAAAAACATTCTGTAAAAAACTAGCCAAGTCTCGATGGAGCTGCTTGATGATCTCTAAAAAGTAATGAAATCTGGACATAGTCGTGCCAAGTCTAAGGTAGGATCCTTACTGCGATTTCTTTATTATTGTAGTTAATGTTGTGCGACTTGGCCGTTGAAGAGTACCAAACCAGGTGGTCCATTACACCAATGGCACCAATTTGAACAATCAACAGCAGCCTATAATGAAACACTACCACTAGCCGTGATAATTAAATTAATTAAAAATCATTGTAAGAACAATCAAGAACAAACGAAGAACAAACGATATGATATAACAAAATGTAAGAAACTAAAAAAAAAAAATATGGGGGGCTGACTTTAACGAGCCCACCAGGTACTCCAGATCTTCGATTATCCTAGTTTTTATAGTTTTCCCTTTATGTAGCCATTAAATCCAAATTCTGTACCAAATTTCAGCTCTCTGAGTTTATGGGAAGTATTAGTTTAATTATGATGATCGTGAGTGAGTTTCATAAATGCGAAATTTTGCTTTCGCTTAGCATCGGAACTAAATGACCTACAGACTTGAAATTTTGGATTTTAAGTATGTGATTATAGCTTACTAGATGACGGAAATTTGAGCGTTCTGGTCTTATCCAGAGGTTCTCAAATAGGGGCCTGAAAATGCGGCGAAATGATTGACTAAAGTATACGTTGAGTTAAGACTCCGTATCTTCTACAAAAGCTAGATAAAATATGAACAAAGGGCTCATGTGATTATTAGATATTATTATCATTAGTATGTAATATGTTCCATGTTTCTAAATGACGGCCGTTCGATCGAAGCTATCATTTTCCAGTTGTGTTAATAAGGAATTCGATTCGATAAGTTCAGGTTGAGAGAAACTTACCGGCTGATTTATAACGCTAGGTGCGTTAAAGCCACAGACATAGCAACCTAGGTTAGGTGGTCTGTGGTTATAGCCGTTCTACCCTTGATCGATGCGATAGCATACAGCTTCTGTACTCGACTGTACCACCAAGCAACGGTGGAAAACCATTATTGAATTGAACGAATACTTCTTGTTCCAGCGTATAACGACACTTTAACCAATTAAATTTGTATCTGTAATATTATTAAATATGTAGTTTATTAAACGAAGTCCATTTTCATGTCATCGTGTCAATATTAACCTATTCTATGAGCAAGGAATACACTACAAGTAGTTAAGTAATGCAATAGCCAATGCCCAATAGTCATACGAAACAGAAAGTAAACTTTATGAGTTTTTGTGATAGAAATATAACAAGAGCTTCCCAATTAATAATTGAAATTATAATTAATCGAAAAAATTCCGAATTAAAATAAATCAATTGTAATAATACGGTAGATTATCGATTCGTGTAACAAATCGAATCTCGCACCATCTATGTAGATATAAATGTAATCTCTAAATTATAGTCATCAACTTTTCCTCAAAATCCACGTTTTCCGAATCGATAATCTAGGCGAGTACTAAGCATTCAGCTTAGAGGGTTTATTTGTTGTCGAGAGTTTCTAGTTTTTGTAGACAACACTGCGTTAAACATAATATTAATTCGAATTGAATGGAATCGTATGAGCATGCACCTACGTCCTACTCTTAATGTGAAACCTATGTTAATGTGAGGCGATTACAAAATCGAATAATACCTGAAAACGCCGGAACTATATTCCTGTACCACTTACTAATACGTTATTACTGAAATACGATGATTTGTATAATAATTAGTCTCTAGTTTTCACATCACTTTAAACAAATAGCTACTACATTAGAAAGAAAGAAACAATAATTATTATGCTTATATGCCCACCGCCCCCGTACCCCCGTACTTATTTAAATTATAACTAACCCTTATTCAATCCTTAAAAGTTTTATTGTTCTTGTCCATTAGAACTACGAGAATACAAAACTTAATAGGCATTATAATATTATAATATAGTCTTCATTTTATTTTTGCTTTCCAACCGATTCCAACCGTTCGTCATTTATTTGCAATCAAATATTTCTAGGCTCTAGCGGCTAGCCTCATTTATTTATTACATATTTTGACGATCTCTGTGGCTCAATGTTCGTGGCAAGCTTAAGGCCGAAGTGGGTTCGTATTCCGCCAGGGAACAAAAAGTTTTCTGCTTTCCTAGGCGATGAATGTTTCAAATATGTGTATTATATATTAAACATTCCAAATATATTTATAGTATAAAATTATTAAACATATTCCGCGTGGCCGTAACACAATAATATGTTCTTTAAGAACTTTTTAATCTGGTCCAGATTGACGGGTAAGAGTCCGTAGATATTATTATTATTATTTACATACTAAAGAAGGCTCTCGTATACATTTCTTTTTTTATTTTTACAAAATTATTGACCTTTGATTGATTGAATTATTGAGTTTATGAAATTCAAGCATTTATCGTACCTACAACTTAACATCAATCTTAAATTGCTGGAGATAATTTTATGTTTACCATACGGCATTGTAATATACAAATACAATAAAAACCTTTGCTATCACGAGACGTGAAGCCGCCATAAGGTATCGTCCATCTAAAAATAAATGCCATAAAGAGACACGTATTCATGAACGGAGTCAGTATTAATTTTATTTCCCGCCAAGCCTGAGATCTTTATGAGCGGTGGAGGAAACATCATTACGTATTCAATAGTCTTTTCTGATGCTAATGGAGTCGATGATTCATTTTATTTTATGCTATTTACTTTATTGTGCGAGGGAACAAAAACTAGTTGCCGCCAATTTATAAGCGCTTTCACGCGATTAGGTATGTAAATGTATTGTGAGTAAATGGTTTTTAAATGAATGGTTTTTCTTGTTTCAGTTGTGTTTTGAAAAGATTGGTCAACTAATCTGAAAGACATTTGTTCTACTTCTTACTTATTTGTTGATTTTCTAATTGTTGTTTGGAATTAACACGTCACTTATTAAATGAACCTAACAAATCTATTGTAGAGCAGGGTATAGACAGACAGACGTAAGTACCTATTATGCAAGTATTGAGTTTTGAGAGACAGAATAGCTCGGTGTTTATGCTAGAGACAAATGAAAATAAAAATAGAGTGCGTTTTTTTAAAGTATTTAAAACGGGATATTTACCATGTTTTTTAATATTGTTTTGCGGAGCTCGATATTTCGATGTTCACGAGACTGAAGTATGCGGGTAGATGTTGAAGGCGTTAGAGGTGCCCGCAGGCTGGCGAAACTCCTATACAAAATAAACGATGTATGAAACGGACGTCCTTTTAATGGCTGCTATAATCCGATAAAATTAAGAAGAACATTATTAACTTTGGACCTACATTTACCGATGGCTCTTCTACATATAGATGGATTATATCGACCGCCATTTTGATTTTTGACAGTAAAATTGAAAAAGTCAAAAAGTGTTAAAAGATGGACGGTTATTGCAGATAAAAGATATTGTGTTTTTTAAAGTTACATTTTCACGTGTTTATTACATAAAAGTGTAATATTAATTAGTTATAGTCATTTTGTGAGTGATTCTCAGAGATTCAAATAGTGTTTCTGTATAACAATATGAGAAAAGTAGCTTGTGAGATTTGTGGTATAAAAACATTCCGGGTTGGTAACAAACGTATTTTTATGGTAAAATATCCATTAGATAAAGATCGGCAAGCTAAATTACTTATTTAAATCCATAAAGGAAGTCAATTCTAGTAGAAAATATAGAGGTTTAATATATTTTAACAACTTAAATATATAAAATAAACTTGTTATAAAAACTTCTTGTAGTGCTTACCCAGCAATCAGAATTTATCGACATCGATGTATAAACTCAGACTAATTATTCTATTATAATATATTATAACGTAAGCATTACATGCTGTTTGAGTCATTTAGTTAAATTTTAAGATTCAACTTATCATTCACTTTAAAGGTGTAAACAATGGGTCAAAGTGATATCTTATTTCAGATTCCCAAAAGATGTTAATTTAAAGAATACCTGGACCCTGATTGACAAAAATGCATATTTACTTGTAAAAATTGTTATAAACTTATACGTAAATTTAAGAAACAAACATATTGCTAAAGAAAAGCGAAGTAATATTTCTAAGAATTTTTTTTAAATAAAAATTATAGTGTTTGAAAATAAATGATTTTGTGAGAATTTGAAGTTTCTTTTCCGTTAATTCGTTAATTATAGATTTATTAAAACAATCTGTGTATCATTTACCCTTCATTTGTTTGTTTTTAAAATAAAATTCGCACTATAACGAGTCTTTAAAAAGTCGATATCGATAAATTTTCACTAGTCCTAGCCCAGTACTAACTAGTTATGACATTATGTTGGCAGTATGTACCGCCAGGCGCCATGGTTCTGTCTGTTAGGTTGGTATTGGTTTAGAGTGCACGTACATACATCGTTTTTTTTGTATGGCAGTCCCGTCTCTTAACGTTAGTTTTACATACTCTTTGGGTGCCCGTACCGGACTACCTCCTTTCTCGTACGTTTGCTGCGTAAACATTGGTCACGTCCCCTACTATTGTCTTTTTCACCCGTACCATTGTCACTTTTATCAAGTACACTCACCATATTTTGATTACAATGGTACGGGTGAAAAAGACAATAGTAGGGGACGTGACCAATGTTTACGCAGCAAACGTACGAGAAAGGAGGTAGTCCGGTACGGGCACCTCTAACGCCTTCAACATCTACCCGCATACTTCAGTCTCGTGAACATGACATTCGTAGACAATGTCGAAATATCGAGCTCCGCAAAACAATATTAAAAAACATGGTAAATATCCCGTTTTAAATACTTTAAATAATGAAAATAACCATGTTAATTTAAAATCCTATATAGAGTGCGTTTATTATTCCTTTAAACTTTTTGTTAGAGTTATTCCTTAATTAAACAAATAAAGTATAAACTCTGGAGATGAAGATGTAACCTTGTCATTTTGTCATTGTTTTCTGGATATAATAAACGTAATCCTCTCGGTCTTGTTTCAGGAACCTCGCTGCTGCGATAGACATGTTACAATGTTATATTATGACAGTGCAGGTTTCGCGTGCGTGTAGGGTCTGGTGTCTGGACGTAGCGCTGTATGGTGGCCATCAATATAACCTGTCAAACGCGGGCTTTATCTTAACTTGGCTTGGAGTTAAGGCCTAGACCACATTTTAGTTAACTAGCCGTAAGAGAAACATTGAATTTAGGAATCATAATGGTATCATCTCATCTTACTCACACTTCGCAATAACACTATAATTAATCTCGATGAAACCTATAGTGGAGTGCTTCTAATATTAACTGGTATTATTTTAAAAGTACCGAATCATTTGACAGTACATAAATTATGTATCATATAAATGCAAAATTTCGATATTAGTTCAGCAATATTCGATGTTAGTTCAGCAATCACGACAAAACCACGAAACATATTTTGATGAAATTTAGCAGCATTGTTGCGTTTAAACCACAGTAACACATAGGCTAAATTTTATGTCTAAATATTTAAAGTTCCTACGCGAATCACGCGTGCCATATTATTAGTCATATCTAAGTAATTCATTATTAGGTACTTCTGCTAAATTAAATGATAAAAACGACATAATTTTCACACGCACAAGATGGAGGCACCAGCTTGTAATCTTGTATACAATACAGTGAAGTTAAGCTCAGTATATTAACTTGATGTATGACTTCCATTAATACAAAGAAGTACATCTGCGACCAACCCTTGTTAACCCAAAATAAAAACAACATTTTATTTAAAACCTACTTTTCAAAAGTCTCTCAGCTACCCTTTTCTGTCAAGCCTATATATTATAAGCCCCCGGCGGCTGGCTGATGGCTCTGGCCACGCTGGTACAAGTAGTGTGTAATCGCAGCCTTACCAACGATTCCAATATGAAATACCTCCGACTAAGACGATTTTGATCGTCTTGATTTATCGCTATAACTGTATTTATTTATTATATTAGATTATTATCTTCTAACCAAACACAAAATTCAACTTCCTACTCGTGTAGATGATTCTCTAAAACGTATCATACTTACGTTATTTAAAACGGTTGTTAAATAAGTTTACTCAAATTAATAGGTTGGGGAAAAAGTCTTTTTGCATGTGGTATGTATGAACTTGTAATAAAATCTCTTTGGCTTTTAAGGCTAGTTTTTTTAATCAATATTTAAATTAAATAAATGTGTAATTCTTATTTGTTTTTTGTTTTTTTTTTTTTTTGTTAAAATGAGTTTTGCAATTAATCAACAGAAGGAGTGTACTCTTTATTATATATTTACTTATGTTAAACTTTTTATCATGATAACGCTCTAGCGTTATCATGGTAAAAAGTTTAGCTGAGTGACTAAAGATAGTGAGGTAGACCTCACATATCTTTAGTCACTCAGCTAAACTTACGAGTTTGGCTGGGAGGTTTTAATGTATCCGCCGTATAGTCCTGACCTTGCACCTATAGATTTTCACCTGTATCGGTCTCTGCAGAATTCCTTAGGCAGCGTTAGGTTAACATCACGGGAGGACTGCCAAAACCACTTGTCGCAGTTTTTGATCAGCCCCAAAATTTTTATAGCAATGTGAGCACGTACCTAGCTGCAAGATGGCAAAAAGTTATCTTACAAAATGGCATCTACATACTTACTACTACTCCCTGCATAATTTTTATATAAAATGCGAAGAAACTTTTTCCCCAACCTACCATATTTACCAAGTTCTCGTAAATATTTGTCGGAGCATCGAGTGCGTCAACAAGACATTCGTAGGTACCTATTTAATATTGAAATTGTGGCGAATTAAGGCGACCCAAAACCATAAGGTTTTTTTTTTGTTGGTAAATAAAATTGTGGTATGGGTACCGAAGCATTTGGTTGTATACCGTAACGCTCGGCGGGCTCACGTCCTCGCTCGTGGGAGCTGGATTCTCGTATCCACGGATGGTTGGCTATCATTACTCTTGATTCTTGCAAATTTCATTTCGTTGATCGAAACTAATACACATGTATAAGTTAAATTTCACTTAGTAGTAGTTAGTAGGATACAAGATACTGATTTCAAGTTTCCTTCAACTATATTAATGTAACTCATCAATGAGGTGCAAACAGACGGACATTAATGACCTAGTCCTAATACGAGGTGTTATTCCGTTTAAAATAGTTATAGTAATGAAAATATCCGTGCTACTTTTAAATCCTATATAGATGACCTTTCCGAAAACTACAAGGTACTCGCGTGTTAATGTGGCTCGTGGGTTGTAAGCGGTATGGCGCCCGGTCGGCGGTCAGTGCACCTCGCGCCGGACTCGTCTAGCACCGGCCCTACGCTGGGCTCCGTCACGGCTGGTATCAACACAATGTACACTACACCCGTCTTATAAACTATATCAACGCCTTCTACTTGAACTAACGATATGGTACATTGTCTATTGTCTGCATTTCACTACGCAATAACCTTTGTGTGCTCCTAAAACTATTATATTTAATACTTTGAAAAGACACGTGTTTTTATAAAAGGTATGATGGTCCAAACTAAGGCTATCACGGGCATCGGCTCCACTTATCATTTACAAATTCTCAATACATAATATGTACATAATAAACATGTTTGGAATATTACAATCATTATGTCTTCAATGCCTTTTGTTATTGAGATTGGATAAAGTTATGGAAACTACTGAAATGATTCTCATGATCATCACATTATAATAAAGTTTTTTTGGTTGTAATTGTAGCACGGTGCGCGAGGGCGGCGGCAGCGCGCTTGTGGTGGCGGCGGAGGCCCGCGACGGCGGCTGGAGCGCCAGCGCCCGCGGGCCCGGCATGGCCGTCGACTGGGCCGACAGCCCCAGCATCCACCCCGGAGACAGGTCGGTCCCCGCCGCGTCACCTAGCGCCTACAGGCTGCAGGCTACAGTACGATCATATTGACACGCACACAGCGTTATTGAACGTGGTGAGATCGCAACGTGACTCGGTACACAGTCTATGCGAACCTACAGCGTTTGAACAAGTGTTCGTTATCAAGCAGCTAATCAGGTTTTTACATTATATCACCGTGGCTACCGCAGTAATAATCTTCAGCGAGCACGGTAAAGTGGACGTAAAGTAAGGGACCCCGGTGAGCCGTAATATTTGTTTCCAGAGTGTTGGAGGCTAACGGCGTGACGACGCTGTGCTGCAGCACTGAAGAGTTCCGTCGCGCGGTTGGGAGTGCGGCGCCAGCGCGGCTCGTGCTGCTGCGCGCGCCCTGCCCGCCACCCCCCGCGCCGCCCCCGCAGGCCCTCACCCAGGTTAACCTCGCGAAACCCACCCCCAAACTTCTATAACTTCCGTTTGGATACTTGCAGTCTAACAAGTGCAATGAGGAATAAAATAACAAATCATATAATTAAAGATAACCTTACGCATATGCAACCTCGTCAGCAGAGAAGATAGATAGATACATGCGAGTTGCTAACGGATAACAAAATACTTACCTTTTTTGTGAAAAAATACAATAAAAGCCACGGTGCGCGTGAATTAATGGATTTTGTATGCTTCTTTTACAGAGTGAAGCTGCATCCCTGAGGACGGAGCTGGGCGCCCTCCGCGCGGCGGCAGATGACGCCGAGAGGGCCAAGGAGGGCCTGCGCGCGGACAACACGCGCCTCACGCACCGCATCTCCTACCTGGAGGAGCAGGTCGCCGAGCTGCTGTCCCGCCACACGCAGGTACATCGACCATCCGTACCTCGCACACGCTGACATGCTAATGCTGTGAGCTTGTGTAAAACCAAAATAAAAAATTACACCGTGTTACGGTTTTTAAATTAGGTATATCGTATAGGAAACATCGAAAATGTAGTTTTTTATGAAGTGCGAGAAATATATTAATAAAATTAATTGACTGTATAAGAGTAAGCTAAAAACAAATATATTTACGTTGTTATCGATAGCCTCGGGGACCAAGTACTAAGTATTTTCGAGTGAAAGTCAGGAGCAGCCATTACGCACTAGATAGTTTCAGTATCAGCAGCCTCTCCTATCTTTTGTCTTGTATAAAAACAATAAAATTCTCGTAGTCATGTCATTTTTTTTTTTAATTCAAAATAGTACAATCAAAGTATCTTTTTGAATGTCAATTGAGTCTACCACCGGTGCCAAAGCAAGGCCATTGAAAGGACCGGCGAAATAAACTCAGTGGAACTAATCTTTTCAAATATTCTGTTACAAAAAATGAAATACAAACAACTGTATTAGAATAGTAAGAAACCCTATTGGGTTGCTCTTTATATTATTCTTTGTTATTATTATAGGTTCTTTGTTTGTCATTTCAGCTCCACTCTGTCAGCAGTAATGACAGCTGTATTACCGTGAACAAAACAAAGAAAAACGTAACGAACATCAATATCACCACGGAGCCACCACACAGCAACAAATCGAGTCCCAAATCCGAAGTGCAGGTCTTCCAGAAGGGGCCCGACATCACCGCCATAGTCGCTAAGCTGCCCGGCCTCGACGGGCCGGAGGCCAACCTGCCTGTCATGAGGCCGAGGTCCAACGCGTCGGGCGCGTCGTCGAAGGTCGCCCAGTCGCCGCGCGCCTCCCCGCCGCCCCACCACCGCTCGCACAGCTCCCACAGCTTGGAACATCGAGCTGGCCGCATGAGACATTCTCTCTCCCACCACTGCATACACGGCTCCGTCGACTACAGCGCGGAGACCGACGCGGCGATACGAATGATAGAGAGGAACCAAAGACACATCGAAAAACAACGCCTCAAGAGCGAACGATACACCAGACCCAAGACCGAAGAACACTTCAGATCCGACAGCGATCTCGATATAAGAGAACCTCCGGCGAGCGCCGACGATACAAGGCGGAATGAAATCAAAAAAGCGGCCGATCGGATTGAGGAAAGTATCAAGAAAACCAACTGGGCGGAAAGGAAGACGCTGTCCATCATAGAGCAACTGAAACGCTCGCAACGGCTCCGCAAACTGAAGAAAAACGAAAGCGCGGAAGACATCCAGGTAGAGTCGGAGAGGAGCTACGTGTACAACCGGATAGACGGGAAAGTTCTAGAGAATGCGCACAAGTCCAGCCGGAGATCGTCCAAGCTGTACTCCCGGAGCGCGAAATCGTCGGAAATCGAGTCCGAGTGCTCGGACTATCCCAACGGGGACCTGTACAGCAGCTCGCCGAGACTCGACTACGGCTCCGAGAACTGTTCACGGCTGAGTCACTACATAAAGAACGAGGACAGGCGCGACGACCCCAAGTCTCGGCCGACCCCGCCCAGGAAACCGTTGCGACTATCTTTGCACAAAGCGAAGAGCGCGCATTCATTAGTGAACGGGAGCGAATCGGAAACTCCGAGCCGACCCGCCTCGGAGGCGCTCCACTCGGACGTCGGGTACGAGCCCCACAGCAAGCGGCCCATCAAGCGGTCGCACGCGAGCGAGAAGTGGACGCGCGAGCGCGTGCGCGACGGCGGGCGCGCCACGCCCCGGCCCGCGCGGCGCTCGCTGCACGGGCTGAGCGCGCTGGAGCCGCCCGCCGCCGACGCCCTGTATCCGGAGCCCGCGCCCGCGCCCCGGCGGCCGGCCGCGCTGCCGGCGGGCCGCTGGTGCTAGTACTTCCAACGCATCATCTATTGTTAATATCTCGATTAGTTTATATTTCTCTGACCCCAGTACTGTTAAGGTATACGCGGCGTCCGTCGACCTTGTACATATAACTTTATCAAGCACCCACCGTTAATGCTCACATGTTAATAAATTAATTGAATAAAACACGTCATTTTATTGAACATTTTACTAATTAAATTAACCAATAACTGGTACATAGTTTCATTCGCGATCGACCTCCTCCGGGACGGTCCTGGCTATTACAATATTGAATCAGACGTCAGCGCACACTTGCATGATAATAGTCAATATCCGGTCCAGCTTCAGATACGACTAAAGCTAATTTACTATATGAGCGCATTTAATGTGACGACGTCTGCCCACGACTAGTCACCTGAGTGTAAACTATCTACACCTGAATATCTATGGACAATGCCCACAACGTGCCCAAATGAAAAGGTGTCCTTGCCCATAGATAATTAGTTGTATGTGGTTGCAATATCCAGTACCCAATTCAATGCAAACTTCACTACTGGGACCTAGGAGACGTTAAACGAAACAACAGTCAAAAATGTATAGAGGTTCAACTCTATACATTGTTTTCGTTTTATAAGCTGATGCAAGTAAAATTTGACTAGAGCATTTTAAACTGGACCGATTATTGACTAAACGTAAAAAATATTAAAATAAATACTCGAAACAAAATACAAGCAATTAATATTTACATAATATATAAATATATCAATCTTAACAATGCAATAATCAACACTTTTGCGAATTACGTAAATCATTTAGCATACAATTACGATGCGTACGGACCGCCAGGCGAGCGGCGCGTGCGCGCGTGCGGGCGCGACGCACTGGCGGTCAGCACGCACACTGCTTACATATTAACACGACAACTCGGGCACTAGTGAAGGTACTTGTTTCGCCGATTCACGATACAATAGACGATACATTTATGTCTTAAATCATTTAGATTAATAATAATAATAATAATAATAATCTTTATTTCAGACACAAGTATGTAAATATATTTACCAATTACCATAAATGCCTATTAAAAAAAAAATGTATCGTCATTTGTGAATGCTCGAAGCCGCTCGCTACACTCTTGCGTATCTAAAATAATACGACTTATGTTAATGAAAACATAACGGCTCGTTATTTAAAGTAAAGTAGTATATATTCAAACCAGCGGCTATTTTGTTCGTTTTGTAAAGCATCAGTCATGAGTGTTCAATAGACAAGCTTTTTCCCGGCGTTACACCAACTGGACCACAACACTCGCATTCTGAACACATTTTTGTCATTCCATTCATAATAAAAGCGATAAGTAATCAATCATCATATTATGTTAAGCTTCGTAAATAATGTCGAAACAATAAAACATTGCTTATTCAATAAAAATAATTGCATTTAAAGAATTGTTATGAAAATCAAAGTTTTATACACATTTAAATACGGCACTAATAAAAATACAGAAGCGTTTAATAAAAAAATTGTTGCAGTATAATATAATTTATATATTAACGTACAATAGGAAGACAAAAATCACACGGAAAGCAATCGGTCCTACGCATTTTACAATTTCAATATTCCGATGGATGACGTGGTGGAAATCTTACTTATGGGATAAAATTAAATAACGGAAACAGGAAGGAAATATTTAAATTGCTTCTATTTTACCTCTATAGAACCGTACATGGTTTCAGACTAAATTAAAAGTAAAAAATACATATAATTTGATGCTTAACCTGACTAAAGCAACATTTCAGTTTACTCCTTCAATATCAGTTTTATTGCTAATATACATTTTACAGGAGCAAAACCAAGTCTTTGTATTTAAAAACAAAACATTATCAATGACGAATTATCTCATTCAGTGAATCGAAAAAAGACGAAAAATATTAATGACTTCAAGCGAAATAATAACTCTGATTATAAAAAAAATTGGTTATCCATCCAAACACCTAATAAATTATATTAATAAGGCATTATTTGTGGTTCAACACTCAACTTTTTGCAATGGTCACACGCTAGTTTTAACTTCATTATTATTAAAGTGTAATCAAAAAGTACAGTGCCGTCTATTAAGTTGTGAATCGCAAGTTATTTGACGTCACTGTATACAATATGCATATAAGATACACGCTACTCTAACCGGTTCTAACTAATAACTAGATCCTAATGACATAGTAAGGCTAGATCTCGCAACTAATGAGACAGGCTTCAGATAACTCCCTCACAATGCACAATTCTAGACCACTGTTATACGTTTGGGGGTAAATAAAATCAATATGAGACTCGGCTTACAGTAAATACATTCGAAACTAAATATTATGTAGAATGATCCCCCAGTTATTTCTTAACGGTTAATCATATCTGTAATGGCAGTCGGATGACAAATATCATTTTCACAGGTGGCAAAAGGCAAAAGGCTAGGATTTGGCTCTACTTGAGATATCTTTTAAATCCAATATTATCAATTAGTTATATTTAGCTAGCCATTTCATATCAATGTTTATATAAATTGTTTTGTGATAACATTACTATATCATTAAAATTTACAAAGTATTGAATATATGTATAATATTGGTGTTACAAGTCAGTTGGTAACTTGTTGTTATTGCTTGGCTTCGTCACCTCACCTCGTTGCTCACCGCCGCTTGCTTCTGAGCTCGAGATGGCTCACTGCTCGTTAGCCCGGTCCAAGTTGACAAACCTGAATACAAGTAAAAGAAAGTCAGTCATTGTCAGGATTTCTACATATAATGAGAATCCAGTTTCTGTTTTATTATTATTAAGTGGTAATTGGAAAGCTAATTACATAAATAATAAGGTATTCGTGCATTTCATTTTTAACCCTACTTTTAAAAAGAGTGGTGTTATAGTTTGTCTCTGTGGGTTCTCTCTATATATTTTGCGAATTATTTTTGAAATCCGGCGTAAACATACGAAAAAAAGTAACATACAGACAAAAAAATAACTCGAGGTTGAGGTGACAAAGTATGCGAGATATTAGTGTATAAACATAGACTGACCTCTTGAGTGCGGGCGGTAGAGGCAACTGCAGCACGCCGCGCCGCATCAGCTCCGACACGCGCACGCAGCGAGCGTCCGCGCCGCCAGCCGCGCGCCGCTCCGACGCTGCACACACGAGCCGTTACTCATTATGGTATTCTCTTTGAATCGTCTTAATGAAACGTGTTTATTACTAGCTGTTACTCTTAGCAGACACGCCGCCATGATCACATGAAAACTGTAGTGTCAAACCTAGCCCCAGGGCCGTACCTAAGGGGGGGCATTGTGGGGCAATGCCCTATCTTAAAAATACAAAAACTAAGATAAATTATTAGAATGAAACGAATACGACTTTATCTTCCACCCTACCTGTAACAAATGCTGCACTACCCCAAATTGGATTCTAGCTACAGGCCTGCCTAGCCCCATCATCATTAATGTCCCGCTGGAATAGTGCTGGCGGGTCGGTCGCCTCTCACCTTTGGGACACTTTCCCTCCTCGTCACCGTCGTCGTCCTCTATGTCGGTGTAGTCGTCGCTGTCGGACTGGCTCCCGGAGCGGCCGGGCGACGAGCTGCCGGGAGTGCTCTCTCCGATGCCGCTGTCCAGCTTCTGTCTCTTGGCCTTGCTCTTGGGGCGGGCATCCTCGTCGCTGGCCCCCAGCGTGTCAGTCTTACTCTCCTCCCACTCCATTCCCGATCGCGTACTCTTCTCCCTTGGTGTTTCTGGACTGTTCTCCTTTGATGAGCTGGTGCACGATTCCTAAAAATATTAATATTAGTATTGAAAACAAAAAAGAATAAAAAACAAATATGCTCCGCGTTGTGCCTAGGCTAGACCTTAAGTATCTTAATGAGAATAAATTGTTGGATATTTTTAAATATCTTTTACAATATGTTTAATTTTGGCTTACTTTTTCACGTTTAGGATTTTCTTTACAATCTTTGGACTTCCGCTTGGCTAGTTTCTGCGGCGTTTGGGCGCGCGCGGGGGCGCGGGAGGTGGAGGGGGCGCCCCCCTCCTCCCTGGGCCGCAAGGCACCCCGGCGCTGCGACCGCAGCCAACGGCCAGAGACCGGGCCGCACTCCTCCACCACCTCCTCCTGTATCCTCTCCGACTCTTGCTTCTGATTTTTTGAGCTTCTCAGTTCTCGCTTGTTAGTTTTCGAGTCCCGGTGATGCGAGTCTCGTTTTTGCGTTTTAGATTCTTTACTCCTCGAGTCCCGCTTTTGTGTCCTAGATCCGTGTCCGCTCGAATCCCGCTTTTGCGGTTTTGAGGGACGATTCCGGGAGCTTCGTTTCGACGTTTCCCTACATGGTCGTCTAGCGGAGTCCCCGTCCGTGTCGTAGTCGTCGAGGTCGTCGGCGCCCGACTCGGAGTGAGAGCTGTCGGCGGCGTCCGAGTCGTCGGCGGAGTCGTCGGCGAAGTCGTCGGCGGGGCGGCGCGGGCGGGCGGCGGCGTCGCTGTCGTCCGACGAGTCGGAGCCGGTCTCCATGCGGCCGTACCGCAGGGCGCCGGCCACGCGGTTCTGGCCCATGCTGATCACGAGACTGAGGAGCGCGTTCATCTCGTCGGCTCCGTTCTCCGCATCCAAATCGTGAAGCACGTTGAGGCCCTCTGTGAATACAACGATCGTTGCGACAATACTCATAGTGTTTGACAAAATATATCATTATTATAACTCAATAGAATAGAATACGTACCGACGGCGGCGGGCCGCTCGACGGGTATGCAGATGCGGCGCGGGCAGGAGGGGCGAGCGCGCGGCAGGGGGCGGCGCGACCGCTCGCGCAGCTCGGGGTGGCCCCGCGTGACGCCGGCCCGCAGCGCCGCGCGCACCGCAGCCCGCGACAGCATCTCCAGCCGCGGCGGCCGCTGCTCGTCTGTGCAAACAAACAGTCACTTGTATGGCCAAACTGGTTGCATCATGCGTGTTCCTACCACCGAAAAAATTAAGCAAAAATGTTTTGCTTTCTTTATTTCATGCTAAGCAGGTTAACATTGACAGTGTATTTAGAGATTTGATCATCATCGACATGCATTCATACCCAACTTGAGAAGTTTGGCAGATTCCTCCCTGGTAGGCACACGCAGAGGCGCGAAGGTGACGCTGAGCAGGCTTCGCGACACCCATTTGTTGCGGGACACGCGCCGCACCTGCACCAGCGTGTCGTTCAAGGGCATCACCAATATACCGCCCACCTGCAAACATAGCCAGTGTAATAAACAAGCATACTTAATGACTACCCAGACATCGTTCACATATGCACATGAGCAGATTCATATATGTAACAGACTTTTACTATTTATTATAAATTAAAACAACGTCTGTGAGCTGTCCATTGCTGGAAGCAACTTAGCAACAACTAACTTATTTAAATAACGTTTATAAATACAATTATTTATAATATTGACAATATATTCTTAAGAAAACATTTGTCAATAAGTGGCCAGTTACACATATTATATATAGAGTCTTATTTTGCTATTTACAACACTCCCACTCAAAATAAAGACTGCTATATATATCATAACTATCTGCCATATTCAAATCGAACAGTAATTTGTCATTACATTTCTCTTTGATAGTGTCTGATATATCTCCCACTGAAGACTGAGGCGTTCTGCTTTCTTTTGCTTGGTCATCTATCACTTCTATTTCTGCAATATTCACCGGACACGAGTTGCTTTCTTCAATAAATATGATGACATCTCGACTTGTCGTGATTGATCGCGTAGAACGATTATATATTCTGTATCCTACAAGAATATCCTACAAGAATGCATTGTTCTGACTTCCTGTCCCATTTACGCCTTTTCTCCTTGGGTATATGTTTGCCTGATAAACCAGCTAACATGATCGATCCGATCCACTCGTTAATGCCAAATCTAGTTTCTTGTAGCTTCTGACCCACTTTAACAATTTGCTTTACATACGACGTCATCGAAGTGCAGTTTTCCAGTCGAATAGATATAAGGTTCCTCGGGAGACTTATTTGCCCAGTGAACCCCGACTCATCAAACAGTGCCTCTAATCTATCCCACAACTCTTTCGATGTCCTGACGTTTCTGGTATGGACGTAAAGCACTGGGTCACTGGCTCTCGTTTTCGCGTCATCTGCGGCTCCTGGCGGTCGATTAGGTTCAGGTTTAGTGCAACCAACCATTCCTTCTAACACCAAGAAATTCTCCGCTGCGAAACACCACTCGTTTATGCCAAATCCTTGTTGCTTCTGACCCGCTTTAACAATTTGCTTCACATACGACGTCATCGAAGTGCAGTTTTCCAGTCGAATAGATATAAGGTTCCTCAGGAGACTTATTCGCCTAGTGAACCCCGACTCACCAAACAGTGCCTCTAATCTATCCCACAACTCTTTCGATGTCCTGACGTTCTTGGTATGGACGTAAAGCACTGGATCACTGGCTCTCGTTTTCGCGTCATCTGCGGCTCCTGGCGGTCGATTAGGTTCAGGTTTAGTGCAACCAACCATTCCTTCTAACACCAAGAAATTCTCCGCTGCGAAACACCACTCGCTATAGTTCTCGCGACCTCTTAACTTAGGTACGCTAACTAAATAATTCGAGCTAGACGCCATTATTGTCACTCACGCAGTCACGTATCCCTTTTACTAAGCCGCAGGTCACTGTCATTCTATATACGTAGAGATTATTGTTCATCATACAAATAATGATAATTCTAACAATAAAATCCAATAGCTGACTATCCTGGACCTTCTGGGCCTTGTGAACATTCTGGGCCTTGTGAACCTTCTGGGCCTTGTGAACCTTCTGGGCCCATAACCTATTATAAATTAAAACAACGTCTGTGAGCTGTCCATTGCTGGAAGCAACTTAGCAACAACTAACTTATTTAAATAACGTTTATAAATACAATTATTTATAATATTGACAATATATTCTTAAGAAAACATTTGTCAATAAGTGGCCAGTTACACATATTATATATAGAGTCTTATTTTGCTATTTACAACAATTAGGTCATAAAATAAAATTCAAAAATATTACCAAACAGTCAAACTAACCTTTATAAGATTTCTGAAGTATGACACATACTCTGTTGGGCAGGCAGCTCCGCAGTAGACTCGATCATATCCAGATCTGAGAGGGACTAGGCACAAGCCATTTCCTACAACACACCAACCAAAGAGACAAAATTAAAGCAATTAACCAGAGTAGATTATCTAATAGGCCATACAAACGTTTTCCTTACCATTAAAAAATTTTGGTTGGCAAAAATCAAAATCGTCAATAACAGGGCTGTTTTCCAAAAGTGAGGTGAGTTTTGCTAGTGAAAACTCGTACACTTCGGGGTGTACCTCCACACCATGGTTGATACCCTGCGAGCCCAGAATCAAGCCCACAAGAGAGCTTAGGTAGCCTGTACCAGACCCAATATTCAAGAATGACAGGCCTTCAAATAGCTCCAATCCTTCCATCACCTCACTATTAGAATAAATAGAAATCAAATTAAAATTGTCTAGATAAAAATTACAAGTAACTAGAACACTGTTCTACATAAATATTTCCAATGTTCACTGGATGAATATAATAACTGAATAATTTACAGCATGATATATTGTATTTACTTATTATAATACACACAAATATAATAATATTTTATAGTTGAAAATAATTTTACTAAACACATTTATCAGCAATAAATATTTATTCAATTTCTATAGAATATACCTTAAATTATAATATTTACATATTATGTAGGCCGAGCGGTAAAGTTGTTTTGAGTCCTTACTTAGTTAACAGTGGGCATACCAGCCCCAACACAATAGATTGAAATACCTGTGCATTGCACAAGACATGCATGTGCACAACAATAATACCCTCTGCAGACTTATAGCAGATGCCGACGATGCCTGCTCAACTCTTTACTGCTCCTTTGAAGAAACCTTTGTCCAGAAATCTACTGAATGATACATAGTCACAATAATTAGACAAAAAATATGGAAGATTGATTTTAATAAAGATTTTAAAAAAGTTATTAATGTCAATAATTTTGTCTCTTAAAAATTTGATATCACCTTCAGTAAATACATTGCTAACACTTTATATCCAACTAGCTGTTACCCGCAGCTTCGCCCGCGTGAACTTAGGTTTACGGATTTATCATGTCTGATGATGATCATTTTCTATTTTAATAATTACTAAGTTTTTGTATTAAAATGAATATATGTCATCTTGAACATAAAGACATATATCCCTTCGCAGATTTTCTGTAGGCATATTTAGGATATATAATACTATTATATATTCCACCATACGTTGATCATATTATTACGTCTACCAGAGTTGATACACTGCGGCCTTAGACACCAGACAACCGCCCGCGCCCGTTCATATCACAGCAACACGATTTATTTTCTTTTGCATTATTTTGATTTTGCCATATCTCCTAAAGTATTCATTTAATTTGCATGATGTAAAGGGCAAAAATAATCTTCATAAAATGCACATGCCAATTAACTGATTTAAAATGATAAGGATTCATACCGTATTTGTGTAAATAACTTTCAAATTATCACGTTATAATTGCCTATTTTTTTAAGTATTAAATGGATATAGTATGATATCCCTAAGAGATAGACATGTGCCATCGCGGACTTTTTTGTAGACTTATTTAAGATACACAATTCCACCATACATTGTTTTGTTATATCTCAAAGGGTTTAGGCAGCGTTTTCGTTGAAAACTCCCAAGCGGCCTATTTTTTCCCTACACCTTCAACAATTATTGTTATATCTTAGCCAATGTATATAAAAACTTAATAAATTATATACATAAACCTTCCTCTTGAATTGTCCTATCTATTAAAAAAACCGCATCAAAATCCGTTGCATAGTTTTAAAGATTTAAGCGTACAAAGGGATATAGGGACAGAAAAAGCGACTTTGTTTTATAATATGTAATGATGATTAAATGAAGCTACAAATTCAGATTTTTATCTGATTTATTTTCATTTTCAGTTGAGAATAAAGATAGTCCTGTTTTTTTCATAGTGGATTGTGAACAATAACAATTGCTTTATGCTAAGCTGAGTTATGTATCAGTTGTAGTTGTAAGCCATTAGAACTTACTAGAATTATATTATAAATATATGATGTTCTTTTACCTATAGATGCAAGGCGACGATAAGTGTAGTGGACCATTTCGCCAAGCCAGATCTTTGTACGCGTGATCATATCCTTCAGGAGTCATGTAATCTGCACGATCCAATGCTCGAAATACCTGCTCAACTTTCGTGGTTCGAATGTATTTTCCTCTCATTAAATTATCAACGAGTTCATTATTGTCACTTCCCGAGCTCACTGCGCCTCCCATATTTATTTTTTTATTAAATACTACTGATAAAACGGATGTTTTATTTCTATGATATTTGGATTACTGTGACGTCACGGTTGTTTTTCAACATATTTTTCTCAATACCTACATTTATACTTTCATTTACTTTTTAATAAAAATAAATTATTACATTATTTAAAGATTATTACAGTATTAAAAAGTTATCTTTATTGTATTGTTCGTTATTATAGTTTAAAATTTATAAGTGATAGGGAGACCCTATTTTTCATAAAATTTAAATTGTTTTAAGTTTTATGTCAAACTCGATTTGTAAAACCACTTTCTGTACTCTACTTTATAGTTTTTACCCACAGGTTTTTACCACAGATTACAGAGTACGGTCTATATATATGTAGATAGTACTCTTTGGTAAAGTTGGTAACATGGATGTAGTATAATAACAGGATGGCTTACTCGGAAAAAATGTATTTACGAAAGTGAACACTAACTCAACGCATTAAGTATTATATTCTAATGGGCATTACACAGATGCTGATCCGAGCCGAGCGGGATAGCAATATGTTAGAAGTGTGTCTCGTTCTTTTATCTTGCCAGCTTAAAAATGTATTTTATTAAAAATTTGGGCTGATCAAAAATTTCATCGAAAAAAAATGTCTTTTTAATATTATTTTGACAATTGTATGTCAAGAAATTGTAATTGAATTTATTTATTTAAATATATTTCCAATTCAAAAAGAAAACATAAATTATTATTTTGCTTATTTCTTTTATTTCTTATGGTAGCCCAGTTAAGTGTCATCTTGACATTTTGTATTGTAATGGTTGCTATGGTTACTTAAATATCATAATTAGTAAATCAAACTACTATGGTGACCATGATTTTTTGAAACGAAGTTCCTTACGGCAGGCTTGGAGGGGAATAATAGCAATGCGAAAAGCAATGGTCAGAACGTGAGACAGAGTGACTCCGTACTAAACTTCACACGTTCCTAATTATTTTAATCAGTTTGAATCCATGGCATCTTTAATTGTTTTGTAATCTTAATTCAAGAATGCGTTATAATGAGAGTAAACCTAAGATTTGCAGTTAATATTTTGGGATGATAATGATAACTCGACCACCTGATGACGGATTCCTGTCAAGTCTGTAGTATGGAAGTATTTGTATTATGTATTTCGTAATCCCTCTACTAT
Organism: Lycaena phlaeas; assembly: GCA_905333005.2. Lineage (NCBI taxonomy): Eukaryota > Metazoa > Arthropoda > Insecta > Lepidoptera > Lycaenidae > Lycaena > Lycaena phlaeas. The sequence continues at coordinate 17,763,852 of HG995172.1, read as the reverse complement.
TCTTCAGATTTTAACCATTGCTAATGTTGGTATTTTCGTTTATAAGTATAATACTTGTGTCAGATTTTTCAAGCACCCTAAATGCATTCAAGCTAACTTGCGATATCTGCCGGGGCTAAACGCGCCTTTTGAAGAACTTAAAAACTCGAGATTTATAATATTATGGCAGACGTGGTAAACTCATGCAGCGCTTAAAACTGCATACATCAAGTATGTACTAGTAGGATATAAACCTTACAAAAAAAAACCAATAAAAAAAATTAAAATTAAATAAAAAATTTCCCATTTCCTGACAGTTTGAATTTTTGTCCCACCTGTCAAAATCTTATTGTCACCTTATAAGAAAGGGACACACTCCTTAACACTGGCTATCTCTGTCGGCTCGTTTTTCTGTTACGAGTGCTCGGTCCTGTTATATATTATTACGTCCATTGTTGGTAATGTATGTATTGTTTTGTTTTTAATTTAAATCACAAACAGCCATCATAAAGCAATAAGTGTAGGGCTAAAACAACTAAACTACATGAATATTTCGAAACGATGAACGTTCTGAAAAGAAATCTCTTTAATGTAGCTCCATTCAAAACTTATAACACTGGAAACTCTTTTATTAGACGAAGTTGCAATTTCTATAATAAGTTTCTCAGTAACCTGGATCCTTTCAATTGCTCACTTAATATTTATAAAAAAAATTGAAAAAAGTAATTTGTTCCCGAATCAGGAATTAATTTTTCAGTAAATTGTTGTAATATATTGGTTCCTCCGTGTAATCTTATTTTATTAGTCTGTGTGATATTCATGTTAACAATACCAATATAATTATTTTTAGTTTGTTTTCTTTCTGTAATGTCTACTGTATGATATGTAGGTGATGGTATTGTCATTGAACATATAGGTTTTCGAATCTTGTACATTATAATTTTAAAATTATTTAAGCCTTTACTATGTAACTGTTTTGTTCCTAAATAAATTAAAAAACAAAAAAATATTATCCTCATGTATAAAAATTGTACAACTGCATATTGTTTTCTTATGTTTACGCGACTTACGCTCATTATAATGAAACCACTTTTGCGGTCTATTAAGTCAAGTTTTTTATATCATGCCCGACGTTTCGAATAGTTTACAACCACCATGGTCACGGAAGTCCCGACTCCCGTTTACTTTATAAACTGCGATAAGCTCCGTAAAAGTTGTTTCATTGCAAAAAAGCAGTTAATTTACACCAACTAAACTTATATATTATTGAAATAAAATAAAATGAAATAGTTTACGTGGATGATGATTCGACGTTATTCGTGTTTATATTCTTTAGTCCGTGGCAAGTCCTATGGCCTCTATGTCTCTGTGGTATATTTTGACGGATAATTATGTCGTCAAATTTCAGGAATCAGGATTAAATAGTAGGTATAAATATCTTGGAAAGTTGGTTATAGGATAACATATTATATTTTATATGTTTTTCTAAAGTGATGTAAATTTCAACGCTATATGCAGGATATATTTCTTTAATTTTTGCGGACGTATTTGATTTTTTTCTTGAGCTAGAAATTAAAAGTTTATGAAAGAGATTTGTTGGAACGTCACCTTATTGTGTTTTGATAAGTGTTGAAAATATTAAGTGATTTGTGACGTAATAAAGTATTAACCTGTGTGAAATAATATAAAAAGAATGGCCGAGACAAGTGAAGCAAAAGCCAGTGCCTCTGCCCCCGGAGGAGATGCTGGGGGTGAAGAAGACAAACGAGACGAGCGTATGTTAGAATGCAATATTTGCCTTGACACTGCAAGAGATGCAGTTGTTAGTATGTGTGGACACCTATTTTGGTTAGTATTATTTAAATTACATATTGAAAAAACAAAGAATTAAGCTGTAATATATACACATATAAAAGTGGCTTAAAATTTTACAGTAAATTTAACCTTGGATTACAAGCCTTTGGTGTAATCTCGTGAGCAGCAATCGCCCTGCGTAAGAAAAATGTCGTGGTTGTTATATTTAATATAAAAGCCCAATGAATTTAAATATATAAAAAAATATGTTTAAAACATTAATTAAAAAACAAGTTTATTTACGACATTAAAAGAAAGTAAGTCTTATTAGGAAAGGCATTATTTGCCATAACTAATTCTGAGAATTTTGTAAAGAATGCTGTAACAAAACTAAATATATTGTTGCAAATATTTTAGTTATTAGTACAAACATAAACAATAGGTGTAACATAGAACCATTGTTAAATTTGTTTTGTCATGCAACTTATCAGCCATCAGCTGAGTTACCTATGAAAGGGATGTGCTGCTTGCTTGCTGTTACCACCATCTAGCATATTTCTCCCATCAAACAGCTTTTCTGTGTTTTGGAGAGAAGGGCAAGACAGGCAGTGTAATGACTAGTACCGAGACTTAACATCTTATGTCCCAGGATAGACAATACATGGATGAGTAGTGTGGGCTAGTCTCAGGTTATCTTCATGGTTCATGGGCAATGCTGACCACTCAACATCATGTGGTTCGTCTACCCGTTTGCCTTTCCGACTAACATACAAAACAATACCTTATCTTAGAGTGACCAAGTCAAAAAACAGATTAATAAATAAATATAAGAACAGTATTCTCTGTAAACTACCAAATAATTACAGTGTACTGCAGTGTACAAACTACAGTTGTAAAGTACACCAATATCATAATGAAGCTATTTGTGTTTGTAAATGAAATTCTTAGGATCACGCCTGCTAAGCAACAGTCCCTGAAGTTCACTTAAAAAATATATAAAAAATGATGGTAATAGTTAAATGCCTACTGGTTCTTGTAAGATGCAGCATGTGTCCTATTTTATAAGCTTTTGCCACTAAAGTAATAGATTACTCATTCTGGTGTGTATTGAGTAATTTAAATTTTTTTGCTTACAACTTTTATCTGATTAACAAAGTTTAATGCGCAGCAAAAGCAGGAAAACATAGCTTTAACATATTATGTATATGATATCAAAGTAATTAATTCAAGATTGTTTTCATTATCAGTTGGCCCTGTCTACACCAGTGGCTGGAGACCAGACCGAGTCGTCAGGTCTGTCCAGTATGCAAGGCAGCTATTAGCCGGGAGAAAGTTATACCTCTTTATGGAAGGGGTAACACAAAACAGGAAGACCCTAGAACTAAGGTAATATTATCTCTTATGTTAATCATTTTGCTTTAATAAGTTGTGCAAAGATATTTAGCAACCCTATTTTAGAAAATTTGCCTGTGCAAGCACTACATTCTATACTATCAAACAAAAAGATTTTTTTTTCCTGAGAAAATACGATTGCTGAAATGTGGACTGACCATGCGAGAGATGCACAGTTAAAATTCTGATCGTAGCAGCGAATACTTCGAACTATCCGTGAACTGACAGTAGGCGCCAGTCTTGCCTTAGCAACAATCTCTCCTAGGGTAAGGTTTGTGTCCTACCCCATCAGCTTTTCAGGACGTACGAGAATGCTCCGCATGCCTACAACACCAACGCCTTGGATTTGTAGTTTCCGAGATCAGAGCGTTCAACAAACTGTATATTCATCTCTGCTGGTATACCGTCATCTAGACTGTGAGATGTCAATGATTTCCTTTTTCTGATCTTGTTAAATGTCCTAATCACAGGTTTTGGATCGTCGGAAAACAACGATTGTTATATATCGTGAGACTAACAACTTGATCGTAGGTCATACACGATCGTAAGGTTTTAATACCTGTCGGTGTTTCTAGGCACCTCTTCGAAGGCTTAGTCTTGAACACAGTCCACCTAACCTAGGTTGGGATGTCTGTGGTCCTGACCATTCAAGCTAATAAAAAAGGTTCACAGTCAGCCGATACATTATCATCGTTTTTTTTATTTATAACCATCCATTAATCCAAGTCGAACAATTCAAACGGTAGGTCCGTCCAAGGGGCAGCAGTGTTTAACGGCTGAAGCGGAGACGGGTTGGTGTTCAGGTCGTCCCGTGTTCGTATTCGGCTGCCTCAAGGGTAGAGAACTATTTGAGGGTTTTCACGGACGTTCCGGGTTTAAAGGTTAATTATGAATGTGCTATGTACATATTTACATATACATATTGTGAACATGAGTTTTATGTTGTATTAATTACGAATTAATATTTATCACCCACCACGTCAACGTGGTCCGGTGGTAAAGTCGTGAGATGTGAACACTATTTTGTTTGTTTGAGTGTCGAATAACGGAAATATTAAATAAACATACACATACATACATACTAATTTTATAATTCATGAACGTTGTAAACATTTATTTACATTTTGATTTTTTACGCTCTGACGTGCCTAGGCCTTACCACTAAATTAGCCCCAGCAATGGTGGCAATGGTCCGATGATATGAGGGTTTAATTAGAGTCGTACACTTTAGACGCGTTGAGATAGACGAAGTGTTGGTCGGCCATTAACCAGATGGGAAGACGATCTCCGTGCAGTGGCAGGTCCGCGTTGGATGCGAGTAGCGAGGGATCGGTCATCTTGGCGTTCATTGAGGGAGGCCTATGTTCAGCAGTGGACGGATAAAGTCTGATGATGATGTGGTTTATACTAATTAATCGTAATAAAACAAATTCTTCATATAAGAAAATGTAAATCCTGAGAAATGACCTACGCGCCCTAGGTACAGCAGAGGTGGCTATCGATCCTGCTGACCGCGTGCCTGAAACTGGAACTAGTTCCGCTATTCCTATTGTCAACGCCAAAATGTTTTCCTCGCGTTGGAAATATTAATCATCATCGTTTACCGTCCACTCTAAACAGAGGTCAATGATTGAAATTTGAACACTGTGTGCAGTGGAATTCAGCATGAGAGATATGGTTGTATATGAGCGTAAAGTGAACATCGCGAACCTGCCGGCATCAGTGGGTTGGTTTTTCCTGTGTATGTTTGTTGTGTTCCAGTGTCCTATTTGGTCCTACTTGGTACCTACTTGGTCATATTGTGCAAGTCGCAAATATATCACATTCATCAGCGACGACCGGCGACATGGCCATTGGCCGGCGGTCGGTGAGCGGGCAATAAAACTCGTTTGATTTATAAAATACAGAGGTACCGTTAGCGACACACTTGCGGACAAAAACAACGTTTGTTTATAAACAAGTATTCACTATTGACCTAATATCATCATAGGAATCATCTCACTGCTAGCCGCGTTTCTCCCCGCCACTTCGTATGCTATCAGACTTGATTCTATTACCCAAGCAAGATTGTTAACAATGCTTATTACATTTAAAAATTAAAAAAAAATGAAATGAATAAGACTAGATTTCTTCTTCATCTTGTGTCACAGGCCCTGACCGAAGTCCGACCGCTTCGGTTGCGACTCGAGGCTCGATCCTTTGACCGGATTACTAATTTTTCGATTCTCGAAGTTTCGAAGCAGCGACCTCAGTCGCAGGAGAAATCTTTTTATCATCCTAAATTCTCAAATCACTATCACTCACAATATGATAGCCCAATATTCTATGAGATAGGAGAGCTAAGGACTTCGAAACATAAATTATACTATGGGCATGAGCTTGAATACTGTTCTACCCACGTTTTCAGCTCCGAAAGTAAAAGAAGTTTAAAAAAGAAAGTAATTCCTGTAAACGCCTCTGGCGTGTTATAGGTTCTGTACGAACGAGTAGGCCCCATTACTGGAGTATTAGGTGCAGGCGCGGTACCTAACCTCTGCCGTTCATACTCCACTCACCGTTTCAATAGCGCGGCCGATAACACACCCGATTACATTAATAATGCAACAACTATTTAAATACTATATTCATTCGACAAGTCCGCAGACAGAATTCTTACTAACGGTATAATTTGATCGCAAGGAATCGGTCATTCACTCACTCTATTTCCGAAATTTGATCGACGTCTGTACTGCTCAAAAACGTTAAAGACAGACAGATTTATTTTTGCATTTATCAATTGTTTATCATTCGTGAAAATGTAAAATATTATCAAATAAGTCACCTTATGTGTCACTAAGCTTCAGTGGCAAATTCGGAATTTATAACAGTAGAGATATATAAATTGAAATTGAGATTAAAGACACGTTTTTAAATTTCATAAAAGACGTCATCAAAAGAGAAAGTTACACCCTGACTGTCTCTGTGCCACCATAAGTCCGCTCTTCTCGGCTTATTACGCTCCTTCCAACGCCCAATCCTGCTGAATGATCGACAGCTTACCCGGGTGTGACAACACTGAAGCCCGAGTAAAGTAGCAACCCATATATCTTCCACTGCTGGGCACGGGTCTCCTCCTCAAAATCATGTGAGGAGGCTGGAGGGTATCAGACCATAGTTCGGGCTTGGTAAACTTCACACACCTACAAAGAATCTCATCAGGCATGCTGATTTGCTCGCGATGTTTTCCTTCACCGATACCGATGCGCTCTTAGAATCTTTATTAATTGTCCGTTACTAATCTCTCAAGTGGCAAAGTTAGCGAACCTACGGCCCCCAATCAAATGCAATATGCAAATGATAAGAATAAGGAAAACACAGATGTAAGTTTGACATATTTATGTCAATCTCTGTCTGGTCGCGTTTGTAAATGGGGCCATGGTACAGTGACTATAGTTCATATATTGTATACAGTTCATTGGCTGTGACCCACAGTTTCGTTCAATCACATGAGTTGATGTGTGACCGTGAATAGAACTATCAAAAATTGAACCCAACGTCACCAGATAGACGCAGCTTTCTCTTAACCATTATAATACGATGCAAATCGTCTCTGATAGAGCAAAGCACTATGCACAATGCGCATAGAGCGCCGGTCTGGCTGCAGACATCAACGACCAGTCGAGCTCTAAAGTGAGAAGACAGCAAGCAAAAAGCGGTCATAAACAAACCCTTAAGCTCCATAATCAGTATAATGGTCTGCAATTTTCATTAAGTTGTCATTATGGTGATGTTATATCTTCAACATGTTATTAGAAATGTCCGTTTTTTTTAAATCTTCTCTGTCCCTTGCCTTTCGTAACCATATTTTGCTCACCAGTTTTCCCACGTCAAACATAGGTATATCGAGAATATGATATTGTTCCTAAAAAACTGATTCGCAACATGTTGAGAAATACTCGAGTTGGCGGGCGAGAGAATGTCTGCGCGCACCTCGTACAGAATATGAAACACTCGATAGATTGTAAATTAAACACCTTTCAATGAATTATCAGTCGTCATCAGCCCGCTGCCGTTCCGCGGATACGAACAAAAAGAACCAACATCCGACAGATCGAGCATGGTTGTTTTCCTCGAAAGTATTTACGTTAGTTTGAGAAGAGCTCGCTTTTAGTTTCTAAATGAATATCTCGCTATCTGTCATCTGCCAGATATCTTCAAGCCTAATATTATAAAGTAAAAGGCGGTTTGTTAATTCAAAATATGCTATAGTTACAATTACTTCCCGTAACACAAGTTTAAAGTTACACGCGGGTGGTGTGATTGCTCTAAACAATTTGCTATGTAATAATAAGTTGACGAAAAAAGTTTCTGGTACAAGTGATGGCAAGGGCCAAGGACGCCAACATGTTGCTGGCTGAAACAGTTCGCGCGCGTGTGCGTGTATATATATTTATTATATGCCTTAGTGCGGTTGCGTGTGTGTCGGGTACCATTTACCTTACATGAATCGCATGACCGACTATTGTTACTAATTATTTCTCAATGCATTCGTGTTTGACTTACTCATGATAATATTTAAATTAAATACCTACTTACTTCATATTCATGTAAAAATTTAAATGCGTTTGGTTGGTTTATTTAAAGGAGAAACATCGACACGTTCGGACAATGACTTTGGAACTTTTGGAATATTTAGGCAAATATTTTTATAAATTTTACTAAAAGGACAATGACTTTAAGATATGATAACTCTTTCCAGGCAATTTAGCTTAATGAATTTTTATGCAACCGTACTATCCCAAGTCAACCATGAAGTACTCTGGCAAGTCAATCATCAGCAGTGAAGTGTGTTGACTGTGCAGGTGCCCCCGCGCCCGGCCGGCCAGCGCACGGAGCCCGAGAACAATAGCGGGTTCCCGGGCTTCGGCTTCGGCGAGGGGTTCCACATGTCCTTCGGCATCGGCGCCTTCCCCTTCGGCGTCTTTACTTCCACTTTCAATTTCGGCGACCCCAGGCCCAGTGCAGGTTAGTGATTTTACTGAACACTTGATACTACAAACTTTGGAAATCCCGGAAAGTATTCATAAAAGTTGCGTAAAAAATGTGCAAGGAGCACGGTGCTCTCTTTCGTATGTCGACACGCGACAATTTCGTTGGAACAGTACATGCACATTGAAAAGACGGGAAATGGGTTGAAATTTAAATAACATAGTTACATACATTTTAAATCTCTACTATTGATCAGTTTGATTGTAACTAGTATCGCATCAATACTATGCTTACGAAAAATGAAAGAAATGACGGAGAATATACATTGCAGCTCCGCGCGGCACCGCCCAGTACGAGGAGGAGCAGTTCCTGTCCAAGATATTCCTGTGGGTGGCGATCCTGTTCGTGCTGTGGCTGATCTTCGCATGACCGCAGGCGGGCTGGCAGGTGGACCCCCCGCAGCCCGCGCACCGCGCCGCTCGCGACCCACTCGAACTCTTTGCACCGTCGTAAACCTCGCGCGTCGGAGACCGCCGGGCCTGGGGCGGGCTGCACGGGTGTCGCTGGTGTCAATAAAGAACGAATGTAAATATAGCGGCCATTAATCGATCAACGCGCCAGGCGATAAATACTGTAGTTATTTATTTTATATAGAGATATCTTGCACAGAACAAATCTTTCTGAATAGTAAAAAATGTAATAGATCTATAGATGTCTACTTGACTCTGGCAACCCCAAAGGCCGCCATGTTGACATCCATTCTCCATGGTACGAGTTGAATATCTTAATGGCGTCACCCTCCAGTGCCGGCTAGGCTATAGAATTAGACGCTTAGCTTAAGTTCGACTTATTAGCGATATATATGTTCCAATAAATTAACGTAGCTTATTGAAGATAATTTTAAACACGTTTGTGAAACGTTCAATGTACAATATTGTGTAGGAGTTGCTATTATAATTTAGGAGAGTCAAAATTCTCTAGGAGTTCGCATCCAACACGTTACACGACGCATTAGTGGACGCACTAGATGCTGTTAGCACCGCCCGGCCAGCGGTGAACTTCTTCAACAGGAAGTGTTGTTTGTGAAGCAAATATTATTGTTAAAAAAATTGACTAAATACACTATCTACAATTATTTATTTTATATAATATTTAGTCAATTCAACCTTGACAGGATTATCCAAAAAACGCGTTCCATTCAATTGACGTTTCGTTCGGATACTGTACCAGTAGTGACACCCAGGACGGCCATGCTTGTCTCGGCTGCCTGCTTCATCATAACACGCCTGTGTCTCTCTCGTTGATCTGTATCTGTATATTCCCAGCTGCTCTATATGTTTCCGCGTGTGTCTGACGGCGGGTCAAATCACCGTGGCGTTATCTAATACAGTCGTGGCGTTATCGCGGACCGCGTCACCAGGCGGCGTGTCGCCGGCCCTCAGCCCGCGCCGAGCCATCCGCTTTACATAACTCAAGGCGAATGTCGTTTCTACCGATAACTAATTACCATAAATCCCTAGATTTATTTTACACGAGAAACAAAACATGGCTCAGGTATCTGGTTTGATGTGATGGTATCCGTTCTACGTATGTATATAGGTACTGGATTAGAAGGAAAAATCTTTAATATTATGTATATTATTATTACATTTTAAAATTAACTATGGTTGACTATGAAGGTTCGATAAGGTTGCTAATGGATATGGTTCTATACGAGTACCACGACGACCAGCAGTGGACGAGCTCGCTCGGCAGTTATATCTGCTTAACATGTCCATATGAACCGTCTTTACTTTACTAATCCTTGGCAAACTGATGAGTTCTATGTTTCAAACAATTTTCACATTTATTTCACAATTTATATCATTAGTAGTCATGAAACGTAATTCCATGTCAAAGTAAGTTGTGATCGTTTAATTGTTAATTTCGATTCGGCTTCAATATAATTTGTATTTATAATTGATAATAGAAACTACTCGACGGCAGCCATTAGAGGATTGGCCTGGTGACGTCACACGTCAGTATAGTCGGACTTATGACGTCACTTTTGGTCTTGGGCTTAATTAATTTTAGAATCCTGTGGTAATTACTGCTTTCAGTTGTTTTTTTTAGTCTAAATCTATTTTTATTGAACGGTGGCGTGACGTGTGCGAAGCAGTGTCAGACCGGCGCGCGCGGGCGCGGTGCATTGGCTGTTTCGGTCGGTTGTTTGTCGATATCCTTGTACTATAGGTGTATATAATTGCTACATGTTCGCTGTAAATTATCAAATAAATATAAATAATAATTAATGTTGTGTATTATTTTTTCTATCCAAATTAGTAAGAAATTGAGAGCACAATTAAAATCTTGCAGAAAATACAAGCAATTCTTGCATCTAATTTTAATTTTGGAATCGACTCAACGGTTTTCATGACATCTACACGCGGGTGGTTTTGGGGGCGACACGACAATTTGGCTATTTATTATTTTTAGAAAACGCCTATTTATCCGTGTTTTCAATGCAATGAAAAACTGCTACAATATGATTAGAATATTAATTAATATCTCATCTATTTGGTGTTATAATAACTCAGCCGAGTGATTCCGAAACCAGAAGACACCGGTTTCCTTGTCCTTCCCCTGAGGACATTGAGAAAATATTTCCTTTTTATCCAGCTTTACATTGATAATAAAAATATTTAGTCGTTCTTTGAAATACGTTTTCTTACTACAAGGCGAGGGGACGCCAAGAAAACAACAATATAAGTCACTCATTTATTTCCACATGTGTACAAATTCCACTTAATTCATACAGATTAGATAACCTAAGTCTTAACTAATCATTTCAATATAAAAAATAATGCTTTCTTTTAACATAGTCAAACTATAAGTGTACATAAAATAGAACTTTGATATAAGAAATTAATTGAAGTTGTTCAGAGCTAATGAAGAGATGTATCTCCATTAGACGTGGCCTACATACATGACTGTTGGTTTGATTGTTTATGCAGATTAATAACCAAACAGTTGTAGAAGTGCATTAAACCCTGAGAACATGTTAATTAGTTGATATAAAATTAATTGAAAATTGAAAAATAATTACTTGAAGAATAGAAGGTTCATTTTTAGTGTAACTACAATATTATAGTGCTAACCTCGTTTATTTATTAATTTATAAGTAGTTTTATAATTTGTCAATTAAAATTACTTATAATTAATAAAAAATTTAAATTCAATGTTACAGGCCTATAAAGAACAGATTTACATAAAATTAAACTAAGAGACTTCCTGTAGGAAAAAAACACTATCACTAGGCAATTCATATTATCTAGCTGTGGAGGTACCCACTTAGTTTTTCCTTTTATGACAAACTATATTTTAGACAAACATTAAGAGAATATTTCAAACAAGTGCCAACGTCCAAACCTTTGGAGTTATAGAATGAATACACACACTAGAATTTGTTAACACTGGTTTGACGAGGAGCTTGTCCATACTTGGAAGTGAACTATATACAACTGGTCTGCAATACTACTGTCCTATACAATAATTGTATTTCGCCGCGCAGTCGACGGCCCCTCGGGTATCGTTCAACACGGCATGCCTCACAATATCAGAACTGATTGGACACTAACATATATTGTAACAAACCAAGGGGGTTGGCCCCTACTCGAGGCCGTAGAGCTTGAGCGTGCGGTCCATGCTGGTGGAGGCGAGGTAGTTCGCGCGCGCTCCGAAGCGCACGCCGGTGGCCGTGGCGGTGTGGTCGTTGAGCAGCAGCAGCTGCTGCCACTGGCGGCACAGGAACACGCGCACGTCTGATCCCGCCACGGCCAGGTACGTACCGCTCTGGTCGAAGCACAGCTCCTTGATGGAGTAGCCCTCGTCCAACTGGATCGTCTTGAAGTTCTTGAGCTTGCGCAAGTCCCAAAGCTTAACGCAGGCATCCTCGGCAGCGGTGGCCAGGTAGTAGCCGTTCTCGGAGAAGGAAATGGAGGTGACGGGCCCCACGTGGCCGGGGAAGTTGGCCACGTTGCTCTGCTCCTTCAAGTCCCAGATCTTCACCTGCGAGTTCTCAGTGCCTGTGCCGAAGATGAGCCCGTCGGGATGGAACTGCGCCGTCGTCAGACTGACTCCGGAAGCGTCGCTGACCTGCAACAATGAATGTATCATACCTTCAAATTTTATAATACAGGGTTTACTTTACTAATAAACTATATTTTAGCTAAGCGATGAATCTCATAGCTGCTGCTACGTCACTTTGGACCAGAAGTCGTATAAAGCCCGTAGCGTCACTGAACTCGTGGCATTTGTATATGTAATCTTTTGCTAGTACTGACCTTAGTTAGCAGGGCGCCGGTGCGGATGTCGGAGAAGGCCCAGTGCTGGTCGGCGGAGGTGGACAGCACGTAGTCGCCCGTGGGGTGCAGCGACAGACCCGTAACCGCGCCGCCGTGTGGCCGCAGCACCGCGCTTGTCGTGGATCTATGAATCATATGTTACTTTCAATCTGAGTGTTGAGGTAAATATGCAAGGGTCGCAAACGGTCAAGTTATATACAACACAGAAAATTTGGCCTGGCTTTTAGCCGTATATAAGGGCAACACCTAATCTGAAAAAAAGGTGGCAACCATATTTTCAGCCAGTAAACCATAGAAAAAAATGTGTTTAATTATACCATTATATTATTTATGTGTATTTGGGTAACAAACAATATTTTTTTATAGCATAGAAGGGTAAAAGAACAGCCGAAGCCTTGCGACTATCGACGCCCATTAACGTCCACACAAACAGAGGTTACGCAGATGCGTAGTCCTCCTTTTCCCTATCCCCCCAATGGGCCACCGGAAACTCACAAACCGCACGAAACGCGACAGCATAACTGTCACTTTACGCCGGTATTATGTGAGCGAGGGGTACCACCCCGGTCGTGCCGGCCCAATTAGGCCGCAAATCAACATGGCACTACCTCTTTACAAATTTATATAAATAAATTATTATCGTTATAGTAGCACTTATTGTGTAATTTTATAATTATATATTGGTTTTGTATTATACTATTAAAGAATGTTGAAGATATAACAAAATTTAGCTATGGGACTTATTGTAGCAAGTAAAGGGAATAGGACGTAAATTATTTTATATTAGCTGGACATAATATATTTGTATGGAGAAATGGCTGCTGAATAGTAACCTCAAGTCCATTGAATCCACTGCCAAGGGATTATATTAATATTTACCGTGTATTTGAAACGCTTGCTTTGACATGATACAAGTGAAAAAAAAATCACTTTATCACAATTTTTATTTTTGTGGTCTTTTTAAACTATTTTTGTATAATCCGATTTGGTAAACATAATGATACCGACATTTGATTATAATGCTTTAAAATAATCGTGTTTTTAAAATAAACGAACTCACAGCACCGCAGCGCGTGCGACTCGCGACCAGCGTGAGTTCACGGCGTGCATGCATATGCATTAGACATAAATCTTTGCAAGCGTTCCAAACGTACCCGGTAGATTGTTTTGACCCAGTTAAATACATACGTAGGCACATTCCATACTCGGATGGTGTGGTCTGGGGAGGCAGTGATGACAGTATCCTCGTCGGGGTGGTAGATGACGCGCGTCACCTTCTTGGTGTGGCCCTTCAGGATGGCCACCACCTGCTCCGTGTCCTTGTTGAAGACTGTGGCGTTCTTATCGTTGCCTCCAGTCAACAAACGGCTGTGGTCCGATGGGTTGATGTCCAGAGCCAAAATTCCGGGTACACTGGCTGAATGAAGACCCTGAAAAATGATTAATGTAGGTATACTATTTATTTATTTAGCCTTTTAAACTAAGTAAGAGGTCTGATCTCTGAAATTTCTTATAATATGTCTCAACTTAGTGTGTCTATTGGCAAAAGCCTCCTCCAGTAGCTTCCATTGTTTGCGGTCTTGATCTCAATAATTTAACAACTATCTGAATTCCACAAACATATTATGTAGTGAGTATTTTTCTGAGTTTATGAGTCAAATTGTGGATAAAGTATCAATTCAATTTTAAAAGAACGTTGTTTCAGTATTTAGACATCCTCAAAATAGCAATATATATTATATTTTAAATAAGAGTAGATATCAGCCATTTACTTATGTCTAGGTTATTTTAAAAAGTAGTACCTACGAATTTCATTTTATAAAATTTTAACAAATCGTTCATATTAAGCCCCATCTGGTAACAATACCTACATAATACAAAAGGCTTGTACAAACCTAAATAGATTAAGTTGCAGATAATTTATTATATGGGGAAACACAAGTTTGCAGAATAACTGATACATAATATGTTTACTTAGCACAAATTATTGATACTTACTTAATATTTGTATTGAGTATCTCATGAAGTAACGCCTGATTCTATTAGCAGTATATTAAATATAGTAAAAGTTGATACATACGGGATGCGAGGCGAGCGTGATAAAGGACCGGATCTGGTCGGCGTTGAGCAGCCCCTCGGGCACGGTGCGGCCGCGCCTCTTGCGCTCCTGCGTCAGGGCCGTGGCCCGCTCCTGCAGCCGCGCCACCACCTCCGCCGACATGCCCACCGCCGCCGCGCCCGCGCCCGCCTCCGCCTGGATACACACAAAAGATAACCCACAATGACAAGATGTTCACAAACCTGCAAACCATACACTAAACAACTTTCCAAACACTGCAGAATAATGGTGATGTTCCGTTCCGTTCGATGGAAAGTTCCGAGTGCATCTTAAGTATGTAATAAAAGAATAGTTTCCCGTCACTACATAGTAAAATTTACTTAGGAATCTATTCACTTATAAAGTAAGCAATATGAAGCACTTAAATTATTTTTACAAATTAAACATTCCAATATTTGAAATTTGTGACCATTTTTTATAAATCCGCCAAATTGTGTCTATTAAAACCATTAACTTTCATATTAAACCTTTCCTCAATGTGTCTAAGCCATATGATATTCGTTAATTAAAAGTATGCAACATTGTCAATTTATCCAATGCAAGATATTATGTATAGAACAAGTGTTACCACTTGTGCAGGTTGTGGAGCAACAATGCCAGCTTGCGGTTTGAGTGTAGCCAATGCCTCGCGAGCAGCGGTCACCTCCTTTGTTAAGCGTGCTATTACACGACATGCTGCATCATGTTGGTATAACGCGTGACTTAATTCCTGCAATTAAGAGTTTACATATAATTTATATCAATTATGTAAGCTGTTGTGTTATTATGTACGTTACTGATTAAATTCACCATCCACGGAGTATAAGGAGTCCGAACGATATGGACTTTTCCGTAGTATTCACGTACACAATAACAAATCCAGACCTTAGTTCGTTTTTCTGCCGCTGTCTGCGCTAGGATCGGTTGATTACAGATGCTACGCTAGGCCGGTAGAGCACGCCTTCTTTAATAAGTACTCGTTTAAATCTTTATGCGGGAAGTACTGTGGCGCTGATCGGTACTTTCCGCGATCTAAATTGCGACTATTCGTTCAACATTACGTTCGAACTCCTTATATCGATATTCCGTGGCACCATCGTTCCTCAATGGAAATTCATGTTCATCATCAACAATGGGTTCCCGGAGCGGACAGGTGATGATAACTTTGTCAAAACCGTTCACTTAATTTGTAATCGTAATAATACATAAAATAAATAGTGGGTTAAAGTATAAAAAAGTTTTTTGTAGTAGTATAACATAATAACTACTACAATGAAAACTTTTTTGTCCATCACTTGTGAACAAGCAACGGTTTCATGCAGTGACCACATGGTCAATAAAAAAAAAGAGCATACACTATAAAAACAGTACAGAGTACATAGTACTCTCTATACATAAACTGTGTGACTTTTGAAGATTGGACATATTCAAGCATTATTCATATTCATATATTTTTTTATTATTATTCATATATTCGTATAGAGCTAACGATCCTCATTCCAAAAGTATATCACAAGTGGGGTCTAAATTTTTTTCAAATTTATCCTCCACAATTGAATTAAAGTAGACACAGAATTATGATATTAAATACGATGCATCAAATACGCCGATGTTTAAGAGCGAGCCATACCTAAGGCCCCGTTCGCACGCGATTTTTTTATACCTACCACTGACAAATAGAATTTTCTTTGATTGGTGGAACCAAGTTCTATCACATCTCTATGTTCACTCTTTAAAACAATCAGCCTGTAGTGTGTGTTCATTTTCATTGATACCATTCAACTGATAGGAAGAATCAGATCCCACACAATTTGATTCATTCAACATTCTATAAAAATCCAAATGACATAGGTATTACATTTATTACCTACATATCCAAAACCTATTACATAATAAAAATTCATTAAAATTACAATATTGTTTGATTAAATATATATTTGGGATCGGATATTATTTGATTGTAATTTTATCATAATTATTTATTATATTTTTATCAATTTTTTAATAACTTTGGTTTTTATTGAACCGCATAATCAGCAATGTACGGTAGCGTTACATGGGTGACAAAATCCTCTGGAGCCTCTTAACATTTTGCGATTTGTATTTTAAAAACTTACCTGTCTTGCAGTCTGTAGCTGTTGTCGTTGTGTGAATGTGTGCAACATCAAGGCGTCCCACTCATCTTGCATACTCTTCAATGTCGCTGGAATTGAAGTAGCACTTGGTGGTTTTGGCTTAACTATGGGTGGAGCTGAAAAGAAAAATAATTGAAGACTTCATTATCTGCAGTTTTACATTGTAACTCTATTATTTATCAGTAAGACTTGCTTGAATCACACTATACAGCACCCATGGCCCAACCAGTCTTCCCGTGACCATGGTTGCTGTAAAGTATCTCAAACATTGGGCGTGAAAAAAACTTTATAAACCATGATAAAATCTATAAAAGTTGTTTCAATATATTAATTGTTTAGTATTGCAGTTTTATAATAATATCTATGGATGCTTTTTACACAACTTTAATCTGATCCTGTAGTAAGTTCTCAAAGAACTTATGTTACGGGTACCAAACAACAGAAATATCATGTCTAAGATTATCAAATACACATCCATGACCCATGAACACAGAAAACTTTTAATTCCCTTGAGGTATTCAAACCGGTTAAGCACTAATGAGCTAACCATTGAGCTATAGAGGTTGATTAAATGAAGGGTTTTATTAATTAGATTATCAGAATATTTTGATAGTTGTCATTATTATTTACATTTGTAATTGTGTTGTCAGATACAGTCAAATGCCCAAATTAAATTTGAATTATATACATAGAAATGTTACCTAAACCAAAATCAGCTATACATTCTTTATATTATGAGTACAAATTAAGTACAGGGCAAGAAACTGTTTTTTCCTTTTGAACACAATGTCCAAGTCTATAAAACAAACTAAGCTCTACAGTAATATACATTTTTTAGACCACTACATAACATGAAACATTTAAACTTACTTTTAATTTCAATGAGGTCTTCCACTCTCAAATCTTTGCCGCTGATTGGATCAACTCCATTTTCAATTATGTATTTCTCGATTATTCTTTTTTCAAACACTGCCCCCGAAGAAGGAGACACAACGGGAACTTCTGGCACCTCATTCGATACTACAAACATAATAGGTTACTAATTTTGTAAAATTCTATAAAAGCATTCTTTGTAATACGTCACATTTTAAGACATAAAATGCACAGTGGCTAGAGTTTGGTCTTTGTAACATGATGCTAAAACAGTAATAAAAACATTAAAAACCGGCACGCAACGCATGTTTGTTAGTGTTATAACTTGTATTATTTTATATTAAGGATATGTTCAAATACTTACTTGCGCAATATAATGCCATTTTTAGTAAGATTTTAAACGTATAGTAATTCAGAGAAAACCATTAAAATCGACATTAATCTCTAAACCTAAATCATTCAATTCCCTCCTATTATTTCAATATTTGACAGGACATGAAGACAAGCTATAGAGTAGAGACCCATGACAATGGACGTAATAATATATAACAGGACTGAGAACTCGTAACAGAAAAACGAGCCGACAGAGATAGCCAGTGTTAAGGAGTGTGTCCCTTTCTTATAAGGTGACAATAAGATTTTGATAGGTGGGACAAATGTCTTTCAAAAATTCAAACTGTCAGGAAATGGGTATTGAAAATTTTTATTTAATTTTAATTTTTTTTATTGGTTTTTTTTTGTAAGGTTTATATCCTACTAGTACATACTTGATGTATGCAGTTTTAAGCGCTGCATGAGTTTACCACGTCTGCCATAATATTATAAATCTCGAGTTTTTAAGTTCTTCAAAAGGCGCGTTTAGCCCCGGCAGATATCGCAAGCTAGCTTGAATGCATTTAGGGTGCTTGAAAAATCTGACACAAGTATTATACTTACTTATAAACGAAAATACCAACATTAGCAATGGTTAAAATCTGAAGAATAGTAGATGGATTACGAAATACATAATACAAATACTTCCATACTACAGACTTGACAGGAATCCGTCATCAGGTGGTCGAGTTATCATTATCATCCCAAAATATTAACTGCAAATCTTAGGTTTACTCTCATTATAACGCATTCTTGAATTAAGATTACAAAACAATTAAAGATGCCATGGATTCAAACTGATTAAAATAATTAGGAACGTGGGAAGTTTAGTACGGAGTCACTCTGTCTCACGTTCTGACCATTGCTTTCGCATTGCTATTATTCCCCTCCAAGCCTGCCGTAAGGAACTTCGTTTAAAAAAATCATGGTCACCATAGTAGTTTGATTGACTAATTATGTTATTTAAGTAACCATAGCAACCATTACAATACAAAATGTCAAGATGACACTTAACTGGGCTACCATAAGAAATAAAAGAAATAAGCAAAATAATAATTTATGTTTTCTTTTTGAATTGGAAATATATTTAAATAAATAAATTCAATTACAATTTCTAGACATACAATTGTCAAAATAATATTAAAAAGACATTTTTTTTCGATGAAATTTTTGATCAGCCCAAATTTTTAATAAAATACATTTTTAAGCTGGCAAGATAAAAGAACGAGACACACTTCTTACATATTGCTATCCCGCTCGGCTCGGATCAGCATCTGTGTAATGCCCATTAGAATATAATACTTAATGCGTTGAGTTAGTGTTCACTTTCGTAAATACATTTTTTCCGAGTAAGCCATCCTGTTATTATACTACATCCATGCCCATGACAGACTCACAATAATTATTGTTTGACATTCGTCAGCCTACAAAGAGTATGTAAAGCTAAAGCCGGAACCACACGTTTGCCGAGGCTTGGCAAGCCTTCACAAATTCAAACGTGCGGTTACAGAGTTTGTCTTGGCTTGCGTCGGTAAAGGTTTGTGGCCGACCCGACGAGTGTCGGTATTGTGCACAAGCCAAAGAGAACCAAAGAGAATTTGCCGCAAGGGCTTGCAAGGCGTCCGCATGCTTGTGACTTGTGAAGGCTTGGGGCTTGCGGCAAGTTACAAACGTGCGGTTCCGGCTTAACGATTCGTCCGCTGACCGCTACAATAGCATTGGTACGTAATCGATTCTAGCGCAGTCGCAGGCAGAAAACAGAACTAAGATGAGCACTCTGAGGACAAACTCTGCAATGTAAACGTCCGCTTGGCGGCATGACGAGAGGGACACCGCGATGTCCCCAGCATATGAGCTTACGAGAGCGAGCGAGTGCGAACTGGGGACAAGTCCCAAATAAAGTCGGCACAAAAAATCTTTCAACAAAAAATCACAAATTGTGCTTCTATGTACGTCTGAATTATTTGTTATTATCGACACGGAGCACGGAGTATAGATATATCATATAAAGAGTCCGAACGATATGGGCTTTTTCGTAGTATTCACGATAGATATAAGGAGTCCGAACCAAATGGTCGCAATTTAGGGTACAGAAGTTTTACCGGTATAGAATGCCTTCTTTATAGGTACTCTTACAAATCTTTACGCGGGAAGTAGTGATTGGTCCGCTACAAGCTTACCAATCAGCGTAGCGTAGCATCGGTAATCAGCCGATCTTAGCGCAGACAGCGGCAGAAAAAAGAACTAAGATGAATACTACTAAAATGCCCATATCGTTTGGACTCCTTATATCCTTTACTGTGCCTCTAGTGATCTGACGTAGTGTTTATATCCTCTTTGGTGATCTGTGCATGATAGTCACTATATTTATCCTGTTGATAGTCATGGGAGATTAAAAATTAGCACCTTATTTCAGAAAATGTTTTATTTATTTAAAACAACAGTTTAGAATAGATTAGGCCAATAAATGGCACATTTTTAGCACTAGATGTGTAAAAACTTATTCTATTCCTAATTTTGTACATGGCCACTGCAAAAATAGCATTGAATATAATATGATAATATGTTTTATTTACAAATAACAAAAATAAGTAACAATTCTTAATTTAAAGTGGCTTCAATAGTCTTAAATTGATATCAGAAGTAAGTTTACTACCCTAAGAGACAGAAGTAAAAAATTTATTTACAGTATTTGTGTAAATTACAAACAATAAAGACATTTCTTAAATTTAATAAAAATGTTTTTTTTTTTTTAAATTTCATTTAGGCATTCAAATAAATATTCAACTCTGAACAGTAATAAGACAAACCAATTTTATTAGAACAGAATAGTAACGTTATATCAGTTTAATGGAATCATCTCATCTCAAAATGTTTAATTTATGATTTTGAATTTTCAATTTATGATTGTCAAAAATAAAGATTATAGTGTTGTGCATTTTGAGTTATAAAATATAATATGATAATTTTACAATAAACAATTTTTTTATTAAACAAAAAAATGATCAATAATATGTAAAAAAACCTGTTTTGTTAACACACAATTAAATAACGTCTAGTGTTTCATTGATTTAACATACCGTAACTTCTAAAAAAAAACATTTTATTTTTAATTTATAATGCACAACACTAGTACCATCAGTTTACAAAAAAAGTCATTGATTAAGGCAAAGTATAAGCATTCCAAATAGCTTAGGATAAACCGTTGTGTACATTATCTATCTATATTTATTCTAAATTGCACTAGATTTATAAAAAAGCCCCAATATCTCCCGACACAATTATTTTGTATTTGATGAATTGATATTAAAAATAAATTAAATAAATACTACACAAATTTTTTAACCATAGTTAAAAAAAGTTAAGTAGCAGTTATAAGAAAAATATTTAGTTAACTTACTACTAAGTATTATAATAATAATTCTTAGTTATATATTAATTTAACTTTTTTATATATTATATATTAGTTTATAACTGCTACTTATTGACAAAACCGTGCAAAGGATACTTTATAAATCTATATTTTGAAATACTCAGTCTTACCCAGCTGCAGAATATGGGCCTCATCCAATGAATACCAAATCAATAACTACTATAACCAGATAAAAATAGGATGATTAGTTACTTTTAGAATTCAAATAGTACTCTGTTTACTACTGTTTTACAGATTCCTGTTCTCTGAAAAAAGTAGTCCTCTCACTCATTGACAATATTCCTAACATGTATATTATTTTATTTTTTTTATTAAATCAGTCTACTTTAGATTTTTAATGCTCTATATTCTTTTAAAAGAAGACTTGCAGAATAATTTAAAGAGTTTAGCTTTAATTATTAATCTGTTTATCAAATATGTTAAAAAAAACACAAATGTAAGGAAATTATTAACATAATATCTTCTATTAACCTCTAATAATATTATTTAGGACACAGTCATTACATTATAATTATTAAAGAAACCTGCACATATTATATAAACTAAAAAAAAACTGACTGATGTTGCAAATTGAATATAAACAATTTTTCAACTATGTACAATAATATCTATCTACACATTTATTTACAAAAATATATTTATGCTCGATGCACATTTCTTTGGTTTTGCATATATATATATATTAGATTTTATATTGAGTGGTTGTTTTTAATTAGATCATCATAAACAATTAATGATGACACAAGACCTATAACAATGAGATTTGAGATTATTATTAAATTAGATTAAACATAAATTAAGTATTTTCTGTTAAATATTGAGTAGTTGTCAAATCATGGTTAACAAAATAGACACAGAACAAAACCTTTATAAAGAAAGTGACTCAATTATAGATTAGCTTAGAATTGCTTAACGAAAATGTCTCAATGTAGTGATAGTTATATTATACAACATACACATAATAATAATATTTTAAAGCTTTATATTTAAATCTATTTTGGCATAGTCATATTGTATATACTTATTACACGGGTTTATGCATGTGCACATCGATTGGGCAGTACATTCTTTGAGGAAATATAAGCAATATTTATGACTTTTGATAAGATCAACTCGACAAGCTTGTCATATTACAAATGACAAAATATTTTAATACTGATCACTTTAGTGAATAAATGGAGTGCATATAAGAGTTACACTACATCACAACCACAGTCTTGACTTAGTTTTGTGCTAGGAGCAATACATCAGTAACACATTACTAGAATTACATGTTCTTATATAATATTGTCAAAAGTTGACTCCCACTTGCAACAAGATAGATTTCTAAATCAAATTGTTTTCTATACCCAACAAAAAATATATTTACATAGTTAATAAAAACTAATTATCTTTATTTAATTAATAACTAGTGTAGAATAATTTGATCAAATACATAACGAAAGAAAAAATAGTTCAGGTGTTAATATAAATCATTATTTTTAATTTCCAACCAGGATAATATTTTGCCATAGTTCATCTATTCCCACCTTATCGATTTCGCGATTATGACATATAGTAAAAAATCGATTTGCAAGTCATAGAAAAGTAAAATTTGTAAATCTCATGTTCAGTATTGAAATTGAATACTTTTAATTTTTTGTAAAAAAAAAAGAAACATGATACCACCAAAATCATATTCATTTTCACAATATACGATTTTTTAATTCGTTATTATGTATATACAACTATTTACAAGCTTTTTTTGTTTCTTATTATTATACAAAACGAGGTAAGCACTGTATACACTCGTATCACTAGGCGTCACGGAGCACATTGGAACGGGACACTAGTCGTGGGCGGGACTAGACGCGTGCGGCGCATACCCAGCTGGCGAGAGCGCGCACGGTGCGGGCCAGTGCGCGCAGGCGGCCGAGGCGTCACGTGAGGCGGCGGCGCAGATGTCGCACGAGCGCGTGCACCTTGACGGCGGGCCCAAGCCGCAGGCGCAGGCAGGACACCAGCTCATCGCAGGACGCCATCAGCAGTTCGGCACCTGACAGCCGTGCCGCCGCCGCCGCCGCGCCTGCCGCCGCTCCGCCCAGTCGCGCCACCAGCGCCGCAGTCTCCTTCTATTAAAATTTAAAACAATTTTCAGTTTTAATAATATATTTTGGCATCTAATATTACGATATTGTAAACAGCGTCAGTCAAACAAAAACAAAATCAGTGATGTCAGAATATGAGGTATGTTGTGGTGCAAATGTACCTGCGTCCACATTCCAGGGTCACTGGGCAGCTCGAGATCGGCCAAGTGTTGGGCGAGCAGACGACGCGCCGGGTAGGCGGGGTCGCGCGGGCCGGGGGAGGCGCCGCCATCGCCGCGCCATCGCTTGCCACCGCCGCTCGACACAGACTCTTCGTCGGAGCCCTGCAACACAGTCTATAGATATGAAAGGCAACACTCCAACTTTCAAAGAGAGAAGTTTAATAAACGGTGTGATTTTAAGTTATGTGTTCTAGATGAATATAATAACGTCTACGACTGTTAAGATTCATTAACAATAATAGATTTAAGATTATGTAAAAAATTGGCTGATAACATAAAACACCTACCGGGTCATTCTTGATGACTTCTTCAATCCTTTTGTGTTTTGGTGGTCGTCCTCGGGGCAATCTGCAAGGAAAACAAGATAGAATAGGTAATATTATGAAAGTATTTATGTTATAGTATATTAATGGTAGCGTTATGTAAACATACTTTTCTCTTTGGGTGTCACTCGTGGGAGTACTGGATTGAATGGGTTTTGGCGGCTTGCTTTGCGGACTGAAAAAGTATGTAAAGTAATAAATTGATTATGTTTATTTAGTAGATCAATAATAAAATTATATAAGGAGGCGTGGTAGTATACTAACCGCGGCGGCGGCTGAAGGCGGTCGGGCAGTGAGGGCGGAGCGGCGCGATAGGGACAGGCGGAGGCGGCGCCGTGCTGCTTGATCCCGCCCCCTTTTACCGAGCCCAGCCCACGGCACCCGCCCACTCCGCACGGTCCGCTCGTGCGCAGCTCTTCTGCAGCTGCACGCACAACAAAAGAGCCAAATTATGACATTATTAAATTACAAATAATAAAAAATGAAAAATTCACCATGGCGCTATCACATAGGCATATTAGTGACGCGAACCTGTAAGATTTTCCCGGATTTTACCTTAGCAAAAAGTGCTTAAAGCGGCATTGACTTAATTACATGAGTATATATATTTATTTGTATGTATAGATTGCTAACTGAAAATAAAAAAATAGTTTTCTTTTACAATTACCATTGGGTTTGCTGATATAACTACTAAAGAGATTTTGGACAATAGCAATGATTCACATAAGTATGTTGTTTTGAATCATGAAACAGTTTCACAAGCAGACTTATTTTATTCAGGTCAGTTAGATTTTGGTACAAATTTTCAAAATTCAGTGATGGGTCGACCAATATTTTAATTGTTGATCATGTTGTATCTCTAGATATTTTTATTTTATCGCATTAAATCGCCTATTTACAGTCGGTTGAAAAACCAGTTATATTCTAAAGTTTCCATAAGTGTGTGGTGCTCCCGCCTGCGTGGGCACCACCATCCCGCGTATTTACTCCGGGTATAGCCTTTGCTGGATTACGGACAGAAGAACGGGACACTAGACAGACATGTGCGAGTATAGACAATGCGTATATGACCTGCCTGGGCTCGTCTCAGGGCTCAGGTGAGCTTTTTGTATTTCAATCGTGTATTAAAAAAAGGCAATATATGAGGCATATATGAGGATCTTTTCTTGAAGTTGGGGCAGTGTATTATTATAATGTTTTTCCTTACTGAGCGGCGGTTCGAGGGGGTGTCCGGTCTTGAGGCACCAGCCGACGGGGTGTATGTCGGGCGAGTCGTCGTCGAGCCAGTACGACAGGTCGTCGGGCCAGCCGTCGAACGACACGCGCACCTGGTGGCCCTTCACCGCGCTGATAGTCGCCACGCGTATCAGGAACGGAACCTGCCGACCACCACACTTTACTGCACCGTATCCACCTATACTAATAGTATTGGAGTAATACGTGTTGCGTAAAATATGAATAACATGCATCGAAGAGGGGGGCAATTCATCTCAGTAGAAGGTGACAAACGAAGTCCATTTTATTTTACAGACAAGTACCTATATAATATTATGTGGGAGCCTCGAAGATATTGTGCGCAGAGCCGACTACGCCTCGATCATTATAGCTGTTTTACATGTTTACATGCTGTACTCGTATATGGACTATTAGTAAGTTACATTTTATATACAATTGGACTGTCAGTAATAAAATAAAATAGATATGATGTATGTCTTAGTATACCTACTTAATAGCGGCTCATTACCACCGACTTCGAGATGCTCCTCCATACGAGGCCCGTGTCTAAGACTGTATTGTCATTATATTGAGATACCTTTGCAAACATACCGTGCTTATGGACGGCGTCGATAACTTATGGTAAGTGTTTTGTCGGTTAGTAATAATATACAATATTGAATAGTACGTACCCTCCGGTCGACCACCTCCAGTTTCATGCCGGGCTTGAATCCCATGGGGGGCCGCGTCTTGAAGGCGCGGGGCGGCGCCGCCGTGGACATGGTCTCGGACAGGTAGGCCTCCCACGAGAACGACTCCGGCTCCTTGTAAACTGCACCGATCAAACATTCCCGAGTTAGTGAACATCGACCTTCTTTTATTGCTGTATAATTATGGTCAACAATTAACTAGCTCTATTCACAATATTCATATCAGTAGTAGCTTTTACCCGCGACTGTGCTCGTGTTAGTGGCGTTTTGGTAATGAATTCTGTTCTGTTTCTTGGTGACGGACGGATCATTTTTTAAGACATTTAAATGCACGCGTATTATGATTGGCTCGACACACACACATACACACAATTATATTCATATATTTAAATGGTGATTAAAAGTCCATACTTAACATTATCATGGATTTTGTCTTTTTTAATAACAAATATTTTATTATCGAATTTGACGAGAGTATATGTTAACGTAGATATAATTCAGCATTTAACACAGGTCCAGCGTTCGTGTTACGTCGCCAACTTATTAGAAGTTGCCTGGTGGCTGGTGGTGGCTGGTGGAGTCCACAGACACACCGAGGACACAGCAGGGAAGCCAGAGCACCTAATATATGTATGTCATGTGGTCATGGCGGGACGGCGCGTGTGCCAAGTGCCTCGACCAACGTCTAATTGTATGTAAATTAATATTCTCGATGATTCGGTGCTAACACATCCCGATAGGCCGCGGACACTGTTCATACTAGTTAACAAGTTGAGTGTGTTGAGGCTAAAGGAGGCGACACCCTCGGCTTAAACTGTGAGAGTGCAGTTCAGCCAGGCCTCCTTTAGTATAAGAATTGAACATGGAGTTTACTATAATATATCAATTTATTTTAATCGGACTATTTGGGTTTTGTTATAGTATTTTTTTCATATTTCTGCCCAAATTAGATTCCTATGTTTTAAAATGGGGTATCAAATAGAATGTACACTTGTATTGAATTAAGTACTAGACATCGGAAGGAGGTCCATGTTGCTCTATCAGTCATGACAAACAGGAGTATTAGGTACAGACGACTGATATTAACGCCATGCCGTTACCGTACGAATTACTTTTTAAATACCAAACTAAATTTAATTTTAATACTCTCTTACGCCCACCAGTGAACATACACTTAATTCCTTTGAATATATTGTCACAATATAGAATTCAGGTTTACTATTAGGTACACCGATAATTTAGAAGTAGTAGTCCGATTTTTTTTTACATTGATTTGATAGCATTATTTAAATCTATTTATAGAAACAAATAACATACACGAAAATCATTCGCTTTGCTATATAATATAGCGAGTATTAAATATCACTTTCCATATGATTTTTCTTTGATCCCCGCAAGACTTCACTCAAAGTTGGATCTCTATAGACCCATGTAATTGTTTATGTTTTATATGAACGTGTATATTTTAATTTCCCCCTGTTCCGAGTGCGCCACGCGCCGCACGCCGCGCGGAGCCTGTATTAAAATAATAATAAAACATTCGCATATAAACGCCCGCTATTTATAATGTTAAAAATGTTTACCTCGGACGTGGCGTTATCTCGCTCAATGTACATTGAACGAGCGCCCGACTAAATTAATACATTTTAATGAACACGAACTGCCTAATTATGTATGTATGTATTATTAACTGCCTTGGCATTCATTATTTTATGAGAGAATCGATGTTAGTAAGTACCGGGAGTTGGCGTTGGAAGCTACTTCTAAGTCGGGATGAAGATCTCCTTGATCCAAAGCCTGTTTAAACTGCAGGCGAACGGTGTCGGGGTTTCGGCAAACATTGTAGAGCAGCTTGTAGAGAGTAGAGACGATATTATATTGACGACCAGTAAAATTCTGTAACCGACGTAATTCTGTAGATGACCACTACTCTGTAAAAACCATTTTGATATCGAGCTTCACCTGAGTGATAGAGCTCACTTTGGGTTTACTTCGAAAGCGAACTTTATTGACATAGATAGAAAGTCGAGTTTAAAAGAATACAAATTCGTAAAATTCATCATATCACCGCGGATTCCGCTTTCGAGATTCGAATACGACCTTACAGAATAGCCCTATTGTCTTCTATCTACATAGGCCGATCATGATGATAGCTCACGTATTATTTTTTAGTACAGGCTGGATGACTTGTTAGTTAACATTGGGTGGGTAACACATTTCACTAGCTGTCCCCCCCGACTGCGCCCGCGTGAGTCTCATTATACAACCGTAAGATGGTGAAACAGTTTTGATAAGTCGTATCAGACTGCATAATGTGTTAGCAAATATAAACTTAATACACTTATAGTTATTGTTACGTCGATTAAGAAACGCAACGCATTTAGCAATTTGTATTTAATTAGCTTTATTTTCTTTAATGATTTTATTTTTATTGGTCCTTTAAACGCGTATATCAAAACACTTGTATCGTTTAAATTAAATAACTTTAGTTACGGCTACGTTAGAGACCTTATAACAAATATGAATACAATTTATTCAAAAACAACATTTGAACAAAATGAGTCGACTTAATCACTTACCCATAACAAGCGTGGAACCCGCGACTCCGTTATGACCAAATAGAACTCTATGAACCTCTCATTTCACTGCCATACCCGTTGTGTGCCATCACCTGTGTGCGACATACAACGTGACCCGACCATACGGGACATATAATATGTGGAGACAGGACAGCAGGACAGACGGCGCAGACACACAGGCGGTCGACGGGCCGAAGCATGGCCTACTGATAATATGATGTAATTCGTAAACAAGCTCCGACATTATCCCGCCGCGAGCGGTTGGTCGCGACGTCTTAAAACAATCGTATTACACTCGTTAGATACTATCTTTATTTTTACAAACGTTTTACGAAACAATATAGTATATACCTAGGTATGCGTATATTGAAGTTTTGATACATATTGACCTGTTTTTAGTATATATTATGAGAACTCGTTTGGCGAAGTGGAACTGCGTAAAATAAAAGTGACAATCCCGGAAAATATTCTGTTTCATATGGCGAAAATAATAACAATAAATATTATATAATATATAATTATTATAATTGATATGATATGCTCCGTGATATTTATATGCGACTTATTAGCACGGTGTTTATTCAAGGTAATGTTTACTCTATTATATTCTACAAAAAGGTAAAACAAATTTTTAACGAAGATAAAAGTATTATAAATGTTATAATTTAGTTAAGAATGAACTTTAGAGCGATTAAGATATTATGTTTAATTGTTATAATTATTTACAAAAATAGATTTATTATAATCAAGAAATATCGGCAACAAGGGCCAATATACAAGTAGGTATAAGAACCACTATGGAGAAGTGGTGAAGAACCGGCCATAAAATAGAAAAGGTCGCAGCTTCTATAAAAGTACCCTCATCATTTCCAAGAGCTCTCTCACTCTATCTCTGCCGCAGGTTCAACCGCGTTAAACCACCATCTACAGCCGTGTCTGGAATGATGTTGATTATCTATTTTAAGTCTAATGTCACTCGATGTCAACGTAACATTATAATGGTGAACGTATTTTTGAAATCAATCGAGTAGTTTTGAGTTAAATCGTAATGAACAAACAAAAAGTCAAATCATTACTCCGCAGTCTAAACCATTCAGGAATCCAACACAAAAAAAAAAATCATCCAGGCGTTTAGGAGGTGTTTAATAACTAACACGTACATAAGAACTTCGGAAGACCGAAGAAGCGATAAGAGTGACATAGTGGAGTGACGCGAGAACTAACGGGCAGGAGAAGAGAATGGAGACACAAGACATACAAACCCAACCCCAAATAAATGAAAATAATAATAACTAAGATGATGATGATGTTACACGTAAAACACCATGTAAACATATGAGGATACGAGTAGGAAGAACGTTTAGTAAAGAGTAGTCGTGAAATAATCTTGAGCTTCATGTGTTCATGTAGAAAGTCTAGATTCCAGAAATTATAGAGAATGCTAATATCAAGGTTTGAACGCTAGAGACATGAAGAGAGGAGGGAGGAGAGGATAATGATATCGAAGCTTTCGGTCGTCATTTGGAAATTAAAGACTATTTTAATTCGACCTTGCGAAGGCTTTCTCCGTTGCTACCCGACTCTAGTCACGTTGTCGTAAAATTTCAATTTGCAAACGGTTCCATTTGTAGGTTTTCATCTCAAACCATGTTAATATCTTTAAATACATACACTTTTCATTTGTATTTGACCCGTTCTATATGATCTGATAGAACGGATCAGATAGAACTGATCAGATATACTGATGCGGATGAATAAATAATAAAAGGAAAATTACGGTTTACGAGAAACGCTTCGTTCATTCAAGTCTACAAAATAAAACTACAACAACAGAGTAACACGAAATATGTCTAGTTTAGTTTCATAACATTCTCTTGACACATAAACAAACACAACTAGAGTTACTTTTTATCATCAACTGAATCGCTCTTATATTTAACAAATCTATCTGTTCCCATTTGTAGCTAGTTAAAAATCTTCAATCAAACGAACAGTTGGTAGACTTCCACCTGGATGAGCATCTCCATGCACCAACCGGTCCAGGTTATGGAGGTACGAGTGGCGACGGTTCGGCCGTCTCGCCTTTCACTAAAGGAGGCTTATTGGCCACGGACGGGTGGACGATTCGCCTGTACAAGACGTGTATCGTGAGCAACACTATTGTCACGTTGTGTTGGTGTAAATGTCTTACGAATTAAGTAGCCGGCCCGGTGACCTGGTTGTATGTAGGTCAAGTGTGTTTACTTATAATCTGCTACTTATACAATATTCAGCTCGATATTAATATTATTTTATATATTTAGTGTAATTATTATAGATAGAATTTGTCACCCATTTTGTTTTTGATTATACTACGTATTTTAATAATATTACAATTCAGAATATTTTTAAAACAGGCGTTGTAAAATTTACGGGCGTACTTGACGACTTTCATACAGACTAAAAGCAGACAAAAAATTAACAAAAATCTAAAAAAAATATATTTACAACAATTTTACGACAAGACTTTTAGCACAGGCTAAGGATTCCGTTCCGTCTACTTTGTGGCTGAAGGCTGAACGTCAGAATAAAAAAATATTTTCTATTTGATAATATTATGTATTTTTTTTTTTTGTTGAAACGAGATGTTAACATTTTATGAAGCTAAGTAAGATTTTTTCTACAAGACGACAAGATGAAGAAAGGGCGTCTTAAAATGAGTATTGTTTGAGTAATGGGCACGTCGTGTCTAGTCGGTGGCTTCAGCGCGGAAGAGCGATCTATTTCGAGTTAGTAACGACTATCGGTGTTTTCGCGAGGTAATGACATTGCACGCAACGATACCAGTCCATTGAGACCATTTGAGAAATATGTAGTACAAACACACAAACATATGGACACTTCGCGAGTACTTGTCACTTGTGACGGATCGTTTATCTAGTTTTACGATTGTAATAAAGCTACTTTTGAGGATTTTATAATGGCGTATTAAGATTTTCGCATGCTCGACGTTTCGTATACTATAACTAATAGAGGTGTAGCAAAACCTTAAAAAACCGCGATGATATGATAACTATAAAATTTGTTTCACTATAATGAGTAATCATTACTCTCCACATTTAACTCGTGGCTTTGTGTTAATATACCGGAGTAAAACGGTCTTGGTGGTTTCTTTCAACAACTAATTTCGTTAGACTGTGGCCGAGAACCTAGCTTTTAATTCAACAATAGTAGAAGAGCATGTTAGTAAGATTGTGAGAATAGGCTACATATTGGAAGAGGGTGGGTTATGCCGACCAACGACGTTCACGGATTCATAACAGCAATGGATGGATGCAGAATGACACCAAATTAATGTCCCTCAATTGTCTCAATCAGACATGAGCCCTGTATGTTGATTTGGAATCATAGCAATGATTGAACAGCCATAGCTAACTGTGATATCCTATTATAGAGATCACAGCTTCACAGCTTTCCTCCTATTTTATATTTAACAATGTTGTAGTTGCTCCTGTGACCATGGTTGCTAAGCATCCGAGCCACCGAACGCTAAGAGTCGTCCCAATATGACTGTTATTCTATATAATAGTGTTTCTTCAAAATTCATTCGTTCAAGAGTAACAAATATTTACAGCGAGCGACGATGGTCCAGTGGTGGATGGACTCGACCTCTTATGCGAGAGGTTCCGGGTTCGATCCTGAATCCTGGCTGTTAGGCTAATGAGGTTCAAGGGTGAAGGCCGCGTACCTAATAGACGAAGTGTTGGTCGTCCATAAATCCGGCGGTAAGACGATCTCCGAGCAGTGGCCGGTCTGTGTTTAATGAGAGTCGCAAGAGGTCGGCTGTCTTGGCGTTCATTGAGGGAGGCCTATATTAAGCAGTGAATGGAGACAGGCTGATGATGATGATAGTTTTATGTTTTGCATACACAATTTTACAGAGTGCATACGCAAATTACAGACAGAATTTCTGCCACAGACCGCATCCTTACAGTAAGCCTTTGAGGAATTGATTAGAGAGAGAGAGAGTTACTTGACCACCGGACCATAAAGACGTTACGTTAGGCAACTATCCTGACGGCCTATAAAAAATTCAGCCGAGTATCGTTAATTTGCTCCTAAGAATTGAAGAGTTCCGTTACTTTATTATGGATCAGAACCTAACCAAGTTTTCACCAAACTACCCTTGAACTACATTCTTTCATATAAACTAATAATCATCGAAATCGGTTGGCGTGATATTCAGTTATTCATCTATTTGTCGCGTACATACCTAATGCAAATTTAAGACTTTTATGGTTTTCTCATGGTTACCATCATCAGCACTGGACTAGATTAAAATGAGACCACACGGGGAGCATCAGCTTTCTTATACAAAAAGAATCATCAAAATCGGTTCACCCAGTCAAAAGTTATGAGGTAACACTTATAAAAAAAAAAACATAGTCGAATTGATAACCTCCTCCTTTTTTTGAAGTCGGTTAAAAATTGTTTTCCTCAAGCCCTGTACGACATGTATCTACTCTACATTACATGTTGTCCTGATTCCTGAATGATGAGCACTCTATCTGGCCGGGTCAGCGTGGCCAGAGAGTTGTCGTATGTCGCGACACGACCCCTACTCTACTAATTTTAGCACCTTGCTTCTCTGGCTAGGCAACCCACGGGATAATCTCTGGGAGATTCTGCCTGCCGGCTGCCTGGCAATGTGTTCTGAAGGATGAGCTCGTTGTTTTACGATGGGCGATGTTGACCACTCGCTATCTATCTATGGACTAATATAACCTAATTTCAACAACTTGTAATTCAATTGACTATACCTATGTATACTAATATTATAAAGAGGAAATATTTGATTGTTTGTTTGTATGGAATAGGCTCCGAAACTACTAGACCGATTTGAAAAATTCTTTCACTGTTGGGAAGCTACACTATCCCCGGTAAACATAGACAATATTAAATTTTCAAAAAAGTTAGGGACCCGTTTTTCAGTTTAGTTTAGTTAACGAAGGCGAAATTGCGTGCAACAGCTAGTAACAGATTTTAACCCTTCCTGGTAATCTATCGTCGCTGTAATTAAAACACAATTAACAACAGCACTGGTGTGAGCTATTCTTAGATAGGCCCAAACCATTCTCGGCACTCACCGATTGCGATCAAAGGAACACAGGAGGATATTTTGGTAGTAATTAATTTTTAACTCTCCACTCCAAAGGCTTTATCTCTCGCAGTCGGTAGCCACGTGATAACGTTAGGTGTACGAAAATGTGACTGTTGCAAAAACTGGACATCAAAGGATATCCGTTTCCTTAGCATGGAGAACAGAGAGAGATAGAGAGAACAGGTAAATACGATGAGTAGCGACTTGGTCCTAATACAACTTCAAATATAAATAAATACCTATACGTACTGTAGGTATATAACTAAGTATATTTTATCCATAAAATGCCGCCAAAATGCCGCACATAACTTTAGAATCACTGCAACAAATAAAATCATTCTTTTTTGTGCTGGTTATCGTCAGGACAAGGTTTTATTAAAAAAAAGATAATGACAGGACAGCGTTTCCCGCTTTCAGCATGTATTACGATAAAAATAAACGACCTTCGCGGTAAGTAACAGCTTTTGACAGTACTCAGCAGTACTCTACTTTTTAATTTTGTTATAAAATTATAGTACATGCAAAACTAATTAATCATATTATGTGAGTTTACTAACCTACTTGCGACAAATGCAAATCTATAAAAACATGACTGACTATACACTATACTATAATGGTCGCAGCAATCTCTGGCGCGCGTGTATGTGTGTCATGTGGTAAATGGTAATAAACGTAGCATTGCACGTCGTGACAACGTAGCCTTTCGTAGCCTTTGTCGCATCAATGCAACAGACACATCACTCTCATATGTGTCAAGTATTGTAATACTAGCCTCGTATATTATGATGAGACCACTCGTCAGGACTGTCATCGCAGCGCCATATTTCAAGTTGAGCAAAACCTTAAAAAGGTTTCATAATTCTGATGATCCTCCTTATTTTAGTAAAAATGCGAAACTGTTCCTCAATCACAACAAAATTAATCAACTGATTCTGATAAGTTGCCTCTCGCCAGTGTTTTAACTTATCCCAGATCCATAATAATACTAGGAGCAACAATTGTGACCATATTATTAGTGATTTATAATTACGTCAATATAAATGTCAAAAAAGACGTACATAATTGTCAACCGGACGAAATTTATACATACTGGCGGACGCATGCATAATAATTACATTTTATAATATCAGTCCTTACTAACATTTATCCAATCACTCGTATCCCAGGCTGAATACTGCCTTGCGAACAGCGACCGGTTGGCCCGGCGAGCGCCTGTTATAGGCCTTTACTGCACGTCTGCTGGAAAACTGTCCTTATGTAACCGTTTTCCAACAGTTTGATCACCAAGGCAAAGGTATCGCGTGCCGCAGTCGGTTTTATGAGGAGCGCACTGCGAAGATAATTGTGCTGGTTGAGGTTGCCGTGTCCATGTGTCGTTGAATTCTCGACACAACGTTCTCGAAATTGTAAGTTGTAACCCGAACCCCTAACTATAATCTGTTCGCATCACGGGTGCTACCACCACCTCCACGCGACAAAGTCACTATTTCAACAAAACCTACACTGTGGACCTTATTTTGATTGTTATATAAAACATCGACCAGCGATAGCGGCTATGACTGTACGTGGAGAATGCGGGTTCGAATCTCCGGTATACGTGCCCTTCGATTAATAGTTTAGCTTCATCCGCTACTGACTCGTCGACCGTATTGGATTTGACTAGCCAAACACCTACTCTCCAGAGTAGCGCGCGCGATATACCGCGCCCCCTGCGGGGCACGGTGGGGGGCGCCCCCTTTCGAATTTTTCTAGGTGAGCCATCTGCTCACCTACCTACCGATTGGACTTAAAGGCCATCAGGCCTAAAAGTCTAGAGCTTTCGAAAAAAAAAAACTCCGGTATAAGTATACATGAAAATAGATTCCTTTACTAGGTCATGGACATTATTATTTTGGTTCTTATTACTCGTAACAGCATTCCTCAGGATAGTACAGAGGCGATGGCGGTTTGATTAGTCATTATCGTTATTATTGTATAGTTTTGTAGCGAATGTAATATTGATAATTAATATATTAACACGCTGTGTTCTGTGGCAGGGCACAGATAAAGGAATCCGACTTTGCTCACGAACTAAAATACATCGTCAGTCGGACAAGGTTATACAGCTCGGCTCTTATATCCAAAACTCATTACAATTACTTGTAGGGCCATAGTAGTGCTTGCTAGAAAAAATATAGAAAATCTTACAAAAAAAAATCTATTTACCAATTACGTGACATCCCATAGATCTGAACGGTCATAAATCTGATTCATTTGAATAAAACATTATAAAACATGCGACGCTAACCTGCCCTAATAATCTTATAATAATCGGCCAACAGAAATAATACTTATTATCCGCTTCCATAAGCCCAATATCTGTGTTCATATGAATCCCCCCTGTATATAATTATCTAATAAACTGATGTGTCCTAATAATTTAGGCTTCGACTGTTTGCTTATCCTCCTAAGCTATTAAAAACAATTATTTGTTTCTTTCTGATACTTTCATACGAATCATCCATAGATATAATTAGTTATACTCATAGATTTTTAATCTCTACCGCACTTACACCTACTGTTAATTAAATTATATATATTTCTAACAAGGATACCTAAATAAAATCACTGTTATAATATATCATTCTGCAATAGGTATAACCCGCCAAGTTGTCATTGTAGCGTCATCTAGTGAATTGTATAGTAGATGGCATGAAAAGCTTGCTCTTGAAGAAAAAAAAAACATATTCAAACTTTCATAGTGATTGGCAAAACGGAGTCACATTATCATTTAATGTATTATGGACATCCCGAAACTTTGTATGAATGTATGAATTTTAATGAAATTATACAATAACTAGCTGTTGCCCGCAGCTTCGCCTGCGTTAACTAAGATTTACAACGGGATCTTAGCGGGATGATATATCTTTACCGATAAATGGGCTATCGAACACTGAAATGTTTCATTAAAATCCGACCGATAGTTTCTGAGATTAGCGCGTTCAAATAAACAAACACTTTAGCTTCATATCTTAAGGATTAAAAGCATGAGTAAAATAAACTCGTTTAAATGTAGTCCAAAAAAATCAAAATTTCTGAATAAAATATGGTTGTTGTGCCTCACTCGACATAGATAGGTATAGTGTGTCGTGGACTTTTTTGTAGATATTTATAAGATCTACAATTAATTAGAACATTTTATGGTTCTAAAAAATCACAAATAATATACAACGACACAACAGTTCAAAACAAAAAAACAACAGATTTATTACAGAGTAAAAAAATAATTGCTCCTCGTCTAAACGACGTGGACACGGCTAAACTCAAACTAATTACTAAATAATAAAAATAAAACGTTCAAAAATAATCGCGCGCGTGTGTGTGTGTGTGTGTGTGTGTGTGTATCTCATTGAATTAAATTCCTTATGTTAATCGCCTCTCCGGCTTCGACCTTAGCTCGCGTTTTTATTTTATTGTTTCAAAATTACATTTTTGTCGTAGTGAAGACGTGTATAATAAGCATAGCGTTAAAAGATATACAGCAGTAACCGCTGGTTTCAACTAGTTAACATACTATGTAGTTACTCGATTTTGATTGGTTGCTGTGTACGGTTTTCAAATATGATTGTTACATCATGTCAAATATAAAAGTGATGCATTTACTAAATATGATTGACAAATTATCTGAGCCAGCTATAAATTATATAAAATATAAATATTTGTTTTCCCCGACTGGTATTAACTATTAACGTATTAAGACAATCAACTCTTCAAGTTCGTTATATTAAGTAACTGACAAAATATTGTAATTGTGGCAGCTAAAATATTTTCATTCTTGTCCAACGCCATATTCGCCAAACAACTTGGAGACGTTTGAGAGATTCTATTTTTATCGTAATTACGCGGTGAAATTTTCTAAAAATCGATATAGGTAAGGGCGTCAACGGGAAATATTACTATATTTTGTTATTTGTTAACAGTTTCGTTTTATGTTTTAGACAATCTAAACGTCGTTGAGGCGATGGGTATTTACTATTTACTATTATAATAATTAATCAATAACCATCCTCCATTTTAATCCTGTCACACGTATAGGACACGGGAGGCATAGGAGGGCGAAAAAAAAAAATATTTTATCAACAATTAAGGTGTGGACCACCCTTAACATTAAGAGGGATGAAAAATAAATGTTGACCAATTCGCAGACCTAACCGATATACACGCAAAATGTCTTAAAAAATGATCGAGCCATTACGGAGGAGTTTAACTACAAACACCGCGACATGAGAATTTTATACATCAGATAAAGTTCTGACTTTGTGAGCTTGTAGGGGATCTAATGAACCCATTTTGATATCGCGTTACGCGCCCAAGCAAGCTCTTCAACTACAGACAAGTAAACAAACAGTCGGTTCAACTGGTGGTAGGTAATGACCAGCATACATAACCTTTCAAATACAAGTACTCTTTTGTTAACCCGATACATAAATATTATTAGTTGGTACACTGGTATGTGGATGGGTGTACTCACAGTTGGGCGGCGTGAGCGGCACGCCGTTCTGCTGGGCCCAGCCGATGGGGTGCACGTAGGGCGAGGTGGGGTCGACCCAGTAGTCGTAGGCGGGCCCCCAGCCGTCGAAGGAGACCAGCACGCGGCCGTCCAGCATGTCGGCGACGGTGGCCACGCACACCATGTCGTTGTGCCGGTCCTCCGCCTCCAGCTTCATGCCCACGCGGAAGCTGTTCGGCTTCATGTTCTGGGACGATACATTGCATTGTTATTATTTTACATTCAAATAAAACCAGAAAATCGACCCTAGAATTTGGAGCGTCTAATTGATAGATGGAAGTGGAGGTAAGTAATGTTCTAACGTTTATTTATTACCTAAATTATAGTAAAATTCTACATATTATAGTAAACATCTACCTTCTAAATTTTGTATCATTAAAACCTCTAATAACTAATTTTACCAAATTCACCAGTAAAGTATTGTTTTTTTTAACGGAACTATGCTTTTGGGCCATTCGGTCTGACGGCCTTTTAAGCCTCATCAGTATCTATCTAGCATATGGCATACCATAGCATAGGTACTCACGGTGGCGGTGATGTGCGGGAACAGATGCCTGGGCGCGGCGATAGCGCGCATCTGCTTGAGGTACATGGGCCAGGAGAAGGAGGCGTGGCCGGCGGGCGGCCGCAGCGCGCGCCCGTTGCGCTCGCACCAGCCTGGCGGGAACACGTCCGGCGAGTCGGCGTTGACCCAGAAGTCATACATGTCGGGGTACTCGTCGAAGTGCAGACGTACGCGGTAGCCCTGCACCTCGGCCACCGACACCACGCAGAAGGCGGAGGGGTGCTGCGGGTCGATGGCCTCCAGCCGCATGCCCAGCTTGAAGCCGTTCTTGCCGTACGGGAACGGATCCTTGAAAAGCTTCACGGGCGCCGCCTTCGCCTTGCACACGTCCAGGTAGCGCATCCACGAGAAGCCGTTCTTGCCGCACATCCAGGGGTACTTCTCGTTTTCGACGAGGTCCTCGCTCATTTTCACCAGGGCGGCCTCTGACAGCTGGCTATCGCTGGCGGCCGAATCGTATTGTTTAAGGACCACCTTTTCCTCCTTAGTTTCCTGTAATAGCTCAGACTCGGAGTTTTGTTTCCTCATGAGCAGTTTCTTCATTTTGTTTCTCTTCTTGGACATCTCCGCCCTCTCTCTATCTTTCTTTTTCTGCAATATTTTCTGTACCTCGGTCTGGCAGGTGAGGCTGCAGAAGTTCGGCGTGATAAACTCGGCGGCCATCCCGTGACACCCGCACCCGTCGCAGCGGTACAAGTCCTCGGGCGACGTCGGTTTCTTCTCCCGGTTCCTTTCGATTCTTTGCTTAAGCGGTGTGTGGTATTTGGCGCCCGGATTCGCGGGATCAAATTCATTTTGATTATGTATTAGATCAATGATACCAAACTCATTAGTCTGGAACTGAAGTCCACTTCCCCTGAGCTGGGCCACCCCGTTACTCCAGATCAGACCGGGCGGATCTTCCGAAATCGATTCTTTGAACTCTTTCGATTCAGTTTTTACATACCCCGCCTCCTTTTGGGAGTACATGTTATTTTTTACACATTCAATTTTCTCTTTGTACTCCTCGGTATCTGAATCTCCCAGCACGGCCTTGGATTCTAAGTCCTTGTCCAGCTTTTCGTTACAGAAAAGAGATGGAACCCGGTGATCGTCGTTGGTGTCCGTGTCTAAAGCACTAATGGATTTAGAGTGTGGCAGGGACTGTTTGATATTCTTACTGGACATGTTCTCAGTGCACAGTGAAATACGGCGTTTTATGTTATTTAGGTTAGTGGATTTTCTCTCGCTATTGTCCGAGTAGGAGCGACGTAAAATAGCCGGTGCGGCGACAGTGATCGGGCCGATGTCGTTCCTATCGATTAGGTTTTTATTTAAGAGACTCTTCCCCTTCTCTGGTATAGCCAACGTGAAAGATTTCTCTGTCGTCTGGCCGTCCTCCTCGTCGGCTATGGATACTGTATAAATGTCATCGTTCATGGACGCATTCGTTTCGGGAATGGAAAGAGTATACTCTCCTTGTTCACCAGTAGGCTCTGCTCTTGAACCTAAAATCGATGTGGCATATTTTTCAGTTTTCGGGCTCTGCTGCACATTACTCTCTTTGCCATTGATGGTAACTATCTTTTGTAGGGGCTGTAGAGGTGGCATTTCTGACGCTTCCATTGCCCCCGTGTCTCTCATTACTGTAATGTTACCCTGTGGATCATTTTGGATTTGTCCATTTGCAATTTGCAGATTTATAATTGGACCTTTGGACGCCATAGTTGCTGGTAGAGTGACCGGTAGGATGAATTTAGTGTTCTGTATTTTAGGCATATTCATTGGAGTCAAAAATAGCTTTTGGTTATTAGAATTCACATTACTCTGATTGCTAGATATTAGAATTGATTGGTTTTCCATGTTTTTAGTGTTGGGTTTCTTCACAGAGCTTAAATAGGCTATCGCCTGTTTGCCTTGGTTTCCAGGTGCTATGCTAACTGGAACTATCATTTTATCATTGCTCTTTGGCTTCTGAATCACGATAGGTTGAGCGGGATTTGCAGGAGCCAGTATGGAAGATTTATTTGAACCTTGCATTTTTGGCGCTATATTGGGCTTTTGCCCAACATTTGGTATGATGTGAATGTTTGGATTACTTGTA
The DNA here is from genome assembly GCA_905333005.2 of Lycaena phlaeas. Classification (NCBI taxonomy): domain Eukaryota; kingdom Metazoa; phylum Arthropoda; class Insecta; order Lepidoptera; family Lycaenidae; genus Lycaena; species Lycaena phlaeas. Next base: position 17,722,993 of record HG995172.1, on the reverse strand, counting down.
ACCTGAAAAATAATAGACCCTTTTAAATGTTTCTTTAAAATATTTGCATGCCATTGAAATTGGCAAACATTATAACTTTAGTTCATTACTTATAACACCTTATTTGTACCTACTATGTTCTTGCAAATAAATTATTATTATTCTTAAAAACACAATGCAGAAAATACAGTTTTTTGTTTTCACATACTGTTGAATTAATACAAGCTATGAGATGAATAAAATTGGACACAATTAAGAATCTTTAGAAAATAATTATTATTGCAGAACTTCCTTCCTACTGCATAAAATATAACCAATATTATATATTTATCATGGTAAAGCAAAACTTATTGATAAAGGCTGATGATGATGACGACGAATTATTGACTATTTTTTAAAATAGCAGTGAATGCATATTCTATGTTGAAATATGGACATCATATTATAAACATAAATATATCAATAATATATTATTCTTTTAATAAAGCTGTTAATGTTATATAATCTGTACAACTTTTTTATATGGATCATAATGGCATCAATCAAAGGGTGTTTTTAAATATAAACATAATTATCCTTCAGTGCCATGTTATTTTTTTTTTTTACTTTTCGTAAATGTTTTCCGATTTTTAAATATTAGATATATGTATATAACATTATAGGTTATTTATAGTATTTGATAGTGGTGTCATAAATATAGAAAGATGAAATAAAAATACTTTTAAGTACAAATATATCAAAATAGATATAAGCAACATATTACCAAGTAATCATTCACTAGATAGACACTTTTTTGCAATTGTAATTACACTTTGTGTGTTGGGTAAATCTAAATTATTATGTCTACACTAATATTATAAAGAGAAAAGATTTGTACCTATTTTTGTATGTTTGTAATGAATAGGCTCAAAAAGTACTGGACCAATTTCAAAAATTCTTTCACCATTCGGAAGCTACATTATCCACGAGTAACATAGGCTAAATTTTATTCTGATAAAAATAAGGTTCCGTAAGATATTTTGGTTTTACGGACACAAGGTGTAAAAAATGTTATTTTGCGTACTAAGATCCCGTTGTAAATCTTAGTTAACGCAGGCGAAGCTGCGGGCAACAGCTAGTAAGAAATATATTTGAGAACATATTTTTGCTAACTATATTATATAGTTCAATGAATAGTACTTAGTAAATTTTAATAAAATCTTATTCTGATTCCATAGCATAAGACAAGAATTATTGTTCAAAATAAGTCTTTTTGTCAGGCCATAAGGTAGTTACTATCACTTTACATACAACTCATGCTTAAAATAAAAATAAAATAAAGTTTTAAAAATGTAATAAAAAGAAAATATTTGTTCATCAAATCAAATAAAAGATTTATCTAAAAGAAAATTAAACTCTATTAAAAGTACGAAAAGTATGTATAACTTTTATATAAGATTAAATATTTATTATTTCTAGTAATAATGTATAAAAAAATCTTTTGTATAATGCATTTGATATTGTTACATTGTGGCTTTCACATTTACATATAAACTATGATAATATAATACAATACTTACTGGTCTGCGCACTATGATTTGAGGTGGATTTCCACTAGTGCTGGCTTGACTTATGACATCTGTACTTGTAACAGGCTTAAGTCCAGTGGGCGTCTGTATGTAAACAACATGAGGAACAGTTCTTGGTGCACCTCGCAGATGGACAGCACTAGCACCTCCCGAGTTTGGTAATGTCAACTGAATTGAATTGCTAGATGAGTTTGGTATTTGTACCACACCTGAATTAGTTCCAACTTGGACTTGCGACACTGGTGCCTGACTCATCTTCACCTGAACACCCTGATCTGGCATCTGCAGTTGTGTGGAATTATTCACTTCAGGATTTCCATCCATATTATTAGTCCGGGGGTTAGAACCCATGTGCACATGAATGAATGAGCTATGCATTTGCTGGGCAGTGTTTTGTAAGAGAGGCATAGATGGTAATGTGGGGCCAGTGAGTTGGATATTTTGACTACCTGCGGGAATTTGCAGGGGTACATTTATAGTTTCCCCAGCTGGCAATTGAACGGGGACATTTGTAGTTGTGGACACTTGAATGGGAAGACTTACAGGGGCAATCTGTAGTGGCATACTACTGGTAGCGCCTGAAAGTTGAACTGGCACATTGATATTAGACGTAGAACCTGGGATCTGTACTGGCACAGTCACTGTGGATAGCTGAAGTGGATATGGGGAGTTGTTGGCGTGAATTTTAACGGGAGCAATAGAATGAGTAACGAGATTGTGAGTTATAGGCATCGAGCTCTGTGGCGCTTGCACAGAGGATACGATCATGCTGCTCGATATGGGCGCCTGAAACATGGTAAACAATGTCATTGAGGGCAAATGATTTTTTACTAACTCTATCGTGATTTAGAACTCACGCGCAATGTATTCAATAGCACATTATGCTGCGAACTATTCTGTGTAAAATTTGCTGTAGCGGAAGCACTTGTCGCTTTCAATAATCTTTTTTTCAATATTTCTGTTTTCGGATCATCAAAGTTTTGAAGTGTATTACACTGCTGCCTGTCCATTTCTCGCTTTAGGAAATGTTGGCGAAATCATTACAAATATTTAATTGTCTTTTATAATTCATTAAAGATGACCTGCAACGCATATAAAAATAAAAATGTGTAAAGTTATATTTGTAAAGGCGTAATGTATTCAAAATGTTTATCTTAACGCGAAAAAAGTGTTTGTAAGTGATTAGATAATTTTTTTAAAACTTGTTTTTATTATTCATCCATTATCTAATAACGTTTAATAAAATTTACCATTTTTCTTTTGCAAGTATCGCACTCTATCAATTGTGCAGCTACTTTTGCAGATCTACAACCTTTTAAAAAGAAAAGTTATTTGAAGACTTAAATATAATTATTTTGCTTACCTTTATCTACACTAGTACAAATACTATCCTTATAGATATTATTCTATATAAATTATTATAAATTTCGTAGTGAGAACCAATAAAGAAAAATAAATTGTATTCAATAAAGCGACGAATTTTACCTGCCTACACAACTGGTAATAGTTCTGACAACATAGCCAAATTGATAAAAATATCTGTAAAGTTGGTACTTTCAAATTAACTTACCAATAGCGTAAGAGCGTTTCCGTGACAAGCTTTCGCGCCCGATTATTCAGCTAAAAAATGGACAATCGGATCGGACTATGTATATTTGTGTATCATGTGCCTTAATCTCCAAATTACAATAAAATGTAAAAAATGTAAAACACCATTTTAAAGAAACTATAATATTTTGTTAAAAGCGATACTTATTTTTTATATATTCATAGAGCTATCGCATTATTCATTTTATTCGGACCAACTAAGTTGTAATTTTAATTATTTACTTTTTAGTAAACGTAATATTAATTTCTCTATACTTTGATTTCAAATATTTAGTACACGTATGTGAATAAGCGTATATAGTTTTAATATATTACGTAACAAAAAATCTCATTAGCTTAGAATAAACATTAAATAGAACGATTTACGTTTTTTATAAAATTATTTTATGAAACAACAAGAAGAAAAGATTGCAATTGGATTGCGGAATCATGGTGATTTTACGTTTGCAATAAGTTTGCATGTTATCACATTCCCGCTTTGAATTTCCGTTGTCATAGTTTTAATACCTATACTTGCAATAATTATTGTAATATGTTTATGAAATAATATGAAAAATGTCAAAATATTTTAAATATGTACCGAACAAAATTTGTTAAAAAATTTGTTTTGTTGTGGTGTCCTGTGCAATAAAATTATATTTGCTATTAATAAACATTTTTACGGTTTAAAATTTGATTAACTCTTGGTATGTAATTTTAATTACATAACTTAGTTATATAATATTATATACATAGTTGGTTTATAAGTGATTGAAAGTTTTTAAAAATTCTCATGCAAAATTATTTTAAAAATCAAAACTGAAACAATTAGGGTGTGTTCCGTTTTATACTGCGAGCACTGCCCAGTGCTCAGTACTGGACGAAATTCGTTTCGTTTTATACTGACAGTATACTGTCACAGTGCTAGTGACGTCATGACTAGGGCGCCATTTTTCTACTGCAAGCACTGTCACCAATCACAACGAGAGAATTGTTCGGTAATGGCCGACAGTATTCAGTCGCAATATGACGTCACAATTTATGACGTCATAAAATCGACGCCATTTTTGTACTGTGAGCACTGTTTTTTCGAGGTAAGGTGCTCCAGTACTTTGTCTATGGAAGCACTTGCTTGCTTCAAGTACGACTTGTGAGGTCTGATAATGAATGAATGCGTACGATTGTTGAATGTTGTTTTCCCGATTTTTTATTTGTTATGTTGAGTTCGTTTTAAACATAAATGTGAATGGTATAATTGCTAAATACAAAGTTCAACAATATTAATATTACAATGAAACAACTTTTAGGGATTTTATCGCGGTTTAATATTAACATTTTGTTAACATCTTTGATTTGTTTGTATGTAGTTTCGATTATCGAAAAATTTGTTTGTGTATTTGGCGCGTATCGTATGTATGGTCAGTGAGTTTTGGAAAGTTAAAGTAGTTTATAGTAAAAGTTTATTAATAAGTATTCGATATTCAATATTATTCGATATTCATATTTCATGTTTACTTATTGTTGTTATTTAAATGGATATCAGTGAGTGAACTCAGTACCTATCTACCAGTAAAGGGGCTCGTTATATCATTCATTTCAATGTTTTAAATTTTAGAACATCAGCTCACCTTACCGTATAATATAAGAGCGACCCGCGACTTTGTTTGGGCAGTATTTGGACAATTCACACAATATCTTTATAAATTATGTGAATGGTATACTTATTGCTAAATACAAGGTTTAACAATATTAATATTTTGTTAACATCTTTGATTTATTTGTATGTAGTGTCGAATATCGTAAAAATGCGTATTTTTTTTTAGTAATCTGTTTGTGTATTTGGCGCGTATCGTATGTATGGTCAGTGAGTTTTGGAAAGTTAAAGTAGTTTATAGTAAAAGTTTATTAATAAGTATTCGATATTCATATTTCATGTTTACTTATTGTTGTTATTTAAATGGATATCAGTGAGTGAACTCAGTACCTATCTACCAGTAGAGGGGCTCGTTATATCATTCATTTCAATGTTTTAAATTTTAGAACATCAGCTCACCTTACCGTATAATATAAGAGCGACCCGCGACTTTGTTTGGGCAGTATTTGGACAATTCACACAATATATCTTTATAAATTATAATTTACTCTGCCTATTTGTTATAAGGTGTCATTAAAAAATACATAAGATATCGTAATGAAAAATTTCATTTACCAAATAACTTAATCCAATCAAAGTAGTTTTGTGTGAAAGAGTTACAAATTCCATACTTACGATCTTTCGCATGTTTATTAACGTTAGTAGGATTAAGGATATCTTCCATCTCATATCTCAGGTCATATTAGAAAATAGCATAGCAATAAGCATGCTGAGGCTTATGAATTCGCATACTAGTGAAATGAATGCGAAATAGCATTAATTCCCATTGTTACTAGGAATAAACCCACTTCATAGATTTTTTTCTAGTTTGTTTGTTGGTCGATGATTGATGAAAGAAAAATATTGTTGGTTAACTATCAACATTTATTTTCATTTTTTTTGTCTGAAGATTTTACTGAAACATGGCTCTAGTGGCACAATGGGGATTTCATTACATTGATATGTACATTTTTTTTGCTTTCAAAATTTGAAAGCGTAACGAAACATTCTAAATCAATGCTGCAATGTATTGCTTTCGTGTTTACAATTTTAACTTGTTGGGTATTAATGTAAATGTAAAAGTTAAAGATGGTTGAATTCTTGAGGGACAAATCCTACGGTTTTCCGGCATTTTTCAAAATTAACTAAATATTGCTTACTTGGTAGCATGGTCTCTGGTCTTAGCCTGTTCCAATAGGAACGAAATTAAAAAGAGACGTCAGATGGCAGCTGTCACTCGTGCGTGTAGGATTCATCATCATCAGTCTTTATCAGTCCACTGTTGCACTTAGGCAAACCGCAATGAACACCAAGACGACCAATCCCTTGCTTCCGGGTTCGATCCGGACCTTCTTGTATCCTAAATACCCTAAACACAAGACTATCGCTCGCTTATTGATGAAGGAAAACATCTTGAGGAAACCTGCATGCCTGATGAGATTTAAAGTCTTTGAAGGTATGAAAAGTTCACCATTGGGCCAGTGCATCAGTGAACTATCAATGGCCCATTATCCTCCTCGCCTGATTTCGAAGATACCCGTGCCCAGTAGTGGGACTTGTAAGGGTTGATACGATACTTTTTTCACATATACTTTATCACATAAGTACATAGAAATTACTGAAAATGTTGATGAGTTATATTTAAGAGTATTTTAGTCTGATTAATTATTTATTACATATTTTTATTTATAAATCATTTTTAATACACTTTTGTTATTTCTTTCTTTATTTACTACTCATTTCTAATATTGTCTTAAAAGTTAGGTGCAAAACAGGCAGTAAAAATTATTAAGGATATGTTGTTGTATTTTCTTTAAATAAAGTTTAATGTTTCTAGTATTTTATTATGTACCTCTTTTAAAATTATAGTATTCAAAACAAATCAAGGGTTTTTATATACTCATTTCTAGTCTTATAAGCTAGGTATAAGCAATTACTGGCTGTACTTAGTGAAAATATTAGAGATTACACATTAACAGGTACTCAGTACCTAAACCTGATTACATACTGAAAATGTTTATTATTAACATTTAAGTTTTTTGCGAGGTCAGGGCTATATGGTAGATGATCCAGTAATTCCATGTCTAACACCAGCAAAAAGTTGATTTATTGTTAGCTTGGAGATGATGTCGTGGTCAAGGGGGACACAATTGGAACATCGTTTCTTCTGATCTTTTTTAACACAAGTAGCAAATAATTACATATTAGTGTACCACCCTGCAGTAACTGCCTTTAAATCATCTGAAATATTTTTTCCGTAATGCAATGTCCTTCCGAATAAAGAAGCCACCATCTTTTTTTCCCATGCTTTGACCTGTCTTCTCTTTTGTTGGCAATTTCTCACACAGCAGGAAGGAAACAGCCACTCAGGAGACTTAGTAACCTCCGTTAAATCTTTATACCACTTCACGGCACCAATAGACAGATAGATGAAGTTTTTGAGCCTCTGCCAAATTATGAGGTATCCACCACAAAGCTTCCTCACCACTAAATGTTGATGGAGGGTTTTGTGCAATTACTCAAACCTATGCCTAAGTTTGTCAGAATCATGTAATAGGATACCCTTCTGTTAGTCTCTGTCATACACTCCATAACACTGATGTCATCTTCAGTCGTCGCTGTAGACGGTGTGCATCACACAGATCATCAGTAAGATTTGTGCTTTTCTTGTTGACTTAAATGACATAGAAAACTATGTCAATCATTGCAGAAACATTATCTGAAGTTAAATACATGCTGATGCATGACACTTTATTTTAATTTACCATCACACCTAAAAAAGGAAATGACAAATGAATGAAATTTGATTTAAAATTCATTTATAGTTGTGCCGGTCAAGTGATATAACACTTTTTTATTATAATGTTTACAAGTGGCCAGTCCTAAGAACTTTTAATGTCATCCTCTTATATTCCTATAAAATCTACAGTGAATTTTTATATAATCAAATTGTATGGTTTATCATCAGCCCTTATCCATTCACTGCTGAACATATAATATAGGTATATAACTATTCAAGTTGCTCATTTTAATTAAGAGTTGTCGATTAAGTTATGCATCATCATCCATCCACTGCTGAAAATAGGCCTCCATAACATAAATGTAATAATATAGACCTCCATAGCATAAATATGCATAATTTAGATTGACTAATGCTTTGAATTTGTCTTCAAACTTGTAAATTGTTAACATTTTTTTAAATATCCTCTTTTTTCCATCCTCACAAATTTCATGGCATTATTTCCATCAATGTTCACATCAAGTGCAAGAACATTATGATTCACGAGAATGGGGACTTCAATCATATCACTTCTGAAAATACAAATATTGTGCAAATGCGACAGGCTAAAACATTTTATGGAATTAAGTCAGTGCTTTTGAATGGTAGTTTGTCCAATAAACTACAAAATCTACCTTTTAAAGAAGCATTAGCTTATTCTATAATTATATGCAAACTTGAATGTGCAATAATGTATTGTAAGCAATCTTGCCCCAAATTACCATTATTTTGGTAAGGTGTCATTCAATAAGGCTAGACACTGTGAGCTTTGTGTTCTAATAAATGAGTGTAATCATGCATGAATAATTTTCGATTTGTGGCCACATACTAGAAATTACAAATTTTTTTGTGTAAATTTAATTTTTTTTACAAATTAACTACTTATACATTTTTTTAATACCTGAGTTTGAATGGAATGAAATCCATTACTATTATATAGCTGATATAGTGTTCTTTGAGTTGACTTAGTCTAATATGTTTTCCATCAACTGCTTCTAGAATACTTGGAAACCCATACTTTCAATGTATATAATTTCATTTCGGCTAGCTTCCTTGCACATAGGCCATTTTGTAGAGATACATGTAGATATTTATAAATTGATTTAACTACTTTTCACAGTTCTACATGCTGTTACTTTTACAACATCAAAGCAATCACATACTTATCTATAAACAAAATTGTCATACATTAAACTATGTCTATATTTCAATGATGTTTCAGGGTAGAGAGGTCAGGAAGCTATTTGTACAGTAATGTGCTGTCTACCATATCAAACAGACTGCTTGTGTATGTTAGGTTCAAGTAAACTTATTAGGAAACGAAGAGTATCTAGCCACATACTATAGTCAATTAACAAATGGAAATGCAATGAACAATCCAGTTACGTCGACTTTTAATAAGAAAAATTAGATAAATAACTTAATGCCTTACGAATCTGACTTTTAAAGATATTTTTTTAATGACTGATATTCTAAAATTATTATATTTTGTTCAGCACGATTTCTAGATATATGTTTTTATTATAAGGCCTTCCTCATCATCATCGGAGTCCGAAAAATCTAATAAATATTGGACAGCACCAGTAATTGTTACGTTTTTCATTAGCTAAGGATATAAAAAATCAGTTATTTAGTTATTAAATCCGGTCTGTAAGTTATTATTATTTAGTACATTTAATTACTTGAAAACCAATATTTTAAGATGAAGTATACCTATTTTTTATTAAGTAATTACTTCAACCGACAATAAATAAAAACAATACTTTCACAATTAAAACACAAACACGTGAAAACTGAAAATGTCAATGACGAATGTCATAAGTTCTTAGCTCATATGTGATGGTAGATGACAGTTTACAAATCCCAGTATACTGTTCTGCGTTTCGATTTACAACACTAACCAGTATACATATTTATAAAGGAACGGCTTCGCTGACAGTTCGCAGTATACTGTAGTGACGTCACGGTTTACAGTGCTCCAGTGTAAAAAGGAACACGGCCTTAATGTCAAATGTCGAATTGTCACCGTGTGTCAGTTGTCAGTTGTCACTATTCAGTACTCAATTGTCATTTGTCAATTGTCATGCATTTTCAATTTTGATTGCGTATGTATACGTATTTATATACCAAATTTTTTATTAATTACAAAATAATACATATTTACCTATGAAGAAATGGAAAAAAACTACATCTCCTTTTGTTTATAATAAAATATATGAGATCCACAAAGTAAAACTTGCTTTGTATACCTAAATAGGAATATTTTTAACTAACGAAGCAATAACAAAGTTTTTAGTAAGGTATGTAATCGCATGAATATTTTAGTACCTCATCTATAACTATTGGTGTGCGGTTTTAATTTCTTCTTACATTTCAAACGAAGGACTAGTTGTAGTAGTAACTATTGTTTTGGAAAAAAAATGGTTTGCAATTTTTTTTGTCTTGTGCTTTTATGGCGACCATACACAATAGACCATGTTCCTTGCATTTCATAATAGTTTTATTTAAGAGTTGGTACTTCCAAATGGTGTATAAATTAGACATAGACTTTTTCTGTGAATTTTCATGTCATCCTAAGAACTAAAAAATATTGCTGTTGTTTATAATACTTACATTACAAATAGAAATTATTTGAAAGGTATATCAAATGGTAGAGAACAATGAGCAGCCAGCATCAATACATGCCTGGGAGCAAACCCTCGGGTTCGAGAGTGGGCGACATTGAACATATCAGTGAGTCATCCAGAAAACTATTAATTATACTCCAAATATATGAAACAAATGTATGGTGAAAGATTGACTTACTATATTACAGATATGTATACAGTAATGCAATTTTTATATTAAAAAATAATTTCAACTGCCCTCATTGTTTATAAATAATAGTTCATCAGCATTCAAACATTCCTTTTTAAAGTGAGTTAAATATAAAAGTATGGCAGAAATTAATATAGTATTATTGCAGTATTTATTATGGATCAATTTTGAATTGCTGATGAATGACAATAATTTTATTTTTATATTCACTATAACAGATTGCTTCACCAGCATCCCTAAATGCATACTGCATAAAATATTACAATGTTCTCATATTTTTTTTCACAAGATCTTTCTTTTCTAAAAAGTATTATTGATGTACGTCTTTAAGGTCATTTATCAGAGCACATAGGGTCTCTGTGCCTATCATCAGAGTACTCAGATGTAACCCTGATAGTGGAAGGTCAACGCATTCCTGCACACAAGGTCATCCTTGCAGCCAGCAGTGACTACTTTCGAGCCCTCCTCTATGGGGGCATGAGAGAAGCTAATCAGGTAAATATAAATGATTGAAACAGCCTTAAATTTATACTAAAATTTACAAAGACATGAATGAATAATAGAATTCAGTAATTGTCAAAATCTATCCAATTTTTTTACAATGCATTAGAAACTAATAAAAGTAATTACTTAAGAAATGCAGCACCAATAGCATGCAGTAGCTAATACTGCATGCTGCATGCATGCATGTAAAAAATTTGGATAGATTTTGACAATTACTGAATTCTATTATTCATTCATGTCTTTGTAAATTTTAGTATAAATTTAAGGCTGTTTCAAATCTAAATGACCTCAAATTTTCAATATCCTCGAGCTTCCCCTTACCATTCTTTACCTGACACACTGCAACCTGAAACAAACGAAGCCTTGTGTTTAAGTAGTAGCATTATATAAGTGAGAAAAAATATTCATCAAATAAATAATCATTAGGGATATTATACATTCCAACTTGCAGGTGTTACTGCTATTATTTTTAAGTGTTTTTGTTTTTTTGCAGGCTGAAGTGGAGTTGCAGGCACCCCTTCTAGCTTTCAAAGCTCTGTTACGCTATGTTTACTCAGGTAAATATTGTTACAAAAAATATTTAGTAAATAAATTATTTAAAATCAAATGAATACATATTTTCAATGTAACTAATAACAATTATTGAATCTGATATATGTTGATACTATAATAATTTGCTAGGACATATGGGCTTGTCCCTGTTGCGAGAAGATACTGTTCTCGACATGCTTGGGCTGGCCCACCAGTTCAACTTTCCAGAGCTTGAAGCTGCTATATCTGACTATCTCCGACAAGTGCTTGCTCTAAGAAATGTCTGTGCCGTTCTTGATGCTGCCAGGTATGGCAATGGTTGTTTTTTAACAAGAATTTATGTATATTATGACTTATCACATAAAGAACAATAGTTAACTGCTTGGAAGTATACCAAAGTAACAAAATTTATCGTTACAGACTGTATGGTCTCAAAGCTCTGATGGACTACTGCTACAATTTCTTGGACAGGAATGCAGAGGAAGTTCTCCAACATGAAACATTTATACAGCTCTCTGTCGTAAGTATATTCTTAATTAGGTGCACAGCACGCAAAATAGCGCACAAGCGTGGAGTTGCGGAAACCAGCCTGACCTCAAGTAACAAGCTGATGTCTGATTATTCTATAGGAAGCACTTCAAGGACTACTTGAGCGCGACTCCTTCTTCGCCCAAGAAGTGGACATCTTCAAGGCGGTATGCAAGTGGTTCAACGCCAATCAGCAGTGGGTCAAGTCTGAAAGTGGCAGGGCGCAGGCTGTAAGTATATGTATTTGCCTGAGTGACCTCGGCGACCAGACACATGTATGATAATACAGTAACACTGTTTGTTTCCAGGAGAAAATATTGAAGTGCGTGCGCTTGACTCTGATGAGCCTGGAGGAGCTGTTGACGGTCGTGCGGCCGTTCTGGCTGGTGACGGCCGACGTGCTGCTCGACGCCATACAGGAGAAGACGCAGACGAGCACCAGCGACCTGCCGCACCGCGGGTGCCTCAGTTAGTACACTATATATTTATTTAATGTCTGTGGGCAGATGGGCCACCGCTCTCGTATAATGTGTGTTATGGTGCCGCAGTCCCGGAGGAGAACGTGGCGACCACGAAGCGCGGCGCGCGCGTGATCACGGGCGACATGCGCGCCGCGCTGCTGGACGGGGACACGGAGAACTACGACATGGAGCGCGGCTACTCGCGCCACACCATCTGCGACGCGCCCGACAACCCCGGCATCGTGGTGCGCCTGGCCGCCTACACCATCATCAACCACCTGCGCCTGCTGCTCTGGGACCGAGACAACAGGCAAGTGCCAAAGCGCAAGGATTGTCACTTTTTATTTTTTTCTAATTCTGTCTAGCCTGTCATGTCGGCTTAAGAGGTAGTGCCATGCAGCATTGAAGAGGAAATAAACCGAAAAAAATGAATGCTAAATTACTGCACTGCTATTTTAAATGGGGCTATCTGTCCTCGTACTCCGAACCAAGTGGCCGTGGCTCAGTAGCCGTAGTTAAGTTAAGTTAAGTGGTAAGACTGGTTGTCATATTATCCGGCTTCTGACGACCACTAACGACTGTCAAAGATCCAGGAATAACTGAGGCATGGAGGAGTCTCGGTATGTAAATGTGGTCACCCACCCACGGGTCAACACCGGCAAGCGTAGCTTAACCGTGGCCAAACTGCCTCTATTTCGTGTTCAGAAGGAACACGAAATAGAGGTATCAGTTTTTATTTTGCTCCATTTGAGAGACTTCCGCAGCATGTGTCATGTCCATTTTTGTTCTACCTTAGAATATCTGTGACACTCTTCCTAGCTTATATTTTAGTTATTTTTTAGGCATTTTTAGGCGAATAGGAAATAGTTGACTAGTCCAATCCAATAAATATATAAAACGGTATGAGCTGCAGAGATTAAGTCTGTTATCGTTTTTCTCCTTTGCGACGGTTTTCAACACAACATCGCCTGCAAGTTCAGATTTCTCCGAGGTTATGTAGCCTTTCCCCTTTCCTATTAATTTTTATTAAGTAGGTATATTATTCGATGGTTTGTTTGATTGTGTGTATGTGATCCATTGTAGCAAAGTTGAAACTAACTAACCAACCCTAAAAACCAGTGAGTTCTATAAGTCTCTATAAGTTGGTAATCTTACTATCTTTCTGACCAAGCGATGGTTCGATCACGGTCACATGATACAAAGGGATGATCAAGAAGCTAAGGACCTTAATGTTATTGCTGAAGGGACGCACCCTGCAACGAATCTCAAATAAAACTTAACTAACGTCTCTGGTGTTACTGCACTGACACGACCATACGCACCAGAGCGCACTACACTACTACAAGCTAGCTACACTATTTACCCTCTCTATATAAAAAATATATATTAAATAACTGAAACTGTCCTCCCTCGTAACACCGGCGCGTGCGCAGGTCGTACGCGTACTACGTGGAGGTATCGGTGGACGAGCAGGACTGGGTGCGCGTCATCGACCACAGCAACTACTTCTGCCGCTCCTGGCAGAACCTGTACTTCGCGCCGCGCGTCGTGCAGTACATCAAGATCGTCGGCACCAGCAACACCGTCAACAAGGTACGGCTCTCCTCGGGATATTTCCGGCTGCTGAGCACCAGATAGTTACTGAATATATATTATGTTTACTACAATTGTCTAATTATCCTTTGATTTTTAATAAAATTGAACGAGCGGCAGAACAGCAGCGAGTTAGTCTATTGATGAGACGTGTGTCGAGCCAGGTGTTCCACGCGGTGGCGCTGGAGGCGTACCACACGGCGCGCGTGCCGCCGCTGCGGGACGGGCTCGTGCAGCCGCGGCACAACGTCGCCACGCTCGACCTGTCCGCCGTCGTCGTCGAGGGCATCTGGTCAGTACCACCTCCACACATCACCACGTCATCACTACACCACCACACCACCACGCGGCGCCGATACACTGACAATGATCTTATATATATATATATATATATATATATATATATATATATATATATATATATATATATATATAATGATCTTATATACTATGGCTAGTTTTGATAACGAGTGAGGCGTCTGTTAATGAGTGAAAGTTGTTTTGTTTTTTAGTTTTGCATTTCATTTTAAGGGCCTGTTTCACCACTTCCTGATAAGTGCCGGATAGGCTATCCACAACATATTTGACAGATACTCCATACTCTATCTGTCAAATATGTTGTGGATAGCCTATCCGGCACTTTTCTGGAAGTAGTGAAACAGGCCCTAAATATACTGTTGTCACATTTCAATGATTCCTCGCCAGTTTTCTTGGCTGTAATATTTTATCTATTACAAGCAGTTAATAACAAATATGAAATGATGAAATTAAATAGTAATTTAGTTTGGCAGACGTGAGTGTAGATATACATGAGAGTGTCGAGTGGGCGTGTAACGGGGGCGTGTCCCGTGGGCGTGTTGCAGCCGCACGCGCAACGCGCTGCTGAACGGCGACACGGAGCACTACGACTGGGAGCAGGGCTACACGTGCCACCAGCTGGGCTCGGGCGCCATCGTGGTGCAGCTGGCGCAGCCGTACATGCTGGGCTCGCTGCGGATGCTGCTGTGGGACTGCGACTACCGCCACTACTCCTACTACGTAGAGGTGTCGCTCAACTACTGGCACTGGGACATGGTGGCCGACCGCACCCGCGACGCCTGCAGGTCATACACTATATACTACGCCAATACTACACTGCATGCATGTTTATTATGCTTTCATGCAAAAACTACTCAACCGATCATCATGAAACTTTGTACACATTCTCGGAGGTACTAGAAGTAACATAGGAGTTCTGAAATAATAACCATAAAAATATACTTTAGAATTAAAATCTCTGGGGAAACTTTTACTAATTGCATTTCCCTATCCCAGTTCGTTAGAATATAATATGACTAGCTGTTACCCGCAGCTTCGTCTGCGTTAATTAAGATTTAGATCGGGATCTGAGTGGGATAATATATTGTGCATGTATTATATATAATATAAACCTTTATTTTTAATTGTTCTATCTATTAAAAAAAACAATCCTCCGCAATACTGTGTACTGATGGCGGTCGTGGTCGCGCCCGCAGGTCGTGGCAGGTGATCTACTTCCCGCCGCGGCCCGTGTCCATCATCCGCATCGTCGGCACCAACAACTCCGTCAATGAAGTGAGTATAACGTGAGCTCGTAGCCCACTACTAGTGTACAACAGGAGTAACCTTCGACCACATAACCCATAGACTCCTAATAACAGGGGAACGGGTTCTGGCGACACATCTGACTTATAGTTCCGATGTAAGCCGTAAACAATGTACTCAAACTATCGAGTCGTCTCATTCTTTCCCGTTGTGAAATATATCCATTTCTTTTCAACGTTCCACGATTGGTAATGTATGACATTAAATTATCAATTAGCTAATCACAGCATTGCAACCCCTTTCGTCTCACCTCAGCTAATTGCCAGAATGTATTTAACACGAAAAGTCAAACATTAGTAGTCTATAGGTTGTGTGGTCGATTGTAGTAACAGAGCACTTTACCAGCGAGACCGGCCGCGGCGCTGTATCAGAATATAATGCAGTGCGAATGAGACAGAAAAGCACGGAGTATGGATATAAGGCGTCCGAACGATATGGGCTTTTAGAAAATAATAGATTCGCTTGAACCCCCACATCTAGTAATGATATAGTATTAGATAGATGGCATCTGTTACGCTCTGCTATGCCCTGTTCGGTAATGCCACATGGCCGTGTGATCTCTGCGCTGCTAACAGCTTGTATTGTGGCATGCGGGTGCAGGTGTTCCACCTGGTGCACCTGGAGTGCCCGGCGCAGGTGGACGACCGCGACGACCCCGCCGCCAAGAAGCAGCGCGCTTCCCCGCCCGCCCTGCCCGCCGCCGGCGCGGGTGCCGGCGGAGACAATAGAGCCAGAGGTATGGTCAGATTCCTTTATGTACCCTAATGATAAGTTACATTCAATTTATACTCACTAAGTTACATTAACGGATTTGATATTCGCTAGTTCCGTGATACAGTCGTAAATACCTCGATAAATTTCTATTCTCTTCTCTCAGAACATATATACTATACGTACACATATTATTAGTGTATATACTACATACGTCATACACATACTATTAATACCGCCAATGCTCGAGGCTCGTTGCGTCCAGCAGCAATAGATGTATAAGCTGAATCATGAGTATGTAATGACCTAGCAGCCGGTCACTTGTTAATGTTATTCCCGCGCAGAGCGGCCGCGGTCGCCGTCCGCGTGCTCGGACGCGGGCGCGGGCGAAGAGGGCGCGGCCGGGGGCGGGGCCAGCGCTCGCCCGCCGCTGCCGCCCGCCGAGACGGCCACGGAGGCGGACGAGGCGGAGGGCTACGACTGAGCGCCGCCCTGCGCCTGCGCTGCGTTGCTCGCGAGCGTCTGCCCTCCCACTTACGCGGCGCTGTTCGCCGGTCAGTACAATATAGCTCCTTGAACATTTATTACATCTATACAACATATGTGAGCTCGCCAATTGCCTTATTGTAACTAATAATAACTTTCCTAAACACAAAGAATTACCCTATCACTTGATGCCACTTACACTAAGAAAGTAAAGGCAAAAAACAAAAGCAAAGTAGTTTGTAAAATTTACCATTATAAACTGAGAATTTTTTTCCAGATTACATAAGAAATCTTTTTTAACATCAAAATCACCCTTTAACCAAGCAATGCACAATACGGTTCAAAAGTAGAACATTCGGGCAGCGGCAGTAGACGCGGACGTAGCGGCTCCACTATTATCTAGTGTGTAGTGTTATCTAGTCCTATCCGTTACGTTTTATTCTCTGTTTGTATGTTGACTGGTATCCTCTTTAAGTATTTGTTTTAAATATGTTTTTACTGTAAAATTTGTGTGATGAAACTGTTAAAGGAGCTTTAAAATATTTTCAATTATACTTGTAGACTATGTTCTCAATTATGTATAGTTCAGCAAAAGTTGATGAAATATCGACAAAATTACTGTCCCTAATTTGCCTAAACATGAGGTATAAAGTAGGCACCTCAAATGGCTTCACATTTACGAGAGCGACCAATCGGGACGCCGCCTCGTGCTCACCGCCAGACATCCGTAAAGCTCATCGCCACCCCGCCCTTCCCCGCTAACCAATAATGTTACGACACGTATATTAAAGTCTAGAGTCTCAATCAAATAAGCATAATATTATTATGTAGTTTATGAACTATTTTTGTATCAAAAGTTATGATTTATATTTTGATGTTAATGGTTGTGATAAGTTATTTTTAAAATGTATCAGTTTATTGTGTATATATTGTGTTGTAGTAAAAGTACAATTGTTTTGAGGAAATATTTTTAACTATTATACATTTAATAACAACAAACATTTTACTTTATACTGCCATTGCATTGGTCGTGGATTACCAACATGCTTGACACATGCATTTAATGTGTGTAGTGAAATCACTTGTATAGCATAATCAAAAATGGTATGGTCCGATCCTTGAATTTAATAAAACAATTTCTTTTTTAGTTACATAATATTTCTCTCTTATATAAAAGGAAAGTAAATTGTTTCTATCAGCTGTCCTAGAGTATAAAACGTAGCTATGCCATCAGGAGAACGAAAACATTAAAATTGTATAGGCATAAGTTATAAGAAAGGAAAGTTTTAATTCCTAATAGCATTTGATTTGTTTTGCTCAAAAAAGATGTTTTCTCCTAGTACATCAATTGTTACTAACATAGTGATAAATATATTTTATAACCGGCTTCAGAACTGTGTAATTACATATTTGGGCACCACAGTACTTAAGCAATGTGTAGATGACGATGATGATGAACAACTGCAAAGAACTTAATAAGTAGGATATACCATAGTGTATAGACAATGAAGTAGCTATATGAATAAAAATAAAATGCTACAAAAGCGCTTTCAAAAATCACCATATTTGAGCTTTTAATGTTAACATATATTAACATACTTACTGTTGCACTTAGAATAAGCAAATGTGAGGCGTACGCGGTACGACATCGGGAAATGGATACTGTGATAAATTGATTGTCTTGTAATAATTGATATGGAATAGCATATTTTATTGAAGATATATTTTAAGCAATTATAACAAATTTTTAGTAAGTAGTGTTTTAAATAAATGTCATAATAATAATGTTTTTTTTTTTTGTACACCCACATTCATATGTCTGGGTTAGTTAAGAGTTAGTAGTGTAATATTTTGTATACAATTAAATTTATTTGTACATTCCTAGACAGTCAAGGCTCAAGTCTTGTCTTAATTCTACATCATAATAATCACAACATATTGCAGTAACAATTTGAATGTAGAAGTTAAATAAAATAATATATTTAACTAGCTGTTGCCCGCAGCTTCGCCTGCGTTAACTAAGATTTAGAACGGGATCTTAGCGGGATGATATATCTTTACCGATAAATGGGCTATTGAACACTGAAATGTTTCATTAAAATCCGACCGATAGTTCCTGAGTTTAGCGCGTTCAAATAAACAAACTCTTTAGCTTCATATCTTAAGGATTAAAAGCATGAGTAAAATAAACTCGTTTAAATGTAGTCCAAAAAAATCAAAATTTCTGAATAAAATATGGTTGTGCCTCACTCGACATAGATAGGCATAGTGTGTCCAGTGGGCCTAGCCAAAATGCCATTAAGAAAGCGTTAGCGAAGTTCGAAAGGATAAAATGATAAAATTGACATAAGGCCGCGCTTAATCACGTGGTCCATCCTAAACATTTTATCATTTCGAACTTCGCTAACGCTTTCTTAATGGCATTTTGGGTAGGCCCCCTGGACTTTTTTGTAGATAATTATAAGATCTACAATTAATTAGAACATTTTTTGGTTCTATCTTGTATAGTTTAGGCAGCGTACGCAAAATAAGTAACTTTTCTGGTTGATTTTTTACACCTTGTGTCCGGAAAACCCAAATATCTTACGGAACCCTATTTTTGTCAGAATAAAATGTAGCCTATGTTACTCGTGGATAATGTAGCTTTCGAATGGTGAAAGAATTTTTGAAATCGGTCCAGTACTTATTGAGCCTATTCGTTACAACCAAACAAACAAACAAACAAAGTTTTCCTCTTTATAATATTAGTGTAGAAATATATTTACACAGTTACTTTTTAAACCTATTTTTTTTGAATGAATTTAAGAATTTTATGTGTGATTTTTAAAAAGAAAACTAATCTTTAAAATTCCATCTAATTTATTAAAGTAACACTAAGTGACTTTGGGACCTCTTTCTCTGACCATTGCCTTAATTCTTCTTAAAACTACTGCAGGATCTTGTATATCAGGATTATTCTCTTCAGCAAATTCATCTAAACGTTTTCTCAATAAGTGTTTTAACTCATTCACACCTTCACCTGTTAAAGCAGAGATACCTACAATATCTTCAAATGCAATTGGCCTCTCTGGTCTAACTTCTTCTGGAACAGAATCTAAAACTTTAGTTACATTAGACAATGTATGTTTAATCTCTTTAAACCTTTCTTCTGCCCCTTCAGTATCCAATTTATTTACTGCAAGAATAGCTGGCTTCTCTAAGAGTTCAGGATCGTACAGTTCTAGTTCTTTGTTTAACAAAAGGACTGTTTCTAAGCAGGATCTCATTGGATATTTGGGACTCAACTGGAAGCCTTGGACATCGGCTATGAAAAGTAATAATTTAGTCCTCTCAACATGTTTTAGAAACTTATGGCCGAGACCAATATTAATATGTGCACCCTCTATGAGACCGGGAAGGTCTGCAATTGATATTGAACGCAAATCTTCAAACTGTATGATGCCCTTGTTAGGTTTGATAGTGGTGAAGGGGTAGTTCGCGATTCTTGGTTTCGCTCTTGATATTGCTTTCAATAATGAGCTCTTTCCCGCATTTGGAAAGCCAACAAGACCAATGTCAGCAATCAGTTTAAGATCCAATCTTATGTGATGTATTTGTCCAAAATGTCCAAGAAAATCATTTTCGGGCACACCGCCCGGGCCGCCCCTGGCCACAATTACTGTTTCATCTTCTTTATCTATTGAGCCTAGAACTTTTCCATCTTCTCGGTAAATGGTTATACCTAAAGGCACCTCTAATTTGACATCCGCCCCAGGGTTACCAACAATTTTCGTTTTCCGGCTGTCTTCTCCGTGGCCAGCAGATATAGATTTAGAACGATGCTTTGTCATAATATTCCTCAGATTGGCATTTTCTTTTCCCACGCAGTAAACACAACCACCTTGCCCTCCTCGACCACCGAACTTGGGTAAGCCGGTACCACCAGTCCCGCCTTTAACATGTAGTCTTACCGTGTCTATAAATTTACTCTTAAGATATTTGCGAGGTATTTTAATTTCTTTGGAGGTTAGCAATATTCTACTTATAAAAACCATGTTGCACTATAGCTAATTATTATTGAAACTTTAAGTCAAAAGGGATTATATTTATATAAATTGTACTAATATAAACTTAAAAATACAATCTTAGGACCAATCCATACCGTATTCGATATTCTTCGTGTTCTTTGTAAACATCAATGACACACGGATGACAGGACCGAGTTTTGACTTTTGTCTTTAGCGATTAGTCATTTATCAGCTGATTTCAAATATTTTATCTTTTAAAAATTTTATTATAAATACTGTTCGTAGGACATTTAATATTATTGCTTAGTTTCAGATCAAAACTTAAAATTATTTAAAATTTTCGTTGGGAAAAAAAAAATGGGAGGCTATAAATATGTATATGGAAAAGAGATGTTGCCTGAGGTCGACAGCTGCATTCTCATATATTATACATATAATTTTGATTCAAAATGACACTTTCTATAGTGCTAGACATTTACAAAAACAATGATTTATCTCATTTTTATTGAATTTATATAATATTTAATAAAATGTTGCAAAAAAATAATTCACGTGACCACAAACCATTTGTTAAATAAAAACTAACATTACCTTAACACTCATACATTTGTAATTATAAATGTCAACATTTTTAAAGGCGGTATCTGTACGCTTGGCAAGCCTCAGCAAACTCTCACAAATATAAACGTGGGTGGTTACAGAGTTTGTCTAGCTTGCGTAGGTTGGCAAGGGTTTGTGGCCGATCCGACAAGTGTTTTTGTGATAGTCGGTTTTGTGCACAAATCAAAGGAAATTTGCTGCAAGCGCTTGCGACGCGTCCACATATTTGTGCTTTGGTTTGGAGTTTGCGGCAAGCGGCAAACGTGTGGATCTGGTATTTCAGTTGTCAAATCTATAGTCTTAACTCTTAAATGTCAATGACCAATTGTCATTTTTAGCTTGATAAAATCGATGTTTGTTTACATTACAAAACTACAAGAAATTTAATTATTTCAGGTTTTCTTCAATTGTATATTCTTTAAAACACGTTTTAATATAATCTAATTGTATGTTCACGTATAGTGAAGCTACATAATCTATGTGCCGAACTCGATAAATATAAAATTTCGATAAATATAAAAACAAAAAATGAAGTTCATATTTATTTCACTTTTTCAATTGTTTCCGTTAATTATATGTAGTGATGGTGATAGATCTCCCCTATATCAGCACTGTGTAAAAGAATGTATAAAAGACAACTGCAACTTTAGTAAGTACACAGTAATAAACAGATCATTATTTTTCAATATGAATAAAATGTTTATAAACAGTTAAACAAAGATAACGTTTTACAAATATCGTTTATAAGCTCCGATATAATAATAATTATTGCAGATATAGAACATACTTCAAGTGCGAAGCAAACACAAAAAATTCCATGGCTTTGGAGCTGCAGAGACAATTGCCGCTATAACTGCATGTTCATGACTGTAGAAAAGTTTGAAGAAAGAGGTTATGACATACCTAAATTCCACGGCAAGGTACAGAGTGGATAAAGTAATGTAAAACAATATTACAAAAAGTAATGTAAAACTAGGGCTAAATAATATAATTATGAAATTAGAGATACCTTTAAATACAAGATAATATTAATAAACTACATCATATACTTAACTGTTGAATGTTATCTCCTTTGCATTAAATATTACTATATAGAAAAAATTGTGATAAAACCTCAAAATATCATAAATCTTTATAAAACAAGTTAATTATTATCATTAACCTGTCAGTCCTTACTGCTGAGCACAAGACTCCATTTGAATTGCAATATGTTAGTATTACTAAAAACTGTATCATATTCAATATGTTGTAATTAATGTGTTCCTTCCTTGTAGTGGCCGATCAAAAGGCTGTTTGGTATTCAAGAACCAGCTTCAGTGTTGGGATCCCTCTTCAACTTACTTGCACATGCTTACATGTATAGAAAAATTAAGAAAAAAATTTCCATTCGAAGTATGCCAGTCACACTGTTTTGGCATGTTTTTGCATGGGTAAGTAAATTTTTCTATGTGGAAAAATGTCAGTCCCAGGAGAGGATCTTTATCAAAAATATTCATCATTATCATCATAGGTGGTATTAATGTTATAGATTTTCTAACACTACTTTGTCCTTCCAAATGATGATAATTTTTCTACCTTCATTTAGATGTAAGTATGTATATCAATATCTGTGCTGAATTATATGGAAATCAAAGCAGTTTAGGCTTTATGACGAAACAAACTAGAGTTATTATATGCATAAAACATAAGTATATTACCGGGTGTACCATTTATCTCAAAAACGATTTTTTAAGAAAATTTTAGCACTTATATATTTTGCACACTCGCAATGTATTCATGCAGACTATAATATACTCATGTTTACCTCGAGGCGCGCGTGATACGGGAGTTTGTTCCATTCGTTCACCTGTGAGCCAGCTGTTACATTTCTGTTTTATTCAAAAAGACGATTATTTTAAAGCATTGTCATTGTGTCTGTTTCATTGTTTTTTTTTCACTTTTATCTTATCAGGCCACGTCTGCACTATTATACCTCTTCGCTTTAAAAGCGTTCCAAATATACCCTGTATAATATATTTTAACCTTCGAATTTGATGAAACTTGGTTTACTACATATAATAATAATAATTCTTATCATAGTTTATTCACATCATATTTAAAATGGGTCATAGTTTATTCTCGTCATATTTAAAACATTATTTAGCGGAGCTCGATATTAGAAAGAGAGAGAGAAAGAAAAATATTTTTACTGTTCACAACAAAAATCTAGACATTATAATCACAAGGTACTTTAACATAGGTTTTAATATTGTGAACACTAGAGATAGCCATTTGGAGTTTGGACCTTGCCAACTAATGTCTTGTTCACAAGATACAATCTCCTGCATGTATCTATATTCTAAATAATAATAATTATAATAACTTTTTATTTGCAAGACCAACAATGAATCATAAATAATACTTGAACATAATGTGGAATGAAATGTGGAAAATCCACATTTAAAACTATAATTTACAACGGTATATTCATATCGACATTGAGTTCGAGCGTGCGTTTTAAGAGTTTGCAAACCTATAGATCTGCATGAACGCGTGGGTGTGGTCAATGGTGTTCCACACGCGGGACGTGTTCTTCACGGAGTTCATGGACTACGCCTGCGCGCTGTCCATGGTCATGAGCCTCTTCATCGCAGCCGTCATCAGGTGGGCTCAACGTGACAGCCAGACAGAAAGTGCGGCCGCTTTTGAAACGGCAAATCTGTTTCGCGCCCTTTGACATTTTTTTTGCTTAAAAATATGTAATAATAAAATGTTTATCCTTCTTTTGTTTTTTGCAGTTCGTAAATGTTTTTTATCATTCAATATTTCGTTTTATACGATATTGTACTTTTTTACAACAGATAAATATATTATATATCGTGTGCAGGGTGTTCCATAGAGCGCGCAAGGCGGTGGCGGGCACGGTGCTGGCGTCGCTCGTGTACTACGGCGAGCACGTGCGCTACCTCTACTCCGGCCGGGTCGACTATGACTACAACATGCGAGTCAACCTGTTCTTCGGTAAAGTATCCTACTATCGTACTAATATTATAAGCGTAAGTTAGAGTGTATGGATGTCGTTACTCTTTCACACAAAAACTGCTAAATGTATTTTAATGACATTGCATTTTTCAATACTATAGTTCACATATACAACGTGTCCCAAAATTCAACGATAAAAATGCACTACAGGGTGGACCTGCTCATGACTGCTCAAAAAAAATAGTGAAAAAAAAAATTACGATGATTTTTGAAATAAAAAAAATATATTTGAAAGTTTGTGAAAATCAACATCCAAAATGGTATCTGTTACTATTGTGATTAATGACCACAATTTTTCAAATATTTCTGATCTTTTACTTGTAACAGAAATCTAAGCAGTAAATGGCAAGGGATTAGCCGTCTGGGTGTTCATCGAAGAAGGCCTTTGTGTGGATGTAACAGTATGAGAAAGATGATTTGAACGCCTGTACAGTAGACGTGTGTCCAGGCGTGGCGGGGTCAGCGATCTGGCTGGTGTGGGCGGGCGCGCAGATAGCGGCGGGGCGGAGGCGCGCGCGCCCGCTGCTGGCGTTCGTGCTGCTGTCGGGCGCGGCGCTGGCGCTGGAGCTGCTCGACTTCCCGCCCAAGCTGTACGCCTGGGACGCGCACGCGCTGTGGCACCTCAGCACCGCGCCTCTGCCGCTGCTGTTCTACAGGTAAAGGCGGGGCTAGAGTAGTGGAGTAGGGTGAGGGATCAGCCACATTATTGTTCTCAACACGATCACTATCACACCACACCAGCCAAAGCCACTTTTCCTTAGCCTCAGCTAAAACGTAGTGCTAGTGCTGGGTTCCTGTGCTGGATTCTAGAATTTAACAAGAATCAATTTGCTGAAATATGTCATTCAGTGTTTTAATGTAAATCACTAATAAGAGGTAAATTATAAAATCGCATATAATAAGACAGAACCGTAATTCATAAGATGCCCAAAGGTGTATATAATAAGTGACACCAAAAATAAATTAGCTAAGTAGTAGTTAAGACACCGTCAAATGAAATGCTATGTCTGGTCTACTTGTGTATGGTTGCGTAACACGGGCTCTGCTTAAACATGGAGTATATAACCGGATGGATAACCCGTGACCATGGTTGCTGTAAAGTATCCAAAACGTCGGGCTTGTAAAAAACTAAATAAACCGCGATAAAATCCGTAAAAGTTGTTTCATTATAATAACCGGATGGAGTTAACAGTAGTAATGTGAGCCACAAACAGTGATATTGTATAAGATGCCCTATATAAAGTAACGAAATACAAGATGCTTTACCTTTTAAAAGCTAAATTATCTTGTATTTTAGATGGCTTCGCTGACCTTCAAACAACAATATGATGGCGCCTGATGATAATTTTGGCTGAAAATAAAGTCTTATGGAATTTATAGGAAAGGCCTGCCCTACGCTGAATACAGCTGAAATACAGCCTTATTATGTTTTACGTGTAATATTCACGTAGCTCGAACTATAAATCATTATTAGAATATTTGTTATTTCAGATTCGTAATCGACGACCTCAGCCACCTGCGAGGCTCGACCGCGCCTGTCAAGGACGACATCAAACTCCCGTAACACGGAGTAGAGAGGCCCAGGGCTCATTTAAATTGGTACAGCGATACTAAACGTATCGTACGATTCGTAATGTACGCCTCTGTTATGTCTTCAACCCTATAGTCCGAGCAATTTAACTAATATCTACGCTTGGAATATTAACATGTTTGAACCTTTGTATAATCAGTTTAGCGACTGCTATCTTGCCCGCCATGATGGATCGCTCATATTGTAAACGGATGCTAGTCTAGAGAATGCTGCTCGTGACGAACATTATGAAAGGGTTTGGGACATAATTTATGTCGAGTGAATTGCGACCGCGTGAGGCGTCGAAGCGTTTGTCTGTTTGTACTGTAACTGTATAATGTGTTTTTATACTCGCAGCATTTATCTACTTTAATAATATATTATGTAGTTTAAACAATGTAATGGTAATAGAGAAAAAAAAAAATGTTTCTTTTCATCTTTATAAATCGGTGTGTTAGGTTTGAGTGATATAGGACATAATTTATCCCCGTACTATCACGGGAATTCGAAGTACGCTGGTGAAACCGCGAAGCTAGTTTGTATATAATTTGACTATCAAATATGTTAAATATCTAATAAAAAAATATGAAATTACCTCTGTCTTGATATTAAAACATAATTTGCTGTTTCGCTCGCCATCTATAAATCAAATCTCCAAACTAAACTTTCACAATTAACTTTCGTAAAACCTATTACACGACAAAAGAATTTTAAATGTATGAAGTAATTTCTACATTTGGAGGGTTCTTTGATGAATGATTTGAATGAAAAGATATTGCATGTGAAGCGTAGTAAAGGATATATTATGTCTTCATTAAAAAAAAGCTCTACTTATTTTTTTTTATTAATTTACATGAAACAGAAAACATTACAATTTTTAAATATCTGGGGGCACGGCAGTGCCCCTGCCAAGTCGAGCGCGAAGCAAACACTGCCGTACCATCGTTTACTAGAATATTAGTTTTCTAAAATGAATTCTTTCCACCGCTTTCCACATCCCGTCCGCAATTCGTGCCTCTTGAGCCACGAGAGTTTTTTCGGTCTGGTATCGTTACTATGATCGAGTTCAGGTTTATCGTTCAAATACGTCGGTTTAACAACAGCGGCTCTCGCTTCGTAATCTTGGTAGTAGACCGGCTGTGAGGATTTGTAGCGGTATGACGTGTTCGCGAGTTTCGGAGCATATCCATTTTCCCGAAATATCAAGTCTTCGTGCCAGTGTCGTCTGTGCTCTTGGTCCATGTGTGTTCTCTTCTTAGTACTGTAAGCGGGTGGTTTGATGTAGTTGATTCCGATAACGCGCTTCCTTTGAACGCGCGGTGTGTTGATAGCCTTCTCGCTGTATATAGTTTCGTATCCGTCCGAGTCGCAGATGTCCGAAGTACCTTCTTTCTTATCGACTTCCTTCTTTTTTTTGAATATGTTTACAGAGTTCAACATGTTTTTAATGATACTGTTTTTCTTTTTGTCCTGCAAATATAGAGATATTAGAAATTACGCTTCATGAAATGTTTTGATGTAACCTACTTCTAGTCAGTAATGTTTATGATATAAATTTTATCAAAATTAATGTACCTATTGTACATAATTTAACGTGAAATTGACGATGATTTGGAAGTAACAATACGTAGAAATATTAATGAACTCATTAAACTAATTTGATGAAACCAAAAAACATGCAAATATCTCACTTTCGTATTTCCCGTGTCCAGTACTGCGATGTTGTCGTCGCTCTCTATTGAACTTATTGTATCAGATAATTCTTCTGCCTCCGTGATACAGTCGCTTGTCACAGGTTTTTGGACATTTCTTGATTCTGTATTTGATGAATCGCAATTTAGTAATTTGCAGGCATAGCGTGGGTGCGTATTCATCGCTGTATAAACTACCTTACTGGCCGTGGTGGCGGATGTTAGAGCTGATAACAGAGCCTCTACTTGTGCGTCTTTCTTTATCACTTTAGAAAAATCAGAACTGGTGTCTGTAAATACTATTGTATCAGTTACCGTGGATTCGTTGACAGTTGATTTCAGCTTATCAAAACGACTGAAGGAGCTCTCTTTGCTAGGGTATTCCATATTAGGAGCTACTGATCTATATATTTCTTTAATAAGTTTTTCAGTTTCCTTTTTGTCAGTTTCGTTATCGGTTACGACATTAGCGGTAGGTTTTTCAGAAATTTGAGTTGCGTTATCTTTATGGTTGCATGTACATATATGGCCGCAGTCGTGCAGATTAACTGGCTGATTTTGCATGCATCTTATAGGGTCGTATGCAATGTTAGGGAAACAATATTGAGCTGTAGGTATTCTTCCTGGACATGGAAATAAATAAGGATTGGTATAATCAGAAGTGTTATAAGTAAAATTTTGAAGTAATGTCGAGGGCTGTACATTATTATGCGATGGGCCCTTTTGAACGATAGCATCTTTTTTTAAATTTTTCCCGTGTAGGCTGATCGTGTCTGAATTATTTTTTATTTCCGTTAGTACAGTCTGTAAAATTCTTTTTATTTCATTTAAAGTCAGCTCTGTCTTATTGCACTCAGCTGTAATACTTTTATCTTTGAAATTTTGATCATTTTCTCCAAGATTTGATTTTTTTGTTTCATCATCTGCAGATGGTATTTTTATAGGTGCTATTGGAGATTTTTTATAGGCATCACCACAATCAACATAACACATTTTGGCAGTTTCTACTCGAGCATGGGGATTTGGTTTAGGTATAGATTTGTAGTTAGGCTTAATTTTACCCGAATGTTTTGTTTCATTGTACTTCTTTTTCTTGTGTTTTAGTTTTATGACTGGTAAATCTTTAGTTTCTTTAGCTATTTGATAATTGACTATGGTACTATGATGCTTACGTTTTGTAGAGATACTTTCAGGCCAATATACAATATCTTCATTTTTTGGTTTCCTTTTGATATCTTCGTTTATTCTGGCTTGATCCTGCTTTTCTTTTACTGGTATTAAATCGCCTACATCTGTTACAAAATCAATTTTCTTTTTATCAATATCTTTGTATGTTTTTGTATTGCACATATGAAAATCTTTCATATAAATATCCAAATTTTGAAATCCCCCATGACAACATGAGCAAATATCTAAATCACGCGGGTATGAATTTTTATTATCTTGCCTTACGTCTCTGCAAATAGGTTGTGAAAAATGACTTGTATCAGAAAACTCGTTTACAACCAATTTCGGGTCGTGATGTTTTCTGAAGACGTCTGCTAAATATGAGCGACTAAACACGTTCATATTGTTCGTATTAGTCTGCGTATAATACACCAGTTGCGTTTTCCCTCTGGTCTTTTCCTGAACAGGTTTTTTCTTTTTGCGTTTCCTGAAAATATTTTTAACTCGTTCGTTGGCTATGAGTTTATGTCTTTCCCACTTCGATATCACACTGTGATTTGACGGATATCGTTCGTATAAAACATTAACATTTGGTTTTGAAATTGAAGGATATGCGTAGGAAACGACCGATTTGTTTTCTTGTAAAGTGCAATCGCGGCAATGTGTTAGTATTTGCTTGGACGGAGCGTTAAAACAAGTATTTGTTTCGCAATTTGAACGAGTACTGGATCTATCTATTACAGACGAGTCGCACATCGCTCTACCAACGGTTGCTGGTGGCTGAGACTCTTTTTTATATTTATTTTTTGCTTCAATCTTTTTTCTCGCTTCATTTAATTCTTTCTCTAGAATTAATATTTTTTGCTGAAGGTCCGTTACGTCTATAGGTATACATGAAATAATCTTGACTTCAGTTTGAGACGGAGTGTTTCCTAAAATAATAAGTAAAGTATTTGTTACATCGTGTGGTTAAGCAGCAGACAACTCGATTCCATATTTTGCATTAATTATTGTGCAAAAAAGACCTAACCTTTATATTATACTTTATTAAATTTTACTCTACTATTTGTAAATTATTTCTTTTTCATATTTAATAAGTTTTTATTTTGGGAACTCAACTAGGTTCTAGGATAATTTTATATTACCTAAGTTAAATGCAACCCGTTTTAAAAAATGTTCAATGCCTTTAAATCGTGGCTTACAAGGATTTTGAAAATTTTCTTGGCTCATACTGATCAATATTTATCATATAATTAATTTCCCTGTACTTAATTTTTCTCGACATTTATATACAATACTCTACATTTCTTATATTGGCCCTATATTTGCAAATTTTGTTAAATTTACACTTTAAACTTTGTTAAATAATACTTATAATTTCATTTTAATACACAAGAAAATTTTAAAGACATTGATTTAACAGTTGTCAATAATTTAGTTGATGCCACAAAAAACTGCCTGTCTTTTTTTGTTCTGAGCCAAGTTAATGTATGTAATCACTACGCATTGGTTCTTAGGTGCAATAAAGGACATGAAAGAGAATCTACTAATAAGTAATGGAGTGGAATATTTGATTTGATTTGATTTCTTCGTCGATTTTTTTATGTTCGACTATACAGGGCATTGTTGTTGGTGTGCACCAATTTTATTCGAGCCTTTCCGATTTACAGACTTTACTTTACTGTGTCCTAGGAGTTCCTATCTAAGTACCTACCTATATTGACGGCGGTGATGGCAATAATATTGCTTATTTTTCTCCCGAAAAACAGGAATCGAATAAGCTGCATAGTTCCCATTTTTGCATATGGAGAACTGGAGAACCCTTACTTGAAAAAGAAAGGAGCTTTTAGTATGATGGAAAATAATTTTGCTCGGTCGTTGGCAAATTGGTTGACTATTAGCCACCTAGAGTTAATTTCAGGTAAATTGCTTGCTGTTTATTATAATGAAATAACTTTTTACTGATTTTAACGGTTTATAGCGGTTTGTTCAGTACGTTTTACGTTCGTCTGGCATGTAAAAATCTTAAGGCGCTGTGCGTCCTACTGTCCTACCCTATGTATCCTACTATAATATTGTAAACGCGAAAATTTGTAAGTATGGATGTTTGTTACTCTTTTACGTAAAAACTACTGAATGGATTTTAATGAAACTTTACAATAATATAGCATAAATGGGTTTAATAAAGTAGTTTTTTAGGGAAATGTATGAATATAAAAGGAAAAGCTGCTTTCGAGTTTAAGGCCTCAAATTTAGAAGGAAGCGGGGCGGCGCGCGGCGGTTCCGCTTCCCAGTTTTCGAGAACCGGTCGGTCCATTTGATTTTTACGCAAGATTTTAAGAGCATGCCGCTATTGACTTGCCTGTTTTCACTCAAATACTCAATAGTTGTAATTGTGGAAAATGTGTAACTCAAATCCCTAACGTTTGTTTTAGAAATAATATTTTAAAAAAAAAAACATAACTGACTGGACTGAAATTTTTCATTAAACCCAATCGTGTACGACGTATAATACTTTTCAACATATTCAATTTGGCATAAAATTCTTTTCATCAATGTCGTTTTATAATCGTATCATCTACTAAACATGACTGAGCAAAGCAGCAATAATCAATATTGGTAAAAAGAAAGAAACATGTCATTATAAATATATTTAACACCCAACACGAAACAGATCACCATGGTATACGACACTAATATACAGAGTACTGACGACAAAACACCACACATAGCACAATTGCATTAAACAACTGAAAATAAATTAACTACAAGAACATTCTGGGCTTGTACATCTTCGGTGGGTTACCGAAACTAGATGGATCCTTCCCGAGCAAAGTCCTCACGATGAGATTTCTCGGGGAGAAGGGATTTCTTTTGTAAAACAATTTTTTAATCATTGCATTTCTCATTTTCATATCTCCTTCTTCGAGATGCTTTTTTGTTTTAAGCGGAAAATCTTTCGATATTGTTGCTTTTTTTGCATTTTCCTGAAAACTTTTCCAATTAAATGGTCCCGATTTATCCTTGACCGGCGGAGGCGTGTTATGATGTTGTGATGCATCCCTTTGAGCTTTAGCTTTCAGAGTTAGTTTCTTGATCAAAGAAATTTTTCTTTCGCTCTGTGTTCCTACACTCTTGACTTCTATTTCTTTCAAACACAGTGGAACTTGTGGTATATTAGGATATCCGTTTGGCTGGCGCTGGTACGGTGGTGAAGGAGGATCGTCAAGATGGTAGTGACAGTAGTTAAAATCGTTTTTTGGGTTTCGAGCCGGAAATCTATGTTCTAAATTCGCGTAGCTCTGTCTATACTGTTTACTTGGTGGATTATTAAAACGACGCTGACTCATTGAAGGCGGATTGTAAAACTCCTGGCTATGCATCGCATAATTGGTTATATTTTGTCTGAACGGCGGAGGTTTGCGCTGAATATCGACTTCTATTGTACCTTCGCTCTCACTCAACTCTTCTATAACATCTTTATTCTTCTTTCTCCATTTCCAGGGCTTAAACATATTTTTTAGTTTACTTGTGCCTGCCTGAAATAAAGGATATATTATAGTATTTACTTGAGTTAAAGATTTTATTTTAGTTTTATTATACACTATATTAGGCACAATAAAGGCTATTTACGGCTCTGTTAAAATAGATAAACATCTATTTTAACAGAGCCGTAAATAGCCTTTATTGTGCCCTGTGCGAGCTTTTATAACTGCCCCCTTAGCAAACCAATAAAAAGTAGTCCTGCCTGGTCTGGCCATTCTTGCGCCCCCCCAGAGTCTACGCCCTGTGCCTTGGCACCGGTGGCACCGCCTTATTTACGGCTTTGTATTTTAAATATCTTAGTTTTGAACTTACTTTTTGAACTAGCTCCTTTCGGTCAAATTCACATTCGGTAGAGGAATGCGTAGCTTCTACGCTCATTTTATCTAGGACTGTGTCAGAAAAACTTGCGTTGGTTTGTTGTGTGGAAGAATATATTCTCGAACCAAGTGCGTCACAACTTTTAGAGGCACACCTCGCTGCCGATACCGCATAGTTACAATTATTTTTCGATGCTATAGAGCTATCACCTACACTTCTTGTTGTTGTTAATTTATTCGGACGACGGGCGACGTAAGTTTCAGACACTTTCTTTTTTGGAAAAGGTTTCGGACTTTGGGTAACAAATTTATAAATTTCTTTAATAAGTTCTCTAGTTTCTTTATTAGTATTATCGTCGTCTTGTTTCGTGTTACACATTGATATAATCCTTTTGGGTTCCTTTGTAGTTTGAGGACTAGTATTACATGTATTATTGGCATTTGAGACAACATATCCATTTTGTAAGTAGTTGACCGGACATACTGGGATTATAGGGTAACAACATGCATTGGGAAAGACTGGTACAAGTTGTGATAGATTTGATTGACCCATATTAGAATTATGATTATTGTGCCCTTTAGTAATATCTTGAATGTGCCGTGAAAAATTACCGTTATTTTCATTGTCTTTAGAGTTATTGTCTTTATGGATCGAATCTTTTTTTATTACTGTTAAAAAGTTCTCCAGTAAATCTTTTATCTCACCTAGTGTTTTATCTGTTTTATCAACTGTAAAATCTTTATTATGAGTATTTAAAATAGACTCGTGTTCTTTAGATATGTGTTCACCACCATCAAATTGCTGTACTTTTTTAGTTTGCTTAGTGATATTCATATTACTTTTTGTATGAAAATTTGATGAATCATTTGCTAATAATATTCCAATTCTAGAATTAATGCGAGGATCACTACATTTCTTAAGGTGACAGATTTCATCAAAATCATCGTATGTTTTAGCTTTCAAATTCAAGCGAGGTCTCTGTGTTCTTGGGGAAGGAGGAACTTCTATATAATTATGATGAGCAGCTGTTACGTTTTCAGTAAATTTCTTTCTTTGTTTTGGACTGGATTTTTCTTTAACCGGCACTAAGTCGTAATATTCAGAATCATTATAATCATTTAACGGTTGCCTCTTTCGATTTTGTCTCTTAGAACTGTATAAACGTGTATCACAAACGCTGCGCATATCACTAATGTCAGTTTTAATATTTTTATAGGTATGCTTTTTACATTTATCAAAACAGCAAGAACATAAATCATTATCACGGCAAAAGTGACGGATAGAAAATTCTCGATCACGACAGACTGGAGCAGAAAATTGACTAAAATCAGATTCCATTCTACTATATAGCTTAACGGGCTTATATTGTTTTTTAATAATATCTAAAATATATTCTTGATCAAGCTCAGTGTTCTTATGCATACTTTCTTTTCTATGGTGTTTTTGTTTTTTATCTACTGTTGGAATTTCACTTTCAAATAGGTTTCTGTGTTTTAGTTCTTCAACATTTATGTGATCTAGGTGTTTTCTTTTAGAACTATTCCTTTTATGATTAACATAATCAGATTTGATTTTATTTTGAACATCATTTCCTAGATATTTTGCTGCTGATTTTTGGCAGGCGTAGCTTTCTACTTTTTGTAGTCGAGATGTATCACTGTCGTTTTTCTTACAGTGATGTTTATATTTCAATGGAGATTGTACGCCAAAAGGATTCTCATTTGCTGACGTCATACTATTTTCGATCTCATTATCTTTTAATAAGTTAATACTTTCCTTAGTCTTTTTATATCCACTATTAGTAGCCTTGTACAACACTTCAGTTTCAGTAGCACTTAAATTATCACCAGATCGTCTTTGCGATGTTCTCTTGTTAGGGCTTATCTCAAATTTGTTTTCGGTATGGCCTAAATCATAACAATGCTTACTAACTTTTTCTAATTGTGTTTCGATGAATTCTATCTTTTGTTTTAAATCAGACACGCTTTTTTGTATAGTGGAGTGTGTTTTATTTCCTATTTGTGACGAAGTACCTGCAATATTAGGATCATTAAATTACAGATAATGAAATATGTTTTATTATTACCTGATTATTTAACTTAACGGTTAATTTTGCAAATATACAAAAAGTATTACGTCTTTTGTAAAGAGTAGATCATAGTCACGAATTTAATTTTTATGCTGTGGCGTTTCCAATAAAATGCCAATCGTATTGTATATTATAGTCGATGTTTTTAGGTCAAAGCTATTAAGTTGTTGAAAATATATTTCAACTTACCTAGTGCTTTGCAAAACAGCTTCTTGATGTTGCGGCAGCGCTGCTTGGTGCGAGACGAGATCCGGCGGCGCGGTGTGTGTAGATTCATTACACGAAAACAGTTACTATAATTAATAAACACGTAATTTTATTATTATCATCATAAAAGGACTTTACAATGGTTTGTTTTTATAATATTCTAAGCATATACATACTCTGTAGGTACATGTAGATCTATCTACATCTACGACTGTTCTGAGAATTAGATATAAAAAATTACAAAGTTCGATGCTCGTCTCACCGGGGCCTGGGGGACGATTATAAGAGATATAATAGTTAAATGAAAACTGCTAGCCTAAATCTTACGTTTTGGATGTGAAAATTTGAATGAGCTCGGTTTTCGTTCCATATCACATGTAAATGTATGTTCTAATAGTCTTTAACTTCCAAAAATTTCACTTAAAAATAAAGATTTAATTTAACCAACAGATATATACTTGACTTTTGAATTTCATCTGGCAAACGTCATGATTTATGTCCCTTATATTTTTATCGCATTATGCCAGTGACTTTTATTCGCATATACTTTTGATTTTTTCACACAGCTAGGCCTGGTTCGAGCGCTTTTTTATCCAGTATTGAAACGCGTTAATTGAGACAATTGGGCACCCAGGTATTTGTTTACACGAAAGCGCGGCGTTTTTTAATTTAGCATTTTCAACGTTGCGAGTTGGACGTTAAATCGAATTTAGCATGCGGAGTTCGCAACTCGCGCCAACATCGGGATTTCGCGCAACGCTTACTAAGCGCTCGCGCGACGAGGCCTTTGGCGCCGAGCGCTGCCTGGACTTTAACGACCTGACTTCTGAGTTTTATGTTCCGTGTTCACTTCAACATAAGTAGAATACTAATACAAGGGCGCTCAGACTGCGACGGTAACTGTTTGTTTTATAAACATTTTTTTTACACCTAATAAAACTTTAATACGTAAAAACTCGAACTTAAAAAAAACATACAGTCAAATTGATAACCTCCTCCTTTTTTTGAAGTCGGTTGAAAACCGGTGAACATCGCGGGGAAACCTGCATGCCTGCTGACATTAAAGTCTTTGAAGGTATGTGAATTGTGAAGTTCACCAACACGGATTGGGCCAGCGCATCCGTGCGAACTATGGCCCACTACCCTCCTCGCCTGATTTTGAGGAGGAGATCCGTGCCTAGCAGTTGGACATAATATAAGGGATGATACTTTTTACGCCAAAACTTTCTATATCAACTTACCCTAGTTTCTCCTTTTTTTGGCTCCATCTTATTGGAATTTCAATTTCCATGAGTACTAAAATTGTATATTTTTAACAGGGCGTGTGTCGCCTTCTATGTTTTAATATGACAAATATTATCTCCATATTATGTCGTACAGTACAGATGATTGACAAAAAATAAAATTGAATGTGGAACGCGCACATACATTTTGACGCACGTCACGGTACAAATTATTTGAAAAAAATCATAAAATTGTTTGTTTATAATGTTATCAAAGTTAATTAGGCCTTTGAATGGAATACTCACGCGGAGAGCAGTGGAGATCTACCATCAGCCGGCGAGGAGAGGGGCGCTGGTCCCGCCCACGCAATACGACACGCCGTACCCGAAGCGGCTGCGGCTGTCGCACGTGGTGCGGGTGTACTGGGAGATCGTGCCGCTGCTGCTGGTGACCTGCACCAGTCTCACCTTCATGTTCCTGTCCATCGCGTGGGCAATCAACAACAAGGTCGGTTCCCTTCAAACATCTGCGAGTTTCACAGGCTATTGATCACCAATGAGGATCAGATATAAGCAGGTGTTGTAGAAGAATCATAATCCCTGCGCAGTGCGACAAATTTGCAAGCTGTCCGTTAATTTTTGGTTTTAAAATATATAAGGATTGCACCGTATTAAAAAAAGCAATTTTAAAGTTTAATGATATTATTTTAGAGTGCAGTTCCTTAATTAATGGACTAAACGGAACGTTTATAGGATCAGTCCGTTGTCCGCTCGTCTGTATGTCTTCATATTGAAAAATTATAGGGAACTTCCCATGGATATGGTATCTTGAAATTAGGTAATATGTCGTGTAAAAATCATCTCATATAGCGCTTACTGTCCTATTGTGGTCTGGCGCCCGAATAACAGAAAAACGATATGAACATAGTTGTTGTAATGATTAAAACGTAGTTTAAAATGTTTTAATAAATAATGCAGAGAAAGTGCTTACGTTAGTGTTATAAGTTTATAAGCTTACCATGGCGCTTGAATAATGGAAATATTACGATATGAGCTTATTTGCTGTATTGGCGACATACACAGATGGTCCTAATTGTCTCTATTACCCATGGTAGGGAACTATGTTACCCAAGGTATAACAAATAAAGTATTAAAAAAAAATAACGTATTTCGACACTACAGAGTCAGGTTTATGCTTGTCTATTTTTTGCTGTAACCAAACACACGTGACATGTCGCTAGGTGGACGTGGTGTTCTCGACGCACAACCGACGCAACATTTCGCGCACGATGGACCTCCGCCACCCCACCGTCCACAAGATCATCACCATCAACCAGCGGTACGAGCCCTGGCCCGAGATGCAGGACGTGCTCGACAAGATGACCATGGCAGAGAAGAGGGCGCTAGTGCGCTTACAGTCGTGCAACAACTGACTTCGATCCGAGCGTTGTTTGGTTAGACGATTGTAATGGTTTACGTGTAATATATTATGTGAGATGATTTGAATACTGTTTTTGATTTGACGTCATCGATTAAAATTATTACAGATGATACATATGACATATGTGATGGTGTACTGACGTGTCCACAGTGTGCAAGCCATATCAGAGCACACGCCCGACGACAATAGCAGGGAGTCGAAGTGTAAGTAAAAATAGTCTAAAATTAGGGTTGTGCGAAGCGTTTTGTTAGATTGTCTGACACATTCGATTTTTCATGAATTATCTTGGCAAGAACTTATTATAGCTTAGCCAGTGCTGGAGGTGAATTAAATTACACTAGCAGAATTATTAAGGGAAAATATTCCAGACTGACACTTCCACTCTAGTTAACAACTCAGACAAATGACGTACGAAACTTGAAAATGTAATTCTACAATCTACACCGATTAGGTGTAGATTGTAGAATTACATTTTCAAGTTACTGTGATGGAAGAAGGTATTATTTAAGCTATGGTCGAGCCAAGTGTTATGTAATAGATATCTTTTAAAAGCAAATACATGGGGTACCTCTATATTACTGTTTCAAGTAAGGTTTGCACCGCAAGAGATGAAGGAATAAAAGTCGTATTTATTAGAGACGTTTATTGTCATTCACATGTGCATTCTCTACTCTACACCTACTCATCCACCCCGAACAGACCTACAACTTTATTTACAATAAATATTAAGTGCACTATTCAATAATAATATTCAACACCCTGTATACAACTCATATATCATATCATCATATACAGAGTGTGCGGTTGACGATGGAACTGTCTTTATTCGTATTCATAATGATCTTTGAATGGTATCATACATCACAATGTAATCAGCTTATATTTGTTATTAAATTATTAATAAATATACATTATAATCAATGACATAGTGGCAGAAAAATGACAAGTTGCAAGAACAAAAGAAGACGAAGAAGTGTTTTATACAAAACTTATTCTGATATATAACTACAAAAAGAAAGAAAGAAAAATCAGGAGCTTTCTTTCTTTATTTTGCAGTTATAATACGAATAGCTAAACATAGTTTTAATCCTAGATACAGTATAAACTATATGTCTTCGGCAGATACAATAAGAGATTACGATAGTCTATTTTATATAAAAATTAAGGATTTAGGTTTTTTTCCGATTTTTATATTTAGAACAGTTTTTACAACCTAGAACAGATCGTGTACGCAAACTGAGTTACAATGTATCCTGTTTCTCTCTATCATATTTCTGATTTACATAGTATGTCCCAGTTTAATAATTATTATTTTAGCGCCTTATCCATAGTTCACACTCTATCTATGACTTAAAAAAATTATAACTCTAAGCTCAAAGTTGGAATGTTTTGCGAATTACTTATCTGTATACGAAAAAATGGTTTTTCATGCCTTGAAATATTTATGTGTAATATACATAAAATAGCTCTTATATACTTTGATTTTATCAAATAAAGAAATGGTGATTTTTTTGCAAACAAAATTATTTTTTAACAAAGAACAGTATTTATAGCTTTAAAACAACAATAAACCATTTATACAGAATAAACATAGTGTATCGCTAATGACTTTATATAAATACCTGTGCAGTCATGGTCTGGATGTAGCTTACCTTCCTATGTAAAAATTATTCGTTAAATATATTATTGGATTCAATATATCTTATTAAGTTATCGAGATATCATGTAAAAATAGACATTCATACTTTGTGCTTCGGATCACAACCGAAGTTTGATTATGTTCTAGTGAAGGTAGTTGGACGTAAACGCCAGGGCGTGCAATGATCTGTCGTTTACGGCGCATAGGAGCATTTTATTTATCATTTCGGTTTGTTTATTAATCTGTTACAAAAATGTATTTGTTTAGCTTATATTTAAAGATATATTTAAATTCTGTGGTGTAGTACGATTTGAATGATATAAAGTGTTCGCATAATGGGCGTCGCCCGAATCCCGCGCTTTAAATAATTAAGAGAGGCGTGGCACGAAGGCGGGGTTTGGGCGTCGCTCGTCATGCGCCTAATTGTCGTGGTCGAGTAGATATGAATATTAATTTAACGTTCGTATTTCACACCCTAGCGTTTTTGGATTAAGATTAACTGTTTACATTATAGTACAAAACTTATAACTAGTGTTAATTGAAATGACTGGAATTGTGTAACATTTTATAAAGTATTCAATTTATAAATTAAATATACACTCGAATCTGGCTTTAATACATGTTAGTAATACTGGTTTTACTGACGAAAGAGTAAGTTTTCAATCGAATGGTATTGATAAGGATATATATATATATATATATATATATATATATATATATATATATATATATATATATATATATATAATGGTTATACTAATTATCCAGAATAATGGAACAATGGTTGAGTATTGCTGGACTCTGCCATAAAATAAAACTAGGAAACTAGTCGTAATTAGGAAATATTTCAATATATTACTCTCGTGTTTCTTGGCAAGATCAATTAGTATTTACAAGTGTATTACAGTTGATACAGATATGCTGACCCGAGGACTTGAGCTCTATTATTTGGCAGACGCATCGTTAGCGATTGTCTGAAACTATATTTCTCAATGTTTAACTGCAAAGACTATTTTGTATGCTCATAGGTCGTCAATGCAAATATCGCAGAGTCGTGAGGTCCTCGGATGTGTCATATTATCTCTAATTTAGTTCTATACACTATAAGTATTTACATAGAGTATTATTTACAGTGATATGATTTTTCATAATATAATTAATGAACAATAATTTAAGTACACGTCATAAGAAACAGTCAATATTTATCAAAGTCATCTTACGAGTATAAGTCGATGATGAAGACGACAAAAAATTAAAAAAGTTACACACAGCTGTTGTATCAAAAAAGAAACCCTGGCTCTTGCTTAAAATTTTGGATAACATTCAGTACGAGCAATATTTAATTTTAAAAGTTTTAAAACAAACATAACGCCGCATATCCGCCATTTTGAATAATCTATCAAACCGTGTTCATTTAAAATAACTTGAAAAGTAACAAATCTTTCTAAATATTGTTTTTTAGCTAATAAAATGACAAAGATAATTAATAATGATCATCACAATATCAAATATGTTAGCCAATATGTTATATTAAGCTATAAAGCGTGCGTATTCGAGCCGTACGCTTGGACCTACGTTACACTACGTTTATTTAACGTCTTATATAAATTCGCTCGGGAATAGTCACGTGACACTCTTAATCTTTAAGTCGGTTCCTCAGTTCACGGCTCTAGTCTGTGAAGCCTGGTAATAATATTGTCTTTTACATGAAATTGAGAAAAAATCGATATTAAACGATTCTTATTAAATTAATTATTAAACTTGTAACACATAGAGCATTCATCACTGGTCCCATAAATAACTTTAAAATGAAGTATCAGTATTATGTTAAATAATATAAGCGTATAGTGATCTGTATTAAACAAGAATGGAAGAGTAATTCAAAGGCCAAGACGGCTCATGCAATCTGAAGTAAAATCACAGATCACATTTCTGGCGTAACTTAAATAACCAAGAGACAAACCATTTATGCATTTATAATGACCACCTATGTAATGTTTAAGTAATATTCTTTCGTATAAGTGAAAATATTTTTTATCATTATTATATTATGTATTTGTCGTGCAAAAAGTCTTAGTGTTGTTATTATATACACTGTACAATGGTGAACGAGCAAGAGTTGCACTATAACATTAGTATATTAAGCAAAAACAATTAATAATTAAATAAAAAAATACAATTATGTAAAAATAAACAAATAAATAATACGCTTAGCGTAAATAATAATAATTTAATCTCGAACGTTCGAGACTTGTCTAACTGTAATCTTTACGGATTTTCAAAGAGCAGATTCAAAGATATTTCTAAAATATCGAACTATAGAGCCAATAGATATGGAACTGTAATTTACCGGTCGAGCCCGCGAATATATCGTATACAAACAAAACCTAAAAACACATCTACGACTGATATAGGGTGGCAAAAAGTGTATCAAATACACAAATAACAACTAAACTCTAAATAACCAATTAGGTCCCCGGAGGGAGTACTCCTGCTAGTGTCTCGGGCAGCATCAGGTACATGTGTCAGTCCACTACATCTCCAAACCAATTCACACCAAACTCCAGTCTACAACATATGGCAATTAGCCCCGATACAACGAGCCGATTCCGGGCAAGATCGCATACTTAACCCACTATACGTCGAGACCTGAAGCAAGAATAACTTCAGAGCCAAGAACAGACCTGATCGGATTCTAAGTCACATCATGCTGTGATCAAATCCAGCTCTCAAAACGAAGGCCAAGCCCCGCGAGACTAGTACTATTCCAAGTCTCCACGAGAGAAGGGCCCAGCTCTAAGCCCAAGCGGGCACCTGTGGATGATCGCAGTGTCGCTGCAGGCGGTTCAGTTGTGCGCGGCGCGCCGGCCCGCCATGTAGCCCTCCCAGCGGCGCGCCGTGTCCAGCAGCACGGGCGCGGGGTCCAGGCCGGCCAGCAGGTACAGCTGGTTGACGTGCGTGGCGTGGTAGTCCCAGCGGGCCACGTTGGGGCTGACCCCCAGCGTGAAGTGGCGCAGGTCGTAGAAGCTGCCGGCGCCCGTGTCGAACAGCGGCAGCAGCGCCTTGAGCGAGGCCATGCCGTCGTCGAACATCTTCTTGGCGGGCGAGGCGGGGTCGCCCTCGATGACGTGCAGGTCGTACAGCCCCAGCAGCGTGTATATGAACCCGTTCAGCACGAACAGCGGCGGCGTCGTCGGGTACTCCTCGTACCTGCAGGTTATTGTTGACTCGTGATGATTTACATATCATACCCGCTACACTACCGCCAAGTAAAATGCCGTAAGACGGGGTGTCTTACGGCATTTTACAGCATACTCATATGAAATTTATTTGTGTTGGTCAAATGTCAACTTTTTGAGTCATAAATGCTGCCCTTTAATTATAGGATGCGTCTTGAAAATTAGAATCTATGACGACACAAAGATATTTATTCAGTGAGTTGGTCGCTATTATTATTATATTATACTGAGAGTCAGATCAGGACTTTCGCAATAATGAGCCCTCAAGTCTAGCTACACTTCTTACCGGTCAGTTGGCCTGTCCATCCTAAGAATTCCTTACTAAAAATGAAATACAGTGGTCTGCCGGGAAGGGGGGTGAGCACTGACCAGACGTATTTGTCCATCCAGAGGGCGCGCACGCCGCCCGCGCGCGCCGGCACGTCCAGCAGGCGGAGCGCGCGGCGCGCGGCGCGCAGGTAGCGCGCGTCGCCGCTGCGGTGGAACGCGCGCGCCAGCACCGACACCGCGTGCCCCTGGCTCATCGCGCTGTGCCTGGGGGGCGTCCACCGAAATACTTTAGGGGGCGTTGTTGGTGATTGTAGGTTGAGATCATCACACGCGCTGACTATTACAAGGAATTTTATTTACTAGGAATAGTAGGTGCAATCGGCCTCAGACGTTGATATCTTATATTTTATATATTATACTTCCGACGAAGCATTAGGGCCATTAGCATAGCTCATCCGAAAAAAAAAGCGTTGATAACAGTGATTAGGTGCTTTTGCATAATGTTTCCGTAATTTTTTTTGTTCAAATTGGACATATTTCTTACTTCTTTTTTTTCGTGTTTACCTATGTAAATCTATCAAATAATTTCAATTAAAAAAAATTTCAACATCCTTATTGGCATAGCTCTAAACGTAGGGTTTGAATATTGTATCCATACATTAATAGTAATACAATCATACCTAGTGTAACAGTGTGATAATGTAATCGATGTTAGCTGACATCAATTGCAAGTAAGTAACCATACATTAATGTTAGCAGACCGCTGCTATCAGCGTCCCCATTACAGCGCGCTAATGACCGTGCGCCTGCGCGGGCCACGCGTCACAGAGCTCGCTGTAAGCAGACGCTGAGCAAATCAACTTAGGATAATAGTAGATATATAGCGTGGTAATTAAAAGGAATATTGAGGTTAATATAATGTAATTTATAAGGGCTTTTGTTACTATATTTTTAACCAGATTGAATTATATTGATAACGGATTCCACTACAACATTTAAAATATTCCAAGTATGATCGACAAGGTTTTATATACATCGACTTCCATCTTGTAATATAATAAAATTAAAAAAAAAAAAAATATACCAAATAAAAGTTTGACAGTTCGTTTGTAGTGTAACGTGGTACGCAAACCCTGACCGCCTAAACGCCTAATCGTATTATGAGAATCATTGAGTGTAATGAAGCCCCGAGTTGAGATTTATAATGTAAATAGTATTTATCGCTCGTGGGTCGGCCATTAACGCGGTTGGTGTGGAGTCGATCAGCCCGTGCGCGTACGGTCTGAGCGTATACGCACGTTGTATGTGCAATAAACCACGCCCCCTAGGGGGCGGGGTGGAGTGTGGGTAAGGGCTGAGGTGGTGGTGGTGGTACTGACCAGCCGGGCTTGAGGTCGGGCACCTGCGGCGCGACGCGGCGGCGCGCGGGCACGGGCCAGCCGCCGCGCGCGCGCTGCGCCGCCACCAGCCAGCGCGCCGCGGCGTAGAAGTGCTCGGTGTGCGAGCTGGACGCCACGCGCGCGCGCCCCACCGAGCCCCGCCCGCACAGGATTATGCTCGATATCTGTAACCGATAACATGAGACACGCTGAGTACTGTGTACTGAGTACCCATCTGCGCGGGTTTCACACTCATTCTCCTTATTTATAGATACAACGACGCAGGCTTCCCATTTTTGAAAGATCTTTCTGTCCTGCGACTATAATTTCTTATTAAATTAAATTATTGGCCGCGACACATACTTCGTAGGCTAGCTCTCGGTGAAGGTGTTCCCGTTCATGGGCGACGCTGACCACATGCATCAGCTGGCTCGTCTTCTCATGCGATCATCTAACTAAAATAACTTCACGGGTACCTTGAACTTGTTCCTGGGCGACT
The DNA here is from genome assembly GCA_905333005.2 of Lycaena phlaeas. NCBI lineage: Eukaryota > Metazoa > Arthropoda > Insecta > Lepidoptera > Lycaenidae > Lycaena > Lycaena phlaeas. Next base: position 17,678,287 of record HG995172.1, on the reverse strand, counting down.
TCCTCTTGGGCCGGTCCTGCAGCTGCCAGCCTTTCTGCATGTCGACGATCAGGTCGCGCGTGATGTGTCGCCACTTCTCCTCCTCGCCGATACCGTAGAATATGTGCTCGTCCTGAACCAAGCGTGGCTTTAGGATCTCCTCGAATTTAGACGAGGAGATTTAGCGAGGGATGGCGGATTTCACTCAACCTCAAGGACCTCAGTCCGATGAGCAAATGATGTTAACACTATGGGGTGGCGTATCCGTGTGGATAAAAACCCATATATAAATAATCAATAAAGCAAAAAAACAGACGTTAAAAAGAAGTCTAAGCTTTTTGTTAGAAAAATAGAAATTCCAAATGAAGCTATCTAGAGTTTAGATTGTCAAATAAACAGATTTTCGATAACGACGTCCGAAAACGAAAATAAAATGCAGCTAACCTGAGCGTCGATGAGCTGGCTGTTGGACACGTAGTGGAGGTACACCGTCTCCTTCCTGTCCTTGTTCTGCAGCACCACCGTCGCCGACGAGTTCGGCTTGAGCTTCAAGTCCACGCTCAGCACGAAGTCCTGGCTCAGGTCCAGCTTCAGCCAGACCTGGCTGGAGGCGTGCTCCGCGGTGGTGTAGCTCAACACCTTGGCTCCGAGCTCCTCGTCGTACTGCCTACTCATGGTCGCGTCCTTGCTCACTATCCAGTTCTGGGTCACCTTGTCCCCGTCTTCCAGCACCTTTACCCGGGGCGGGGGCTCCGTGATGTTCTTGCTGTAGTGGGCCAACCCGAACTGGGCGATCTGCGTGGGGTAGAAGAACCCCTTGGGGTCCCACTGGGTGGAGACGGGCACGCCCTCGACGCCGCTAATGCACTTGACCCGGTCGCGCACCTCCACGTTGTAGTTCTCGAAGGTGGTGAAGGTCCCGCGCGGGTCGTACGTCTTCTTGGGGTGGTACACCTTGCTGTAGCTGTGCGACCACTCGAACTTCTCGACGCCGTTCGCGTTCACGATCTTACCGTAAACCTGTTAGGTATGAGTACCTACAATTTAAAACTATAATTTTCGCGCTTTTTTTATTAAACGCTTTTGTCTTCACCATCATCAGATTTTATCCGTCCTGCTGAACTAGGTCTCCCTCAATGAGCGCCAAGACAACCGATTCCTTGCCACTGCACGGATATCGTCTTCCCACCTGGTTAATGGCCAACGCTTTGTACCTAAGCGCGACCTCCACTTTTTACCATATTGGCCCATCGGTCACTTCAACGAGCTTATTCTTTGCGTGATATCGCTATCTTTTGTCTTACTTAGAAGAAATTCTTCCTTATAATTACAGTAGGTATAAACTACAGTCGTTATATCTATCTTCATTACCTACCTTAGAAGCGGTCGTGCGTTTGATACCGGCCAAGTACTGATTATTTATATTAGCTGTCTGCACCGGGTTATAGACCTACCTAGATACCTGTATGTATTTAATAATAATAGAACTTTCCGTTAATAGTACCCGTAAAACAAGACCTTAAGAACTCACCACGTGGTTAGGTTGACGTGGTGTGAATGATGGTTAATATTTATTCGTTTATAACAGAATAAATCAGGATCAAACCTCGAACATCACCGCTCGAAATCGAATCTCAAGAGACTAGAAGCTTTTAATACAAAAAGCCTAATTTTATTATGAATCTGGTTCAGCTACCTCTTTATACAAAATCAATTTTATGACACTGCAATAAAGTCCATATTTATCTTGTGCGGTCCAATCAGGTTTTATTTAAAGTGATTGGCAATTATCTGTAATAAGTTTAAAAGCGTCCCTGCGGGAGCCGCCCCGTTTCCACTGACCAAGCCGGGCCATGCAATTACATCAGTATGTGAACGGTATTTATATTCCTCTGTGGGGAAATAAATATCCCGGATTCCCCAGGGACATAGGTATTAGGGACTTTGAGTGGTTTTTTTATGCCATAAGGAGGCAAATGGATAGTTGGAGTCTTGATGACTACAAATGCAGATAATCGTCCCCCGCTACCAGAAGTTATGCAGATGGATTGTCCTCTTTTTTACTGGCAAATTATTTGAGCCAGCCAAGGTATCAAAATTTATATTAGTATACGAAGACATGGCATATCGTCTTGGCGTTCATTAAGGTAGGCCTAAGTTCGGCAGTGGACGGATAAAGGCTGATGAAGATGATACGATGACATCCTCCAGAGAATTAACGTTACCGATATCACGCGAAGAATATGCTCGTTGAAGGACGGACCAAAGAAGCAACTTGGTCGCCAATTAACCAGGTGGGAAGACGATCTCCGTGCAGCGGACGAGCCATGTTGGATGCGAGTGGCAAGGGATCGGCCGTCTTGGCGTTTAATGACGGAGGCTTATGTACAGCAGTGGACGGAGAGAGGATAATGATGCAGATGATTTGTTTGCGCTTTTTTCTAAATACCGCAGAATCGTCCGCCGTACACAGATCGACACATACAAAGAAATCAACACAAATGAAAAAGTCCATACCTCAAAATACTTCCGTATGAAGGAGAAGGGCAGGTAGACCTGGTCCTGGTCGCGGCGGCAGGCCACCGAGTACTCGTTGTTGATGGAGCACTCGATGTCCCGGAACCTCTCGGGCTGGGCCGCCGGCAACACTGGCCCGACTGCAACAGACATATGGCATCACCAGTTTGCTGGAAATACTACAATACCACACTACCACTCTACGAATGGTGACGAGATCTACATATTGTAGAGATAGAAGTAATCTACATACATCATTAGATTCTTTGTTTAGTTAATCAAAGTCAAAGTAAAAAATTTAATTCAAAATAGTACTATCGAAGTATCTTTTTGGAGGTCAATTGAGTCTACCACCGGTTCCAAAGCAAGTCCACTGAGAATATTTATATTTTTTTTATTAGTGCCATTAATGCATAAATACCAAAAAGCTAGGTGATGTCCATTTCAGAGTTTCATTGCTTGTAAACTAAAATGTTTACAGGAATACGTAAATATAAAAAACCACTCCATGTCATAGTGAGATAGCAGAACATGGTCATCAGGACAATCATGCTTTCATTCATCAAAAATCAAATTTTAATCTCATTTCTCACTTTTTTTTTTCACTGCTAGAGGGTGTAGTACTCACTCGGTTTAAGGGCATCATCCCCACAGTGCGCCCAGTACAGCATCACGATCAGCGCCACCACGCACAGCGCCGCCAGCACCAGCTTCATGTTCAGCCTCACCATCATCATTGCGACAGCCTGCCGACACCATGACATTGATAAAGATGAGCGTATATATATGTATGTAGCATTTGTATGAGACATCAGCAACAAGTCTCCACGGTTGTGTCAAGGTGGACCTCTATCTAATTTCTATAATTTAATAAGAATCTCTGTCAAACATTAATCATCATAACCATCAGTTTAAAAAGCCACTAAGTTGTGATTTTTTGAATCATGGGAAGTGCAATCAAGATTTACATATTGTTTATTTGTTTGAAACATAAAATCCGGATGAGGAAATAACATACTGTGATATGAGTCACTAATCATTTTATTATTATATGTCACTGGATCTGTCTTTGGCCTTAAGTTCCTTGTCATGAGACTAATAAAATACCACTAACACTTATTGAAAGCAGTCTTTGTATTTCGTCGTTTTCATAGAAAAAGCTTCATATTATATTTAAAGAAGTACGGAATAATCATGCTAAGAACGACATAACTTTTAAATGTACAAAAATTATATGTACTGGCTAAACACCACCAACTTTCATTACAGTATAAAGCAATCAATGTTTGTTTGTTACATTAACACACATTTTAATTTTATAATATTAGTAAGGATGAACTCTTATGTTTGATTTTATTGTTGTTTATTTTTCATGTTATATTAGTTGAATGCGTAAACTAGCTGACATCATCAGCCTTTATCCGTCCACTGCTGAACATAGGCCTCCCTCAATGAATGGCAAGACGACCGATCCCAAGATCGATTTAATACAATTATATAGGTTCTCTTAATACTGAAAGCAAAAAAAAAAACAAATAGTAAAAGTTCATTTTTTACTGGCGCTGTAAATTTTATCTTTTATTTCTAAATAGTCTAAAATATAGAATAATTTTTCACACAACCTGTGGCTCTGTCTACCATGTCTGTATCAGAATGATTGCCCTAACCTCTAGTATAAATTTACAAGAATTATACAAGAACATATGATACATATTAGATAATTAAGACGTAATAACAAATGTAGAGCAGATCAAAGGCCAATGCATATATCTTGATTTTCTCATTATTAATAACAGGTTTATAAAATATAATATTTATAAAAATATGTTGTTATAAATTTTTGTATTTTTATAACTGGTGGTAATAGTGGGGGTTGGTCTAATTTTATATAGAGCACAGTAACATTTTATATAGAGCATGATTGATTTACGTCTATTTATTGTTACTTTTTTAAAATTTTATTTAATATTGTATAGCGGTGGTTTAAAAATAGAACACACAGTAGCCTAACAAGCCTCTTTTTGCCTCTCTTTCTCTCTCTCTGTACTTCCCTAAAACACTTTCCTCTTAGTAATGTTCTGAATCTGCAGTGAAACTTGAAATAGGACAAAATTTTGAAAGTGACTTGCCATTAAGTTGTACGTCACATAAAATCAAAATAGCATCAGATTGCTTATCCCTTTCTATTTAGACACTTTAAAGTCCTATTAGGTGTAGTACAGTGATTGAGTTGTTTGTTAACTAAGCAATATTCCTTAACTGCTGATTCTGATAAAATTAAAAAAAAAAACATGGTTGGTTTTAACATAAAACATTTAGGGTTTGTTTCACAATATCCTAATAAAGTTCCATTTAAGCTATTTGCAACATATTTACCACATAACTACAACGTTTTTGTTTCACAATTGACATATAGCAATATTTGGCTAATAAAGTTCCCTGTAAAATATAGGTCGGATCAACTGGCCATTAGCAAATTTATCTGCCACATAAATTAGTTGACAGATATATACGCGGTTGACAGCTTCACGACATTTGACAATTTGACGTTCCGGTAACAGTAATATACAAAATAATTTAAATTGTGTTTTGATCGTTTAATAATGAAGGGATAACATTATATACAAGGTCTATGTAAATAAAAGGTATAAAGATGGTATGATACATACAATTAAATTATAAAAACATATTTTCCTGTATATTTACAACATGGAATTTTTTTTTAAAACATATTTATCGTAAAATGGAACGATAAAATGCGAGGTTGCCAAGCCTACTAACCAGTAAGTGCCAAATAGGGATCTGCCAAATAAATTTATAGGGAAGATGATGGTGAAACCCAATCAAGACTAACTAGAAGATTTATGTGTCAGTTAATTTATGTGTCATATAGCTATAGGGTACTTTACTAGTATATTGTGAAACAGACCCGTAGAATGACAAATTTTAAGCCCCCTTAATATCAATTTTATAATATGGCTTAGTTTGATGACCAGACACAGATGTAGTAATTAAATAAGGATACTATTATTCAAGTATTTAACACAAGGTATCTTATAAACAACTTCTACATTTATAATTTCATGTACATAATATATATGAAACATTCCATGTTGTTATTAGACATGAGTGTAAATATGAAGTCGTTTTGTTGAGAAATGAAAGTTTGCGTGGGCGTAATGCTTCATCGACCGCTAGACGCGGAACCTGAATAAAAATACCTCACGGGAAATATTTGTTTTGATTTATTATAACTCTATCTAAAAATATAATAAAGAAATCATAATATGTACATACTTTTACCCCTCCGGTCCATTCGTTAAATATTAATCGATGTATGCATACTATTTTTCAAGAAGCATTATTGTGTTTATGACTGCATTCCAAGCGAATTATTTACACACATTCTTACGATACTATTTCACTTTAAATAATGGCGCAAAATAAATGTAATAATTTAAAGCCAGTTACAGAGCCGTTCACGTACAAAAGCAATTTTGTATTTTTCTTTGACACTGGCGTTTGGCAATTGACAGCAAAATAAATAAATACTTTTTTAATCCTCCTTCTTCTTTTTAAACTCTGGGTTCGCATAACCATAATACCATAGAATAAAATCTGGACAAAAACATAATTTATTTTAACGTGTATTCTATAATATATCTTAAGCCGGTTACAGATTAGCAGATTTTTACGCGGTTTGATAAATTTTTTTACAGGCCCGACGTTTTAGATACCATCGGCGTAACGCAAACTTATTTTAATGAGTAAAATTAAATACATAGTAATAACTTTAAAGGAGTTAATAATTTGAGTTTCAAAAGTGAGCCTTACGACAGCAACAGTTAATGTTTAGAATGGTATTACAATGCTAGGCATGGAGTGTAAAAATAAGAAGTACAAAATTTTATATGAATGAAAACGTGTTCGCCAAAAAGTGTCAAATTACGGTGACGCTCTAAGAGTAAGTACCTATAGAGTTCGTCATAGCGTGACCGCACAAGAAACAGCAATATTTTTTTTTCAGTGTGACCATATAGGGAAATTTTCCCTATATGGTGGGTAATTAGGGGAGTTTATGTAAATGTACGTACGACAACAGCCCGAGTTGAGCACTTTGGACTTTTTACTATTAAATATAAATTTAATTTTTAATATTTATTAGGTATCATATTATATAGTTTCAATAATTTTACTCCAATACTTGTTGCAACCTCTACATAGGTACGGTAAGTTTTGTGTGTCTGTATGTTTTTATTACATATTAGGCAAACGACCAGTCAGATCACCTGGTGGTATGCTATGTCACTAGACTAGGGAAATGAATACTTGTGACTTGCGATATTAATAATACTATTTATAAATTCGGACACTCTTACTTTTTATCTGAAATGTTTATACTACGCTAGACGGTTCTTTTTCGGTAATAGAGAGGGTTTTTCTCAATACAAGTAGGTTTTACATGTAAGTGAGTAAGGTCAGGTTAAACTGTAAATTTATATCCTGATCTGTAACCGTGTGCACATTATAGTATAATTTATTTGCAATAAAAATAAAATACCTTTTTTTAAAATAATTTGTATGATATACTGGCCTTTAAATAAAACTAATTTGGTATGCATGCTCTTAATTCTCTCTTCGCTTTGAGATGTTTTTTTCATAATGAAATGAATTCTCACCTCAAGATATCTAAGAACACTTGCCTTAATTACCAACGACAGATGATTGTCGAGTGGACTTTGTTCCAATACGTGATTCCTTAATTTCGCAAATACATTAGAATCAACTAATTTTTTAAAAACGTTGTCAATCAACTTTGGCAGGCCATTTTTATTATTAAAATAAGCATTACCACGAGTGATTAAAATATGTCTCAGAGATTTTTCTAGAATTAAAAAAAAGTAATAAAAGTTTGCCTACATGCAGTAGGCAAACTTTTATTACTTTTTACTTTGATGACCTCTGTGGCTCAATGGTTAGCGCGTTGGCGCTCAAGCCGGAGGTTGCGGGTTCGGATCCCGCCAGGGAACAAAAAGTTTTCTGTGTTCCTGGGTCATGGATGTGTATTAAATATGAGTATTATATAAAAAAATCTTAAATTTAAGTATTAATACAAAAAATATTAAATATATGTATTTTCCGTTGTCTGGTACCCACAACACAAGTCTATTCGAATACTTACCACGGGACCAGATTGACGTGGTGTAAAAAGCGTCCATAGATATTATTATTATTACATCTTGAGATGGATAATGCAATCCACCAAAATATCTTTTTTGAATAAAACTTCTATAATTTATTCTAATTTATGAGAAACAATCGGCAATCGCGGATAGACATTCCTCACACTTTATTGCTATTTTATTTACTTTACTGCTTCAATTTTTTTGGTATGAAATGTTTTATTTAATGTATTTTATAACATTTTACTAGTATCAAGTAAGTCAATACATTGAATTAAACTTTATAAAAGTATATAATAAAAGTGGCAATTTGTGTTACTGTAAATAAGTAAAGGAAATTTAAGACGTAAGGAGATATAAATTAAATTATGTGTATTGACATACCAAGATATTGTTAGCATTATAAATATTTGTTTTTTTTTCTCCATCTCACAACTGAACAACCTTTTTTTTTAACAAGGAAATCCGTAACCGTAAGGTAAAAAAAAACACATCATGGCAACACTACACCTCGAACAATTAAAGGTTATGTTTTAATTAATTGTTGAAATTCTACATGTAATCGATATTTAATGAGTTACAACAAGTTGAATTTAAATTAAAACACGACATTATAATCAATTTATTAGTACATTCATAATATATTTTCACATCTTTAAACAACTTACGAGTGCAATGTTAATCCATCAATTTTTGTTCACTGCGGCTTTTACACCCTAAAATTTTGCAACTCACCACTGCGCATTAACTTAATTTAAATAAATCGCAATAAATCACTGTTTCAAGTGGTGTAAAACTATTAAAATCTCCGAAAAACAAATACGTACGTATTTGTTTGGCAAGAATACACAGTTTGCCAAACAAAATATTTAGTCACGGTGACAGGGACAAAAGAAAAATCTTCTGTCTCTGTTTCTTACACTAAAATTATAATTTGTAGTCTCACTCTAACTCGTGACGTTTAAAATAGGACGACCTCTGTAGGTATTTACTCTTAGGTGACGCTATAGTAGAAAATAGTTATAGACGCTATAGTAGATAAGTGTGTGCCAAGAATAATCTTTGATTCTAAAGTAACGGTATTATTACTTAAAAGTTTTTGATCCAAAAAAAGGGTACTTGCGGTCGACATAGAATCAACGATTAGTCTCGATATTGTCAATTTTGTTTTAAAGCCAGGCAAGACTAGTAAATAAAAAAGTTGAAAATGAACAGCAGCAGCAGCAGCAGCAGCAATCTCTAAACATTTTATTACATTAGGGAATTGCGTTGTCAATTCGACGAAACCGAGTGACGAATGAAATATTCAGTACCGCATTGTGTAATTGTAACGAAAATATTAATAAAAGTATTTTTATTAATTTAATAATAAGGCAATTTTTTATTATTTTAATACGAAAATATTTTTTGAGAGCGGTCCGTGGAATTGTTTCAATTGTGAAAGGGGTCCGTGACTTTTTAAGTCCGTGAAAGTTTAAGAAACCCTGCTGTAAAGTATCCGAAACGTCGGGCATATAAAAACTTAATAAACCGCGATAAAATCCGTAAAAGTTGTTTCATTATAATCATTTTGTATGTTCGTGCAGTTTATTTTATGCTTATGTCGCATACGCGTTTGTGTTCGTTAGTCTTCCGACTCGTTTGTTTACGCACGGAAGTAAATTAAGCTATCTCATCGAAACTATGTGAAATGTAGTAAGTTTCTAATCTAACGTTAAATATAGCGCGCCTGTCTGTCTGTCTGCCTACTCGGGTCTACTATAATCCTGTTGATTGACTTGCAGCAGCAGCTACTCTTTCATATGACGGCCGGCTGGTCTAGTGGTCAGGCGCTACTACCACTGCTGCAGCGGTAGCGAGCTCGAATCCCGCCAAATGCAATTTTGCATCTTAGTGTATATAATATTGTGGATATTTCATATAATTTTTTAAATTAATATGAACTCGCAATTTCTTATAAAATTACTAGGGGCCTAGCCTGGGTTGACGTGGTATAATTGTAAATATTTATTATTTTTGTTTATATAATATAAAGTGTAAACATAAGCTTAACTATATTACGACATCTGACACGCTAGCTAGTAGGCTTCAGTCTGGCCGAGCATTGCACCTCGCTCGGTCGGAGATCTCCCTTTGGGGCACATCACCATAGCACCCACAAGCACATAATACAAATCTAAGTGAAGGTTGAGACCACCAAGACTTCCTTACATGTTGCTCAGCCGGGATATGGCACGAGGTACGTTTAGAGCTGATGCTGCATTTAATTATTTATGAACATGAGCGACGTCGACCACTTACGTTGGTAGTTTGTCTGAAAGTTTGCCTTCCAAAGCAACAAAAAATATCGCATACAATATAAAATCGACTGTTTGTTGATAAACAAATTAATCGATATAAAATGTAGTTGTATCTTTAAAGTCGAAGTCAAGTCATCCTCATATATTGAGATACCGGCGATATATTATGTTACACGATTTTATATAAACACATTAAAGCCCCAACGCAGGGGACCCACGACCTATCTATAACTGCATCGGCGGCCATCATACGAACGATATACAATATTTATATTATTAAATTTCATTGCCTTATATTATGCGTAAAATTAAATCACGCATACGGAGGCTGTACCTTTGTAAATCACATCAAAATGATTGCCAAAAATACACGTGTGCCGTTAACGTGTACAATCAGCTCGGCGTTGAGTTTGCTTTTATTTCACAGTTCGTTATTCATTGTTTGCTTTATATTAATACCAACTTATCGTGCTACCTTCACAGCGCAAGCAAGCGCTTCACTCCGCCGACGCTACCACGCCATAGTGACGTTTACGCCGCACCGATAGGGGCTATAATGGCGTGTGCGGCGCGGTGAGGCGGCGCGCGGCTGCGGCGAGCGGCGTGCACGGTGCATCGCATCCGAACGATTCGCCGCTCGCTCCATTGGAAGTGCGGGAAGGAGGTCAGTGTGCGCAGAAAGTGGGTCAGGGCGGATGCAGCGCTCGGGCGGGCTCGGGCGCGCTCGGGCCGGCTCGGCGCGCGTCGGCCGCGCATGCGCCCCGCCCATCGATCGTCGCCCACGCGGCGCAGCGCCGAGTGCTCCGCGAGTCACGACGCGAGTCCCGGGCTGTGCCCCTCGAAGATGGCGGCGTGAGCGCGCGCCCGCGGCCTCCGGCGGTCATGCCGCGATGGCCAGAGAGGTAACCGCGACCCCCGGCGCCGCCGCCGCCTCGCGTCCCCGGTGACCTGCCGCCCGGAGACATGGTTAATATCCCGCCACCCTCCCGAGCTTGCCCGCCGCGCTTGCCACCGCCGCCCCTGTAGAGTAGTGTACCAGTGAAGTGAGCATGCCAGGAGTGGTAGGTTCTGCGGTTGCCGCAGCCGCTGCGTCTCGCTCCCTCGCGCCGCCCGCCGTATGAGCGCGTCCCTCTCGCTCTGTCATACACCCACAGGAATCCTAGTCCAAATTCCGTGCTATCTCCTCATCTGATATTAAAAATCCCGATTTCATTACCTTAGCCTGGAAGTCGAGATCCGCATTGTTTATAACTTGTAATTGAACTGTATGCCTATAGTCATGTGCTCCTTGCTGCAAGATTACGTAAATTCTAAATGGCTATAGAAAGTATATCAGTATCTCCCCACTCAGTCCCGTACATGTGTTTACGCTGGCTGTAGCCAGTCTGATGATATGTTATGTTATTAGTAATAATATGTTTTAGTTTAGTCTTGCTGTATACATGGTGTGGTGCGTCGTGCTAATAAAGTATAAACTAGTACAGTATATTACACGGACCGTCCGTAGCCCGTAGCGCCAGCAGCTCGTAGCGGCTCCGTAGCGGCTCCGTAGAGTGGCCTCGTAGCGTTCGGGCCTGACCGGTATAGCTAGTGTGTGAAGTAGATAGTGCCATGTCTGTAGCACAGGGTGTGACCATATTATATTATAATTTATATTATTACTATTATAGGCTAAGAGTTTCTATGAATAAGTAGATTATTTAAGATATAAGAAAAAGATCGAGGTCGTATGTAAATCTGTTTCTGAAGGTATTGAATTTTTATCGTAAGTACTTATTTTTCTCCGGTCAGATAACACGATACTACCTATTTCTGGAGTTATAAAGCGCGTTGGGACGCGCTTTTGCGATGGTCTGTCAGTGTTTGCCATCGTGTTCTCCATGTTAGAATCTGAGAACTACTGTTTAGTTTTGCCCAAGATGTAAGGTTTATTTTTTATTCAAGTATTGATTAATCAAAGTTATAAAAGTAATAAATCCGAAATATTCTGATGAACTTATAAGCATCTTATAACAATTTATTTAACTTTTAATTTTATAACTTTTATAAGGCTTTCAGTAAACATTCAGGATTCGGTAAAAAATATTTGGTTGTCTATACTTTTAAAAGTGTGAATGCATGCATATGCCACATATTTTTTGCATGAAATAAGTTGAACCATGTATACGTAATATTATGTTATAACATATTATGTATACGTAAACACAACGTATTTTAAAAATTATCGAAATGTGATATTTATTACTAAAACTCCTAAAATACGCATAAGAGCGATCCAACGCATGCAAATATGAGTATCAACCCTTAAATATCCCACTGTTGGGCACGGGCCTCCTCCTCGAATTCAGACGAGGAGGGTAATGGGCCACAGTTCACCGATGCGCTGGCCCAATGTGGGTTGGTGAACTTCATGTGCCTTCAAAGACTTTCAATCTCATCAGCTATGCAGGTTTCTTCACGATGTTTTCCCTCACCGGTGAGCGAACGATGGTCTTGTGTTTGGGGTGGACTTAGAAATTTAGAAAATCCCATTTCAAGGCACACATGGTCAGGATCGAATCCGGAACCTCTCGCATTAGAGGCCGAGTCCATCCGTCCCCTGGACCATCGTCGCTCATGCTCATGCAAATATAATACAATAACATTAAAAAGTAGTTGTCAATACAACTGGTAGAGTTTCTATCAACCAATCATGTTTAGCTCTAAAGAAACCTATTGTCAACATCATTATAGTCAAAACCAATCAGTTTTTGAATATGACCAACCAAGGCTTCGGCCACTCGGACTACTCTGTAATCTGTATACTATTAATTGACAAATTACATTTTCTAAGCGTTTACCAAATTTCATCAAAATCGGTTCAATGGTTTTGAATTTCTATTTTCTAAATAAAAATTAATATTGCAGGGATTCGTTTACTGGTATCCGTGGCATGTAAACTGTTGAACTCGAAGTTGCTATATACATCTAACTTACTTTAGTAAGTTATAGTAAGAGGTAGTGCTGCTTTGCAGCCGAATCGGGCCGACCGACCGGGGTGGTACCTCTCGCTCACATAATACCGGCGTAAAGTGGCAGTTATGCTGCGTTTTGTGAGGTTTGTGAGTTTCCGTTGGCCCATAAGGAAAAGGAGGGCAACGCATGTGCATAAACTCTGATTGTGTGGATGTTTATAGCTGTCGATAGTCGCCAAAGGCTTCGACTGTTCGTTAGCCCTCCTGTGCTATAAAAAAACTATATATCATGTTCATTGCATTAAGTTTATACTGGTAGTATTGGGCGTGGGCGTGGGCGTGGGCGTGGGCGGGGCGTGATGTCTGATGCGGCTGCCGGCTGTAGCAACAAATAATATGAGGAAAATAAATTAAATTAAATCAAATCAAATCAAAATATCTTTATTTCGTAGGTAGCAGTACTTAAAATACGTTAAAAAGAAGTTAATAAAAAGTAAAAAAAAAGTAAAAAAACTCTTTTGAGAGATACTGCATATCCCCTAAGAAAAACTAAAAACATTTGTATTTTACATAATTTATATTCGATACATCATGTAGAATTTAAAAAGTGAAATAAAAAATATATATTATATTAAAAAAACATATTTTACAGTTTATTTCCATTACTTTTATGAAAATAATATTTGTAATGAGTTAAAGATATTTTTTTTACATAGTTTTAGTCATCATAGTTTAAGTAAATTGACTAATTTAATTGATTTAACCTTGATTTGCCTTGATTTTTTATAGCCCAAGTTACTCCTCGTTACATCAGATATCTACCAGAGACAACCCAGTCAAAATCGGTCTTGCCGTTTCATAATTAACCAAAACAGATATGTAGAGATGTAGAGAGAGAAGGCAGGTAGTAGAAAAAGGTTATTTTAACATTACAAACAGACATTTCAATTTTATTTAATAAGTGTTAGAATATGTTTCAATTATTATTTTGTATAATAATAATTTAAAATCTATATTTTTACGCACTATGACATAAACAATCGTAACATATTATATTCAATTGTAAAACATACGAGAAAAACCGTGAAGAAAGCTAGTATATTATTTTTTTGATAACAACTGTTAATTGTATAGCACTTCCCAATTGGAGGTTGTCTTCCAGCTGTTAACCGCGTTAGCTCAACTAGGCTGCGCTAGTCCTGGATACAGCTGTAACTCAATTATTTGTTCACAGACGTAAATGCAAATGCTATTTTACCATCCCAGTATGATCATTACAAACACTACCACCGCGACTACCACCAACACCATTGCATTACAATCATCATCATGATCACGACTAAATTATTATTCATTAATATTAATAATAATAATGAGAATAAACATGTATTACGGAATAGTCACACTGCTAAACGTACTTAATCTAATACATAAACACTAAACCTTATACCCATACTCCACCGAAACTGCTCGACAGATTTTTATAAAATTTTGTGTGCATATAAGGTAGGTATCTGAGAATCAACCAATATCCGGTAAAATAAAAAAATATTTTTCGGGGTGGGTCACCCTAAAATATATATTTTTTTAATTTTATTGATAAAATTTTCCATTTTGTTTTTTTTTTCCTATGATGTGTTATTAAAAATACACACCTCTTAATTTTCACCCCTCTACGATCAACTCCTGTTTTATGTTGCTGTAGGAAAACAGACAGACAGGACAGGAAGGACAGAAACAGGATTATAATTAATGCGAAAGTTTGTAAGAATGAACGGATGGATGGATGGATGGTTGTTACTCATTCACGTAAAAACTATTGAATGGATTTTAACGAAACCTTACAATAATATATATCTGATACTACAGAACAACATATAGGTCATAAATTATCACCGCACTCCCACGAAAACAGGAAGCAGGTGAAACCGCAGGGCACTGCTAGTTATTATTATTGAGGTTGTTAATTTTAGGTTCATTGTATGATATTGCATATTTCGATTTAATATAATATGCTTAGTTAGTTAGTTTTATAATTCGGCTGTACGTGTGTATGTCACTAAACTCCTCCTAAACGGCCGATTTGAAAAAAAAAATTAGGATAATTTTTTTTACAAATCAGCCCGGCAGATGGCGCTGCAGTCGGTGTCTAGGTTATTCATCTATGCTGCAACTAAACTCGAAAAATCGATTTGTATGTAAAGGACCTCATTCGGTAGTTTTTACGTGAAAGAGTAACAAATATTATCCATCTATCTATCCATCCATACTTACAAACTTTCGCGCTTATACTATTGGATCTATTGGTAGGAAGTAGAATTTTGTAATTACTATAAAAGCGCCTGTCTCTGTTTCATGTAGCAATGAATTCATTGAATTTTCAAATAACCGAACAATTTCTTGCGGTTTCTTCCAGGACAAAGATAATCAGAAAATTCCTTATGAAAATAATATTTTGTTTATCTACACTTCTACATCTACATCTACACTAATATTATAAAGAGGAAAACTTTGTTTGTTTGTTTGGTTGTAATGAATGGGCTCAAAAAGTACTGGACCGATTTCTAAAATTCTTTTGCCATTCAAAAGCTACATTATCCACGAGTAACATAGGCTAAATTTTATTCTGGAAAAAATTGGGTTCCGTAAGATATTTGGGTTTTTCGGACACAATGTTAAAAAAATCACCCAGAAAAGTAACTTATTTTGCGTTCTAAGATCCCGTTGTAAATCTTAGTTAACGCAGGCGAAGCTGCGGGCAACAGCTAGTCTATATTAAATAAACATTTATTATCATCTTCATGATCGTCATGATCATCATCATTATCAGCCTTTATCCGTCCGCTGCTGAGCACAGGCGTCCCTTAATAATATCCCGTGAGAATTAAATACCTACTATTATTTTAAAAAGCATTCACCCTTTAACCTGTAACTTCTGCCATGATTAAAAGGAACACATAAATATCCTATCAGCTTCCATTATGACTGTGGACTTTAATGAAAGTTAATAAGAGCTAATAATACTAACAGAACAGATCGCAGCATCCTTTTCATTGAGTGGGAAGACGATGTCCGCTCCGTGTTGGATGCGAGTGGCGAGGGATCTGTCGTCTTGGCGTTCATTGAGAGAGGCCTATGTATAGCAGTGGATGGATAGCGGCTGATGATGATGATGATTATTCTCACGAGTCCTGTCCATGTTGTTAAACCACATGTCTGTGTGTTCAGTATGACGTTGATCGTGATTCGTCGAAATTGACTCTTCAAGTTTTTCAGATATGTTTCTCTGTTTTGCCAAAAAATAACAATATGGGTGGCTCAAGGTAGGCGGCAATATAAGTATTCGCTGGTGACCTTTACACCCACGACCCTAACCCTTGACACGACCCCCTTCGGATTAGCCCGGGGCTGGTATTACAATTTTAACGCACATATAAGTGTGAGAGAAATCTTAGTCGGTGTGAGGCGACCTCGAAGTGGTATCTGGGTTCGTTCCCCACCGGTGCACCCACTATTTTTATATCCGTTTAAGCCTTTAAGCATAACTTTCTCACCGGTGAAGGAAAACTGTATGCCCAAGGAGATTTAACGGAGGTGTGTAAATTCACCAGCATTAAGCCAGCGCAGGGATCCATGATCAATTCCTGCTCTCGCACAGCAGTAGTATAATATAATATAAAGGTTGCTTCATCATTATCATCATCATCATCATCACCACCACTACCATCACTACCACCACCATCACCAGCATCATCATCATCACCACCATCGTCATCATCATCCTTTATCCGTCAATTTTATATTGTTTCTTTAATTTTTTTAAATTAATAACTTTCTATGATAATTCATAACTGTTATGAATACACGGGAAGAGGGTGATACACGGACGTTTGTTTGAATGGATATTTGTAATTCAATGTGTACAATATAAAATGAAAAAAAAAAAATTATAATATGGTAATTAACAAAATATAATTTTTTTTGCACTACTAACCATTGAAATATTATTTCAAATATCTGTGCTACTAACTGTCGCCCACAGCTTCGTCCGCCTTACCGATTAGCCGTATCCGATATAAACATGATTATTTTAAAGCCTGTGTCACTCAACAGGACCGTAGCATATTACATCAGTCATCTCACTTTTTTAAAGTTTACCGTTTAACTAACAAACTCTACCTCGTTATTATAATGTATGGTAAAAGGTATTTTGATAAAAGCTATTAGTAAGGTAAAGTGTTTTGTCACACACTAATTAATTAGTCTCCTTTTACAAAATAATAAAATTTTATTGTTAAAAATATATTTCCCAGCGGGAGAACATGCGCTGTCCACCATCCTGCTTGGTTCTTTCTTTAAATTTCGAAGAAAAAACAAAACAGGCAGTGTAATAACTGACACCAAGATTTGGCATCTCATGTCTCATGTCGAGTAAATGAATAACAATAATATGAATTAAAATAACATAAAAAAAAAATTCTTCAAATACTGGGCTATATTAAATATTGCAAAGAAAAGAAAATACTACAGACCTATTGGAAATGAACATTTTAACCTATACCTAAAGAAGTACAAAGTAGAAAACAGTTAAGTTTTTTCTAACCTTTTTTTAAAGACAAAAAGAGACTGAAAAAGAGGCCTGATGTTTAATAGTTATATTTAGAAAATACAAAAAAAATACCTACATTATTTTATGCAATATGTATTAGTTATAAATAAAAACGAAAGAAAACATCTAATACAATTTTTTTACTATTTTAATTGAATAAATAGTCAAAAGCTATTCGAGTGTGGCTCTTCCAAGTTCCAGCGCGGAAGAGTTTAATAAAATGGCCGACTGCTCCATTTAGCGGTAACCGTTTCCGGGGACTGTCGTCTCATTATTTTTTATAAAATATTGCTAATAGATCGGACGGGGCGCGCCGAACTGTTCCATTACTCCGATGGTGGAAATGGATTTTAGTTGGTTTTATACGACTGAGCTCTTTCACTTCGCTCTACATTTTTACATTTGTTAGAGGTGCAAATATTATCTTGCATACCTAATGATATTAAAACGATTCTAAGCGAGTACGTTCGTGAACTATGACCCTCTACCTCCCTCTCCTCGCTTGATATCGAGGAAGACACCCGTAAAGTATAATAGGACACATGCTTTTGCTTGGCTATGGTTAATTGAGAAGCACAGCTTTTTATGTTTGCTTAAGTCTCCATTGTAAAATTCTGTCAGTCCAACTTTGATAACGAGTCAATTTCCTTATCAAATTTTACTGAATTATTATTAACTATATCTACATCTACACTAATGTTATAAAGAGGAAAACTTTGTTTGTTTTTTTGGTTGTAATGAATAGGCTCAAAAAGTACTGGACCGATTTCAAAAATTCTTTCACCATTCGAAAACTACATTATCCACGAGTAACGTAGGCTAAATTTTATTCTGGAAAAAAATTGGGTTCCGTAAGATATTTGGGGTTTCCGGACACAAGGTGTAAAAAATCATCAAAAAGTTACTTATTTTGCGTACTAAGATCCCATTGTAAATCTTAGTTAACGCAGGCGAAGCTGCGGGTAACAGCTAGTATTATTATATATAGGAAATCGAGGATGGTCCTTTGGGTTGGCCGACCTTGACTGAGAGATCCGGGTTCGATCCTGACCCCTGTGGTGCCTAGAAACAGGTTTTTCTTAATTTCTAAGTGCACCTGGACACGAGACCATCGCTCGCTCGCTGATGCAGGAAAACGTCGTGAGGAAACCTGCATGCCTGATTAGATTGAAAGTCTTTTAAGGTGTTTAAAGTTCATGACCCCGCTTGGGCTAGTGAGCTATGGCCCAATACCCTTCTCGCCTGATTTCAATGTGGTGTAGGAGACACGAGCCATATATGGGTAGTAATTGAAAACTATTAAAATATGAAGTATGTAGTTACAATAAGGCTTAGTGCTAATATGGTTGCTGATGCGTGTGATACTAACTTAAAAATAGAGGCTAGATAAAAGTTTTGTTTGGAGAGCGAGAGAGAGAGGTCTGGTGAAGAGCGTTTAGGGCCGACCCTCTCGGTAATTGGAGCGGCAGGTAACTCTAATTACAAGAGACGTGTGGCTCCGGAGGGCGCTCGTCTCGCAGGTGGAAATTCTTTAAGAACATCTTGACAGGCGGGCGGCTGGGCGGGCGCTCTCATTAAGTTTCGCTCTATTTTATATAACTTGGATTTAATTTTTTTCTATAAGGGTAATTTTGTTTTTTGAAGTTAAGATATTTAATTAAAGTATCATCACTATCATCATCAACCCGTCCCTGTCCACTGCTACAGGCCTCTGCCGACTTCATCTGTCCCTTTCCTGTCTCCTCCGTGTTTTGCTTACCAGCAATCAAAGTCTTACCAAAAATACGAATAAAATAGCCCTTACACATGCTTTACACTACACGCCTATTGTAATATAGGGAAACTACTATCACAAAAAGTAATTATAAATGGTAAAAGTTCCCCTAGAACCAAAATAAAAATGGGGTGCCTCAAGGATCAATTCTTGATCTATTTCTCTTCCTTGTTTATATAAATGACTTAGCTTCACTCATGAAGGATTTTACATGAAATTGTAATGTTTGCTGATGATACATCCGTAATGTTTAGAATTAAACGACAGCAAATAACTAATAGTTTTTGACGAGGTAAACAATGCTATTTCGAACATAGTGCATTGGTTTAGCGCGAATAACCTATTGCTTAATTCAAATAAAACCAAATTGATAAAATTTACACTTCTTAATGTTAAGCAGGTGCAAACCAATGTATCACTTAACGGAGAGGTGACGGACTTGGTGGATTCGATAGAATTTCTTGGAATTACCATAGATTCGAAACTAAAATGGGCACCACATATAGCCAAGTTGACAAGTAGACTCCGTAGTGCAGCTTTTTCTGCACTTCCGAGCTCTGCTTGCTATGCAGTATCATGCATACTTCCACCTTTTTAATATCTTATCGGCATTCTACTGTGGGGGAGTGCGGCGGATATTACCACGATTTTCTTGTTGCAGAAGCGAATTATTCGGGCTATATATACTGTTTGGGCCACAGGCCACAAGAATCATTAAAAGAAAAATTTTAAGAAATTGTGATCTTGACTGTAGCTTCTCAGTACACACTTGCTAATGTGATGTATGTTTCAAGAATATTGATGAACTTGTTAAAAAATCCGACCATCACTACATAAATACTAGGAACAAATAGAAATTGAATGTTCCATTTTTTAGACTTAATAAAGTTAGTACTTCTTTATTCCCATATATACGATTTTACAATAGGTTCCCAGAAAACGTTCTAAATCTTTCCATTAATAAATTTAAGAGAACTGTTAAGGAACGTTTGTGTTTGTGAAACTTTACATGATGGTATTTCATATTGTTAGAAAAGCCAAAAAAGCAACCCCATTTTCTCGTTTTTCTTAGGGGAGCCTGCATCTCAAACGAGTTCTTTTTTTGTTAGTTATTTTGACTATTTCTTATCTCTACCTACCTCTACCTCTATTACTATTAGGTATATACATACATTTATGATGGAGTATTGATGCCAGCGAGTGGTGATCAGATGATGATGGATGGATCATCATTATTAAAAATCCTCTCCGTATAGTTATTGCTTGAATTCCTTGAAATGTTATTTATATTAAGAGCCAAGGCAATGTCGCAAGCAAAGCAAAAATGTAATTTTAAATCTAATTTTCTATCATGTATATTTGATGGATATGTGCATACTAGCTAGTGTGGTCGTCCGCAGGGATCGGCCGCTGATTGATGGTTATTTTTATGGTATTCACGTCAGACTTCCCTGTATCAGTTGAATTCCCTGTACAATATTTGGAATTAAAGTTATAATCTAATAACATTGGCTAGATAAAAAGTAAAAAAAAGTATCAACCCTTTAATGTCCCACTGCTGGGCACGGCTCTCCTCCTCGAAATCAGGCGAAGAGGGTAATGGGCCAATAGGCGCTGGCCCAGTACGAGTTGGTGGCTAGATAAATGTGAAAAAATTCGTCAAAATTGGTCCAGAGACTTAGGAGATTAGTCAAAACGGAGAAAATATTTTCTATAGGAACGTAACGTGTAACTGTAAATAAGACCTAACAGGTCTTATTAACAGTAAAATATAATTATTAATTAATAACATTTACATTTAGTAACAGGTTTTATTTTAAAATTAAAAATAGACATTTATATTCTTTATTTGTACACCAGGTGCAGCAGCCCGCGGTTTCACCCGCATAAGTCTTTCCTTTATTATTACACGCTGAAAATATTGTAGCACTGGCATAAAAATCAGTTGATTAGTTTAGGCGTAAAAACATCGATACTTATGAAATAAGTTATGATAATCAAATAACTATTACGAATTTAATCCGGGTTTATTAAAATTTTCACTCGCGCTTAGTTTCGGATGACTATAATATGATTATTCAACTATTATCATGGCTGTAAAGTATCCCAAACGTCGAGGCATGTTAATACAACGAAAAAAAGTACATGAATGAAATTCGCGTAAAAAATATTCGTAAAGATAAGAGTAATTATTATGCAACAAATTAACTTTTTTTTAAATTATGTTATACTATTTTTGGTTTCAGTTGCAAGTAAACAGCCAGTATTTCATAAGGTTGTGGTGTTTTCAAAAGTACGTTATTACGATGGTAATATGGGGCGCGACCTCTGCGTCGGACGGGCCTTTAGACCCATATAGCACACGTCTTGGCTCGCCTCTCGGTGTTAAGTGCAAGTTGGGAAAATCTTTATCGCATTCCTATATCTTTGTAACTCGTAACTTGCTCTCTAATGTTGTCGCAAACACTCTTAAAAACTACATTTACGGTTTTAAGCCGTGACAATGTACTGTTATCTGGGATATGTTAAAAGCTTAATTAATTACAAAAGATCCCGCAGAAAGATTGTAGGATGTCTTACACTGCATCTTCATGAAAAGTAAACAAGAAGAGTAAACTCATATTATATGTTCCACAGCTGGGCACGAATCTCCCCCTCGAAATCAGGCGAAGCCATCTTCATAAACTAAGTTATAATTTGTGATAAGTATGAAGCTATAATAATTAAAATATTAATTATATAAAATATATATATTTAGTATTTATAGTTCATTTTTTTGAAAGAAAACTTTATCATATTATTACTAAGGATCGGTTAGCCAGGTATTTTACGTAAACGGTTCTGTCGAATACACTTTTAGTTTAGTTATTAGTTAGAGTTATGTATTAATAGGGGTAGCCGAAGGACCTAGATAGGGCTTTGTAATTATGTGAGCAAGTTAAGAAAATAAAAAATGCAACATATAGAAACAATTTCCTCAAAAAGTAACAAAAGTACTAAGAAATTGAAGGTTTGGAGAAAATATTTTGTTGTATCATTTTAATGCTTTATACTCAATAATATAAAGAGAAAAGTATATTACATTAAAGTAGTGCCAGTAAAGTGAGTCGTGCAGTGGCCAGTCCACGTCGGATGGAAGGGATCGACCGTCTTGGCGTTCATTGAGGGATATAGCCCATCTTCAGCAGTAGACGGATAGTGGCTGACTATGATGATGATTATGATCAATGTCAGTAATTAATATGTAGACCTGAAAAATACATATTTTTAACATTAATTTGTCAAACTTAATAGATTTACTATAAGTATGTCGAGATAGGCAGAATTTATGGCTTATACTAAGTTATGCTATTCATATTAGCAATTAACAAATAAGTAGACAAAGAGAGTAATACTAAAACTAACGAAGCCTTTTGAAATCTCTTATTGGGTCAGTAAAATAGTTTTAAGAACAGTCTATTTACTGTGCCACAGTGTTCCGGCTCGAGGGACCAACGTGCTGTGTATCTAAAATAGGACCTCACTAGCCAAAGCCTGTCGATTAGCGAATGAGGCCACTCCTTACATAATTTATCTGGCCGAACCCACCACACGAACACGACCGCGATTATGACCCCTAAAGCCTTCAAATAAGGACCCGTTTGTGCAACCCCTTCGTTTGCTTAACCTGGATTCGTTTTAATTTAAATGCGATAATGTCATATTTATTTCAAGATAACGTATGTCCGAGATTCTGTTGAAGACACGCTCGCTATCAGTGTAATCTGCGTTTACTTTAAAGTAATTATATGCCATGGCTATCATGGCTATCATCAGTGTACTAGATCCCAAGTGATTACGGTCTCACCCCCACAGTAACAAGCTCTACCTGTCAATAAGATTGAGATGAATAATCTTTCGTCTATTTCGATGTCTTTTGTTTTATTTTATTAAAATCATTTTTATATTCAATATAATTAATATATTCTCTTATCAAAACGTGTAACCACGCCTGATAGTACGAAACCTATCGATAACAATCTTAGGTAATACAAACGTGAAGTATTGGGGTGGTCAAAAAGTGCATTATAGCGGGTTCTAATTTCGAAGACGTTACGGCATCGACTACGGGCTGGCGCTGCAGTGCGGGACTAAGGTCTCGCAGGGGGTGCGGAGGGCGTTCCTCCCCGGGGGGAGGCGGAGAGCCCGTCGGAGGGGGGAGGAGGCCGCGACCCGGTCACGAATCACAAATCGCAAGCCGACAGTGCGGCCCGGCGCTCGCCGGCGCTGTGCCGCCGATACTGAACATAACCTACAATCGTATTCGTATAGTGAGTGTGGTCAGAGTGCGGGATATATGTTTGGTTGTATGTTTGTCTCTTGTACAGAGGACTCTCGGACTTAACATGAAACAGCGAATGGTAAAAGTTTTTTTTTTATTTGTATAAGTTGTGAGTTTTTCGGTATTTGTCAGAAATTGAATGGTTCGATTCGGATGATAGAAAATTATTTTGTGTAGTGATAACTCATGTAGCGTATCATAAAACTTAATATAATACTTTAGATTCGCTTGAAAAGTATTCGCTCACGGATATACATTTGTGGAAATCCCTTACGTTTAAAAATCTTAACTGTAAGTATTAACATATTGGTGGCGAAATAATTTCTCTTAAACTCTATCTGGAGCTAGAGTAGACTAGGAACTATTTATGCTGGTATTTATTATATATTAAATATTAAATATTATTATATATTAAATATTGTTTATGGATACTAGATAAATTTCTGTTATTACTATAAGAACCAATAAATATTATCCTCTATAGTTTATACACGCGAAAATATCAACTTCACGTTATAAACTAATTCTTGTAAATATTTTTAGTTTTACATAATTAATATAAGATAAATAAATAATATTAGATGTAATATTTCCCAACAGGGATCTATTGCTATAATAATACAAGTGACAATATAAAGTGAAAGACTTTTGATACGTGCGCGTGTGAGTTACCGTCACAATGATTGTGGAAATACAAGAGGTAATTGTAGAATAATAACGAGTCGTTAGACACGCATAATCATTAATCATTAATGGTTTACGATCATTATTGACGGCATTTTCTTATTATTTGCATATTAATGTCATTAAATCTGAAGTGAACAGATGCATGTCCCCTTTTGTGTTGTTGGATTCCGATGATAAGCTTCGCGTGTCCTCCCGTACGTACGGAGGCCTCCGCGACCGAGGGCGGCTCGCGCGGATCAGCTGACGGCCCTAGTGGAAGGCTTCGTCAGGCTTGCCCACCGCTGGGAAGGTCCAGTTGGGATTAAAGATTGTGCAGAGCGATGTCAGTAGGTCAACGCACAGTGCGTGCGGCGCGGGGCGTGTCGGGCGAGGGCGCGCGTGGCGGTGCGGGGGTGCGCGCGGGCGGTGCGGGGGGGTGCGCGCGGCGAGCGAGGGGCGGGGGGTGCAGGTCGCCGGGGCGTTGCACCGCTGCATCTAGTGCGCTACGCCGGTTACGCTACGTAGATGGGCTACGCTGTAGCCGGGCTACGGCGTAGAGCTTGCATGTCCTGATGCTTTGTAGTATAATTTCCTACTCAACCATGAAACATGACATTCATGAAAATCATATTATTTTGAAAGTAGATTTTTTTTCGAAACGCATTTGTGCTTAGTGAAAACTACGAAATGTATGTGAGATGGCAGAAAGGTTACGAGTATATTCGATATTATATATTATTCGTAGTTTTTATTAGGATGGCAAAATAAAATATTTTATTATATGAAACTACTGAATTATTTGCGAGTTATTGTTTATTTCGATTACTGTACATATCGTGTAAAGTAAATGCTTGATTGTTGTTTTGAACATATCGATATAGCGATATTACAGTTTCTAAACTCGCAAATGTATTTTACAGGAGGTTAGAGGGAAGAGGCCTTTCAAGATATGGGACAGTTCGAGGAGTGTGAGGAAGGGATTGGTTGTGACTAGCTTCGAGGAATTAATTCACAGAGGTAAGAGCCATCATTATCACCCCGCAGCCGTCCCCAGCCTTTATGTGTTAACTAGGTCGAGCTTGAGTTGTATTTGGCATTAACAAACAAGTGTTTGGACTTGAATTCTCTAATTACCAGAAATATATTATACTAGTAGCGCCCCGCGGTTTCACCCGCGTACTTTCTTTTCCCGTGGGAGTACGCTTATAAATTATAGCTTATGTGTCATTCTGATATATCAGCTATATTATTGTAAAGTATCATCAACACCCAGTAGTAACAAACATCCATACTTTAAAACGTACTCGTTTATAATATTAGTAAGATTTATAGTCATTATAATGACTGGGACGAAGTGGTGATGATTAAGGCCGCGTCGATTAGCTGAATTGCTAAAAGATGGCCTTGGACTAGATGGCGACTAGTGCAGCTGAAGTGGGCTGGCCTTGTATACAGGGTGTGCAGAAAACACACACACACACACACACACACACACACTAATACAATGGGGAATTTTAAACGCTTGTGATATGTTTTATTAGCAAGACGATGTGTGTGTGTTTATGAGTCACCTTTTATCTTTTATCTTTTAGTAGCCAAACAAACGCCTGACATTCTATACGATCGACAACGTATTTAAATAGGAGAACTGTAATTCGGAATATCACATAATTGAGAGTTAATTACTTAAATTAACTAAAAAAGCAGTCATAATATTTGCTGACAAAAGTGATAAATTACAATAATAGAATGTATAGTATAATTTAGTACGTCGTAGGGTTTTATTAGCGTGTCGGTGACGCGAACCAAAGATTTTAACTTCAAAAATTTCTTCTTCACTCACTTTTACATATGGTTTAAATCTTTAATATGGTTATTTGATATTCATAAAAATGAAAACGACTATATCTCACGTCGCCGGCTTTTCTCGTCAAGAGTACAGTAGGAGTATTAGTTCGTGGTATAACTATACGCCAAAACTTATCATCATCATCATCATCATCATCATCATCATCATCATCATTCATTTTAATCATCATTTTCATTATGACTCCTCTGTGGCTCAGTAGCGCGTTGGCGCTAAAGCCGCAGGGAGCGGGTTCGAATCCTTCCAGGGAACAAAGATGTTTCTGTGTTCCTGGGTCATGGATATGTATTGAATATGTGTATTATATAATAAAAATCTTAAATATAAAAAGCATTAAATATATGTAATTTTCTTGTCTGGTACTTGTCTCTTCGAGAACTTACAACGGGACCAGATTGACGTGGTGTTAAAAGCGTCCATGGATTATTGTTATTTATTATTTATCATCGTTCAACTGAACCTAAGTCTCTCTTAATGAACGCTAGGACGGCCGATCCGTTGCAGCTTTTGCATCCACAGGCAGGTGCACAGATATCGTCTTCCTACCTGATTTGTGGCCAAAATATTTAAGTGACACATAAAACGAATGCTTCATGTACCTACACTTGTTATTTATATGTACATCTTTCAAAAACAAAAACAACTTTTCCGGATTTTATTGCGGCTAATTAAGATTGCAAAAGGTGGTTGTCTAAACAACGAAACAATAAGAGTTTCTAATGACGATGATTCAAGTTTTTACATAATTTCATCTTCAGCTAATTAGTGCTAGCGTGAAAACTATGATAAAAAAACTAACGAAAGTATTTCTCAACGAGATACATACAACATTGTAATTCATATAAATATATCTAGCAGCGACCCGCGGTGTCACGCGCGTACTTCCCATTCCCTTGATGAGAGATGATGATGCGATGAGATGAGATGGAGATGCGATGAATTATAGCCTGTGTGTTATTCTGACGTGTAAACTATATTACAGTAAAGTCTCATCAAAATCGTTTCTGTAGTTTCTGCGTTTAAAAGCAACAAACATCCAAACTTACAAACTTTTCCCTTTATAGTATCATAATTTAAATTTATTATTTGCATATTTATGAAAGTGTGAAGGCCGAGGGAAGGTTAACTGGATCAGAATTTCCATGCAATAAAATCAAATCATTTATGATAATATGCAAAAAAAATGTGCAATGATAGTTCCGAGCTAAAATCGAATTATGACACTATTTGATTTTTTTAAACTTCGATAGTAATGAATAAAGCCATGTAAGTGATATTATAGTGGTTAATTGTAACCTGATAATAATATACGCTTCGGAGCATCCACCATCCGCACTACCGCCAATAACAACACTTCGTAACAGCTGCCGTTTGATGCTAGATATTGACAGGGTTTTCAAAACTGTGAGAAAACTGATGACTATCAAAGAACACAATAGTCCACATATCAGTGTCAAATCACACTCACTGTAAACATAACGAAACCAGTCCCGAGTCCTGACCATGTTCCGAATGCTAAAAATAAAATAAAGAGAAGAAAATCATATTTCGAGGTGATCGTAATCCATACAATGTAAAATAAAATCATGGAAATACGGCCATAATAACATTACCCAGTTTGTGCTTCATAATGGGTATAGTCTTCTTATTTAGAGAGAGAGAGAGAGAGAGAGAGAGAGAAATATATTCATATAATATGAGAAATGTTCGCGTTATTTTAAAACAATATATTTATACACCTACATTTAAAGCTCTTGAAACGCGATTAAGCAACTAACGGGCAGTGAATTTATAAAGAAACCTGTTTGTAATGCTAATTCATCTTAAGAAATACTTAACAGTTAACACGAGTTGCACTTTAATCTAGTTTTTTCACAGCCTTCCTTCCTTAATTTACTAATTTTTTAACGAAACTTAGTGACCAATGAGAATGTGACGAAAAATTGTATATGCAGCTAAAAACTAACCGGCTTAATACATATTAACCGTCTGCCTGATGAAAACTATCAATAGTAATAAATATGAATAAAGGCAAACTCTTGTACTAAAATGATTTTAGTTAGTGAATAACGCGAATTAAATTAATTTAACTGTATTCCTGCTGTCACCTGTGGACTGAGACAACTGATTACAGTCAAAAGATAGCATTTTATATACGTAAGTATTTAGAAATTATTTTCATGAGACATAATGAGTTTCAAAATTCTCCAAACTGAGCTAACCTACTTGTAATGATAGTGTTTATTTTACAAAATATTACTATCATACGTAATATATGTGTCTTATTAAAAGTCAAACTACATTTAACTAATAACTAGCACGTACGTGTGTGCTAGATTGCAACGATATTCCTAGATTACTACGTATTTACCAGCCTCTATTGATACGTTTCACGATTTACTAGCGACCAGTATTCTTGTGCTAGTGACTATAGGCACTAGATGCTGGATGCCGGGGTGACGCGACCGGTTTAGGTGTAGGTCAATAAGATTTGCTGCAGCTCCCGTGACCCGCTTTTGTCCTGCAACGCCCCGGTCACTGGCCGATATACTTACCTATACTTACACTATTTATAGCTAATTACCTGTTACCTGCATACATTTACTTGCACATTAATTAAATTATTTATAAATTTTCATTTCACTATTTTAAAGCTTAAATATTTTTCTTGAATAATATTTTTTTTTTAATTGAGAAGCCATTCATGATCATCGTTCGTTTCGCGGAAATCAATGCTTTACTTCGAGGAAGGATATTTTATATTTTTACTTTGCCTGATTTACTTGCGAGAAAAGTGAATGTTCATAGAATTATTGTCGGGTCAAATTTTTTTGGATTTTAATGTCTGGTTCCCTAGATTTCATATTTGGGGGCTATTTATAATTACCTTTTTTAACTATTAAAGGATGGCTGGCCACTACCATCTGCTTGGGATGCCATAATAAAAACAATAAAATCAAAATCCAAGCTTAACATGTCACAGACTAAAGACTCATCTTTTACATCATTCATCTGTTTCATCTAACGGTGATGAGGCAGAGACCCGCCACAGGAGCAAACCTGACGCCATGAAGCCGTGGAAGTCACACTCCACGGGTGGTGGGGCCTGGGGGGCAACCCCCACTTACTATATCACAGGGTGAAGCCTACTGGCTCACCCCACTACCGATTAGGGCCATTAGGGCCATTAGCATAGCTCCATCTGAAAAAAAAAACTAAATACTCAGTTAGGACTTTCTGCGTAGATAGGACTAAACCAAATATTGATGTATCATAAGATAGTTTTAAATAGCTTTGTAACAGTAGGACGTCTGACACCTCAGTCCTCCCGTGACCAACTAAAAGTAACTAACTAGTAAAAAACTTAATAAACTGCGATAAAATCCGTAAAAGTTGTTTCATTATAACGAGTGAAATTCGCGTAAACATAAGAAAACAATATAAACGATTTATGGCGTCCTGAAGTGTGGGTGAACTGTTCCAGGGAAGGAGAAGTTGTCGGTAGCGGCGAGCGAGCCGGTCCGGCTAGTGTTGGAGACTGACGGCACGCAGGTGGAGGACGGAGAGTACTGGCGCACGCTCCCGCCCAACACCGTGCTGCTGCTTCTGCGGCCCGGCGAGCGCTGGTACCCCACCGGCGTCGACGTCATCAAGGCTGGTACGTGCCGCTCACTCCACAGCCACTCTCCGTCGTAGACGTAGACGCTATTCCGTCCAATGGAACTATCAGCCAACTAAATGTCCACATTAGTACAAGTACGAAAACTACTTGCTTCGTAACTGATGTATTCTAAAACGTCCTTTTAATCTAGATTTTAATTGTTTAACATTTATAAAAGAATCGTTGGATTAATTCCTAATACCTCGTTACAGCGATATCGGCTATACCGAAAATAGTATGCGAGACGATACACGCTCTCGAGCTGCACGATGAGACACCTTCATGGAAGATCATGGACAACAAGGGGCGTGTCACCGTGGTGCTGCACTGGGACCAGCGGCCGCAGGCGTCGCCGGCGGCGCGCTCGCCCTCGCGCCAGGCCAAGCCCGACCGGCGGCCCTCGCTCGTGATCCAGACGTCGCTGGACCGGCCGCAGCCGCCGCCGCCGCACATCACCGTCGTCAACCACGACGAGCCCGGCCCGTCGCGCGCGCGCCTCTCCCGCGCGCCCTCCTCGCTCGACCACCACGTGCACACGGCCGAGTGCCGCGCCGCGCCGCCGCACGCGCACTCGCCGCAGCCGCACGCGCACGCGCCGCACCGCCAGCCGCCGGACGAGTGCGACTTCCACTGCTGCGCGCTGCACGAGGAGGGCCGCCGGATCGCCGTGCACAAGAGCGTCGCCACCTCTCCCATCCAGGACTCGCAGCCGCGCGCCTCGCCGCAGGGCCGCCCCAAGGGCCACGTGAGGTTCCTGGACGCCGAGTCGGCGCGCCGGGGCGACCGCGACTCCTCCGAGAGCGAGACGGAGAATACGCTCGTCGAGGAGGAGTCGGGCACCTCCAATAAGTTTCTACTTCTAATAGATCAGCTCAACGTGGAGCAAAAACGTCACTTGACGATAAAAGACATAGGGATTATACTGGAACGACTCAGCTCGAAGATCGTTGACGTGGAACGTCTGGACCGCGAGACGGAGTCGGACGACTGCTTCAACTGGACGATAAAGGCCACGATACGAGGGGACGCGCTCCGGGAGCTGGGCGTCATATACAACGGGAACTACTACGCCATCTGCGAGCACCCTGGCTACCGGGAGGAGAACGAGGAGGCGGGCGACGAGGGCGAGGAGGAGGAGGAGGAGGAGGACCGGCTCTGATCGGGTCTGTGCGGCGCCACCGCGCCCGCCGCCGCGCTGCGCCTAGCGCTGTGCCGCGTCGCCGCGCGCTGACCGCCGCACCGCACGCCGCCACCCGCCCGAGCCCCGCGCCCCCTAGCGCGAGCCCCGTTCCCCGAGCGCGCCGGCCCCCGAGGTCCGGACACGTGAATATCTGAGGTGTCGGTAGTTGAAGCGGACCTGGGAGCGATTGCGCTGGCGCGATTAGAGACTTTTATGAAATTTCGTAGCGTCCGCCCCGCCCCGGGCCCCGCCCCGCGCCGCGCCGGAGCGGGCGACGCCGAGCCCTAGGTATTAAATAGCAGAATTTATTGTAAGTAAAGTTGACTTCCTATCGATTTCTAAGATAATAACTTGTGACGACACTACGAATGGATAGACTGCGCGGTACCGTCGGACGCGCGTCTCGCCGACGCGTACGACGCCGACGCCAGCAACCAGCACAAATACTTATCATCGACATTATTCTCCGTAATAATAGGTAATAATAAACGATACACGACTTAGAAACACTATTCGATCGTTCGACCGCGTTTCAGATTGCGTTCACGTTACTCGACGATTATCGATTTTTGTTTCGCATTATTTGACGAAAGGTTAGGCCTAATGCACGATCGTTTTCGAACGTTTATTAAATTTTAACGAGCGTATATAGTATTCGGTGTTCGTGGGGCGACCCGCCGCACGCCGCCGGCCGAGGTTGTCGGTCTAGAATATGCCGGGTATATTTTAAGACTAGAAAAAATAAATGTGTAGCAGAGAACGTACTACATTACTGTAACCGGCCGAGGCAACAAACTTGTGTTCGCGAGCTTGAAAAGAGAATATCTAGTGTTTCCGTTAATGTTGGAGATAACAATATATATAACAATGGATGAATGCTTGGTGTTATGATGTACGGAATAGACTGACGAGCGATGAGCTCTCTGTAAGCTATTTTAAAACAAGATGGAATTTTTTACGATTGGGTATATCCCTCCCGGATACCGCCGACGTTAGTCAACCGATGTAGGGACTTCAGCGTTTAGAGGGATATTATAAAATATACTCAATAGATATAACGATATTATAATAAGTTGGATGTTATAAAGGTTGTAAAGGCGGTGGACACACCGCGCGTACCGCGAGGTATTTGGTAGCTGTAAGTCGATTCTCGTACTTAAGGTCATTATATCGTAGTATTATTGTAATAATGTTTTTAATTTTTGTATAGTAATATATGTGACAGCGGTGTACGATATATTGGGGTTCGCTAAGTTGTACACCCCATGTATAGTGAATTATTAATAATAATTATCGTATTCGTGGATAAGTTCGTTTCACGTTGTTTGTAATACGCATGTTCGTGCTGTCTATTTGTTTTCTCATTGTTTTTGTTACACGCGGTTCGTGAAATTAGATTTTTAAATAAGATTTTAAATTACGAACAATGTTTTAAGTTTAATTAATTACAATCGATTAAAACATTATTTTCTAAATCTATCTAAACAAATAATACTTTTAAACTTAATAAGGATGTTGGCTGCTGTATTATGAAAGCCATTGCTATATTAGGCTGAGAAAAATAATGATTGAAGATGAAGAGAATTATGAAGAAGGAAATAGTAGCGTTATTGCCTTCCCGTAATATAGGATTTTGATAATAAAATGATTTTAACGATGTCTTTAAGTTAATGTCACAGGTGATATTTTTGCTACGAAGCAAAAAAAGTCTATTTTCACGAATAGGGTGAAATTTTGATGTTTTGAATAAATTAGCAATATTTTGTTAAATGTTTGATATTGTGATTAAAACTAATTAATTAATTTTTAATATGCTACTAATTTTTAGGTGAAGCTAACGTAACGAGTGGCCAAGTTTAGATCGATGGGATGTGGAGGGGATTTATTATTATTATTATTGTTAAATACTTTTGTAAACAAAATATAAATATTTGTTATTTTGTACTTGATTCAAGATAAAAAGCATTCAAGATAAGCAATTAATTTTAAAAATATTATTTGATCAAGACATTTCATTCCAGAGAGGTAATTCTGTAACGCGATTAAAATTTAGTTCGACTTTATGTTTTGAGTCATTACAATTGTTTTAACTAATTAATTTTAATGGATATTTTACAATACATTGAATATTATTTTAACATAATAAAATTTAGATTTAGATCGATTAATAGAAAAAATATTGTGTCTGAGATATGTTTGTATTATGAAAATTTTATATTTTACCTTGCAAAAAGAAAATTAACTAACTATTTACTATGTTCTAACGACACAAGTTAATACTTCCATTGGTAGAAATGGGACCCTTCCTCGTCATAAGTCAAGGAAGGTAATAGGACTAATACAGCTATAATATACAATTCATAAACAAATTCTTTAAATGGCGAGATTTTGTATGACAGATTTATTAAATAAGTTAAAAATAATTGGTGAACATTTGAAAAATACATCTTTGTCTATCTTGACGTGATTTCTAGAAAATTCTGTGGACCATATTTCGTTTATGATTAGTTACAAACATAGCTCAGCCCATGTGGACCGCTCTAACTGTCGAGGTTCACGGCATAAGTTATTTAACCTCCTGTTCTGTTAGTATACAGGGTTCGTTTGTACAGCTCATAATTCTATGGTGTTACGCACATTACGTTATGTTTGCTTGATGTTTTAAATTATTGCTGTTAAGTATCTTAGTATATTTTGATCCCCAGCGAAGCGTTGAGAACTTATATACATATAAAATAAATATTAAAGCATTAATTGCGGGTTAGTGTACAAAACTGGCAGTAATTAAGTCAGAGTAGCCTAGGACATCTATTGAAGCTAAAGCCACGCGTGCTATTGAGGACGACCCTATAGGTCCTACTTACATTCAATTTATTTTGACATTTTAGCTTTTAAATTCTATATTGCTCATAAAATAAATTAAAGTTGTTACCAACTTTGACAAGTTATTATTTAAATTTCTGGATTTGTGTGGTTTCATTTCTGTTCGATAAAATAATCTTCAATAAATACACTTGCTCATAAAAAACTGATCTTATGTGCCAATATAATTACTAGAGAGTTACATTCAAAGTCTGAAATAAATTTTAGGCTGTCCCTCAATATAGTTAGATGTGATAATGTAAGTAGATATAACCGCATACGACACTATTCACAGATTGGAAAATTGTGATTATTACAGAATACACAATATTGTTGCACACACGTGTATCATAGAAATATCTTTGATTTACAAAAGTAATAAAATGTTATAAAAGGGTTGCCAAAGTCGAAGCCAACTTTTGTATTTTTTCGTTTTTGAGACACGCTCAGTTACATGGTGGATATGATTTTAGCGTGATAACCTTATGCACATAGAAAAGGCTTTGTTATTGCCCTAAGTCCTAATCATAAACGTCAGAAGAAGCACTCAAACAAATACTCCGAATTCATATTTGAATATATATTTGTTCGGGTGCATACCGCTTTCAGTTTTAATGAAATCCCAATATTTCTTCAATATTTCAATCGCCATGATCACGGGGAGACAGGTAATATATTATATAAATACCTGAACGAATATATATTCTTATATTAATTGTTATTGGGTCAGTTTGAAACAACAATTATTCCGAATAACTATTATTGTTATATGGGTTATATGTATCAATAATAAAACATTATTTAACGAGTTTTGTTTGTTTAATAAAGTACAATCTCATGAATATTAGAAATGAAGACATCGGTCGGTTAATGATATGTGCTTATAGTATCAAATAATTTTATTAGTATATAGTTTATTTTGTAAGAAGTGGTCTATAGCTGGAATGTGATTTTATTTCTTTGTATTTATTTGACTAGTGCCAATTTATGGGTGGAGTGAAATGTGAATTTTCGTTTTATAGATTAAATCAATGAACGATGTTTCTGATGACTGGGAGACGTTTGTTTTCGTTTAAAATTGAATGACATCCCGACAAAACTTCACTGCCACTAATTTAAATAAAATTATTGGAAATTGTAGTGTTTTATCTGTTCTCTCCCAAATTGGAAATCAATATTACTTTTACGATTACTCAATCTATATTCAGAGGAATATTAGTAACTCAAATGGAAAACGCTACACGCTACAAATCGAAATTTTAATTTGGTTTGATTAAGGTGTAAATCACTAGCACTCCGAGTCGCCTGCGTCAGTCTCGTTCTAACTAGTATTTGTCATTTGTGAGGATGACCAGCCAATGGTGTACTGATGACTATGATAGTTTGCCTTTTCGACGAATGTAAAAAAACGAGCGGTTCACAGGAGAGTGTGCACCTTCGCCTAGAGACGACCACCATTGATTTGACCACCAGCATTGCTGGTGAATAGTAGTGAGTAGTCCAATGCTGGTGAGTAACCTGGCTGGTGTCATAATTGAGTAATACATTGGGCTCGCCAATTGCAGCCCGCCATTGGTAACATGAATATTTCTATAGACATATAAACTAGCAGCGCCTTCCGGTTTCACCTACGTACTTCCCATTGCCATATATTACGAGTACAGCGATTACAATGACACAAAAACTATATATCATCTCAAAGCTACGCACATTTTTTGATAATAAAAATTATTATTAATGTTAGTATTGTACTTTGTGCTTGATGCGTGCACAAAAATACAGTCCAGTAACTATAAAGCATTCCCAGAATGCTGTCAATGGATCCTGTTAATTATTCTGAGACACCCCGACGTTATTATTTACAATGTATCGAAGAATGAGTTTTACGTTGGCGATTGCGTTGGTGGGTTAGTTGATAATGATGATGAGTTTAATATTATGTATGTTTGTAAAGAAGCGACGATTCTTAAGCGAGAGGGTCCGGGTTCGACCCTGACCGGGTGTAGTGCTTTGCAATGGATTTTTCTAACTTTCTAATTGCACTCTAAGCACGAGACCATCGATCGCTCTCCGGTGGAGGAAAACATCGTGAGAAAAGGAAGGTCTTTGAAGGTATGTGTAATTCACCAAACAGCATTGGGCCAGCGCATACGTTAACTATAGCCCAATACCCTCTCGCCTTATTACGAGGAGGAGACCCGTGCCCAGCAGTGTAGAATAATATAGGTTTATACTTTATTGGAACGAAGTTCCTTACGGCAGGCTTGGAGGGGATAGGGATTTTGCTGCGCGACCGAACTGAAAAAAATGTGATAGTAAAACCGTAATAAAAAAAATCCGTGGAATAAAACCCTTAAATGAGACGTGCGCAGGCGCGACAGTCGCATATTTTGCAATTTGTGTCGATTCTACATTAGCCGAAGGAACTTCGTTCCTACCTGGTGTCCCACGACACCACATAAGCTTTTTTTATCCTTTATTTCTAATGAAGTTTTATTGTTAAAGATAATAGTAATAAATTATCGAATTTTTATGGTAAGCTTTGCTTTCTGAGTGATGTAAGCTTGTTTTTGGGATTTGAATATTTTTTTATCTGGAACGTTATTAAAATTTATAATAAACAAGAAACGAGCTAAATCTTGCAGATTACAATTTAACGTCGAATCCTCGACTTTTCATATTTTTTTACTTTGATAAGTCGGTAACCGTTGAGACCACAATAATAAACCCAAATTTTAGTTCTCTTTAGTAGCGTAACTGGCTGCGCTAGAAACGATTGCATACCGATGCTATTATAGCGGACGAATTAGCACCACAATACTTTCTGCGTAGAAATTTAAACGAGTAAGTACTTATTAAAGGAAGTGTCCTCTACCGGCAAAACTTTTTTCTAAATTGCGACCATTCGTTTAACATTACGTTCGGACTCCTTATATCTATACTTCGTGGCAGTACATAAAAAAAGAAAGATGAATTGTCAAAAAATATGTCAATTGTGATTTGTGAATTGTCAAAATCAAAGAAAATTAATTCTAAACGCCAAACGGAGCAGTGAGCGACAGCACTGTATTCCTATTTAGTTGTGATTCTATAACAAAATTATTCTTTATTCGTCTTGTACAATAATCATTAAAAGTTGAAGTATTAGTAATTATACATTCCTGGGAAGTATTTCGAAATGAATATACCCTAATACAATTGAAAGACTTATCTACCATATTCAATCAAGAACCTAACATCATGATTTGTGATCAAGCTGTATTTAATGCTTCCTTGTCGCTACTTACAAATGAATCTCGAAAATTATTATCAGCTTTGCTAAATACCAAAAAAGTATTAACGCATATGGGACCTGATAAAATAACAAGACAAAGGTAATCTGGAATAATGTTATTATGTTAAAAAGTTTTATTTGCTTCGCCCTTTCTTACATGATAGTAATTGTAGGACAGAATATGCACTAAAAATTAATTAAGCACGATAAAAATGTAAGTCAAAAAGAAAAAAAAAAGTGATTTGATGACAATATTTGTTTTGATTTACATTGTTGTTTGACTAGCTGCAACTTCACTCGCTTTATTTCTGAGAACTGTTTTCTAATAATTTGCTGTTACTATGCATTGAAGTTCAAGCTAGTCAGTTTGTTTAGTAATAATTATATATTTTATTTTTTGTAAATGAACTATAAATAGATTTTTTATTATAATTGTGGTGTTTGTTGTCCTATCTACAATAATTGGATGTTACAATTATATATAGATAATTTTTATCCATAGCATTTACAATAATTCATAATGTTTATATATTATATAACGAATTATTATAATATTTTCAGTTACTAGTCCTGTTATTAATATTTCAGGGAGAGATGTTGTTGATGAGATATCTAATGAGATTTTAAAATATTTTGATTCATATTATATTAATTAAACTAAGAAAAACACTTTAAAGAAATACTTTTGTCACAAATTATATATTTTTAAATATTTTCATCGTCATTCATTCATCAAACAGTCACAAATATAGTATCAAAATCAATTTTTTTTTTCATTAAAAATAGTACCACTAAAGTATATTTTTCAACTGCAATTTAATATACCACATATAATTTTGCAGGTAGTTTTACAAAAAAAACCTAAATGATCAGCATTCAGGCACTAAATTGATTATAGAAATATACTAAATTGTGAATTAAAATGTGTTTAGTATATTTAAAAAAAAGCAGCAACATTAATTAATTTTAGATAGATTTTTAACTATTATAGCACTCATCTGTAGCTCAACAACCACACCTCCATGCACTTTCTCAGACTTATAGCTTTGAATGTGTAAATATAGAGCCCCATCAAAATGTTATAGCGGTAACATCGAGTATTTGACATAAAATTATATACACACTTAAAAAATGGAGATAAACATTAATAAAGGCCACAAAAGTACAAAAACAGGAACAAAAGTGTGAAAAAATTAATACAATGAATTTGCACTCAAAGAAAACACTCTTTAAAGGGTATAGGATATAGGATGTTACTGAAATAACTGTGTCATGTGTGTGGTCAGATTATACCAACTAATTGAGACATACCAAGTTCCTTGTATTGTTTTGATTGACCTTTATCAATTTATACTATATATGTTATTTGCAGACAAACATACAAAAACACTTGACAGCCTTTCAACTTTACATATTTGCTTTTATATACTTGGTACTAGTTGATTTTGTTCCAGAAATATTAACATTTTGAATAAATAACTTATTCACAGAGACTGGAGGGGTATAGCATCATTGGCTAATATATCCAATGAGCTGAAATTGAGTATTGATGCACAATGCACAGACAAAATAGGAAAGGTTTTGGAGCTGTGGATAGACATGAGTAATGACACTGCCACAGTTCTTCACTTGCTGAAATATCTAGAATTGATTGATAGATTTGATGTACGAGATGATTTGTTGGATCTGGCAAATCAAGATATATTAATTGGTATGATTCGCCTTAAATATATCATGCAGTATACATATAAAATCTTACAATTTACTTGCATTAAACATATTTCTGAAATATGCAAAGTTTTACCGCATGCTAAGTCTGTATCCATTTCTTTCACAGAAGACACAGATTGTGACATAATTACATTTGAGGATAAAAAGTTTAGGACACCACAATACTATCATGCATATGTTTTGTATGCCCAAGAAGACAGAGATTTCTTTGACCAGCTTAACACGTACATGACAAACGAAGGCTATCGGGTGAGAGTCAGATATTAAATTATGTACATAATTTCTAATGTATTTGTGTGTGGTTTTTTATGGTTATGATTTTTTCCCAGCTTTGCTCTGAAGATAATCTCCTGCCAGGTCATGCCACACGATACGAGCCATTATCTCGACTGATGCTGATGCGGTGCCGGCACATCATACTTATATACTCACCAGACTTCTTGCGCACTCCCGCCATTACATTCTTTATGAACTTGGCTCAAGCTGATGGTATAAGTGAGTGGCATAATATCATTATTATATATTTTATTTGTGTAGATTATAGATGTCAGTCAACTTTGCTCATGCCAATGGAATTTGGGTTATACATACAATGTTTGTAGACTGAACAGTTGCTGAGTAAATTACATACTATTTTTTGGAGAACATACACTGTTACTTAATCTAATACATACACGCACACAAGGCACATAATTATATAAAAGATGAAAAAAAAAATATATATAAAAATGAAAAATAAATTACTATGCGCCGGAAAATGCACAACAGTGTAATGTTCCTCAAAAGGTAACCACTCAGTGATGTGATTGTGGCGTCCGGAGAAGCCACAATCCTGATATTACGTGGTTCCTATATAATTCAACTAGTCCTCTGTCGATAGGTTGACATGGTTTGTTGAAATTTGTTTGAAGTTAGAATTGCGTGACTAAGACAAGATGTGCAGTAAAACATACAATGAACAATTTTTAAGAAACTTACTAGTTACTGTTTACAGCTAAGAAAAAGCTCAAGATAATACCAGTCATGTACCGAGAATGCGTACTGCCCGAACACCTCAGATTCTACCACAATCTTCGGTACAGTCGCCCCGAGGACAAAGCGCCCTTTGACTTCTGGAAAAAGCTGACTGATACCTTAGGACCTGTTGATTTGCCAATGTAAGTTTTATAAGATTACATAAAAACGTAAAAAAAAAGTATTTATTTTTTTCATTGTTAAATAAGCTAAAAGAGCACTCCTATTAAAGGTTATTAATAAAATAAACATCTAATCGCACTGGCTGGCTCTATACGGCTTCCCAGTAAGTAGACCAAAGAACAAAAGCCTTAGTGATTAGTCAACTCGATTACCAATAAAATCGAGTTAAATCGATTTTGGGCTGGCGGTGAAATGACAAATCAAGTGTAAGATTGAGACCGGCCACTGTATGCTTACTAGTTCTGTTATTGAATATGAGTATTTATTAAGTTAAGTATCGACTGGCCTGTTGGTCTAGTGTTAGTGACCCTGTCTGCTACACCAGAAGGTCGTGGGTTTGATTCCCATCCAGGACAAATGTTTATGTGACGAGCATTATTATTTGTTCTGTGTCTGGCCGTAATTTATCTATAATTTGTATGTATTTAGAAATAAGATGTATAAGTATGTATCTATTTGCCAAAATACAGGCTCTGCCTAGATTGGGATTAGTTGGCCGTGTGCGAGTTATCTCAACATATTAAAAACAAAAGCTAAGATAAGCGTGCTATGTTGGGCGTTTTTTTAAACAGATAATATTCATCACTTCGTACTTAATATTATATCCTCTCAGGTACTAGAAGTAACATAGTATACATGTAAAAAAATGAAATTTATTTTGCTAATGCGGGGCGAAGCCGCGGGCAACAGCTAGTGTGTTAATATATATTTTATCACATACTTCTTTTACAGATGTAGAAGGAACAGCAGGTATTCTTCGCATTCAGAACTGTTGATATCCGACAAGACCAACGAATTTAACACTGGATACACTCCCGTGAAGCAGTTGCCAGTGAACGGGCTGAGCTCAAACTCACTGGCCCTACCCAGCGTGCCCCGGGAGACCGTCTC
This sequence comes from Lycaena phlaeas, assembly GCA_905333005.2. Taxonomy (NCBI): domain Eukaryota; kingdom Metazoa; phylum Arthropoda; class Insecta; order Lepidoptera; family Lycaenidae; genus Lycaena; species Lycaena phlaeas. The sequence continues at coordinate 17,637,321 of HG995172.1, read as the reverse complement.
CATGGGCGACATCCGAGACATCGACCTGACCGCAGACACTCGCTCACTGAATCTCACGAGCGAGGGGAGCAAAAAGAAAGCGATCCGTAAATTTTTAACGAAAGCTTTCCGCAAACAAAAACCGGATAAACAGAAAGAGCACAAAAAAGGTATAGCCATGGAAAATTGACCCCAGATATACCGAGGTGAAATGGATTGCCGAGGGCTATAATTAAGTGTTACGAGCAGAGGTGAGACGAGATGTGGTGATAACCTTTCCATATATCATCATTGAAAATATACTCAAGTGCAAAACAAGATTTGCTAGTATGTTTGTTTGTAAAAACATGTTTCTTAAGATTTGCGCACATTTTACGTACGCTCATACGCAGGTTCAAGAACCATTCCTTAAATTGAAAATATTTAGAGATTATGTGCCTTATGATATTATTACAACTGTGAGATTTTGATAAAACCATTAAACATTATTTGTTAGTAAACTGATGGAATTCACACGGGGACTGACATTTTAAATATGTACTTGTATTTGATATACTGTAGGAGTTGAATTTGCGCCATCTATCTTATTTGCGGTACTAAATAAAGCTGAGAAGTATAGTTTTAGATAGATGGCAGCAGGCTTTTTTAACGAATCATCGATATGTTTTTTTGAAATCTTTAAATCTTGCATATTAGAGTTTTATCAGATAAGATATTATTAAGGATTGTCTAATTATATATTTTTGATAAGAACAAAATAGAAATTACTGAGCTTCCAAATAAATATTGTAGTGATCTCAAATGAGAAGAATATATTTGTAAGTTACCGAAATGTTATGATGTATGAAGTCTTTGAAATTGTTGATAATATCTATACATTTTATTTGATATACATGTACATTACCTTTAGAACTGTAGTGCTCTTTATAAGTGATTTTAAAATTTATTTTTTATAAATGAGTTTTATTGTCTAATTTCTTTTACTTCATCATGATTAAAGTTTTACCGTTCTCTACAACATAGGTCGCTTTCAATAACGCGAAATCAGCCGATCTCTTGCCAATTGTGAAATATAAATAACCAAATATGTAAGTTTCTTGTAGCCTATTGGGGGAATAAGGAAAAGGAGGCCTCTCAATCTCTTACAGCGAGCCTTATCATAGCCTTATCGTGACTACCGACGCCCATAGATATCAGCACAACCTCTGGTTGTGTTGGTATATATATTGGTTATGACAAAAATAATGAAAGACCGACATATAATATGATCCATGTCTGTAAACACATTTGGGTCAAAAGTTAGCAGAAAGAGTTTTTTTAAATCTCAACGTACTCATAGTTTCGATTTGAACAGTTTCATATTAACATGGTTACTTCCTATGTATAGAAACTAGTCAGCGCAGCTTATCAAACTGATTAATATAAAACAAATCAATTTGACGTCGGGTCAAGTATTACTGGTTTTTGGAGTAGTAAGTGCGATACATTTTGTATAGAAATATGTCTGTGACGTCACTTTTGGTTAACTTCAATTGGGTTACTTTCAGAAATTTGACGTGTGACGGGTATACTCAGTCTCCTGATTCATGTCATTAGAATAAGCATCCTTTATTAGCCGACTATTTCAAACTACTTTTTTGGTTTATAAAAACAAAAATACAGTATAAAACAGTATTTATTCATAGATTTATACAGTGTATCCTCACGAGATGGTCGTTTCCGCAGCTGGCGAGCCAAACCCCGCCCTCTTCCCCGCCCCCCGGTCGGAAGGCCAGCCTCCTCACGGCCAGGTGGTGTGCGGCGCTGGAAACATGCATTCAGTTGTATATAACAGATATAACAAGTTTGAAATTTACCCAATTCAGACTTACATCACCTGTCCGTACAGGGCCAGTTCGAGGAGGAGTGTACTAACTTCCCACCGCCACCCCCCTTCCCCCCGCAATGTGTTCCCCTCTCCAGGGAACAGGTGTCACCTATGCGCTCATCCAATAGGGGTTGGTAAACTTAACATTGTTAAAGACTTGAACTGAGGGCAAGATTTTTCATGATGTTTATTACAAGAGATGACATGTTCGAGTCAAGGGGAGTTTCGAAAATCCATTTTCTAAACTTTGAGGCCGAGCCCATAACTAAATGCATTCCTGTCTTTCCGCAACCCTTCAGCTATCCTATACCATTAGCATCTACCAAGTTGATCACCTGTTGTCCAGCTCAATCTTCAGGGTCCAACTGCCGTGGAAGCCGTAGACCCTGACGCGGCCGGACTCGAAGCCCACGGCCACGACTCGCTCGGGAGACGCCACCGGGGCGAAGTCCAGCGCCGTCACCGACTCCTTGGGCACCTCCAGAGGTTGTCCTGGGGACATCGGTGGGAATCATCTATCTTATCTAGACAACTCAAGGCACGCGGTAAGGTTATAAGAACTTATGTAGGGTTAAGTCACGTGACAATGGAAATATTTTGTATAGAAGATAGCAACTATAATGAAACTTATTTACTCAGCAGGTGATGATGACATTGTCGAAACCGATCGTGTTTAAATTATAACTGTAATAATATCTATAATAAATAGTGGAAAAAGTGTTAAATAAGTTCCATTATAGTTGCTATAACATGAATTTCCATCAAGGACCGACAGTACATTCAATCAACTATATTATATAGAAGAGCAACAGTCTGCTATGTTGTTGATATAATCTCACTATAAAGTCATGATGGGTTGAAGTTAAAGTCAAGTTGGCTAACAATAGGGCGTGGTTTAACAATACGCCGGAGGACCGGCTCTTTAAGGCCCACCATCAAACACCCTTTTTATTTGTGGTCCAGTCGGAGCTCTCATTTCTTGACATGGTTATTCTGGTCATTTATTATTATAATATTTACCATAAACTCCGTATCCCTTGAGCGACGAGTCGCTCTGTGTGTCTGTCTTCGACCAAACGCACACCTGTAATTGTCGTCAAAAGCAATTTACTTTACTGTATACAGTTGACCGAATATAAGACTAATGTTAGCTTGGTTATTTTCAGATAACTATTATTTCAATCGTGATGTTTGCAATGTTTCTAACTTTTCTGTATAGTTCATGAGACTATTAAGACATTAGTAGACATTGTTGGAACATCGAGCTCCGCGAAATAAAACTAGTAAACACGGTAAATATCCGTTTTAATAATTTTAGTAATTGATCGAATATTATAGAACATTAAAGAATATAAATCAACAAGTTTTGATCGCGGAGTCTCTAATAAGGATAGACTAAGCTCACCTTTCCATCCCTGGAGCCAGTCCCGAACACTTGTCCGTCAGGGGCCCAGGCGCAGCACCAGATGATCCTGGCGTGCACCCCGTTGGTCCTGTCCGAGCCGGACTCGAAATCGAACAGGTCCGTCCCGGGGCGGCGCAGGAACAGCGACCAGCGCCGGTCCCGGGACACGGCCAGCAGGCGCCGGCTGTCCGGGGAGAACGCCAGCTGCGTGACGGTGAGCGTGTGCGAGGGCAGCTTCTGTATCTGCTGCCAGGTGCTCGTCTCCCTGGACATATGATGATGATATGAAACGCGTATCACGTGTACTAATAAGGTGCATTGGAGCACGCGGATACGCACAGATATTATTCTGCAATATTTCTAGGAGAGGCACAAGCAATATTGGTGTGGTACCAACCAGAGCAGCACGGCGGCGTGGTCGGCGCTGGTGGCGCGGCAGGCGGAGGCGAGCAGGCGTCCGTCGGCGGCGGTGGCCAGCGCGAACACCTCGTTCCCGTGTCCGTATAGTTTGTGCGTCTCTGGCCACAGGCTGTTCTGCATCAGCGTCTCCTCCGTCGGCGGCTCTGGAACATCCACCGTCGATGGCTTTAATCATTCTTACCAGCTCTTGTAACGGCTCTATAGTTCAAGCATCTTTTAAAGTTTCGAAATATCGATTAGAGTGTAACGCTTGGTAATGAGGTAGGTATCAAAAGCTCGGAAGGGACTGGGCTTTGTCGAGCGTCACCACCGCGATGCTCGGCTGTGACCAGTCCTGGACGGCAATGGCCTCTTTCTGCGAGACAGTAATGTCCCAGAAGGAGGCCGACGAACGGTAGACAACGAACAGGGGTGCGCCGGAGACGCTACTTAATGCGTAGTAGCACTCCTGTGCGCATGTCGGGCTCGGCATGGGAACCCGGGTCCCGCTGAAGACACGACGTCGTAGGGACTGTCAAGTAGTAGTCGGGCAGTTCCCCTATTGTGGAGTCTGTCGCTGAGGGTTTCCCGTCACCTGCAGATCCGGGTCCCTCAGGTAGCGGCTGAAGGCTCACGCAGCGGTTTTAGTGGGGTAGTGCACCCAATCAAACGAGCGAGCGATCACGTACTCCAATAGTTTTCAAGTTAGTTTAGTAATTAAAAGGCTCACCAGTCAACTCCACGGGCACGAAGTGGGGGTCGTTGTCGTCGGCCGGCGTCTGGCCGTCCTCGCTGAACACAGCCTTGTTGGACAGGCCCAGGGACGGCACGGACGCTCCTTCCGGACCTAACGGTATATTTATTGTATTTCAAATATTAAACGACACCAAAAACCATGTCGGTGTATGTATTAATTTATTTACTTCACATGCGTCTAACGTAACATGCTCACACGCTAATATTCAGAGATTAGTTCTGAAATTGTCTTCTTTATCTATCTAACCTATATCTTTAACACAATCTTCAAATTCAAGATCAACCAATAGATCCGGCTCTAGCAGGACCAGAGCCAATATCTTTGATCATATTCATATGCAACAATGGATCTTACCTTTAGTATCCCCATCTACGAGGGCGTCTCCCACGATGTTCCTGTAGTTGAGCAGGAAGTTGTGGGGCGCCGCGAACACCCGGATGACCTTCTCCTCGGCGGCGGAGACCAGCACAGTGGGCGAGACCAGCGCCAGCGCCGCCAGGTCGTAACCGTGCACCTGCGGACGCGCCACCTCGTGCCACTCCACGCCACCTGGTGGTTAAGTGGGGAAGTTTTGATGTGAGACAACTATTGGACCGGGCAGTCCAATATACTCGAATCCAGTGATGGCATGATGGGGTAAAATAAATAAATAAAAGTTGAACGAGATTGTTACTACTATACCATACACAGTAAACTATACTATACTAACCTATAAGGCTAACATGAGTACCACAAGTGTTAAAAACGTTCAGTAGTTCTGAATGGATTTTGATGAAACATTACAGTTATATTAGCTTATACATCAGAATAACACATAGGCTATAATTTATCCCCGTACTCGCACGGGAATGGTAAGTACGCGGGTAAAACCGCGGGGCGCTGCTAGTTGAAGTATATTGTTAATGCGCTTTACTCTAATATTACTCATACATGGTTACTGCACTTGTATTTCGCCGTCACGGTTTGTCTATGTCCACTAACACTAAACTAACTAAACAACTTACCGTCTGGTTTCTTCCAGGGTGCGTGTAACCTGGTGGTCTGGTCGAGCGACACGCTGGCGAGGTACCGCCCCCGCCCCTCCCACCGTACGTCCACCACGCCCCCGAAGTGACCGCTCACAACGACGCTCGGGATCCATTGGTTTACCTCCTTTAAAATTGTCTATAGATATTATAGGCATTACGGATTAAGAAAAGGGGACATTAGAGGAATTATTCACTGATGTGCAATGCATAAAGTTGAGACATCTGATCTATGTGTATGACCTGTTATCTCTCTCTTATCTGTATTGATATTTTCTATACCCTTAACCTCCTAAAATATGCTTGTTAAATTTGTCCATAGCAGTTTTAATGTATTACTGGTACCCGCTGAGGTGTACCAAAAGTTCATTGAGAGTTTGAGACGAATAATGATGACCCATGCCAATCCTGGATACATAGGAAAGGTGCAGAGGTAACGAGTGGTTGGTCAATGCTTTAAAAATTACCTTGTTCAACTTCCATATATGTAATGAGCCATTGTATCCATGCGCCAAGATGGCACCAGGTCCAAATCTGCTGCCATAGAAGCCCAGTCCATTGCCTCCTACCTCTCCCACCCTGACCTTCTCCACCCAAGCACCACCTTGGCTCTCGGGCTCCCATATAATGAGAGTCTTGTCCAGGGATGAGGATAGAATTCTGTAGCTCGACTGATCATTGGTATCTGGAATATAAGGTAATTAAAATGCATCTTCGGTGACAATATATTTCATAGATTAATCCCTTTTTGTTAGGCAGTAAAATTATCTGTGGTCTAATTAAATTCTCAATTCAATGTTTTAATGATAGCTCATAAATTCCAAAATTCAGATACATGGAGTATCTAAGACATTGGAATTTATATATATTTAGTGTACTCTGTTCTGTGTTACATAAATTATTCTCAGTTAAAAGGCAAAATGAGCTAATAGGTATATTAAAAATAATACCTTTTGTTTCTTGCCATTGTACACCATAAACCCAGCCCTCATGTCCAGCAAGAACTGCATCCAATTTGACTGACCAATCTATGTTGTATGCTTGGAAAACTTTCTGTTCCACCTTTATGCCGTGGGTGATTTTTTCTACATGGCGTTGAATCTTCCACAGACGAATGTAGGTATCTTGAGAAGCTGATGCTACCATTATTGTATCATTATCTACAAAAATTGAAATGATTCTATAAGACTATGAAGGAGGCAGTCTCATCTGCCTGACAGACAGACAGATCTTAAAATTAAAGTTAGCTTCATACTATACATAATTTCTAAACTCTTAACCATACAAGTCGCTTACAAATAAATTAAATATCTACAAAATAAATTTTCATATACTTATTAATTAACTCACCAACTCTCAACACATCAAGCCCTCGCACCCAATCCTCATGGCCTCCTAGCATATGCACCCTATGATATTCTTCTGTCTTGGCAAATACATGTATTTTGTGGTCATCAAGTGCGCAGAACAGAATTGGTTGGCCCACACTAGGCAGTAAATGTGCATGTAACGTAAGACACAATCCCGAATGTAGATTTATAACTTGCTTCAGTGTTGTCACATCTGAAAATAGTATGTCCCCATATTTAAAATGGAAAAGGAAACTTGCATATGCAGTATGTTATAAAATATTATATGGAGATAAAACATGTATATCAAAACTAGAACTGCTTATTCCTGGCTGACTGGCTGTATGGTTACAACCATCTTGCTAGTTTTTTTTATAAAGCTAGCTGTGTCTCAGGATAACACATTAATGAGTTCATTAGATGTTGACTACTAATTATCAACTGAATATCTTTATTTCATAGGCAACAACATGTACTCTTGAAATAATATTTCAAAGGTTCATAGGTTGGGAAAAAGTTTCTTTGCATTTTATATAAAAATTCAATTATACTACTACTTATTTTGGCATAATAATAGCTTGGAGAAATGTTATATTCAAAAAATAAGTCAAAAGAAGTAGTCAATAAAAAGTAATGAAAAGAAAGTAAAAAAAAATATTATGTGGCAGTCAATCTATCCAACTAACATAAAAAACTCATAAAATCTCAATTTCTTTACAACATGGTCATAATGTATTTAACATATTAAGACTAAATTGAACTACATCCTTCTGGCTGGAGCCTTAAAAAACTTTAAATGAAGTACTTCAATCACATAAAATTATTGTAAAAAAAAATGCAGAAAAATATATTAAAACAGTACCCACCATCAACTCTTTCCCAAACTCTTACAGTTGAATCTATTGATCCTGTGTACACAGTCAATTTATTTCCTTCATATAATCCATGTATACAGTTAACACCATCCTCATGACCTACCAAGGTACTGCTGACCCCATACACTCCATTGTGTAATGTCCAAATAGCAGCGGTCTTATCTGCCGAGCATGATAGCAATTCAGAACATATGCCGCTTGACTTTCGAATCCATTTCACAGAGTTTACTTTAGATGTGTGGTGACTAAGTACCGTTAGCGGATCTTTATCTTTGGCATTCTGTAATCAACAACAGTAATATAAATCGTAGGTAGTAATAATTCCTATTATTGTATACTTTGTTATTTAATTTTGTAGCAAAAGATTATTTTTTTCATGAGTAAGGAGTTAGAAAAAAAGATAAAACTATAATTATCAGCGAATGGGGTGTAACTACTACACCATTTTATACTGTTGTAAAAGTTGTATATTATTTAGTGAAATTTATTGAATATACCGTGTCGTATATAACTAATGCATTTGTGGCACCGAAGCAAATTAGACCTTGGTTGTTCCAATCAACTATTTCAGGAGTACGATTGCAGGCGACTGATGTGTATATTTGTTTTACTGTAGTCTTCATGGTTATTATATGTGTACCATATTAAAAAAATTAAAAATACACACAAAAATACATGTGATTTGTTTTGATTTGTTGACATTTGAACACGGATAGATTTAGGTTAGCTGTCATGTCAAACTTGAAACAATAATATGTTTTCTGTTCCTGTTGGAATAGGGCTAGGACCAGAGGCCATACTGTCATAATTGATATTATTATACGAATTTGATTCCACTTCTGTACAACTTATACCCTCCATCCTTGCCTAGCACCACATTTTGTAAGCTTCCGATCCTTTGGTCTTCCCTATCTTTGTTTCTTCACTATTCACTTCCATAGAGTTATTTAATTTTAGGTCCTAAATTCCATTACATGTCGCAATATGACTGTATTTGTTTTACTACTGTGACCAAAACTTTTTAATTTTATCCAGGAAGTAAATTAATGGTATAAGCTTTTTATATTATTATAAACAACCAGTGATTTTATGCAAGTTATTACATATCTTCCACTATATAATATACAAGAGCAATATACCTTTTCATAGAAATGCACATTCTTCATTATTTTCTGCGTCTGGTCCATTTTAAAAGTCATAGATTTTAGCCACACAACTATTGAATAATGGCTTTTGTAATTAATAAAAAAATCGGACATAAAAATACATCTTTTCAAAAAAGGCCACTCCAACGCGCGGGACGTTGAACTTGGCTTTTTTTCTTATTCCCATTCCTTCAACGCCAAGGAGCATCAAGATTCAAGCGTGTAATAATTAGTAATATTATCACTCTTTCACGACAATATTGTGTCGGTGTTAATGGTTACCTCGTCCTACATCTCGCAGGAAAGAAGATATCCATTTCCCCTACCATTTTATTATGCTAACACGTGTTGTGCGTCGCATTTTTTATTATACTGCGTCTTTGTTTGGATTTACCATTGAATTTGTGTATTTTTGGATTGTTTGGGATTTCTTTCGTAGAAAAGTTCTTGTAGCGTACCGATATAACCAGGTCCGCCAGACCTTGCTTTGAAGAAGCAAAACATTAATTCCTCGTTTTCCTCCGTTGTCCACTCGCGTCTTCTATCATCACTAATTCAATACTCGTGGTTGACGCGGATGATCCGACAGGGCCTGCGGACAAACGTGTAATAATTAGTAATATTATGTACACACATAATATTATATTATACCCATAATATTATATTGTATCATATAGATTAGAACAATATATTATATTATTATAAGTGTATAATCTATGAATTAGACAGTAGACTGTATTCTGTATGTAGTGGTAATGTAGTTTCTTTAGTCAGACATGACTGTATGGACTATAGTTCTTTGCTTTTTCCTAGTGGGATACATTTAAAAAAAAATTAAGATCATTAGTCTGTGCCACAAAGAGGATATAAACACTACGTCACAGAGCACTATTATATACGGATATAGAGTGCTATCTCAAGGGATTTTTATGCCAACCTGTTCCACGTAGCGCCATCTGTAGTTCTTGTTCCCTAACTAATAACCATACATACCTAATATTGTACATACGTACTTTATTATTAATTTTGGTTGTTTCTATTTTTTATACTTAGGTTATAGATTGATTAAGGAAAAAACATGTCATGTAGCATTAAATTACTTTTACAGTAGTTTGTAAATAAAAACCGTGCCACATGAATCAATCTACAAACATGGAAAATATGCATAATTTTTAAAGGTTAAATTTTTAGTGAAACAAGCTTGTTTTATACAGTACATAATATATTTATTTGTCTGTTACTATATATGGTTTACATTAACTGTAATACCTACTGGTACATGCACATTTTTCACTTCAAACATGTCAACAAACCCATTTATAATTAAAACTTTATCATTATAAAATATTTTGAATTCATTTTATAATTAGTGAAATACATATTGCCACAATAAGATAATATGATTGTGGTAAGAACTCAAGTATGTTCAATTGATTATTCCATACAGTCCTTAAATAAATAAAATAAAATAAAATTATTTCAGCCCAATTCTTTATTTGTGTATTTATAACAGTAGTTAAAAAATATTTAGTCACGAAAACAATTATGATTACTTATAATAATACATGATTGGTTCCAAATAAATATTACAAGTAAAAATTAAATTATGATGATAATAAACTGAAAACATTGGTTTAACATTGTTTTGTCACTAAGATAGCAAGTGTATATCAGAATGATAAGTACTTTGAAATGGCTCTTAAGTTTTAACATTGAAATGGCATCATCAAAAAATAAATAAATAGGGTTCTGTAAGATATTTGGGTTTTTCGGACACAAGGTGTAAAAAATCATCCAGAAAAGTTACTTATTTTGCATACTAAGATCCTGTTGTAAATCTTAGTTAACGCAGGCGAAGCTACGTGCAACAGCTAGTCTTTAACATATAGACATGCCATTGCAGACTTTTTAGTAAGCCTATTTAGGATACACAATTTCACTATACATAGATACATTAAATCAACTTTCAGAACCCTCAGTTCCGTCGTCCGACGCATTATTTTGACTTTGCTATATCTAAAGGCCGATGATGATAATAAAATACTTAATAATAAAAAAATAAATACCTATGTATTTATTTCCCAATTCCATATTTTTTTCTCTTATTATAATATTCCTGAGCATATTTTTTCATTTCATCATCACCATCATAATTTATTTTGCCATTTAAAATTCTATTAATTATTCGACACCAACTATAAATCAAAATATTAATTGTTTTAGTGACAAAATATTTTTTTACTACTATTTTGTGTTGTTCACATTTGAAGGGAAATGTGACAAACATGTCAACAAACATTATTATGTTATATCTTATATTTAGTAATGGGACATTATTTTTTAACATTGTTTCTGTTATTTTTTGTATTTCGGCAAATAAATTTGTCACCTGCAATGAAGGATATGCAAGGCATTTCTTATTGGTGTTGTATTCTTTGGCCCTTATTAAAGCATTGCTTGTAATATTTTCCCTGTCTAGGAAATCTTTCTTGCATGTTTTACATGATTTAGAAATAAATTTTAAGCACTTTGTGATGACCCATCCACAAACATATCCTCTTTGTCCAACTCCTTCGCTCGTTTGAACACTACTGGCATCTAATAATAATTCTTCATTAAAATTAATTTCATGATTTTTCCAATCTTTATTATGCTCTAAATCATTTTCTTTATTTATCAAAAAATCTAAGGATTGGAAATAAGCTCCCATGTCGTCCTCACAATTCGATTTTATGGAGTGTGAGGACGAAAAATTATGGAGCAAAAGTGCTTTATAGGCACCTTCAAAGCCAATGCTGTTAGGGGAGACATTTCGAGCGCCTACACCTCTTATTCTACCAAAAAAGTTTTCAATTGGGTCTTGATTGAAGTTTCTGCAATACATTATGTAAAAACCATATTTTTTATTTAAAATTTTCCAAATTGCTTGCATACCCTCTATTGTTTTAATAAAATTTTTAACAGATGGAACATTTTTTTTCTCAACCATTGCTGTTTGGCCATCTACTTTCTTTTCTATAAATTTTAAATTCTTTAAAAATCTTTTGGCCTCTATCCACAACATGTGATGGGGAGAATTTTGCTTAACACCTGCCCTGTAACTTTTTCCATCAACTTCACAATAATTGTGACAATTTAAGGAGTCAAAAAGGTTGTCAAACATTTTTACAAATGGTATGACCTGGCGACACGCAGGGTCCACTTGCCCAGTCGTGGTTAAGTGCTTTGCTGCCACAGCAACACTGTGGCTTAATAACTGCGTAGCTATTTTTACCTTCATTTTGTTCATTTTTTCCACATATACATGTTCCTCAGTAAATTTGTGTAGTACCTTTAATTCTCCATCAATTTTGTCTGCTTCATATATATTTTGGAAATACTCCCATTTCACAATTTTTTCCTTATTATCATCATTAAAATCTATGTAAACTACGTCTTTATTAATTAAATTATTTCTTATTCCCTTTATAAGATGCGGAACGTCATAAAGTGGAATTATAGGGACATTATCCACAGTGAAAATATCGTGTCGCCATTCCTTACCTTTTTGTAAAAATGACCTTTTGGTATCTGCTACTAAACTTTCAATAGCAGATACATTTACCCGGCTTTGGTCACAAACCGTAGCCAAAATTTTTAGACCTGCAGAATTTAATGCACGCACTACTTCTTTTATAGCCGATTTTAGCTGTAGTGCATTTAGGCAATTCGTGAAATAGTAGGCTACCGGTTGTTTCTTATTGCTTTTTATGGTTTTTACCATAAAAGTTAGGACATGATCAGCAATTTTATGTCTATTAAATGAGTCAATCCCTTTTATTTTGTCCTCCTTTTCATTGTAATGAAGTTGTGGATTAATGTACATTTCATCAAACATTAAAATGCATAACTTTTCATCATTTGAAAAATCATTTACAGTTGATGCTAATTTACGAAATATGGCAGAATTAACCCCTTCTTTTATAACCATTTTGGCAAGTAGATTTTTCAAAGATTTTGCTGACGGCAAAGTAAAACACTTAGATAATAAAGCATAGCACTTTGGGCTTCTTTTATAAAAAGAAAGTGCCAATACCTTTTCTTCCTTCAAAAATCGACGTCCTTTTGGTTTTTTACCGCATTCCCTAAGTTGCATAGCTGTGAATATTTTTGCTGGTAAGGACATTTTGTTCATAATTGATTGCAGCGCAGTTTTTCTGGACAATTTTTCAGCGTTTTGCAGCCTTTCCTTAAAATTTTTTGCTCCTTTCCGTTGCCGACATATTTCGCTTCGGAGGTTTCTGATCTGTTTTCGAGTTTTTCGATAGAACTCCACTCGCACTGATGGGAATGCTGTTTTTGAATCTGAAAAATTGAAAAATGCACCATATTAATATTCACTAGGTGATTAAGGTAAAGTTGTTATTTTGACGAGAAGAACCTCTGGAGATAAAGCAATTTCAAAAATTCGTTCAGTGGCTGAAAGTTGTTGCTATAACTTGTGAAGGCTTTGATTTACTCCCTGGCAATCAAACTCGTTGTGGACTGAGTTGTATTAAAGTGGTTAGTAGAGTTAAGTTAATATCATTTTTTTTTAATCTCTGTAAATCATTTTTCTAAATCTCTGAATGCACATCCAAATGTCAACGTTAAGGACAGTCTCCTAAGACCGTTTTCTTGTGGCATCAATGGTGGAGGTAGCTGTCCTTACTGCCCCACCTAAAAAATCCGCTGTATATAAAAATATATACCAAAAACTACTTACGTGAGGCAAATGATGCTTTAGAGGTTGTAGGTACAGGATCATCACAAACATAAAATTTTTCCTGGATCAATGGAGTTGTTGCTTCTGAAAAGATTTTCCATTACATTTCAAAAATATTATAAATGATAAAGATATGACCTAACCCTATTTTGCTGCTAGGATCCCAATACTTCTAGGGATGAGAACCTACAATTGGCCTAATGTAACATAGGTACTCATATTGTTTTATTCATTGTATGTATAGCTGTTGCTTTTTTATTTAATAAATAAGAATGTATGGCTGATGGGCCATTAAGGTTCAAGAGTGGAGGCCGCATTTAGGTAGACGAAGCGTTGGTCAGCCATTAACCAGGTAGAAAGACGATCTCCTTGCAGTGGCAGGTCCGCATTGGATGCAAGTAGCATAGTGGTTGACTTGGCGTTTATTGAGGGAGGCCTATGTTCAGCAGTGGACGGATAAAGGCTGGTGATGATGAAATAAATTAATGGATAAAAATTATTTTATCTCTAGCAAAGTAAAATAGAGCAAAATACTTATTTACCTGTAACTTGAACAGATGTACTTTGGCTATCTGATTGCATGTCGCGATTTACTTCAGAAGCAACAGGCAGATGTGACACTGCAAATAATAATATGAAATTGATGTGGTGTCAAATGTATATTTTAAAGCGGTTATGAAATGCAGCTCCAGCTTAAGTATGGGCTACTTACTATATTAGAGTTTTATTCCTGTGAGAATTTTAATCAAACAGCTGACAACTCAATTACAACAGCAACATTAAACATATGAACATCATACTTAGTTTCCCTGAAGAGTATACCTATATACACTCTAAGTGAGTAAACTCACATTTTGTCAGTAACATTTTAGTCTCATGAAAAATAGGAACTTATTGCCATCAACTGGGAAAACTGATTACAAGTTGAGATTTGCTGTAGATTCAACCAATCAATGTAAACTTTTAAAACAAAATAATGAATGCACATAGAATTTACTTAGTTACCGGTAAGTTGGAACAATGTACATGGAGAATTACAATTCTTTAGCAGGTTCACATTTCCTAGAGATGCAATGGGTATTGGTTGTTGAGCAGTTGCTGCTAGTACATAATGTAATGTGATTTAGTTTTGCCACTTGATATTGATAATAATACATTAGGTACTTACTTGGTATGTGCAGGTGAGGAATAGCTAGAGCATTCAAGCGACTATTGCGATTCTTGTCTTGTTCAGCAAAATGCTTGTCACAGACTTTCCGGTTATTATATATTTGTATATCAGTCAGTCCACTGACTGAGGCACCAGCTAAGCCAACCCATATCCGGAACCGCTCTGGGAAGATTCTAGGATTGGGAAAGTTGTGGATTGTGACACCTACAAACAATTTAAATTAAGACATTATTTTAAATTCTATGTGTTTTATTATTTAGAAACAACCTATACTCCAGGCAATTTCAATGTAGAATGTTTGTAAACAAACCACAACAACAGATTTTAGGGTTCTCACTTTACAATTTATAATCATTTCATACTTTCAATTATTTTATCATAAAAATCAATCCTGCTGTCTGTAAATGGCCATTTATTACATTTTTATTTTTGGCGGTTTGTCATAGTTTCAAATGTTGACATCCCTAATGCATTGTTCAGTTTTTGGTAGAAGTCATGAACCTTTTTTTCATTTTTGTATTATACTATGATGTACAAATACCAGAAGAATCCCACAGTATTCCAAATAGTAAGTCCATTAATTTTTGTTCTATTACTGAACCAAATGACAATGAAAATGAAAAAAATAACTATGTGGTGACGCTAAGACAATAAATTTTGCATACAATTCATTATACTTTTCATATTACAAAAATAATAGTTCTGTTGAAACTACTAAGATTTACAATGGGATCTTAGTATGCAAAATAAGTAATAAAGATAAAATTTTGCATATGTTACTCGTGGATAATGTAGCGTTCGAATGGTGAAAGAATTTTTGAAGTCGGTCCAGTACTTTTTGAGCCTATTCATTACAACCAAACAAACAAACAAAGTTTTCCTCTTTATAATATAGTATTTTATATAATATTAATTATATATATATATATATAGGTTTCTAAGATACATATTCATATTCAATAATTTACACTTTATTAAAATTACAAAAAAAAATCATTCAATAAAATGTTTTTCGTCTCTGCTCCCGGCCGGTTGCCTAGCAACGCTTTGTCATTAAACATTCTACATCGAGTTTGGCTGGAGTATAGTACCATATTGTGTCTTTTAAGTGAGACAGCACCCTGTTTAGTAATTTAGAGGCTCGGCCAGATAACAACAATTTAAACAAAATAGGCTAAGAGAAATTTTCTTTCTAACCAACATATTTCAAGTTTCAGTTGATAAATCAGGTTCATTGAAGTGCCATTCCTAGGTGAATCACATTGTAGATTCCCAGTATAGTGCTTTGTATTGAAAGTTAACTAGGGGAGTGAAAATGGCCAACTTAACTTATTCTGATTATGCCTATGTAACTTGTAAGTACTTGATATTACATATCACATTACAAATAATTTTTATAAAGTTAATTTAAATATGCAGCTGTGTAATCTTTTTCTGATTACATCCTGTGCAGAACTGTAACATGATGAGCCCATAATACAGGCAGCATCATTAGTGGTAGCCCATTCAGAAAGATGGGATCATATACATGAGGAATATTTGTATTTGAATGTTGTGTTTTAGAAATCATTCTAGGCTAACTATTTCGGGTCAGTGAGTAAATTTATATAAAATGGGATTTATACAGAGAAGTTCTATAAATCTTACCTGTTGTGATGCATCCAAACACACATCGTCTCGTAGAAGGCATGGTAAAAACACTGAATGAATTGAAACAATTAATAGCGTCCAATACCGCAACACTTAACTAATAGCGTCCAAATATCGCAAATAGACACCAAATCTAGTCAGCCTTCGCCCCGCGGATACACTCAACGCAAGGACGGGCGGACGAATTTGATGATGGAATTTTCAAGCCTTTACGGAGGAGCAGAGGCTTCAACTCAACGTATTAGCAGAAAAAGTGCGATTAAGAAGTTAAAACAGCAAAAAACAACACGAAAACAATTAAGCCCACGCGCTGCATAACTGTTCAACACTTAATGGCGGTTTTTCTTTTGACCATTTCGAATTTTGACATATATATGATTTTTAATAGTCATCGATAAAATAAATCGAAATTTCAAAAAATATAATATCAGCCCGTAATTTAAGTCCTTAAAATTAAAGTAATATAATGAAATTAAATAAATAAGAAATTGAAAATAGTAATTTTCAGCAACTACTAAGACGTATAAGTCGTTAGTAGCGACATCTATTGCGGCTCATCAAAAATATATGCATGTAGTTTACAGATCAAGATTTATAGATGACGCGGCAAAAAACTTGCCGTGAGCTTGTAAAGTAACTTTACCCCCCCTGCACTACGTTTTGCCAGTGCTTAAGTTAAGGCGGCTGGCGGGAATTTTTTTAGAGAGTAATATCATGACAATATTTATTATTTGTATATGCAATTTTTTAAAAGTGGTTTGTAATTGTATGTTACTTTATAATTATTACATATTATCCATAATTACATTAGATATTCAAATGTTAAAAATATATGCTGTGCATGGCATGACGCTATCATAAATAATATTATCAAACAAAAATATCCTATATTCCAAAATGCCAGAAATCATGATATATGGAATTCCCGTAAATTTCCCTTTTGAACCATACGATGTACAAAAATCCTATATGGAAAGAGTGATACAAAGTTTACAAAACAACACTAATGCTTTATTGGAATCACCAACGGGAACAGGCAAGACATTGAGTTTACTTTGTTCATCGCTAGCATGGCTTTTGGTAAAGAAAGCACAGTTGCAAATGAATGCCCAACTTGGAAATTTCTCCGAGCACAGCGGTTTTAGTGGAAATTTGAAAGAAAATTTAAAATCGGGTGCAGGTAAAACAAAAGATAACACAAGCTGGGGTATGCCCAAAATTATTTACTCGTCACGAACCCATTCTCAATTAACACAAGCGATGCAGGAACTGAAACGATCTAGTTATAGACATGTTAAGGCGGCGGTTCTGGGCTCTAGAGATCAAATGTGTATCCATCCTGAGGTGTCTAAAGAGTCCAATAATATGAACAAAGTTCATATGTGTCAGTTAAAAGTTAAGTCAAGAACCTGCCATTTTTACAATAATGTTGAATCTAAAAAGGACGATAAAAATGTGAAAGGGGATGAAATATTAGACATAGAAGATTTAGTAACGGTAGGTAAGAAATTAAAGTGCTGTCCATATTATCTTTCAAAAGAATTGAAGCAAGATGCTGATATTATTTTTATGCCATACAATTACATACTGGATCCAAAGTCCAGGAAAGCAAATGGTGTTGAACTTTTGAATAATATTGTCATTCTTGACGAGGCTCATAATGTTGAAAAGATGTGTGAAGAGTCAGCATCACTGCAAGTTCGTACCACTGATGTTGCATTGTGCATTGATGATATCACTCATGTAATGAGATCTTTCAGTGAGAACAGTGAAGAACAGATGGATGCAACAATAGATAACAACCAACCCAAGGACTTCACATGTGATGATTTGTGTATATTAAAAGAGATGATGTTAGCATTTGAAAAGGCATTAGATGGTATTGAAATTGGTGCAGAGGGTTCAACATTTCCTGGTGGTTACATATTTGAACTTCTTGCGATGGCAGAAATTAAGGACCATAATCAGTTATCGGTTATAACATTAATGGAAAATTTAATCCAATTCTTATCCACGTCAAGTGCATCACCTTTTCAGAGAAAGGGTGTGGGATTACAGAAAATTGTTGATCTACTCAATGTTGTGTATAGCGGTACAACACATGCATATAAGGAGAGAGTTAAACTCTGCTATAAGGTTCATATACAAGTAGAAGATAAGAAAAGTAGTAAAAAAACTGATAGTTGGGGAGCTCTGAAGACAACAAACACCAGGACTGCTGAACGTGTCCTCAGTTACTGGTGTTTTAGTCCTGGTTTTGGGATGAAGCAACTTATTGATCAGAATGTAAGGAGTATCATATTAACAAGTGGTACTTTGGCCCCACTAAAACCTCTCATATCAGAACTGGGAATTCCTATTGGTGTGCAACTGGAAAATCCTCATATTGTTAAATCAAATCAGATATGTGTCAAAATTATTGGCCAAGGACCAGATTCGGAACCATTAAACTCAAATTATCAAAATAGAGATAATCCTAAGTACATAACATCTTTGGGTAGAACTATCCTTAGTTTTACTCGAGTGGTACCAGATGGACTGTTAGTCTTCTTCCCTTCATACCCTATAATGACAAAATGTCAAGAAATGTGGCAATCTGAAGGAATTTGGTCAAGTATAAGTAATATTAAACCAATATTTGTAGAGCCTCAGCGTAAAGATACTTTTAATTCTATAATTAATGAGTATTACAATAAAATAAATGATCCTTGTACAAAAGGAGCATGTTTTATGGCTGTATGT
Organism: Lycaena phlaeas; assembly: GCA_905333005.2. NCBI lineage: Eukaryota > Metazoa > Arthropoda > Insecta > Lepidoptera > Lycaenidae > Lycaena > Lycaena phlaeas. The sequence goes on along the minus strand of HG995172.1, from coordinate 17,618,213 downwards.
AGAGGTAAGGTTTCGGAAGGTCTTGATTTTGCTGACATGAATGGCAGAGCAGTAATTATAACAGGCTTGCCATTTCCACCCCTAAGAGATCCTAGAATTATATTGAAGAAAAAATATTTAGATGAGTTGAGAGTCAAAGAAAGAGATTTTCTTTCTGGTGATGAGTGGTATTCTTTGGAAGCAACCAGAGCTGTGAATCAAGCTATTGGAAGAGTAATAAGACATCAAAATGATTATGGAGCAATATTACTATGCGACAGCAGATTTAATAATCCCAAATTAAAATCCCAATTGTCTGCTTGGTTGAGGGACCATATTAGTATATCAAACAGATTTGGTGAATCTGTAAGTGAGATATGTAGGTTTTTCAAAAACGCAGAAAGTTCTTTGCCAGCACCAAGACTTAAACCATTGCTCCCTCATGAAGCTAATAGCAGTACATGTGAATACCAATCTGTGAATCCTAGTGGGGTATCATTTCCAACCACTAATACAAGAGTTGTTGCTAAATCATCAAACAGAAAGTCAGTTAGCCAATATCCCAATTCCAATGAGGTGTATGCTGATTTCTCAATGGATTTCTATAAAAATGCACAGACTTCAACCTATGTTAAAGAATTTAAGCCTAAAGAAACAAGAGATCTTTTTAGTGCACTAGATAAAACAAATCATTCAACAATCCAGCCAGTGTCAGAGTCACTGGTTACCATTCATAAGAGGAATTCAGATGATATAGGCCCTAGCATTGTAACTAAGAAGAAAAAAATTAAGATTAAGTCTTTTGGCTTTGATGAAAACTTACAGAATGGAGAAGACTTAAACTTAGACTCTGTTAGAGAGGAAAGGATTGCTCCCACATCTTTAATAGACTTTGTAAAAGAGCTTAAGACACTGCTTGATGTAGATAAATATAAAATGTTTCAATTAGCCATATCTACTTACAAAAAAGAAGGAGATTATGCATTATTTTTAACGTCCATGTCAGCATTATTAGAAAATAAAAGACTTTTCTATTTATTTAAAGGTATGAAAAGGTTTTTATCTGAAGACCATAAAGTGTCCTTTCAAGATTACTGTGATAATGTTAAATTATGAAAAAAATGATAATATTGTAGACAATATAATTTAATTTATGGTTCATGTTCTGTTTGAAAATCTTGTGACTATATTAAGCACAACAATGTAATTTATATAGCAAATTTTGAGTAAAACAAATACATAATTACAATTATTTATTTGTATAATTCCTATGTTAAGTCCTAAGTTATTAAACCTGTGTTAAAACACATTATCTTTGTTAGGTTCATTTATTCTATTGGCAATTTCAACTGAATTTATCCTCAACATTGTTTGTTGTGCTCTTTGGAAATTGATTCTCATATACTGCTTCCTTCTCTTCTTTTTAAAATGTGTTCTGGTATGAGATAGACCTTTGGAAATGATGGTTGCGGTGACATTAACCAAGCCTGGTTGTACTAAAGGTCTTCCGATGAGGGAAAAATCTTTTGTAGCAGCAAGTAAAACTTTATCCAAAGATATCTTATCTCCAATATTTGGTGGCCAGTATCCCTCCACAACTAGCAGGTCTCCATCACTGACTCTCCATTGTTTCCCCATTAAATGTACTATGGCGAAATTACGAGAAGATTTCGCCTCGATTAATTTATTGCAAGTGTCAATAACATTTTTTGTTACTTCTGGAACTGTTTGTGAGGTCGGTGGGGAGTTATTTGTAATAAATCTTGACAACAAACCACCTAGAATAGGAGAATATCTATTTTGTATTACTATAGCAATAATTTATATTAATTTGTGTAAATTGAGGATATATAAGCTTAGAACAGCTATCACGTAATTATAGCTTAGTCAAAAATACAAAATAATAAAATATACCTTGTCCAGCACTAAGAAAATTAGTGAGTTTACTTAGACCTGATCTGATCATAGCCATATTAAATAAACGTTTTGATACTTTTTCTTTAAGAATTAAGACTAATAAGAAAAGGAATACATAGCGAGAAGTAAATTACAAACATAACCTACAAGGTGTATCAGACTTATGAAAATTAAAAAGTTAAAATGTCAAACAAAATATTTGACATATTTTTTATTTATTCCTGTTGGACCCGGCTAAGACCAAAGGCCATGCTGCCATGTCTGTCGTAAAATACGGTCTACATTTAGTCAAGCCAGCCAAGAGGCGTGGTTTTGCCCCTCACGGCATCATCAATTAACTATCACTTCCAAATCCATCCACCCAGTACAGTCCAACACAATATTCGCTAACCAATTACATTATTATAAAATGGATTAAGTTTTTAATACAAACACCATAGAAAGCCGTCGGAACAGTCCTATAGAGAAAACCACTCCAGAACAATTTTTTGCGGTGGTCGTCAACCTATTACTATTTAAACAAATAGAGTTTTTAAACATCCGCTATAGCAAAACCACTCGGAACGAAAAAAACAAAAATAGGAAACAGTAACTAGAGTCATCGCCACTTTAGAAGTCCGATAGACGCGGCGCTGCGATCTCATAACTCAATGTTGCCAATTTCTATTGTAATGATTTTCCACCAAGTCTAGTACAATAAAAAAATTAAATAATTATAGGGCCTATGGTCAGTAGTGCATTGATAAAGACTGATGATGATAATAATGACAAAAATAATTATAGCAGCAAAATAAAAATCTCCCTGCCAGGTTTTAGTAAAATAAAACATTTTTTTGTAAATATTTCATTCGTATTTTTTACGTATAACCGATTAGTAGAATTCATCTAAAACAAGCTTCTTCGGATATGTTCAGCTTTTCCCAGGAGTGACGATTTTCTCAGAAGTAATTGCTGCCATTGTTACTTCCTTTGTTATTCGACCTTTTTTACAGAAACACCTGAAAATATCATTTATCTGAACAAGGTTTAAATTCTTTTACCTTGTATTTATATTCATATAAAATATCATAAGATAAATGTAGGTATAGAGTTAATGATAATATTTTAACCATAAATTAGGCAAAAATGAGTGACTCTGGCATCTCTAAAATTTACCTGTCATGGCAGTGACATTTATAAACATATTATTTAACGGGGTTAATTGTTGTTTATTTTTACTTTCTAATTTACAAAATTATTTCACTTTAACGATCATTATACGGCCTTAAATTTTTACATCTTACTTTATATTATATGCTCCATATTTCACGTAAAACAATTTAAAATATCACAACTTCTTACTCCAGACAGATGTCAAGATGTCAATGTTGTCAAATTTAGTTCAGGCATCAGTCGCAGGACTTTAAAAGTGGCGAGGACTATATACTCGCGGCACGATAAGAAGGCCGTTTTGACGTTTGTCCGCTCATGAAGTTTCGTAATTATAATACTCAAATTTGAAGGAAAAAATTGCTGTTCTTTATTGTCATTAGTGACGTAAGGCTATTCATAAAATTTATCGAATGTATAATTTTAGGAAACAAAATGTAAATTTATTTAATATCTTTATAAACTATATACCTATATTAGGGTCCCGCGAACATTTATTTTTTTATTTCAAAAGATTATAATTAATGGGTACCTTGTTTATCACAAATCTCGGCATTTCTTTTTCGAAAATCAAAATTTTTAAAAATTAATTCTAATCCGATCGTCACATATAAGAATAAATAGAATCGCTGGCCAACGCAACTACTACCTTCGGAAAACTTGCGTCAATGTTCAATGCAAAACGAAACAGTTTCGACCTGACGTTGCAAATAAAAGTACAAACTGTGAGCGCACTGCGATTGTGATATATTTTTATTAAAACTATTTAACCAGATACTACTTGCAATAAAAATTTACAGATTTGATGATATATTTTTCGAGAAAAAATTGACATTTACATGACTATTTTAATGTGTCAAAACGGCCATCATATCGTGCCGCAACTATAATTAACGGAAAACAGAAAAAACACGAGCGCGCGCTCTGTCATTTCCCGCTGCTCTCTTTATTATATTTTGGTAATATTTGTTCCATATACCAGGAATGAGCACGGACCTAAGTCACCATTAATTTATCTCTCATAATAATTTGTATTATTGTACATCAAATTATTTTTTTTTTAAATTTAATTAAATATACTTAATGATAGTTAGCTTGAGCTATAACTCTCTGGTGTACAGCGGTTAGTACACTCCTGGATTCAGAGAGAGTACCTCCAATACGTACTCGGAAGGTTCTATTTGAGAGAAGGTCTTCTATCCAGGCCAGCAGTTTTCCACATAATATACCCAGTTGTTCTATTTTTTGTATAAGGCGCTTTATAGGTACACGGTGAAAAGCTTTTTCACAGTCCAGGTAAATGACATCAGTTGGGATTCCTTCATCATGACTTTTGGTCCATTCGTGAAGACATCTTAGTTAGTTAATAGTTACTGATCATCCTGGTACAAATCCATGCTGTTTCTCTAAAATATATGATTGTTATTTCATTCGTGTTTCTTAATAATATGACTTAAATAGGCAAACGCATTCATATTTTCCAAACGTAATTAATTTAGCCTCACTGAACGCAACAATTCCTACTACCCTCATCCTAAAATCTATTCCGCTCCTACGAATCTGGGGGTACTAGGAAAAGTGAGTTGGCGTTTCGCCGTATCGTGGTCGAGTTGAGCTCTCGCGTGTCTCCTCAAATAAATACCGAAAACCGCCTGGGCTCATCATGCCGTCGACGCGTATAGTTCTATTCGCGGTGCGACATCATCGCGGGGTGATCACGGGTGTGGAAAACAGTATAAAGAAAACGAGGCGCCTATAACATCTTGCGCGGGGCAACGGGAACCAGGTTCGTCCCTAATAATTTATACCTTTTCCTAACAATTAGAAAGTTTCTTATTTGATTAGAAATGATTTTTACTTTTTGTAGTAAGAATTCAATAATAGATTAACGTTTTTATAAAGTTTTTTTACTCCCCCTGTAAAGTAGCCATTTTGACGTACGCACTAAACTTCATCGACGTTATCAAAGAATTCAGACGTACATAGAAGGACAGTTCTTAAGGACTTTTTGTGCCGACTTTATTGGGGACTAGTCCCCAGTTCACACTCGCTCGCTATCGTAGGCTCATATGCTGGGGACATCGCGGTGTCTCTCTCATCACGCCGCCAAATGGACGTTTACCTAGCAGAGTTTGTCCTCAAAGCGCTCATAAGAACTGTCCTTCTATGTACGTCTGAATTCCTTGACGTTTTGTAGCTGTAAAATGCCTTAGGACCCTGTATCTATTACTGTTGACTCAAAAGCTGTTTTTCAATTTCTACTGATTATGATTAAGTACCTGGTTGACCGAGCATTTGCTCGGTACCCTTAGTGATTAAATACGATAAAATTTTTCTTCCAAAAAATTTACTTAAAAAAAGGAAAAAATAAATTGGACTGGAGATTCGAACCAGGCTCGTTCGGATCTAACTGCCTAATTTTTCCACTAAGCTATCATGACATACTATTTGACAGCGAAATTAACGTTCGTATTCTAATCACATTTATCGATGCCTCAAAACACGGATAAAAAAAAGTTTTCTAAAAATGTATCCTAGCTAGATCGATTTATCGCCGTTTTTAACCCATGTATACAAAATTTCATGAAAATCGTTGGAGCCGTTTCTGAGATTCAGATTATATATATACTTAATGGTTAAGTTCAATAATATTGTGACTGCTATTGTTGCGATCTTCTATTTCGTTCATACCTTGTTCTTTTAACCCCTGAACGTGAGGCTGAAGTTCAGTTACCAGACTTTCTTCACAAACATCACATGGTTACGACAGTTTGGGGTTTCGAAGAGCAATCACACGCATTTCAGCCTTTATATAATATTTTCGAATTTTTATCATCTTGCACTCTTAAGGCACTGTATTATTTATTATTCACAACGTTTAAACATGCTCATCTTGAAACTAACAACAACTAACAGCTAACACTTCGATTGTTCAACATTATATTAAAAATCTGAATTTCGTAAGTATTCAACTGTTACTATCGGCAGTCTCCTTTTTATAATTATTGATCTTATTATTATTATTATTATGTATCTATGTATAATATATATCGAGTAATTTAGATAATTTATTAATAATTTCACCTTTCCTTGACGAATAAACAAAATAAAATAAAAATATTTTTATCCAATATATTATACACTAATAATAATACAATAAAGTATTTTTTTTACCGTTAAATGGACTCTAAAACCGGCCCAAAGACTAGCTCATTGAGTAGAAACAGTGAAACAAACCCAATTAAATATATACACAGAAAAAAATCCTTTATTTTAAGTATCCTTTACACACACTTTATTTAGTAGTTTTTATCAGCTAACCTGTACTTGTCATTCTTATCTTCGGAAGGCAATATATGCATCACATTTTTATAGGAGATTTATTTTACCGAGTGAGGCCTTAACATCTAAACCCGTCTCCGTCTGCTATGTCAATCCGTGTTGCTATGTTTTACAGCAGATATAAACAGCGTAGTACACCTACGACGTAGCGCTACGGGGTCTACGCGTTTGTAGAGCTAACTTTGTTTTAAGTAAGGAGCATGTTATAACCGAAATCGAGCGCTATAGTTATGTGTTTTGTATGATAACAAATCTGATCAAAGTTGTGCTGCGACGCTGGACGTTTTGCGTTCTGATTGGCTGACTGGAGGTGCATACAGATCACTGGTTGGTTGAATTTCTATTACGTCAGTGGCAAGTCAGTGAGCAGTTTTTTTTCGGATTTGTATAGCTACTCTATCACACGTTATTTCGCTATCCTCGATGTTTTAACTGATAGGCATATGTTTGTACAAAATTTAATATTTTATGATGATTATAATGAAATGGATATCTCCCATGACCATAGTTGCATTAAAGTATGCGAAACGTGAAGTCATGAAAAAAACTTATTAAGTCTCGATAAAATCCGTAAAAATAGTTTCATTGTAATAACTGAAATTCACGTAAACATAAAAGAATTTTATGATTATATTTGAGAAGGTGATTAGATGTAGAGAAGTTTTTTTTTTTTTTTTTTTTTGAAGATTTTATGGCCTGGTTGCGATGTAGAGAAGCCGTTACGGGCAAAGTCATGGACTATTCATAAAACATGTAGTTGTCTTTATTTATCTAGTCAAATATCACGACTACAAGCCAATTTACTAATTCACATTTACAATAATTCCGTGCAACACGGGCTTTGAGCTAAGCCGTCCCGCTATGATGTGAGCTACTGATCGGTTCAATAATGTTGTACAGAAGAACCTCGATAAGGTAAAGTCCAAGGGAAACGCAAAATATAATAATAATATAGAGGTTTTAAGTTATCAAGGGTCTGTTAGGGATAGGTTAATATAGAGGGTAGGTATGTACATATTATGTATGTATGTACCTGTTTTTACTCGAATGTGTCAGAAGGATTGGTGCAATAAAATTGGACATTCAAAAGACTTCAGCTTCTTTTTTAATGATGATTGATAATGTACTCTCATTTATCCCAAACTGAGCCGCAACTTTTTTCCTTTTCAATCCATTTTTCACTGCTTCTATAACTTTTAAGTTATCACCGTATGTGAGTGTTGTTAGTGTTCTTTTTGAACTTATTTTAAGCCAGTTTTATCATACAGTAGGTAAAAAGCTATGTTTCCAGGACATTGATCTAGAACATATGATCCAAGTAAGCCGTTTGTCTAAAGGATAACCGCCGCAAAGCTTTAAAGAATTTTGAAGAAGCGAAAAATAGGTGACGTAATATGTATTGTTTACGTTAACAATTTAACTAGTGAACAATGTGCAAGCAATAAATACCGAAACCTTTTGTTTTGCACTCATTCAAAATGACTCATTGACAAACAAATTTTATGTTATAGAGGTTGTGGAAAAATTTCTTTAACTTACTGAGGGCCAATACAGAGATTATTTCTTTAAGTTATAGAGGTTGCGTATTTTAAGTTATAGAGGTTTTGGGCTCTGAAGGGAAGGGAACACGTTATTTTTTTAAGTTATAGAGGTTTTTAAGTTATCGAGGTTTGAGTTATCGAGGTTCTACTGTATAATTTTGCTTTGAGTTCCTGTTGATATTAATTCATAAAAATCCTCCGTTATCCAGCTCAATAGCCCAGAATTTTTGGACTTTAATGTTAAGCCCGTGGGGAATTACCTAAGGTACCAGCAGTCCCGACCTCACTGTGCGTGTTCAGCGGGATAATTACGATCACTTCTACACTACTAAGTGGACGGCATGATGGTGGGGTTGATAGATTACCTAACGGCTATTTCAAAACCGTGTAAAATGTTGCTCATAAAAGATGAGTAGTTGTTGATTGTGGCATGTTTAAACAAAATCCAAAAAAAGATTACAACATATTTGTACAAAGTTCAAAAAAGTTCATAATATGCCATTTTCCAACTAAACCGCCGCTGGCTTAGTAACGTGTGTTCCAACAAAAAACATACAAAAAATGTAATAAAGTGACTACATGTTAAATTATGCTGCAGTATTCATTCGAGCTCAATAAGCAAAGCCCCAGTCAGTTCCAGGTAATCTGGGAAGGTATGTGCCGAAGCCAGGTGCTTTCCCGGAGGTTTTTCAGGGCAACGGCTCGGGAGGATTCGGCCGCTTTCGGCGCCGCTCGGTGGCGTCTGGGGCGCGTTGCCATGGCGACACGCGCTCCTGCCTCGGCCACTGCCGAAAATAAACACAAGAGCCTCCAATATGGGACGAGGAAGGCGCTGGGCGAGGTTTTGGATTCGAAACTGTCAGGAATATACGCACACTCGGGCGTACGACATAGGATCTGTCGCTCGCTGGCAGCGATTTTGTATGGCAACGAATGATGAGGATTTCAGGAGAATTTTCTAAAAGTTGCGGGTGGCTGTTTGCTTTGTAGGGTTGGGGGTGTGAGGGGTGGGGGCGGCGGTGGCACGGGGGTGCGGCGACCGTGCGAGGGGTCGTGCGCGCGCATCGCTCGCGCGTCAGTCGCTGGGCGGCGCGGGCCGGCGTACGGTCGATAGCTGCCGAGGGCTCGGGCACGGCCATGTTGCGCGCCTGCACGCGGCAGCCGCCTGCACGTGCCGAGTGAGTGTTGTGTAGTGGACGGTAGCCGCCGCTGTGCTTTGGTTAGTATCATGCTCAGCTCGCCCTAGTTGCGTATGATCACAGGTAATCCCTAGCGATAAACTTCACACAATCACGGGATTGTTAGAATAAACTTTTACACTCGACCGAACCGTTCGAATCGTCAGATCAAATATTGAAACATGACATGAAAATAAGAAAGTTGGAAAAATATATGAATGATACAGTTTTCATAAGAAGAGCCTTTTGAAACGTGTCCTCCACATTACAATTTGTATCGTAAATGTCGAAGCATAACGGTTAAGTAATACAGATTAATTTCACACGAATGTGACAAAAACATTCAAAGAATATCAAGATGTCACATCCAGGAACATGTAACCTAGAATACTAAAATGTCTAATGGGAGCAATGGGTTATGTATGCGAAGCTGCTTAGCAATTAGCATGTCGTACACCGGAGGAGGGACATGTGGAATTTGTATTAAACCGTCTTATGAGCGTCCAGCTTATTAAATCCACGTCACAGGACCAAAGGTTATTATAACCTAAAGGCATCCAAAAGATGAATACGTTAAAGACATTAATTATAAGATCGGAAAATGCCTAAACCTTGTTACTTTAACGACATAGCTTACGTGTAGAGTGTGGGGTTATTTGTTACCCATCCACAAGGTAATAAGTAGTTTGTAGACGTAAGTCCTATTGAAGGTTTATTGGGGACTGGATGTGGTTGATCATCAACGTCATGTTGATGGTTACTGATCATCAAATGGCCAGACTGTTTCAGACTCCAAAAAAAACCACTTGTTCGATGAATGAGCTTTGGCACGTTTTGTGTTCTAGTCCATTCTTCTGAAACCTTTTACGTCCAAACTGCGAATTCGATATTTGGTAAGGAGATAAATTTGTATGCCCATAGGTATCATCATCATCATTATCAGCTCTTGTCCGTCCACCGCAACGACGGTCGATCCCTTGCCACTCACATTCAACACGGTTTGGACACTGCACGGAAATCATTTTCCCACCTGGTTAATGGCCGACCAACACTTCGTCTACCTAAACGCGGTTTTCACTCTTGTACCTTATTCGCACATCGGCCATCCGTTCTTCTAAGTGTGTAACCAGCCCACTGATACTTTAAAGAGCTAAGTAATCGCGTGATATCTGTAAAGATTGTTCTCTGAGCTATATTTATAGGAATTTAAAGATATTATGGTCTTGCAAAATTATCATCAGCAATTAGAAAATTTAATTTGATATTAATTTATTATTGTTCTCTACTTGATTACGTGTCGACTTTACCAGAACTCGAAGCAGTTATCTACTGACATTAAGGGAATATTAAAAACGTAAATCAAACGACGCCGTCCGTTATAATGACCTTTCGAGTGTGTCTATAGACTACAACGGAGTGATGTCCACGTGGCCAGATTCATGACCCTTCATCATCACTAGCCCGCTATCGTCCTTTAGCTTTACTTTACGCACGCCTCTTATGCGAAGGATTACAACTTTGGCAGTTTAGATATTTGTTTTCTGATAGCACAAATTTGTAATATATTTTGTAATATAGTCATAGTTAAACCATAGTAATATTTGTGTAATATAATAATCATCAGCGGTTATGATTGAAAGGTCCACGCGCAAGGCGTTTTGTGTGACTATTAACGCATGTAAGAGGTAGTGCCATGCCGAATTGAGTCGGCACGACCGGGATCTCTCGCTCACATGACACAGGTGTAAAGTGGCAGGTTTTCTGTCGCGTTATGAGCGGCTTGTGAGTTTCCAGTGGCCCATTGGGGGACATGGAAAAGAAAAAAAAATGCAACGAATCTGCATAACCCAATGGTCAAACAACCAATGTCGTGCGGATGTCTCTGAGCGTGGGGCATCACCATATTCCTCCTGTTGTGCATTTGTCTCCTTATGATATAGACAAGACAGTCTAACCTAGCGTAAGCCATTTTTATGTATACTTTCACGTATCTTTGAACACTCTGCCAAGTTCATTCTTTTCAGACTGAATATGAAGTAATTATGTACAGTGTGTCTTATTCACTACAATGTTTCGAATCAGTTATTTTATAGTTATGCACTAGCATACCTATAAAAAGACTGATACGGAATATTTAAACTCATACTTCGTGCTGCAGTAAAAAAAAAGAACAAAAAAAAATGTTTTTAATCAAATAGTAAAATCGAGTTCAGGATTCAAGAGTTTATCTTGAAGTTCTGTCAAATATTCAAATGATCTCTCCTGGAATTTCACATAAAAAATAATTGCAAAGTCTTAAGTACTTTATTATATTTATTGAAATATTTAAATGCGTTAAAACACTTTAGCATTATGAAAAAGATGTCAACGCCATAAACGCTGGCTGTATATATACCTCTATTCCAGTGATTTAAAAAAAAGATAAGTTAAAGCGCGGGCGACAGATGTCACTGTGTGTGCGGGGTACAGATTATGTAAAATAGATAAATATGACACGTGATTTGAATTTCTGGCTACAGTTCAATTTATGCACAGCCTTCGTGTTGTTTTTTAATTAAATACTGAATTAATTTTATAAATTTCACACTCGTTTAATTTGGCCCTCATGTAACTCGCTATTAAATTAATCGTTTTAGAGAATTAATTTGTGATGAGTTTTTAAAATAATTGTCTACTCAAAAAATATATATTTTTTGAGACGTTTCATATTTAGTTCGTTTGAACAATATTTTGTTAGTTGGTTTGATGAATAATATCTTTGTAACTCGAATTATTTTTACACGCACTAAACCATTATGGTCCGGGAGCCAGGTGAAAATTTGGTCAATCATTTCCTCCCGCGAGATACTTCGTGAGACGTATCAGAGAACAATATCATAAAGCCTCGTGAACGTAAGCTGGCTCTGGGTTGGGGGGATGAGCAACAATTCAGTCACCTCCTCTCAGCTGAAATATTTGTTAAATTGTAGTTAACCCAATATCTCAAAGAAAAAAAAAAGTAATCAGCTGGTTATGACATGGTACACTTTTTTTTTCACTTTCAGTTGAGTGGTTTATATGTATGATAGCTTAATATATATCACCCATATAAACCACTCCACTGAAAGTGAAAAAAAAAAATTCATGTTCGAGTCACCAGCTGACGTACAAGGTACCATGTCATAACCAGCTGATTATTTTTTTTTCGTTAAGATATTGGGCTAGCTACAATTTAACAAATATTTGAGCTGAGAGGAAACGACTGATTTGTTTTTTTTACATGATTGGGAGGCTCCCACCCCTCATCCCCCCAACCGCGCGCCAGCTGACGTCCACTAGGCTTTATAATACTATTCTCTGATACGTCTCACGAATTATCTCGCGGGAGGAAGTTGGTCATGAAGACCTGTTACTGGCTCCCGGGCTATTACTGTTAAGTAATTAAAATTGCAAGTTAACCTTCATTTAAGGTTTCTAAAAATATTGTAAAAAAATAGTTCATAATGTTGACGGCCGGCTAGTCGAGTGGCGTGCGATTACGCACTGAACATTTAACACTACGGTCGCGTGTTCTAGTCCCGCCTATTGCAGATAATTTGTATGATCAATATATACATCTGGGCATATGGACGTAGATGTATAACATATTATTATATGTAGATGTTTATGGGGACTTACCAAGAGCTAAGGTGTTTTTGTTTTTATTTCATCATGATCATCATCATCATCATCAATCTTTAACGCTAAGACGATCGATCCCCTGCCACGTACATCCAGCGCGCCACTACATGGAGATTGTCTTCCCACCTGGTTAATGGCCGACCAATACTGCGTCTCCTTAACGCGGCCTCCACTCTTGCCTGTAATGGCCCATCTGTCATCCGTTTTTCGTGTTTGACTAGGCCACGGCCACTTCAACTGTTTCTATTTATTAAATTATAATCTTAACATCAGAAATTTAAGTCCAATTGTTTTGAGATGTTTACAAGACGATCAAAAAATTTTAAGGCCAATTTTGTTTTGTTTTTTTTGTATATTTTGTTATGTTTATAAGGCCCTAGGCTTTATAAGACTGCCCAAAGGATATTTATTCATTACATTTTATATTTTATTTCCGAACAGGAATTTTCTGAGATCCCACATTTCCAGTATGTCATCTCAGCTAGCGGTCGAGCATCTAACCAGCTCAATTCCCATTCCAGAACGTTCCTGGCTCACATTCGTAGTCCAACCTTTTTATTGCAATCTCTTCAGTCCCAAAAGGACGTTTAAATTACGAAAACATATTTGTTGTGAATAATATTGTAATTGAGTTCGTATGTATTCTCGCAGCTGAAACTGTATTTTAAAAATATCGCAATTTCATAAATAAATTAACAAATACATAATTTAAAATAATTTTCATTTAGCATTTTGATTGATATTTGCTGTATAGCTCTGGCTGGCGTATTTTACTGATATTATTTGACAATTAATTGACAAGTTAAACCTTGGGTGCCTGTTATTATAAATAAAAATGAGAACTTCCTATACGAGTTTCAATTGCTATAATTCTCGTATGTAGAATTTAAATATTAAACCTAATTCTAGCCCGGAAATAAATAAGCTACTTTTTGGAATTCCACGCGGGCGAAGCTGTGAGCACCGTCTAGTATTTAACGAAGGAGTATTTGGGTTTGATTTAGACTGACCATGATGATTAAAACAACAAGGCTCATGGCGTTTGAGATCTGCACAATGTACGTAGCATTCGTTTATATTAAAAGAGTTGACTTCACTTTAGAGATCTTTTTTTTTCTTTTCTTTTTTTTTTCTTTTACGCCGGAAAATGCACTGACGCATCCCACTGGGGAGTGTGTCTCCTCAGGCGGGTATGTGGGACTCGCTGCGCCCGAAAGATGGTAAGTGAACGCAGCTCTACCCACTAAAACCCGGCGAGTGCCGCCACTGCCGCCTTTGGTAAGGTGCCCCGGATCTACAAGCAACAGGGCACCTCGACGGCTAGTTAGTCCCTCAGGGGACCGACACCACCTCCACAGAGCGGTTGTTCCGCTCTACAGAATAACCACTCCCAACGTCGGGACAGTACTAGGAGGTGAGGTTCCCATCCTTACCCCTTGCCCCCTGCTCTTTTGTCCCCTCTTCTTATAAGAGGGATACAAAGAGCCCATTGGGCTCAATTCGCTTCGGTGTTGGGGTCACCCTAGACTACTGAGCCCCACCGCCACGACAAGGCTTGAACCATGGTGGGGCACTTTAGAGATCTTATGTCAACCTTGACGTAAGACTCCCAAGGTATGTCAACTCCACTCCACCACTCACTTCTCCACTTTAACAGCATGGGCATGACGTCCATATATAATAGAGTCGTTTGACGTGTGTTGGTGATACATGCAAGTGTACGCATATGCAGTGTACGAAATAAGGGCTGTACTGTACTGCTGTAAGTGTACTGTATACATGCACACATTTTGCTGTAAACACTACTTGGTTGAATCTTACAAATATACAATTTAATATCTCACACAATATGATATGAGCGACGATGGTCCAGTGGTGGTAAGACTCTTCTTAAGAAGGCGTCTTATGCGAGAGGTTCCGGGTTCGATCCTCACCCACCCCGTGTGTGCTTTGAAATTGGGTTTTTCAAAATTTCTAAGCGCACTTTAACCATAAGACTATCGTTCTTTTATCGGTGAAGGAAAACATCACGAGGGAACCTGCATGCCTGGTGAGATTGAAAGTCTTTGAAGGTATGTGAAGTTCACCAAGGTATCACCTTAGGTTCACCAGCGCATCGATCCCTCCTCGCCTGATTTCGAGGAGGAGACCCGTGCCCAGCAGTGGCACATATAAAAGTTGATACTTTTTTAAATATGATGTGATTACCACATGATGCCATCTCATTTGCGAGGTAAAAAAAAAAACGTATTATAAAACATCGAAGTCAGAATAATATACAAGGGAAACGGAATTCGGTTAGTCATATATTATCAGTGAAGCGTATTTAATAAGTAAGAAACAAAGATATAATAAAACACGCATCACTTTCGATATTATTGAATCGCAAGGAAAAAGGAAATAAAACGGCAAATATGCAAGCGGCTTATGAGGCCTGGCTTACGGGTGTCTGCCGGGGAATATTGTATTGAAAATACGAATGCTTCTTAGGAAGCACTTTGTAGTAACTAGTTTTCTTTCGTGCTATGGAGTTTGACGTATGCGGTATGTTTTACCTTTTCCGTCACGTTCAAGTGAACTATTGGAGGTAATATGAAAATATTGAAAATATCAAATTTTGACAAGAGTGCTTGCAAGCTTCTGGACCAGGGATATAGTAAGTATACCGAACATGATGAGATACTTCTGAAGATGACAGGATGAAACTAACACGTCCAATGCAAGTTATTATTTTTGAATATAGAATACCAAGCATTACTTCCGTTAGAACAAATTGATAGATAGATAGATAGATAAACTTTTTATTCACAGTTCCACATTACACATACAAATTAAAAAGGAAAACAAAAACTAAATCTAACAAACAAAAAAATTAACATAAATCTTTACAACGTTAATAAAATCACATTAAAATACAGAGTATGTGTGCTGCAGAATCGCAAAAAGGTAAGTAACTCAGTACTAAAAGATCAATCCGAAGAAAGATCGTTGCATGTTTTGTGGTGTATGTTGTGTATATTATAAATATTTAAAAAGTTAATGTGTAATACAAGGTGTCAACGTATTATGAGAGTAGGTAAAGGTAGGTTTTCAAAAACAAACGCACTATTTAAGTAAACAAAATATGTAGAGGGTCAAATAAATTCTATGGTACACGACACGTTAATTTGAAAGTTGCACTTGTTCTTCATAGAGATGTTTTTTGTATTTAATTTTAAATGTATATTTACTTTTGATATTTCTGATTGGCGGTGGTATATTGTTCCATGTTGATATATTATTATACTTTTTTTTTCGAAATGGCCTATGCTGTTGGTCTAAGGACCTTAACGCTTAATCGGTATAGTAGCTGAGCGGATGGCTCAACTAAAAAGGTATTATTATACTGACGAGTGACGGCCAATGCGAGTTATTATTATTGAATATAAAATACTGAGTGTTACTTCTGTCAGGACAAACATGAGTTTCCTGTATAGTCGTGCCTCAAGAAGTTCTACTTGAAGAATATTTTTTTATGTCTATTAGACTAATCTTATAATAACAATAAGGAGTCCGTTAACTTTAATATTCACGTAAAAATTAGTTTCGGCATTTAGTGTCTTTGTTAAAAAGAATAATTTTCACAGCTCCTCGTAATAAGCATGTGGGGAAAATGTCGCTTTGACCTCTAGTTGGTTTTCACAAAAGAGAACATAGCACGAGGCCTGTTAAGCCCAGTGACATTATGTCAAAACACCAAATTTCATTTTGAAGCATGTTTTACAATAAATAATATGAATGTTATATTTGATGTTATTTGGATACTATGTTATGAACATGATATTTTGTCGGCTTTCTGTCCCCGTGACACGCGCCAAACATCCAATATCGTATATCGTTTGATTGAAACGTTACCTGTCGTCTGACACGGCACTTGAACAGAATCCACAGCCACGATGACAACAAAAACCAACAGAATAACCAAAATAAAGGAATATTTTGGGTTTTGAATATAAAAACAGAAAAGAAAAAAAAACTTTATAGAAGTTTGTTTATTGTATGGACGTTGTCATCACCAATACACGTGTTTAGTGTATCATACATACAGTTGCATTGTGATTTGTGACAGTTTTTTTTTCATAAACACAATCGTAAAAAAAATATATATTCAATCGATAAATAAACGTAACATGCTCACGAGTACATAATAATATGACTGTTGCCGAAATATTTGAAACAAAAATCAAGACGGGAACAATCCCGACAGTGTCCATAGCGCAGCCAAATTTCACTTTTGAGCTGAAGAGATGCAAAGCCTAAGCCTAGTCAAGAACATGTATCGCAAAATAAGTCTAAGCATTATCCTAGAGTTCTAGTTAGAGTTCTAAACTTGACAAGTACTAACTTTATCTAAACAGCATATTATTAGGGCCTGGTTCACACATCTATACTTCGGTTTG
This sequence comes from Lycaena phlaeas, assembly GCA_905333005.2. Classification (NCBI taxonomy): domain Eukaryota; kingdom Metazoa; phylum Arthropoda; class Insecta; order Lepidoptera; family Lycaenidae; genus Lycaena; species Lycaena phlaeas. The sequence goes on along the minus strand of HG995172.1, from coordinate 17,601,008 downwards.
CACACACACTAGTGTTCATATTCTAAAACATGACTTGAGCGCTGATCGGCGCTTGATACTAGTCTTGGCGGTACCCAGGACTAGTATCAAGCGCCGATCAGCGCTCAAGTCATGTTTTGGAATACGAGCCTAGGATTCAAACCTGGAACCACTGCGTGAAGTCCGACTATGACACCGGCCTTACGGAGTCATTTGATCCCTTATTATAATGCGCTGATCGCCCTGCAGCTGATCAGCGTTACAATAAACGTGACCATATCCATTAATAGGCTGCGTCTGGTCACAGAGACCATAAAAGAACATATAAAATAAGTGCACAATAAAATAGTTCAGAGTTCAAAGTTTTTCTAATTGAACCATAAAATGCAAATATTGTGTCTGCGTAACGTCGACGTCAGCTGCTGGACCAGACCGATAAGATTATCCTAATAGCGTGTAATAACCAAGGGAATAAAATAAAATGACAAAGTGAATCAAATTATGGAGTGACTCTCGTGATCCCGGCCGTAAAACAAACTCCCAACTACACGGACGCCGACCGATCTGAATAAATCATGGCTCAGCGTCTCCACATCCATCATCATCATCAATGCTGAACAAGTGGAAGACTCGCGCTTGCATGCTCCCGGCCGCATGGGTGTCGCCGTCTTACCGTTCTCCCGTCACACAGGCACATGAGTAAGATACGTTCTTCGGATATACACCGTCAAACAGCTTTTCTGTTTCGGTGTGACCACAGTCATCAGTAGTGGTAGTGCGACTTGATAAAGTCACACTACCATTACTGATACAGGTTTAAAGAAAAAAGTAATGCGGTTTTCTATGTCATAAGGCGGCAACCGTGTGCGATACCCTCCTTTTCCCTGCCGTGCGAAGGCGACAGCATAGCTGTCACTTAACACGGCTATCATGTCTTGTGTTGTGAGACTCCGGTCGTGCCGGCTCAATTCAGTTGCAAAGTAGCACGGCGCTACCCCTTTGATACGGAGTACGACATACTCACCAAACATGTATGAAGTCTTGATCGAAACTTAACTTACGAATGAAATTAACGAATTGAAGTTACTTTGACGATGACGACAAACGGAATGCGGACCATTTTTAGTAGTGTGTAGGTCAGGATCGACCCCTGACACCGACCGATTTGAACGCTAGAGACTCATGGGACTAGGGGGTATTCTGACCGAAGCACGAAATCTGAACTGTTCATACACAAGCCTGACTATGTACTAAGATTCCTTAATGGGCCTACGCACTAGACGAAAAAAAGACTCCTAAAGTAAAATGAATAAATTCACCTTTGAAAATCGCAATGTTTATAGATTTTGTATTGTGTGATAAATATAAAGTTTTACGGTTAGCACTAAAATGTTGGTTTTTAGCCTACTTAATGTACTGGCTAACTTTGGCGTCTAGATTTAACAGATAGGAAATGAATCGTACTTTTTTATCCCTTTTTATGAGTAGTGTCTTGGTTCCTGAATTTTGATTTAAATATTAATATTTTTTTTAGTTGGACGGATAAACTTACAGAGGTGCAAGTGGCGAGCGTCGCACATAGATAACGAGTCTACATGGGATTGACTCATTCATTTACTACAATGTCTTAAGATAAGTTAGATAGAGAGTATCATACAGTTTTGGTGGTAATACATATCGAACTTTTAATTTCAACTAGTTTAGAGATTAGTATTTATAAAGATAGAAATCATCATTATCATCAGCCTTTATCCGTCCACTGCTGAACACAAGCCTCCCTCAATGAACGCCAAGACGACCGATCCCTTGCTACCGCATCCAACATGGACATGCCACTGCACGGAGATCGTCTTCCCATCTGGTTAATATAGAAATGCGTAAAAGTAATTTTATATTTCTTTAAGTGAATAGAAATTTTTGCCTTAAATTATTTATCACTAGATTACGTAACCAGTCCGTATTGTATGCGAATGGCAAGGGATCGTTCGTCTTGGTATTCATTGAGAGAGGCCTATACAGCAGTCGACGGATGAAAGATGATGATGATGCTATATGTATTTTCCTTATTAATTATTATACAAGGGTAACAGATATCATTAATTGTTTCATTCCTTTTTGATGAATAGGGGGAAGGAATGCCGTGGTTATTTAGAGCAGCAGCAGCTCGGATACGACACCTTGTAGTAGGAAGGCTTCATATCATAGCTTCTAGCTATTGTAGGTGATGCGGGTGGGGGAGGATCCTTCGTCCATCAAAAGACGATCGCTCGGCAATAGACGGACAAGCTTGGACTGTTAACGAGTTCACTGCCCAAATCATGTCAAGAGACTTGCTAGGCTGTGTGAATCCTTATGACTCAAGGTGGTGTGTGAATGTATTTATGTATGGATGTAGTATGTATGTATATGTTTATGTAGGTACTTCTAATTATTCTTGATGTTGTGAAACCTTTCGATCCCTTCGGGTATGACCGACTCGCAATTTGCAAGTTTTAATATTTATCAAATTAACGCCTTATAAAAACTAGACTTTCAATTTGTAACACGAGTAATAGTTAACCGAGCTTAACGCAGTTGAGTATTTAACCTGCGGTTATAAACCAGGCTGATAAACAAATTAGAGGTGCATTAAACCTTTTTACTCGGCCCCCCCTGGGACATAGTTAACTAGTTTACGGCCGGCCTGAGGTAGCTCGCTTTAGATAAAATATTCATATTTATTTTCACACTTCGACTTTCGAAATATTACAGAATATTTATACACTCAAAAAACACCCGATAAACGTAGTAGGACGCTTAGTTTAATTGGAGAATTTAGTGAAAAATGTTAGGCTACACATCCATCATCATCATCAATGCTGAACAAGTGGAAGACTCGCGCTTGCATGCTCCCGGCCGCATGGGTGTCGCCGTCTTACCGTTCTCCCGTCACACAGGCACATGAGTAAGATACGTTCTTCGGATATACACCGTCAAACAGCTTTTCTGTTTCGGTGTGACCACAGTCATCAGTAGTGGTAGTGCGACTTGATAAAGTCACACTACCATTACTGATACAGGTTTAAAGAAAAAAGTAATGCGGTTTTCTATGTCATAAGGCGGCAACCGTGTGCGATACCCTCCTTTTCCCTGCCGTGCGAAGGCGACAGCATAGCTGTCACTTAACACGGCTATCATGTCTTGTGTTGTGAGACTCCGGTCGTGCCGGCTCAATTCAGTTGCAAAGTAGCACGGCGCTACCCCTTTGATACGGAGTACGACATACTCACCAAACATGTATGAAGTCTTGATCGAAACTTAACTTACGAATGAAATTAACGAATTGAAGTTACTTTGACGATGACGACAAACGGAATGCGGACCATTTTTAGTAGTGTGTAGGTCAGGATCGACCCCTGACACCGACCGATTTGAACGCTAGAGACTCATGGGACTAGGGGGTATTCTGACCGAAGCACGAAATCTGAACTGTTCATACACAAGCCTGACTATGTACTAAGATTCCTTAATGGGCCTACGCACTAGACGAAAAAAAGACTCCTAAAGTAAAATGAATAAATTCACCTTTGAAAATCGCAATGTTTATAGATTTTGTATTGTGTGATAAATATAAAGTTTTACGGTTAGCACTAAAATGTTGGTTTTTAGCCTACTTAATGTACTGGCTAACTTTGGCGTCTAGATTTAACAGATAGGAAATGAATCGTACTTTTTTATCCCTTTTTATGAGTAGTGTCTTGGTTCCTGAATTTTGATTTAAATATTAATATTTTTTTTAGTTGGACGGATAAACTTACAGAGGTGCAAGTGGCGAGCGTCGCACATAGATAACGAGTCTACATGGGATTGACTCATTCATTTACTACAATGTCTTAAGATAAGTTAGATAGAGAGTATCATACAGTTTTGGTGGTAATACATATCGAACTTTTAATTTCAACTAGTTTAGAGATTAGTATTTATAAAGATAGAAATCATCATTATCATCAGCCTTTATCCGTCCACTGCTGAACACAAGCCTCCCTCAATGAACGCCAAGACGACCGATCCCTTGCTACCGCATCCAACATGGACATGCCACTGCACGGAGATCGTCTTCCCATCTGGTTAATATAGAAATGCGTAAAAGTAATTTTATATTTCTTTAAGTGAATAGAAATTTTTGCCTTAAATTATTTATCACTAGATTACGTAACCAGTCCGTATTGTATGCGAATGGCAAGGGATCGTTCGTCTTGGTATTCATTGAGAGAGGCCTATACAGCAGTCGACGGATGAAAGATGATGATGATGCTATATGTATTTTCCTTATTAATTATTATACAAGGGTAACAGATATCATTAATTGTTTCATTCCTTTTTGATGAATAGGGGGAAGGAATGCCGTGGTTATTTAGAGCAGCAGCAGCTCGGATACGACACCTTGTAGTAGGAAGGCTTCATATCATAGCTTCTAGCTATTGTAGGTGATGCGGGTGGGGGAGGATCCTTCGTCCATCAAAAGACGATCGCTCGGCAATAGACGGACAAGCTTGGACTGTTAACGAGTTCACTGCCCAAATCATGTCAAGAGACTTGCTAGGCTGTGTGAATCCTTATGACTCAAGGTGGTGTGTGAATGTATTTATGTATGGATGTAGTATGTATGTATATGTTTATGTAGGTACTTCTAATTATTCTTGATGTTGTGAAACCTTTCGATCCCTTCGGGTATGACCGACTCGCAATTTGCAAGTTTTAATATTTATCAAATTAACGCCTTATAAAAACTAGACTTTCAATTTGTAACACGAGTAATAGTTAACCGAGCTTAACGCAGTTGAGTATTTAACCTGCGGTTATAAACCAGGCTGATAAACAAATTAGAGGTGCATTAAACCTTTTTACTCGGCCCCCCCTGGGACATAGTTAACTAGTTTACGGCCGGCCTGAGGTAGCTCGCTTTAGATAAAATATTCATATTTATTTTCACACTTCGACTTTCGAAATATTACAGAATATTTATACACTCAAAAAACACCCGATAAACGTAGTAGGACGCTTAGTTTAATTGGAGAATTTAGTGAAAAATGTTAGGCTACAACTGAGTATAAATAGCTAAAAATGAGTTTCAGTGTTTTAGGTCTTATGTGGCTTTACGTCGCATTGGACTAATGTATAGAATTTACCCTAATGTATAAAATCCTTACTAATATTATAAAGGCGAAAGTAACTCTGTCTGTCTGTTACGCTTTCACGCCTAAACCACTAAACCGATTTTGATGAAATTTTGAACAAAGATAGATTAGACCTTGGGAAAGGACATAGGCTACTTATTGTCGCGAAAAAAGGCTTAGGAGGGTTTAAATATGGGATGAAAGTTTGTATAGAAGTTCGTCATTATATATAGAAGATGACGCCATGAAACTGCATTTAGGCACTTGATAAGAATTAAATAACCATTAATAATTGATCCACCGTTTTTAAGATTTTTACCTATATGGGCGTGACATAGGAGATGGAAGTTCGCACGGTAGTTAAAAAAAATCTGTCTGTTTTTACTATACGTATGTACGGAACTGCGCTACTCCGAATTTAACGCGAGCGAAGCTACGGGTAACAGCTAGATAAGAGACGAGATTAAATCGGCGACGTACAAACCACAATCTTCATTAGTTATGAATAAGCAGCTGTGTTCAAGAGAATTGCACTTATTGATACTAAGACTTATCACCTCTCTCAGGATAGACAAAGCTTCCTTCGTCTGCGGCGTTCTCCATACTAGCAAGAAGCCCGCTAGCCCGTTTGAGGGTACAGGCCAGTCGCGGGGGTGTCCTGTGTCCAAGACACTCCTGAGCAAGCGGTTGAAGGCAACTCGCAGTTGTTTTAGTGCGGTATACCAGGCCCAGGTAATGTTGGACAGCGCCGGGAGTAGATGGGTGGGCACCAAGAGTTCCACATATTCCCGGGACGATCCATCCCCAGATGAATGCGCAAAGCGAGTTCAAAGCTGCGACAAAAAAAAAAATGATAGACAATAGAGCTGGATAAGCTCGTTTGTGTCCAGGGAGGACAATAGCCTGGCCATCATTACATCCAAAAAAAGCTATTATTGAATCGCGTTACGATGAACAAGAGGAGAAAGCGTCGTTGTTGCTTATATATAATATCCGAGAGGCTCAATAATATTGTCGCTAAAATGTTTGTTCTTTTGTTTAATTAACAACAGAGGTAAATTGAGATTCCATTTAATTGGCGAACTGTTTATTTATTTTAGTATTGCGTTGCTTTTTTACACTTTTCGTTTGTAGGGTACAGTTGCGAACAAATTTATTTTAAGAGTGTAGGGTACAGTCGCGTTTAACAGTGACAACATAACCCTTTAATGATCTGAACGAGTCGGCATGGACAATGTTTGGTTCTTTGGAGGTCAAAATTTAAACTAAATTGAGAAAAGTGTTGTTAGTTTACATAATACATATTATATAGTAAAATCTCTTTTCGATCTCCACATGAGACGAGAGATATTATAAATCTGACCGTTGAAACTACATGTCCGTCTGTGACACGTTTTGTGTTTAGCCATATTATTTTATCAAGCTCGGTTCAGCCAAAGATGATTATTTTTACTACTTTTTTTATTTTTATTATTAATCTGCGATCAGTTAATAGACTATAATCAGATTTGTGGAAGTTGGTCTGACTTTTAGTGAGTAAGGGTCACTGCCTTAACTCTCTTTATTTTAATAGCATATTTGCTAGTTTCTTTATTTTTACTACTTATTTTATTAAGAATTACACGAATTTTGTATGATATGATTTTGCATATGTATAGTAAAAGTATGTATCTCTTTTTTCTGCATATAACGCACAGTATCGTATATATTCAGTAAGCGTAAGGAGGTAAGTTTGTGCATACATTTTATTATGCAATCGAGGTTTTCGGAATATTGCCAGATATTCAACATATGACATGACATGGATCGCAAATAATTCCAACTGATCGTACATCATGATCACAATTAATAGAATGATAGGAACCCAGCAGAGTTTCTTGTGGGTATCTTCTCTGCCATGGGCGCGTTGCGAACCCTCATTATAATCTTAGGTGTTAAGACGATCATAAGTGATCATTATAAAGAGCCAATATGTGAAATTAAACAATAAACATAACGGTTTTGTTACATACATAATGTATACCACTGAATACATAGGTACACATACTTCGCCCAGAGCCCTATATGAAATCCACGCATATATCGGTAACAGGTTGATCGATACCCTAATATAATAAAATCATACACGATATATTTGCCCCGCATATTTCTAGCGGGACTGAAGGTTATGGCGTTCATTCACAAGATAAAAGAATTTAGCATTTTCAGCCATCGATATCGCGCGGTTCGATCGTGGTGCGCCTATGCTAAGCTGTCTTTAAAAGGTCAGTGTTGCAATGGAGACAGTCATACATTTCCATGTAAAGTGAAGCTTGACAAACGTGCGTAGTTTCTCAGTGCGCCGCAGTGATTTACCGACTCGGTCTCGAAGAGCGATAACTGAACTCTAGTTCTGTGCATATAGCCCGGAGGTTCTCAATTTTCTTGTCGCCATGTTGGCATTGGTTGCACTAATTAAGGAAATCATTGAGGCAACTTGAGGACCTGTTGAGTACAGAAGGGTGATATAAGCGAACTACTCTCTACGCTTATGTGATTGGATTTGGAGGATAAAATAATCTCATAAACCTCTAGCCATGCACGAACCACAGCTAATTTTAACAGTTAATAAACACGCGAAAATGTAACAAATTTATAGCTACAATCAAAAATTTCAACCAACCCACGGGCGTAATAAGCGCGGATTGTAATAAATATACCTCGGCCATTGATATGTTTACAACTGTTCTGAGGACAGCAATAGTCGGGCTAATTCGCTACCAAGTTGCACAGCTCTTTCCCAATTATGCTGCTGTCTCTCGAACCTTGTTAGCGCTGTATTTACATGTTTGACTTCGCCTTCGGACTGCATTAATGCTGCGATAACAAATATCGTGTATTTCTCTTTCACCTTCATCAGTTTTTATCCATCCACTGCAATATAGACCTCCCCCAATGAACACCAAGACGAGGGCCTCTTCTTATAAGAGGGGTACAAAGAGCCCCCTCGGCTCAATTCGCTTCGCCCACATGTTGGGGTCACCCTGGGCTACTGAGCTTCACCGCCACGACAAGGCCTGAACCATGGAGGGGAAGTTCAATAATCCTAAGCGGACTCACCTCTCGTCGTCTGATTTTTAGAAAATAGAACTCATCTGAAAGAAAAATACGTTCCGAAAATCGAACAACCGATTCATGGTCATATCTCTGGTGATGGGAGATATCTAGATGTTAATGATGATATTAGCTAAGGGTATTTAGGGAACATAATCAGGAATCATTAAAATAGGCCCTAAAGTTTTGTCCTTAAAGTTAATGTAGGTCTAAACCGGTTTTGTATTCAAATTTGTATATGCAAGTAATACAAGGCTTAACTTAAGTACGATTGCAAACGAGAGGAATAGGACCACGTATGGTTTTATGGTTTAAACTTACGTTAACGGCGGTTAACGTAGGAATACTTAACATTAATGAGTAGTTAGGTTAGTAAATTATAGTGAAACAATAATTATATGTGCGAAATGTGACACGATTTTGATATACGTTAACCCTTTTTAAAATCTTAAGCTCGAACAATATTAAAAATTATTACTATACTGTTATAATATATTGTACTAGCTAGCTTCGCCTGCGTTAACTAAGCTTTCGAACGGGATATCATGGGTATAATACTAAGCATGTATTATGCATAAAAACCTTCCACTTTAATTGTTCTATTTATTAAAAGAAACAGCATCAAAATCCGTTGCGTACTTTTAAAGATTTAAGCATACATACAAAAGACGCGACTTGGTTTTATACTATGTAAAGATACAAAACAATAGTTCAAGGAGCATGCATGTTTGATTATATGAATGTTTAAAAATAGCCATTTTTTTCTAATGGGAGAAACCTCCTAGAGGTTCATAACAAAAATAAAACATGAGTTCAAGTACAAGGTTCATACGGATAAGTCTTGATGTTTAGATAGGACTCGGCGGGGGAACAGCGAGATATTGTGATTAGTTCAGCAAACAGAGCCAGGTGGCGCCAGGAGCGGTTTATCTAACACTGTGATTGACAATCCGATTGACAATCGCGGAAGAATTTAAAAAAAGAAGTTGTGGAATCACGAATGTCTTTGGTGCACGTGTAATATTAATATTATTATCTACGGACGCTTTTACACCACGTCAATCTGTAAATATAATACACATCCATAGCCCAGTAACCCAGAAACTTTTTGTTCCTTGCGGGATTCGTACCCACTACCTACCGGCATGTGCGCTGACGCGCTAACCACTGAGCCACAGAGGTCGTCAGTTGTACACTATTGTATAAGTTAAAATGAATGGAATCGATAAGCGATTAGCAAAGTAAGAAGTAAAGTGGCCAGTGAAACTCTTCAACATTTTATCCATTTGATTTCATATTGTTTATTGTCGGACGTGCAATCTGTTATTATTAAGTTGCTAAAATACTGTTATACCAAATAAAAGGTTTTAAAATCATAATCCATTGACGATTGAGTATTTTTCATAAAATGATAATATTATGTTTTCATAGTTTTTGATTTTTTCTCCCTTTTCGATTGAGTATTTTTCATAAAATGATAATATTATGTTTTCATAGTTTTTGATTTTTTCTCCCTTTTTTTGTGACGTGTATGTTTCGTGGCTTCATCGGATGGCCTCAAAATACCAGTGCTGGAATCACCGCCAGAAAACACTGGATTGAGACCGACTCGTGTAACTAAAATGTTTGATTGTTATATTAATTATGTATTTCTTATGTCGTTCATAAATTAGTCTTTCTTTAAAAAAATCTAATTACCTACGAAGCCCAAACCAAAGTCACGAATCGATTTATGTCTCATTCATAAAAACCACGCAAGTAGCTTAATAGCTTTAGAATATACTGGAAACACATTACTAAAAATAACCTGTCTTTTAATTATTGTTGTAATAAATTATTAGGTGCTACGATGTAACACACGTCATTTTAAACATATACGTACATTGGTCAATCATCACCCCTCCTTTCCGTAGTCGGGTGAAAATACGTAAACGTGATTTTAGACGTATTCCCGTAGAAACTGACATTGGTAGTGTGCGGTCGGCGTGCTATTTCCGACTGTGACGTCACACTGACGCAGAGCTTTTTATACGCTTTGACCCTGTTTCGGTTTAGAGATGCAAATGCATCCGTATCGATGCAAAAATCGATTTAATTTTATACAAAAATCGATTCAAATCAAAACGTTACGTTTTGATAATAATTATTTTTAATGTGTTTTAATCTTTACTTTATGACACAACCACGATTTCTTATTTTGTAAAATTCGAACTTTTTTAAATTTATTAAGAGCTGGATACAATTTTTTTACCCTATATTCTGATATTTCTTAGTCGTTGTTACTAAAAATATCTCCACCAAAAAAGGGAAAAAGTTGACCGATTAAAGTAAAAAAATTAAATGATAGACTTTTTGTTTCACATTTCATAAATTGTAAATTCTAATATTTTCTCACTTAATAGAACTAATATCGAAATAATAAACATTTCAATTAAAACAAATAACACGAAATATCGACTACATTTAATGACTTTATTTTATTATTTAGCTGTCATCACTTCTTAGTCCCTATTAATTGAGATTTATTTAACCTATTAAAAAAGTAAACAATTAATACGCCGCTGGTAAATTGTAAAAATAAAGCATGTCACGTCGTTTCTGTCACTTGCCTGATTTGCGTTTGATTTTGTTTCAATCCAGGGGATTTTAAGTAGGCGTTTAGGGTGGGAGTGGATGAATATTTCTGGCAACACTTAGCTGTCACGTCGCGTCAGATAGCTGTCAAAATTCTAAGGAAAGAAATAAAAGTATACTATGAGTTTCTTAAAGCTGAGAATGATATTGCTTGTACTGAGATATTATACACAGATGTTGGTTCTTATTGTTCTCTTCATTGTAATATAAAAAACAATAACAAAATCGTTGGTTCAGTCCCTATTATGCAGGATAATTTCTATATTGTTAAGTAGATAAAAAGTCATCATCTATAGCGCCTTACATTAATTACGATTCTGAGATGTACTTTTCAAATTAAAATTCCTTAATTTGGCTAATTTTAACATTTAAAATGGGATGTTCAACATGATTTTTACTTTTATTTTCAGGAGCTTGATATTTGGCGGTCTACAAATGCCCTTGTTTTTGAGATCCGAAAAACAGAAGTATAAAGTTACCCGCTTTAAATAATTTTAAATCGTTAGAAATATCGATAATTCGACGCATCAATGTCTCGGTCTTAGCCTGAGCTTGTTTGCCGGTACCTAACTCGATTGTTCAGTTTGTCCGCACGTCACCAGGCCTGACTATTATTTATGTTTGAGGGTTATTAAATCTCGACCCATCAGCCTTGAGATAACAGCCTGTTGACTTTTTAAAAGGCCACTAAGTTTTGTGAAGTAAAAAGGTGTTACTCTCTTGGGGTTGAACAAGTGACGTAATAAGCCCGGGGCGAGTACTTGCAACTGCACCCCGATGCTGTAATCTGCAGCCGTGTAGTCTATAAGTTTCATCACGCTTTGTTTAGCCATTTCTGTGTCTCTTGAGGAGTTGCACCTTGTGCCTGTGTACCGCTAGCTTGTCTACGGCACTGGTTCTAATATAAGTAATATAAGTTGAAGAGGTTTTGTTCGCTTGGTAATTATTACCGCTGATTAGTTCGTGTCTTTAGTATCGCATAGGTTTTCCGTTATATTCAAAGTCCTTCTCTAGCTTTATAATTTAGTAATTTCTATTGGCCGATGAGCAAATAAGGTTCAAGAGTGGAGGCCCCGTTTAGGTAGACGAAGTGTTGGTCGGCCATTTACCAGGTGAGAAGACGATCTTCGTGCAGTGGAAGGTCCGCGTTGGATGCGAGTGGCCGGGGATCGGTCGTCTTGGCGTTCATTGAGGGAGGCCAGTGGACGGATAAAGGCTGATGGTGATGATGATGATGATGAATTGCTATACCATGTATAGTATCAATCGGCAAGGTAATCATAGAAATATCTCCAGTGCAAATTGAATGATGGTCATAATAACATCACGGCGTGAATATCAATATGATGAAAAACCTTTTTATTCCTCCACCATAAATTCGAGTATTGTAATGTATTGGTTGGTACTTTATTAAATTTATTGGCGTACGATGACGTAATGGTCGAATGGTTGATATAAACTTAAATGATTTCAGTTTGATTTTAGCTTGTAGACTTTTGGTTGCTTTTTGTTTTTACATTCCGTGTCCGTAACATCGAACACGTCGTTGCATTCCCTAAGGTACCATACTTGACTCATATGTGCACACCTATTTTATTCCACTATCCGGCATCTGCCGGTGCTCTGTAACAGAAGGCTGTGAGTCACGGGGTTTTACTTAGGATACTTAGGTAATGCTAAGGATAGGAAGAAAACCTAACCTAGTTTTTCCTGTGTCCGACCTAGTTTGGTAAGGTGCCCTTAAAATACATTGGACTCTCTATTTCGTAATTTTATTTAAGTAAAGGGTCTTAAGTGTATTACAGTGCTGGGAACCTACTTTCAGTACTACCTGCTAGTTGGTCCGGTGGTTTCTGTTACTCCGATTAACCATTTGTCAGGGGCCTGCTAGTCTGTCTCTGCAACTAAAAAGATAAATCTAAGCGGGAGCTAGTAGTCTTGGGTTGTAGTAAAACTAAGTTTCTTAGTATTTTCTCGAAGTCTATTGAGACAGCTTCAGTATTTATCTCGCCAGACGCGCTTCGTGGGAGTAGGACTGAATAAATTTTTGAGGTATTTTTTCTTTGATATACAAAATACTGGAAACTAAGATATTTATACATTTATCTTGAAAAGTCCTAGTCATGCAATAAACATGGACTCGACCCCTTGAGCGAGACCGAGGGTTTTTTTAGATTTAAATCATTAGAGGAGAAACAGAAAACATCGTGAACCTGCATCCTTGATGAAATAAAAGGTCTTTAAAGGTGTGTGAACAGTGATGCCAACTGTTTATTTTTTTTTCCCTAAGCCTTTTTTAAAATCCCCTAAATCTCAACCAATATATCCTAATTTTTTTTTAAATAAATAAAAGTCTAATTAAAAGTTCATATTTCTAAATATTTTTTAACCAAAAAAATGCCCTTTTCTAAATTCTTCCCCCTAAATTTAGGGGAAAAACCCCAAGTTGGCATCACTGTGTGTGAAGTTCACCAACCTACATTTGGCCAGCGCATCGGTGAACCACAAACTACTAAGGGATACTACCGTATCGGTGAACTAAGAAATAGATACAGCAGGGACATACGTGAGTTGATACTTCACTTATTTTTACATCATATTTTGATTTACTTATCACAAATATATTTTTTATGAAACGTTTTTTTATGATTCAAAATGATAAACGCATACGACTCACGCAATGGAATGCCTGCAAAAAGGGTTTGAGGATATAATAAACAAACGCTCTGCGGAAATACAGCATACTCCATTTAACCACAGTTTGAAGTGAGACGAACGATTGAGCATAGTCGAGCATACCTATATTAGGGCCGGCCTTCCTCTGACCCCGTCTCTTAGTTTTCATATTATGATGAAGGCTAATGTTTCTCATAGAAATAAGGAAATACCCCTTTTGGAGTATTTATAATTCATTCATCGTCCACGTGAAAGTGAGGGCAGGCTGATAAATATAGACGAGGATAAGGTAGTTTCCATTTCGATCACGCTGTCCCTAAATAGACGATCTCGCGAGATCGGGGAAAGTGAAGCTATATATACTTTGTTAGGATTTAGGATAGCTTGAACAACACGTTGATCCTATGTTCAGCAGTAGATGGATAAAGGCTGATGATGATGATGAACAAAATGTAAAATAATATGCTGTCTTCTTCGAGTTGACACTCATGTTATTAACGGCCAATCTACACTTCTACATCTACATCTACACTAATATTATAAAGAGGAAAACTGTCTTTGTTTGTTTGGTTGTAATGAATAGGCTCATAAAGTACTGGACCAATTTCAAAAATTATTTTACCATTCGATACCTACATTATCCACGAGTAACATAGGTTAAACTTTATTCTGAAAAAAAAAAAATAGGGTTCCGTAAGATATTTTGGATTTTTCGGACACAAGGTGTAAAAAATCAACCAGAAAAGTTACTTATTTTGCCTAGTAAGATCCCGTTGTAAATCTTAGTTACCGCAGGCGAAGCTGCGGGCAACATCTAGTATATGATATAGAAAAAGACACAGGAGGGGGGAGGGGGATAGTGAGAGAGAGAGAGAGAGACAAGGTTCAAATCTTGCCAAGTGAAAAAAATAATATGACAAAGGTACATACGCCTGTACTAGAAGCGATAGTTTTTCTGTATTCTAATAATTATAATAATTCTTCTGTATTCTGGGCGTAAAAAATCTCTATATAATAAACTAGCTGTTGCCCGCAGCTTCGCCTGCGTTAACTAAGATTTACAACGGGATAAGCTCCCGCACGCAAAATCAGTAACTTTTCTGGTTGATTTTTTACACCTTGTGTCCGAAAAACCCAAATATCTTACGGAACCCTATTTTTTTCAGAATAAAATGTAGCGTATGTTACTCGTGGATAATGTAGCTTTAGAATGGTGAAAGAATTTTTGAAATCGGTCCAGTACTTTATGAGCCTATTCATTACAACCAAACAAACAAACAAAGTTTTCCTCTTTATAATATTAGTGTAGATAGATTGATATTCTGTTTTTGCTTTCATTAATAAGTATGATAAGTCATGACGGAGTTGTATTCTAAATGAAAGCCCCCACAAAGACAATGGCAGTATCAGAGTGTTATTGTGGCTGCGAACACCGAACACTACAACCTAATTAGTTCGTTAGTTCGGTGCTTTCTACTCATGCGTCGTGATGCGTCGATGCGTTGTAGTGTGACGTGATGAGGTATGATGCGTCCTTGTGTGCTGTGATGCATTTTAGTCAATTGTGAGTCGTGATGTACTGTTGCATTCACCTTGAATTGTTCATGGTGTGATGGTCAGTCTATTAAGTTAATATTCCAGCCTTTAATTTTTATACATGAAAGAAATAATCACAGCCTTGATTCGCTTACTGTAGGGTTGAAATAGACATATTCATGAACTCCAAAACGGCCGTTCCCGTGCACGCAAACATAATGTTATATGCATACAAAAAATTTTTCGCCGTATGGTACGTAGAATAAGTGAAAAGCTTTAATTGTGGTTATCAATGCAATATTTATATTTATCTGTGTAGTATTATTACCAGAAACAAAATTTTAGTTTGCCTGTGAGTTTGTACGATTTAAATTCTATTCAAAGGAACGGCTTAATCAAATTGGTTGCGGTTTTCACTAATGTACTGTGGTAGCTCCACTCTAATATTCGCTTTTATTTAGATCGCGTCGTACTTACGAACTGATTTTCATATTTTAATATAAATTCTTTCTGCAGACCGCTTAATTATATTATGTATATATTATATAACTAGCTGTTGTTCGCCTGCGTTAACTAAGATTTACAACGCGATCTTAGTACGCAAAATAAGTAACTTTTCTGGTTGATTTTTTACATCTTGTGTCCGAAAATCCCAAATATCTTACGGAACCCTATTTTTTTTTCAGAATAAAATTTAGCCTATGTTACTCGTGGATAATGTAGCTTTCGAATGGTGAAAGAATTTTTGAAATCGGCCCAGTACTTTTAGAGCTTATTCATTACAACCAAACAAACAAACAAAGTTTTCCTCTTTATAATATTATATATAGTTATAGTTATAATTTAATATAATAAAACTCCTAAGCAGCTTGACCGATTTTGGTGATGTTTTGATGAGTTGACACGTGACTTTCTTCAATATAACACATATGGACCTTAGTCTACTAGAACGTTTTTTAATTCAAATATAAATGAATTCATTCTCGCACGTTGGTTAGTCCCTCGATCTCATTTACATGATAAAACTGTGCGTAAATCTCGCCTGATATTTTTACGCCATCTTCCCAACTTTCCAACTTCTTGGGAGAAAATAAATTAACTTTTATCTTTTACATATTAATGACCGGATTTTTATGTTTAGTTACTGATTTGTTAAGATTATTTAGGAAATGGCATTGCTTACGCCACTAAAATATTTGGGCTCTTCAATTTACTAAGCACGTTTAAGTCCATTATCATTAAAATGTATGCTTGCTCCCAAATTTAAGTTACGTTTGAGTATTCGGGCATTATAGTCACTACTATTTGAAAAAAGAATTGGTGAAGCTAAAGCTTTAGGTCGCGTGTCGCGCTAAGAGCGTTTAAATGACAATTGTTATACTAAAATATGAAGCTGAAGAGTATGTTTAGTTCAGTTTTAAATAGCCCATTAATAGGGATGTTGACACATGTTACAAATTCATGTAAAGTTATGTTTTACATATTAAATGCAGTATTTGAAAACCTAAAATAACATTTAAAAAGTCTACTTATTTGTCTTAAAATTTAGAAAATTAATTTAAAATGCGTTATTTATCATGCATGATCACGTGACTGCAAACGCCAATAAGGCGATGACGTCACTGAACATTGAGCTAAGTACAAACTCACCTAACATAGCGCAAGTTCTGAATGCGGTGTGTGACGTAATGACGCTTGGAGCGTTTCAAGGGCGATTTTAAAAACCATTTTTCTTTATTTAATTTTTTGTTAAAATTGGACATATTTCTTTACAAAAGTATTTTTTTTGTGTTCATATATAGTATACCTATCAAATAAAATCAATTACAAAAATTAGTCAACATCCCTATTGAGGAAGGCTATATTCCGCTAAGATACCGTTGTAAATCACAGTTAAGCCAGGCGAAGCTGCGGGCAACAGCTAGTGTCGTATGACACGTCTTTAATGCATTTCCATTGTATTGCATTTATACTCGTATTGTTGTACAAATAAAAATAACGAGATTCACAGAACGAGCTCAACGGTGTGTTATAATTGCTTAACCTTTACCTTCCTTAACAATGGTGCCACGGGCACTAATAGGATAGCACTACGAACTACAGAGGCTAAATTGTCATTTAATGTGTCCTCTGCAATTTTAGGTTCCGGTTGCAATAATCTGAATTTCTGGAATAAACTGGAATCAATTAAAGGAGTAAGTAGTAGTATGTAAGCAGTAGATGGATAGAGGCTGATGATGATGATGAAGATGTGTAGACCTAGAAAACAGGAAATTGTAGAGTATCAGAGTGCACGGTTAGATGAGTCGGTCAAACAAAACGAACCGACTAATTGCCGATACGAGCTGCTCCCGCGGGACCCCTTGTGTGATGTTCCTCCGATACCTAGCAGACGGTTCTTATAGTGTATTGCCAATTAACATACACATTGGACGTATTGAGCGTGCGTGTGTATGTCTGCGTGTGTGTGTGTGTGTGTGTAGGTGCAAGCGCGTTTGTGTGTGTGTTTTTTAACATATATTTCATGAATAAAAGTTTACCAAACTTGCCAATTTTTTATTAATTATTTGTATATTCTACGTTTCTGATACATTTTTGACAAAATGAAGGAAAGACAGACAAACAGTAAGAATCTTTCAAATCAGACCAATAATTCCTGAGATCAGCGAGATTAAACAAATAATCTCTTCAGTCTTGTATATTAGTATAAGATTGAAATAAAAGAAAGATAATTCACGTTAAAGATAGTTCACATTAATGCACTTCCTTTCTTTTTGAATTCTTTATTTTTCTATATTTTATCCCGAGCGCGGCAGCGGTCAGAGCTGAGAGCGTATCTCTGTAAAATAAATTCGATATCTCCAACATGAAGTTGGCATGCGTTATCTATGAACTTCTTCACGGCACCAACTAGGAGGTCGGTTATAACTTACACTGTAACCCGTATTTAACTGGAGAACTGTGGTTTCTTTATTGCAGTTAAAAATATTTTATTACCCTCCCCCCATCCCAGCGGGGTGGTGAGTTAAAATTAACTTTTACGCAATATTAACTCACAGCTATGTAATAACTTAATTAATAGAGGGACTTTCTGGTGAGACGCAAGCGTGGTTACTGTTACATAAGCAGTTAGGTCTATAATTAGTGTATCAATAATTGAATCATTAATTTCAAATTATCTTTCTTCTGCTAATATTCAAGGTTGGCCCTTTGTAACGTGGGTCCTGTTACCGCGATATATTTGTAAGATTCTCGTAAAAATTGACAGCAATAGGGTTCATAATTATTGAAACTTTTAAATTCGTATAATATGTATTATAAGACTCTGATCTTGCAAACAAACTGCGTTAATAGTTTTGCTATAGCCCCAGATTTTACATTGTAAGTTTAGTAACAAATAAATAAATAAATAATTTATTAGTTTATGATTTGGTTCATATCATCTAGTAAATGTTAACTGAAGTGTAATATAATAATAAATTATATTTTAAATTTAGAACTTAGATCCCGAAACTTTATAAAGTTTCCTTGGTGCTGTCGGAGTATTTTCACTTTTACTTGACACTACCTGGCAATATCATAAAATAATTTATTACATTTTACAATGCTTTGTCATAATAGAATCCATATACTAATTAAGGTAATTGTTTATCAAATATGTCAAATACACAAATACAAATTAATATATAGTTTTTGGTCCACTTACATATGATTGGTAGCACGGTTGTCTACGTGAATAATAGAGCTGAAGCGAGGGGCGGGGAGGCTCTGCCGCCTCAATTAATAGTGCCAGATCCTCCGTGACTATTAATTATTCAATTGGTACTTGAGATAACACTACGCGGTCGCAAAGATTTTATTTTAGGGGTTTTAGAAGAAAATATTCAGTTTGAGCTGAGGCGGGAAAATGCTTGAGGAGTTTTCAAAATTATTTTTAGATTTTTATATGCACTAGTATGTGTGCATGGTGTTATGCAATATGTTTCGCTAATCATGGATGCATGCGTGTTACACATATTACGCATTTTTTAAGGCGCATCCTTATGATACATTTGACAAATATTCTTTAATTATCGACATCGAATGTAGGCATGTACCGTTAAATTGTTCCAATCAAATATGTATATTTACAGACCGCGCGAGTAACTGAAGTAAGCTGTAAGTGACAACACGTTTTTCTATAGAAAATTGTGGTACCCAAGCTTTAAAATTTTTCCTTTATCATCGGATCAAATGAAAATTGCATTTATAAATCTTAAGTATAAAATTTAGACTCAATGTGACTAGGATTTACGTGCAGTCAGAGTATGTTAGACGCGAGTGGCAGGCTCCAGTCGTTGTCTTCGCGTCATTAAAACAAATGTGGACCAGCAGTGGATGAAAAGTTTATAATTGATGATGATGATGATAAAATTGGAAGATCCAAATATTTTATTCGTTCAATCGTTCGAAAATCAAAATAATGAATCACTCGTGCGATGATACAAGTTGTTCTCGGGCATTGTAATGTCTAACACAATATTTCCATTCAATTCTGGTAACCAGTTAGACAAATTAATTGGGGGCCGTCAAAGAAATCCAATGCAAAAGTTATCCTTTATCGGAGTTGGACACTAATTTAACTTCTTATATTATGGTATTCCACCGAAACCTTGAATAATAGGTACGATTTAAATGGTCACTAAGCTTCAACTATTAGAATATTTTAAAGAAAATTACCGGAAAAACCACGCGTTAAGCCATTTGAATCAATTTATTTACTGATATATTTGTATACGCCTATTATGAATTGCGATAAACATTACTTGCATGACTGACGATTTTGACATCTATACATATAATAAATTTGTAGTAGAGTCGTAGTTAAATAAGAGAGGTAGTTTGTAGAGATTTTACAAATCATTTCATACAGTTCATCAATTTATTAACATTTAAATTAATTAATTAATTAAATTTAACAATTTAAGAGCGACGATGGTCCAGTATAGGCTCCGCTTCTTCTTCTCCGCTCCCGCTCTGTCTTGCACTAAGTTTTTCAAATTTGTAAGCGAACACGAAACCATCGCTCGCTCACTGGTCGATAAAAATATTGTGAGAAAACTTGTATGCCTCATGAGATTGAAGGTCTTTAAAGGATGTAAAGTTAATCTATCTGAATTGGGCCAGTTCATCGTTAATCTCGTGCTCAACACTCTCCTCGCCTGATTTTGAGGAGATGCGTGCCCAGCTGTGCATATATAAGGGTTGATACTTTAACAATTTAAAAGAAAATCAAAAGAAACAAGCAAAGTTGTGTAAGTGTGTACTCTCACAGCTGAAGGCGGTTTCGATGCACTTACGCGTGAAGCAACCGAAATCGTTTTGGGAAATGCAAATTGGATCAATTTTTCGAGCGAAATTGTTTCCACTCGGAGGAGAGCGGGGAAAAATGTAAAGAGTTCTAAACGCGCCCGACAAATTGCTACGATTTATTTGTTAAGGATGTACCATGTTATATCGATTCGATTATTTCAACATATTTTACTTTGTATATTTACAAATTTATAAAAACGTTATTAATGAATAGGCCGAAGTGTGTACGAAATGGGTATACTGTGATTTGATAATGCAAAGGTTTTTTCATTTTCGAATTATTTTAATAGGAAACATGTTACACAAAAGTTTTTTACTATATTAATCAAAGGAGATTGAGAAGGAGAAGGTCGCTCAAGCAATCCTGGTAGTACACTAAGTGACGCCATAACTAAGACCAGTTCCGGATCAACATACATGCACACTTATGCATAATTAAGCGAGTGTCTCGCCCACGTCTCTGCTATTCATCGCTGGAGGTATCTTTAATGAGATTTGAGACGGGACTGTAATTCGGGAGTAAACCAGTAATACTGTTATGTCACAGCCACAATACCTGACACCGTTTACTCGTAGTCTTGTTAGTGTTTATGCGGTTGCTGATTGTTTTGTATTTATGCATATGCGCAAACCATCTGTATGAGGGAGATAAAAGACGTTCATCTTGTTTCTTGCTTATTTATTATATCCATATTATATATTAAGATTGCGATATTTATTTTCCAATGTAGTTCTTTATTGGCGAGTTATTTATTAAGTGGTTGGTTATTGGCCGGTTGGTATCTGTTTAGAACTAAAACATGTATAATTTTATAATATAGCAACACTAAAAAAATATAACTAGGTCCAGGATGGCTAATTAACATTTCTCTTTAAGTTTCTTTGAATCAGAAAAAAGTAACACATAAATTTTACTCGTTTGTTATGAGATAAGGTAATTAAAATTATCTATTTGTGATTTAATATTATAAAAGATAGTACTTTTAATTATGTGCATCTTACATTGGTTTTAAAATCCGAGTTTTTATTTCATAGTTGATTCTTCAATTGTTTATATATTATCGAGTTGTTTATCGATATTGAGATTTATCGATACTCTTTCCTCCCTAGTTCGATCAATTCTATGACACGTGGTGTTCTGCACTACACTCTATCTCAAGATCTGAGCTATGATGTTATATACGATTTGAACTGGAGCTTGCTCTTATCGGAAACCTTCGCATGTGCTGTTTTGGAGACGAACGAGAGTGATCAGTATGTATAATATCAGCATAGTTGTCAACTATATTAAGATGACGCTGACACCTAGTGGCAAGTCCTCAAAGTGGACATTTGGAATTGACATCGCATTGATTTGTTCTTTCGGAAAAAGAGCAGGATAGATGGTGTGTGGACCATCTTACGTCTGAGGAGTAATATAACAACTTTTACGGATTTTATCGCGGCTTATTACGTTATTTAAATGCGGGAAGTTTCAGATAATTTACAGCTCTGTGGTGGGGAAGACACATTTTTAGCCTAGTAAATAAATAAATAGTAAAACGGGACTGCCCGGTCGCCATGAAGCAGTTCCCTCGACATCGTAACGTACTGGGGTCGGGCTTCCACCCTGAAGTCGGAAAGACGATTTTTGACTTAATAAGCCGCGATAAAATCCATAAAAGTTGTTTCCCACACTTACATACCTTCCGATTCGTTTACGTACCACAGAATAATTAGAGATACTCTAAAAGTATTCATATGTATCCTCCTCATAGAATTTGTATCCAAGACGGGTGTTAAATATGTAACAAGCCACTTCAGGAACAAAACGCGCGTTCAAAACGTTACCCTCATTAGGAGCAATCCCACACGCAGCCGGCGACAGCTCGTGTTCATATTTTAGTGACCCAACACGTTTCAGCGGGATAATATGTTCAGATTTAGCGAAGCAATCTCCTGAAGGTCCAAAGGTGGAGGTCTTGGAGGACAAAATGACCTTGTTGTACAGAAGGGGAATCATGCGGCGATGATGTCGACTATAAATACATTATCATCATCATCAGCCTATATCATCACTGCTGAACATAGGCCTTCCTGGATGTACGTCAAGACGACCACTCGCATACAACGCAGACCGGCCACTGCACGGAGATCGTCTTCCCATCTGTTTAGTGGCTAACGAAAGCTTCCACTCTTGAACCTTATTGGCCCATCCGCCCTCCGTTCTCCTGAGTGTATCAGCCTTCTGCCACTCATACAAGCTTATTTTTCGCGTTATATTGGTGACCTCAGTTCTCTAGCGAGGTCTGCACTTAGAATCGTATCTGCCAAAGAAACACCCAGCATTGCACGCTCCATAGCACGTTGAGCTACGGCAAATTTTGGGACCAGTCGTAAATTAAGCCACGCTTGGCCCATTGGCTGAAAAGCTCTGCGGCATAGACGACGTGTGAATATGACAAAGTTTTCTGCAGGTTATATTATTATATTCTATCAGCTGCGATGAAATTAACCATGTTGTTTTGATTCTGAACTGGCAAGACAAAGACAAAGTCACAGATAATGACAAGTTGAAAATAAATTTACTATCTTCAATACGATGTTTTAACTAAAATACAAAGGCTTCTATAGAATTTTGTTAAATTTTAAACTCATTCAGTGAACTCAAGCATTTTAAATGTATTTCTAATAGTCTAAACGGGGGTTATTTTTGCTCTCGGCTCCCAGCTCCCGGCTCTCCTCGACTCCCTGGGGAGTCTCCTCGAGTGTTTTCACTACGGCTCCTTTGTCAGGGAAAGTCTTTGACAGGAACTGGGAAGTCTCGCTGGTTGATATTTTTACATCGGTAACGAGTTTAAAAGCCGAGCAAAATGATTTCCGATAGGTACATCGTTTGATGTAACTTACATGTTTGTGTACAGGATGTGCTTAAAAGGAGGCGAGCTTAAACGAGGCAAACATCTTTACATTAGGCACTTGACGAACGTTATAATGTTCGAGGTAAATTAAATACGTGTATTTACATAATAGTACGTATTAAATTATATCTTAAATTTATAATTTATTTACAATCTATGTAATTTAAGCTTCTATTTCTATCTCTTTCTCCTTCTCACCATCACCATATTAGCATTAAACTATGACAACGAAACGAAACAATTATTCTTGTCATAATTGAGACGTATAATGAATTTGTATCTAATTGACTAATAAAAATATTTTTCGTAACTTCATCGATTGTATGTTTTTAAACGAATAGTGATGTACTTTAACCTAGTAAACTATGAATGAATGATGATGAAAATGATGATCTTTCCGACCGATTTCGGCCATGGCGACCACTTATGACTCCTGGCAGAGAATTCAGCGCTGATGCGATCGGAGATGGCTAATGTAAAAGTAAGCTATACTAATATTATAAAGAGGAAAGATTTGATTGCTGGTTTGTATTGAATAGGCTCCGAAACTACTTGACCGATTTGAAAAATTATTTCACTGTTGGGAAGCTACACTATCCCCGGTGAACATAGGTTATATTAAATTTTCGAAAAGTTAGGGACCCATTTTAAATCTTAGTTGACACAGGCGAAGCTACGTGCAACAGCTAGTATAAAATAAATACGAATCAATTAAATTAAAAGAAAGTATTTCCAAATAATAACAGCTTGTATAAGACACAAGCGTACTACAGTCTCCAGTGCTTTGTGTTCAAACACACGTCTTTATTTTGTAAATGTTCATCTGATGTTCTCTCAAGACGCATCTCGTTGCCAGAAGCAGGGAATATATAAATATCAGTAAATCATTGATGTTCTCCGATCCCTCTTCTAAACGGGCAAGTGTATTGTGTCCAAGACTATTGACTGGTCTATTGGTCTAGTGGTTAATGATCTGACTGGTAAGATGGAAGGTCGTGCGTTTGATTCTCGCCGAGAAAAAATGTTTGTGTGATGAATATTTATATTGTTCTGTGTCTAGGCGTAATTTATCTATTAATAAAACTATTTAAAACGGGATATTTGCCATGTTTTCATTAGAAATATTATTACTAAGAAATTTAGAAAGGCTTTTTATTGGTTAGTATATAATATTATAGTTTTGTATACAGTCACGAAATTAAAAGGTTCGTCAGTGTTTAAATAATAGATTCATTTAACGCATCGCCTGCCGATATTAGTTATTAAAATATCACATATTAAAATACAAAAACCTTCTTAAAATTTTGTCATAGAAGAGTTTGTTGCATTGAAAATTACATTTAACTGACTGATGATAAAGTTGAAATTGATTCGGATCAATGCTATCATAGCATAAATAAAGGAGGCTTAATATTATGTTTTATCAGCCAAACAAATTGCACTGATGCAAGCTAAAATCGACTTTAAGGTGATGGACTTTTTCACTAGGCACATATTACGTCTGCGTGGGTCTGTATATTCCCAAGAAGGGAAGGAGAGAGAGGGGAATGACTGACACCGAGGCTGTCTTGCGTGGCCCGGATAGGCAGTACTTGATACTTGATATGGACCAAGGCTAGACCCGAGCTATATGCTCATACATCAATCGTCTGGTCAGCCAGATTAAAGTTTGACTATAGTATAAAAGAAAAACATATAAATAAATTTAAAAAAAACATTCACTGTACTCTGTCGACAAATTCTTTTTTATACTAATAATTGTTGCACCCAATTTCACCCGCGTGTTTTGCATTCCCGTGGGAACACAGAAAAAAAGTATATAACCTATGACACACAGTAATAAAATAGCTTTATATCAGGGACACAATTTTTTTAATCAGTTTAGTTTTTTAGGGGTAAAAGCGAAATAAAACATACAACTAAACCCACAGTTCACACGCACGCTCACACAA
The DNA here is from genome assembly GCA_905333005.2 of Lycaena phlaeas. NCBI lineage: Eukaryota > Metazoa > Arthropoda > Insecta > Lepidoptera > Lycaenidae > Lycaena > Lycaena phlaeas. The sequence continues at coordinate 17,575,730 of HG995172.1, read as the reverse complement.
GTGTAGTATACGTTTATATTAATTATATCATTATCATCATCACTGTGATCATCATTAGTCTGTATTCGTTTACCGCTGAACACAGGCCTCCCTCAATGTACGCCAAGACGACCATCCAACACGGACCGTCTGCTACTCGGAGATCGTCTTCTTAGGGCGGATTTCACCGATGCAAATAAACGCAATTAATTCGACTTAAGCTCGGTTTACGCATTTAATTGAAGTTAGAGCTCTAAATTGCATTTCACCAACGTAAACTAACCTACATTAGAGCATAATGGAGTTTTAATTCTGAATGGCCGATTTTTGACGTTTAAGCCCTGGCAACTCGTTTAGAGAGATTGTCTAGCTCTAATATCTGGGATAGATACCGGAAATGGCGGTAAATTCTATGGCAATTTACGCCACTCTTCCGTTCCATTTTTTATGTTTACGGCATCTGTCTCCTTGAACTTGATAATATAAAAATTTGTGGTAACAAGTTCAAGAAGAGCCTCTTTCTCGCTAGTGGTGAAGGTCGTGTCCCATTTTCGTTTCAACATTATTGTACTGCATGAGATAATATGATATGTATTATAAAAATCAAATAAAGCAGAAATCAATTTTCAAATAAAAACTCCACGAGCAAAAAGTCAACAATTAAAAATAAATAATGTCAATATGTCATAGCTTCATAATATGTGACATCTGCGCTTAGATTTAAGGTGAAATTTACATTAAAGGTATCTAAACTTTGTTTTCGTAAGCACTATTGAATTGCAGCCGGTGAAATCCATTTAAGGAAAACTAAGATTATCATCGAACTATAACCTTGATTAAGTAAAACGTCGTTCTATTAAGCTTTGTTTCGGGTACAATCAGTGAAATCAGACCTTAGATATTCAAGCATTAATTTCACAGTTTTTTATTTTCAAGAACATACTTACTTGATCCTTGTCATGTATGCTTATATATTAAGCTACATATTGTAATATATATATATGTAGTACGCAAAGGTCACGGTACTGGCGCGTGGCGGGGCTGACAGTTCTGATAAATGTGTCGGGTCGATGAGATTTGTATATCTGTGTATTGGCCGGCATGTTATGTGCGTAAGACATTGTTAGCGTGCTGACTTATTCGTCACTATTATTTTATGTGATATTAAAGTTAATAATTTTTGAGAGATTTAAATTGGACTCCGAGAAGCAAAGTTCTTAGTGTACGTGAATGATTGGTGGATTTGTGATTTCGATAGATATTTTATTTGAACCAATTTGTTATTGGAGCTTCATTCAGCTTCACTGGTGAGCTTATCTTGAATTTATAAAATCTCTTATTCTTATAATATTGTGATATCAGTCCTGATATTTCAAGAAGAGTTTATTTATAATGTTATCTTTGAATTGCTAGTTTGCTATGCTTATATTATATAGCAATAATTCTGAACTCCTTCTAAGCGACTGTACTGATTTTGATAAAGAAATTGTGTTTTTTAATTTAATTTGAGAATGGTGTAGATTCACAATTCCGTCTCAACAAAATATTTAGTTCAGGACAAGGTCTGTTGGTGTGATCAGACTAAAAGCCTCTAAATGGGGTATTATAATAACATCGATGGCAGCTACAGTAGACCCACAAGCGACAAAGCCATTGACATTATTCAGTTACACCACTTCCATTATCCGGCAACGAGTGGGATCCCGGGTGTGTGGCGGAAACGTACCCGGATCATTCCATTTTAGATATCCATATGTTACTGATGATCACAACTATGGTATATCTTGCTCGCTCGCACATTAAAAACATGAATACAGGTGGAAATAATCATTAAATAAAACACGTTGCGCAGTAAGTAAGAATTATTAGGAACTTATTTATTATCAGCTTTAGCTTTAGCATTAGTTATACATTATTTTTGATGAATTCATTTAAGATTTTTGCTTTTGTTTCATGTCATAATTGTGACTATAATAAATAAACAAATTCAAACTAATATATTGAACTCTAAATATGATAAAATTACTAACCAGTAGAAAACGCTTTTAGGAGTTGTGTTCTCTGAATGTCCAGGTTATATTTTATTTAACTTTCAAGGTGCTTATTTTATAAGGGATAGCAGTGGGCAGAACTACACAGTGCAGATTGATAGCTTTTCCGTAGTTAGGTTTATAATCAAAACGAATGAAACTAGCCTAAGTGACTGCACATAAACTCAGTCATCAGTCAGTTAATTTCCTATCAAAACCGCTTCGGAAATTTGCACAGTAATCGATCGATCAACATTTTGACATATAAAAATTTGGACATAACCTGGCTTTGGAAGCAAAAGCTGGCTGGCTCTTTTAGCTTTAAATAATTCTGTACAATCATCTCGAATCTAAAATTTTATGTCAGCTTAGCATCCAGGAGGCCTATGTTCAGCAGTGGACGGATAAAGGCTGATGATGATGATGATGATGATTAGCATGAGTTTATAAGATGTATATTTTCGGTAGCATGTTCTTCTAAATCAGGTACTTCTTGTTTTTAAATGGCCTTAAGCGTCAGATGCATGAATTGGAAAAGAAATGATTTAGCAAAGCAAAGCAATTTTTAGGCTAAACTCGATCCTAAACTAGATTATGGTCATACCACAGCATCATGGATCATGAAGCGACGCGATGATGAATGCATCATCGCGTCGCTTCATTCAACAGTAGGCAGTGCTTTTAATTTATTTTATTTGTTAAGTCACGCTCACGCTCTGTTCACCGCACATTTATGAATTACAAATTTAATATCTTAATATGGAATACATTTACGAGGGTGTACCGCAGGTAACGTCTTAGTGCCCTTTCTCTTTTCTTGTTATGTAAACAGCAAAAGCGTTTCTATCTGTCAATATATTTTTGAAGTGAAACTTCTTTAGAATCGTTGTGATTTCAAACCGGATGCAACGGAAAAAACGACAGGTAAGAGACAGAAATACAAAAGAGTGAGAGAGCAAATGAAGGTCTGTATGTATATTGCAGACTGTTTAATACTTGCTTGTATTTGAGTATTTAACGTGTGTTTTACTTCTATTGTGTGTGAATACACACACCTTTTTTTAAATCAAGGTCTCTATTATATCTCAATGTTTGTTGCTAGAAATAACCAACCAAATTTTTATTTCGAAACTCTTAGTACGCAAAAGTCCAGGAAATGAAATTGTCTCCACAAAGCCACTGGATGTAATTAAATCAAGCTAAAATATTGCAGTTTATATGAATTTCAGCGCAGCAGTAAATTTGTGTCAAAAGATACGTGGTTATATATCTTCAGACAGGAATGCAGTGTGAGTGCAGTCAGGTTTTGCTCACTTCATCACAAATACTGTCTTCCTGAAATTCGCTATTATTCAGTCTCCATTCGCTATAAAGCAAATAGCCGTCCACGCTATAAAGTCAAGTCCCCTGCTTCGCTGTCATTGCTTGTAGCCAGTATAATTCCGTTTCTCGCTAGTCGGTAATGCAATGTTTATTTAAGCTTTGTACACGGTGTACTCGTATATACACAAATTATCATATATATTGGGTTCACGGCGGATGGTTTTGTTTCTTGGTTGTCTGCATCTGCGAAGTCACTCTCGCTTAACAGTTTTCATTCATGATTTGATTTGCATTGTTGATGAATAATTATCGATCAGAAACATAAAATTATTACACCGTGAATATCAATTTTATAACTACAAAACTTAATATATTTTATTTAATATTTATAAATGCACAGTTGTAAGAATGTATCTATGCTTGTTATTTTTTCAAGTAAAGACTACGAAATGGATTACGATAAACCTTCACAATTAATCAAGAAATTGAAAAAAAAAAACAGCTTACACAAAATAACACTCATGCTATTATCCCCGTACATGGGAAAGGAAAGTATGCGGATGAAACTGAGGGGCGTTGCTAGTATCTAATAGGTTTTGACACCATTTTCTTTTTTGCTATAAAGCAGCTGCAGTCTTCATAAAAATGTAGTCAGTAAATAGCACTAGGCATCTTCTAGTAATTATAGTCTGAAATAGTTATAAGGTTCTTTGGGTATTTTATGTCATAAATCTAATGATAATAATCTATACAAATCTTATAAAAAGGAAAGATTTGATTGCTTGTTTGTATTGAATAGGTTTCGGAACTACTTGACCTTGAAAAATTCTTTCACTGTTAGTAAGATACACTATCCCCGGTGAACATAGGCTATATTAAATTTACAAAAAAGTTAGAGATCCGTTATAAAACTTAGTTGACGCAGGCGGAGCTGCGTGCAACAGCTAGTCTATAGCTATAATAATGGGTTCCCAGAAACGTCAGCAGACATTAAACATGTTCCATAAATTTCTGCAAAGTAACGCTCGATGCTATTAACGGTAATTTTAATATAAATAAATATGAAGCTATCGAAGAACCTTTATAAATTATTATAATTTCCAAAGTACCTGAATTTCCTCAACATCAATTAGGCCCACCCCAGGCCCAGCACGCACTCGTGATTTATTCGACAACCGTCGGGCCTGGCTGCGGGCCGACTGGCGGGCCCAACTAGCGGGCCGGTAATTGTGTATTAATTATTTTATTACGAGACCTCGCTTCGACATTGTTTATATTGTGATTAATTGTCGAACTTCTTTCTTCTGTTCGAACTATGGTCGTTAAACGAGGCGCAGGGAGCATCTGCTACGGTGAGCGTTCATATAATACTCTACGTGTCGTGTATAATTGTATTGATGATTTATCACTAATGTTTGGGAAGTTTTATTGTATTAATATGGTGGTAAGACTCTCAGGAAGAGCGACGATGGTATTATGGGTATGGACTCGGCTTCTTAAGCGAGAAGAAATGGGGATTTCTAAATATGTCCGTGCACCTGAACATGGAAACTCGCTCGCTCACTGGTGAAGGAAAATATGGAGGAGAAAGCTGCATGCCTGATGAGATTAAGAGTCTTTGAAGGCTTGTGAAGTTCACCAAATCGAATGGATCTAGCGCATCAGAGAACTATGGCCCAGCACTCTCTTGCCCTATTTTCGAAGAGGAAACTAGCGCCCCACAATAGGACATAAAAGGGCTAAAAACTATAACAGAGACACCAATGGCCGCACACGGCCAAAGTTGAAAGACAAATATATTATTAGCATCTTCTTATTGTTTGGCCTTGCCTTCTTCCGTTGCACAGGGACCCGTGTAATTTTCCAATCATGCGACGCCAAGTGGATATTACTAGGAACATATTATAGGATTTAACGTATGTGTGCCATGGATGTATGCTGATATATGACGTGACTCCTGGCAAAGTATTAATAGCCACGCGGGTCGCTCCACAGGTTAAGCTACGGTTTCCGATGTTGGTTCATAAATGGGTCTCATCATGGGGATCATCTTTACATACCGAGACTCCTCCGTGGCTCGAAAAGGGTGTTAAGCCGTTGGTCCCGGCTGTCATTCGTGGATCTTTGACAGTCGATACGGGTCGTCAGAAGCCTGAGAGTCTGACAACCAGTCTTACCGCGGGTATCGTGTCATCGTGTTACTAGGTTGTGAAGGTCAGATGAGCAGTCGTTCCATTTAAAATACTGGTATTCAGCTGAATCTGGTTAGACTGAAAGCCGACCCCAAATATAGATGGGGTAAAGAAGTGTGCTATGACGGTTAGCTGTTTCATTGATCAGACTAATGAACACTTTACACAAGGGTCGCTGGTTTGATTCCCGACAAATGCAGATAATTATATGATCAATATAGACTGCTGCTCCGGGTCATGGACGTGTATCAATGAAGACAGAGAACGAAGAATATTTTTTGAGAGTAATACTAGGTTATACATATAAAGGCTGATGATGATGATGATGACGATGATGATACTAGGCATGCGTGAAAGAATAGTATAAGCAGTCGGGCGGAGGCGTCAGGAGTCCTACTGATGATTAATCCAAAAGGTGAATTTCCACTGCGACAAAAAAAAAAAACCAAAAAGTAATTTGTGCTCAAACTCATAGTCTCGTCCATTTAATATGAACCTACCGACTACAGGCTAGCGTCATAAATATACAAAACAAGCTGTTGCCCGCGGCTTCTCTCGCGTTAAGAAAAATATTCCTTATTTTTAATGTATTTTATGTTACTTCTAGTACCTCCGCTAATAATATGTGTAAGAGGTCAAACGAACAGTCGAAGCCTGGCAAATATAGACCTACATTAACATCCACAAAAACACAGGTTATGTAGACGCGTTGCCCTCTTTTTCCCTATCCCGAGCGAGAGGTATCAACCCGTCGTGCCGGCCCAATTTGGCTGCAAAGCAACATGGTACTACCCGTTACTGTTTCATGATGATCGGTTGAGTAGTTTTCGCTCGAAAGCGTAACAAACATCCCTACTTTCACATTTATAATATTAGTAAGGATTTAAATAACAAATATCTTTTGTTTGTAACGGAAGGAGAACTGTATGATGCTGATGATGATGAATTTTCCTCTCGTACAGCGCCCCGTCGAAGGCTAAGATAAGTGAAACCGTTCTAAAGTTAGCCGCGAGGTTAAGTTATATTTACTAGGGCAATACTCCTGTTCCCCATCGACCTGCTCTGTTATTTATGCTGTTGGTTTCAAGAAATCTTGATCAATGATTTAAAGGGCATTGCTTTCACGTCATTTTGGACTCTGATTTCTTTCCCAAGTGAACTAATGAAGAAAACTAATTTGTTATTATTTTCATCATTATCAGTCCACATCCGTCCGCTGGTGGATTATAGGCCTCGTTCGGTAAACAGCAAAATATAAGTTTCAGCTCTTATTAATAATATCATTGCAGCCTCTTTTAGTAAACTTGACTCTGTTTTGGCAACTAGTTAGTTTACTTTACAAGTTTATAGCTTGATATGTAACCTGTTGTGTTACCTCGAGTTAACTTGTTCGTCAAAAGGGTCGTATGACAGCAGTGGATAACTACAACCATGATCATTAATGTCAACCTTCTTCAGCCCACTGCTGGTGAGTGTCCAGAGCAGCTGATTGTGTGGATGTTTATGAACGTTCCCAAAAGGCTTCGACTATTCGTTTGCCCTTAAATCCAAACAATTTTTTTACAACATGATTACAGTGTTAAGTACATTTCTAATGATAGCATCGAAAATAATAATATACATCGACTGAATTGATATCCCTAAGAAGTCAAACTTGGAAGTAGAAACAGGGTGATAGCTAAGCACGATGCCAAGTTTGGCATTGCAGCGGGTTGTCAGGGTGTGCCAATTCGGTCAGAGCAAGACGCACCTAAAACATATGCAGCTAACAAAATAAGATCTGTTTCTGTGTGTTTATTAATTGGTTAATTATAATAGTGATTAAAATGTTTATGATTTTTTATAAATTTCATGATTTTGATGTAAGGCACTTAGATGCGGGTACTCATACTTACTCATATTATATATGAGAAAGTAACTTTGTCTGTCTGTCTGTTACGCTTTCGAGCTAAACCACTGTACCGATTTTTATAAAATTTAGTACACATGCAGACCAGAGCTTGGGAAAGGCTACCTTTTATAGTGAAAAAAGACTTGAAGGAGTTTGTTCGAACGCGCTAATCTTAGGAAATATTGATCGATTAGATAGCCTAATTATCGAGGGAGGCTAAAAGGCTATATAGCATACCGTTACGTCGCCGTTATAAATCATAGTTAACGCAGACGAGGTTGCGGGCAACAGCTAGTTATTTTCTAAATACTTTTCGGAAATGTGATTAGATATTATATATATACAAATTCATGACCGATTCTCTGACAACCATAGTCGCCATGGTGCTGTAATGAGTGGGATTCTCGTCTGAAAATAATATGGGTCGCCGATCTGTCACGTTGGTTGGTTGCGTCATGTTTGAGAAATACCTCCCCCTGTGGTAGTTATAGGTCACGTGTGGGTACAGTACGGTGTGAGAGCTCAGACGCCATGCACGGGAACCACGAACAGGTAGATATGACGGATTTAAAGGAGGCCTTATGTTTGCTATGTGCCTGTTAATTAAAAACAATTAATGAATGATGAATTATAATAAAATTAAAAGATCTGTCTGAATTATTCATGTGTTAAGCTTTTTTTTTATATATTTATATTAATAGTATGGTAATGTACCGGTAAACTATGGCCCATTAATCTAATCGAGGAGAGCCTGATTTCGAGGGGACCCGTGTATGTAGTTGGACATATTATAAGGGTTGAGACTTCACTTTTTTATAGTAATGTACTTTATTAATATCATAGTTATTAAATTATTATTAGTAGATTAATAATAATAATTACTATTATTATTATTTGGCCAGAGACATACCTACACTGTCATATACTGTTATTTGGATATCACGAAGTGAAGACCTCTGCCCAGCAGTGGGACATGCAAGGGTTGATATTTTTAAACAATAACTTTGGTTACATTTACCAATAATAATAGTCGATGATTCAAATTAGGACGGTTGCCTAAACGTCACCTCCATCGTTTCGTGGCTGAATGTCAAGGAAACGATCAATCAAGCCGCCGTCAGTGAAATAATAAACCGGCTGTCTCCACACTCGACATCCCGCAATTGTCTCCACTGAACAATGGCGGTGTTAATGTGCTTTTGTTGTTTAAATTAATGGTCGCTTTTAATAAACTGTAATACTGTAATTATATTTGAAAAAAGAAACGTAAAAAATGAAAAAAGGGTGATGTCTAAAAAAAGGATGCGGCAGAGGGCAACGTTTTTACATCTTTACAGATGGGAGTTACAATTCGTTACTATACATATAATATTATGTAATTTATTAATATGTGAAACAGTTTCATAATTGGGCCTGTTTTATAGAAATATCCAAAATTTAATTTAATAGGTTAGGTCGGTTTTGATGCCAAAATATTAAGAGATAAAAATTACTAATTTCTGTATCGTAATTATCTGTAAGCATCGTTACTTTTATTATTTAATTATTATAAAATAATAGGATTATTTGAAATACAAGTTTAAATTATTTTAAATTAACTTGGTTATTTTACTGTTTAATTGTTTAACTGTTTAATTAATGACAAATCTCGGTATTTCTGCGCAATTCACGAATGCCTTGTTTCAGAGACAACGAAAGACATGAGGCGCGTAAATTCTAAATTTAAGATAATTATGAATTATTTATACAATGAATTCCACTAGACTAGACATAATAATCTGTGACAAATTATTTACAAGTGTCACGAAGTTTTCACATTCGAGTCACGTTCTTAGCTTATTCGCGTAACATGACGAAGCTCTCTATAGCGGCCATGGGGCCTAAACAATGCGTCATGCATTAAGTACACTTGGGCCTTTTAATTGGAAAAAGGCCAACTTTGTAGCATACTTGTAATCAGGGACGCATTAGCTTTTTCATGCTCATTTAAATACGCCCTTGAAACTTATATAATATGTCTTGTCTTTTCGCTTGTACGTTAACGTTTTGTCTACTAGACCTTTTTTTTTTTCTTTTACGCCGGGAAATGCACTGACGCATACCGCTGGGGAGTGGGTCTCCCCTGGCGGGTATGTGGGACTCGCTGCGCCCGAAAGATGGTAAGTGGACGCAGCCCTACCCACTAAAACCCGGCGAGTGCCACCAATGCCGCCTTTGGTGAGGTGCCCCGGATCTACAAGCAACAGGGCACCTCGACGGCTAGTCAGTCCCTCAGGGGACTGACGCCACCTCCACAGAGCGGTTGCCCCGCACCACAGAACAACCACTCCCAACGTCTGGACAGTACGATGAGGTGAGGTTCCCATCCTCACCCCTTGCCCCCTGCTCTTTTGTCCCCTCTTCTTATAAGAGGGGTACAAAGAGCCCCCTCGGCTCAATTCGCTTCGCCCAAGGTGTTTGGGTCACCCTGGGCTACTGAGCCCCACCGCCACGACAAGGCCTGAACCATGGTGGGGTTTGTCTACTAGACCTGGTTAACAAGCTGTGGGATGTTCTGGAATGTTAAGGGTAATAGATGGCTGTACGATTTCCTTCTAGTTGGTTTTGATTTTAAGAATATTCAGTTTCTAGAGATACTATGGTATTTAAAGGACAAATGATGATGTTTATCATCGAATGGTTTATTGGATTCTGTGCTGTTGATGGAACGTTCTTAAAATTGTTTTGACTTCGTTTTTGAGCATCGTCAAAAGAGTTTCTAAATAAAAGGTATTTAGTCGTTTTGAATATGAGAATTTAATTTTATATTTGAATTTGCATTGACAAGTATAAAGTATGAAAGAGTGGCGACACGTAGATGTGTCGTCATAAAGATGAAACAGTTGGTGCGGTGAGAGTTTATAGTGGCCGTTACGCGGTCGTACGGCCATCGTGAATATGCAATATTTTAAAACTTCACATACCACTTCAATGTTACGACTCATATCAATTTTGTTCGTATTCCGTAAAAATATACACTGTTTTTAAGTTGGGCATTGAAACCGCGACCCAGGCTTACTATTTAGGTTCGATTTCTATCTAAAATCTTTTTATACATTTTAACGATATTTGTAAATGTGTATGTTTTGTCAATTGTTATCTAGCAGTGAGTGAAATTTTTATAAAGACGATGAAAAAAAGTTCAAAATAATATAGTAAAAATAGTTCTAATTGAATACTGTAATCAATTAGTAATTCCTCGCTGAAAGCGAATGATGTAAATGATGTATACACGATGATATTTTCAAAAGAATGTATTACCAGAGAATCGTTCGTATACGTAAGTATCCTTTAAGTTTTAAAGTTTCCAATACTTTGTCAATGTTTTAACTGCCGTGAACAAAGGAACTTTTAAAACAGAAGAACTTCTCGGAGTGTTTTTAAACTTTGATATACAAGAGTAAAAAGTCAAAAGCAACATCTTAACTCAACCATATTTATTACGAGGTGAGGGCGCCACTGGTAGCGACGCAGGACTAGAGCCATCTAGCAGTCAAATGTTTTTTTAATTATATAAACAGTTTAAAATTACATTAACAGTAATTTTATATTTGATTATGATTTTTAGACGCAGTTTTGTATACTCATTAAACTGTGTATATTTTAATACCTGTAAACATTTTACCATGTTAACCTAGTTCTGAGGCTCCGATGTGTCCTCATTTCTAAAATTTATACGCACTAGTTATTCAAACGAATTAAGGAGGTGCTTCCTAATATTCAGGTAAGGTGAATTAATAGAAATGGACATGCATATATTTGTGCTCTCAACATGCTTACTCGGATTCGAACATTCGTTGTAAATGTAAAATAAAATATTGAGTAAAGTGAAGAGAAAACGATCGATGTTTAGGGTTGATGGTATACAAGTAGTATAACATTTTTACGTTCACTAAAACGGCAATGAAACAAATTTTATGGCGAGTTCCTGACGGCAAACGTTAGTTCCAGTGTCGTTAAAGTCAATGTCACTACTCGACCTATTAACATTTGAAAAGATCATGATCATAAGAGGGTTAAATGGGAATAGGCCATTTGTCAGTAAATCCTTAAATGTTGTATATGTGTGCGTGCATTGTATAAAAATAAGTTTGTTGCATTTCACTAAGTGAAATATTTAATAAATATATAAATATTACAAAATTTATTTAATTACATTTAAAATCTTTTGGTTAATTTTTACTAACCATTATGTTATTATGTTTATCATCTAATGGGATTATTCAATTATACATATCTAAAATATAGGTTTGGTTGTTTGTTTGATTTTCAATTATGTTATTATATATATTTAAAATATGATTCAATAGGTTCCAATAAAACTGGACCGACTTGCAGAAATCTTCCACTTATAGAAAATTATCTATAGTCTATAAATTGTTCAACCAAATAGAAATATAATCTAGCTTTATTTATTAGTTGTTACTTTGCAAAATTTTAGGCAATATAGGCGTGCTAGTATTATATAGAATAGAAAGTATGTTTAATACAAGTAAGGCACAATGTCGACCAAGCGAATATAATATCTAATATACTTTTTACTGCAATCCTAACGCGCACGAGTCCTACCAGAATTCCCTGAAATTATTCTGGAAATATCCATGCCTGTGCAGGCTGAGTCGCCAGCTCGCAGTTACAAGCTAATAACGGTAATCCAAGTTTTACGTGTCCTGCGAACTTTCCAGCGAATTTACAAATTTAATTTGGCCCCGGCGGTTTAAATGATAATAATTGGGTTATGGATCTTTAATTTCATTAGCAACTGCCGGATATATTTGTACTTGCAGTCTGTAAGAGAACAGCTATTATTGAGGTGTATTTTGTTTGTTGTGGTATAAACTATAGTCTTGAAAAATTTATTGACGATTTCTCATGTTTATGTATTGAACCAAAAGGCGTTTAAATAAATTATGCGTGATTTATATAACCGAGTTTATTTAGCTGATTTTTCTATTTAGATTATGTGGTAAATATAATTTCACTATAGCTTGTCATAATTTCATTTATTGTATAAGCTTGTTTTTAGAAGAATAAGGCTAGGCGCAAACGGGTCACCGACCGGAGTCACTGGGCAACGAGTTTTTCATATATTTATAGACACGTCACACAAGTATACAGGAGTGAAATATATGAAAAAGTGTGTTATGTCGGTGACGGCCACCGGTGGCTATGGCTTACTCCAGGACTAAGTTTCTAGTACATGCAACATGTGCCTTATTGTTGGGAACTGTTCCTATTTTCGGACCAATCAGAACATAGATGTTATTGCTATATAGCAGTGTATTGCAAGATAAGACGATAAATTACAATAATTACTGCACTGCGTTGCGTGACAAGCTGAACGTTATTATTGTGTCAAACCTCGAACAATCAAACTTATCATCCTCATCATCAGCTTTGATTCGCCCACTACTTCCCTCAACGCACGCCAAGACACCTGATCCATTGCCACTTGGATCCAACACGGATCGGCCACTGCACGGATATCGTCTTCCCACCTTGAACCTTATTATCTCATCGGCTATCCGTTCTCCTTGGTGACCAGCCCACGGTCACCTTAACAAATCTATAGAGGCCATACATTAAAAATATCTTAGTTTTACCTCATATTTGGCTAACTGTGTTTAAGATGGTTTTGATATATTTTTTGAGTCCTGTCAATATTTTGTTTCAGGATTTCGTTTTCAATAATGCGGCAGCCCGATGGACCCTAGCTTGAGGGAGAAAGCCGGTAAGTCATTTTTTGTTTCCCCCGGCCCAGGGCATGTAGTAAATCAGGACATACAATGGTTCCCGGACGTTGATGGATCGATGCGTGAACATGCCCCACTAATGCCGATCTTAGATTTGTTTGGAGATTTTCTTTTGACGTTTATGATAAAGAATGTTCTGATGCCGTGAAAAGGTTTCCATTAGTATGGGGCTTAAAGCGACTTGCCCAAAACTCCTTAATTTTTTCCTTGTTCATTCTTCGTCTTGAGACGCAAGATATTTGACAGTCTGGTATGGTAGAAATAAGAGGCGCCTCCAACCTTTTGTGTTCTATCCTCAGCTTGTAAGTAGTATTAAGTGTATGGTTGCAAATCTAATTTCTAATATTGTCAAAACGCACGTTGATTCTGTGGTTGTAATATTGCAGCGGTAGTGAGGCTGTACGTGCACACACACGTAAAATTATGTAATCAATGAATTTACTCTACGAGTGAGAGATGGTGATTTGTACATACATTCTGTCCACTCATACATAAATCTAAAAATGAACAAAAACCCATTTAAAGGCACCACTCTCTTTTTGAGCTCGGCCTTTTGAGCGAAAGGGCCCGGGTTCGATCCTAGTCCCCGTGAAGCCTTACAAAAGGTTTTTATAATTTCTTAAGTGCACCACGAGACCACCACTTGCTTACTGAAGAAGGGAAACCTCGTGAGAAAACCTGCATGCCTGATGAGATTGCAATTATTTGAATATGTATTAAGTTAACTATCCATTAAGCTTACGCATTGGTGATCTATGGGCCAATACCCTCCTCGCCCGATTTCTAGGAGAAGACTCCAATTCCAGATCCAGCAATGCGACATAAAATACAGGTTGATACTTTTTATGCAACTACTCTTACATAATTTTACTCTATAGACGTGGTTCTAGGAATAGCGCTGAAATATATATTGTATAAAATGTCGTACGAATTTAATTGCATTTCGCTTTTATTAGAGAACGTAATAATTCTAGACCCCGTAGCAGTCTCGCTCAATCGCTTCAAAAATGAGCTTTACAAAGTGGAGTTTTCATTACAACATACTTTATTTGAGTCCTCTTCGGAGACACGGGAACAAGAACCTGGGTCATTACCTTTGAAGCAAAATCTATGGTCATCCATTGTGTCCCAAAGTATTGACGACGAATATAATGGATAAGCTCTCAGGTTGCTGCCAAAATCAATTTCTGACTTTCCCGCTGCGCCACGCGTTTACATTTTGACCTCTGATAAATCTAACTGCACGATGTAGGTCAAAAATAAAATGAAATATTTTTGTTTAATACAATATATTTTTTTATGTCATAGGATGAGCGGTGGTTAGAATATAATGGTGACTGTTAAGTTGCCTGTTGAGTGAACTTTATCTAAAATACTGATAAACACAGTCACTCCTTGGGAGTGCTCTTATTAACTAAATGAAATAGAGAGAAAACCTTTTGGTATTGTAATTAAAGTGTCAATTTTTATTCCAAAGAAATGTCCATTTTATCTGATTACTTCGGAATGAAATGTATTCAGACTTTGAAATTTAAAAAAATCGGTTGTCTGTTGGTTGTTAAATGGAACGCCTCAGAGCGAGGTAACGCCGTATGAGTCATGTTTTTTGTGCGTGCAGCCGGCTCCATCGAATTATAAGACGTTGTCACGTCAAAACGATAGTAATGCTACTAATGTTATGAAAAAATGCTGTTTCCGAAGATGACGTCATAACGAAGTGGAGGAGTTTTATAAGAAACGCTGAAAGAGAGAGAGAGAGAGAGAGAAAGCGAGAGAGAGAGATAGAGGGAGAATAACGCTACTTATCTAGTGAATTGGGAATAATCACGCTATTTTCTTGCGTAGTTTATTTTACTTAATTTATTTTATATTTTTGTCGCTACCGCATACGCGTTTGCGTTTATTAGTCTTTCGTCTCTTTTGCTCGTACACGGAACTAAATTAAGCTATCTCATCGGAACTATGTGAAACGTGCGAGCGAGCGTGGCGAACTATTTTGGCATGTCTCGTCGTAAGAGCTCCTCTGTTGATAACACTATTTGTAACTTTCAACATCATGCACCGAAAGTTCGTTATTCAAATAAAAAATATTTAAGGCCCATCGGCCCATGCTAATGTACGGTACATTAGCATGGGCCGATGGGCCTTCCGTAATTTTTAATTTGGCCCACAGGCCAATCAATCACTCTGACGCGATGACGTCATCCATTATCAATTATTATTGACGGCGATTCTCAAACTTCAGTAGGGTTGTCGCTATCATTCATCTATTTGTTTGTTTTGTCAAATGCGTGAAACTTTTTTCCCATTAGTTTCAAAGAGGATTTATGTTTCGCACTAATAACAAAAAAGGGAAAGAAATTCGGAAGTTATTATTGTATTATAAAAGTGACTAAGAGATTGCGATCTGAGTAAGTTTAGTTTAGGGAACGCTCCCGAAGTTTGTGTGGACTTTTTAGTTTATCTAATTGGTTTTGTTTTTAATCTTTCACATAATTTTAGTACTTACTTCTTTTTTTTCAGTATATTTCAGAGCACCTATAATAGAAAAAAGTTGTAATACGTTTATGTGCTGTTGCGTATCTCAAGAAGAAACTCTTTGGGTATGACAAAGTTCTGCCATAGAATTTGCCAGGCTTTGAGGAGATTATTAGATCATAAAGAGAGACAAGGATCTCATAAGATCAAAATACCTGCTGGACTAATCATACCAAGTGCGGCGGTATTCGCTTAATTCTAAAATAATAGATTCGGTTTTGATATTTATTGCCTATTTATCTATACTTCTATATCTATACTAATATTATAAAGAGGAAAACTTTGTTTGTTTGGTTATAATGAATAGGCTCAAAAAGTACTGGACCGATTTCAAAAATTCTTTCACCATTCGAAAGCCACATTATCCACAAATAACGTAGGCCAAATTTAATTCTGAAAAAAAAATAGGTTTCCGTAAGATATTTGAGTTTTTCGGACACAAGGTGTAAAAATTAACCAGAACAGTTACTTATTTTGCGTACTAAGATCCCGTTATAAATCTTAGTTAACGCAGGCGAAGCTGCGGGCAACAGCTAGTACTAATATAAAGAGGAAAAGTTTATCAGTGTGTGAGGTTGTAAATCTGGATCTACTGATTTCAAAAATTCTTTTACTAATACAAGGCTTCGTTATTTGTGAGTGACCTAGGCTAATTTATCCCCGTACTCCCACGAAAATGTGAAGCACGCGGGTGAAACCGCGGACCGCTGCTAGTTGGAATCTGTAAAAAGCCGTGTAATGTTATCTAATCGATCTTAGAGTAATTTTGTTTATCCTCAAAAAGTTTTAACGATAATTAGGTCAATGTTTTCACGATTAAACTAACTGTGATTAAAGAAACAAAGGAGTTTTTATCTTATCGAGAATTCCACACTGTAATATCTATTATCAATGACCTGAAGAATTTAAATCGCAAAAGGGAAATAAAAAACAATAAAGACGTTCAGAAGTCGGACAACATTAGCGGAGATAGGAGTTTTAATATTAGTTAACTGGTATTGTTGAACTTTCATTCTATTTTGCGAAAACTTTTTAAAACATCAACCGGTTAAGTCGCCTGAAAGCAATTTAACTAGATGACGCTTACAGTTGTTCAAAGTTAGTTAAACGCAACAGCTGCAATTATTTTTCATGTTTCAAACTCTAGTGACAAGTAAATTATTGTATTACACCTCGTGTGAAAGCTTTTTACATGTGACAAGAATATTTTGTCTGTCTACAATCTACATGAATACAACGCTATTTATCATTACATCATAAATCTTAAGGCAAGTAGAACAGGGTACATACGGCTCCTTAGAGCAAAGTGATATGGAATCTGAGGGCTTAGACAAAGTAACATCGTTTCGTAACGAAATGATACCGAAATTAGTCATCGTCTCTGAGTTATCATAATAAATTCCTAGCCAATGAGATATAGACAAGAAGGAACTATAACCTATAGACAGTTTATGATTTTGTTACGAATATTGACACTGTTGAGCGACGATGGTCCAGTGGTGGATGGACGCGGCCTCTTATGCGAGAGCTCCGAGTTCGATCCTGACCCCCCCGTGTGTGCCTTGAAATAGGTTTTTCTAAATTTCTAAGTGCACCCCAAATACAAGACCATCGCTCGCTCACCGGTGAAGGAAAACATCGTGAGGAAACCTGCATGCCTGATGAGATTGAAAGTCTTTGAAGGTGTGTGAAGTTCACCAAACCGCACTGGGCCAGCGCGGTGAACTATTGGCCCATTACCTCGCCTGATTTCGAGGAGGAGAGGTGCCCAGCAGTGGGACATAAAAGGGTTGATACTTTTATTGACATTGTCTATCAACTCGCGATAATGATAACGATTGACTACGTGATTCAGCGCGACTGATCCTCGTATCAATCCCATATATTTTATTCTTTACGAACTTCGTTATTGTTTTTTGATGCTCCTTTTTTTAAACCCCCTGTACTAATCATTCGACTCGAGCGGTTTAGTACTCGAGTTACTCAAGTGAAATTATAAAATTCGTTCATTCGATTACTACTCGAGTGATGTAGTAAAATTATTCAAGTTGCATCATTAGTCTGTACAATAAAGCCTAGCCATCGTTTATTCGTGAGCGATGTAGGCTAACCGACGGCAGCCTAGTTTGCCTATTTCAAATTAACTAAAGTTAGTAGCGACGATGGTCAAGTGGGTATAGATTTGGCATCTCGAGTGAGAGAACTCCTGGATCGATTCTGACTCCTGTAGTGTCTTGAAGTATTGTTTTTTTTAAATTTCTACGTGCATCTAAACATAAAGCCAATGTTTGCTCACTAAAAAAATAAACATAGTGTGGAAACCGGAACGTGGTCTTCACACACCTTCCTCATGGCATGCAGGTTTCCTCACTATGTTTTCCTTCAGTTGTGAGCGAGCGATGGTCTCTTTTTTAGGGTGGGAAACTTGGAACTACCCGGAATACGTACCCGGATCCTCTCGCTCATGGGTCCGAGCCCATCCTCCTCGTTGCTCACAAGTATGAAGTCTATGGAGCTATAGTAAAAACCTCAAAGTGGTAATATCAAAAACTAATAATGTTGATTGAGTTTGAACAGTATAATGTACGAATAAAATGCGCGGCAACCCTATTTCCATTATCTATAAACCGCAAAGATCACGACTCGCCATTCGATCATACTAACTAGTAGAGTAGATCCTTTGTGCTGTGAAATATATTACCGCTCGCCGATCATTTTTAACGGTGACGCTCGCTTTATCTCATGCATTTAACAGCCTTTTAACGGTGGCCTAATGGTGGCTTAACCGACTTGGATGAAATGGGTAATATTCACGGATAAGCCACATATATTAATATCGAAGTTTTGCGTGGATTTTGAAAAGAAATGTTTGTAATGTGTATTGTTTCACGAAAAAGCCACACACATCGCATGTAAGTTACGATTTATTAGATTTTTATCATGATGGTTTGTAACTCTTAATTTTTTTGGTGAAGCCAAGAACATTTTAGGATGTAAGACATGATTGGAATCCTAAAATATTCCAAAAGAATTACACATTCTATTTTGGTGATATTATTGTACTGATTTTAATCAAACGACCGGCGTCATGTGGAGTCGCTAAATGATGAATTTCACGTTAAATTTAAGTGATTGATGCGAATGTTTGATTAGATAAATGCATTAAAATGTGTTAACTATTGTAGAAATATTTAAATAATAAAAAATAATTTAGCATCGAGGAGACCCAGTTATTATTTTTGTAACATTTTTTTTATTAGAAACATAATAGTTTCGTCGAAACTCGTTCTAAGCTAATACAACGTATCAAAGCAGCCAATAAAAGTTATTTTTATAGTATGGAACTATATTTTCTTAGTTACATTTTTACATTGTATAATTAGAGATAGAGTATGGAGTATCTGTCAAATATGTTGCGGATAGCCTATTCGGTACTTATCTGGAGATTGTGAAACATGCCCTTAATATCATAAACTTCCCATCAGAAGATGAGTGATCTCGAAGGAGGTCTATATCGAGCAGTGGATGGCAAAACCATAAGGAATGGTATGGATAAAATAATGGAACATGCCTTCATTATTTTAATCAAAGATTAGATTGACAAAAATGTAATCCCACATTACGCCGAGGTCAGGTTTAACCGGTCCGATTAGGTCTCCGTCGCCCTGGGCGGCCGGGGCGGGCGGGCGGTTAGCACCCCATTTGGTTCAAGCAAGTTGGTCCCGACCCGCCCTAATGTACCTGTTGACGCCGATTACGGTCACGTGATGCATGTTACGTCACGTTCCACGTACGGCTGTAATTAAAAATAATTAATTTTAATTAAAAGAAATTGTTTAATTAAAAAAATTAAAAGAAAATTAAAAGAAGTGATTTCATTTTTGTTAGAATTGCAAAAAATTGGTTTCAATGTTATCATCATCCTTATCAACGCCTTCCCTACCGCCGTTATATTATGATTGATAGAAACCTTACGTTAGCGTACGTTCTTCGCTATACGGTCTTAATTATTTCAATCGCTAAAAATGTATAAGCCTTATAAAAATATCTCTTTTAAAGTCTTACAAATATTCTTTGGAAAATTTCATTCGCAGATGAAATTCTCAACATAATCTGAAGATTTATCTCATTACACAATAGATTTTTCATCAGCATCCAAACGGATGGAGCGCTCCAACAATACTCGTCTTTGTCTCGCTCCTGATTAATGTACTCTAAGACACGCCTTTGCATAACTGTGACCACTGAAACTAACGACCTCACCACTCTAGTGGACGTTCATAACTGGATAAGTTATAAATAATTTAAGATGAGCTTCGAGACAATAGAGCGGATAGTTGAGTTGTGACATATTGCAAAAGAGCGTTTTCATTATGGTTATACTTTATGATAAATCGCATACAGTGGTATAGGACATATAGTTCCACTGTTGGGAACGCTTCTCCTTCCTCGAAATCAGGTGAGGAGCGTTGTTGGACCATAGTTTAGCGACATGCTGCAGCTGGTCCAATGCGGACCATAAATAGGTGAATTTCAGCGCCTTGTAAGACTTTTACTTTTATTATGCATACAATATATTGTTTTCCTTTACTGATTAGCAAAATGTAAAAAAAGTAAAGTTTCAACACATAACATGTCCCACTGGTTATGGGTCCCCTCGAAATGAGACGAGGAGCGAATTGGGCCGTAGTTCATAAGTGCTTCACTCCAACACCCTTTCAAAGACTGTCAATCTCATTAGTCATGGAGGTGTCCTCACAATTTGAGCGAGCGATGATCTCGTGTTTAGGTGCACTTGAAACTTTAAAAAAACCATTTGAAGACACCGCAGGATCGACGCGGCAAGCCAAGAGATGATGTTACGCTCAGGCGCATGGAGGAGTTTAGAAAAACACAACATAATACTGGGGTCAGGATCGACCCTGGAGCTCTTACTCAAGTGGTCGAGCCCATTCTCAGGACCAGCGTCGCTCCCTATATAACGTGATGATAAGATAACGTGTGACTTCTTCACACAGATATGTTGACTGGTGCTTATATAGTTGTTGTGTATGATATGTGTAATGTAGGGTAGTTACTATATTATTTTAATAAATCAGTCTGCTCTGGATCTCGGCGTTTCATTGACGTAACAATAGTGTAGGTATGTTTTGCATCATCATCATCATCGCGTAAGTAAAGTAAACACCTATATATGTCCCACTGCTGGGCACGGGTCTCCTCCTCGAAATCGGGCGAGGGGTATCGGGCCATAGCTCACTGAGGCGCTGGCCCAAAACGGGTTTGTGAACGTCACATACCTTCAAAGACCTAACCTAACTACCACTAGGACCATTTCAAAGCTTCACAGGTGGGTCAGTATTGAACCCGGAGCTTCTCGCTCAAGAGGCTGTCGCCCACTGAACCATCATCATATCATCAGTAATCAATATTTGTTGCGATGACACGGCATATTGCATCGTGGACGACTAGGCCTCTTCTTTCCCGATATCTTACCCGCAAGAATCAACCTTATAGATATGCAATAGGGATCAGTAAGAGGATATCTTTAACTTGCTGAAACTGAATTTAGTAAGTGAATTTCATGATCGTTAAAATTTGAAATAAAACTTATCAAGACAATTTAAAATTATTGATTTGATGATGGGATGGAAGGTTATGTACATTTTTTTTATTAAGAAAACTTAAAATTTTAGGAAGTTAATAATATTTTCAACGTCGGTATGAACTGTTAAAATTTAATACTTATGTCTTTAACATGAATACTTATGATTTTAGGTAAACTTTAAACTTGAATAACTCTTAAACATGCAATAAAATGAAATCATATAAATTTTTCGTAACGAATTTCATATGTGGTTCGAATATAATACAATATCCCCTTTGTAAAATAATATATTTGAAAGGGCATCCTGTTGTTGACACAATACAACAAAGCCGAATTAATACTATTTTTTATATAGATCAACTTCAACTTTTAATTGTGCTAATATATTACGTTTCATAAAATTATTTTAGATATTTTATAATATGATTTTACACAGAGTTTATACAGCGTATGTGAGAGTACATACATAATATGCATACTCATAGCACCTACCTCCATGCTCATGCTGCATTCGTGCACTGCATCATGCACCACCAACACACCACAATAAAGTGACAAGAACAACCCAATCAACGTACCGTTATGAACCTCTCTAGCAAGACATTTTATCATAAAAAATGGAAAGTCTATAAAAGACATAGTGATTATGATACCTTTGTTTATCTCCGTGATCGTCAAAAGCGTGTGCAAGTTGAATGCTATTATTCATATATTGAAAATGCGGAGAACGATATAAGACGTAATAGTAAGCGGTTTTGGGCTTTTGTCAAATCAAAAAAGGCAACAGCGGATATTCCTGATTATATGTTCCTTAATAATGTTCAAACTTCAGATGGTTATAAAATTTGTAATCTATTTAATGATCATTTTCAATCAGCATTTAACTCAGACCCATTGGACCGTTCTTTTGGAGAATTTCTTAGAAATGATACTTCTAATACGTTGTCAGTTTCAATTGGGTCTATCGACCTATCTCCAAGCATTGTTGCAAATTATTTAAAAAATTTAGATGTCAATAAAGGTGGTGGACCAGATGGCATTCCACCTATATTTCTTAAGTCATGCTTTGCAAGCTTGGCCCTGCCTTTGTTTATTTTATTCCAAATGTCTATGCGTAGTGGACAAATACCGAAAGCGTGGAAACAATCATTTGTTGTACCCATATACAAATCAGGTGATAAACATAACATCCAAAATTATAGACCGATTTCGAAACTTAGTACAATGGCTAAACTGTTCGAGAAAATTGTGTATGATCAATTATATCCTGTTTTGAGACCACTTATTATTGATCAGCAGCATGGTTTTGTTGATCGTAGATCTACGGAGTCTAATCTTTGTGAATTTACTCATTATGTTTTACGGGCAATGGATAGTGGTGGCCAGGTAGATGTTATTTACACGGATTACTCTAAAGCCTTTGACAAAGTTTGTCACTTCCAGTTAATTAAAAAACTAAATGCTTTAGGAGTTCATGGTGATTTGCTGCGCTGGATTGAATCCTACTTACGAGATCGGAGTCAGGCTGTGGCCATCAAAGGTTTTTGTTCATCGTTTGTACCTGTTAGGTCGGGTGTACCACAAGGCTCTCATTTAGGTCCATTATTTTTTAATATTTTCATCAATGACATATATCGCAGCATTATCAATTGTAATATATTACTTTATGCAGACGATATGAAAATATTTAAAATTATTAAAACATCTCAAGACTGTGAGTTGCTACAGTGTGATCTAAATAATTTGAGTTGTTACTGCGAAGAAAATAATTTACAATTAAATATAAAAAAATGTAATATTATAAGTTACTCCAGAAAAAAGAATCCCGTATTATTTAATTACAAGGTTAATAATAATATTCTAACCAGAGTCTGTGAAGTAAAAGATTTGGGTGTATACTTAGATCAGAAGTTGACATTTAATCAGCATATTGACCATATAATATCTAAGGCATACCGGATGCTTGGATTTATTTTAAGAGTAAGTAATGAGTTTAAAAAATCTGATACGCTTCTGCTCCTTTTTAATTCTTATGTTAGATCTATTCTTGAATACTGTTCTACCGTCTGGAATCCCCAATATAAGGTACACATTAATAATATTGAAAAAGTTCAAAATAAATTTGTAAGGCATCTTGGTTTTAGAACTGGTTATTCCGACATTAGTTCTAATCTAACTACACTAACAACGCGTAGACAAATAAGAGATCAAATGTTTTTATTTAAAATTGTCAATAATTTAGTGGACTCCAAATATCTGATGAGTAATATTAATTTTAGATGCCCTAGGACCAGTAGTGTTAGAAGAAAATTTTTATTTTTTGTACCCTCATGTAAATGTAATTACTCAAAAAATAATTTTATCTATCGTGCTTGCCAAATGTATAATGAAAATTGTGATAAAGTTGATATAATGCATGATTCATTTAATAACTTTAGACGTAGAATCATTGCAGCATTTAAAAACGAGTAAATATTGTTATTCTATTTTATTTTGGATTACTTGTAAAATTTACTGTTCTGTTCATAATTATTTTTAAATGTAGTAGTTATTAGTGGAAACTTAGCTGATTTCTGTAATTTTTCTTGTTAGTTTTAAATTCCAGTGTTACAATAATTGTTTGTTTCCCAAATATAAATAAATAAATAAATAAATAAAGACTAAAGGCTGTTTTTTTTTAATTAGCCTATGCTGTCCCACTGCTGGGCAAAGGCCTCCCCCATGCTCTTCCACGTATCACGGTCCTGATATCAAAGGCTGATTAGTATATTATAATTAATTGTATATACTAATCAGCATCACTATTTCTAATCAATATTGCAACTTTTTCATGTTCATTGAGGGAGGCCTATGTCAGCAGTGGACGGATAAAGGCTGATGATGATGATGATGACTGCAACTGTAGATACTGTGATAGTTAAAATGGGCGTCAGATCTTGAGAACGCGAGCTCATATTTAATTTATATTAAATTTAAAATTAAATATTGTGTTTATATTTAAA
Source organism: Lycaena phlaeas (assembly GCA_905333005.2). Taxonomy (NCBI): domain Eukaryota; kingdom Metazoa; phylum Arthropoda; class Insecta; order Lepidoptera; family Lycaenidae; genus Lycaena; species Lycaena phlaeas. The sequence goes on along the minus strand of HG995172.1, from coordinate 17,551,375 downwards.
CTTGATTTTCTATAAATAATATTTGAATTATAATCTTCCTATATATTATTAATACGTAAAGGAAAAACTTTGCACCCCTTATCAGAACTGCTGCGCGAACCTAGAACTTTTAAATTTGGTACATTTAAAGATTTAGCGCAGAGAAAGTTCAGAAAGCTATATTTTTTTAAGTATTTTTTTTTATAGATAATAATATGAATTATAAATACATTAGACCAAAAAAAAAAACATACAGTACGATACGCGCATATTCAAAGTTAAATAATGCCAATATGAAACCCTGAGGTGAAACCATAGATGACGTATGAAGTTAAGTTTTTGTAGGTACAAAGAAATTTTGAAATATTTTTAGGGACTGGCAAACTGTATTTCATGTAAAAAAGTTTTATTTTAAATTTTTCGAATTTTGATTGCTGGGTGACATGGGCAGGTCTCGTACCCCAGGTTCGAATAAATAAAATCTTAAAAAAAAAGACATTTTCGAAGTGCAGTACGTTTCGTCCCGACACAGTTATCCTTACGATACAAACCCGACGACCAACAATCGATAAATATTAACTTTATCGTTAAAAACTCGATCGCTAGTCGACTCCATTAACTATAATAAAATAATTCAACGACTTTTCGATCGTCTTAGCATTAATTTCATGCAATATAATTATCCAGCTGAATGAAATGCTATAATTGATCATGATGAATCAACTGACGGTTATTTCTTCATCATCATCATCATCATCAACACTCCTTCACATGCTGATACTCATTCCGAGCTGAACAACCCAACACATGTTTCTGCTAAGTTGCAATAATGGTCACTTGACACTGTTTTATGCGTATAATGTCGACACCTCGAAAACTAACAACTTAGGACAAAAGTTGGTTTTGTATTAAATATTTATTCATAGTCTAAATTCAGTTTGACGTGATTAAAGGATACAAAGTGTAAAGCTATGATTATTAACACAGCGTACGTTTAACAATTCAAATGTAATTAAGCCGTCATGGTTTTGGATGTTACATTTTATTTGCTGACATAACATTTATTTGTATCACTCAAACTTAGTGTAAAGCAGAATATTTCAGTTTATTAATGCAGTGTTTTATCCAATTAATATTATAAACGCGAATGTTTGCAAGAATGTATGGACGTTTGTTACTCGTTCACGCAAAAAGTACTGTGTGACTTTTAAGAAAGCTTTACTTCACCAAAGCTTATCAGAATACCACAGGCTATAAATCCCCCCGTACTAATAATAGAGTGGAAAGTACGCGTGTGAAATCGCGGAGCGCTGCTAGTGTAACTATGTATTTGATTAGATATTGCTTAATATATAGGAATTGTAATAGTAGAGATTGTTATAAGTGTCAATAAAAACATTTAGATTGTAGTTATTTGATGCTAATATCACAACTCTAGCAATAATACTAATATATTTTTCATAACAGTAAAATATTAAACCATAATATGAAAATGCCATCTAGGTAACAAAATCATACCACCACATAAACGTTGGTTTCATATTTTGCAAATAAATTTGATTGGACTAATGTTCGTAGTTTTCGTGCACGCCAAATACAAGTTAGCAGCAAAACATGTTTGCGAGAAACCTTTGTAGCGAGATTTGCGCTTTCTGCTTCAGTGCGCTTAAAAACTTACCCACTACTGGAAACTCTTGAGATTGTATGACTCCCTGGTACTCGCTTCGAGTGGACTTGGCCTTAAAACCTGAAACTGAGATCAGATTAAGGAGATTTTATTAGGCGAAATTTCATTACAGAAGTTTATAACGAGATTAAGTTGTGAGCAGTTTGAATGCGATCCTGTACTATTTTAAGTGTTTCAGCCCCCCTAGCCAAGTGGCACAAACGCTAGACGAATAGAATAGAATACTTATTGTATTGGAGTGACAGTAGCTGTCAAATTACATGTCGTAAGCTAGTGTCATCCAATACAATAAGACGTATTCTATTCTATTCATTTAACATTTGTGCCGCTTGTCTAGAGGGCAGAATAGAATACTCATTCGCCATAAAATGTAACCGAAAACCTATTGATACCTACATACTTTTTTAAAATCCTTCAAACACACATAAGATACATTTATTTGAGTAATGTTATTACTGTTAGGTTCCAATTATTGTGTCGAGTTATATTTATCTGTTTATAACTATATATTGTAATACTAAGTTACTTATTACTACTTAACTATATTGTTAACTAATTGGAGCTTTGTCCAACTGGATTTATTCTTCTGCGATGCTTGTTAGTCGATTCAATCTTGACATGTTGACATTATAGGCGGTTATTCTGAATCCTGCTATACTTAAATAAATTTTAGGCAAATATACTGTTTAAAGATGATCTCTCCAATATTGGGTTCCATCTTGTCAAATGTTTGGATATTATCGACATACAGTAAATCGGTTTGTTTTTTATATATTTATTAGTATATTGTATATCTTTTTACTTCACCAGTACAGAAATATCCTGAACACCACCGCCCAGAATATAATATCTTATCCACCATAGCAGCCTTGGGGGAGCCTTCGAACGGCAGGGCGTTGACCTCGCACAAACAATTCTGTAGCTGGGGCCAAGCTGTTTTGCCTTGTAGCTCTTTGTGACGTAGATTCAAATACGCAGGTTATCACTAATAGTACAAAAGAAACCTCCTTAGTTGCTGGTCTCAAACTCTGATGACGTTGGAATTGCTAAAAATAAAAGTATTTCTATATAAATTGATTGAAATACATACAGACTTCTTTGATATATTTTATTACAAAAAATATTATAATGTAGAAAACAACTTCTTTTACGATTTTTACCTCGATTTTAATCATCAAAATCGTTTTAAGAAAATTTAACTAACGTGGTAAATGAGTTTTTACTCTCTGTGAATTATTCGAAACGTGGAATATGTAAAAACAGCCTCCATTAAATCCGAAGCACATAACATCATGATGAGAGCAACGCTCGAGACGACTCCGTCGTAGAGATCGTCAAAGAGGTCGTACTAGATCCATCTCTGAAGGGGCGAGGATATCCCGGACAGGTCTTGTAGTTCTTGTAGTCTGTTTCATTTGTTCTAGTAATGTACTGTCGTTATCTATAGCCTTGATAGTCACATCTATATTGGCGGGATTCGAACCCGCGATAGCTGCGTCTAGAGTCCAGTAGCTTGACCACTCGACTAGCTGTCAATAATGATAATGGAGTCTCGCAGCCCCAGCAGCCTAATCTGTTATCGCTCGCCTGCGCGTCGGTAATACCCATTGTCTTCGCCGAACATAATTTACCACCACGGCTCCGGGCTAGCCGTACGTCACTTTATATGTGTGTATATACTCGTAACTGTATCTAATTAAATACAAATAACCTAGGCTCAGTTATATATTATGTGGATTATAGAAAACTAATATTTAACATAACATTAGTCAAGAAGGCTAATTAGTATATGCTAGGATTTTTTTATCAGATAGGATTTGAAATGAATACTTCCGCCAGAGAACTAAAGTTACCGATAGCACGTGAAGATTAGCTCGTTGAAGTGGCAGTGGGCTGGTCATAGAGTTAAAAGACCGCTTTTAGTAGACCAAGTGTTGGTCTGTCATTAACCAGGTGGGAAGACGAACTCCGTGCAGTAGCCGGTCGTCTTCGCGTTCACTGAGCGTGGCCTACGTTCAACAGTGGACAGTTATAGGCTAATGATGATGATAAAGTAGACAGTATATTTCTTTCTCCTCTTTTCTCCATGTTTATTTCTCTCTTCCACCCGTAACCATGGCTGTTGTAAGTCTTCCAAATGTTTAGTATTACATACATGTTAGATACTCGAAGTACATAATCCTGAATTGTACAGGTTTTATGTAAATTTTGCATAGATATCTTGCAAGTAAAGTATGCAATATAATTCACCATCAGTATAAATACAGAAGAAAAACAGAGAGCCTTGTAGTCTTTTTCGAGATTAAAATTTATGTTTTTGCCAAATTCTAAGATATTATTATCACCTTTTAAGGACTTTGTAAAGAGGCAGTGCCATGCTGCTTTGCAGCCGGATTGGGCCGGCACGACCGGGGTGGTACCTCTCGCTCACATAATACCGGCGTAAAGTGACAGTTATGCTGTCGCGTTTCGTGCAGTTTGTGAGTTTCCGGTGGTCCATTGGGGGGATAGGTAAAAGGAGGATAACGCATCTGCATAACCTTTGGTTTTGTGGATGTTAATTGGCGTCGATAGCCGCAAGGCTTCTACTGTTCGTTTGTCCTTCTATGCTATAAAAAAGACACCTTACAATTCCTGTAAAACGAACTCCACCGATCATGGAACCAAGACATGGTACTGAAAATTGTAAACAGAGAGGACGTTGAGACCGTTGCTGTAAAAATTTCCGGTTTTTGTGAGGATTACTGCGCATTAAGAGGCGTGTGGAGGACGAGGTGGTATTTTTAGTAAGACAAGCTTTCGTAATCCTATTATAATAATTTATAGCTTTTTATTACAAAGAAATTATTTTGTGCTAATAATATTGATCATTAGCTCACGAGGAATATACAAAGGTGAATGAATTAGAAGGAAGAATTTAGAACAAAGAAAGAAGGTGATGATTAGGAAGTATTCGTTTATCAGTTTCTTTCAATAAACCTTACCAATTTTGGGCAAACTTTACAATTCTTATGAAATATAATATTGTGTCATATTATCTTATCGAGATTATTGTCATACGTGGATAATAAGGATTAACCTAATTCTACTTATGTAATAATATTATTATTAGAACTAATGTTAGTAGTTTTGAGTGTGTGTACAGATAAAATCATTCATCACAAAAAGATCTGCATCTGGCGGGATTCGAACCCACTATACGTGAACAATAGCGTGACCACTTGACCTACTTGTACTCAAACAAAAACATTTGGTCCGAAGTAATTTACCAACTCTAAGCTTGTGTATTAAAATATTGATAAAAGCATTAGATTAAAAAACCACAATCATCTAACCTCGCTTCCAAATCCAAAAATGAAAATAAAATTTTCCAAATTCAAAAATAAAAGATGGCTGACCGAGTTCAAATATGAATGAAACGGGAAATATTTATCGATATGCTTACTGAACACGTTCTCACACGTCTAGCACGTGCTTGGAGGTGGAAATTTCACGTCCACTGCAGAACACGCTATTTTAAAATATTATTTACAATAGCTTTTGCCAAACATTGATATCGATATTTGTAAATAATAATTTAGTGTGTATAAGACATATTTTGTCTGGTATATTATACAAGTAACAGTTTCTTCTTATGTAATAATCCGCCAATACTTTGGTGTAGCCGGTGTCTGTGAATGTCGCTATCACTTAGCATTATGCGAAATGGCTGTCCGTTTGATTTAAAAAAAAAAATATTATCGTATGTCCTATCGCGTAAAAGTAACATTGTACATTAGTAAAAGAACAAGTTGATTATGAGTAGGCACGAAAATAAAAGAAACGCAACTATTTCATTGCTTTTTATTCTTAGAATTCAGCTGTAATTTATTAAATGTTTCTCAATTTTCAGTAAAACTAAATTTCGAGAAATGATTTCATTTGTCTGTATATGAGCGGACCTTGTTTTTTGGAGGAGCATTCCCCTCGACAGCCTTTCTGATCCATCATCAGATCGACTTCAGACCTTCATTAAATTCAAAATTACATTTTTTACAAGTGCACTGGTGGCACCTACAATTTACAGAAGTTCCCGTCGATAGTTCACGGTGCCATTCTGGTATCCTTATCATAGGACCAAAAAAAGAATCGTAGAAAACCGAGCGACCGAGTAGAGCGACGAAAGCGATTTATAGTGGGTATGGACTCGACCTCTTGAGCGGGAGGATCCAGGTTCAAAGTCAAAGGAAGTTTTGAACGTTGATTGAGTCTACCACCGGTTCCAAAGCAAGTCCACTGAGAAGAACCCGCGAAACAGGTTCGATCAAGAAAGTCAATTTTGTTCTACATTTAAGTTAAAACAATTAAATCGACACCTTAAATAAAAAATATACTAAATTTTGTATGAAGCTAAGCTTTTAAAGACGAAGCTATGAACGACTCATTAAACCGTATTTTTACATAGAATATATTGTAGATCTTGCAATTCTAAAATCCAAACATTAAAACATCTAACTCAAAACCTAATTATTATTTTAGAGATTGTATCTAAGCTATAAAATATATGTAATTAAGGCAATAAATAAAAAGCGAAAATGGTGTACAATTTGATGGGCCCGCTAACGACACAAGTTTTTCTATTTGGAAGTTACGCGGCGTTTCCGGCTCGAGGGACCATACTTTGTATTCCGATGGCATACGGACTCTATGGGCTATATGAAATTCATAGAAATTGTTCATTTGTGGTAAGGAAATTTTTGGACGAAGTCAAGTGTATGTTAAATTTTAAAGATTTTTAGGGTTTGTTTCACAATGTCCTAATAAAGTTCCAATTAAGCTATTTGCAATATATTTACCACATAACTACAACGTTTTTGTTTCACAATTGACAAATAGCAATATTTGGCTAATAAAGTTCCCTGTAAACTATAGGTCGGATCAACTGGCCATTAGCAAATTTATCTGCCACATAAATTAGTTGACAGATATATACGCGGTTGACAGCTTCACGACATTTGACAATTTGACGTTCCGGTAACAGTAATATACAAAATAATTTAAATTGTGTTTTGAACGTTTAATAATTAAGGGATAACATTATATACAATGTCTATGTAAATAAAAGGTATAAAGATGGTATGATACATACATTTAAATTATAAAAACATATTTTCATGTATATTTACAACATGGAATGTTTTTCTAAAACATATTTATCGTAAAATGGAACTATAAAATGCGAGGTTGCCAAGCCTACTAACCAGTAAGTGCCAAATAGGGATCTGCCAAATAAATTTATAGGGAAGATGATGGTGAAACCCAATCAAGACTAACTAGAGGATTTATGTGTCAGTTAATTTATGTGTCATATAGCTATAGGGTACTTTACTAGTATATTGTGAAACAGACCCTTAATGATAGCCTCGATCGAAATTGAACATATTAGTTTGAAACTTGTTACTATTATATTATATAATTCTTTGTAAGTAGTAATAGGGTATTTGTCTTACCCTATTTTTACTCCATATAACTGACCCTAGGGTATATCGCTAAGCTTGTAACACTTGAACACAGTTTTCAGTATTTCTGCTTTAGGAAAAATTGCTAAAGTTTCGGCAAAGCATATACTTTTATTCTAGCTTCTTTAATTCTAGCTCAGAGAGTAATACTTAGCTCGGGAACAAAATGCCTATTCAATTATTCATATTGAATTTATAAAACATCAATTATTCCTGACGGAGGTTTGAACCGTTCCGTTATTTTGACATATGTTTTGTCGGACCTCAGGAAAATGTTACATTAATAGCAAGGTCCGGCTTGACCTTTTGGAAAACCTCATGTCAATGTTACATCAGGTTGGGGGAGTTCTGGTTAAGTTCCCTTCATCGCGAACTAGTTTCGTCTTTATTAACTTGAATTTGGAATGAAAAGGGTGTCCTGATAATACCATACTTTTATTCGAATAAATATTGGATGAATAAAATTGGAGTGTCTGTTTGTAATATTAAAATAACATTATTTTACTAATCGATACATATGCATGCATACACGATATATAAATAACTATTGTCTATTTGTTTATGTATTTCCTTTAACTACTCTGCGTAACGGTTGGGCGGATTTTGATAGGCATTTTCACTGGCATAGCTTAACTAAGAAAGAGTAGCTTAGGCTATTTAAATAATAATCGTAAGTCCGGATACGTCCGTAATTCTAAGGTGACATGAAGCCGCGTGCATCAACTATTATAATTAAGATAAAACTTATATTTACTATTGTGTGAATTCACTACGGTTACAGATGCATAAATTAATATTTAGAGTTTTTTATCTTTAATTATAGTATATTATTTGTCACATTGCTGGACACGGGTCTCGTCCTTGAAATTGATACGAAATCCCTCGTATGATTCCAAGGAGGGCCATAGTTCGGATCTCGTATTCAACCTTATTTAGAAATTTGCAAATACTCATTTCAAGGCAACTAGGGGTCAGGATCGAACTTTCACTTGAGAGGCCAAGCCCACTAGCCCATCGTGAAGGTAGATAAATTACCTTATTTGAAATGAACAGCGTCTCCAATAAATTCATCACAGATTATGGCACCAGGCCCTACTAACTCTCCTTAGATGCAAGATTAGCTCTTGCTACCACTAAAAACTGCCGAAGAAGATCAGAACTAATAATTATAACCCCGCAAAGGTGCTTGAGCGCGTAATTAAATTTGATTTTATCTGTTAAAATGATTAACAGTTTTATATGACAATTTTCGTCTATTATTACTATTATTGTTATTTTTAATATAAAATTCATTACTTAATAATACAAGTGGCAATATAGTGGGTACACCGTTAATAAATAGCGCCCGAGTGACGTCACCTTTCATTATTTCTACACTAGCAACACTTTCACCTCTGGACTCGGCGCTAGTGAAGTAATAACTCATTAATAACTTTCCCGCTCAATATCGTTTTCGTCGGCCCGGATACTTTTGTTTCTTCCAAACTTTGTTTCGCTGTTCGAGCGCTGTTCTGTGTTCGATGTGAAATTTTAATTATTGCTTTTATTGCTTTGTTGTTACAGTGTTTGTTGCTTATAATATAATCGATAATTTCAGTGAAAATATTTTAAAAATATTTATATATGTATACTTAGACGAAGGTTTTTATTATAGAATTTAAACAAAAACTTTATTGTTACTATAAATCCATACTAAATAGCTAAATAAGAGCTTTGTAAGTTGAATATTAAAACAAGTCAGTTTCTATTACGAAGTTTATAATTTCTACTTTTACACTAATGTTATTTGTTGCTCAAATCGTTATTAAACTAATAATTGAATCATTCGTTTATGATATGAATTAAAGGATCTACGCCCTTTTTATACATCCGAAATCCACAATTAAAAAAAGTCTAAAACGCAAAATTATTTGCAAAATAAAAGAAGGCGAAGATAAAAAATGGCGAAAGGTAAAATATACGCGGGAAGGAATACAAATGCGATTTGCCAAGCGCATGCAGCGTCTGGAGATTTTTCACTGCTCCGAAGGTTCGACAACAGATTTGTAAAGCTAATTAGGGTTCCGCAGTTCAATCTCTTTTGTATTTCCCCAACCGTTGATTAATGGCTGATACATTGGAGCGCTTTCCTTTTGAATGCAGCTCAAAGTCTTGCAACGGGTAATTTATTTAATCCGTTTAGATCTTCTCGGATAAAACTAGTTTTGTGTAGGGAATGAAATACTTTCTTATCTTGATGGTTCATTCAGATGTTAAGAGAAATTTTGTTTTCGTTTTTCAAAAGTATTTTTTATTTGAATTCTAATTCGAATTCAATTCAAATTAAGTTTTTATAACTCACAATTTTAGTTTTTGAACGTCGATTGAATCCAGCGGTTCTTATGTGCCACGAAACAATTTAATTGTGGAACCGACTATACCTAAATAACCGACACGAAATTAAATTTAAATAGTATAGGAAAAACTTCGGAATTGACTATATTAATTACGTCATTAAGAAGACAGATCACACAGAAGATAGGTTTTTGATGTACAATTTTTGAAATTTCTGATCTTATTTTAACTATTTTAGAAATTTAAGGCTTTAGAATCTAGCAATAGCATCAACATTCAGCACTACCTTGTAGAGCAATATCATCCAAAAATACAATTTCACATTCACGCGGCTCGAAGACGAAGTTTAAACGAGATAGTTCTTTGACAGGCATGGTGCCTCCAGCCTGAAGTTTGGGGACTTGGGGACTTTCCATTATGCATGACATCGATACTGGGGTAGCACTTTTAGGCTTCTCTATCGTGGATGTGTTGTCGTAGTGTTATTGTACTAAAATAGGAGTTTGATTCAAAGTCTAAAGTGAGTGTCAATCTAAACGAATGATTTTTTTTATACCCATCGTTTCTATCTTTTCTTTATCCCCAGTGGGAGGGTTATGCTGTGCCGCGCTCCCTGCTCGGGTACCAATATCCTGTTTTCTTCTCCCGTTGAGCATCTCTCGTGAAGCAGTTTTGCTGTGCTTCGGATTGAAAGGCGAGATACGTATACTGGCATGAAGATCTAGCATCGTGTCTCTCATGTAACACATAAGTTACCTGGTCTAGTTCTAGGTCGATTGGTTTCCGTTGATGGATGAAGTCGACCACTTACCAACAGATGCTAAGTCTACCAGTTTGCCAATCAAACTAACATAATAAATTTCAAAAATTTTGGTAATAATTGAGGTCCATTAGAACAAATGATGAAATCTGATTGAGATTGCTGTTTGTTGACCACTGGTAAGTAGGTTATTGTGTAAGTAGGTAATTAATTAGTCACGTTAACGATCACTTTGTCACAAGTGTATATATTTCTTATATAAAATGGCCGCGGGTAAGTCAAAATCAAATTTGGTTTATTTAAAATAGTACCAATAAAGTTTATTTTTGAACGTGAATTGCATCTACCACCGGTACCATGGCGAGCCCATGGAGAAAAACCGGCGAAACAAACTCAGTGGAACTATCATCAGTAATAATCATAAGGAATATCCCTGAGAATCTATTATTAAATACCTTGTTAGGTTTTATGAAGCGTCTTAATAAAACACACCCCCGCTGAGCACTTCCAAAGTTTTCGGTTTAACTAAACCAAAGTTTACCCCGCATTAGGTCGGGTGAAATTTTAACGGAATCTCCGCCGCTTGTCCGTTAACTTCGGCCAGTTAAAAGTTAATTAATCGGTAAGTTTAAGCGCTGTCTTTTCAATCGACTGATACATTGACATCTGGGGGTTTCGTTGAGAAGTTTCGGTGAAAGCGTTGAGATAAATTAATGTCAAGTATTTCTAAGTATGGTGATTTATATCTGATCTACCGACGTCTTGGATTCTTTGCTCATTTTTTATTGCATAATAATATCATTGCGTAGTATTAATTTCATTTTAATAAATATTATAATGTTTGACGTTTTGACGTCGTCAAATTGACAACCTCTGTGGCTCAGTGGTTAGCGCGTTGGCGCACAAGCCGGAGGCGCACAAGGGAACACAAAAAAAAGTTTCTGTGTTCCTGGGTCATAGACGTGTAATAATATTTGTATTGTGTAATAAAAATCTTAAATATAAGTACTAATATAAAAAGTATTAAATATATGTATTTCCGTTGTCTAGTACCCGTAACACAAGTCTCTTCGAGAACTTAGCACGGGACCAGATTGACGTGGCGTAAAAAAAAAAATGTTATGTAGGTTTAGTCCGCTTTTTCAAACTATGGGTTAATGAACTGATAACATGTATCGGTGTAGGAAAATGGTGTAAGACAAATAATTTTGAACAATAAATAATGTTCTGATTTTCAATTTCAATTTTACCTTTTTTATAGCCAGTAACAGAAATATTTGATGAAAATCCATAAAAGTAGAAATCGCTTCACTCGTAGAGTAACCAACGTCACCCAAAGAGGCTCACCCTGGAATATATTTTCACAGGCCTCTTTTAATGTTTAAATAATTTCATTGCTTTTTATGCCTTTACTAGCTATTGCCCGCGGCTTCGCCCGCGTTCTTCTAGTACCTCCCAGAATATGTGTATTAAGTTTCATGATGTTTTTGCGTGAAAGCGTAACAAACATCCACGCTTTCATATTTATAATATTAATATTATGCCTTTATAATAATGTATTTTGCAATGACTACTTTTGTATTCTGTTCGTGGGTGTTTCAAATAAACAGGTATCCACCACTGCGTCAATTTAAATCCACACATATTTAACCACCATTTCTGTCGCTTTGAGGAGCTTATTTATTTGTTTTGGAAAAATGTGAACACGAGTGGAGCAATTACTTAGTACAAGGTACGGCTGTCAGGTCGCATGTAAAATTGATGGGCGGAAGCGGCATGCATTATTCCCAATACGCCAGAATCAAATACCTCTTGGAAAATTAACGTCAAGTTACAAAGTGGTTTTAGCGATTAGTGTGTAATTATCAATTTTGGTTAACCAAAAGAGGTAACACCGATCGCTAAAACCACTTAGATACTAAGAATAATCGTGCTTAGTAAATACTGGAAAATATCCTACTAATATTATAAACGTGAAAGTTTGTAAGTATGGATGTTTGTTACTGTTTCACGTAAAAACTACTGAATGGATTTTAATGAAACTTTACAATAATATAGCTTATATATCAGAATAACACATAGGCTATAATATTTTATTCCTGTACTCCCGCGGGAATGGGAAGCACCATTTTTCAGGCATCCATTTTTGCACTGAACCAATTTTTGTACGTAAGCGCGCGAGTGGTCAGATTTGAAGAAGATACTGATACCAAAAATTTTCGTAAACATTAGTTACTTTTAAATTTCTCAAAAGCTTCGCTCAAGGTTTGGCTTTGCAAGATGGAGTGCAGTATTCTTATGTGTGATATAGCCGCCGCATTAAGAACTCTACCTTGCACTTTAAAACCTAAGCAGCCGATGTAGCTCTGGCAGATGCTAGGCTTTAATGGGACTAGGCCGGACACATCTGCCTGATGATTAACATGTTGTGGCCTAAGAAAACCATATATTGGATCCCATTTCATAAAGTGCGAAGTTACGGCTGTGCAGTCGAAGTGTACGAAACGGAAAAGTGAAACTAGGAAAAAAGTACTAGCTACTGACCCTAGAGAATATAATCACTACGTTTACTACTGACGATCATTCAACGCCAAATTGACACTATTGCTTGACATTAGTGATTCTAAGTTCCAAAAAAGTAAAGGAATCTTTGAGCCCATTACGTCTAAAAAGTCTTAGAGAATAAAACACGTGGATCATAGACATAAAGAACTTATTTCTTTTCGTCAGAATTTACAGTGCGTACTTAAGGAGATTCGTTTTCCTTACATCTTAAATCACCGGATAGTTTATTTTATTATACTGGATACTAGTTTTATCTTACTAGATTTTATTTATGGATACCTCGCCAGATTTTATCGACCAAGTAAATACATACTCAATATGTCCGCTATAAAAGGCTAATAAAAGAGTAACAAACTATGGGTATCGCATCCGACTCGAAGGACCAACTTTTTATAGTCAAGACATACTATCTGACTACCTGATATCAAAAGGCTCTGTCGCCACTACATATACTTGAGAAATGACATTGTGCAGAGAAAAATAAAAATGACGAATAAGAATGTTTCTTGTTAATAAACATCGGAAAATCTTCGGCATTAATTTCTTGCGAAAGTTCCAAATCCAAGTCACAAGCCAACGACCTTCTCGGGTACCTTCAGATAAATATAGCTCTTGGTAGTGGCTAAAGATATCCTATAGTCTGAAATTATCTGTTTGTTAACAATGTAGTAAGGCATATATTATTATGTATAATCTAAACTAATAGTATAAACAGGAAAGATTTGATTGTTTGTTTGAATGAAATAGGTTCCGGAACTACTTGACCGATTTGAAAAATTCTTTCACTGTCTCCAGTGAACATAGGATACATTTAAAAAAGTTAGAGACCCATATTAAAATTTAGTTGCGTGCGTGTAACAGCTAATGTATATATTAAGGGAGGCCTATCTTCAGCAGAGGACGGGTGATGATGATGATGATGATATACATAATATGGTGCATGGTGATACCACCAATCTTAGTAGTAGTACATAACCCATCGACAAGGAGCTTAATGAGGAAATACTTCAATACCGTTGTTATATAATATTATTATAACCTAATATTCCACCTAATTTGAAACCAAATAGTTACTGATTATCTAGGACACCAGCTACAGCAGCTGGTTAAAATAGGTTCTATAAAAACCATTCGTCTATATCTGTATATTAGCGTAACAAACATTCATCGATACAACCTTACTACTAATATTATAAAGAGAAAAACTTTGTTTGTTTGGTTGTAATGAATAGGCTCAAAAAGTACTGGACCGATTTCAAAAATTCTTTCACCATTTGAAAGATCCATTATCCACAAGTAACAAAGGCAAAATTTTATTCTGAAAAAAAAAATAGGGTTCCGTAAGATATTTGGGTTTTTCGGACACAAGGTGTAAAAAATCATCCAGAAAAGTTACTTATTTTGCGTACTAAGATCCCGTTGTAAATCTTAGTTAACGCAGGCGAAGCTGCGGGCAACAGCTAATATATAATATTAGCAGAGTTTGTAATATTCCAATGTAAAATATATACACAGAATAGCTGTATATCATATTGTATCAGGTATCTCTTGTGATATGAGATAAACCTGAGATTATGTTTGCTGATATCTTCGTAATATAGTTATGGTAAGTTTAGTAAGCGCATTTCAGATATGGATGTTTTTGTTTGAACCATCTAACCCTGTGTTTTGCTACCCGTCTGTGGACCATTTGTAAGCAAATATATCTGACTTGATATTTTAGATATAGGGACAGTTTTTAGAACTTATTGTATGCCAACTTCAAGATGGTACTACCACTGTTCTTTGACGAGTGATTCACGTTGGATTAAATAGTTCATTATATTTATTTTCAATGTATGTCCGAGAAAAGATCAATATTAATGGCTAAAATTATGAAACACATCCTATTAATAATATAAATGCAAAAGTTTGTAAGTATGGATGTTTGTTACTCTTTCAAGTAAAAACTATTGAATGGATTTTGATGAAACTCTACAATAACATAGCTACAGCATACATCAGAATAAAACATAGGCTATAATTTATCATCGTGCTCCCACGGGAATGGGAAGTACGCGGTTGAAACCGCGAGGCACTGCTAGTTTTAAAATAAAAACAGAAAATCTAAGTCTCCGTGCTTTGAGCTTTGATAACTACATCATAACCTCGTTTATATTATTCTGTTGTTTTATATAATTTTACTACACAATGCGTCGTAAACAAACAAAAAGACGCGAAACAGCACAGAGGAATGTATTACTCTCTTTTGTGCGTGACTCTTTGTCGTCAATGCATATTGTCTAATGTTGCTCTGATTATACAGCGTGTACCAAATCAAAGCGCCTCTATTTCTGGTTTAGATTTTGCAATCTCAACTTGTCAACGAGTGTCGGGATCGAGTTCAGATCGAATCGCTCTCTCGGATTTGACTTGATTTGAATTAGTCCGATTCAATCTCGAGATAATTCTACAATGCATTTACAAGAACATCCTTTGTTATTTACTTCAAAATTGTTTACTTTCAATTTTAGTTGAATCACATTTTTGGGTATGAGATTTTTGCTAGAGTCTAGCTAGGCTATAGCGCTGGTTGGAGACTTTCAAATGAAGGTTTTTAAGATCAGGTTCTAATGTAGACCTGTTGCAAAACCTGAGCCTAAATAAAAACACAGTGTGTCTGAAACACGAGTATAGAGCATCTTGTACCTTCAATAGTAAGGTTAAAAAATACACAATCAGTATATGGACAAGCTTTAAACCGTCTTTCAATTGATTGTTATCTACGCTTTGAATTTAAATAACATAAAACCTAGTTCTAGTTGTTCATGCATCGCAGGTTCTGTGCCAATTCATTGGGTGCCTGAAAACTCGATCAAAAAGTACAAATGAAGCGATTCAATTCGCCAAAGTGGAGAACAATAGGACAATACTACAAAAAGCTATGTTTGTTTTATTTTGTTTCGTACATTTCTATCTTCAATGGAAGTTAGAAATAGATATTCTTAATTTAAAACCTTTTTCTTTCAATTGCTATTGGTCCGTATTACACTGGATTCATATTTATCGATTGGTTTTATTATTCAATAAGAATCTAGTAACAATATATTTTTTTATTGTATTTAAAACCTGTCTTTAAATTTAGCTCGAAAATAGATACATAAATCATCTTTAGCATCTTAAAATACGTGGTCTTGTTACTGGAACTAAAAGGTATATTTTAATTCTTTTATATTTTTCTAAATATCATGAATGTTTTTATTAACTTAACCCTAATTACTTTGATAGCAGTGACATATCGCTCGATGTTCTTTTACATGCGAAAAGTACAATATGTACCTTTGCCCAGCAAAAATCCTACGTTTAATAAAGTACAACGTTTGACAAATTGTTATTATATGAAATGATAGGCAGGGGAATACCAGCCTTACCACAGTGATATAAGATTGTTGCCACGCCAAATCTCTACATTAATATGAGGAACAGGTAGGGTCAGGCAAAAAGTTTAAGCATGGAAGCCGTTTGTTTCGTTATTTATGTCAAATTATATTTGCACCTACTGGCATTGCTTGTATGAATCTGATGGATGTGACTAATGGGATTAAAATAACGGGTGATTTTTTAAGAGCTTTATGAAAGTTAAAAAAAAACACGTAAAATTCATGTTTGAAAGAGTTTGTCAAAATTAGACGAAACGGATGGATCATTTTAGGCGCAGTCGTGGTCAACATTTGCAAGAATTTATCTTCAAATATTAAATTATTTAGACCATAGTATCTACTCGAACAAAGATTTTATGATTTTTTCTGTTTTTTACTATTATTTACTTACTTTCTGTTATTTACTCAATAAAACTTTCCTACAGCTCTTAAAAATCATCCATTATATTTTAAATACATTATTGCATTTATGTAATTATTAAATATTTTAAATTACTTTAACACAAGGATTTTTACGAACGAAAAGTAAGGATAAACTATTGAAATTTGGTTATAAGTACATTAATTGTTCACTCTAAATTTTTGTGTCATTTGACAAACCTTTCTTTTCCGAGCCATTTGAAGACATTGTTTTCTAATCAAAAAGTTCTTAGCAGACTTTCTGTAGCCTATTAGCAACAGTGTAGTTGCTGACCGTACGCGTGACGTTTGTAGACTGTAAAAATGTTTATGACTCGTCCAACCCCGCAACGCTTGAGGGAATTTCAATTTATATCGTTATTCTAGTTGATGTAGTTTTTATTGCGCGTTACACTTTTCCCACGCCCCTTACTACTCGGATATTTAAATCAAGTCAAATTATTGCTGCACTATAAATATGAGCGGCAGATGTTTTTTGCTTGCGATATGATTCGCCTCCCCTGCACATAAACCTCTGGAGCGCCAGGGAATCGCGGATGGGTTGTTGGCCCTTAAGTAATGGGTGCTTTACTTGAGGGCTCCCAGGGCGCAATTTACAATTTTCCGGGTTTTACTTGATGTACTTGGGATCCTCGTTCTCATCATCATCTTTATCCGTTTATGGTTTTCATGAATATTAGTTTTGTACTATAGGAATGAACCAAAGGATTTTTATAATTTAAGTTTAAACAAAAATGAAACACGAATACAATAGGAAATGTTTTAACAGTTGCTAAAATAGAAAAACAACATTTAAGCGGATTATGCACTTTAACAAAAGTCTGACCGAGATTAAAAAATTGTAGGATATAAATTGCATATAGAATTTGAATCAAACAGTGAACAAAGCCACGGTATTAGCTATACAATAAGGATAATGATCGGGAGTTAAAATGTAAGAGGTAATCTTAAGATTCAATAAATAATATTACTGAGACAGGAAATAAAAAAAAACCTAATTTGTGCCTATATGGTTGCTTATAACAATGGAAAAAATTGCAAGTGATAGCTTGTATATTAAATAATAAACACGTTGATAAGAAATTAGTGGATTTGTTGATAGCATTGCATTGATTATTGCAACTAATAAACCGTTATTTTTGGACCGTAATCTGATTGCTAAATAATTGTTTGTATAGATAGCGCGAGGAATTTCAGGTTTATTAACCTAAATAATATAATGTAATTTTTTATGTAATACAAATGTGCTAGTTATCATGTACTAAGTTAGCTTAGTTAATTTTTACTTATAAAAGGGTGGAGTAGCTCAGTGCCCGGCTACATTGAGAGTGGAGAACAACAGTTTGCTCATCTGTCATAATGAAGGTTAGAAGACAGGGAAACATCTTCGACAAAAACCTTTTTAACCACCTTTAAATATATCGTCTTCTATAAGCACCAGCTGTACCTTTAATATCAAGTCAGAAAATTATATTTTCGATCGCCGCTAGATGTGTTTGTTACTCAGTATCTGTTTGCTCAGTCGTCTCATCTTATCAGCGCGATCATGCGGCTATCATCAGATCATGAGATTATGCCGTGATCATCATTATACAGGTCATCGGATGCACTGAAAGGTTGAAAATTATGCTAGATTGTGTAAGATGATGCTTTAAAAGAATTGAGATATGTAAGAAATAAGAGTCATCATTATTGTACCCTCTTTACTGGTTATTACTGGCTACGTCCAGCATTAATAATAGTAGTTATAGTAAATAAAAAAATCAGAATTCCAAAGTATTAAATAGAAGCAAATATCAAAAGAGGACAATTAACACATAGGGTGTCGGTTTTCTCTTAATATCTTCTAATAATAATGGTGACATAAATACGGCATAGTTTATTAAAAATTTATAATACAAGTCATACAGTGTACTCGTCTAAAAAAAAAAATATAGGCACCATGTCATTCGCTTAATAGTTTTGGTCGCTTAATATAGATTTTTTTATCAGTATATTATATACAGAGTTTATGAAGGCGTGGACAAAATCTTATCACATATTAGAACTAGATAAGAAATAGCCCTATTTCATGAAACAGTTAAAATAGCTAAATATGGTACAAGTGTACATTATTAAAAAAAATGGTATTATTGTTTGCCCTTGCAATAATATAAAAAAATATATAAAGTCGATCTCCGTTCAGGGGCTGGTCCGCGTTGGATGCGAGTGGCAAGAGATCGGTCGTTTTGGCGTTTATTAAAGAAGGCCTATGTTCAGCAGTGGATAGATAAAGGCTGTTGATGATGATGAAATAAATATTCAATTTTTTTTAATCAGTTTGTCCGATATAGGTCGTACATTCCTGAACAGATATTAATGAAATTCTGAATGCAGTGCGCTGTTTGGTTTAACTTACCCTATCATATTATATAACAGTATAGGATCCGACAGATGGTAATGTTGTTTTTTGCAGAACGTCTGACTAGAGGCCTTGTATTGTACTTAAGTTTTCTCCTAATGCACGTTTTCTTTCATCTATGTCAAATCATAATCCCTCAATTCGTAGAGGTACAAAGGTTTCTTGACCTTTTTATAGATTTTACATTGAGGTTTCTGTTGGTATTAAAATATTATAACTGTAATACAAACTTTCAGCATTTATTTTGATGCCGCTTTGCTGACATCAACTAAAGTAATTAATTCGTAGTGAATTATTTTCTTTGAAAGTTTTTTGTATTCCAGTAGGACTCAAAATAGTAAAGCGTTTTATGGTTTTAAAGTAATTCGTAGGACATTTTTGTATTCCTTTTTACATTAAAAATTAAATAGCTTTTTGTCGCCTAGTGAAGGCACTGAAATTATGTTGGTTTTCAAATGCTGGCACTGAAGAAAATCCTGGTTACTAATATAAAATGTAAATAAGTTAATAAATTAAAATAAAATATCTTTAAACTATAATTCAATTTAAATAGGATGCTGTGTATTTAAAAGAGTAATTTAAAAAAAATCAATTTTTATTTACAAATAAATATTTGTGGTTTTAAATCTAAATTTAATAAATAACAACATATTTATTAAGTCGGTATCCTACTTTTTTGCATATTATTTGAGACTGGTGACGAATTAGATCACTAATTACTCTACATACAGTATACATATAACATAATATTATAATATGGATTTTTATGAATATGAAGTAATAAATTAATATTCCACTTTAAACATTAGGTACACATTTTCATTTTCATCAACAGCGACCATTCCCTTAACTATTATTATAATCATCTTGTACTTCAATCAAACCGTTGTCACTTCCACAAACGGGTCCCCGTTCCAGGGCATCACGTTAAAGTTGCTCCACACGAAATTTCCTTTAACACTCAACGGTGCTTCTAATGCTAGATATAATATAGCATTGGCACCGTTCTCAAACACTTTCACCGTCTTCCTGTCTTCCCTGTGACTCATATCTCCTGGATTTACACAATTTATCACAATACCTCTGTCCGACCATTCCCGATGCTGTAAAAATGTTACAGCGTTCAGTGCAACTTTACTGACAGCTTGGACTCTGTCTCCCCAACCTTCGGTTCGTTCTACTCCTTTTCTTACTGCTTCTTCGTATTCCTGCATGATTGCTACTAGTTCATCTTCTGTTAAAGTTGGATCACTTATTCTAGCTCTTATTTCTTCATTTTCAATTGTCGCCAGAAGACCAGCTGGTCCAGACACATTTACAACCCTTGCGTAGTCAGTAAGCAGAGGATAGATCAGTTTTCCAAAATTGATGTACCCATAGAAATTGACACTCAATATTTTCCTTACTTTCTCCACATGTGACACTTTTCTCTCCTTTGATATGTAATCTGTGATGTTTATCAGTAACTCTATTCTTTCGTCCAGATCTTGCATATGGTGTCTAAAATTAATAATACTTTTAGTGTACGTTACGTCGACTCTGTAATATTCCAGATTCGGATGTTTGCTTCGTAAATTCTCTAAAACTTGGTAACCCGTCGCCTCTTCCTCTGTTGTGAAATATATTTTCCCATTGTATTTTCTAATTAGTTTTTTTAATACATGGAAGCCTAGGTTGCTAGCTGCTCCGACGACAACGGCTACGTTACTCATAGCTCAAATAATACTGGCGCTAAATACATTATCGCTATCAGAGGCCATCGCATCCCGCGCTATCAGTATATGACAAATGACTACAAGATAAGTTTTATGGATAATGTTGGAATTTCAGTTTTCATGAATTTAGACTATCTGATGCTATAGATAGTAAAGTAATGATCATTATGGATCCGTTGTGGCATGGCGGGATAGATTTTTGGTAAAAGTAGGTAATAAAAGGATAAAAGGATAATATATTCACGGTAGTCTGTAGAAACACTATGTTTACACAGAGACAAGACAAATAGATAACACGATTAGCATACTTGTAAGTTATCCGCGGTAGCACACTTTTAACTGCTAAATCTCTTATAGTGGTAAAATAATATTTGCCGTCTTAATATAGCCATGGGCTTCTAAACTGTTGTATAAAAACGTTTACGAACATTCGTATGTATGTATTCAGAAACAGCAGTGTGGTAGTACCAAAATACCTTAAATATTTTTACAGCAAATATTTTGATATCTAACTTTGATAGATTTCGATAAATTATTATTTGTAACAAATATTTCAGGAGTCATAATCTTGGGCGTATCAGTTAGTAGTAGTAGTAATTTTGATTAGATTATAATTTAATCTTTTGTTTATTGTAATCATATTAGACTATTACATTAATAATATGATAATATAATAGGATAGTTAATTTTTTATTTCAATTCTGACTACGAACTAAATCCATTATAATCCATTAGTTTCCTTGAATTAATACAAAATATTTTCAGTAAGTTGTATTTGATTATGTTATTTAGTTAGTAGCTATTATTTTATTTAGTTTAATCGTTTTCGATCCCTAACTCTGAATTTATGTATTGAAATTTGTTTTTACATGAAATATGTATCAAGATTATGAGAAAGTTGTATGTTAGATACACCAGTACCTACTTATTGTATTTGATCATCATCATCATCATCAGACTTTATCCACCCTCGGCTGAATATAGGCCTCCCCCAATCAACACCAAGACGACCGATCCATTGCCACTCGCATCCAACGTGGATCTGCCACTGCACGGAGATCGTCTTCCCACCTGGTTAATGACTGACCAACGACGTGTACGTGATTCATCTACCTAAACGCGGCCTCCACTCTTGAACTTTATTGGCCCATCGGCCATCCGTTCTCCTGAGTGTGTGACCAGCCCTCTGCCACTATATTATATGTATTTGAAATAGTAATGCAAATATTAATCTCGTAGACAGAAGTGTATTAATTAATATTAATATAACATTGCATTTGATAGACCTCATTTTTTTATGTTAGGGGTTTGGCAAACTGGCAAACATTTCGCCTGATGGTAAGTGAGATGGTCAACGTCGGTCATGAACATACCTGACTTTACCTGGAACTAGCCTATTTTGACACAAGACTTTAAATCTTGTTGCCATTAATTACACTGGCTATCTTGCCCTGTGCTATGAAACGCAAAGCTGCTTCACGGGAGAAAGCTAAATGGTGGTAAGCTTGAAGTTGGGAGCACCGCGAATCACCGCCATCGGAATGGAAGGCTATATTTATTCTATAACTTTTACTGTACAATTTTTGGTTTACAATTCTAATTCAGATTAAGTTTTAGTTAGTTATTTTACGTTCGTAATCTTTATTTTCGAGTTCTCATTATATACAGCTTTGTGTGGAGACGGAGTGGATCACAGCCGCTCTGGAGTCTGAACAAGGTCGTAATAAGGTATTAATTATTCCGGATCTAACTTGTTTGTTTTGGATGTATGATTGATGATATAACCGTATGGGTTATTAACTATGTTAAATACATGTTATTGTGGTTTCTATTGGTTTGATCGAGATCTCTTAGGGCCCGTTCGCACGAGCGCTTTATAAACGCGCGTTATATCCCGTCATTGGCTGGAGTTGACAGTTCAGCATGCTCAATTCGATTTAACGTGTACGTCGAAAATAGAACAGCACTAGACAAAAAAGCGATGCGATTTAAAAACGCTTTCAAGTAAACAAAAACATAGTTATTCATTTGTCAGAGACGTCAGGGATAGGCACCGATGGAGGCAGATTATCCGCATGAGGTGTGAACCCTCCACATCCCCAGATGACCACAATTCTCAGTCATGAGGGAGCGACCAGAAAGAGATCCATTTGTCCCATGAAACGCTTTTTTAACGGTCGGTAAAAAAGTTTGCTAAATTGTCTTTATATATTACCTTATGTCATGTTAATGAAGAGTTACAATAAAACCTTAACGGTTAGAGCGTCGCTGGTCTCGTTAGTATGGGCTCGGCCTTTTGAGTCAGGGTTCGATCCTGACTCTTGGAGATACACTTTAACGCGAGACCATCGCTTACTCACCGTTGAAGGAAAACATTGTAAGGAAACCTGCCTGATGGGATTAACCGCGTACTTCCCATTCCCGTGGGAGTACGGGAATAAATTAAAGCCTGTATTATTCTGATGTGTAAGCTATATTATTGTACAGTTTCATCAAATTACTTCAGCATTTTAGCGCGTGAGTAACAAACATCAATAGATTCTTAAAAGCTTTCGTGTTTGTAATATTAGTACGAATACCGTGCTATATAAAGCACACATCATAAAAATATGTTATAAAACAAAATTAGAGTAAACTAAGATATTACCTTTCAGTGTGAAATCTCCCAGATTAAAAAGCAGGAAAGTTGAGCAGTGGGAGAGACATGGTTGTACCTGGTTCCTGGCTATACAATTTGATTTTTATCGGAGAAAGAAATTTACTGTGTTTCGGAAGGAGATTAACAGCAAAATTACTGGCACAGAGACTTATTATCTTCCGTCACAGAATCATCAACATGCAGAATCGTCCCAGGAAACTCAATCATGTATTGCCCAATACAAGATTGAGTTTCCTGGGCTAATCCGATAAACGTGTAAAGGTGCCTACTTCTGCTTTACTATCGGGTGGTTAGTTTTGTTAGGCTACTTATAAAACTAACTCGTAAAAAACTTCACGGGTAATTGCCAGATATTAATTACAATTCAAAATGAGTAACGATCTACATAGAATATTATTACGACAGCATCATGCCATTAGTTCATTTTACTCGCAAGTCGTGCCAATAGATGCTTCATCAAAACTGATGTGTGTATTCGCTCGTAGCTGCCTTGACATCATTAATGTTGACTCTCAGGAATGACGGCAGTGTCAATGATTTGGCATCATGTTCGGATGAGCAAAGGGAGGTAATGAGTCGGGCCGCGGACGACGACTCGACAAACGCTCGCTTCAACTATACTAGAGTGCATATGGTCGAGGAATTTTGTAGGACAACTCCTCTACTCCGGGCTGACAAATGATCAGGAAATAATTTATATGTAATATGTAGATTTAAGTTAAAATTTAAAATAACATCTTATTGCTATTTATAATATTTAGACGTTCCTGAGTCATGGATGTATGAAATATGTGGATGACATAAAAAAAAAACTTAAATAATATATTATGTATTAATATAAAAAGTATTAAATATATGAACTTCGGAAACTTACCACTAGTCAGAATCCAGATTGACGTGGTGTAAAAGCGTCCCTAGACATTATTATTATTATCTAAGATCCAGTGCTGTCTGTATTAATGATACAAACTGTAGTATCTAGAGGGCTGATCACTCGCACAGACAGTCTCAAAGGTAGATTACCACATAACACAATTCGCCACAATTCATACCACTGGGGGTGACTTCGCTTTTGTACCCTATATTTAGCAACAGGGCAACGAACTAAAAATAACACAGGTTAATGAACCCCAAATCATGTATAAATAGCGATAAATCAGGATAGTGTCGAGCTGGGTAATATTTCTTGTGGGTACTTTTATCATGGCTGCGTGACCGGCGACGATCGGTTACTTGGCAATTATCGTCTATTCGAATATATTTGACGGTCACTTCCTCATTAACCCAGTTTATTAATATCCTGACTAATATAATAATAGTACACTATACAATGGGTAAGTAATTGAAAATGATAAATGCGCAAAACTAAGTGCTATCCAGCTATAATGAACATTACAAAGCTTATCCGAGTAGCTATGTCGGTATTCTATCCCTTAGCCCTAAGCTCTCTATATCTTGCGGACTAGTTCCACCATCAGGGTCCACGGCTCCGTGTCCGGTCCAAAACTTTCGTTTTTAGGCTTTGTGGTATGGGTGACGAGGAAACTAGACGCAGCCCTCGGGATGCGACCCAGCCCAACTGAATTTTCTTATCGGCTTCCTTTTCCAAATTGTTTATACCTAATTACATAATATGTATTTATATAAATTTTTAAAATTTATTTGCGTTCCTAGTTTCTCTAACACAAGTTCTTATGAGCTTACCACGGGGCTAGGTTAGCGTAGTGTGATGGTCGATAATATTTATTTAATATTATTTTAATTTCATCCTCTGTAAAGTATGTGGGTAAAAAATAGTTCTACGTGACGCCAATGTTTACATTATTCTAATAATGTATGCATAATGAGTAAAAGCAAGTGTTCAATATTATCTACAATTTTTATTTTTCCCTGAGTTTGTTTCGCCGGTTCTTGAGAGTGGACTAGTTTTGGAACCAATAGTAGACTTCATTTAACGTTCAATAAGACACTTTAATGTACAATTATTTTTTAATAAAAACATTTTTATTTTTTATCAGATGATAACAATGCTTTAATCTGTTAGAAAATCTAGTATGGTGTAGATTCCTAGGCAGCGTCATTTGCGTCCATGCTCGTATGTCAGTGTATCGACCTCTAATAATTTACTATTATCCAACACACATCCCATCTGTTCTATAGACCAGCTCATACAAATTCTTCGTTCTCGAATAAAGTTATTTGAGACATTACTTTACTTTACTTCACTAAACCAAGAGTAGAACAGGCCAGCGGCGATTACGCGAGCAAATATTTCACACATGTGTATGTTAATTAAAACAACATATATCTACACAGCGTGTGTTTGTTCTAACTTTACTCATAAAGGCCTGAATGTTAATGGACGGATTTTAGGGTGTATCTCTACACGTGACTCGAGGTCACAGTTGATGAGATTATTTTAAAAGATGTTTCGATCAGTCTAGAATTTTCTTTAAGCCATAAGGAAGCAACGAAGTAGTTGAAGACTTATGGTTATTACCGTCGCCCATACACATCCGCAATGGGCTGGTCACGCACTCAGAAGAACCCATGACCGATGGGCCATTAAGGTTCGAGACTAGAGGCCGCGTTTAGGTAGACGAAGTGTTGGTCAGCCATTAACCAGATGGGAAGACGATCTCCGTGCAGTGGCAGGTCCGTGTTGGATACGAGTAGCAAGGGATCGGTCGTCCGACGGGCCACCGGAACGAACACGAAATATAATTTAACGCCGGTATTATGGCAGCGGAGGTACCAACCCAGTCGTGCCGGCCCAATACAGCAATGGTAATAGCAGCTTTTAAATATCTTCAACGATGAAAAGAGACGTTCGGGCTGGCACGCCACTTAACGATTATTAATCGTAGAGTCTACCTGAGGATGCCTCGGTGACGGGGCGAACGTATGTAGATTTCTGGTGATGGTTTTTTATAGTGTGGTGGTGGTGCATGCGAGTGTACGCATATTATGCAGTGTGGGAAAGGATGCGGTGCTATATGCAAATTATGCGTGCATATGCGTGCGCTCATACACTTTCTGTAAAGACTGCATGGTTCGCGGGATATTGCTCATTAATATATAATTTTAAATCTTTTTTAAAATGGATTTCCGCAAAGTAACGACTGATTCTATTAACTATATTAAAAGACCTATTATTTTAGTATTCTTAAACTATCTAGTTCTTAAACTATATAGTTCTCCCGTGACTACGGTTGCTGTAAAGTATCCGATACGTCGTCCATGCGAAAAACTAAAAGAAACCGAATGCGAAAAAAGAAAGTTAATTTATTATAATAAATAATTAATTATTACTTACATATCCAATGGTAACTATTACAACGAAACAATGTATAAGAATGTAAAGCATCAACCCATAATATATTATACTAACTGTTGCCCGCAGCTTCGCCTGCGTTCACTAAGATTTACAACGGCATCTTAGCGGGATGATATATATATCTTTACTGATAAATGGGCTATCGAACACTGAAATGTTTCATTAAAATCCAACCGATAGTTCCTGAGATTAGCGCGTTCAAATAAACAAACTCTTTAGCTTCATATCTTAAGGATTAAAAGCATGAGTAAAATAAACTCTTTTAAATGTAGTCCAAAAAAATCAAAATTTCTGAATAAAATATGGTTGTTGTGCCTCACTCGACATAGATAGGTATAGTGTGTCGTGGACTTTTTTGTAGATATTTATAAGATCTACAATTAATAGAACATTTTATGGTTCTATCTTTTATAGTTTAGGCAGCGTACGCAAAATAAGCAACTTTTCTGGTTGATTTTTTACACCTCGTGTCCGAAAAACCCAAATATCTTACGGGTTGCCGAGGAACCGAACGCTTGCCGAGGTTGGTCCGTGGATGGGTGACCATTTTTACATACCGAGACTCCTCTGTGCCTCGGAAAGCACGCTAAGCCTTGGCCCCGGCTGGATCTTTAACAGTCGTTACGGGTCGTCAGGAGTCCGAGAATCTGACAACCAATCTTACCACGGGGTACCGTGTAACCCAGTTACTGGGATGTGGAGGTCAGATAAACAGTTGCTCCATTTAAAATACTGATATTCAGCTGAATCCGGACTAGACTGGAAGCCGACCCCAAAATATAGTTGGGAAAAGTCTTGCAGATGATGACGGCATCCTCGTGGAATTGCCCAGTTGTGGAGTCGACGGCTACTCCTCCTATTTTACTACATATTAATATAATTATATTTTTTACTTCCGTAATGGTCGGGTAGATGGCGCTTCAACAACGAATAGAAGTGGATGCTTTCAACTTTGAATTATACAAATATTACCCACTTCTGGGTCAAATAAAATATTTCTTATCAAGAACAATGGATCATAATATGATATTCGTCCCAAAGCGACTCAAAGAGAATCTTATTTCTTAAAATTACGAGGAACATTCTGGATTCTGAAGGCTAATATCTATGTAGCGATATGAATAATAAAATGTCTAAATACCGGGCCGCTTCGTTTAGAGATACGGTTACCTACATCTGTAAAAAATTGTGTAAGTATTTTATATTATGATGTAATGTTTCCAGATGGTCGAAAAACTTTTAAATACTATTATTAGATATTATGCAAACATAGGTGTAAAAGTATCATAATCTTCCTAGCCTTTTCCCAACTATGTTTTGAGGTCGGCTTCCAGGCTAACCGGATTCAGCTGAATATATTACATAGAGTGACTGCTTATCGGACCTCCACAAGCCATATGGTCGATACGGTACCCCGCGGTAAGACTGTCAGATTCTCGGGCTTCTGACGACCCGTAACGATGACGAACGACGTGGTCAAACCCATCCACGGACCGACCTCGGCAAGTGTTGCTTAACCTGGTTAATTCGATCCGCGCGGCTATCATCACTGAGCCACGAGCTCCTCTCCACTCCATTAATTTTATAAAAATAATAATAACAGTTATTTTCAGAGTATTTTAAAGTAAACGTTACATTATTTATTTGTAGTACATATTTTAGTTGTAGTTACGCAACCGAAAAACCAGTAAAACGCTTATCAATATTTAATAGAGCCATATTTTTGTGCGGTCAGCGGTTACCACAATTTTAGGGTAAAAAATATTAAGGTACCTCTACATCTCGGAATAGTTCACCCATAGTCCACCAATAGAGGCCTGGGGTATTTCGGGACACATTTCTGTTCATAAGCTTACTTACCATCCTCAGCCTATCTCTTCAGTTGTGACTGTAGGTGTTGGTGACCACTTACAGACCCTAAAAGTTTGTGAACCCTTATTACAAAAAAAACAGTGTGTCTATTTTTGAAATAGGCGTGAGCTGGCTAAATACTCAGGAGAACGGATAACTAATGGGCAAATACGGTTCAAGAGTACAGGCCGCGTTTAGGTAGACGAAGTGTTGGTATCTACCAAGTGGAAAGAAAAACTCCGTGCATTACAAGAGGCCTATATTTAGCAGTCAGATAAAGGCTGATGATGATGATGTCGATGGACCCAAACAAAACACTCGCAAAAATGTTACAAATATAACCAAAATCAAATAAAACCACAAATCTTCTAGACTAGAATTAGCCGTTCACTGAGATCGAGACATCTGAGATGATTTAGCCCCCGTCATTAGTCTATCGATTAGCCACACTAGCTCACCCGCGCCGGGATTGCCCATCCTGATATGATTGCTTACTTTGGCCACTTTGTGCGGGCGCTGCATTATTCGCCTTAAGTGGATTATACTAGATCTTCCACATGAATAAATTTTGGTATTATGTGGTCCCTTTAGCTGGATATGTAAGTTATAATGGTCTCTACCGACAGAATTCCTCAGTTCTTAAGGCTCTGTTCAGAATTGCTGTAATATATCTAAAATTTTAGAAATGGAATCTTTGAGCGATAAAATCCATAAAAAGTTATGAAATTATCATGAAAACATTACAAACCAACGATTTAGATTCGATAAATAATATCAAATGGCTGTATGACAGCTTGGTTTTAGTCAGAGATCAAAATAAAAAAAAATGTTTAATTATTGTTAAATTAATTAAAGGAATAAAATAACAAGACTTCAGTATCAAAGTAGTGTGACTGATTGATTGTACCGACGGTTCTTGGTGGAAATCCATATTTTACAATACCACTTAAATGTAACTTATTACGCTTTTTCAACTATTTATTTGATACAATATTACTTTAACACGTCCGGTTGCGACAATCCCGCGGTTTTACCCGCGTACTTCCTATTCCCCTGGGAATATGGGGATAAATTATAGCCTATGTGTTATTCTAACGTATAAGCTATGTCATTGTAAAGTTTCATTAAAACCCATTTAGTATTTTTTACGTTAAAGAATAACAAACATCCATAGTTACAAACTTTCACGCTTATAATATTAGTAAGATAGTACGACTATGCGATGAAGTAAGCAAAATTAGTTTAAATTGCACAATGTTTATATTTTATTTATAATTTTCTGTCTACCCACACCTGACCATGACTTTGTCGAAACTTTGTGTAAACTCTATTGTAATATTACATTAAATAAATAGTGGAAAAAGTGTGTAAAAGTTATATCAAGATAGTGTGCTTAAATTTCGAAAATCGATTGATGTGATAAATTATCATGCAGTGTTGGATGCTTAGCAAAAAAGTGATAAATAACTATGATTTTTATATTGTCATCCATTGAAGTACAAAGCAGAGAAACAAGAAAAAAAATCCGTTGTACTGACTTTTATAACCGACACCTGTCTCGGGCTAATATCTGAACCAAGTGTTAGACTAGAAAATGTCTGGTTGCGTGATAGTTTCATACAATATAATAAGGAAAGGGGAAAAATTGGATATTTTTATAATATGAAATAGTTTTCGTTCGGTTCCAGAGCGCAAAGGGATTCCGGGCGCGAACTCTTTGTGTCGGGATTAAAAACGGGAGAGGCCCTCGCGTGCAGTGTTGGCGTGATGTCGAACAAGCTGTAAATAATTTGTATCATAGTGCTAGCAACATCTGAGTATTGGATACGAATATTGAACCCACTGAGCTTAAATACCGCTAAAATGCGACTTACATTATGATAATTTTATATAGAAGGTGGCGAATCGACGGTTTTCCTGATGGTAAGTGACAGATTTCCAAATAAATCTACAATTTAAAAACCCCTTAAATATGAGTAAACCTTTTCTTGGTATGTTTATACATTTTTTTATTATAAATTGTTATCTTTATCTTAGTGATGTCTTTGAAATAAAACGGGCTATTACTCATTCTTCAGATGAAAGCATGCGTCGGGAAAATCTTATTACGATCGGCCTGTTTTAATGTACGGCAAGAAGGCCGATCTCTGTCCACCCGCACTGGGAACGGTTCCTCTGCGAATTCGTTATTTCATCTAGAAAACACGAGCTTACTACAAATTTCTGGCAGTCATATTCTCAGAAATTATTATTATCGAAAACCAAGGCGAACTGTGAAAATTATCTTATCCTTTAGCCCTAAGGCACCGTTAGGTTTTACTAAGGGTTAGCTAATCGGGAATGTACTAGTAACCGCGGTATGGGTCCAAGGCTAATTCGCAATATAGAACTATGAACCGAGTTTTTGAGGTTTAAAATTATTTACTAAATAGGGCAATAGTTTTGAATGAGCTTTGGTTACTTAGAACTATGGTTCTAATCTTACCATGGATCTTCAGGTTCAGTGGTAGGAACTGTCCTAGCGTTCATTGAATGATACCAATTTCCAATAATAATATCTATGGAAGCTTTACCACAACGTCAATCTGAATCAAAAGAACTTGTGTTACGGGTGCCAGACAACGGAAATACATAATATATTTAATACTTTTTATATTAATATATATATTTAAGATTTGTATTAAATATATAAGACACATACTTAATACACACGCAGCTTCGCCTGCGTCAGCTATGATTTCAAACCTGTCCCTAACTTTTTGCAAATTTAATGTATGTTCACCGGGGATAGTGTAGCTTTCCAATAGTGAAAGATTTTCTCAAATCACTCAAGTAGTTTCGGAGCCTATTCAATATAAACAAGCAATCAAATGTTTCCTCTTTATAATATTAGTATAGATACATCCATGACCCAGGAACACAGAAACCTTTTTGTTCCCTGGCGGGTTTCAAACCCGCTATCACATTATATAATGCGCCACAGAGGTCATCAAACATAGCAGCTAAGTTATAATGATGCTCTTGTAATGATATATCCTCGACTAACTTCGAGGAAGGAGCCCAGTGTCTCCGGACCTGATGCTCATGTTTTTAATCAGCCATGATCTCAACTCATCTGAGAATCCATATCGAGGTGATCCACTTTAAAAGATCCATCTTCAATGTACAATAAAAACGTATCTTTTATTAAAATCCATTTGAAGCTCGCACTGAAAGGGGCCTTCTGCATTCAAACCAATCTCATTTGTACTGAGACCAAGATAATACCAGCACAATAATACCGTACTTCCTACAAGATGCATCAAACTATATTGTGTATTCATTTTAATAAGAATACGTTTATAATGATAAATATATCAACCCATATATATAGATAGGCACGGGTCTCCTCCTCGAAATTAAGCGAGGAGGGAGTGTTCGGTCATACTACGATATGCTATTCCAATGTGGGTTGGTGAACTTCACACACCTTCAAAGACTTGGTCTCATTATAATGATTTTATCGCGGTAAGTTTTTTACATGCCTAGAATGAATGCTCAAGTAAGCGGGCCATGCTGTTTTCTCTGTGCCATTCAAATTATAACGCCGAAGCGAGTTTATAAAAAAAAACTTAATAACCCCCGATAAAATCCGTAAAAGTTGTTTCATTATAATGAGTGAAATTTGCGTGAACTTAAGAAAACTTTTTATTTCATCATGCATGCCGGATGTCTCACGATGTTTTCCTTCCTCACGCCACCACAGGTATCACACCCAACCCAAGGCACCACAGGAGATCAGAATCGAATCCCGACCCTCTCGTCTAAAAGGCCAAGCCCATATATCATAAAGGCATCCTTTGGCAATATACGTAATTAGGATATGCGACTGCCAAAAATTTTTCATTAATTTATTCTGTTTTTGCTGGACATAAGCCCCTCGAAATACCAAAAGAATACTAAGACGGCTGAAGACAACTGGAACTGTCCACTGCACCGACATTTTTTATATGTTCCGCATTTAATATAGCGGGAATATTGTTCGTAAATGAAAATAGTGATGTTGACACGGCAATATGCTGATCTGTTGTTCTGCCAGTGTTCTGCTCTTAATCTTCTGGACTTGAGCCAGGGAATTATGAAATGATAATGGGCAAAACAAGCGGTTCTTTCGTAATATCGCCGTAAGCCCCGCAGACTGAGCCTTCGATTCCCGGGAATTTATGTTAACGGTATAATTGTTGTTAGTTGAATTGTTGTGCGTTCACCTCTTCTTGGTATTAGAATATGAAATTTGAACATAACGGTTTCTATGAAATTGTGAGTCTATATGTTATATAACGCTCGTGTAGTAATTCGGTTTTAGTTTAAGTAATAATTGTAATAAATAACTTTACATGACGTATAAAACGGTCACATTCAACAGTCGTAAATTCACAACCTACAGCAATAACTGGAGTACCGTCAACGATGAGAGAACACCATCCAAAAGATCCATCCATCAATCTTCTATCACTCTCCATATTATTGGAAAAAGTATTTTCAAAATCGGTTCAGTAGATCCAGAGTCATAAAATTTACCTCTTTATTATATCAGTTAGACAAAACAATATTATTCTTGTATTCATAGCCATGTATAAAGGCGAAAATACTTAACATTTGAATTCTGAATTGCACTCGGGTATTCCCAAAGTAGAATATATTTAAGGAATGCACGTGGGCAGGTGAGCAGGTGGGCAGGTGGGCAGCAAGGCAGGAGGGCAGGAGAGCAGGCAAGCAGGTGGGCATGCATTTAAATCGAATATAACATTATATCTGTTTCTGAACGATATTGGGACGTGACTCCGGAGACCGAGCGCCCGGATAAATATATATTAAAGCGGCACTACTGATTAATCAGGAAACATCATAAAGTATTTACCAATTGGTTGGTGTGTTCGGACGTCTGTATTTTTGAAGTGTGAGTCTTTTTATAAAATTCCGTCTTTTTATAATTTTTCGGAAAAAAAATCGAGCTTCGTATTTGCGAAGGTCTCCATAAAGTTAAAGTATTTGCCTATAATGTATTTATATTTGACAATTGTCATTACATATCTATTGTTTGATAATATTATGTTCATTAGAATCTAGTGGGAAAAATGGGTGCCACAGCCGACAGCCGGACTTACTACAACTACCTACTACAATATAGTATTACCACAGTGTATTACTATTTTTTAAAGTGCTTTATTCGTTATGAGCTATGAGCGACGATGGTCCAGTGGTGGGTGGCCTCACCTCTAATGCTAGAGGTTCCGGGTTCGATTCTGACCCCCCGTGTGTGCCTTGAAATGGGTTTTTCAAAATTTCTAAGTGCACCCCAAATACGAGACCATCGCTCGCTCACCGGTGAAGGAAAACACCGTGAGGAAACCTGCATGCTTGATGAGATTAAAACTCTTTGAAGGTATGTGAAGTTCACCATCCCACACTGGGCCAGCGTATCGGTGAACTAGGGTCCAATACCCTCCTCGCCTAATTTCGAGGAAGAGACCCTTTACCTTTTTTTACCTTTATTCGTTAGAGCATTTCATAAGTATATAATTTTTAGATTAAAAATAATTTTAGTGTGCGACAGTGGATCATAGCTAAAGTTAGTGTATTTTATTTAAGAATATTATAGACGGTGTCAAGATTGTTTGTAGTATTGTACGTTTGTCTACAGAGCCCTGTACGCAGGTCCATCTCGTACTAGCCCCATTCATATCACGGAAAGGTCATTTGATTTAGCAAGCGAAAAAATAATCCAATATTTATTCAAAGCTGACATCAAAGACCACTGACGAATGTAAAATAGTTGACCTCACGGAAATGGTTTTTCAAAAATATCCCTATGGCCGATATCTGAAGGTCTGATAGGTTTATGGGATGTCGAATTCGTTTATGAGGTCCCGAAATTACAAATTCCACGGTACAAGTAACAATCGATCCCCTGGGTCGGACCTTTATAAAGTGAGCGCGAAATGAGGTGTATAAAAATTATGAAAATATTTAGGGGTTTGTGGGGATTTCTTTTTTCATATTTAGAGTCTTGGTTATATTTGATTTTTTTAACTCGTGCCAGCCTTGCCAAGGTGAACTGTCTCTTCTCAAGCAGACGAGACTATTTTCCTATCCCATAGGGCCTAGAACCTTGTGGTTATCAGGGTTGGTTCTATGCTTAGACTTAATGACTTGGCGATACCTTTGAACATTTGATTAAATTTTTAGCAACTAATAACCAGTAACATTTTTTAAAAATATATAACGATTTAGAGTTCCACCAGCAGAAAATTTAAGACCCTTCAGTCGCCCCACCATAGTTCAAGCCTTGTTGTGGCCGTGGGGCTCAGTGGCCTAGGGTGAGCCCAACACCTTAGGCGAAGCTAATTGAGCCAAGGGGGCTCTTTGTACCCCTCTTATAAGAAGAGGGGGCAAAAGAGCAGAGGGCAAGGAGTGAGGATGGGAACCTCGCCTCATTGTACTGTCCCGACGGTGTGAGGGGTTGTTCTGTGGTGCGGGGTAACCCGCCCGTGGAGGTGGCGTTGGCCTCCTGAGGGGACTGACTGACCATCAAGGTGCCCTGTGCTAGTAGATCCGGGGCACCTCACCACAGGCAGCATTGGTAGCACTCGCCGGGTTTTATTGGGTAGAGCTGCGTCCATTTACCGGCTTTCGGGCGCAGCGAGTCCCACATACCCGCCTGGGGAGACCCACTCCCCTGCGGGATGCGTCAGTGCAGTTAAAGAAAAGAAAATACCCTTCAGTTGCGGCTTAAGTTTGACTTAAATAATTTCCCCTAGCTTTAGTCCACGATTTTATCTATCGTTATTTTTAGACAGGTATTGGAATTAAGACATAAAAAGAATATACTAACGTTAGTTCTCGTCTAATGAACTTTGAAAGATTTTAATTTTTTTTTAAAGATTTTAATTTAGTTTTAAAAAGGTCTAAAAAATGTGGTTTATATATGTTAAGATGTTAAATGGATCAAGTTATTATATTGTGCTGACAGACTTGCAGTTATCTAAAACTCGTTTTAAGCTGTGCAGTCATTCAACATAAATATAGAGAAAACGAAGAAGAGAAAGATAACACTGAATGTCTTTGAGATAGTAAGCTTTTCAATTGCACAATAAAGTTATCCATATAGATATTGCTAGTATAGGGTTGCCACAAACTAGAAAAAAGTCAATTTGTAAGACTATTTAGAATAATCGAAATACAGCGGGCACCTAGTCGCAATTTTCTCAATAAATATATTTATTAGATTGCATATGTTTCAAATAGCGAATGGCACTTGTTCAAATTTTGGTTTAGCCGTAGGCAGCGCGGCGTGAAATTAAAAAAGAACTCCTCTACCGTACAGCCAACGTCGAGTGACTGCTATCGACGTAACGAGAGTGGCGCGAGGCGTAGCCAGTTAAACATGCTTAATAGCCTTGGTATGCTGTAAATGCAAATCTTCGTGTACGAACGGAAGATTTGTGAAATATCTACGGGAGTCAATTTGACTAGAATTCTGCGATGGGTAAAATGGCCCTGATATAATATAGGGTCTTCCAATAGGCATGTCCGAACTTTGACAATTGGTAGCGGCCATCTTGTTGAAGATACATCTGTCAAATTGGTCGTCATTTATTTATTCCGTTTTGCCAAATCATCAGGGATAGCTATAGCATTCAACAACAAGGTCAAATGATAAAATTGTTTTATCAAAATGAGTGTTCTGTTTGGGCAACGCACGGCGGCGTCATCGGGCCATATTTCATTGAGAACAACGTTGGCCAGGCCATCACT
Source organism: Lycaena phlaeas (assembly GCA_905333005.2). NCBI lineage: Eukaryota > Metazoa > Arthropoda > Insecta > Lepidoptera > Lycaenidae > Lycaena > Lycaena phlaeas. The sequence goes on along the minus strand of HG995172.1, from coordinate 17,514,953 downwards.
GTCAACGGCGAATGCTATAGGTCGATGATCACTAACTTTTTTTGGCACTATCTGGATCATCTGAACACCAACGACATGCGGTTTCAACAACACGGCGCTACGTGCCACACAGCTCATGCCACACTGAATATTCTGTATGAGAGATCTGAGGGCATGGTCATTTCACGTGGAGCTGATATGAACTGGCCACCGAGATGGTGTGACTTAACCCCGCTAGACTTTTTTTTGAAGGGTTTTCTTAAGTCGCAGGTCTATGCGAATTAACCACAAACCACAGCGGCCCTCAAAGCCATAACCTATGCCATAGGTCAAATTCTCATTCTCTCATAGGAGAATTGGATATCTCGCAGCGCTTCACCTGGAGTAGCCGTGGCGGACATTTGAGTTATATCATATTATACAACAAATAATGGCATCATTACATCTTTCAAATAAATTAATAATTTGGATAATATATCACACACACTTTGTTTTATTTAAATTTAAAGATAGGACACGCTTAATGAAAGACCCTATATATCATATTATATTAAACTGATATAAAAAAAGGCTATAATTTATCAGCGCACTCCCACGGGAATCGAAAATACGCACGTGAAACTGCGGGGCACTGCTAGTTTGTTAATAATATAGTTACTCTGTTGCGGTTTTTTTTCAAATGAACGAGAGTGCTGCTCATTGCTCATGCCTTCAAGGCGTGATTTAACATTTTAAGGATTTCTCCTCTTTTATATATAATATAATATAATATATTCTGTAAAACACACATTAAATGATTTTAAGAATAAAACTATAAACGCGATAAGCACCCGAACGTGATCGCATTACTTTAAAACAATATATTATTTAATTAATGTTTTACAGTTGACAACGTGAGAGCTTTTGTTTTTCTAACAAATTTAGAGTAGTTATTATGCTTTGAATTTGTATGTTTTTTGGTCTAGTAATCTAAAAATGTAATAACCATGTTATATTTGTAGTATCCTACTACCGAGCTATTAAAATACTTATTGAAGACTTTTGTTACTTTATAAAATTAGTACGTAAATTATATTGTAATTATTTCTGCTAACAATTTTTTTCTTATTTACAGATTCATGTCTTGCGCTGCACCCATACGCTATGCTTTTTGACACATGTAAGTTCCTTCATATTTTATATTAATAAATTATAAAATGTATTATAAATTATTACGACTGCTTCATATAAATCAATACATGGTCCTGCTACTTATTTATTTATTCTAATATATTCTGTACCTGTATTGTACTGTTTAAACTATTACGATTAATATTAAGCAGTAGTCAGAGTTAGATAAAAACGATTTCAATTTTATCATTAAAATTGAAGAATTGTAATTGTAATTATAATGGGAGCACGTAACGTAACGTATAAAATATATTTCCATTAACAATAATTAATAGTTGAAAGGTTAATTAACAACAAGTGATTCAAAAATGATTCCACTTTTAAAATTAATGTTGGGATATATTTCATTTTTAAACAGCTTAATTATATAAATGGGTACATTGCCCTCTCATTTTGAATTGGTTTTTCAAGTAGACTGCAGAACTGGTCCCGGATTCGAATCCAGCAAAAGAAACATTTTTATATTACTTATAAAGTGTCTACAGGATGACAGATGTATGTAAAGCTCCTATTTAAAGATAGTACTTTCTCAAACAATAAAACCACGTCAACGTAGGTAAGCTCGTGCACCTATCATTATTGTGATACTAAACTCGAGAAGGGTGCAAGGATAATGATGTTGACTATACGGGCATTCCATCCCGTCTGCGCCAGGCCTCCGCCCCCACAGAGACTCCCGCGGGACTGCCGTGCCTACGTGTGGGGCTAATCTTTGTGGTATTTGTGATACCAAAATTACGGGACACGTTGCAAGCATACAAATACTTGGGGTCTATTCTCATAAATGAGATATTTCGATGGAATAATTATATTAGATTTAGATAGGGTCTGTAAGCGACCAACTTTTATCGTCATATTGGTTAGTGTGATTTTGTTACAAAAATCATTATTTTTTACAGTTTTATAAAATACAAAAATAATATGTCATTATACTAATATAACGTTAAATTAAAAATGTAAATCAATGTGTGTATGTTATATAAATAATTATGCAATCAACTTTTAATAATACTTTTTTTTGAAAAAGTTTAGAGCCTTTGAAAATATCCATATTTCATCTAAATTATGGTCGTAGTAGTGAAAGATTACAAAGACACAGATCAATGACCACAAAGCTATATGATTCTAGGGTCATTGAACTTCCGCTTGAGTCCGCTGCATTCTTCGTCATCAAGCGTTTTGAAAGAAAGAAAGAGACCGAGTTATATACAAACGTAAGTCATCGTCCTCATCATCATCATCATCATCATCAGTCGCTTTCCGTCCACTGCTGAATATGACTCCCATAATAAACGCCAAGACGACTGATCCGTAGTCACTCGTAAGTCGGACCGGCTGCTGCAAGGAGAGATGAGATGAGATCGTCTTCCACGTAACTCATAATATATATAACAATTGCACATTTATGAGAATATTTTAAGAATAGTTTGAATTAGTATATTATTTTTATTTTTACTAGATGTACTTATTTCTTTTAATTAATTAAACATGTATAAATTTTAAAACTGCAATCCAAACTTTACCGGCTATCATTGGTAATTGAAACTCGTATAATAATGAAAACTTAAAATATACTTTAATAGTGAAATAAAGGTACGATTTAATCGTATCGTAAACCCGTGTCCCGGTCAGCTCGTGCCTCGCTCGTAAAACTCACAGACATCCTGGCCTTAAGGACCGGGGTAAGTGTGGGGGGGGGGGGGCTATGGATGAGTGGACGGCAGTAAAGAAAGTGGTAAAACTAATATCGCGTTATGAGAATAATGCGTTTATTCAAAACTAGCAGCGCCCCGCGGTTTTACCCGCGTACTACCCATTCCCGTGGGAATACGATGATAAATCATAGCCTACGTGTTATTCTGATGTATAAGATATATTATTGTAAAGTTTCACTGAAATCCATTCAGTAGTTTTTAAGTGAAAAAGTGACAAACGTCCACACTTACAAACTTTCACGTTTATAATATGAGTAGGACTAGTGGTTGATCCCGGCTTCGCAAGGCTAAACTGCTGATAGTAAAATTGCTATTGGTAGAAAATATATTTAAATTAAACCGGTGGTTTCAGAGCGTATTCAATGAACACAATCAATCAAATGTTTTTTAATAATATTAGTAAAGACTGGTTGTTGCCCGCAGCTTTGATCGCTTTACATACAGCCGCATAGAAGCGAGATGTCTATGATCTATGCCACTCAATGATATCAGGATGATATTATATCAATGGACTTATTATTATATAACTACTACATCCATAATTATATTTTCATACATAGTTCTTCTCTTTTGGTGCATGATATTTATTATTTAATGATCGCGGTATAAAATTTCAAAATCGAATTTTCTTGCTTTTCTTAACACATTTTTTTTCAGTAACATATGAACTTAAAGTAGCAATTAAAACATACATTTTAGCAATTGTATAAATTATGTTTTATTTGTAAAGAAATCTTTAAGAAGTTACTAATAGTGAATGTATTAAATGATAATAATGGGAACTGTTGTTTTTATTGATTGACGGAAACAAGATGTCCGTATGGAATAATATAATATGAATAATTATAACTTGTACGAATTGAACTAAATATCACGGCGTCTTTTAGTTTCTCTTTCATTTCTACGTGTGGTGACGGACTTCCTAGAGCGGATCCCCCCGCACTTCACTTGTTTCACCCCCTCAAATACGTTTAAAATTTGTCTATTTTTATAAAAATTGACACACAGAATAGCATTAACTATAATTTGACTACAATGGTAGCTGTCAAACCAATGTAAGTACTGTACATAAGACAGCAGTCTTCACTTACAATTTGTAATTAAAGTAATACTCCGAAGTTAGTAGTTTATATGTAATAAATACGTCGGATAATAATAATAATAAGATCATCGAAACCGGCATATTCCCTGGCTATCGGCGTACAAGTCATTTGTCTGGCGAGGCAGAGATTACAGAAACTTGGGTAGTTTGGCGCGCATTATGCGCTATTTATGGCTTCCATCTTTGCCACGGCGGGGATAAAACATAATTTCTTTTGTTAACCGACTGCCTGAATGGCTTTTTTTATAGTAACGTATCAACGCATATATGACACAGTACTGGGCATGTATCTCCTCGAAATTAGGCGAGGAGGCTATTGGGCCATAGTTCACCGATGAACTTTCCCAATACGGATTGGTAGACTCTACACATCTAAAACATTTAATCTTATCAAGCATGCAGGTTTCCTCACAAGTTTTCCTTCACCGGTGAGCGAGTGATAGTATCGGGTTTGGAGTGCTCTTAGAAGCTTGGAAAAATCTATTTCAAGACACTACGGGGTCAGCATTGAACCCGGACCCTCGTTCAATAGGTTGAGCTTATAGCCATTAGATCTCTGTCGCTCTTATGTTATCTCTCGTATACGTTATTATCTAAGATAGAAACGAACTGACGGACATGTTTACTTTGAGATATTTTGTCATCTTGATTGATTCAGATAAGTCAGCCATTGCTCAAACCCGAAGATACCTGTATATAAAGGCCGAGTTAAGCACAGGAAGTTCGTGTTCTGTTTTGCACTGTGGCTGTATTCTCTAAACTCTTGTGCCTTATTGTTCCATAGATAATAAACTCCTCGGCGTATGACCTTCGTGCTGGCTGTATACTTCTCGAATAGTAACCGTATACTTCTGCATGTACCTGAGGTATATTATATTTAACTTTAAAAATGTCGTAATTGGAAACAGCGTTTAGTTTGACGGTTCGCGTTAAATGAATTTTTCCTTTATGAGAGTCTATAAGTTTTCTAAAAGTGAAAATATGAATTCTATTAATAGATCTGTATCTGATTTTTATGGTATAATAAATATTTCTTATACATTTTTATGATTTCTCAAGCCACGTGCAACTGTAATCATCATCATCATCATCATCATCTGAGTATGACTAGAGTCTGATTTTACGCGGTGATAAAAGGGATAGACGGGATGAGAGCCCACGCATTGCTCCTATCATAAAATAGGAGCGAGAGAGAATTGGCGTTTCATTGTGACGTTACTATTATTTCGTGTCTCGTTTATTTTATAATGATATTATGTAATGCGGCATGTAGTTAAATTTTAGATATTCCTGGACAGGAAATAGAAATACCTACGATTTTAATGATCTGGTGATGAATCTTAAGATTATATTTATTCTTTTGGGATCATTAATTTCTTTTAAATTAGTTTGTCAAGCAGTTAACCCATATGATGGTTAGTGACCACCGTCGCCTCTGAACCTCTTTCATGGTCCAGGACCCACGAAAAGCGACCGAAGGCACCCATGTTGTATTTATAAAGGTTTCCCTGCGTCAAAAAAGGCGACACATTCATGGTTACCAACCAATTGGACAGGAGCCGCACAACGAAATTATTGCATAGGTATATACATAATTATAAAATGCAAAAATCATAACTAAAAAGCACAGCCCTCCCCCAAGCCGACTGGTCCTCGTGGGGGAAAATGACCAAGACCCTCTAAAGATAAATCATAAAACACAGAGAAAAAACCATAAAGACAGTAAAGAAAATAAAAACGCTCGCAGTTCAACCAAGGATATACATATAGCTACCATCAACTGTAGATCATTAAGAACTCCGGAGAAATTGAAAGAATTCGAATTAGCCATAGAGCAAATTAAATGGGATATAATAGGTATAAGCGAAATGAGAAGATTTGGAGAGAAAATAGAAGAATATGAAAAATATATTTTACACTATAAAGGAGAGACGCAAGGACAGTACGGAGTTGGATTTATGGTTACTAAAAACCTCGCTAAACAAATTGAAGAAATCCGAGGAATCTCAGAACGAATCGCTATTCTTAATATAAAGTTACCGCTCTACGGGAAGGAACTTGAATCGTGGACTATTATCCAGGCATACGCACCAACCGAATCGGATAAAAAAGAAGACATAGTCAAAATTGAAAATTTTTATTCTAATTTACAAACAACCCTCGAAAAATCACATAAAAATATAATAATAATGGGGGATTTTAATGGACAAATTGGAAGAAGTAACATGGGAGAAGAATCCACGGTAGGCAATCACGGATTTGGTAACAGAAGTAAAAATGGAACTAGATTAATACATTTTGCGCTACAAAATAGATTAAGCATCTTAAACAGCTTCTATAAAAAGAAAACAACCAAAAAATGGACCTGGACCTCACCAAATGGACTTTACAAAAACGAAATTGACTACATTTTGTCCAACAAACGAAACGTCTTTAAAGATGTGTGCGTAATAAACAATTTAAATTTTAACACTGATCATAGAATGGTACGAGCAACTTTGAATGGAAGTAACATAAAAAAACCAAGAAAATTTCATAACAAATCTTCAGCTCTGGACTGTAAAGGCAATAAAGACTTACTTCTTGAAAATTTAAAAACAGCAATAAAAAACATAGCAACAGAAAATAAAACAATGCAAGAAGAATATGACAACTTTATAAAGGTACTCAAAACGGAAACCATAAAAATAAATACAAGCTCTAAAAGTGAAATATCAGTGACGACAAAAAACCTATTACAAGAACGGAAAGAATTGCTGCGCAATAGAAATAACAAGACCAATAGCCAGAAGATAGCAGATCTAAGCAAAAGAATAAACGAACAACTTAGAAAAGAGAGAAAACAAAAAAGATCACATACATTAAAAAAATACATTGAAAGAACGGGAGGAATAAGGAAAGCTATGAAAGAACTAAACAATAAAAAAGACTGGATGCCAAACATGAAACGTAAAGATGGGAATAGAACATGCAAGAGATCTGAAATACTAAAAATAGCTACAGAATACTATAGAGAATTGTATAAGAGTCAAAACAGAGAAAAGGTTATGCAGGAATTTAATACAGCAGACCCAGAGCCCATACCAATAATACTAAAAGAAGAAGTTAAAAAAGCAATAGACACGCAAAAACTAGATAAAGCGCCTGGATCAGATCAGATAACAAATGAATTGTTAAAAACAACATTGCCAACAATAATTCATAAATTAACAGATATATTCAACAAAATTATTGACACAGAAGTAATTCCCGAGGACTGGACTAAATCAACCATAGTAGTAATACATAAAAAAGGAGACAAAGGAGATATAAGAAACTATAGACCCATAAGTTTAACTTCAAACATCTACAAGGTGTTTTCGAAAATTATTCTATCACGCCTTACCAAAACACTGGAAGATAACCAGCCAAAAGAACAAGCAGGATTTCGTAGTAACTATTCAACAATAGATCACATCCATGTCCTAAGACAAATCCTCGGAAAATATAATGAATATAATAAAATTTACTACCTAGGATTCGTGGACTTCAATAAAGCATTTGACTCTCTGGAACATGACTATATATGGGAAGCGTTAGAAACCCAAGGGGTACAATTAAAATACATACGAATACTCAGAAAAATTTACACGAAAAGTACCGCACAAATAAAATTAGAATCTAATGGTGAAGAATTTCCAATTCGTAGAGGGGTACGGCAAGGGGATCCTATTTCACCCAAATTATTTTCAGCTGCTTTAGAGATGATAATTAGAAAACTAGACTGGACGAAAAACGGACTCAATATAAATGGTGAAAAACTGACCCATCTACGCTTCGCAGACGATTTAATACTATTTTCAGAATCGCCTCGGTCCCTAGAGCTAATGTTACAACAACTATCCGATAAAAGTGCTAAAGCAGGGCTGTCAATGAATACTAGTAAAACTAAAATAATGACTAATTCATCAACAGCTGATCCAATAAAAGTAAACGAGGAACAAATAGAGTACGTAAATGAATATATATATCTAGGGCAACTCATATCTACAGAAGATTGCATGCAAAAAGAAATAGAAAGAAGAATAACAAACACGTGGAAACGTTATTGGTCTCTCAGCGAAGTAATGAAAAACGTAGACATGCCTATGAAAGAAAAAAGGAAAGTATTCAACATGTGCATCTTGCCATGCTTAACATACGGATGCCAGACATGGGCATTGACAGAACAGTTGTTGAGTAAAATAAAAACATGTCAAAATGGGATTGAGAGAAGCGCAATAGGAGTAAAGAGAAGAGATAGAATAAAAATAGAAAAAATAAAAAAGGCTACAAAATTTAAAAATGCACAAAGAGTAACCAGACAACTAAAATGGAGATGGACGGGGCATATCCTAAGAGATGGGAAAGATAAATGGACCAAGATCATAACTGAATGGTATCCAAGGGATAGCAAAAGAAACAGAGGTAGACAAATTAAAAGATGGGAGGACGAAATAAAAAAGGTCGCTGGTCCACTATGGACCCGAGTAGCAAGAGACAGGAGGAGATGGAAATCTTTAGAGGAGGCCTTTGTCACAAGACAAGCTGTTACAGAGTCACCGTTTGCCGATAACGTATAATTATAACTTAGGATAGATCTTTAATGTAGTAATAATAATAGGCATTTATAAATTGTAGAGGAATTATTTTTGTGAGAAAACAGCAATAAAGGCTATTTTATTTTATTATTTATTTATTATATATACATAATTATAATTTGTACTTTTGCCTTCCTTTAATTGAAAATTCAAGCACCTAATATGTACACTAAAAACCATAACATTCCGACTCCTCAAAATCTCGAAATATTTTTGTTCGTACATCAAACAAAATTAAAATAACTCTTAAGCATTTTTCTGCTGAATTTGCGTGTGTACGGAAGGAAATTCTTATCAGCTTAGCAAACAACTAATGAAGGTTTGCATATTTGCGAACTCACAGGCGAGCGAGTCGCGCTCCTGCGCTCCCGACTACCAGTTCTGTGATTGCAGCGGGCGCCGGATTTTTTGTGAACGGTATTTTTAATAACAGTTTTCTTGTATGTGTCTAAGATATTTTCATGTATGTCTCTTAATATTTTTTATCAAATAGAGAATGTCTTTTATGTTTTTTACGTCTCGATCTGTTAGCACTCTTAAGTCCAACGGTAGTCAATTTAGAACTTTCAATTTTTATGCAAGATATTATTAGGAAGGAAGAGTTCTTACGTTCCTCTTAAGTGTGCAATCAATAATAACAAAATATATAGACATCACTCTTTGAATTGAAATAAGGTTGGATATTACTTATTATTTGATTAGTGGTCATATAATATTATGTTACCATAAGCACTTACAAGCGACCTTTTCATGATTACACCAGAAATGTTTATAATAATAATAATAATAATAGAACTATTCCCTTACAAGACACACAAGAGCACTTGTAAGGGTCACCTCAACATATTCTGAATATTAAACGTCTCTTCAACCTTTTTCGTTATTTTTTTCTGCTCGAAATTAAGGAGTTATAAAGATTTCCTTTACAAATTTCTCTTACAAGGTTTACGCGGGAAACCCCGTGACAGAAATATTCAGTATGGCCGCCGGGGGCCGGTCCACAATTTGCATAACGTATTTATCTTTCACCATAATATTTATTGACGTTCGAAACAAAATATTTTAAATTTTCGGTCCATCGCTGCCATCTGTCTTCGTTTACGGCGATAGGCTTATCGAGTCTATGTATGTGTTAATAATTTGGTGAGGGCGATGGTAAGCTTGGATAAAAATACGAAATTTACTAGATTGTCATCATCATCATCAGCCTTTATCCGTCCACTGCTGAACATAGGCCTCTCTCAATTTTTAGCATTTCATTATATATTTAAATTATGATATTATTGATACCGTTTACGAATGTAGTCATAATATACGTCTAGTAAAAATGTATTGCTTTTTTTTATATTATTTACTTATTTAGTAAGAAAACTTTTTCTCATCCCTAACATGGTAAAAATACAAGAAAAATCTTAAGAAATATCTCAAAGGACGTAATCAAGTGACGTTGAAAGGCACATTTCATCAAAATAACATCCACTCAAGTGGCGGTACGCGGCCTGAAGCAGCGTCTCACTCAATCGTTTATTAATGAGTAGTCGACGCTATAAAACTCCCCTCAAATGAACGTGAGTAAACGGCCTTATCATATCCAACTATCGATCAGCTGAGGGTCGATCTAATAAGGCTTTGTCTCACATTGTCCCAGCGCACTTCAGACGAGTGTCGGAAAAGATCGCGAAATGGCTGAGACGCAGTGCAATTTTGATGTAAGCTTTAAAATGATCGTATGGTAAGGCCATTTTATTTCACATTATAGACGAAGTACAATATTATTTTCTATATAAACACGCACGAATAACCATCTAAAGTTATGGTTATTTGTTAGATTCAAATATAGGCTATAATTTTTTTTAAAATTTAACCTTTGTTTCACCAATTTTTACCTTAAAGTATAATCTGGTTCACCTACGTTTTTCATATTTTTTGCACGCACTTACTTCACTCGCAAGCAAATTGAAAAAAGATTGAAAAAAAATCATCTACAAAATTTAGCGTGAAAAGGAAAAAAAGATACTTATTTAAAATTACAAACTTTTGAGCTTTTTTATTAGTGTAGATTAACTTTTATCTTTGCTAATAGTATTTTTTAATACGATGATATGTTGCCTCTTGTTTCCATCATTATTAATTGCATAACGTGCTTTATACCGGGACGCGGGACGCGGAACAAAGCGTATCCCCCAGGTTCATTATAATGACAGAAAGACAATTTATATGTACATTTCTAGGTTTTGCTCAAAGACAATTTCGAGCACTGGAATTTTAAAGAGTTGACGAGCTATTTTATTACATCAATGAGCATATATCTCAAACTTATTTAATAATAAAAATAATAATGTATTAATAATAATAATATCTACGGACGCTTTTACACCACGTCAATCTGGCCCCGTGCTAAGTTTTCGAAGAACTTGTGTTACGGGTACCAGACAACGGAATTACATATATTTAATGTTTTTTAATATTAATACATATTATATCTAAGATTTTTATTATATAATATACATATTTAATACACATCCATGACCCAGGAACACAGAAACTTTTTGAGTTCTCTGGCGAGATTCGAACCCGCTACCTCCGGCTTGACCGCTAACGCGCTAACCATTGAGCCACAGACGTCGTCATCCTCTTGTTCTTGGTTCCAGAATGTTCTCACTAAAGTTGCACCAACTTGCGGTGGCTTTAGGCTAGGCTAGGTGTTGTGAAGGCTAGGCTGGGAGAGCGTCTATCTGTCCGCAACCGGTCAAGGTTTCCCATGGACACAAAAAACTTCCCTCTTGAATTCATTATACGCTGTCGCGTCTGGACGCGGTACAGTAATAGCCTGACTGAAAGAAGGAATTTCCTTCCAAGAAGAACCAAGTCAAGTAAGTTGGCTTGGTAGCTCTGCTGACAGGCGCTCATACGCCTTTTATTGGAATCAATAATTCAGTTCCAGTCCATAAAAATTTAAAATAAAAATCGCGTTTCTAACTTTTTAAAATCTGTAATCGAATGACTTGCATCCATTGTGGAATAGTTGTCCGTCCGCGTGTCAGCATCGCATATTCCAGCACGTAGTGGTTTGCAATATTGCAGACATTCCAACAACATTCTTTTTTTTATGTCCCAGGATTGTTTATAAATAACCGATGTAGGTGCATGAAAGTTCCGCAGTAAACCATACCATGGAGCATTCGTCCAATACATATTATTACACTACAAAGACCATCGTTGATTTGATAATGTGAATACGTCTAATATGCTTTTTTTCTGAAAGGTCTAGACTTTTAGGCCAGCTGGCTTTTAAGCTCAATCGGTACGCAGATGGCTCACCTAGAAATTAACGTCTAATATGACTTTCTAATAAACGCCAAGAGATGCGGATGGCAAACATCGGCCGATGTTTGCCATCCGCATCCTGGATCAGAGATTGCAATGAGCTCGTCACTCCATCTATCTGGAGGTCGACCAACCCTCCCGCAGACACGGTTCAAAATTTCACTTCTTATGTCGATGGCTGCCTAAATTCCAGTACTCAGCTAGCAGTATTGTGTTCTCATTGAATCCATTAAGCCCCTAACGTGCAGGCTGAAAGGCGTCGCATTTGAACTCTGTTTTAAGGGATCTGTGAAGCACTAGCGGACACAGCTGCTGACTTTGCACCATCTGACCTATGATCGAAGTTTAGATGCACTTCTATGCTGGCCACGGCGGGTGGTGGTGGTCATGTCCACGTGGGAAAGACGGTTGAACAAAAGACTTAGCTATCGAAATTGTCCCTGAAAAGCTCATTTTTAAATCTTAAAATTCCCAAGAGAGCTTTCGAAATAGAATAAAACGCAATAAAAGTGGACAATAAAAGTAGAATAAAGATATTCTTTTTAATAATTCAAAGCTAAATGAGTACTCTGGGTTCATTTTGGAGATGAATTCAGTATTTCAATCCATTTTCTTTTCGGATCGCCTTTGTTTTTGCGAAACTGCCATTTATAATGGACTTGTGCTGCCATCTGTTGATATTGTACGGCGACCTCATAAACCACGCCGCTTGTGTTTTCGTATTCCGTTACTAAACTGACAATTTACAATTGTTTAATTTAAGAAAACTGTGAAATAATCCCTATTTGAAGTATGCTGTAAGCTTAGGTTATGGAAGTAAGCCCAGGATAGCTGGTATACTGCACTTTTGTAACGCGGGCGACAAGTCTAATTTTACTACTAACAACGGCTATATTATGTAGGGTATTACAACCAATCAAATTAAAATTATTATTTTAGCTTTGTGTCATTAGAATATTTCAATGCGAAATGCCGTAAAAATTTTCTTATGCTGTAACTTCATACTCATTAGCAACCCATTCCTCGTCTCTTTTGTCATTTGCTGGGACGCTAAAAAAATCACGTTCCTTTGAAATTTCCTTTTAAAGTAACGTGACCCCTTCTCCAATCGCAACATATAATCCCATCTGGTTAGGGATCGATCTAAACTCGTCTTCCCGCGAAAAGTGTTTTTATTGTGAGTGAAACACTCGTAAATAAAATATGTCGTCGTGAACATCATAAAACATCCTAACATACAAATCAAATGTGAAGAAGGGGATGTATTGTTGATAAAACTTTATCCGTGTCTCGACATGTCCCCCATTCATAAGGCAACACATGTCGCGCGCCCCGGCGTCGCTCGTACATTGTCAATGCACGCGTACAAATCCGTTGAGGCATAATGTAGAACTTTTAAAGATTGATTTAGTTTTTCTTGTATCTATTTCGTATTTATACTCTCACCAAGCTCTCCTCTTATGCTTGACTAGATGTTACGGGTAAAATTAATGTAACAGTTGTATTCGGTCTTTTATCATCACGTTTTACCGTCATCATATCATCATAACTGCTCTCCCTTCTAGACTAGTTGCTTAAATAATCAAGACGTTGGTAGGTACTGGTGAAGCATGATGATGATGATGATGATGAAAATCCCGCGACTGGGTAAGTGTCACTCACATTCTCATTCAAATCTTTCGTATCGTTGGAAACTGATCTTCTTCAGATACTCGTGATAGTTCTCGAACTAAACCGCCAATATTGTCTTTGATTTTCTCAAATTAATATAATATATCGTATATTTGATGACTTGAAATATCAACAGTATTTATTCAGGGATCCCTAACAGAATGATTGCGCTGCCATCAAACGGATCTGTTTACAAGAACATGTTAGTTTTGACTTAATCAAATATTAATAAAACCCCTTTGAAACAGTCAGCGAGTGTTTGATTTAAGTTTTATTAAAAAACTGAAACTGAAATATTGGATTTAGAAAAAAAAGGAATTATATTTCGGGAAACGAATTTTCGAAATAACAAGCGACAGTTGTATTGTGATTCGCATGTTAAAAGGGATGGGCGCGACCTTTGGTTCTAGGTTTAGGTAAATTATGCGCTTTCTAATGTATAATTCATTCAAATTTAACTCATTACAATACAATTTTCATATTTTTTATAGAGATTTATTAAGATTTTTACAATTCAATCACGAGAGGATCTTAGTGCGGCGATCGTGATCACAGATACATTATAAATTATGCGTCATCTCATCCTGAGATGGACACGGGAGTAAATGATCGAACTACTAGTTTCTGGTGCCAAAATATTATATAGAATCGGTGGATGAAGATGTAACTTTTTAGCGTACGGAACGCTAAGGGGTAAAAACGGAGGAAATACTCTATTAATAAGACTTCTGTCTGTTCATCTGTTTGTCACCAGGCTGTGTCTCAGGTACCACGATAGCTAGACGGTTGAGATTTTCACAAATTATGTATTTCTGTTGCAACTAAAACAAAAAAATAACAAATATTTAAGATCTCATATAACAAACGAGATTTTTTGTATTCAAATATATAAATATATATTTGTTTGTACGGCGACAGGCAGTGAAAAAAATCCCAAAATTCTAGTGGTAGGCTCTTAGACAACAAACGTATAACGAGGCAATATGTAAAAAAAGGTTATAAAAAAAGGTTAGTCGACATCACAGGAGACCGAATTGCCTAAAGGGACTTCTTTTAATTATATTATATTTAGTTATTTTATTATATTTCATAAGTAAGTTGTTTAGTAATGTAACATTATACAGTCAATGTGTTATTAATATACTTAAGGAAAAAAAGTTATAATATAGGGTAATGTTGTTTAAGTTGTTAGTACAGAACCCATCGTATGCAAATCCAACTCGCACTTGGTCCTTTTTTTAATTTTGGTAAACCTAATACATCCACTTTGTAAAGTCAAGTAAAGTCTTTTCACTTACTCATATAAGGATTGAGGAATCGAACGGGAGTTACCGATATATTATTTCAAAACAACCATAAGCTCTAGCGTCGACTTTTCAATTACATCGCTAAATGTAATTTTTGTTTAATTAAATATATAATGGCGTAGATAGTCCAGGTCGACGCCATATTTTAATTATAATATTTTAATTTTAGTACATTTTAAACGGTACACATAATAATTATAAAGCCATAAACGTTCCGTCGATATATTTTGCTATTGAATTCCTTTTATGTTTTGATCGTTTTTATTAAATCGGTGTGGTGTGTTGTGAAGGGATAGCACTTTAGCATTCAACATTATCAGCTGGGATGTGTTTAGTTTTTGCAAGTAAGATGTTTTTCACTTCTTAAATTCTCCCAAGCTCAAATAGCTTTTACGTATTATTTTCTTTTTTTAAGGATAGTGTATAATATGATCAGAGAATTGCTATAGAGCCAATTCTGGAGTAATGGATTGACGGCATCATCTTCCTTGCGTACATCCTGATTGTTACACACAGGCTACAGCTGCTTCGGAAGGTATCTGTGGAAGGGGTGGAGGACTCGCTTGTGTCATGAATGTGGGAGCAGTGAAGACACCGCAGACCACGCCCTGGTAGAGTCCTCATAGCAGCATACATAGCAGCCCATGGCAAGCGATTCTCACCTTCTGAGAGATAGTAATGTCACAGAAGGAGGCGGTGGAGCGGGAGAGCCTTATGTGTTCATGATGTCTTAAACGAAGAACACCGCTGGGGTTTAGTGGGTAGAGTCTTCGTCCACCTTATTTTATCTGGCGCAGAGAGTCCCACGTAATTCTTGGTGCCCGTAATATTTCTAAACATATTCCCTTATAGCGAAAAAAAGAGCAGACTATAATTGATGGTATGTGATTTTTTCACCCGTCACATTCACCCGTCTCTTCGAGGGTGTTTTGCCAGAAAAAAAACAGGCGTACAGACGAACACGTATTATTTAGAACTGAGGTGAGGCTAATTATTATCGTAATATTTGTTTCAAGTGTGATAATAATTCCAGGTCTAATTATTTAAAAACATCAAATGAATCAACAATGGACGCCACATTTATATAACACTAGCTGTTGCCCGCAGCTTCGCCAGCCTTAACTAAGATTTACAACGGGATCTTAGTACGCAAAATAAGTAACTTTTCTGGTTGATTTTTTACACCTTGTGTCCGAAAACCCTAAATATCTTACGGAACCCTGTTTTTTTTTTCAGAATAAACTTTAGCCTATGTTACTCGTGGATAATGTAGCTTTCGATGGTGAAAGAATTTTTGAAATCGGCCCATCAATTTAAGAGCCTATTCTTTACAACCAAACAAACAAACAAAGTTTTCCTCTTTATAATATTAGTGTCGATGTAGATTGTGACGGATGTATTTATATCTGTAACCATACCAATTACATTGATTTTATTCTTCGGCTGATGACGTCACATTACAACGCACCGTTTAAAAATAATTGCATCGTACGTACAAACAAACATATATGACAGGCGGCTCATGACATTATTTTAACGATCACACAAATGGCAGTTAATATTCAATTATAATTACGGATAAAATAAATGGGTTCCATTTTGTAATTTGTTTTCATAAATTGCTTTTATTTTTCATATTATTATATGAATTATAATAAAGTACTTGTATGGGTGTAGGCGGCCATGACAGTATCCGCCATCTTTGAATTTATTAGTATGCATATTATAACTATTAATAAACAATTAAAACGTTACCTCTTTTTTCTGAGTGAGCTTTTCACTGAGAAATTTAGGATGATGAGGAGAATTCATTACAAGGCATCAAAGGGGTCAGGATCGAACCCGAAATTCTCTATCAAGACACCGAGCTTATACCCACTAACCAAAAGACACGTACATAATTCAAAAATAAATTGGAAAATATCACAGCCTTAACATTTAGGTTTATGGAACAGGGCGCGAAAAATTACATGTTATAAATTATACCTTTTATAATACTTATCTAGATTTTAGTTTAACATACGTTTACGGAGGTATTATTTATGTTTTATTACACGTGAAATACGCCCGGGAGATACATTTTACCTTTTTAAGTATTGTGTATGGTATGAATAAAATAATTCTAGTATGAGGGTCTTTTTGAAAGGATGTTAAAATCAAAAAGGCATATTTTTTTTCTATTGTTTACTAGAATTTCACGCGTTGTAACGAAAATGTAACATATTTTATAGGTGTATGGATATTTTATGTCTCCGAAGTTACAGATATATCACAGCATCCACGGTCACGGGAGGTCGGAGGTTATCCGGAGGAACTATGGGCGTGATTAGTTTGTGAATCATTAGCTGTTTTTCTTAGAACAATTAAAGCCATTGTTAAAGCTTTCATCATCATCATCATCATCACCATCATCGCCATCATCATCATCACCACCACCACCAACACCATCATCATCATCATCATCATCATCATCAACTCTATAACGTTTATGCTTTAAGGTGCTGAAATTATATCATAGTGGTCTGGATTCGAGCTGCCTCTATTTTCTTAATATCGTCATCATCATTTGTTCCCGGTGGGCACATCGTGTGGAAAGTTTTTTACGTTGATGTTGTGATGAGAAAGTCTTGTAGGGGTCGTTATATTTGACAGGCTGGTGTATACGTGGATAGCGTCAACAAAGTCCGCGTCTGGTTCTGAGGATACCAGTCCTTATATATTAATTAAATCATGTTTGGTACAATTCCACTACAGTGTCCCGCTTGGGCCTCGGGGTCGTGAGCGACGTCGATCCCTACACATGGTAAATACATCGATCCGGATCGATCGGGTAAGATTAGGTTCGAATCCGATACGAGTCTACACTAATCAAAACCGTGAAAACACCGTTAGCACTTTGCTATCGGTCGATTGGACGGGTTCCGCGCACGACCCACCTCCCCCGTCAGAGGGGGAGGGGAGGGCCGGCCCTCCGACTAATAGTTTAACTTCATCCGCTAATGACTCGTCGACCGTATTGGATTTGACTAGCCAAACACCTACTCTCCAGAGTAGCGCGCGCGATATACCGCGCCCCCTGCAGGGCACGGAGGGGGGCGCCCCCCTTTCGAATTTTACTAGGTGAGCCATCTGCTCCCCTACCTACCGATTGAGCTTAAAGGCCATCAGGCCTAAAAGTCTAGACCTTTCGAAAAAAAAAAAAAAAAAAAAAAAAAAAAAAAATCCACTACAGTGTCATTCAGAATTATTGACAAAAAAATCAAATGTATGTACGGTAAAAACTTTATAATGTAACTAAATTTTGGACAGAGGGGGTCAAATTACATTATTTTTTACGACCTTAATTGTAAGCTTTATCCAAAATCTGTTACTTACTTGTCCGTATAATTTTACATGTATTCCAACTGAAGTAATGGTTATTATAGGCCTAAACCTCCCGGGTGGGTAATGGAGGGGGGGGGGGTCCTACAGGTGATGTTAAAAGCATAATTAGCACTAACGAGCGGCTAGCGTGCGGAAAAGACAGTGTATCTGGGGTGTCCTTCTTTGTAGGAGGCATTAGTTTTAAACTAATATTAATCGGTTTTCTTGTTGAATTTCACGACTAGAATTTGTAAGGAAATTTATGACGGCTTAGCAATTAGGAGATGAGAGTATACGAATCATAGAGAAAGTTGATTTAGTGTTATCGTCACCATCATCATCATCAGCCTTTATCCGTCCACTGCTGAACATAGGCCTCCCTCAATGAACGCCAAGATGACCGATCCCTTGATACTAGCATCCAACATGGACCTGCCTGATTTAGTATAATCTATGCTAAATAAAATTATGAAGAGGAAAGATTTGATTGTTTGTTTGTATTGAATAGGCTCTGGAACTACTTGATCGATTTGAAAATTATTTCACTGTTGGGAAGCTACATTATCCCCGGTGAACATAGGCTATATTAAATTTTCAATAAGTTAGGGACCCATTTTAAATCTTAATTGACACAGGCAAAGCTGCGTGCAACAGCTAGTAAAAATGTAGTATTAGAAATCCTACTTCCTACTAGTTCTACTAATATTATGAACGCGAAAGTTTGTTAGTATTTGTTACTCTTTCACGTAAAAACTACTGTATGGATTGTAATGAAACTTTTCAACTATATAGCACATTAGAATAACACACTGGCACACATTTATCACCGTACTCCCACAGGAATGGGAAATATGTGAGTGAAACCGCGGGACGCTGCTAGTAAATGATAGTATAAGAATAAATTATAGACTACAAACTTATATCGCCGTACAAAAGGCGTGGGAACTTACCATGGAACCATTATATTTACATTAATTCTGTAAGTTAAATTTGTAAATAGACACAACTTATAAAAAAATATATATTTTCTCAATCGACGCGGACAAAGCTATGCTAACAACTAGTGTTCATAGGTCATTTTTGTTAAACAAACACAATATTTTCGTATCATTTCGCGAAGGGAGCCGAATTTTGTGTCGAAGTCATTACAGGGGTCCGGTAAAAGGAATCCCAACAAAAGAAACATCTTAAGACTTGATCTGAGAGACTTCATTATTTTACACTGGCTTTTTAGAAATCGTTGAATGAATGTGGACTCTAACCCCATTGTATAGGATGTAAATTTGCATGACGCTTGCCACCCTGCGTGCGGTGATGCTTGCTTTTGCTTCGATCAGATCACTCGCTGGACCAATGACTGGAAATCATCTAATAATGTGCCCAGCGCTGCTAAATTAACTTTTACAAAGTTTGAAATTATACCAGTGCGAAAGGGATGTTCTGGTTGGTACGAGGTGGTCTTGGAGTAAGTGGTGTGGGTATCACTGTATGGGTACATAAGACGGTTTTTTTTATTTTACCATACTCTTGAACCTTACAGTCAGCGTTGAGATATAGGTAATTGGACGCACACGCGAAGTGCATTCCTATTCCGGGATTGTTCTTGGATAAATAAGGTGCTGGGTGATTGCGGCTCCTACTTATATAATTTACTTTTAGTCGCGAGTTCGGGAAGTTAGGTTTTTGGATGTGGGGCATTTATCCCGTTGCGGCATCTATCCCGGTTTTACCCTATAACGATCACAATGATGAATATAAATTAGAAAAAGAATTATTAAAACAGTTTAAACGAAATAAACAGTGTATATTTTTTAATTGTAATATTTTAAGCTCTATAAAGATCATGATGATGTTGACGATGATGATGAAGATGATGACAATGACAATGCTGATGATGATGCTGATTATGACGATGATAATGATGGTGGTGATGATGGTGATGGTGATGGTGATAAAGTTCTACTAAGACAGATTGGGTGCAAAAAATTAAAAGTTGTATGAATTTTATCTTCCTAAGTCTTTATTTTTGAAAGCTTCTGGAACAGAGGCCTCGATTGGAAGTACGACGATGAGGTTCGACCGACATCCACCAGGATTGGACTACAACTAGCGTAATACGGTCAAGAGACTAGTTAACGATTTACCGTCTTGACGTTCATTCAAATAGACCTTTTTTTTATATGATCTATTATACCTATGATCTATACCTATTTCATCCTTAAGGGATGGGGTTGGTATTTTCTGTAATCCACCATCCGACGTTCTATAAATTTAAATGCGAGTTTGTAAGTTTGGATAGATGGATGCATCCCTGTTGGAAATGTTGCTGCAATATTCAGGCGAGCTTACAATCTAGCATAGTTTATGGAAATAATCAATCACTCTTCATTTGATGCGATGAAAATAAAATTCCAAAGGTAAAGATGGGCACAAGTATGGCGCCTCTCTTAATAATCAATGTTTGGATGTTTGCCGCCAATTTCGTGAAGACAGTTGAAAATATCAAGTTCAAATTTGGAACACAGAAGGATTTAGGGTCATTAGTATGGCGTGTACATTTTTTTTGGTAAATGCATTGTCTTTTAGGGGACGGTCATTGAATAAATACAAAATTTTTATTTTACACTAAACACAAGCATTGAATTTGCTATTGAAATGTCTAACACATTGAAAATTCTACGCAAAGCTAGAAACAGCCAGTAAGCCGTACATGGTTGTTAAGAGAGATTCCTCTGTAATAGCAAAATTAAAGAGCGTTACTAATTTCTTGCGATACGTCCTGTAATACCGCCTCCTGACTCAGTCGGAGAGCATGACTACTTACACTTTAAGTGGTTTGTCATAAAGCTTTTGTTTGACTGCTTTAATCATTCGCTTGTTCTAAGAGTACTATGTTTATTATCAGTATCAACTTTGTCATATTTATCGCTATCATCTTCACGATAATTACAATGTACTCCGTCTATGCAGGTTATATACGGAGTTTTTATTCAATTGGCCTTCTTGTCATACCTTATGTCTTAATCAGGTTGCAACGATAATTTTCTTAATCATTTGACAATATAGTGTAGTTTTTGTTAACCTCGTATATAGGTTTTATGGATCATTTGCGTCATGGTTTTTTTGGATTTGGATCATTCTATAATTTATATCAATTTCAGAACTATCCATGATCGAATTTTGTTTCGCTTCGTTCATAGTACCAGTAGATTTTTTGTCATGAGACTAGTTTTAATTGGTGTAAATTGTGTTTTACGCTTTTATTATTACCTTTTGATAAAAACAAACGAATAATAAATTATCTACAGGTTTCGGTAGGCATTTTTTGGTGTTTCCATATTTATGCACTACATTTATGAATGCCGTGAGTGAAAACAGACAGGTTAGGCAGGAGGGGTAGGTGAAACAGGGGGGGAGTGGCGGAAATCGAAGTCGGCGTGGACACCTCGTCCCGACATCGGTTATGCATGTGCAAAACTCGGCATGTTAAGATGTTAACACGACTAACTCTTGCGTGTTTTATTCATGGTGTTATTTTACTAGAAATTCATATTTTTACAAGCTTTTCATTAGCTTCATCTGTATGTACCGTATAACCGTCTCCGCGCGTTTGGTGAGATTTTGACCCACTTTAAACGGAGAGATTTCGTTTAAACTTTGCAGATCTATGGAGGTCCGATGACAATACACTAATCGGATAAGATTATTCCATTTTTTAATTTGCAAAAGCGAAAGCGTGTTTTTTAGTTTTTTGAACTATTAATTATTATGTAAAAATTCTTACATTCTCTTGGTTCGTTTGTCTTCCACCATTACTAGTGGGCTGAGAGATCCAGATTGGATGAATATATCAAATCAAAAATATCTTTATTTCGTAGGTAACAACTTGTACACTTGAAATAAGTTAAAAAAATAGTCAATAAGAGTAATAAAAAAAAACTCGTTTGAGATGCACGAAAAGAAAAAAAGAAAAGAAAAGCGAGAAAAAACTTAGGGGTTGCTCTTTTGTCAACAAAATGAGATACATAATATTTTATAAATACAACATGTATTTAATGTGTACATAATATATTATGATACAGGTGTTTCATACATAGCAATCGAAAAAACGAAGTCGAAAAGCGAGAACTGTTACATATGCAGTTCTTCATTATTAGCTCGCAACTTCCCCCTTTTTGCACGATAATGTTCAAAATGGGTTGCTTTACACCTCGATATGTCTATTAGCGCTCTTCATTCTTATTCATTGTCCAAATCTGAGGGAAAACGAAATATTGTACAAACTAGCAGCGCCCCGCGGTTTCACTCGCGTACTTCCCATTGCCTTGGGAGTACGGTTATAAATTAAAGCCTATGTGTTATTCTAATTTATAAGCTATATTATTATTGTAAAGTTTCATTAAAATCCATTCTGTACTTTTTACGTGAAAGAGTAACAAACATCCATACTTACAAGTTTTCACGTTTATAATATTATTAGTAGGATAGACTAGGATGTAACAAATCTGAACACAGCGTTGTCCCCGTTCGAGGTCTGGGAACGAATCATTACATGATGAATATTAAGCGGGGACCGAAGGTTGAATTATTACAGTTTTTAGTGTACAATCAACTCACCGGGCCAGAGTGGTTGGGATGATCGGAAACCGAGTTTGAGAGGTCATTTCGCTTTGAAGAATAATTGCTATATTAATGGCATTTAATAGCCCGACCAGATATATATGAACCCTTAGCATATTGCGGAAAATTTCGGAATTGATTTCTGTTTAGACTTTACTATATGTTACCACATAAAAGGTACAGTGGCGATACTAATGCAGGACTTATATATAATTTTGGTAAGTCCTTACCTTAACCTAGTCAAAGTCTTCTTTTTGACATTTAGACGCAGAGATAATATAGTGTATTGCCGTATTGTTCAGATGAAAATAATTTGGTTGTAAAATTAATAATAAATTATGTTAGTTATAGATATAATTTTAGTTCTTATAATTATTAAGTTCTATTATATAAATGGTTGTTTAGCGACGATGGTCCAGTGGTGGATGGACTCGGCCTCTTATGCGAGAGGTTCCGGGTTCGATCCTGACCCGTCCGTGTGTGCCTTGAAATAGGTTTTTCTAAATTTCTAAGTGTATCCCAAGCACGAGACCATCGCTCGCTCACCGGTGATGGAAAACATCGTGAGGAAACCTGCATGCCTGATAAAATTGAAAGTCTTTGAAGGTATGTGAAGTTCACCAACCTGCACTGGGCCAGCGCATCGGTGAACTATGGTCCATTATTTGATACTTTTACTGAGACAGACAAGGGTTGATACTTTTACTGAGACTGCGATGATAAATTCTAAACTAACCTAACCTAACCTGTGTTATTTTGACGTGTGCGCTAGAAATTAGAATATTGTAGTTTCATCAAAATCCATTCAGGACTTTTTGCGTAAAATAGTAACTAACTTATATACTTACGATTTTTTTTTGTTTATAATATTAGTATAACATGACAATAATAACAGATACATAATACATTGTATTTAAAGGTAGGTAAAATATTATTTATATTAGAGAATGTGCATTTTTCGTAAATAAAGGAGGGGACTAGGTTAACGTGATGTAAATATAGTTTATAAATACTTTTGTTGTTTATTAAAATACTCAGAATATCGCGTTAACTCGGTCCGGAACACGCGTCGCGAGTTTTAATTGAAGTCCATTCATAATATAATTATAATCTGAAATGTATTATTTTTCGCTAGTAATGGTTTCGAGCTTGCCGCGTGTTTGTTTGGTGTGTATTATTTATTTAATATTTTTGACAAAATGGTTTTCGTTATGTTGAATAATATTATTTTACATTATATATAAATATTAATGTTAAATATTAATGGTTTTAATGAATTATTTTTACATGTTATTATAGGGTTAATTAATATTTTTATAATTTCTGCGTAATGGATACTTAGAGCGACGATGGTCCAGTGGTGGATGGACTCGGCCTCTTATTGCGAGAGGTCCGGGTTCGATCCTGATAATATATTCTATTCTGTATTTATATAAAATGATATAATATAGGAACTTAGGCGTCAGTAGTTATGCATCCTATCCATCTGAAAAACATTTGATGGAAGAAATAAAAAGTGTCTCCCCTGCATTACTATTGTTAATGTATAAAAACAATTTAAGAAAAATAAATATCATTTATAAATCTAGAAAACAAGCAGTCACCAGTCCATTAATCATAACTGCTCTATCTTTATACGGTTGAAACAATTTTGGAATCGTATACGTTGTTTCGGAGATCACCCTCATGTTCAAACTCACTTACCTTTCTATAATATCAGTAAAGAGGATACTTCCAAAACGATAGAGACGGCAACTCACACAGCGATTGTCCAGATATTTTAAATTTGGTGTTGATTTATGTTATAAATATATGGTGAGCATAAACACAATCGTGGGAGGTCAAAAACTTCGCCCGGGGCTGGAAGGAGAGGGGAGGTAGGAGGGAGAGGAGAGGCTTTGACATTTTACTCATAGTTTTAAACATCAGAAGTGAAAATGCGTTTTAAATATAAACATTTATTATATTATCCATAAAAATATCAATATTAGGTACATATTTTAAGATACATTCTTACTCACACTGCCCATACATTTACTCACATGAACTATCGCCATATTAAACTTTACACATTAAAATAAACAATGGCTTACGTGACCTTACAATACAATTCGGGCAGAGCTTCGTCCTCCTCAAACTCACAGACGCGAATGACCCCTCTAATAATTATACTCCGCTATTTAAAGGCAAACTTAATGACCTTCATAACGCTCGGCCTTCTTACCCACACTTTGACAATGACTCCGTCACGCCACACGCAGGTAAACTGGAACCTGTTCCCCGTTTCCGACTTATAGCCGCCAGATGGCGCTACGGTTGCTAACATAGTGTACAAGTAATACAGATAGAGTTTAATACAGTTTCCGAAACGGGAGACTCGTACGAGTTAGAACTTGTTTGAGTTATTCCCAAAATTATCTTGTTTGCGTCGTAATCATCATCAGCCATCCGTCTATTTATGACACCCGCCGCGGAAAACCTTCAATCCTACTCGGTCTCATTTTAATGTAATATTTTTTTTTAAATAAACTTTTAAACTAAAATAAACCTTAGGAAGCTAAAACTACTTTCAAAGCATTTTGAGGAAGAATTATTAGAAGGAACTAAAATAATTTAAGTAGTTGTGTAACGTTAGACGTTTTAAATAATGCAAATGAATATATTAAGCTTAATAGAATTCCCCAATAAAAAGCTTTTAGCGGGAACACATGTTGTAAGGCTGGTTGGCAATCAAAGTTTAAAAGCAATTACTTGTACATCGGGGGCGCGGTTTGGCCTCGATAAAACGCCGCGTCAGCGCCGTGCCCGTGACAGATGCAGCGAGTGTTACCGAATCCGATCTCGCGTCTTCGATAGCACTAGCTGTGGCCGCGGTTTCTCACGTTTGAATAATATTATCCCCATAAATAGATTGAATCACGCGATGAATAAGCGCGATACAGTCGCACTGAATTAGTTATATGTTCAGGAGAACGGATGGCCGATGAGTCAATAAGGTTCAAGAGTGGAAACCGCCTTTAAATAGGCGATGTGTTGGTCGACACTTAACCAAGTCGCGTTGGATGCGGGTGGCAAAGGATCGGTCGTCTTTGCGTTCATTGAGGGAGGCCTATTTTCAGCAGTTGACGGAAAGTTGATGATTAATAAATAATACCTTGAACCTTTTTTTTAATGAATTGATAGTTAAATAAAAAAGAATCTAGTAGTTGTGGAGATTAGCACGGTCAAACGAATACACGAACTTTTCAGCTTCATAATTTTTGATAGATAAGTACTTTACAAGTGTTATAAATTGTATGTGGTATTAGTATCGATTTTTTTAAGTTTATTATTACGATTAACGAAGGCCTGTAATCAGGAACAAACGGATATGGGTTCATGATGATGAATATTATGGTACGGAACCCTAGTCTTGTTTCTAGGAGATATTTTTGCTTACAAATATTTATACTTCCATAAAATTTGGATAACGTTATTTTTAGGTTTTATTTTAATTAAATTAATGACACAAACTCCAATAATTTGAGCATCAATTAATGTCGATATTACGAGCAAGTCATTTACGACCATCGTCCAATACCTGTCCACTCAAAAGACGAACTTAGACAAATGACTCGGACGGGAAGTGCTTACAAGTTAACTTGGAACAAGATATTCCATTTGACTCACTTTACTGTTTGCGATGCATATACCTGCTTTAAGTTTGCTTAAGTTGGACTTAAGTATGTTTAAGTATAAGTGTAGTTTAAGTAAATTAATTTGCATATAGCATGAAAGGCTATAGTGGGCACGAGCCTCTTCTCGAATTCATGCTGGATCCTATACAACCATAGCCAAGCTTCGCGCTGCCAATACGGGGTGAACTTCGAGCAGCTTTCAACTTATAATTGCATCAGACATGTAAGTTTTCCCACGTTTTAGTTCGCAGGTTAAAAATAAATGTTGATTGTTTTTATGTTAGTTAGATTGGCAAACTGGCAGACGCGACACCTGATCCCCCACGGTTCAGGCCTTGTCGTGGCGGTAGGGCTCAGTAGCCTAGGGTGACCCCAACACCTTGGACGAAGCGAATAATTGAGCCGAGGGGGCTCTTTGTATCCCTCTTATAAGAAGAGGGGTAAAAGAGCAGGGGGAAAGTGACGAGGACGGGAACCTGGTCTCATTGTACTGTCCCGGCGTTGGGAGGGGTTGTTCTGTGGTCCGGGGCAACCTCTCTGTTGAGGTGGCGTCGGTCCTCTGAGGGACTGACTATCCGTCAAGGTGCCCTGTTGCTTGTAGATCCGACGTGCCTCATCAAAGGCGGCATTGGTGGCACTCGCCGGTTTTTGGTGGGTAGAGCTGCATCCATTTACCAGCTTTTGGGCACAGCGAGTCCCACATACCCGCCTAGGGAGACCCACACCCTCGCGGGATGCCTAAGCGCATTTCCGGCATAAATGAAAAAAAAAGACGTGACACCCGATGGTAAGTGGTCGACGCCGCCCATCAACAAACTAGTTCCCTTATCTTAAGACATAAATAAGATGTTAAGTCCCGGCATCAGTAATTATCTCGCCTCCTCTTCTCTCCGAAACACATGAAAGCTGTAATGGGAGAATCAAGCAAAGTGGTGGTACCGATGCACCTGGGATCATGGCACAGCCCGTGCCCCCCACCAGTAAAAGTGCACAAGAAGAAAAACACACCTTAAACCACAGATTAATAAAAAAAGATAGATGGAGCATGCCGAACTGCGAGTGACGTCATCAAAGGAAATAAAAATTCAAAAGCGAACACAATCTAATAGACGTTTAGAGTACGACGCTATTTCAAGCACTTGAGAGCGCTTTTGAATTTGTATTCGCTTTGAAGCGTCACTCGGCTATTCGGCATGCTCCATCTGTCTATGTATAAATCTGTGTCTTAAACGATGCTCCGGTCAGGTTGATGTTGTTGAGGTCAGAAGCCTAATTCATTGTTGAGTGAGAGATGCCGGGTAGAGATTTCTTGGTCGAAGCTTGGCCGAACTTTATTTCAAATATGTTTATCCAGTTCTGGTGTTCATTGAGGGTGGCCTATGTTCTGTGGAGGGCTAGAGACTCATAACGATGATGAGTGTGTTCAATTATGTACTCTGTAAAGTTGTAATAATTTTTAATATTTTTGCCTTTCTGGCTAAATTTGAAGTTTGTATGTTTGTATATTTTGATAGTTACAGTAAATTACATTTTTTGAAATAGAGCCGTAGAGCGTTTTTATTTGTATGACTGAAATATATTTACCTGGCCGAGGCAATTATATTTATTAAAAACGTTCATAGTTTGTTCAAGCAAAAAAAATTTTATTAAAAAAGGTAAATTAAAATACAGGTTGTACCAGTAAATAACTATAAATCGCAAATGAAATATATAGTTATTTTTTTTAAAACACACGTGCGGCTTACGGTGAGACAAACTATTAAATCCCACCGAAGCCGCCTAAGAACCTAGGGCAAGAAAATGTCTAAGAAAATCATGTATATAATTTAAATGTAAATAAAATTATGTATAGTAGCTGTTGTCTGCGGCTTGGCCCGCGTAAACAAAAAAACCTTTATTTTTAATGTATCCTACGTCACGTCTAGTGAACAAGAATGTGTGAGCAAAGTTTCGTTATTATCGGTTTATTAGTTTTCGCTTGAAAGCGTAACAAACACCCCTATTTCACATTTATGAATATTAGTAAGGATAAATAAATTATGAGATAAAGTGATGAGGTCTGACTGCGTGTCGAACCCCGCGATATCTGCTCAACCCATTGACCTAACCACTTTACTTACTACCTCTTGTTAAAAATGTTACAATGTTAAAAATAATTATTTTTATATAATATTTATTTGCAAGCTCAGCGTTGTACTCGAGTAGTTTAAATTTTCTACGTTCGTCATTTTATTTGTCGCCTCGTCATCCAATTTCTGAACTTATTGCTCGAGTTACTTCTCGCTTAAAGTTGGAAGTATCAAGCCTTCGCCCGGGCGGGGTAGGGCGGGGCTGGGCGCCTGCGCGGACCACTCCAGCCGCCCAACGTTTCCCAGAATTCCAGGGAGATAGCCGAAATACACAAAAAGCGTGATATTTTTAACGAAAGTTATGGTGTAAATACGGTCGTTAATTATATGCATAAAAAAATATTAATTACAACTATCTTATAATTAATTAATTTTAAAGTAGTTCTTGTTTTTTTCTATTTTGTAAATATTTATTGCAATAAAATGAATAAAAAGTCGTATCAAAATTGCTGTTGAACGATTATGTAAAAATGTAAATTGTATTTTTAAAGCTTAAAAATAAAATAATAAATTTGCCCTAGTTTTGCTTACGTAATCGGGAGGAGCGCGTGTACATGGCAACACCGACCGCCCGCGTCAGTTGGCGGCCGGGAGCCACGCGTGTCGGACGTGCCGGCGCCGCACGCGACATGACGTGTCATGGATAACTTACAGTGAGAGTGCCAACTTAACTGTCACCACGCTCGGACTATGTATATATCCGTGTTTATGGTTTTATAGTGATCATTGGTGAGTATTCGAGTTACCTTAAGGAGATAAAAAAATTAAACAAGTATATTTAAAATAACTTAATAGGTAAATTAAACGTATGATTTATTGTATGAAAAAACAACATGGATTTTATATATTAAAATTTTTAAATAGCAATTAAGATTAAAAAAAATATAATATAAAAATGTTATTAATCCATTTCTAAAAAAAATAAAATGAATTAAGTTAAAAGTTAAGTTTTTCAACTTTAATATTTATTTAAATATTTTCCGCAATTATTAGATGTAGTTAGTCTGATAAAATATATAATATAACATAATCAATATAAAGCGAGACTGTCCCATTAAGACGCTAACCTCATAGGGCCGCACCAATTATCCCAGGTCTTTAGCGTATGTAGCAGTCTCTACGAGCTGCGTAGCAATTAGCGCTACGATGTAGCAATTATTAATATGAACATTTTAGTTGTAACTAATAAAATTATATTTTTTCTAATGTCTTCGCGAATTTAATTTATTGTAATAAATTACTTGTACTGAATTTTATTGCATTAATATGCCTGCAGCGGACGGTATAACAAACAAAAAATTAAGATATTATAAAGTTGTTTTATTTGACTTTTTAATATTTTTACTAAACAACTATAAAATTTTCTTTAGCATAATATATCTTTGTCAAATTACAAGATTTATTATAAAATTTAATGCGTGCATTATATTATTAAAGCTATTATCGAAGATGTAGTACTTTTAGAATTTAATTATTTTACCTGCTGTACTTAATGAAGCTTAAATAACTATATTGCATTTGCATAAAAAAGCTTGCTTCAACTAACTTTTCAGAGGCCAACTCTATCATAGGTTCTGTCTATTTCAAAGCTTACAATCAAAACTATTGTCACTCTCACAAAATATGGTTATTTTCATTTCTAAAATTATGTAAATCCGAATCATGTATATTTTTAAAATAATTTTAGTAATGTGTAATTTTACTTAAAAAAATCATAAATTTAAATTTTTGCTAGTTCACATTTTCGTTGATTCACATTTTAAAGTCATTTTTCTATTTCTTATATACATTTACACACAACAGGATTATCAAAGAAAAAATCTTACATCATAAATGTGTATTCATTCGGAGTAAAAGCTCATATTTGTATGTAGCGTAAGCACTCAGGAGCTTTCACAATATTCGTAACACTAGCTAAGAACAACACTAGCTGTTGTTATAATATAAAAAATTCTAAGTCTTAATCTTAATGCTGATTTATATATAAGCAAAATTATGCACTTATAAAAATCTATTTCTTATATACGATACTAGTACTAGGCCAAACGTGTGTGGCGTTAATTCATTTTAATCGAAGAATAAAAGTATTGTATTAAAATCTATAAAAACGAATATAGGAATACGTATTTTAATATGATATCTCACATATTAAAGCTAAAGGCTTCACGGCTACCGTACAGTTTGTTTCAGGATGGTAGTCTCGTCTGATAATACTCAATTCAAATAGTTTTTAACTTCCATCTCATAAATTAAACTGGCATTAACTTTAATATCTTAACGACTTGTTTGCTAAAGCGAATATTTCAATAAATCTAAAGTTTCAACTTTAAGGCTTTTGAAGTTTATGGATTATATAAGTTTATAATAAATAGATCAACGACGGCCTAGTTTTAAAAGATTTGACTATGAAGCTTAAATGCTAACATTTTTATAAGCATAGTAGTATCTAGTTTGTAAGTTTTTATTTTAAATTGTCATGACTAAAACCTTCATTTTAATATCAATTAATATCCCATCTAATACTGGAAAGGCCTCTTAATAGAAGTATAATTGCACTCTACGTACAAAATGAGTTGCTATTTTATTTAAATATGGAAGTATTAAAATTTTATCCTAGCCGTTCTGGCCTAATTGTGATTTTACTCCTTGATATGTGTGTTAAATGTTTCGAACTAAAAACTACAGGTACGAGCTACAAAGCTCTACGTCGTAGTGCGACCGTAGCGCTAACGTAGTCCCGTAGCGCCGTAGCAGTAATCGCTACGGATATTAGTTGCCGGGGCGGGGCGTGATTGTTTCGTCTCGGCTAAACTGCTGGGCGGATATTTTCAAAATTTACTTACCGTGTAACAAGTGTGAGTGGAACTAGTTTTGGTGTTCTAGAAAACGAATTAGAAATTGAGTGAGAAAGTATTTTTTTCTATGAATTTACTTTCTTTACAGTCTCGCTAAGTCCGAATTCAACTCCAGTAGGTTTTACAAATCTTGAAACATAAAAGAGGCTTCATATAATATAGTTGGCATTATTTCAACCTCGAGACAAATTTTCATTTGCCATGTTTTAAGTGTTCATGTTTTGTCCTTCGAAAAACATTTTTTTTAATATGATTTGAAGTAATGTAAGGTTCAGCCATTGTTTAATAACACATAGTACATATGTATTGAATAGCCCGAGTCAGTTTATCGGTTTGAGATTTACGATCCAAATATTAGAGGTCATAAAATTTTACTCCCCCATAATATTATAAGGAAGGCTTAGCCAATTTGGACGCATTGGATTTAATATTCCAAGGATAAAGGAATTGATCAAATGTATAGTTGCATGGAACAGTTTTATTTTACAGTGCAGAAACTGATGAACATACATTATATCTGTTCAACTGCTCGACATAAGTCTTTGGAACTCTGATATATCGAATCATATCAAAAAGATTTTCATTTCGTAGAACGTGTTAAACTTAAAACATGGCAAATGTAAAAGTCAGTCAAAATGTTGCTGATAGAAAAGCTCGTTTCGTTTGCTGGATCCTACAAAATTTACTTCATAAGAAATAATTCATACATACATCAATGAGTGAATGTCTTATTCTCAAAGCGTTGTAAAAATAAGTTTCTCTAAGCTTCAAAGTGCACCGTGAACATGAGACCCTCGTTCACTCTCCGGCGAAGGAAAACAACGGGAGGAAATCTGCATGCCTTCGTGTGAGAAGTCAATTAACCTGTATTAGGCCAACGAATAAGTGAACTATTGCCCAATACTCTCCTCGCCTGATTTCGAGGATAAAATCCCTGCCTAGTAGTGGGGCATGTAAATGGATTGATATATTTTAGGTATACTAATTAATAAGTCTGTATCAAAATGTTAAAAATGAAAAGCGAAATATCAATGTTTCTTTTTGTAAACATCCTTTTGGATTGAACCTCTTTCAAACTCTGTTAAATTCATTTCATTTCATTAAACAATAACCACTCTCAAAGAATATGAATTCGATACAGTCAAACGAATTTAATATGAACGCAAAGAACGTTTTAAATTAAATACACTTATATATCGTACAAACCGCGAAATTACAATATGGCGACTGTATCAGAGAATTTTATAAATGAAAAAAGGCTGCAGTAATGGAAAGTAATAAATAATATTTTGAAACATGAATATTATACCATTCTTGGTACATTTTGTAAATGTAGGTTATGATTTCTAGAGTGACATAATGCAAACGTATTTTATTTGGTCTCTTTCATATTTTATTCGCGGTTTTTGTGAGGCCTCGAATGCATTTGGCATGATTGAACTTACTCGTGCCTGTACTAAAATGCAACGTCTTAGTGCTAGCAGTACTTTTTCTTTCTTGTCTTATCTTACTTTGTCTTGCCTTATCTTTCCTTATTTACCCTTGCTTTTTTTAGCAGGCAGATATTTATTGATTATTTCTTCCGTGGAGTAACATTGCGGTTTCGGAATATCACAGACTGTCATGGAATACACGAATTTTATTGAACAATCACACCACGTCAGCGTGATCTCGTGGCAAGTTTGTAAGAACTTGTGTCACCGGTACTAGGGGCGGCAACAAATTTTAGAAATTTATATAAATACATATTATACACACGTCCGTGACCCGGCGCAGACGTCTATATGCATCATACATAGTAACTGTATTTGGCGGGATTCGAACCCGTGATCGCTGCGTTAAGTGTCCAGAATCCTGAATACTCGACCAGTCGGCCGTCGAAACGGATTAAATATTTTATTGGTGATGATTATTTTCCATCAGCCAATAGTTTTACCAACATACCAAAGATGTCATAGATGTGATGCACTTGCGACGCGCTTGTGATGCGCTTGTGATGCGTTTGTGATGCGTTTGTGATGCGTTTGTGATGCGTTTGTGATGGGCTTGTGATGGGCTTGTGATGCGCTTGTGATGCGCTTGTGATGCGCTTGTGACAGTACCACCATATTTCTGAATCCTTCCATCGGCCTCACCTTTCACCTTTCTGGGTAAACCCGTTTATGTTCACGTGAGTAGCAAGTCTGCCTACCCGACTAGTATAACATACACATTATATTAATGAATGGGTTACCACCTAAAATCGTATCGTAATGTACGGAACAATTTCGGCGGACCCATTGAGTGCTCACAATACCCCCACGGAGCCCGCCCAGCCCTGAATGGGTACCAGATGAATTACCTGTACCCGGGTACCTATTGTCCTCCCGTAATTACAGAAATAATTAAATGTGTTATAAGCTATTGATAGTCAAGCCATCTCGTGAGTGGTAGCTCTTTGTTATGTAGTGAGTTCGAATCTAAGCATACAAACTAAGTTACTGTCTATGTTTGTTAACGTATAAAAGAAGAATATTTAAATATTTCCACTGAGTTTGTTTCGCTGGTTCTTCGCAAGAACTTCCCTTAAAACTGGTGGCAGATTAAATTGACGTACTATACTTTGGTGATACAATTTTGAATAAAATATTCGATTATGTGCGCAAAATTTAAGAAATTGCTAGTTTAGTTCAAAAGCTAAAACCCTGCTTTAACTAGAAAAGTATGTAACATATTTTCACCTTCAGATTCCAGCGCGAGTGAAAGCTTTATCGTCCCTATCGATGCATCGCCGGGCTTACCAAGTTTTATTATTAATACATTTTCACCTACTTCTGGATATAGTCCACGTTCAATTCGTTGGACGAATTC
Source organism: Lycaena phlaeas (assembly GCA_905333005.2). NCBI lineage: Eukaryota > Metazoa > Arthropoda > Insecta > Lepidoptera > Lycaenidae > Lycaena > Lycaena phlaeas. The sequence goes on along the minus strand of HG995172.1, from coordinate 17,480,569 downwards.
TATATATGAAAAAAGGTAACATAACGCGTTAATTCACTCTCGTAGTAAATTTTAATACTTGATTTCTATAACGTGTAAGACCGAAACCGGTTTAGGTTTACAAAAAAGATTGTAAAATCCGAAAGCGCTCGCCTCATAATCTCATTTTCCACAATAAAATTGATTATTTGCTTAACAACGAATAAAAAGTCTGATATAAATACACATTATTAATAGTATCTTAGCTTTTCAAAAAATATAATAAAACAACAGTGATTTCAACGCTCATATTAATTGCGAAACTAACCGCAGAGTCAATTTAGGTAATGAAAAAAAATCCGGTAGAATAATTCTATCGACCATTTTTCCTGCCACATGCACCGATTCGAAAACATAGTCAATAAAATATGAAATATTTATTAAATATATAATGTGCATGATAGATTATTTGACTTGACATACCTAGTGTAACATAAATAACGAAAAATCAATTTCAGTTTCGAGAAAACTGCTTTTTTGACTTATTGAATGCAGAAATACCTCAACATTTTACAAGCGCGCCTAACGTACACATAGGCTGCTTCAGTACGCCTATTAGTGGCCTCGGATTATACTTACCCCGTTTTGATTCTAACACTGTTTGAGCTGATGATGATGTTGATGCTGACGTGACATGAACGTGTCAGCGTGCAGCGTGTAGCGTGTTCGTGAGGGACACGTGAGTCACGACACTTGTTGAATAGGTGTCTGAATAAATATAACGAACTATGAGTGCAGCATGCCATAATAGTGACTCGACATTTTATGGAATACTAGCTGATGCGCGCAGCTTCGCCTTTTTAACGTATCCTATATCAGTTCTAGTACCTTCGAGAATATGTGTACAAAGTTTCCGATGATCTGTTGAATAGTTTACGCCTTAAAGCGTAACAAACATCCTTACTTTCACATTTATAACATTAGTATAGATATTCAAATATGAATAGTGAGCACCTTAATTTATAACAATTTATTTGTTTTTTTTATTTATATATGTTATTATAATAGTCATAATATAAGCTTCTAGTCCAGTCGAGGTGACAAGTTTTCATGCTGTCTCCTCGAAACCAAACGAGGGTAGGGTTTAATTATCACTTATTCATTCAATTAGTATACGCTCAATATGATTAACGCGTTGCCATCCGTTACGGCTTGGAATAGAATTAGGCTATCCAAACGATTTTCCACGCAGCGAGCGTTAAATTAAAAAAATGATTCGCCAAAAAATCTCGCCTCTGCATCTAGTTTATTAAATGTACGGAAGGTGGTAATTTGATTTATTTTTAAGGAAAAGCGTGTTCTTTTTGAGGCGAGAATAACGTGTTTTTTCGTTAGCTGCTCACCAAAAAATATATCAATATATTTTTTTACTAGCCTTTGATGTCCCACTACTGGATAAGGGCCAAGAAAAACTTAGCTTCTTAGATAATAACAACATAATATGTGAAGTCATACTGCTATCATGATGTCGGTGACGCGAATCTGTAACATTTATCTAAATCAAAAAGTGCTGCATGCGGCTAAAGAAGTTTTCACTTCAAAAAGCGTATGATAAACTTCATATATTGACATCATAATAATATTATAGTATTTAAGCTCTATACAGGGTAACGGAGTAAGAATGTTGAGGGTGACGTATCTGTCAAACGGTCGCTGACCCCGCATATCCAAGCCGACGTGAGCAATATAGATCGGTTGTTGACGGATCGTAGAATACTCTGAATGATTGAATGATTCCAAGATTGAGCTAGATGGTACAAACGCTATTGATATTTTAGGTGTTTTGAGTCAACAAATTTATGGCAAGAATACCACAAGAAAACATGTTTGTAAGTTTGCGGTAAATAAACAAATATGTCAACAAATATTGTATTGTTAAGGATTTAAAATTTCTTACTTAATGTGCTCGTGTTATTCCTCTATACTCTATATTATTATAATTAAGTAAAATATTTAATTTTCAACATATCGTTCTAAAGTAAAAAGTAAAGTATCAACCCTTTATGTCCCACTGCTGGGCACGGGTCTCCTCCTCGAAATCAGGCGAGGGAGGGTAATGGGCAATAGTTCACCGCGCTGGCCCGTCGGGTTGGTAAACTTCACATACCTTCAAAGACTTTCAATCTCATCAGGCATGCAGGTTTCTTCACGCAAAAATCCCATTTCAAGGCACACACGGGGCGGTCAGGATCGAAACCGGAACCTCTTGAGGAGGCTGAGTCCATCCACCACTGAACCATCGTCGCTCGTTGTATTCAAATTTATTATACATAAAAATCGTGTGAAGCTAATTGTCCGCGATTATTTCTTATATGACTGAAAGAATTTGATTGGATTGCATTAGCAGTATGCAGTTTGTCTGTTTGGAGAGATAATAAAGTTTTTGATGCGATCGGTGTCGCTGCAGCCTGTGGCAGGTCTTCTGTTCTCGCCACCAGTTTTTATATTAAATACATAGTTACTTCACGGGTACACTTATTGCAAAATTTTTGTCGGCATCGATCAAACTATTTTTTTTTAATAATTTAAAATGTATTTATATAGATTTAGATATGAATTTACTTTGCTGTGTTTCTGGATGTATGTAGTTTGAAATCGAGTTGAGTGCCGTGATCACAAACGGCATTACATTGACATTCAGCGCGCACGATTTTTTCCATCTTTCGTGATAGATTTTTTACACACTTTACCTGGACCTTACAAATAGAAGATAAAAGCAGAAATACTCTTGTCACTTAATATGTTTTGATCGTATGTAAAAAATCCTGTGTCATTTTCTATGTATTCCAAAGTGAAGTCATGACGGTCTGACATAAAAATACATTATCAGCGTGCGTACCCTTGAATAATGGCGCAAATAATTAGATTTGTTGGCTTTCACGTGCGTACATTTATTTTGGCGGGAGTGACTCGGTCGGGCGCGTTCTCTTTAATCACATTCGAAATCTTGCCAGGTGGACTGATGTGTGCACAAAATTGCCTTACGCAATTTAGACTTTCCCGATTGTGGACTAGCTTACCTACTTTTTCATCCAGAATTTTTGTTTTGGCGCAAAATTGTTAATTAAGCCAATGAATACTATCCAGGGGAACTAAGTTTTATGAAATCAAATTAATTTTGTGTGCTATTTAATAGAAAAAAATATTGTGTTTTAAATTTTATTCCATTCATGCATCTTTTTCGATGAGATCAAACAACAAACATCTATACAATCATTCACTAATGGTATATCTCGCTGCCAGTGTAAACAATGAAAAAGCGAAAAATTTGGCACAAAAACATGAAATACTAATTACGAAATATTCCCAACAAACATCGGGCGTTTTCCCCTTTTAAACCCGATCTCTGTAAAGAGTGAACATACAAAACTAGAAGCCATTAGATTACCTACAACTATAAATTTTAAACTTTGACGAAAGTGGGATTCCCCGATATGTAAAATATAGCCAGAGTAGAAAATATTTCAAGTATTTTATTTCTAAAATAAAATCTTTTAAGCTATTTCACGATAGCTACAGCGGTTCCGACTTTGGAAGATGTCCAACTAGTGCACTAACCGACCAGGTTATTCGGACCCGCGTGGATACTATCAAATGAGGGGATGGAGAAAGTGATAGAGCGCTCGGGGGTCATCTTATAATGGCCGAGAATAAAGATAAACGCGAACCGAAAAATGATTTATTTTATATTTCGCGAACTGGTTTTAAGTTTATGAAACAATCTTAGATTGCATCGATTTGATTGTGAACAAAATACTTGAACACAAACTAAGGTATAAGTGGTATTTTGTTGTTAGCTAAGTAGACACGGGGACCATCGTCCGCGCGGTGGTCGGTCCTAGTTGGATTGGAGTGTTGGTGTTCATTTAAGAGACTGGATTGGACGGAACTTGCATCTTGAGGTCACAAAGCGATAGATCGGTTCCAGAACGATTTGACAGATGCAGGGTGTAACGACATCGAGAAGCGAGAGTTTTTGGGCGTCGTTGATTACTTAGAGTCGTCTTATTTAAATCTGAACGTCTCTCCGCTAAACGTGATCGTTTTAATGTATGATACTAAATAAAAAATGCAATATATATTATTGTGTACGTATTGTATCGACTGAATGACCAAATACGAAAAAATAATTATATAATAAAAATTGCGTATGTCGTTGTAAGCGTAAGGATCGTGGTGTGGAGAGGCGTTTATTTTAACACTCTCAAAAAATTTTGCTTGACCTTTTATATATAAAAATTGCAATTTGTTTTGTCTCGCTCTACAAAAAGGTCCAAAAAAAAACAGGTATTCATTATTATTAGCGTATTTAAGTTCTGTGCGGACAATGATCAGCCACACGCTAAGATTAATCGTAATAAAATTTGTATCTATCTGAAATCGAAAAATCAAAAAGTTGCAAATTGTAGGAGTGCATCAGCAGTATAAATTTAAAGTATTTAAAACGGGATATATACCATGTTTTTTTAATATTATTTTGCGGAGCTCGATATTTCGACATTGTCTACGAATGTCATGTTCACGAGACTGAAGTATGCGGGTAGATGTTGAAGGCGTTAGAGGTGCCCGTACCGGACTACCTCCTTTCTCGTACGTTTGCTGCGTAAACATTGGTCACGTCCCCTACTATTTTCTTTTTCACCCGTACCATTGTCACTTTTATCAAATACACTCAACATAATATTTTGATCCTGTGTTCGACACACGAAGCTCACCGTGTCAGTTCGCGAACTTTTATTCCTCAAGGGCTTGCATAACCTAATCACTGGATGGATGGACTGGACACTTTCGACAGTTGAAACCCATCTTCCCTATTGAAATTATTGTATTTAGTAATTTCAATGGCTTCTCGTACCAATCGGGGTATATAATGGCGTTCTGTCGCGAGTATCTGAGCATTGTGAAATTCAATCCAGTGGTTCGGTCTGGCTTCTAGAAGATGTTTCGCGATGGCAGATTTCTTGGGGTCGTTATTTTTTTACCGCCTTAATGTGTTCACTAATACGACAAGATACAGTACGCTTCGTCTGTCCAATATAAGATTTGCCACAACAACAATTGATTTTGTAACTCCAGGTTTTTCCAGGGGAAAGTTATCCTTAGGCGAACGCAACATTTGCCCTATCTTCTTCAACTAGTGAAAATAGTCTTTACCTCATATTTGCCAAGGATCCTAGCTATCTTATCTGTCACTCCTTTAATATATGGCATAAATGCTGGTTGTCTTTCAACCCTGTACTGTCGAAGTTTTTTACCTCCCATAGTTGTGTTTCCTGTTTTGTATTCATTCCGCTGTAGGACCTCTTTAACGTGTGCTAGCTCTGCTTGTATGTGTTCATCGTCGCAGAGGTCATGAGCGCGATTGGTCAATGATTTTACTACAGCGTTTAGGTGTCGAGGATGGTGGTGTGAATCAGCATGCAGATATCGGTCGGTGTGTGTTGGTTTCCTGTAAACAGTATGACTTACCGAGCCATCCGTCCGTACTCCAATCTCAACATCAAGGAATGCTATTTTTCTGTTCGTCTCCATTTCGCAGGTGAACTTAATTTTACTGTGGATGCTGTTTAAGTGATTTAAACATGTCATTGCACTATCATTATTTCCCTTTATGATGGCAAATACGTCATCTACGTATCTCTTCCACAGCTTAATTGTAGTTACAGACGTAGCCGTTGACATGGCTATCTCCTCGAAATGTTCCATCCAGATGTTCGCGACAAGAGGAGCGACTGGGCTACCCATTGCTACACCCTCTATCTGTAAATAGTACTCGCCTTTATAAACAAAGTAACTGGTCACTAGATAATGGTGTAACAATTGCATATATTCAGCCGGTATGTTATTTTTCTGTAACTTCTGACATCCATACATTCGGTGACCGGCACATTCGTGAATAAGGACTCGACGTCAAAACTGACCATCAAGTCATCAGATTCAACCTTAGTCGAACGCAGGATGTCAACGAAATGTCTCGAGTCTTTGACATGAGATTTTGTGTGGCCTGATAACGGCTGTAATACTTTAGCTACATGTTTTGCCAGTTCGTAAGTGGGCGAGCCAATCTGACTTACTATCGGCCTCAGCGGGACATTTGGTTTATGGATTTTGGGTAGTCCGTATAATTTTGGTGATTGTATATTTCTCGGCCGGAGTAAATATTTCGTTATCTCATGTCCAATAGCATCCTCACACGTTTTGATTAAGATGGTCGTAGCACGGTTCGTTCTTGCCGTAGGGTTATATGTCACTTTTCGGTAAGTATTAGCGTCACTCAGTAGCTGTTGTATTTTTCTGTCGTAGTCGGTGACATCCATAACCACGGTAGAATAAATTTGTAATCAAAACATAATCAACATAGTCTTCCTCGGAGTCCTCTCGTGAGCATGGTTGCTGTAATAAAAAGCTTAATAAACCGCGATAAAATCCGTAAAAGCTTTTTCATTATAATAAACATAATTTAGACATAATTTAATTCAAAATACCACGAAAGTATCTTTGAACGTCAATTGAATCTACCACCGGTTCCAAAAAAACTGGAAGGACCGGTGAAACAAACTCAGTGGAACTAATCATTTCAAATACAATAGTCAGAAACACTCTTAGATTCTAAAAAAGGCCACACTCAAATATCATGTAAAACGCTGAACGCTTAGAAAATATGTTCTCAAATAAAATCTCCTTCCCTTTTGTACAACAAATATTACATTTTAATATACGAATAAAGAGCTCATTGTCCCATGTAGGCTTTGAAGGTTTTAATCTAGACTGCAAATCCAGATTCTCAGAATGCATTTAAAAATATAGACGCTAGACTTTACAATGAAAAGCAAACTCTCAGTATAAACACTATTATTTCTTTTTATGAAAGTCTTTGATACAATGGGCAAGTTGTTTACAATGCGGCCGCGTGGGTCAGACGCAGTTATCACGACAACGCGGTTCAACGCACAAGCGCTTTGGTTCTCGTTCAAAATGGTCCAAAGTTGTGGTTTTGGTTGAAAATGGCTCCAAATTTTGATTTGCTTAAAATATAGTTTACTTTGGTTCAGAAATTAGAAGCTGTATTAAATTAAAAAGAAGTTTGTGTGGTACAATTTAATAAATCAAAGAATGTTGTATGGCGTTTTCTGAATGAGTTCTAGCACTTTAAAAATACATTGCGGTGTCGAGGGACATATAACGGAAACGAAGTTCCTTAGTATAAAAATACGGATTTCAAGTTCTATCCGAGGTATAGAGAAAATAATTATTCGAATACCTATACATTTTATATTGATAAAAATCAAATTAAAACTTTACATAGTTAACTTAACACCTATATTTTGTTTACAATGATTTTTTAAAATATATCATTATAATCAACAAATAATAAAATAATATTATTGAACTGCTGTAATAAAAACAGTCTATAGTCTACACATTCTACACTGTTTAGCTAAGTATATATATACATAGGCCCATAAGGAAGTTCAGTCTAAAAAAAAACGAATAGATGCCTCAATTTTTGATAATGATGCCTTAAATTATTAAGTGAGTGTAATTGATATTTTAATTAATTATCCATAAAGTTTGATTTTACTGTAAATAGAGCAGATTGCTAATGCTGAAGGTGACCTAAATGTGACCTAGACTTAGTTCAACATTTGACACATTTAACTCCTAATTGGCATCAGTCGGCGAATACCTTCATAAATATGAAAGCTCGTTTTATCTATATCATAAAGTCTACTTGTCCGCGTGTACATATAGATTTAGCGCGACAATAAAATACATCCAATAAATATTTATTGACAGCCTCATAAGGCTGGATTGTCGTATATTTATATACTTTATTGTTACCATGTTACGGCATTATGGTGTATTGTTAGGAATCTTATCACTCGTGTAAGTGTATGGCAGGATTTGTTCCATACACATTGCTTTTTAAACATAAAGCATGCACAAGCTTATCCGTCATACAGCTTTAATTTTTTTTTATCAAAAAGTATTATATAAGGATATATTTATTGTCTTTTCATTTTCATTGTCGTCGTTATATCAATCACTAGCCGTTGCCCCCAGCTTCGCATCCAAGCGGGATAAATGGGCTATCGAAAACTGAGAAAATCATTTAAATCCGACTAATAGTTCCTGATATTGACGCGTTAAAACAAACAAACTCTTCAGCTTTATATATATAAGATTGGCTCATTCTTGTATAAAGATAGATAGAACCAAACATCAATAACTCCTCAACACGTGAATAAATTGATCGGTCATTTGAGGAGAGGTCTATCTCATTGCTCGGTGTAAGCGCTCACCACAAACTGTCAGTGGCCTTTTACATCTAAGCTATCTAAATAGACAGCCACTATATGTGATTGAGGTTACAAACTATATCTGTGTTCGAAGTCTAGTGTTTTTGACGTGACAACGCCTAATAGCTTCATATTACGGGCAGCATGCACGAAAAAGATGACGTCATGTAGCGTTTCGAAAGCGAGAGCGCGGCACGAACGAAAGAGAGGCATTATCAGCTCGAGCGATCGGCTCAATTCGTTTCGTGCTGCATGTAATGCTTGACGTTGTCAACGTCAAACCACCGGCCGTAAACCTTTTAAAGACTTTACAGGCGAGCAATTTTTTTTAATCTCTGTGATATACACTTGGCGTTCATTGAGGGAGGCCTATTAGAGGGAGTTAAAGGCTGATGATGATGATGATGATACACATGGCACCTGATGGCAGGTGGTCAACGTCGCCCATTATCATAAACCAGTTTACCAGGAGCTATGTTAAGCAACCCATCCGGAGACATATTATGTTATGTCAGTTACTACACTATCTGTTTTGCTCTTCTAAAATCGCACACACAGCAGCACAGCGTATCTCTGCCACATTCGTTTGATTGTGATAAATAAATATGGTGTTGAAAAAAAAAACTGATCCCAAATTGAGATCCTTCTCTTTTTAACATCGGTTTAAAATAGTTTCATTGGCGTGAGTATTCGTGAATCTATTAGACTGTTAAAAAGCGTTCGCACGAGTTCTAGTACTTCATGTAGGCGGTATATTAATTGAGGTTATATAAATGCTTTTATTTATGTTGTTGTTACTGAAGCGTCCCGTCCCTTGCTCCTCGACGCGGCCTGTTGCGGTCCATTCAGCTGAGTTGTAGCCGAAATAAATTTTATCCTTGTCGATGTTGATAATCTCTTACTATGTACTAAGAACCCTAAATTGGGGTTCTGTACCCTAATAATGGATTTGGGGGTGAATCTGATTGTCACGAGATTTTAGGGATCTAAATTATAACTAGTATCTAAGTTGTAAATTAAGATGTTAGAGTAGTGGGAAAATAAATAGAGGCTAATCCCACAATGGTAATGTTTTAGGATATTATGTTATATTATATTCGAATCTGGATTATTTATTTGTAACTGTTTAACATTATGATGTCAGAAGTTTCATTCCTAAATAAATAAATTCCATAGTTGCTAAAATTATTCGAAACTTGAAAAATGCAAAAATACTGTAAAATTTGTTGAAACTCGCTTTATCATGTGCGTCGACTTATTTGAGCGACGATGGTCCAGTGGGCCCGGTCTTTAATTGAGAGGTTCGGATTCGGTCTTGATCCCCGACGGTGCCTTGAAATGGGTTCTTATAAATTTCTAAGTGCACGCTTAACACGAGACCATTGCTCGCATACCTGTGAAGGAAAACGTGATGAAACCTGCGTGCCTGATGAAATTGAAAGTCTTTGAACGTGTGTGAAGCTCTCCAACCCGCATTGGGTCAGCGCATCGGTGAACTATAACCCTTAACCGTCCTCGCGTGAAGAAGAAGACCCGTGCCTAGCAGTTGCACATAATATATAGGTCTTATTTTTACTTTTTTGCTTTATTATCTCTCCTCCTCACAATCAATAGACAATATCCAGAATATATTTTTTTTCGAATTCGAACCCGCTAACGCGTCTATGTTGCACCAAGCGCAGAGAGAGTCGACAGTTGATTACGTTTGTCCTAGAATTTTAGCATCACGCTTCGTGTTTTGCATTTACAGCGCAGCGGGAAATTCATTTGGTGAGGGGGGGGGGGTGTTGAGAGGGGCGGGCACCCTACTGATGTGTGTGTGTGTTTGTTTGTGGCACTTAAAGACTCAATAGAGTATTGATGTGAGTTGTAGCATTTTAATTTTGGGGCCACTGTAGATAAGTATTTTCTTCATTATATTCTTCAGACCATCAACAGATACAAATCATTGGAACAATAAAACGAATGGAATTCGTTTTATTGTTGGACGACCTCTGTGGCTCAGTGGTTAGCGCGTTTGGCGCACGAGCCGGAGGTAGCGGGTTCGAATCTCGCCAGGGAACACAAAAAAAAAAGTTTCTGTGTTCCTGGGTCATGGATGTGTATTAAATATGTGTATTATATAATAAAAAATCTTAAATATAAGTATTAATATAAAAATTATTAATTATATGTATTTCCGTTGTCTGGTACCCGTAACACAAGTCTCTTCGAGAACTTAGCACGGGACCAGATTGACGTAGTGTAAAAAGTGTCCATAGATATTATTATTGGCGCTCTCGTTTTGGAGCTGCTGCACAATCATCTCATGTAGTTGAAGGTAGGGTTCAATCTCCACGCTACAGGCTGCAGGCTGCCAACCATTTGCTTATCTGAATGTAATATAATTAAATTATATTATGTAGTCAATAGTTATACTCGTAGATAGCCGCCGAATGTCAAGACATTAAGGCAATTGAACGACCGTCTTCGCGTACACTGAGGGAGGCCTATGTTTGAAGGGATGAATAGAGGCTGCTGATGATGATGATTTTAAAGCCGTGGAAAAATATCTTTGTACTTTAGTAAATAAAACAGTATTATCAAAGTGGAAATGAGTTTAATCGCCGGTAAAAACGACTATTAAAAGAATCCAAGCGCGAAGAAAATCTAGTGCTAGAATTTACAAGAATATCTCGATCTAAAAATTAGATCGCAGAATGTTTGATGTATTTTCTAGCTGACAATATTTTTTAACGGGAACTTTTATTTAATAATAGATGCTTGGTCGTTATAAGTGCATCTGGGAAATACGCAGACTGACAATAATTATAAAACAAATGCTAGCTTTGTGAATTGATTTAATTATATAATTGTGTATGAACCTACAAAGTATATTTCGTTTAACATAGTTAAATATTTATTAAATTATTACATCATTATGGTAGAATGTTTTATTTAAGCAGTCAGTTAGTGCGGCTAATTTTATCAATTCTACATTAAGTTCATACAAAACATAATAAAAGTCTTCTAAATAAAAACAATACAATCATAATAAATCACCCTGTATAATGTTATGAATGTTTAACTCTCCCGCGGGGTCCGCGGTACCCACCGTTTACACGTGTACCCTCGCAGACCCCGGGCTCTTAATGTTGGATGAGCCTTTTGTTCCCATACGTCATGTACTATTGATTCAATCCGGAACACCCTGTACCCTTATCAGTTTTTAGTTGTGATGATACGAAACGGAATTGAATGTATATATTTTTTACGTGATTTACTAAGCATGGTGACTGTGGTGGTCCCCAATAGGGATGTTGGCACATGTTACAAATTCATGTAAAGTTATGTTTTACATATTAAATACAGTATTTAAAAACCTAAAATAACATTTTAAAAGTATACTTATTTGTCTTAAAATTTAGAAAATTGACGTGACGAATCACGTGACTGTAAACGCCAATAAGGCGATGACGTCACTGAACATTGAGCTAAGTACAAACTCACCTAACATAGCGCGAGCTCTGTATGCGGTGTGTGACGTAATGATGCTTGGAACGTTTCAAGGGCAATTTTAAAAAATATTTTTCTTTATTGAATTTTTTGTTAAAATTGGACATATTTCTGTACAAAAATCTTTTTTCGTGTTTATCTATAGTATATCTATCAAATAAAATCAATAAAGAAAAAGTAGTCAACTTCCCTATTGTGGTGAAATGGTTGCTGTAAACTTTAGGCTCCTCTATTTGACTGTTAAAGAAAAATAAGGTTTTATTTGAATAAAAGGTAACAAATAAAGTGCCAAAAGAAATATATTTTTGATATTATTGTGATGGGTGTGCTTGTTCCTTGTCGTAAATGGCCTTATAACATAAAATAGCCTTAATTCTGACTGAGTATCAACCGCTTTACGTGAGAGCATCAGCTATCACCCACCTTTACAATCTTGTTGCGAACCCCCCCCCCCCCCCACCGAATAGAAAACCCTTAGGGGTTCGGGCACCCCACTTTGAGAAACCCTGCTGTAAAGAATTTAAAGCATCTGGCTTCTTGCGTAAAGTTTTCGTTAGTAATATTTTACAAATTTTGTCTTGGTGTAAATAACTTTACATAACTAGTTGAGGGTTAATTAAGAACTGGAAAATTTGTATTCCACATTTTCTTTGTAATTCAATGCAGAATAAAGTCTTTCATCGTATGACATAAATGTGTTTTCAAATGCTACATAGTAAAGTGGTAAGCTTGACATATTGAAAGCAGATGGTTGTTGGGCGTGTTGAAAAGAGTATTTTATTTATACAGAGTGTTATCAAACGTAAAAAAGCAATATAATAAATTATTATACAATTGTGTCAAAGATCGGCCGTCTTAGTGTTTATCGTAAGCCGGGCAGTCCCCCTACTGTGGAGAATTTGGTCTTGCCGGGACCAGTCTGTCGCTGAGGGTATCCCGTCGCCTGCACAGATCCGGGTCCCTCAAATATAGCGGCTGAAGGCTCACGCAGCGGTTTTAGTGGGGTAGTGCACCCAATGCGAGGCCCCACACACGCCAGTGCGCCTACCCTGGCCCTGGTAAGGTCCGAAAAGGATTTCCGCTGCGTAATCAAAAAAAAAAGTGTTTATCGTAAACGGGAAATCTAGCTGCTTGTAATGATGATGGAGATGTAATATGTTAGAATTGTTATTAAATAATCTAAAGCAATATAATATAAACTACGAATTATCGTAATTTACTGTTTTAAGTTTTCACACTTCTATCTGTACGTCTTATAATATTTATATAATCCAACATATCATGATGATAATATCAAAGAATACAATATAACAAATATGTCGATATCAATACGAATGATAAACTTATACGTCCATTCCAGCAAGTTGTCTAGTTCCACTTTGATTGGATATTCCAGGATATACTCCGAACAAGTAATACTGATTACTGTCTGGTGCGGGGTGAGGGGGTGGGTAGAGGGAGGGGAGACGGGAGGAAATTGAACGAGAAGGGCTACGTCCTACAAACACAAATTTAGATAGCCTGCCTTTGAAACGATAGTCAGCTGAGGCGGATCTTTATGCCCGGGACTTTTATGCATTTTATATTTCGAACAATATGAAATGTATTTTGTTTGACAAGAAAATGTTGAATCTTTGAACTGTACAACGCTTAAGATTAGATAAGATGATAATAGTTGAGGTTTTGTTGGTCGGAATACTATTGAAATGTATCATATTATGGTCCGTGTTGGATGCGAGTGGTAAGGGATCGGAGATCTTGGCGTTCATTGAGGGAAGTTTATGTTCAGCAGTGGACGGATAAAGGCAAATGTTAAATTCTGTTACAGATATATTAGCCGTTACCTTTAAGACATGACGTTTTACTTGACGTGGACATGTTCTTCTTTCAATATTCGCATCTTGTACATCACACTTTTAAAATTATTATTACAATAAAAACAACGACGAAGAACCGATACCAAAACTCGTGCGCTTCCGTAATATCCAAAAAAACTTATGACGTTACAGGATTGTGGCGAACCACTGAAAGTCAGTTATTACTTATAAGCAACGCTCAGCTCAGCTGTTTCAATCACTTACGCTATACCCGTATTATTCTGATAAATTATTGTATAATTTTTTTTTGAAATTCAGAAGTTATTGCGTGATTGAGTAACAAACATGCATGGAGCTTTCTTACCAATTTTCGCATTTATAATATTAACTATTAAGGTGACACATGATGAACGCTTCTATAGTTTTTTTCTTTTACCGTTTTATATACTACAGGGTGTCCGCTTTTTGCTCTCACTTTTTCACCGAGTTTCCATGCGCTAAATAAGTTTTCACTCCAAAAAGTATTATAATGCTCATAACAGTATTGTTTACTTGATATGTTCGCTATCGATCGTGACTTGAGTTGATTCAGCGGTCCGCGGTAATCCCGCCTACGTGCTGCGGGATAATCTGCCCGTGCACTTGATCAGCTGGCCGCTGGTGTATCGAGTAGATTCATGCATAACAGTCCCTTTGTCATGATGTGAAATAATTCACGCCAATATGGCGTATATTGGCGCGGATACTGTTTGTAAAAATAATGATGTTGATAATAAGATAATCCCGGAGATCGTATCAAAGGGTCATTTGGTTGCCGCTGTCGATCCTGGCTATGCAGGAGTTGCAGCGGTGTGAACGAGTGAGCCGCTTAAGACTGTACGGCAGAAGTGAAAACCGAAATGTAAGCCAAGTTATTATTTAAATGATAATTATGATATAGTAAAAATAATTGAATAACTGATTGTAGTACACAACGACACAGCAGCGAAAAGCTGTATCTTTCTCGCTCGGTTACACTCGGCGGTCCCGAAGATACCCGATCGAGCCATTCACTTTAGAGCGTGACAGATAAGCCTCATTCACAGGCTACAAAATCTGTGTGCGGTGAGCCAAAAGGAATTTTCCTTCATATATTAATCCCTAATAATAATACGAAAAGTAGAGAAAAAAGTTGCTAATATTATGTGTTTTAATGTGATAATAATAATAATAATAATTCTGCAGAACAATTACGAATAATATGATAAATCAGCAAGTTTTCTTATTCCTTATTTTATTTATATTGTGAGAGATCTTAATAGATTTGATTTCATGATACCACCATGATTCTATAAATGGAAAATACCCTGTAAGGATTGGTTTGACAGAGCCTCAAATAGATACAAGGAGATAAAGGGTCGAGTTGTCTCTGGCGAGGATGTTGATGATAATGATAAGCTGGAATTTGGATAGTTAATACTACTACTTGCTTGCTTATAATGATGGCAAACAACTAAAACTTGTCCCTTCATCGCGGGTTCCTTACGTATTTCAAACACCATATTTGAGTCGCTCTTATAATATAGAGTTTCTAAAACTTAAAGTTTAAATGAGACTCATTTAAACGTAAACTGAGAAACGCCCCCAAGTCGTTAGCGAACGGTCGAATAAACTAAGATTTAGCAAAACTCGAAGGTGTATTTGCGGAGCGAAATAAATCGTCACTGCTATGTTGCAGCGATAAGAGAGTTTTATGAATACTTTATACTTTCATAGTTTATGTGTTTGAATCTTTGCTTAATTTGCTCTTAATAAATGGACCCTTACATTATTATTTTATTAAGAGCTTAGTATGTTTGTGAATTTGCTTTTATTACAAAGGTTAAATCTAGTAAATTAAACATACGAAGTAGCTAAATGTCAAAAAGTCTACTGCCTGCTTAAGGCTATTTTATTAACAAATCGAACTAGAGCCGGCGTTTCTCTTATCATTCTTCTTATGAGTAGGGATGCGTGTGGACGGTGCTTTCATCTGCTTCTTATTTTGTGAAACAGAATTGCTGCATTTCGGAAAGTAGGACAAAGAGGCAGACAGAAAGAAGGACAGAGCCTTCAGATAAATCATTGCTTTTGTCTTTAAAATAGTGGTTTTCTTTTAAAATAGTAGATTATTCATGGCAGTATTCAATATTTTTAACAGCTGGTAAAGTCGTCAGGATACTAGACACTCCAGCGGTCGTGAGTTCGAATCCCGCCAAGCGCAGATATTCTTTATGATGAGTATAGAAGCAGATCTGCAACGGGCCGTGGACGTAAATATATATTAAGTATTTATATCATCATCATCATCAGCCTCTATCCATCCACTGCTGGACATAGGCCGAATGAATGTGGCCGAAAATCAATGAACGCCGAAAACACCGATCCCTTGCCACTCGCATCTAACGTATTTACATTAATTTATAGCACCCGAAACACAAGGTTTAACGAAATCACCATGGGGCTAGGTTAACGTGATGTATTTTTAGAATAATATTTTTTATTAAAATGATGAATATGAAAATTCTTTTAGAAGTACAAAGAGAAATGTAATTATTGATTTTAATTTTTAATGACATCACATGTTTATGATGTTTGATTCTAATTAAATACTTTTTATTAATGTATTTGACAAAAATTACTACATCGTCGTGCAATGCTGGGATAAGGCCCTACCTATAAACACCAAGACGGCCGATCCCAACCACCTAAACTAAAACAACTTCTAAACATATTCCCAGCAAAGTTATATCTCGTTCACACTCTCGTGGCATTCGTTCTGTATTTCCATATTATGTGTATGTATGTCTGTATGTAATTCATATTTTCATTCCACTTGGAGAGTAATGTTATTTATCGCTGTTCGTATTGTTTTCATTTAACAATGAATAATTAACAAACTAACTTTGTGTTTGCGTACATGTAGGAAATACGCTCCGAAATGTAAGAACTCTCGAAAACATCTTATGTACTCTAGATGTCTATGATATGCAGCTTCTATTTAAACTGTTTATGTAATGAGCATGTACGATAATAATAGGGTCAAATATGCGCTAAGATTCGTCAATAATAAGTTTATACATTTAAATATAGCGTAGCAAGCCGGGTAGAAATTGTAAAATAATAATAATTCTATATTTCTGTTGCAAATAAGTTGAAACAACTTTACGAAAATATAATCAGGGACCACAAAAGATAAGATTTTAAAGAGAATATTTTTTTTTTAGATTAATATAAGTGGTTCCTTACCTGACTTGAATATTATATTAACAATAATTATATTCTTAAATATGTGTATATATTTTTTTACTATTCAGTCTTACATTTTCTGCTTACTTTTGATAAGAAGTAATATGATGTAGTTTTTACTATACTAAACTAATTTCTTATCACCATTTCCATAGTATTTCCAATTTTTTAGCAACTATTTTGTAATTTAAGAGCATGAATTGTGGACTATTATGGACATCAATCTTTATTTGAGATACTTAAAATTATCTCTTAACCTGATGATGGAGGTGATGAGGTCTCATGCATCGTGGGACCATGGCATCTGCCTAGATTAGCCCATGAGAAAGACGGCCATATCACAAACAACGTAACAAGCATATATTAAATGCCAAAATAAACTATCGGGACTCAAAGACCCAATGTCTAAGCATTCCAGACATATTACAAACATTCCAAGCGTTTAGTTATTAGTAGTTAATAAACGGTAACATTGTTACAAGTTAATTATATAAATTGTTACACAAGTTACAAAGGGTTAATTAATTACAAATTGTAACATCGGATCTTTTATGATCGGAATATTGTGAATAGCGCTTCTTAAAAATACCTGCGTCAAATATTATGGGCTGGAAGCTTTTTGTAATGAGTCCATCCACATAGGTGGCAACTGACCGTACTATAATTGGTTAATTCATCCAACGAACACCTACACGATGTATTAAAAGAATTCGGTTGTCTGTAAAGTCGGTTTACTGACGATAGTTGAATGTGACAACGTCATATGAAAATACTTATGGGCCGATTGTGCCGCTTTGTCGCTCGTTCCGCGCTCTCGCTTGCACTTCAAGCCCTAAATGGCATGCCTCAGAGCGAGGTAACGCCGCATGAATCATGTTTTTTCGTGCGTATAGCCGGCTCCATCGAATTATAAGACGTCACGTCAAAAGATCACAATAAAGACAGAAATTTAATACATTGCGTGATGGGGTTTTGTCTTGCGACACGATGTTGTACACCATTTAAAGTAAGATAGAATATCTACATAAAGGTTACCTTTATGTAGATATTCTATCTTACTTTAAATTATACATTATACTAATACGATAAATTTGATGTAAGTTTGTTTGTTACGCTTTCAAGTGAAAACTACTTAGCCTATCATTATGAAATTTTGTACACATATTTTTGGAGACATTAGAAGTAACATTGATACCTTTATTTTTTAAACGATACCTTTATTTTTTGAAACGCTGGCGTTGCCGCAATAGCCAGTTATCAATGCGTCTGTGCGTTACATAAACGATATATGCATGAATTAATAGGTCTTAGGTTAGTTAGTAATAACATAAAATCTAGGTTTTAATTAATTATTTCCAAATGTGTTGATAAAGACTCGTTTACCATATTTTATATACTCATTAGGATAATCATACGATTAATACAAATAGTTAGAATAGATCTAGTGATTAGCTATCCGTCGGCCTATAGTTAGTTGTAATCATCGCTGTTTCGTAGTTAGTAGCAAAGTTTATTCGATGTCTGTCTAGCAGTGAATGTCTGATGATAATATTGTCCACAATCCCGCGTATTCTCGTTAAACATCCAAAACAATTTTCCCGCCGACGCAGCAGATAGTAATTATGTTAGTGCGTTACATTTGGCCCTACGTACCCTCGTCAGCCGAGGGTTAGCTTGGGGTCCGATAGATGGCGTTATTGATTTAATTGTTCCATCTTGATTGATTATTCCCATAATTGGGTTTCCATAGAGTGGCCTCTGATGTTGACTTGGCCTTAAGATCCATTATTGCCTTTTTTAGCTCTTGACCAAATATTTATAAAGCTCTTTTGTGTGTCAATTAACAAATAAAACCTTATCAGAACCTATCGAACCACCAGAAATTCTGATTTAAAGCATACATAAAACATACGACTATTGTGATATTATAATATCTTATGTATAAGACGAAATGCTCAAATATACAGTAATCTTATGAAGCTAAGACATTTTAATTTTGCAGAGTCTTACGCCCGGTTTCTGTAACGTTGCTCAAAGTATATGTCAACTAATATGGCTACTATAGTCCGCGCCACTTACGAAGTCCTGCGACTAATGCCCGAACTAAATTTGACAAGATTGACATCTTTACATCTGTCTGGAGTAAGAAGTTGTAATATTTTAAATTGTTTACTGTACTAGACTTGGTGGAAAACATTACACTAGAAATTGGCAGCATTGAGTTATGAGACCCCAGCGCCGCGTCTATCGGACTTCTTAAGTGGCGCGGACTCTAATGGCAGTTAACATACGATTCTAGAGTCAAATTTGACAGCTCTATGTTATTCATTGTCAGACCAGTGAATTCCGCGGACCTTTCTTTAGCTCTTGCGCACCACTGGTTAGGAGCCCCTGATATATATTTTTAAGCAAATACGTTTGTACAATAATATTATAGTAACAAATAGTACATTTCAATGTTCCAACGTTTAAATTCTAATGTAAAATGTTTTCTAAAAAGCTCTAACTTATTCTTGATAAATAAATCAGACTTTTTATTGTACCAGCAATAGAAGCATAGAAAAGTTTCCAATAAAATAAGCTAACCTCGCAATAAAAGCGATTTATTCGTTTAACATTTTATAAGGTACCATACCGTATAAGCTCATTTATGTCATGTCAAATGCAAGATGGGTGGGACGCGTGATTTAATTTACATATTAGGGCCATAATAGGGCAATAATTTAGGGCCAGTTTAGCTGTGCTTGGGCCAGTGGCGACAGGCCTTTGTTTAGGATGTCTGCCAATACTGGCCTTTTTGGCCAAGTTGAAATATTAGTTATGTTACAGTACCACATTCAATTGAGTTAAATGTTTGAGCAACTTGGTCCGGGCTCAGCCTTTTGAACGAGAGTGTCCGGGTTCGATCCATCTCCTGTAGGGCCTTGAAATCTTCATTGTAAAGAGGTAGTGCCATGATGCTTTGCAGTTGAATTGGTATCGATGTGGTACCTCTCGCTCACATAATACCGGCGTAAAGTGGCAGTTATGATGTCGCGTTTCGTGCAGCTTGTGAGCTTTCGGTGGTACATTCGGGGTACAGGGAAAAGGAGTACAACGCATCTTCATATCCTTTAGTCGTGTGGAAGTTAATGGACGTCGATAACCCCAAAGGCTTCGACTGTTCGTTTGTCCTCCTATGCTATAAAAATGTTTATTTTTTAAATATCCAAGTATCCTAAATACGAGACCAGTGCTGTGAAGTAAAATATAGTGAGGAATCCTGCATGCCTGATGTGATTGTAAGTCTTTGAAGGTGTATAAAGTCCATCAGATTGCATTGGGCCAACGCATCGGTAAACTTTGGCCTAATACCCCTCTCGTGTGATTTCGAAGAGAAGACCCGTACCTAACAATGTAACATAACATATTGGTTGACACATTAAATGTTTGGCAAAGTGGAAAGCATCTTGTATCGCAAGCTTATCGACCGTGAAGATATCGGTAGCATGGCACCGGGATCTGCCATTTTCGTTGTTCCACTTATTAATTAACCACGAGCTTATAATATAAGCTCGTGGTTAATTAATAAGTAACGGATTTTGCTAATGATGATCAGTTTATCTAGGACTGAAAACCCTAGCAATGTAATGTGTTTTTCTTTAGTGGGCTAATTAATGTTCAAGTTTGATTTAAGCTCCATTAGATCATTTCCCTTGTTTCTCCCGTCAAACAGCTTTGCTGTATTTCAGAGGGAGGGCATAACAGGCAGTGCTATTACTGGCATGTGGCCTTCATGGCCGATGTCGACCACTTATCTTCAGGTGGCACGTCTGCCAGTTTGCCAACGAGTATAAAAATAACTTAAAAAATATAATAATTATGACCCACTTGAAAGCTAACAAAGTCATACTTAGTTTGAGTTATAATATTATATTACAAATCAGTAGGGCTGTCAGTAACTAGCCGGAACATGAAATAATTACACAGCGGTGTGACGTCTCGGTAACAAAAAGTACGACCCCTATAATAAATTATCGCCGCGATGATTAGCGAATGATTAATGACGTCAGCGACAGATAGTAAAAACCTGTTTGACCTACATCTCACCGGGGGAGGGAGGGAGATGTTAATTATTGGTTCACTCTGAGTATCTGGCAGTTTCTAGTGCGCTATGCTGGGTAAGGTTAGGTTAGTTAGGTTATATTTAATGTTTTATTTTTACCCATAATTTCGTGATTTAGGGTTCCGTCCCTATAAAGATAAAGATAGATAGAAGCACTCTGTTATCCGTCTGTCCTTCTGTCTATCAGAAACCGAAATCCTCAGGTGAATGGTCGTCGCAGAACCGGCACGACTCCCATACATACATGTCCCATTGACATTAAATCATACAATTTTGTGTGAAATTCGGTTTTTACAACCAAGGATTTTGCATCTAATCCTAAGCCGTTTTATATTAATTCATATTCAATACCAGGTACCACTAAAAGCATAAGCACCAGCGAACGTGACAGTTTAAGTAACAGAGGTACAATTAACACTTTCACTTGAGCAAGCCACCTTTAATTAAATTTGCAATAGCTACGACAATTGACGCGTACAGTCGGCCCCATTAATAATGGTAACTATATCGTCGGTATCAAATTATTTATTGAGCACTCAAAGTTCAGTTTTATGTGGATTTATGTGAGTTGTTTTACAAAATAATTCAATTAGGTTCAATAAGGTTGCATATGGGCTACAAATGCAAGAAATCATATTATATGCATTATAAGAATGTTACTGATGTCACGCGACGCGAGAAAAGCTAATAAAGAGGCAATGAGCTGGCCATACACTCCAGAGAACGAATGGGCCGTCGATGGGCCAATAAGGTTTAAGAGTTGAGGGCGAGCTTAGATAGATCAGAAATTAATCAGGTGAAAATAAAATCACCGCGTAGTGGCCAGTCTGTGTTGGATGCGAGTGGGATCGGTCGTCTTAACGTTTATTGAAGGAGGCTTATGTTCAGCAGTGGACAAATAAAGGCTGATGATGACGATGAAAGACAAGTCCTAGTATTGTACTCATCTTCACGTTGACGCTGACGTAACATTATGTGCATTGTGTATGCTAGTTTGCTTTATCCGTATATAATTTTAAAATATTTCTAATTGGTGTTTTACTTTTTTAACTGCTCATAGTGCACGGGGGATTTAGTCTCGTCTCACAGTAACTCTAATATTAGTCTTTGAGCATCGATCCATGAGGGCTCAGGGCTAGGTAAGGTGGACTAGTGGGCCAAGCCATTGGGCCATTTTCGAGTTACTATATTAAAAAAACTATCTACGTTATTACTACAGCATTGTTATGGATGGTAAAAAGTATCATGAGAATAAATTGCTAATATAAATCGTATTCCACTCAACAAAGTTGGACTAATAACATTATGAGTCATACTTTACATCACGAACTAATCTTCGGGCCTGACTGTACAAGGCTCATAAAATCGAAACACGTACTCAACACATAAACACGCTAAATCAACATCTCGTTTTCTCATCACATTCAATAAAATACACCAAGTTGACACTTTAACGGGTACATTATACTAGCTTTTATACGACTTGGACACTTTTAAAGGTCGTTGAAGAATATCCTTGCTTTCATTGTTGAATTGATGGTACACGGGGGTGCATGTGCTTTGTGGCGTCCCACGTTGTTTATTGCTTACGATTTTTCGCTATGTTTTACGTAAAAACTTAATATAGTAATAAAGTAAGGACTCAAGGTTGTAGGATATCCGATACTTTATCTGATTATCACGAAGATAAAATCATTATCGAGTCATCCGGGCGGCCTGATAAAAATAGTTTATATTTGCCTATTTCTACTTGTACATCAAAGTTGATCAATAACTCTTGAAAAATCGCACTCGAAGTGTTACGATAAACGATT
The DNA here is from genome assembly GCA_905333005.2 of Lycaena phlaeas. Taxonomy (NCBI): domain Eukaryota; kingdom Metazoa; phylum Arthropoda; class Insecta; order Lepidoptera; family Lycaenidae; genus Lycaena; species Lycaena phlaeas. The sequence goes on along the minus strand of HG995172.1, from coordinate 17,457,753 downwards.
TGTTATGTTACGGTTTCAGACTTTTCCCTGCAGTCATGTTGTTAATTGATTAGCATTTATTCAATAAGCAATCCGCATTAGGATTTTATTAGTGTCCTATTCATTCTAGACAAACGGTAAATTAGTATCAACATTATTTTTCTCAGTTCGTTAATTTGTTCACAGTAAGTTCTAGTTGTTCTTACGAAGAAGTTTGCGCGAAGCTCTCCACTTCTACATATACAAGTTGCACCTGATACTATATCTCAGGGCTGCGCTATCAATAAACGTCTGCCTCCGCATTAATTATTCGGCTCAGGTGCCGGGAGTCCGACACGCGCAATTTCTAAATAAATATCTTTACCATCAATCAGTTTCATTCCCAACTTAAGACTGTTTGTGTGTTCTGCCATTGTTTATCTTAACTAAATTTGTTTATTAACTACAGTACTTTAGGCTATTCAACATTTACGGATCTTAAATTTATAATTGAAACTATTTTTGGAAAAAAATCAAAATAATTAACTGCGTCACCAAAGTAGTGCTAATAAACACAAGTTTATTAGTGTAACTGTGCCACCGTAGCACTTCTACGCTACGCTATGAACAGTTTCACAGCGCCGTAGCATAGTTACGAGACTAGCGCTACAGCATTGTAGCACTGTTATGAGTTTATTAGTACTACTACGCACATTGCTCTGTTATGAGTTTACAAGCCCTCCTGTAATATTAAATTTTTATTTTTACGTTAATTGAAATTTCCATAAAAAGTATAATAAGATTTTTGAATTAGCGACAAAATGTTTAGCGCCCTATAATTTGAGAGATTTATTTAGCTTACAGATTAGCATTTTATTACTGTTATATAGATAAAGTACCGGTTGCAATATCCGATGTGGTTTGGTTACACAATTATTACCCAGTCGAAGCATTTTGTATCTAATCATTTGTGTGATAGGGATAAATATATATTGGTGTCTGGTGCTTATTTACTACAATAAACCATTTAAATTTACCTTTCACCTGAATTACTTTGTGGCCACTAAATTGTTATTTATTGGGAATGAGAAAATAATTAGAGCGATACGTCTTCAATTGTTCGTCGATCGTTTAATACATTAATATATCAGACCGATAAAAGATATAATGCGTTAGTAAAAAGTTAAGTAGAAATCCATATACGCCCCACTGCTGGGCACGGGTCTCCTCCTCCACATCAGACGAGGATGGCATCAGGCCATAGTTTACCGATGCATGGGCTCAATGCGGGTTGGTGAACTTCACACACCTACAAAGAGTTTTAATCTCATCATTCATGCAGCTTTCCTCACGATGAATCGAAATAATATGAGGAAAAATATATGTATACACGTTCATAATTCTGTGCAGCTGTCTATTTTCATCATACGAATCTTCTGCGTCCCTGTAGCCTGGCGACTGGACCAGTTTTCCTATACTGAATTTCTCATAACTACATAGAAATCGCTTAATCAGATGTTTCTTGTATATTATTTTAAATCGCTCTTTTAGCAGCCCCAGTAACCGCTCCACGGGCATGAGCCTATTAAAGACGTCGCCAGCAAAGATTGCTTTAATTCCATAAATGACTCTCTTTATTCCCCGGCTATACTTCCCTTTGAGTATAACCACTATTATGCATTACAACGGGGCTTTAAGTAATTCCATTTTGAGCCTTTAATTTACTGGCCAAGGGAAACGACGTAGTAATTGGAATCATTACTCCTTACATATAATTACAGTGAAATTAAAAATTACAATAATTCCCTGAGTTTCGACCTTTTGCATGGGCAGGATGGGCAGTGTCTCTGTTGACGATATGTACGCCATCTTACATCTCGACGTAGGTTCTCATTGACGTGAACGAGTGAGTTGTCTTAGTTAGTCTCAGGTCAACCTACTTATGTACATGGGCGACGGTGACTTGCCATCATACCAGTAAAATATTATCCAATTATAGTTCATACGTCTTTCAAGAAGAGTCCTCTGCTTTTGCATTTTATCATGATTAGGTTACCGAACTGCTTTTCACCATTTTTGATTTTGGTATTTGGCCATGAACCTAGAAAATACTAGCTAACTATATAATACCAGCCTGATATTGTATAATAAGCCAGATAAATTGGTTCTGAATGAAAAGTTATTCGGATACTATAAAAATATTAGAAAAAAACGAATTACTTAAAATATCACAATATATAATTAATTTACCGTAATCATCATCATCCTCATGATCATCATCATCATTATCATGATCATCATTATTATCATAATGATTATCATCATCATCATAATCATCATCATCATCATCGTAATCATCATCCTCTATTGTCCACTACTTTGTACTTGCACTTAACAGTTCTAATATTACTGTGCCTCTTTCAAAGAACGACTTGACGGCACAAGAATCTTCCATTTAATTTAGTTCGTCGTCGATGGAGGTCGACTGAATTTCCGTCTTCCCCAGTTGAAAATTATATAACTATAAATGCTTTCCTTTCTATAAGTTGCCATTCTTTGAGAGTCCCCTCCAATTTCTACCCTACAGATGACATAGAAGAAAATATTATTCTATCAATATCAGCATTCTCAAATAGTATGCCCGTAAACCCGAAGCCGTTTAATTTCCCGTCAGCCGTGATCACTTCACAATAGCGGCCCGCTCGTTTGGCCCATTACAGATATCATACTGGTGAAATCCTTTGATGTGATTATTAAATTTTAATCCCCAATTAGTATCAGTTACTCAACGGCGGAAAGCCTCTTAAATGAGAATTTACAAATTATACATTAATTATGTCACACGCGTTTCTTTTGCCGTCCGTGTAATAACTTATTCCAACTTTGATATCTTTTTTATCGTTTATGATCGAGAAATTTCACACGAAGATAAACTTTGAGCGGTGCTAAAGTGAAATATTAAGTTTGATAGAATTACTACGCAGAAAATGTATATCATAATATACTTTTGAGTTAAAAAGAAATGGTATAGATAATAACAATATAATCTCGTTTTACTTAAGTAAAAGCGATTGTTTTATTATAACATTTCAAAAACTTACATTAATTATAAGTAAAAATTATAACCGTCGATTTATCGGTTGTACAAATAAGTACCTAAGACTGAGTGCCCTCACGCCTTTGTATCACCACCATACTTCTACTATTAACCAAGAGTTAGGACAGGAACTTAAGAGGACTTAGAATATGACAAGGAATAACAACGCACTACATTGGCAAGACGTATTATTTGAGCAGGAACTAACAGACTTTCCGTGTCACCTGATGGTAAACACGACGTTATTAACATAAAGTACTTTATTAGGAACTAGCCCATTTAACTCATTTACATGTTGCCCACCTTGTGCCAATTATATTATTATAATATCTGTCTTGCCCTTCTCTCCCAAGAAATAAGCAAAATAGTGGGTGCCCACGCAGCCGTGAGTGCGGCATATCGCATTCTTCTCAGTGGTAAAGAGTGGTAAGTCCCACTAAAACTCGATGTTCACCTTAACCAACAAACGTGTATTCACCTGACATAAGCGTGCTAATAGATATCCATACCTTGACGAGTTGACGAGGAATTCAAGCTATTGATGTGACGTAGAGGAATGTTATGAGTTGACGCTAGAATATTCCACGTGCAAGCGGCAGTCGACTCGTGGATTAACATAACTCAATACACAAGTTCGGGTAGATGCGCGGAGAACTTCGAGCAAAAATTACATACATGCAGTTCTAATGATTTAACGTAATGGATCTTTTAAATTGTTTTTTTTTTAATATTTATGAGTTTGAATTTAGAATTTTCTGATTTAATCTAGAAATGTATATAAATAAGTGACAGCTGGAAAAAATTAAACGACAAACGCAATAGTCGTCTCCAACGACGAAGTTATCCCCAAACACGCGCTAAAAAATATTGTCAAATGGAGTCGGTTTTATTTTAGAAAATTGGTTCTTAAAACTTTTTGTCTAATATATTTATTTCAAAAAGATTGTTTTATGAGTATTGATGTAAACGGAAATATTGAAATTAACTCATTTGATAGAAACTTTCACCAGAACATTGCTTCTCAGATGAATCTCCGATGGAGTTGGCAAATAAAGGGTCACCTTAATTTACTCATCCGCGCACTATACGAGGGACGTAATTTGAAATATATACTTGGCATTTAGCAATCGGTGGAAACTCGGAGCAAACGTAGACGCAATTTAAACTTATTTAATAATCCCAGAAAACCATTAGTGCCCCAAAAAGTAGGAGCATTAATAGATGAAACGTCTTGCACTCCACTTTTAACATACTTTTAACTTTATAATATTAAAAGTTTGCAATGAATAGCAAGCGCAAACTTACCCGATAACATGCTCGTGGAATTTCGTATCATGAACCTGCGCTCCTAACTGTTCATCATAAAGTTTTCACTTCTGCTTACGTGATTCATTTCAGGTAAAAAGTTGGACTTGCGTAATGGAGGAACTTGAATCAAGCTGTTTGTTAAGAATATTGTGCGAGCTGGTGCCTTATTTGGGAAATTCAATATTTTGTGTCAAACTAATGTGACTTTCAGTAATGAAAGCTAAGTAGATCCTTTGATGGTAAATCCTACTTAAAATATGAACTTTGATTCCTCATCTTACACAACACAATCAAAAATTTACAAGCTACGTTAATCTAATCACTTAAAAAAATCAAAATGGGGTGCCACTTGAGATGTTACGAAAAATGCCAAAATGAAGTTGACTTCATTTTGGATACAAAGGGGCCCATTTATATTGGCCTATATTATTAAGAAGTGATAAGATAAAAATTAATAATGTCGATCATGAACCTTATAAAGTTAGCAAAAAAATATCTAGAACGGTAAATATTATAGTTGTTATACTTTGAATACAAAATAATCAGCTGATTCGAGCTCGGGAGTTAAGCCCCAAATGCAATTACGTAGCTCTCAGCTAACTCTCGGCTTATTAATAGCCGAACCAATATTATGATCTGGTATATATTGTATAAGTCCGAGTAAGATGTGACCCAGTGTATGCGAATATACTTTAATCAAAAAAGTATTGGCAAATTTTAAAATGATCTTTATTGATTATCAGCAGCGCTCCGCGGTTTCACCTCGTACTCCACATTCTCGTGAGCAGCATATGTTACGCACAAATAACGTAACGTACGCATAAACAATTCTGTTGTTAAAAAAAATTTAAAACCAGTTCAGTAGATCCGAATATTATTCCTTGCGGTTTTATTTGTCTTAAAATAGAAAGAAAACTTTATCTTTTGAGCAAACATTTTTCAAACATGACTGATAGTTCCAAAGTTAAGAGCGTTCAAACAAAATCTTCAGTTTTAATTCACCAGTATAGATTGATTTTAATATTAGCCTCGGATCTCGAAGTTTATTGGGGGAGGTTTATATTCAACGGTGGACAGATAGAAGCTGATGATGATGATGATCATGATAATAATGATAATGATGACAGATTGGCGTTATTTATCTATTTCAAAATAATTTAATCCTCTCCGAACAAAGTGATACCTGATGATATCTTGCATGTATTTGTGTTGTTTTTAAAGGATGAGCGTAGTGAGTTAATTATTTTTGTGAAAGGAAATAAGCAAGGCTAGTAAATGGGTTTCCAAGATTTAATAACTATATCCAAAAATGCATTACAGGTTTCTATACCTAAAAGAGTTCCATAAACTACGTATCCAAAGGAGTGAAAGGAACAGAGAAAAATGCGTACTAGGCCATGTTTCATGTGACCACATTAGACTGAGATTTCGTTAACAATAGCAATTGATGGTAATAACACAAACTTCCATCCAATAATATCAATTCAACTTTTTAATCCGACGAACACTAAGCCATTTGGTGAATTTGAAAAATTGCACCGCTCCCACCCCGCATCAGACGCAAAGGGAATATCAATTGTCGATTGGATTCCGTCCTTCGAAGTTTGGACCCTCAAAGCCAGCTCTTGTCTCTTTACGAGCCGTTTTATCGCACGTCGCCGAATCGGCACCGCTTAACAACTTTTTGTCGGGGCTCGCACTGACGCCATTTTGGCTACAATTGAATTTGTGACACGTTATTATGATTTACTGTGTTTGCACTAAATGGTACGTAGGAATGAGATAAACTGATAGTGAAAGGGTATGGGCAGAAGACAAGATTAATGATAATAATAAAGAAAAACTAAATGATGTAGGGGGTGATAACTATAAGGGTCTAGTTGATTATTCTGATGTCGCTGTTGTTCATGATATTTATTATAAATATGCCTTTCACTGCCAAGAAGTAACTAAATTGAAATCTCAAATTAATGGCTTCAGCTTTCCTAATAATGACTCTAACAGATATTAAAATAGTTTTTTTAATCTGACTGGCCATTCTCTGAATGAGCGTGTTTATGCAAACAAATCCAAAGCGTTATTATACTACTAGCAGTTGCCTGCAGCTTTGCCTGCGTTTACTACGATTTACAACGGCATTTTAGCGGGTTTATGATGATATACCTATAGCCTTCTTCGATAAATGGGCTATCTAAAACTAAAATAATCTCTTAGATCCGATCAATAGTGCAAACAAACTCTTCCATTTTATATTATATGAGTATAAAGATTTAAATTTGATGGTAAAGATGCAAGAAATTTCATAAAACATTGTTAGACTATGTCAATACACTATTGGATAACTATTGTAGAATTAAAAAGTCGATCTCGAGCTACACTCAACTTTACTGGTAAACATTCGGGCTATATACTTTCTGGGACAATTCCGTAGTGAAATTGCAGTTTCTCGTAAATTCTTTTCTCGTGTCTCAATGGCTACGACTCGAATGTTTGTAATATTGGATTTATTTGGACAAAGGAGTTGTTTAAACAGTAATTAAATCCCCTACAATACGCCGTCGCATTGGCAATTTCATTAGGACCTGCAGTAGTTTCGCTCACTTTGATGCACTTAACTTTGTCCGCATTTCGGTGTTTAATTTGACTTGATGCATCAGATCTTGTTGTGAATAGTTTCTCTAAGCACTTGATGCTAATCTCAACGTTAGCAGTAACGACAAAAGTTTTCTTAAATTGTTTTATTATGTAAGCATTAGATTTTATATTGAAGAAACCTATAAAGAAAATTTTAGGTATTCTATTAGTGGTGTCGAAAAACAGAAGATAATTTTATTCACTTCATTAGCGCATGTTGGAGTAAAATACAAGCTATCATACGAATTATAACCTCCTCCTTTTTTTGAAGTCGGTTAAAAATAGGGTCAAACTCTCTCGCACAGTCAATATAAAATGCACCCAAACACAAACTATCAATTATATTTATTTTCAATATAACCTCTATAGATGGCTCTTGCCTATTAAAAGTATTCACTAGTTTGAATAAAGTATAACCAATTTGTTTCAAACGATATGGGAAATTCACCTTTATTTCTTCACGTTTAATGTTTACTATCCCTCGGTGGGTGTTGTTTGAAACAATCTGTTTCACAGATTTGAAAATGCTTATCGAATGAAAATTTTTATTGGAACGTAAACATTTTTATTATACTTCTCAATGGTAATACGTTGGACTCGTTTGTGTAATGGGCGCTGTATTTTGTTGCATACATGAATTTGATATCGTCTTCAACGTGAATATACGATGGCTTAGCATCAGCAAGTTTTGCTAGATAAATTGCTTCTGCCGTTCATTGAGGGAGCCCTATGTTCTGAACATGTAGGATGTAGTGGATGTATAAAGGATGATTGCTTTTGTTAAGATTGGCATGTCAGCTTAATTTGACAGGGGATGCGTCTATATGGGTACTACTATATTCTGCTTATTAATTCATACTATCAAACAGAGAAGCTATCTCGAAGTCATTGAAAATACAACGCATAACTTTTTCAAAAACTATGCACTTAGCGTGGTAGGCCCTGATTATATTTTTATTCTAGGTACACATTATGGCCTTGAGGTACCCTGAAATAAAAGTTACGTTTCATCGTTATCATCATTATCAGCCTTTGTCTGTCCTCTGATGAATATGATGATGAATATTTTATTATATGAATAATATGTTTTATATTATTAAAAAAAAATAGCATTCTTTTAGTTGCAGATAATTTTTTTTTTGCTAAATGTATAATGCTAATCGTTGTATTGTTTGTTCAGGTGAGGGCGAGCCCGGGGGGGAGCGGCGGCGGTGCGCGGGCGCGGTGTCGCGCGGCATGCGGCGCCGCCCGCTGCTGCTGCTGCTGTTGGCGCTGCTCCGCGCGCACGGCCTGCTCGCCGCTTCCGGAGGTAAGTCTACACTACACTACTTAACATCTTTAATGCATATCGGGACTGTACGCTATTAAAATAAACTTTATCTTTTACGGTACTTATATAAACTTGCACGATTATAATAAACTAAAAATAATAAACTTATTAAAGTAAAAATGTTTTTATTTTAATTTTAAATAAACTTAAAAACCAGGACATAACTTTGTCAAAAGGCTCTTTGGAGTAGTTTTATTGGTAAAATTACCTTTTTTACATAAAGTTGACGTAAGACACGTTACCTTACGCAGGGATCGCAGGTTGTAATCTTATCAAATATACATTAGTGAGACCCTCATCATCATCACTATTGTTACAGCTATTGCACAAACCTTCCTCTTCTAATTCGCGAGTCCTACGAGCTTCCTACTCCTCCGGATTTATTCTGATTATTGGGTTGCGTGTCCCAAGACAGTTTTCTCCCGGAGATCATCTCATCGCAAAGCAGTATAGTCAAGTTAAAGTAGCCTGGTGTAACAAGCGGCTGAGTCGCCCCCGCTACCACTTAATGCTTATCTACCATTTTAAGATATGCCTCTCACAATTGATTTTCTTGCCTCTGTGTAATTTCAAACCATATTGATATTCATGTTCATATTTGTAAAAACTAGTAGTAGAAACTTTATTAGAAACTTTATTGTTTTTAAAATGGTAAGTGTCACACTATGGTGGGTTTGAGCCCCGATAAAGCCGAGCCACATACTGGGCTAAGTGATACCTTTGATCTATACAGAAGAATATATTTAGGTAATTTCCAGTATCTATTATTATTTTTATTTTCTCAAATATTTCTTAGAACAAAGTCACATAGTGAATTGTGCTGTTCCTTACCGATGTTTTACCTCTACTCCTCCCGATCTCTTTCCTCATCTTTCACATTAAAAGCTGTGTCTTCCAAAGCTGTTCTACCTTATCGCTCAGGCTCAGGTCGTATCAGTCATTTGTTGGAATCGTCTGTCGATAGCTACACTGAAATCAGCGGTGAAAATGAATGAGGGACTTAGTTCGACCGTGGTCTCTTCATAAATATGTATTGACTCTTTATTAGTAGCGGACGGTGTTGAGGTCCCCATTTTATCCCCGAACGGGGAGTAATCTATCCCTTAATTGAACTCAACAGATTAGGGATCGGTCATGAGTTTCATTAGAGCTAATTAATTAATGGTAATTACAATGGGATATGGCTCCTGGGCAATCTTGGCTCGATGTGAGGTAGAATTCCAGGATTGTCTTGGTTTTTGGTAAGAATAAGATGGCATTAATAAACAACACAATTCATTCACGTGCAATGAGGGTAAGGTGAGGATGAGTCATGGAATCAAAGAACGGGACCTCAATATTATCGAAATAAAGTCTTTTAGTTAAACTAGGATAACTTATTCTAGAATCAGACGAGTACAATCTGACGTATCATTTATGATCACAAAACTTTATGACTTTAGAATTATGTGCTTGCGTCTTATAATCCGATGAAGCCGGCTGCACGCACAAAAAAACATGACTCATTCTTCGTTACTTCGCTCTGAGGCGTTCCATTTAAAGCTAGAAGTGCAAGTGAGAGCGCTGAACGAGCGACAAAGAGGCACAATCGGCCCTAAAATATTTTCTTATGACATTGTCACGTTCAACTATCGTCAGAAAACCGACTTTACAGACAATCGTTTTTTTTATTCTTCGTATATGTATGGTGTCTAAAATTGTTCCCTTTTGTATAAAGCATGTTTAGCTTCGATATCGCGATGTAGGATTACCTGAACACCTTCAAATCGATGTACAATAACTAACAATGATCGTAGTGGCGGGGTATTATTCGACAATTAATATTCTATTGGCTGATATTGTCGAGATACGATCTAATATGTTCATAAATTATTACTATGAGTAGTACAAGCGTACAAACATATTGCCACCTTCAAAGGAACATCATTGGTTTATCAATTTAGGGAAGTGTGTTATTTATTTATTACATTTTAAATTTACCTCTTCAAAGGTCGCGGTATCTGTTGTAACTGAGCAACACAGAACCTGTCACATTGTGGCTACATGTGAATACATGTTGCTAATCAAGGTAGTCTGGCATAGCCAGGACCAGCCTGTCGCTGATGGGATCCTGTTGCCTGTATCAGGGATTCTCAGATATCCGGACCATCTAAAAAGTCTGTGTAAAAATAAATAGCTCGGAAGACTTTCTCCGGTCCGGTCCATGTGTCGTACCCATCATCTCCTCTAATCTTACTACTCAGACTTACCTGATGATGAATATTTTCTATAGGTTTACCATTGAAAGATTTTTCCAAACACCCTTCTGTTAAGGTGATTATTTCTTCAACAAATGTTATACTTCCGAAAGAGACTCCTGCTTTATTTACTGGTACTGAGACTTGCACGATTAAACTACTTAAAGGGGGATATTCCTTAATATTATATCGTGGAGTTCGATATTTCGACATTGTCTACGAATGTCGTGAAACTAAGAGTCTCGTGAAAGAGACATTCGTAGACAATGTCTATATGTCGAGCTCCACGAAATAATAATAAAAGACATGGTAAATATCCCGTTTTGAATTGCTTACACGATTAAGTCGCCTAAGTTCCAATCTAATTCGTAAATTTACAAAAGGAATGTAAGGAAGATAAAAAAATGTAGGAAAATAATTCAATAAACCAGTGACAAACTTTACAATATCGTATAGATTGTTTCATGTAAAATAATTGTCAACATGTTGCCGAGTCGGCCACTTCAATAATTTATTTGTACGTTAGCACTCACTCACTCACTCACTCGAGTGGGCCGCGATTCCGTTATGAGTGTTTGACATCAGGCCGTGAACATCAACTTAATTGACCGTTTTTATGCCGTTACAGGGATAGAGCTGTCATGCGGTGGGAAATAAATGGGATAGGATGAGAGCTAGCGATAGTTTGTTGGACGGATTTTCAGAACCAATCAAGTTCTATTCTGCCCAATGGACATGTTGATTTTACGTTTATAAAATAGATACATCAATGTATGCGATTGACATTCGATTTCAACATATAATTTGTTTTTGCGAATAAAAACTTAAGCGCCGATTTTCCTATTCCATTCAATACACTTAAAGGTCGCTTGTCTAAGGGATTGACCTGATCTTAAAATGTATATCAAATAAAAATTGTAAAAATAATGACATTCTTAGGGATGTAGATTTTATGTGAGCATATTAATTTCACCAGGTTTTATTTACACGCCTCTTTTACACGCACGAAAACGCTTGAAGATTAGTTGGGGTAGTGTACTCCCAACGGCAAGTCCCACATAGTATCCAGCACCCTACCGGTTAAGCTGGATCCCCTACACCATCAGAAAAGATTAAATTTACTTAGCCACACCTACATAAGGGTTTGCGTGTTTTAAAGATATCCATAAGATTAGCATAGCATAGAAGATATGGACTTGTGATAAACAAACTGAAATTGATACGAGATGCACGTCTACATTATGTGCTTCCATCAATATGTAAATTCGATTACATTGACAGCGCATAAGCTTCATGTCCTGTAGGGTATATTACGACAAAGGAAACGTTGGCAAAGCTCGACGTGTCTTAGGCTTCATGTCATCGTTTATAAAGGATGCGGTATCTATATTTTGATACGAAACATTTATCGGCGGGTATGAGTAGTAACGACTTGAATACCGTGAAAATATGAAGCTGCCTTTATTTTATTTCAAATTTCGTTATTAAAATTTTTATTAATTTAGAATTTCAATAATAACAAGGTACAAATTAGAACTTCTTTGACTTTCTCTTCTATCTCCCTCCCTTCTTTTCTGCCTTTGTTGACGAACAAATTTCTCACAAAATATTTGACAAAACTTTACACATTATATACTTTTTTTATATTATATTATATCTTTTTTAAATCTACAACCATTTTTACCAGTACAAAGTGTTTGGTAGCTCTCGGTCTAAGTAGATATGTGTTTAGCTCTACAAATGTGTGGACACGACTGTCTCTGACAGATGAATAGGTTAAGCCGTCTCCCCCGGAGATATAACAGATGATGTTAATAACGTACATTACTGAACTGCTATATACCAGGCCGAGGGACGTTTGAGTTTAAAAATAGTTGACAGACGACGGTCTATTAAAAGTATTACTACTCTGGAATAAAACCTTTCAGAAGAAAGACAGATTTTAAGAGAAGCGAAAAAATGAAATTAAGATTTCTCTGAGAAAAAAAATATTTGTGGTAAATATTTGTATCTATTACTCTTGTCTTCTCCGATCGCTCACATAATAAGACCCGCGTTAAGTGACAGATACGCTGTCGTGTTTCATGCGGTCTATTAGTTTGCGGTGGTTGGTGTGGATAGGGAAAAGGAGGGCATCGTATCCGCATAAGCTCTGGTCACCTTAAGGGACCACCACCCCAGTCCTCCCGTGACCATGGTCATTGTAAATATAATACATCAGGCATGTAAAAATCATAGTAAACCGTCATAAAATTCGTAATTGTGTTTCATTAAAAATTTACCCATGAAAGCAACACTTTTGAAATGCAGAAATATCGAGCGAAATAAAAATGAAAACCACGCATTCATGCATTTTAAATAGGCAAATAAACAGGTGAGATTAAAACTTACCTAGTTTGTCTACCTCTACTAAAAAATAAGAAAAAATAAATAGAAAATGTTTCGGTACAAACTATTGTAGATCGAAACGCTATTTCGATACCAGCTCACGTCCGTCTATTGATTGAAACAAATTTTCGGTGCTCCCTAAATTGATATTAGCCGGAATTATTCATTCATAGTGAATAGTTGTAGAAACAAAAGCGTGTCGCGCGTGACGCGGCGTGACGCGGCGTGACGCGGCGTGACGCGCGTGACGTTCATTACACGTGCTGATTGCTATAGGAAATTTGTGGATGTTACCTTTGTTTTTGCAACGGTTTAGTGAATTCATATATTTGTACGTTGGCTATTCATTGAATACATCGGTAGAAATTACACAGAATGCCTGTTCATAAAATGAAAAAGTTTGTCAGTTTACAAATTGATTTTATTAAACGAGCAAATAATAATTTGACCTTTTGAAACTTTGTCATAGAAGAGATTGTTGCATTGAATATTATGTTTAATTGTCTGATGATAAAGATGAAATTTATTTAACTTGTCTAAGAATATGTTACAGTAAAAAGGTTTTAATATCTGGTTCATAGCACCGATGCAAGCTAACACCAACTTAAAGTGACGAACCTTTTCAATTCGTGACTGCACATGAATCCAGCTTCTGGATTTCCTCTTCTTCAGAATGTGATTCTCTTCATAATATGTTGGTCCTCTACCATTGTTTGATATGGCTTATATAACATCCTAGTTTTTGATTTGTGTTTAAGGATTTGTTGTGATACAAATAAACAAGTTATAATGTTAAGGCTGTAGAGGTTAGTTTCGAATCTCTTGCCCTTTTTGTGGCAGTAGAATTTGATAAATTGAAGATGTTATCTGAGGAGCATATTTATAGTCATCATAGCCTTGCAATGGATAGTCCGCACCAAATTACTTACCTACATTAAACTGTTTTTGGCTTAGCAGCTGACTAGTTGTTATAGGACACTCGACAACATGGCCCTTCGCCATCTGTTGAGCCCACAATTACGCTTATTGTCTGAATATCAAAACTATATAATACACTAGAGGAGAATGTTCTATGTTAGATCCACCAGCTAAAATCGACAGTGATAATGACCAAATAACCCTGCAGTATAATCTTAGTGAGCCCGAGGGACAAGTTAAACTGCCCTGGGACAACGAATTTAATCAGAAGAATTCAAAAAGAGCAGGAAATAGTTTTCCATTTTATTTTCCTATTTCTTTCTTACAAATGGGAAATATTATCAGTTTGAAATGAGTTACGTAAGCTAAGAAAAAGTAAATGGAGCCTTTTAATGCACAGTAGCGATATCATTTTATTATCTATCAAATTTCTTTATCTGTATAGTCAGATTTATACTTAGATCTACACGACTTAGAGGCTAAAAACATTTTACCTATAATAAGAAGTGTGGAATCTTGAACTACGAAAGCGTTAGGCCTCAAACGTTCCTAGCCTTAAAAGGCTGGTCAGAATTTTACCAAGTTTTATCTGAGCTCGGTTCAACCGTAATTACTGGAATTGTAACCCTACACACCAATGTTTTTTAACGATTCGCTATCGTTTCAATATTCTAGAATTGGAATGAAATCTTAAATCTAAATTCTATAAATCAAAATAAACCAGACAAAACCCAGGGCGTATTAAATGAACATATTTTTACTCAGATGTGAACGAAACAAAAAAGGCCAGGCGCCCAATTAACAAACGTCCGAATTGTGTATGTTGTGTTTTGTCATGTCAAGTCGCATTTTGTTTCAACTCGAACATGAAAGGACATATCGTCTACCGACTATTTCGTCGAAAGGTCTCATGCCTTTAGTTTTGCAATTTTCCGCCGCTGAATTTCGTGGAGCGTTTGTAATTCTGGGAAAATTAAAAAAGGGGTAGACCCTTCACGTAGTAATATACTCTGACATCTCTTTGAAACGTCATCATTACGACGTAAATTGGTCCCCGTTATGAAACGTTTGCACGCCTGACTGGTTTTTAAATGGCACGAAATTGTCCCCGCATATTCGTTGTTTTCTAGCGATGGATTCTGGAACAATGAGAGAAATACTGATACAGATAAATGTGTTAACTCATTGCGACTTAATGTGTTCATCAATGAGAGGAGCCCACGCATAGGTAGACGAAGTGTTGGTCGGTCTGTGTAGTTGCTGATCCATTGTGGATGCGAGTAGCAAGGGATCGGTCGGATTGTTGTTCAATAATGGGCAGATGATGATGAAACAGTTCCACTTTAAATAATGAGGTTTAGTATAGATAAAGTGTATGGTAAGTCGGATTCTTGTCCTAAGTAATAACTCCACCAACTTCTTTTTCCTAGATCAATATTCAATGGGTTTCGTGTAGTTTGTCTGATAACGTTGGTATTGACATCCTGCCTATTTCTAGTACTGTATTCTGCAAACTTTTATGACATACTGTAATTATCAGGTCAAAAGATAATGGAGAGAGAGTTAGGTAAAATATAGTCGTCCATGTCTTACAATAAGAGCTATTTTATCATCCAAGTTGATCTCGTTTGTATTCGAGACATTGTTGAGTGACGTTTTCTTTATTTATATTTTTGCTAACTATAATCAAGCGACGATGGTATGGTGCCTTGAAAAGTTTTGGGTTTTCTAAAATTTATAAGTGCTTCCTGACCATAGCTCACTTATTGGTGAAGGAAAACATCGTGAAGAAAACTGCCATGCCTGATGAGATTAACAGTCTTTGAAGGTATGTGAAGTTCACCAACCCACATTGGGCCAGCGCCTCGGTAAACTATGGCCCGATACCCTCCTCGCCTGATTTCAAGGAGGAGACCCGTGCTTAGCAGTGGGACGTGAATGAGCAAATGAGTTGCTACTTCACTTTACTACTTTTAACTATTAATCAACCACATTCATTACCCGTATCGATATTATCATACACTCACATATAATAACGATTAAAATACTCTAAAACAAAATGGATTTCGTGTTGACGTCACATGCTCATTTCGTTTCGATACAAAAATATATGAATTTATTTCTCAGATAAGTTTGATAACAAGTGTATTAGTTAGGGAACTTCACCGCTGTTAATTCCGGCCCATAGACTCGACGCTTGAGCTACGGACACTTGGGAAGTGTGCCAGCCGTGACACCTTACGTACCATAGTTATAGAGCTGATAAATCAATGGCGGAACAATTGTGTTTTTTATGAAGTGATACGGAAACTTTCGGATTTATAGTAATCTGTGAAATTTATTTTCATTAGACTTGTATTTGAATTAAGATTACCATTTGAAGCATTAGCGGACCTTGACAGTTAAATGGCGATGATGATGTAGAGGAAAACAAGCAACATTATGGTTAAATAAATAAAACATTAATGACATATATATGCCCTGTACAAAATGACATTTTTTTTACGAATGGTGCTTTTGGATACATGATACTTGTCTTCATTGATGACATGCGAATACTTGATGTAGAAGATGACGACAAGATGACGATTCTGATTTCTGGGGTGTGGTGGGTAGAGTTTGCATTCACCTCACCATTCCCTTTTTTTATATCATAGGAGGGCAAAGGAATAGTCGAAGCCTCGCGACTATCGACGCCCATTAAGATCCACATAACCAGAGGTTATGCAGATGCGTTACCCTCTTTTTCCCTAGCCCCCCAATGGGCAACCGGAAACTCACAAACCGCACGAAACGCGACAGCTCATCTGTCACTTTACGCAGATTTTATGTGAGCGAGAGGTTCCTCCCCGGTCGTGCCGGTCCAGTTTGGCTGCAAGGCCTCAAAAAGGACATGATAAATAAAGGAAATGATAATATGTAAAAGTGTCAGAAAATGATCGTTTTTATCTTTATATACTTTGTTCTAAGCTAAATAAATTTCATTACATTATGATAGCTATTAGCACTGATTACAGTATATTATCGTGTATATAGTAATATAGTGTATACTTGTTAGGAGGGATTGATGAAATTCGAATAGCGTACATTCTGCTCCAATAACCCGTCAATACATCAGGGCTACGGCACATTAGTCGATGTTTTCTATTATCTATTACAAAACCCTGCCAAAACTGGCGCTGATTTCACTCACAATCCTCATGTTTATCGACAACAGATAAATTCGAATCTGGCTCGATGGTCGTGATCTGAATTGATGTTACTAATTAAAATTCGCCATAATTCAAACGTTCGTTGTGATTGTGTGCTAGGTATTTAGGATAGTGTTTTGGTGTTGCTTTAGTGTAGTTAGTTGCTTTAATGTACCGAGAGATTCGATGTTATTTATTTCTATATCAGATATTAATCATTAGCACCAAGTTGACTCACCGTTTCGTCACCAGAACATCCATTTAGAAGGGATATATTACGATTTACGTAACATCCTAAGAGACGTAACATCCTAACATTACGATTTACGTAACATCCTAAGAGATGGAAAAGATAAATGGACCAAGATAATAACTGAATGATATCCAAGGGATACCATTCAGACAAAGACAAAGACAGAAGGGCAAAAGAAACAAAGGTAGACAAATTAAAAGATGGGAGGACGAAATAAAAAAGGTTGCTGGTCCACTATGGACCCGAGTAGCAAGAGACAGGAGGAGATGGAAATCTTTAGAGGAGGCCTTTGTCACAAGACAAGCTGTTGCAGAGTCACCGTTTGCCGATAGCGTATAATTATAACTTAGGATAGATCTATACTAATATTATAAAGAGGAAAGATTTGTACCTATTTTTGTATGTTTGTAATGAATAGGCTCAAAAAGTACTGGACCGATTTCAAATATTCTTTCACCATTCTAAAGCTACATATCCACGAGTAACATAGGCTAAATTTTATTCTGATAAAAATAGGGTTCCGTAAGATATTTTGGTTTTTTGGACACAAGGTGTAAAAAATGTTATTTCGCGTACTAAGATCCCGTTGTAAATCTGAGTTAACGCAGGCGAAGCTGCGGGCAACAGCTAGTTTTTAATATAGTAATAATAATAGGCATTTGTAGATTGTAGAGAAATTATTTTGTAAGAAAACAGCAATAAAGGCTATTTGTTTTTTATTTTATTATTACGATTTACGCCGATCTAGATATGCTATGCACTTCCAAAGCATCATATACAGATTTATTTGTTCATTTTACATGGACATGTAATAAAATAAGAACATCATCCACATAAACAAAAACAAAAAAGTATGATTGAGAATAACTTAGAAATGGCTGATCAGATCTTATTAAAGCAAGCTTGAGTATGGTGGTTTCTATGCCACAATTTTTTTTGGGAACACGACGATGAAGCAGTTCTCGTGGATTTCAATTCTTTTTTTCTTTGTGATGTGAATATATCTATATGAAAACAGGAAAGTTGGATAGTGCTAACATTATTCTTAATCTCACTTAATATTTCTTCGATATACACGTTTATGTGTAGATAAAAAGATATATAAAGGATGATGTGGAAATAAATTCGAATGGCCCCATAAAATAACATCGATATCTTTATCGAGATACCATCGTGTCCCCGAGTCGCACCGGCGCTGAAAGGGCCGATTATGTGATTCTCGAACATTCTACGTCGATCTGCATAATTTTTCCCGCCAAATTTTCAGTTTTACTCAGTCAACTTTCGTCGCCCCCTCCGTGAATGGCTGTAATATGTCACGTAATGAATGCCGCATAACGTGATTTTTATTATTTTTTATTATAAGGCAGCAGTGGATAGGCGCTACTCGATTTTGTTTTCGTAATGTGTAAAATTTCAGAAGTGATCTTCACGCAGGGAACAGAAATATTGCGGAGAGTCTTCTTTTATGTTGTGAGATTTAAATTCGACTTATTTTTAAATAACAATTGATTCCAATTTTGAATGAACAATAACTATAAAATCATCTGGGTGACCCCAACACTTTGGGCGAAGCGAATTGAACCAAGGGGGTTCTGTGTACCTCTCTTATAAGAAGACGGGGCAAAAGAGCAGGGAGCAAGGGAAAGACGCGAATCTCAATTCATTGTACTGTCCTGACGTTGAAAGAAGTTGTTCTGTGGTGCGGGACAACCCCTCTGTGGAGGTGGCGTCGGTCCTCTGATGGACTGGGTGCCCTGTTACTAGCAGATCCAGGGCACTTCACCAAAGGCGGCATTGGTGGCACTCGCCGGCCTTTAGTGGGTATAGTAATGTATACTGACCAGCTAAAGGAGTTTTTTGCTGCTTTGTGCAATGAGTCCCGACCGGGGCGGTAACTATTACTCATATACCGCCGTAAAAAGACAGCTATGCAGGCACCTTATAGATTGTGAGTTGTCAGTGGCCTGTGGAGGGTTAGGGAAAAGGTGGGCAATATATCTGTCGTCGGAAATCACCATAAGCCTTTAATATGCATGGTCTTATGAGGCAAAAAAGCTATTGTACCCCGAGTAGTCCGTATAACGTAACATGTTTTACACTTAAGCTTTTCGTCACGTCCCCCTTACGGCGAAGGTCACGTGACGTCACGTAGCGTCACATCCATCAGGCGCTTTCGTTTTCTTGACAGAAAGCTGGTGTTGATCGCTAGAAGAGGTCGGCACGTTCCCTGGAATATAAAAGATACTTTCGTTTAGATTTTTAATCTAGAATATTTATTTTCAGTATTTAGAACGAGTCTTAACATTGTAAAGTTTTACTAAAAGTTCTAGAAATATTATGTTTCTTCTGCTTTGTTAAAGAGTTTCTCACATCTTCGATGGATTCCCGTTACTACCCATAGATTGTATACCCGTGTCTTGGAAGGTTTAGATGCTTTCTTATCTAGCTTAAAGAAAAGAAAAATAATCTATAAATTTTCGATATTATTTTCTAACTTTATTAGATAAACTCGCGTCATTTCAAAGTCAAAGTCAAAAATTTTATTCCAAATAGTACTATCAAAGTATCTTTTTCAACGTCAATTAAGTCTACCACCGGTTCCAAAGCAAGTCCACTGAGAAGAACCGGCGAAACAAACTCAGTGGAACTAGACTTTTCAAATATTCTATTACAAAAAAAAATATATAAATAATACATACTACTACAGTAGTACAGTATATAAGAAGAAAGCAAGAAACTCTGTTGGGTTGCTCCTTTAAAAAAATATTAATATTGTATTTGGCTGAAAATAACACGAAATGTCTTATGTAAGGATCATATTAAGCCACGATATTTCTAACGAGGGGTTCCATGACGCAGCACATCACCCACGGGCAGGACTTCATTAACCAATCAACATTACTAGTTTGCTCGGACATCACGCGACGTGCGTGACGCCCGAGCGCTCCGCTAATTGTGACAGCGCCTGGTGCTGCACATGTTTATCTCAGCTCAGGAGAGTCGGCTAATTAATAAGTATGTGTTTTAATGAGATAGAAAGAGCAGCAAATAATTGAATGATTCATATTATAAACATGTTTCTGCTGTAATGCTTTCACCTGTCCAAGATAACCTCCAGCAAAATAATGAAAAATAAATAGTTTTTCTTAACGATTTGGTACGTCTTTATTTATTTATTTATTAACAAATCTACAATAGAAAATAACTAATATACAATAAAAATAACTAAATAATTTAGCACCATAGACCACATCCACACCATAAGGCAAGTTGTACAGAAGAAAAATGAGTACAACCAGCCACTGTGCCTTGCCTTTGTGGACTATGAGAAAGCTTTTGACTCTGTTGAAACCTGGGCTGTTCTGGAAGCTCTGCAGCGATGTCAGGTCGATTGGCGATTCGTCGAAGTGATGAGAGGATTATACGAAGCCGCCTTTATGTCCGTTCTGATTCCGGGAGATCAAACAAGACCAATCCAACTGCATCGAGGAGTGCGAAAGGGGAATGTTTTTTGCCCGAAACTGTTCACAAATGCTTTGGAGGACGTCTTCTAAACTGCTGCCCAGTTTAAGGTCTTGCGGCATAAACATTAACGGCGAGTATCTCTTACACATTCGTTTCGCCGACGATATCGTTATATTGGCCGAGTCGCTGGAGGAGATGCTGCACAGTCTAAATAAATCCTCCCGACGGGTGGGCCTTAAGATGAACTTAGACAAGACGAAAGTCATCTTCAATGAGCACGTTCTCCCTAGGCCTGTTAACGTCGATGGCAAAACTCTCGAAGTCGTGCAAGAGTATGTCTCCTTTGGGCATACTTTGCAGCTAGGTCGACATAACTTGGAGAGGGAAGCCGATAGGAGGATTCAATTAAGATTTAATGTTCAAGAGTGGAGGTTACCATTAAGGTACAAGAGTGGATGCCGCATTAAGGTAGACGAAGTGTTGGTCGGCCATTAACCAGACGGGAAGACGATCTCCGTGCAGTGGCAATTCCGCGTTGGATGCGAGTAGCAAGGGATCGGTCGTCTTGACGTTCATTGAGGGAGGCCTATGTTCAGCAGTGGAAGGATAAAGGCTGATGATGATGATGATGATGATGATGAATAGAAAATAACACATAATATTATAAACAATACAAGCACAAATGAGTTTGATTAAATCGATTTAATCCTGTTTAATTGCTTGTGAATTAAATGACTAAGATAAAATCAATTTAAATAAAAAATATACTAACGATCCTTACAAAATATACCTACTACAGATACAAAAGCAAAACAAAAAAAACCCCTATTTATAATATTTGAAAATATGTTTGTCTAACCATGTAAGTACATAAAATTTACTTTATTTTACTATAAGTAAAGGTTTTTAAGGCCACACAAACCTTCACACATACACATGATATTAAACATGATAATGAGCATATTAGTATATTAATCATAAAATCGAAATCAACAAATTAATATTATATTCCTAACATCTGCGTCTTAATTATCAATTAGTGTGCTCAGTAATTAAGGTTATATTATTGTCATGATTTCAAAATGGCCGCCGTCCCGACGAGGACGGGAAAATATATTAATTACATCAAAAGATCTGTTAATTAATTTGTTTTATGCCAATAATATAAGCGTATTACGTTGAGAATTATTAACGTAATTATTTGATGGGAATAGCTGATTGGTTAGACGCGAATAAAGATGGTGATTCGATCCTAAATATAGACTCAAAATATTTTAAATTTATTAAGTCATTTTATTTTTAATTATGCAACGTACTGCTGTTATGTGCCACATGAACACTAGGATTTTGCATAACTTAACTTTTAACCTAATAACATCTTAACTAAATAATTCATAAGTATGATAAGCGAATTAATATGTTCCCTTAAATAATAATCTATGTATATCTAGTATAATATAATAATATAATCCAATCTGCTAGTGTATTCAGTTAGCGAGTTTCAGAATAATCCTCAAAAATAAGTTTTGTTCGACGTCTTCATCTAAATCCTGGGATAGAGATACCCTCCATGTCCGATCCAATATCTGGGATAATTCAGCACGGAGCGAGAGAAAGGCTTTCCCTGGAGGTATATTAAAATTCAATCAAAGTACAGTTGTTGTTGTGAAATTAAGATGTTTGTGAACCGGGCCAGGAGTCGGGTGTGAGTCAGCAGGGAAATAATTTGGAATATATTACGCCTGGGGTTTGTTTACTTGATTGTGTTTTTACTGGTTCAGTTCGATGTTCGTGTTTTGGATGTTTACGTGTTTTAGTCAGTATTCTGAATGTCTTTCGCCTTATGACAAGGCATTTAATTTTTGGAAGTATAGGCCCTATTGTGAGTAAAGTAAGTTAACTATGTGAATGAATTTTAGGTATGTAGTTTTTTTATTAAATATTATGTTAACGAACTGAGATAGGAAAAAACTAAATTAAGCTATCTCATCTATGTTAAGGCGGACCGAATGTGAAATTATTTTCGGGTGCCTCATCTTAAGTACAATTCGACCATATCTTAGAGCTAAGACAATTATCTGCTATATATAGGTCCCCCTCAGTGAACGCCAAGACAATCGATCCCTTGCCACTCGCATCCAACGCGGACCTGCCACTGCAAGGAGATCGTCTTCCCATCTGGTTAATTGCCGACCAACACTTCGTTTACCTAAACGCAGCCTCCACTCTTGAATCTTAAAGGTCCATCGGCCATACATTGTGTGTGTGACCAGCCATTGCAATGGATGATTAAAGGCTGATGATGATTAATACAAATAAATAATAATGTTATAACATTTCATGATTAAGCCGCTGAATGGATTTCAATGTGAATGCCGAGGAAAAATGTCTGGTAATTTAAAAAATGTAATAAATAAAGACAAACGATGGAATAGAGTTGGTCGTCACCTCATTTGAGAAGGTGCTATAATATGAATTACCACTTAAGTTGTATGAAGTACGTAAGTCATAATACTCGTAAGTACAACAACTTTAAAGTATTCAAATATAAAGAACCTTAATTTAAGCATGTAATTTCATGCAACATCAAAATTTGCAAGTAAATCCTGACGAACTAAATGTAGTTTTTTATGCTCAGTAAAAAGTAAAATTAGTCTTAACAAAGGAGTAAGATCAAGATCTTTGCGGTGTTATGTTGAAGAAAAAGCATCGAATGAACAAATAAAGAAAATATCATCGTGTCATGAATTTCAAATTTTATCTCAAGAGATGCAAATCTTTCTAGTTTCAACAATGAACAAAAGAATGCGTAACCCCGTACAAAAGTAAGACTCGTGTACACAGTTAAATAAAATATACATAGTTGAATGAGTACTTACTTGTTTTATAATAATAACGTCGCATTACAATTTCGTAGCGAGGTCTTGGTGTTCATTAAGTCTGATCAGCCTTTTCCGAATAATTATCAACCTATATTTGTCCTACTGCTGGGCACGGGTTTCCTCCTCGAAATAAGGGGCGCAGGGCTTTGGGCTATAGTTTATCAAGGCACTGGCCCAATGGTTGATGAACTAAGTGAACTTCACGCATCCTCAGAGACTTGTAATCTCATCAGGCATGCAGGTTTCTTCACGATGGTTTTCCTTTCCCGATGACTTTACTTCATATCACATACCCACATTAAAATATTGTTTCTTTAACTTTTACATAATATAATATGAACTAATTTTATCTTTAATTTATTGTACGAATAAGTGGTAGTTATCGACATTTCTTATAATATATAATGTTTACGCAAAGGGGTTTGGGTAAATTTGTATGCAGGTTGGCTTGATTTGTTTTTTACAGCGGCCACTGAAATCTTTACTGCTGCTCAAAAGTACTATTGCTAGTATATACGACAGCTAGTAATTAGAGGTCAAAGTAGTGCTATTCATACGCGGGATCTGTATTATCTGTATTATTATTATGATCTGTATATATATGCCTAACGGCTGCTCTGCGCCCGGTTCTTGAGCGGTGCACTCTTTCTGCGAGACAGTGATGTCCCAGAAAGATGCCGACGAACGGGTGAGAGAGGAGGCCGCCGACGTGGCCTCCCCCGCGAGGCGCTACTTAATGCGCTTCCAATAACGCCCCTGAGCTCGTGTCGGGCTCGGGATGGGAACCCGGGCCCTGATAGACACGATATCGTGGGGACTGCCAAGTCGTAGCCCTATTGTGGAGAATCTGGTCTTGCCGGGACCAGTCTGTCGCTGAGGGTCCCTCATATAGCGGCTGAAGGCTCACGTATCGGTTTAAGTGGGGTAGTGCACCCAATGCGAGTAACCACACACGTCAACACGCCTACCCTAGGGCCTGGTCCGAAAAGGATTTCCACTGCGTCATCAAAAAAAAAAAGGTTTTATGGCGGATTCTTAGAAACATTATAGGCACTAGTTTATAACAATATTTAAGAGAGTCGTACCTCAGCCCGATAGTATTTATATCTCGTGCCTTTGAATATCTCGGTTCCGATATACTTTAGGCTAACATAACAAAAAAGTTATGTTTCATGATATACTAGGCCCCCTGTGAATTTCATTAGTGGCCGCAGACTTTGAAAATCAAGCCACTTTTACCCAAACCCCTTTCACTCCAACCAGAAACTATATATTATGATGATTTTTACGCGGTTTTAAATTTTCCGTAAATGAACTAAGTAAAAACTTCACAGAAATCACGGCTACGGAACTTTGGTACGTAAAATATTCTACACTGTAACATAAAAGTGGAGCTTGAATAAGATTCCCTTAAAAATAATGTATCAAAGTTATAAATGGAAATGATAAAAGGAATCTCATTAATTCACGGTCCAGCCTCTGGATTGACTAAGCCAAGGAAATCCCCTGAATTGCCAAAAAGTTAAATTGAAACGATTCGCAGTTGCAAATCTCCAAGAATAGGGTAATGAATGGAGGCACTGACTTAAACACAATCAATTCTGATTGATATCTAATCCAATCGAATTATATATCTTTTTAATACCTGTATCAATTTTGAAATGTTGCGGATACCTTAATAGAACTTTAATTGGAACAATGTTGAAAGTATAATTTTCATAATCATCGTTTAAATCTTTTCCATCCACTTCTGGACTTTGAAAGTTTAGAAAAAAAAAACCAGAAAAAACATTTTTTTACTTGAAAAAAAAAAACATTATTGTATCAAATTCTATTGTATAAGCTGCACAAACAATCATTTACAAGCTTACTTTTTAAAAAATGTTGAATTTTTTACTTTCTGTTTAATTTTTTACATGTTGTTTCGCTAATCTTCCGCCATTATTCCGGTGTTTGTAGTGGATGTTCAGCTGGCTGTCAATGTGAGACAGGCTATCAAGTCGGCGATTAAGTCGTCACTCCGCGTCACCCCCGCGTCTCACAGGATTTGCGAGACCGGCTGCGTCGTCTCCGTTTAGGGGCTTCGATGAAACGTTGCGAGTTACTCACTTGGACTATAGATAGGAACAGCGCTTACGCGAATTCAATACGTAATAAAACTTATTCTTATTATAACATTTCAAGCCAGACCTAAAAATATTAGGACTCGACATAAACGTTCAAACTCCATCATCATCATCAGCATTTATGTCATCACGAGAGAATGTTCTGGTTTAGGCCTGTCTTCAAAATCTGCTGTATAAACGACGCAATGTGAGAATATTATGACCAAAAATGTATTAATTTAGCCATACAAAATTTGAGCTAGTTTAAGCTATGCGACATTAGTGTTCATGGGTGACGTTGGCCGATTATTATCATGTCTCATAATCAACCAAAAAAATGATTAATACCAAACAAATGACACGTAAAGAAAAAAAAACCAAACCAAATCAAAAATATCTTTATTTCGTAGGTAACAAATTGTACGCTTGAAATATGTCAAAAGAAGTTAGTAAAAAGTAATGAAAACCTTATTTCGTAGGTATAATAGTATCACTTTTTGTAATTTTTATTAGAGCATTTCTCAGAAAACCAATTTGAAGTGGTTCAAATAGTTGTCAAATAAAAGGGCCGTGATGCATGTACGGACGGAATCTAGATGGTTCACGTTTTACCGGCTTCTGGTTATTGAACTAGGAAATTCTTGGACTTTCGTTTCGTTGGCAGTTTTGTAAGATCGTTTCTGGTTAAAGATAGCTGCCTGCTTTTGATAACAGCAACTGGACATTATGTACATTAAATTTCCTTTTTGATTAAAATACAGGTTGTCAATATTTGTCCCTATTTCAGAATATTCCAAACTTGGAACGCTTGATTGCATGCATGTCATATGTTGCATGTGCGTATTTAGCAGAACACATCGTTCTGCTAAATACATCTGTAGAAAATTTTACTGTTTGCTTTTGGTGTCCAGCACACGCAGTATTATTACTATCGTCGTGGTAGACCATCCCAGGATTGACAAAGCACCTGGCCTTCTCTTAGTAAAACTCTTAATCTGTTCATGACGCTGACACTTCTTGTCATCACTATCCTTTTTCCATTCGCTGTCAAACACAGACCTCCTGTAATGTTATTATTTTTTATGTAACACAGACCTCCTGTAAAGTTATAATCATTGACAATCAATGTATTAAAAAAAGGTGTGAGTGCGATTCACACCCGATAGAAGTGAAACACACGTAAAATGCTCAAATACAAGCATGTATTAAACAGTGTGCAATACACATACACACCGACATTTGCTCTCTCGCTCTTTTATATTTGTGTTTCTTACCTGTCGTTTTTTCCGTTGCATTCGGTTTGAAATCACAACGATCTAAACAAGTTTTACTTCAAAAAGCAACAACCACAATCCAATCTATAAAATGAAACAACTTTTATGGATTTTACGGATTGTGACGTACTAATACTTTACTTTACAGTGACGATGGTTGTGAAAGGAAAGCCCCTAAAAATATGTCGTAGTAAGTAAAATTCTAGCGCCTATGGTCCAGGGGGCACATTCCATGAAATTAATCAATTTTAATCTATCCGATTAAATGCTTTTCTGCCTTTGTGGGAATTCACCTTTCTGCTTCTTTTTCAATTTCTTGACTCCCTGTAGTGCAACGAAATCGGTTTTTCTAAACTTATATAAGTGCTTAGACGAGTTCGCCCATGTGAACCCTATATGCCTGATTAGACTGAAAGTCTTTAAAGGTGAAGTTTACCAACTCGGGTTAGACCAGGGCATCGGTGCCCTAGGGTACAAGACCCTCCTTGCCTGATTTCTAGGAGACGACCCGAGCTGAGTAGTGAGACATAATGTTTTAAAAAAGCACCAACTTACATAATATTGATACTAAAGGTGAAGTTGGATAAATACTAGTAAAACAAATATGTCCAATAATAATATATAGACTATTAATAATAGCAATGCAATTATGTCTTAGAAAGTATCACACGAAAGTTCCTTACCCGTTTAAAGTGCACGAAACAGATTAGACAAATCTAGCGGTCATTGTAAACTTGTAAACGCCCCGATTTCATCGTTCGGAGCTGACTTTCAGTTTGTAATTTGTATTGCCTGATTGGCTTTATTATTATTTACCGTGTAACAAGATATCTTAAGGGTAATCTTCCTTTAGTGTTAGATCTTAGAACTTGGTTGACGAAATTAAAAACCGCTCCTATAGGTAATGTAGCAGCTTATAACAATCTACTAAAATACATAAGCAGACTTAAGTGCAATTCATCACCCAGGGGCCGATGGGCAGGCAGATGACTTAATATAATAAGCAACTTCTAATTAATTTATTCATTATACTTGGAGTCCCTTACCGTAGGTCTTATTAAACAATTTGGTCGCTGATGTGATCCTGTTGCCTGCGGATCCGGGACCCACAAATCTACTGTAGGCGTGGCAGTGGTTTTAGTGGGGTAGTGCACCCCAATACGAATCCCCACATACGCCCCATATACCCAAGGCCCTGGTAGCTCCAGGTAGCCACTCACATACAAGAACTAGAACTAAAACCAATTAAATTTATCGATTTTTTTTTAAGAACGTCATTATACTTGACTTGAAGATCCAAGATTTCCAATGTGTCTAAAGCTTCCAATTCTATATAATAAAATAGGCAGGTATATAGTAAGTTAGCTAAAATTAAGGGTACTCACAAAGGTAGAGAACGTTTCATCATTAGGTGGACGTAAAATTTTTTACGATCGTAATCCCGTTATAAGCCTAACGGCCATATAATTACGGGCCAATGTTGTAAAAACGCCCGAAACTTTTTACAACGGCATAAATGTTGGAAGAAATGTACGGAAGTGGACTTGAAATCTTATTAGGGTGGCCATTGTTGTGTGTTTGTGGGGAAAGTTCGGAATTGGGTTTACGGGTGGTTCAAATTAAAGATTTATTGAATATAGAATATTATAATCAGCAATCGAACAAACAATCTCTCCTAGGAATCAATTTAGTAAGAGATTAAGAGTAAGAGTAACTATTAGAACTACGTCGTAACGATTGTAATAATACACATAAACACACTATAACCATTTAGAACGCAGTGGCAAGACTCGCGAACAAGAATTTTCTGTATGATGTATATGTAATAAATGGTATAAATCGAGTTTTAAATAGTTTTATTAAATTTATTTCATAGCTAAAACTGTGATTAATGTATTGTAAAAGTAAACTGCATCATCGGTTTAGCCATAAGTCGAATAATAGTAAAGAGGTGGTGCCATGCTATTATGCTGTCGCGTTTCGTGCGGTTTGTGAGTTTCCGGTGGCCCATTGGGGGGATAGGGAAAAGGAGGGCAACGCATCTGCATAACCTTTGGATGTGTGGATGTTAATGGGCGTCGATAGTCGCAAGGCTTCGACTATTCGTTTGCCCTCCTATGATATAAAAAAAGGGAATGGTGAGGTGAATGCAAACTCAAGGAGAAGAAGGCAAGACAAGGCTCATTTGCCCTCCTATGCTATATAATATACAAAAAAAAAAGTACACAATAATAATATGTACTACCAAGTGTACTTATTTGAAAGGCTGTAAATATTGAAAAACAAAAAGAAAAAGGACACTAACCAAAATCTCTATTTATCCTGTTCATTATACTAAATAAATAATATTTTGTCTACAAATATGTAATTGTTTATTGAGTTTAGTTGTTTATTTAAATTTTGCGTTTAATTAAAATTGTTGCGTATGCAAATAAATAAATTGACATTCGTTTAATGGGAAGCGACAAAAGCTTTGAGTTTTCAATATTATTCGTATTTATGCATAATATTTTGTAATCAATGCTGTTGCTACGCGATTTTTTGGTTCTCTAGAGATTGCACATGTAATTACTCTTTATACGTAAGTATAAATATCTAACATATTAATTTCAATATAAAATATCTAATAAAAAATTAACCACAACTAAAAAGCAAATATAAAAAAGTGCTTATATTAAGTAATTTGACTAACGCTGCATATTTACGTCTTCTAACATTCGCGAATACTTTCACCGTGAATTCCTTTGAAAAGAGTCCCCCTTTTCTCGCGCATGGCCACCCTAGCCACGTTTACGTTCGCTCGTTAGTCTGAATCGTGTATTATCCTTTATAGTCGACGATTTAACAATAATGTTGTGAGAAACTGTTGGGAGCAACTAGTGTCATTATCGCCTGCTTTTTACAGCTATTTTTTGAGTGGCCGTTGAAGCTTTTAGGGGGAGAGCGCACACCATTTCCGCCCTTATCTATTTTTAATAAACGCTCTCGCAAGTTCTCCTAATGACCTGCTAATTACCAGAGCTCTCCTTAATATATTTTAACACGTTTGCTTTTCTAAATTGTAATCTCTAATGAGTGTATTAAGTATGCTTGTGTGATCATCCGGGGAAGGATCTACCTTTTGTATTTCGCTAATATCATTAATTCAAATTAACTCTTATTATATTAAGCACGTTTTATGTGTTTTCTTGTGTAAATAATTGTCTTGGTATAAACATTTCTAGACTTTTGATTTATATGTTTAAATGAGATACACTAAAATTATGTCTCGCTCTATGGCATTGGTCAATCTTAAAAAAAATTGAATTCTTGGAATTCGCTGTGCCGTGCACCTGGTTGCATGGGTGCCACGATCTTCCTTGTTTCTATAGTGATGTTTAGGAAGAAAGGGTAAATTACAAACATACAGTGTAATTTCTGGCAACATCGATCACTTACCACCATTTGGCACGTATGCCAGTTTGCCAATCCAATCAACATAAAAAAAACGAAAAACTCATTTAAAGTAGATCACACATTAAAATACACCGAATATCTTATCAAAGATAGTAAGCCAGTTGATCAACACAATTTATAGCCAAGAGATGCAGATTCCAAAACGAACTGTAAGAAGAATATCCTCTGAAGACAATACAGTTTCAGTTTGGGAGATTAACCAGTTTACGTGAGCTCTGTCCCTTTGTCTTCAGTACCGGAGGATAGGCCACCTTTAAGCTGGAGCTGGTCAGCTGTCACGCTCAAACAATGAACAAAAACATTAATATCCTTCTTTGTTTCTGTTTCTCTTGAGATGGATTAATCGATATTAAAATCTCGTGTTTGTTAATTTCGCTCCAGCAGGAAATTAGATTGGGGAATGAAGTTTTAGTGTTGCCAGCCTCCGGCGCGGAAACAAAAGTCCAACGGGGACGAACCCTCCGATCGCGGACACTGAAAAATATTTTTTCAATTATTTTCAGAGGAAAAAAACCTAAAATGTGGCACTCGGGGACTGCCGCGGTAAAGCTATTGCATAGCATTTTGTATCAACTTATGCAATTATAATTATTTATTTACTTTATTTATGCAGTATTTATTTTTCTTTGATATTAATTCAAGTTACACTTTTTGAGCGTGGTGATTGATAAGAAAACATTTTTTTTTCTTTTATTAAATAAATAAAAAGTTATTAATATTGTTTAAAATATTTTTATTATTTTACAATACATGTGTTATATTTTATTGTTATTCGTGCGAGTTTCGTAGAGTCGTACAATATGTCTAGTTGCACGCACACAAACACCGTGTCGAAGACTGCCGAAAAGAAACGACGTTAGACAATGCACGGCCTTCAAGCCATACCTCCGTGCCCGTCGGAGTGGGGAGCATGAGGTTTTTTCGTTACGGAATTTCTGGATTCGGTCCCCTGAAGCTATGCAATAGCTTAAAATTTCATGTTTTTTATTTTAAAAGTAAGACACGGCATGCG
Source organism: Lycaena phlaeas (assembly GCA_905333005.2). Classification (NCBI taxonomy): domain Eukaryota; kingdom Metazoa; phylum Arthropoda; class Insecta; order Lepidoptera; family Lycaenidae; genus Lycaena; species Lycaena phlaeas. The sequence goes on along the minus strand of HG995172.1, from coordinate 17,426,242 downwards.
AATCGAAAAAGTAACATGTGCCCAGGCATTTACAACATACGTTAGCGTTAACCAAATTAATACGCAATTTGTGTTAAGGGGGTTCCATTTTTTTCATGTCACAAGGAGGCAATGAGTAATCGCCTTATGGCGACCAACACCCATAGGTATCCGCATAACCAAAATTTGTGCAGTGACGTCCAATGAGGCGGAAACTCACAAACTGCCCGAAACGCGACAGCATATCTGTCACACGCCGGTATAATGTAAGCGAGACTACTCCGGTCGTTGTTCCAATTCGGCTGGAAAACATGACACTACTTATAACTTATTAAGCTTATCGTTTTTTACTATCATTTTAGTGTTAGGGCTTGTAATGGTACAATAATGTCAATCTAAAACAATCGTATTAGGCTATCGATCACTTTAGCGCGGCTCAATCCAGGTCGATTAATATATGCTATCAGACTTTTAATCTGGTCACGAATTTCCTAACGATGTTTTAACACGCACGGCGAGCGACAAAATAAAGATAAAATTAATTTTAAATAAAAAACCAAAAACCGACTTCAAAACTATACCTTAATTTATGTACAACTAAAAAATTTTAAATAATATTGAAATACTTCGAAGTGAAGTAAAAGTAAAAAAAAAACATACAGATGAATTGATAACCTCCTTCTTTTTTTGAAGTCGGTTAAAAATACACATGAAGGCGCTAATATTATAACGACCAGGACAGAGATGTCCTTCTGTGACTAAAAACACAATAAACCGCCGTAAAATCTGAAATAGTAAAGTTTGTAAATTTGGGTGTTTGTTGCTCTTTCATGCAAAAACTATTGAATATTTGATGAAATTTTACAATAATATATCTTACACAGAATTACACAGGATATAGATACGCATTCCCCCGGCGAAGGGAAGTACATGGGTGATACATGAGTACATGGTTATTAAAATGGGTGAAATAAGCGTAAAACTACAAAGGCAGGTATACCCGTTGGAAACAGCTAGTATATAAATGTCCCTGTCTCTAAGTAGGGTACAATAGCGAGGGTATTGATCCTGTATCCAGATATATCCAGGTTGCTATGGACACGAATCATACACGTAATATAAACCTCGTGTAATGGATATAAAACAAATTATTCCCGAAATAAACGCGAGGGTAGGGATTTGCCGCCGATGTTTTCCAGGCGCCGACTATTAGGGCTGTCAACAACTTTATTAACGAACCGAACCGGCAAACTTTGTCCTGACTTACTCAAAAATTTATGACATAATTTATGAAGTAAAACTACTTTAGGCGCGACTAGAGGGTAAGATTTTTTCCCGAAAGTAACGATCGGTACTATTTTATGTGAAAAGATAATATTAATAAATTAATAATTAATAATGATGTATTGTAATTTTTGCTAAATATTCATTTAATAACACACACAAGTAAACAGTTTGACATAGTACTGTGGATATTGCAAAAATGTTTACAAGCATATTAGTAACAATATTATACTCAACAGTTTTTAACTTACAAGCCATCTAGTGGCGAATATCATAATAAATTAGGATTGTCAATTATTTTAAATTTATTCAAATGAATGCATTGTAAATAGAGAGGTCTTACTACAATCGCGCATATTTTTTCAAACAAACCTTTCTCTGACAATTACCAGCAAGAAAAAAGGTTTATGAATATCTTCTAAACGGCCAATTATTTACTAAAAAATGTAAAAAACATAACGGACCAACCTTTCGCACGGTGTCAATAACTTTATCGTCCTTAAATCGCCAAACGGGTGACAACCCTAAAATGACATGAATAAGTCAATTGAGATCACCTGCTGTACCAAAAATATAACACTTAAACCACAAGGAACCTCGACAGGGACTGCGATTTATTAAGGCGTAATAATATGCTTCTACATGTGCCTTATTATCTACCTGCGCGCCGTGGTTTCGTTTGCCCAAAAAACAAATATGTTAATTTAATTTTAGTAAGTTCTCTACGATAATTATGTTATCATAGACAATTTTTTTAAATATGTGCATTCAGTAAACAAATAAAAAAATATATTAATGAAAAAAGCACTCGGCTTTAAATCTATGGGTATTATATAAATATAAATTATTTATTTTAGAAATGCGGATAGTTTTTAAATTTATTGTGAACTGCTTTTTTGGATTCTTGTCGCGTATCGTCATTTCATTTCATCAAATACTACCCCAGTACTATAAAATTCTAACGCTTAGCTATAGCTATAAAGTATTAAATTAGTAGCACATTTAATAATTATTATGATAATAAGGCTAGACAACCTCCATATCGATTTTTGCTGTACCATAGCCTAGCCTAGAAGTGGCCTCTGTAAAATTAGGTATCTATTATAATTGTAAAAAAAATCAATCATTTTACTAACGTAGTCATATTAAGTCTCACTAACAAAATAGGTCTTTGTTACTTTAATAAATAAATCATTCATTCATTCTTGCAAATAAATTTTTACATCAAAAAAACATTAATCATCATCATTATCATCATCATCGTCACTTCGGTCACTGTAGAACATACTAGAACCCCTATGAACGCCAAAACGACCGATCCCTTGCCACTCGCATCCAACGCGGACCAGCCTCGGAGGCCGACCAACACCTAAATAACTTTATATTATCCAAATCTGGAATAAGGATATCCAAAACTGAAATTTATATGCAGTATGATAATTTTATTAATAAGAAGTTTAGTAAATAAACAAATTAGTGAGGTTCTTTACATAATTCCCATTAGCCAAGTTTCCCCAAGCCCAAGACATTGTTTTCGTGTAAGAATCGTAAACAGCGGGTGGGCAAACTTGTCGTGTAATCTCGGACGGCTCCTCTCGAGACTTAATTAAAACGTAAATTACTTTTCGATGCCGTTTTTGGATAGTTAAAGCGTTCGGGAGCGGATTAAAGGTCGTTTATAAATGGAATGAGTTAATGGTGTTGATTCTTTTCAATTTATATGAATATTATCAGCTTTATTATTATTGCTTTTATCTGTCAACTACTGAATAAGGCATCGTTCATAGATCGATTTTTTTTAATGTTGACGAATTTGATTTCTTGAAATAAAGCCAGTTTCCCAATTTAATTTTAGTAATATTATTTTATTAAATTCATTACATTTTGTAGTTGTATATTTATAATTAACTAGCGGACCTAATAGACGTTTTTCTTAGATACAAATCGATCCAGCCATTTAGTTTCAGTAGAGATGAACCTAGATATCGACTGCGGCGCCATCTGCCGGGCTAATTTATGCATCTAAACCATTCTTGAGTCTAGCTGAAGGTACATAGAAAATTTCATTAAAATCGATCCAGCCGTTTAGGAGGAGTTCAGTGACAAACACATGCACAAAATAAATATATGATATATAAAGATATATCTTATTGACATCATTGAAAACTTATATCTGTAAAGGGATTATAGCGCTACCTTTTCAACTTTCACGATTTCCAAGCGATCCAATAAAGCATGTGGCCTCGCAATTCGTAGCAAACGTTTAAAATTCGTAATCCGAATCAGAAACATAACTTTCCGCGGAGAAATCTTTGATAATATTTTTAAATCCTCAAGGAACATATTCCCCGGGCATAATATCTCTGGATGTAACGTGTAAGGAATAAAAAATTCAGCGGACCTCAGAATAAATCCGCGTTCGGTCCGCGGAGGTGAAAGTTTGAGAATTGCTAATGAGTCAGGAGTGTTTACTGTGTAAGGTTTAAGTTTCCAAAATGTATTTTAGGGATCGCATAACAAAATGGCGGGATTATACGGCTTTGGTGATGTTTTATGGCTAGTTTAGTTTATGATATATTGATCGTTGTTTACGATTTTACAAAAGACTTAAAAATATAATATAAGTGCATAATTTTTTTTGATAAGTTTTGAAAGACTTTTTTAATAAGATGGGAATTTTTTGTTGATTAACAATTTAACTGTTTTTGTATTCAGTTCCCAGTTAATGAATACACTTAACAATGAAGTTGTTATGTTGAAAGAAAGAAAAAAAAATGTTTATTGTTCACATCAAAAATAAGACGTTACTATGACAAAGTAATTTAACAAAGGTATCAATATTGTTCACAATAGAGATAGCCATTTGATGTACTATGTGAGAATGGATAAATATTTTATTATTTAAATAAATTTTTCCATTATATAATAGGATTAATCCATTATATAATAGGAGAAGCCCGTGGATCAGTGGTAATAGCCGCGCGAGTCGATTCACCAGGTTAAGCTAAAGCTAAGATTGGTCCGTGGATGGGTGGCCATCTCTACATATCGAGACTCCTCTCGGGAAGCACGTTAAGCCGTTGGTCCCGGCTGTCATTCGTGGATCTTTGACAGTCGTTACGGGTCGCCAGAAGCCCGAGAGTCCGATAACCAGTCTTACCGCGGGGTACCCATCACCCAGTTACTGAGTTGTGAAGATCAGTCAGAAGTCAGAGAGGCAGTCGCTCCATTTAAAATACTGGTCGAATCTCTAATATTTCAATTCCATTGTAATTAATAGACCCAAAAACTAATACTTCCCAAAATTACCAGTCGCTAGAGATGGTTACACCCATATTCAAAATTATCATTCTACCCAACCCGGTCGGATAGTGTATGCATTTATTCTATTATCTCATATCGTTTTTGATTAATATTACTATGCTCTAATGAAACGTCAAAGCTAATCGGATTTTAATTAAGTATATCCATTATATGGGCAATAGAATTGCGCGCGTAATTCTAGCCGCCATTTTGAATTTAGATTTTTCAACATATTGGTTTGGAAAATTAGATTCGCGAGCAAGCTTACATTTCGATGTAATATTTTGCATATTTGGCAATTTAAAATTAATTTAAACTTTGTGTTAATCCATAGTAACATTTAAACAAGTATTCTGTCGATTTACATGCTATGCAATACTACTCAAGTTTCGATTGAATTTGCCAATAATATATTTTAGGCTATAAAAATAGTTATCATTAATGCGACTAAAGAATTTAGTTAACGCGACCGAAGTTTCGAAAAGCTTATGAAACTAGGTTGATAATATCTGTCTTATTGGTGTCAGAATTGAATTTATATTCTTGTTTTGATCTCTCAGATAGCACTGCAAGGCTGTCATTACTGTAAGATAAGATCGTGAGGAAAATTTGGGTCAATGGAATATTAGGCGGTATAGTATTATTATATTAGCAATTCTCACACAGTATCACTCTCATAGTAAGAAAATATATTATATATCAGTGATTAAAATACAATGACTTTTTATGTTATACGGGTAAATTGGCAGATGTGCGTCCTTAATGTAAGATGACAATGACTAGTTTAACCTGGCAACTCATTTATGTAGTCATAAGACTTAAGTTGGTTAGTCTCGATGACAGTAATTACACTGCTCCCCGCCATGGTTCAGGCCTTGTTGTAGCGGTGGGACTCAGTAGCCCTGGGTGAGCAGGGGGCAAGGGGTGAGGACGAGAACCTCGCACATTGTACTGTTCCGACGTTGGGAGGGGTTGATTGTGGTACGGGATAACCCGTTATATAAGTCGTTGAGGTGCCGCAATAGCAGATCCAGGGCACCTCACCAAAGGCGGAATTGGTGGCACTCGCCGGGTTTTAGAGGTAGAGCTGCGTCCACTTACCATCTTTCGGGCGCAGCAAGCCCCATATACCTGCCTGGGGAGTTCCGACGTAAAAGCAAAAAAAAATTACACTTCCTTTCTTGCTTTCCTCTCCAAAATATCTTGCAAGAGAAACAAGCTTCATAATATTTTCTATAGAAACCATATCCTGGCGGTAACCAAGAAGATAATAATCTGATTTGACGCAGTGATTTTGAAGTTATGTGCGTGCAGAGTTTGATTCATTTTCATTTACATAGAAATCGCAATGAAATCCTCACCTGTATAGCCAAGGCGGACTTTCCTGTCCTGGAGTTAGAGGTTATAATTGAAGGTTTATAGCTTGTTGGGTATGACAATAAAATAGAGTGCAATCGTTCTAGAAAAATATATAGGAAGCGGAGTATATTTGTAGAGTCCTTACATGAACATGTAGGACACTTAATGAAAAAGGGTTATCTTTTCAAGGGCCTGTTGGCGATGGGAGGACCACTCGATGGCAGGTGGATCGCCGGCTCTTCGTGGCCTCCCGATTTACTTATTCAATTCATTCATGCGAGATTTATGGAATAAAAATGCTATTTTAAATTTACTTTCGAGTTAGTTTGTTTTAATGCGTAATACAATGTCTGGAATTGTGAAATAGATTTTGAATTTATTGCATTGGTTAGCCAATTTGTTGGATGTTAGGTAACATGTTTGAGGGGTTTTTTATCAATTTTAAGCAGGATAAATCAGTGAGAAATTGCTAGTTTTATATTATGTTGATGATAACTCATGCTTTACAGTAAAGCACAGTACGCTGTCTCAATGCGGATTGGTAAACCACACCTTCGATATCATCAGGCAAGCAGGGGCCTAGCCAAAATGCCATGAAGAAAGCGTTAGCGAATTCGAAAATGACAAAATGTATGGGATTGACATAAGGCCGCGCTTAATCACGTGGTCTATCCTTTTTTTTTTTTTTTTTGACGAGGGGGAAAATCTTCTAAAAGATCATCGCGACTCTTAAGGGGAAGAGTCTTCGGTATGTTGAGATTTTTACCCACTAAAAACCCCCCCGTGTGGTCTACCTCCGCGTAAAGAGGGAAGCTCTGGGTTCTCCGGGGGAACTTCACCAGTGCATCCCAAAACGCGATGCCGAAGCACATCCTCTTCTACTCAGCACCGTTTTCGCAACCACATACACACTGCTGTAGAATTATATGAACTGGAGCCCCAACTCCGTCCATCAGCAACTCTTTTATTATTATAATTATAAGCGCCTTCGTCTGCGCATTCTTGTGGGATTAGCCCGCTCACCACGTGGTCTATCCTATACATTTTATCATTTCGAAATTCGCTAACGCTTTCTTAATGGCGTTTTGGCTAGAACCCTATGTTTCCTTACGATGTTCTCCTTCATCAGTGAACGAGAGATAGTCGAGGTTCTGGTGCACTCATACATTTAGAAAACCCATTGCAATGTACCACATGCGGTCAGGATCACCGCACATATCAAGTTGTTAATCCCATACCCACTTGACTCGAGTCGTCGTCTTCAACTAACTAGTGTCAGTTCTCTTTACATTCATTAAATCAGAGGTTTGAAGCTCTCCGTCACCCGCCCTACTCACCAGACCTTGCGCCTACAGACTGCTACTTTTTCCAGAATTTGGATAACTTCTTGGCGGGAAAAAAAATCAATATCCTATAGGCAGCAGAAAATGCCTTTGAACAATTTGTTTCCTCCCGTCCAGCTGATTTCTTTAAGAAAGTCATCAATTGCTTAAGGCCTAAGTTTAGCAGTGGATAAGCATGATAATGATGATGACTCAGAAATATCCTGCTTGACACAAATTACACGTATAACAGTGTCTCTAATTATGTCTTAAGACTGCACTGCACTGTCTGACTTATCCTACACTTAAGACGCAAGCGACCGGCGTTACATCAATGTCACACGCCACGAGCGTTGCTGTTAAATACCATTTGTACAATAGTATTTTGTATTATAAATCTGCTTTATAAAAATGTTGCCGAAAATAGTACCTGTACTATCTCATCAGTTTTACCGACCAGAAAATAAAAATAATAATTCCCCTGCATTTTTTCTTCATCGATGGTTTGGATATCAAACACAAACGGATTTTTCCAAATACAACCCGTTGTTCGAAATTGGTGCATTCAAACAGATAAGTAAACAAAATTTTCAGTTTTTTTATCACTAGAAATGGTTAGTATGAGTAATATAGAACCTGAAAGCTTAAATTCTGATGAGTAGTTTCTGTTAATTAGACAACTCAAACCAATAAAGATTCTTTTAATTCTTATAATATAAGGAAACCCACAGCTCCTGTTCCGAGTTTACACGGGGGTAAAATGATACTATTTATGAGAGAGGTGTTATAAAGCGCTGCTTACACTGTCCGACGGCGATCTCTTAATAAATTGTTATTTGTATCTGCACACATTATGGTATGATATGTATTTTTATAAAATGGTGGATGCTACCCGCGACTTCGCCCACGTTAGCAAAAAAAAACCTTTTTTTAATGTATTGTATGTTGCTTCAAGTATATTCGAGAGTATGTGTACAAAGCTTCATGATTATATGATGTGGATAGTAGTTTTCGCGTGAAAGCGTAACAAACATCCCTACTTTCACATTTATAATAATAGTAAGAATACATATACATACGTATGCGTATACGTATATGTTTCGAGTATATTAATGTATTCGGTAATTTGCTGTTGAATATCTGATCATATTGTAAACTAGCAGCGCCCCGCGGTTTCACCCGCGTACTTTCCGTTCCCGTGGGAGTACGGTGATAAATTATAGCCTACGTGTTATTCTGATTTGTAAGTTATATTATTGTAAAGTTTCATTAAAATCCATTCAGTAGTTTTTACGTGAAAGGGTAACAAACATCCATACTCACAAACTTTCACATTTATAATATTAGTAGGATTTATTGAGATTTTGCCATGGAAAAAAAATCCCTACACTTTTTCCTTTGATTTGCGACGGATTCTTAGTAAGGATTAAGATACGATACCGTGAACCGTGGATTTTTAATAAGCCGTCTAATGAATCATTATATTTGGATTAAAACCTTTTTTCTATTTATTCATTTCAAGTTGCTTTTAACATTTAGGGTCATTAACGACTACTAGGGATTAAACAGTATAGATATTAAATTAAGGTATAATAGTTCGTTAATCTTAAAATCTTAACAGTATTTTTAGAGTTGGATAAACACTCTTTTAACGTCTTACGAAGCTTAAGATTATTTCTTTCTGAGTTATACATCGGAAAATCATATTATAATGGAGCATTAATTATTCTTTGGAATTTTAGTGATAAGACGTTGTTGTCTTATGATCATCATTATCATCATCAGCCTTTATCCGTCCACTGCTGAACATAGGCCTCCCTCAATGAACGCCAAGACAACCGATCCCTTGCTACTCGCATCCAACGCGGATCTGCCAATACACGGAAATCGTCTTCTTCGTCTTGTAATAATAACAATTTAAAAAAAGCTATAAATAACCCTTGCTGTCCAGTGTCATTATTTTATAATGTAACATGTACTATTTATTCATTTTACTTCCTCATATCTTATAACTCTCAAACAAAAACAATGAAATGGCCCCATTTCCAAAATGTGGGGTTACTTTAATAAGATCTCTCATTTTATTACACCCTTTCCCGCACAAAAGTTTCGCAACACTTTATTTTTGTTTATTTACTGGTTTCCAACGATTTCTGAAATGTTATAAAAAGGATACGAAACAGGTGAAAGTTTTACTTCTATTAGCATGAGAGTACATAATACAATATCTTTAAATAGATTATTTCTAGAAACCAAAGAAAAAAAATGACATCATAGAATATTTATTGTTAGTTATACATCTATCTATTTAATTATTCAGTTTTGAATGACTGACATAAAAATATGTCTGCTATTTTTTTGTTTGAAGTTTTTATAAAAAAATATTTCTATTCTTATTATTTATATGTTTTATACACAACGAGAAGTTATGCACACATTTTTTTATTAATACCAGACCAATCGAGTTATATAAATAAATACTTATTATTATTATTATACAAAATAAATATGGAGTGACATACTAGTTTAGAATAGTCTAAGCCCAGTCCATTAAGATGATCAAGACGTGTTTTTGACAAAACTAGTGCATTGCTAATACTCGATGTGGAGACAGAAGCACGTAACCTTAGTTCCGTTCACAACTTTAGTTCCAAGACTAAAAGCAATTAGTCGTCGAGCTAATAGCGATCTAGTTATGTACTTATTTGACTTGATAATCGGTGTGGGACTAATAAAGTAGAAGCGCTCCGTGTGCAGTCTAAGTCGACTAATGTTTATGGGTATAGATGTTTGTTACTGAAAGGAGACGGTCCGTTTCAGATTTCGTCTTGTACCACTAACAAAGATAGTGGAAAAAATTACATTAATCTGTCATGATTAGGTTAGTATATAATATAATAATAATAAATAAAAGTATTGTAAAAAGTGGTGTGGTTTTTGTCAGATTTGATTATTGAAATAAAATGGATTATTATAAATATGTATTGGTTCGGGTGCTACCGCGTTTATAATTTGTTGAGATCCTAATATTATGGTAATGTTTGATATTTTATTTTAAGCCATGATCACGGGAGGATTCGTATATATCGGGAGATCAATGAAACCATAAACGCGGTAAGCACCCGCAAATAAGTAAGTAGGTTCGAAGCCTATTCAATACAAACAAACAATCGAATCTTTTCTCTATATAATACATATTAGCATATACTATAATATATTGTATATCATTTTCTAGTTTCTTGGCTTATGAAAAGTTCAGATTTTTTACAATAACATTTTAATTAGTAAAGTGGCATTACTATGCTATTTTGAAATCTCAAAAATGTATGTCTATAAACTTTAGATTTGCATGTTTGTCTTATGTATTCTGAATAAAGCACAGCTCAAAGCACAAAAAGAATGTATTAAAATATTAAACTAAGTAAATTGATATTTAGTTTAATATTTTAACACTTTATTATAAAACAGCTGTAGTACGCAATAAGCAGATAATAATATATTTACTAAAAGTAGGTCAGAATGTGATATTATATCTTACAAGACAGTCAATATCTTTACAAAATCGCCTGTATGGAAGTATCTGCGGCTTCGACTTGTAAGCCGATTTCTGGTATAGTTGTGAATGCGGCGAAGGCTCTGCCAATGTTTGGTCTTCGTGACGTAAGCTGACATCTGCAGAGTGATGCAATATTCGATCTTTTGTGATGCAGATCGGATTGCTTCCATATTTGAATGATGTTCTTTACGATATCTGATATAAGGAATAAAGTATGTTCTATATTATAATAAAAATAAATGGAATTACAACACTTATTTTAGTACTTATCCATATTAATATTATGTCTACGTGTTACCTATATAACCAGCTATTTATTATATTAATAAAATTTTATGTTAATAAAATAAGTCATAATATTAAAATTTTAAATTACGAATTATCTGAATGATTTCCAGAACATGTAATTTTAAAAGAAATTTAATCACATCTATTTATGCCAATTTATATATATAACTAATAATAATTTTTTTTCTCTCATCGCATTACAACTAAAAATTTGTCGATTTCACTGAAAACTGGACATAAGCCTCCCCCAACACGCCATCTCTAATCCACCGGCTTACTTCAATGAAAAATGAAAGTTATTTCAGTACAATGGAAAATCCCAGCCAAAACTAAACTTTACCTCGAACTACGAAAATAAACATGGAAAAACAGACAATAATGCTTTGATATAAAGAAATAAATAATATGGGACGAAGAAATAAAAAATATAGCCCTGTAATAAAATTTTAGTGTGGCTTACGCAGTGGCCGAAGGTTGTCGCACTAAACAATACGGGATGTGCGGCTTAATTTTTGCTACAGAGAGGATTTTGGTAATAAATATACGTAAAGATAATAAAAGTGGGGACGGACATGTTTTATAATACAATATATTGTTATTTTAAGCTCTGAAATGTGGTGCTATTGATATAACCGAATTGCACAACGGAACTTTTTGTGACCTAAATATATGATATTTTTGACGAAAAACTGACATTTTCTTATCTTCTCTTACTGTGTAAAAAAACTAAAACTAGTTTATTTATTTTATGCTTAGTATTACTTAGAACCTTAGGAACGAAAATAACTTCATGGTCAAAAAATGTACGTAAAAAAAGTACTGTTGTGGTTTTATTAAACCACGGTAAAAATTAAACTTTTTTTCACATTATTTTATTTATTTTATTGGTTTACCAACAACTGATAACACAGATAAAATTTGATTTATACATAGATTTTTCACAGTTAATAGTGCATCAATCACTTATAGGCAAACACCACATGATCAGTTAAGTCACAGCAAAAAATAGTAACTCTAATAAGTTAGGACAAGAATATTGTATTAATAGAGACATAATATAATACAAATGACATTTTTTTCAAGTATGACTTCATAAATATGTATTTCATAAATATGTAATTATAGACATTTAACAAAAAAAATCGGAATGATATTTTATTGAGGGTATATAAAATCTAAAATACGGAGAACAAATGACTATACACTCCGCGGCCGACAATGAAACACACAGACGAAAAAGTTTGAAACGATGTAATAAAAGTTCCACTGAAAAAAAAGTAAAGTAGCAACTCATATATATTCCACTGCTACGCACGGGTCTTCTTTTCGAAACATGCGAGAAGGGTATTGGGCCTCTTCATGCGTGCAGGTTTCCTCACGATATTTTCCTTGATCGTAGTGCACTTAAAAATTTAGAAAAACCTATTTATAGACTCCACAGCGGGGTCAGAATCGAACCCGGACCCTCTCGCTTAGAAGGCCGAGCCTATTACCCGCAGGACCATCGGTACTATAATATTATATGTAATTTGAATACAAATTATCTTGACGGGATTAGAACCCGCGACCGCTCTACTATTGCTAGTCGGACTACTCGGCCCGCCAAATTCTATACAATATGATATCGTTTTCTTGTGTTTACGCGAATTCCACTCATTATAATGAAACAACTTTTACGGATTCTATCGAATTGGATTTTATCCTATCTATGCAGAAGGACTAAATAAAATATTGATTTATATATAGGGTAGTTTTGAATAACTTTGTAACAGTAGGACATCTGACACCTCAGTTCCGTGACTATGGTTACTGTAAAGTATCCGAAATGTCGGGCTCATAAAAATAAACCGCGATAAAATCCGTAAAAATTGTTTCTATACATGAATTCCGTACTTCATCACGTCGAATCGACATAATATGTTTTAATCCACTCCTCGTCTAACACGGATGTCTTCAGAGCCCGTCTTCGGACTCGATGGCTAAGCTCCAGCTACGGTGATTAAGCCCTAGTATTCGTGATACATACACGCCATGTAAGAGTTGTCTGAACAACAAACACATTATCGTTAAGGTCAATGACTGGGGGATAGATTGTATGTTGTCTAGTAATTCGGCGAACAAATATAAGAAAGTGTACACTTGTTTATATAAGTGACATTAAGTATATACGTTAAAAAAATAACACTCATTAAAAATGGATCGCTCGTCTAGGCGTTCATTAAAAGCGTGGACGGATAAAGGCTGACGATATTGATAATGATAAAAAGCGGCTACAATAATGAATAGAAAAGAAAGATGCAAACATCCTACTTATTATATAAAATGGCGTTCAAGGATAATATTTTGTATGCTTTTTACGAAAAATAGCTAATCAGAGTAAAAGGTAATAAATTGTATACGTCTATCTATATACATGCAATATATTTAAAAAATGAAAAATATTAAAGCTGCTTAATCCCATTCATATTGTATTAATATAATACAAAAGTGAGAATATAAACATTATCTCGGGCGGCCCAACACACAATAACTATATTTCATTTCGCACAAAACAATTTTCCCTTTGTAATCCCACTAAGGCCGAGATTATATCTCCAAAGATTTACAAATTAACTCTATTCAATTCGAAAATATCTTTTAATAGCGATCTTTATTTAGGTCTCCGATATTCAAGAATAGTCCGCCATTTTGTTAGAACCGCCAACTGTGTGTCAAGTTTTTTCATTTATATTACATAAATAACGTTTTTTTTTTGTTTCAGGTAAGGAAACATTGACTTTTGTAACAGAATTGAAGGTATGTTTTTCATGATCATCGCAGAAAAAACTTTTTAAGAAGAGTACTCCAAAAAAGGACTCAAGAGAAGTGTTAAAGTTATCGTATGTAATATACCAAAAAGCCCAGCCTCATTTTTCTATAATAACAGTGTTTAAACAATGATTGATTTAAACAGTATTTCAAAAAAAAATAACAGTGCTTAAATTGAACAAACAGCTTGTTATTAATAACAAGCTGTTAAGCACATTTTATACATTTCAAAAAAATCGAAATGAATTTTGAAAATGTCGAAATATATCCTTAACATTCGAAATAATATTGGTAGAGTGGGTATAATAACTCAATTTTAGACGAACAGGGAGAATATTAAAACCCTTTCCATACACAGTTCACTCCCAAACAAGTGGAGCGAGCCTTTATTAATAAAAAATGGCTAAGCGCGAACTAGCCTCGGACTGTACACTTGGTTTTCAGAAACTTTTGCAAAATTCACTTAATTTTTTTTATGCAGTAGAAATCATCATCATCATTGCATCACTGCTGAACATAGGCAGTGGATACATAAAGTGTAATTTATCACTGGTTGGCTTTAAAAGTTGAATAATAACCACGTCTGGACTAACATCTTTAACGTCTTAGGATAAGCAATGCTTAAATGTTACTTTTATACTACCATCATCATCATCACCAACGTCTATCCGTCCACTGCTGAATATAGAATCTATCAGGTAAATTTATTTATGTTCGTATACGATCTTCCCATTTTTGAGTTTCTAAGGCCAGTGGGCTCGCCTTAGGACCGATGGTAGATTCAATTAATATTCAAAATTATATTAATTTTTTGGTACTATTTTCTAATCAAAACAATGACTTGTTTCCGTGTTTTTCTGGAATAATTGTAACTCGTGTAATTCTAGGGAATACTACAAGAGATATTTAAATATAAATACGACTGTTTAATAACCGATCCTGACATAGACAAAATATAGACAAATGAATATGATATAATATAGATATTATATCTGTTGAACGTATTAAGGTATGTAGACTGTAAGAAAGATACATTTCAGATTTATCGATATATAATCCCAAGGAAGACGATATCGACTTTAAAATCCCCCAAAATGGCACAGGAGCGGAAGGAATCGGAGATGGACAAATTTATTTTGTATAGTTCCGATTGAAGAGGCAATCGGGACTGCACAAAATCGGGAATTCATAGGAAATACGGCAGCTCGATGCGATACAAGTTCTCATGTCTTTCTACAACTTTCAGGGTTTTACTATTTAATACGTCATAACTTAGTTTTCTATCGGTTTTTGAATTGAAAGTAAAATTTAAACAAATGCCGCAACGGGTCACGACACAAAGCTTAAATGCCTTTTGTATTTTTAAAGTGAATCTTTCACTATATAGTCGCAGGCCTTTTTCGTCTATGTGTTGCATGTCGCGTGACGGTCGGAGGCCAATATGGCGGCGTCTTTAGTTCGTGCCACTCATTGGTGCCAGTGCTACACGCTATTTTGTTAGTTAAATGTCTATAATATGAATAAAAGTTTCACTTTTACCATGCCTTCATAAAACCACACATTTTTTTAAGAAGTGAAGAAGAAGAATTTTTCTGCATTGCATGAGCATTAAGTCCGCCAAATTGTATCAGATTTAAAAAAAATTTGAAAAAACAAAGCATAAATAAATAAATAAGAAGAAGTTCTATCAGCAGAGTATGAATGTACTATTTTTTAATATTTAGGGGTATTTATATCTGTTGAGTAAGGAGCTCGTGGCTCAATGGTAATAGCCGTGCGGATCGATTCACAAAGCTAAGCAACGCTTGCCGAGGTTGGTTCGTGGATAGGTGACCATCTTTACATACCGAGACTCCTGGTCCATGTGTGCACCGGGGAGAAGTCCAGGCGACTCATTTATGTCTTGCCTATACATATGGGAAGTCCCGGTGTTAGTAATTTACCTGTCCATCTGCTCTTTTCTATGAAACACACCTTAAAATACCTCACCGTTTTCAGTTACCTAATTTTATCATTCAATTCGCTTCTCTGTATAACAATTTTGCACAAATTCAGCTGCGATTGCGTTTTTAAAATACGATGTCTGAGCAGTGTGAACGCTTGCTGGGAACGGGCGTTCTTATATTTGAATAATGTATTCTAAATAGTTCAGACCTATTTTATTCTCTATGTCTGTCTCTACACGCTATCATTACTGTCTATGCTTGTCTCTACGCGCTATAATTATTGTCTATGCTTGTCTCTACGCGCTATAATTATTGTCTATGCTTGTGTACGTGCTATCATAGTACGGACGGAATCTCGATAGAAAAATAGCATCTTAAAAATAAATATTGGAACTTAGTTTATCATCTCTATTTTCAAATAGTAATATAGAAATATTTTTCGGAATTATAGAGATCTGTCTTAAACTAAGCTTGTAAGCTCGGAACTGATCTAAGCTGACATACTAGAAACTTCTTGAAGCACTACGCAAGAGTTCATCACTGCGTATCCCTTATCTCTTGTCCCATCCTCATTTTCATTTATTATTTCTTTCTTAGTCTCCACATGACAACAATATTCTATATTATTTAACGCATTTTAAAATGCTTTCACTTAAATCTAATGCAGCTTCGCGCACCATCCGCACAGAATATAAAGTACTGCATTTTCGACGACACGAAAAATTCGTAGAAGCATGATAGCGCGTTTTACCTCAGTAGCGCGATTTATTTCTATTAACTTTTTCTATTGTTTAATAGTCATCATCATCATCATTTTAATCAACGCTAAAATGACTGATATATATTTTTAATACTTAAAGACATCATAGAGACATCAAGAGACATGTTATTTTCGTATTGATATTTATTATGAGAGAGAGATGAGATATTAAAATGAAAGTAAAATCAGCTAGAAAAATAAATAATCCTATACTTATATTTCCATGCTTTACACCGTTTTATCAGCGGCGGCGTTTTTAGAAAAACTTATTTCAAAGTTATTGATGAAATACAACAACAAAACCTTTTTTTCTCCCTCTAAACATATTCAATTCGGAGAAGAAATAAAAATCAATCGAAAGCTATTTTCGTCGCTGGCAATACTGGCTTGTTTGACTTATAAAAAGGTATTTGTCGTGATTGATAGTTCCGGCGCGAAATGGAAAGACAACAGTTTTGTTTAATGTCCGCCATTGTTCCAACGACAATATGGACGTATATTTTTTTATAGATTAACTTTTTGGGCAATAGAGAAACCAAGGAGTTTTTGCAGATAGTTTCAGTTTTTTTATCGTGTACAAAAATATAAAATTAATGCAGTACAAGATTTATAGATATAATCCAGTAATGGAGTAGGATAAATTGATATCATTCTGTTCTTACTTCTTAGGATTATTTTTGATATTATCTTTTCATTAATAGGTTTTTTCGTGTTAGTTGGATTAGGTAAACTAGTAGACGTATCATCTAACAACTGACTAGTGGATTTCTAACACCGGCAATAAATTTTAGCGAATGGTTTCAATACACCTAGTGTTATGAACGCAGAGGCTTAAAATAAAATCAAATGATTTTTTTGTAGTTAACAACTTGTAAACTTGAAATACGCCTAAAAAACTCGTTTTAGGTGCAAGATCCACTAAATGAGTTTCAAATCAAGACTACAACAGACAACTAAAATATCTTTATTAATTAAAGCATGAGGCCACTATAATTCATTATCCTTTTTATATGAACGGATGAATACAAGCTGTCAGAGCTATTAGGTGATACGCTATATAATACGCTACGATAAGTTATTAGACGCCCATAGATAAATGCACAGCCAGATATTATGCAGATGCGTTGCCCTCCTTGTTCCAACCAAAATTTTATACAAAAACGGCCATTTGTAGTTACTAGGTAGTTTATATCAAACCCGACATAAAACTGTATCAACCATATGGTAGCGACTGTACTAATTGTAGATGTCTCCGCCCGCTAATCACAAGCGTTCCAGAACGCTCCGGAATGTTCCAGAAACATTATATTTTAATAATTCATATCCCGGCAGTGGTTACGTGGTTTAGTTCCCGTTCGCGTTTCCCCGTTAACACATACCCTCTACATAAAGCGGCCCACAGAGACCAGATAGAATGAAGATTTAATATTAACTATATTTGATTGAAGTATTTTCTGTGCTGGCAACATTACTAGTAAATACATTCATGTAGAAAAGTTTAATAAAATCTGGTCCTAAAAATAGTGAAATATGAAATCTACTCGTATATACGTAAAAGACAACTGATATATTATGTCAATATAATTTTTATCAACATACTACTGTACATAGACACTTGAAATGTGACACACGGGATCCTTTCAAATGAGCAGCAAGGTGGTATTTTTTGTAATCCAACCCCAAAGATTTTAGTAATTAAACGTCGCACGATAAAGGTTGAAGTTAATGTGCGATTTCTCATTTCAGGAGTAGGAGTAGTATTTTAGAAGTATGAAAACAGGTACCTATGTAAGTTCCTAATTACAATTAAAAACATTATGTGTAGGTGAAATGGATAAAATTACACCTAGAAATAAAGGAGGGAAGAGTTAAGTTTACATAAAAAATATACATATACAGGGTCCCGATTACAAATAAAAATGATCTGCGTACGTAAAGATAAAGAAAGATGAAGTAGCGTCTCACAATTATAACGCAGGTTAAATAAAATATATGCCCTTATAACTGAAGTCGAAGGCAAAAGCTAGTTCCTGAATAAAGAAAGATTTAGAATACAGAATAAAATTTGTCAAATTCGTGTGTAACAAATAAAAGTGACGGAATAAATTTAGGTAGCGTATAAAATAGATTCAAACGACAAGCCTTTATGATTCCACTCTAAATGGTTTACCAGCTCGTTTATACATTTTTCGCCCCGGCTTATATTTGAATTGCAAACAAAGTAACATAATATTTCCGAAAAAATTGAATACTCTATTGACACGTAGCTATCGTATATAATAGAATATTCATATTTTGCTGCAACAATCATTTGGCTCGGAACCAGCCTTGTATTCTAGTATAGGCAAAAATATGTCCAAAGCGAATTACGCTTTAATTGAATTGCACGCGTAAGTGCTGCCCTCACCTGCAAAAACCTATATTGATAAAAAAAGGAAAAAAAATACACGGGAAATTGAATGGACAAGCTAGAATGTTAGAATGAAGGCAGTTTCCAATAGACAAGCGGACTATTAATGTAATTGGGCTATCTTTTATATAGACATATCAATGGCTTAACCATTTTGAAGAGTGATCGCTATTGGCTATTGTGGAAACATGTTTTGAGTGACATTTAATTAGTTTGCGAAAATATCGTTCGCGATGAAAATAAAATAACTTTATCTAATTCGTTATTGACAAAGGCTTGATAGGATGTAATAATATTATTAATAATACGTAAAATATATTTGGCATTAAAAGGAGAAATAGCAATAATGAAAAATCTTTTTTCGTAATTAGTTTTATATTAAGATTGTAATACTCGTATTTTAGCACATGACTAGTGAAAGACAAGAGATATACATTTAATAGAAAATATCATACTTGACGAAAGACATTCTCCATAATATCTAACATAATACTTATGAACCAAAATAGGACGTGTTCTGCAATTACAATGATTTTTAATTATATTAGTAATAGTTTTAAGAGAGATATTCATAATTATCATTATATACCTCAAAGCTCTCGTTTTTTAAAACCTTTATTCGTGCAAAACTGCATTATGTAACTTAGAATATCGCCATCTTTATTTTGAGACCGCTGTAATTCCACACCGGAAAAATGGAAATGATTTTTGACACAGATTTCTGTCCTTTGTAAAGTCACGCCGAGCCGCTTGGCGCGAGTTTTAAAAGTGAATAAATGAATTGCTGCGCTTCGGAGATGTAAATGAAACATCGATTATACCTTCAGAAACGTATTGTATTACTGGATCGTGATAAAAACAATGATATTTTGTGTAAAAAATTCTTTTTTAAGTCAATTGTATCTTATTTTATGAATGAAGTAATTTTATATGTATAGTTTAATCATTTAAATTATTTTTTAAGGATTATTGTCAGTCTCAAATCAAGAACTCTATCTTATTTCAAGTCCTGGATCATTTTGACGACAGTACAATGAAATTGGAGTGAAAAAAACCACCGAGTTTTATATGAGAGAACATAAAAGATATCATCACTTAATATTGAATTTAAGCCCGTCATATTTTCCAGCTGGTCTCATCCCATTTTGTGCTCAGCATCTGGTGAGTTTTGAAAATATAGTATTTAATATAACAAGACAACAGAACCCGTTGAAGTGGATAACAGATGGCTAGAAGACATTAAAGTACTTTATTCGTTCGAGCATACAAATTATGATGAAATTTGTTTGTAAAGGTATAAATTAATTTATTAAACTTAATGAAAGGTTCTCGAGTATATAATAAGGCTTTATCAGTTTAGTGCGGAGTATTCCGCTGGGTTTCAACGTCCCCCTTTTATTTAGTACTCTCATATTTAATTTCGTTACATTAAGGTATAAAAGATGGACAGCTTTGAATACTAACACAGACAATACTTTTATTTATGAGTCCTGGCATAGGACACTTTAAGACATGATCATGAGTGGCGTTCACTTACCATTAGATATATTTAAAAAAAACGAAGTTGTAATTTATACTAATAAAATAATGATAAGAAGCTTATTTGTTTGATCAAGGTAATCTCCAGATTTTAACAAATCAGAAAAAAACTTTTAGAAATTCATGTTTGAATCACTGAGGAAGACAACAACAACTTTCTTTTATAAGCAGATAGCAAGCAATCGGATGAAGCCGATGTATTCATTAAGATAAACCTTCAGCAGGACGGCTACGACTGATGATGATAGTTATTGAGTTTTTGTAATAGTTTCTTACTTATTCTAGAGCAGTAAGTAAATAAAAGCCGCGCGGGTCGATTCATCAGGTTAAGCTACGCTTGCCGGCGTTGATCCGAGGATAGATTGATCTAAGCCCTAAGGAATCATATTGTTATCTATTATATTCATCATAATATATTATCAAACTAAGACTCTTCCATGCCTCGGAAAGCATGCTAAGCGGTTGGTCCTGGCTGTCATTCCTGGATCTGTAATCGTTACGACGCATCAGAGGCCCGAATGTATGACGACCAGTCTTACCACAGGTGTAGGTCAGATTGGGAGTCGATCCATTTAAAAATACCGTTATTTGGCTGCATATGTTTAATATATTTAGACTTTAAACTGATCCGTATAGTTGGGAAAACGCAAGGCAGAATACTGAACAAAGTCATGTACGCGTAAGTAAATGCCATGCGACCGTCGACGCCATACTGACGCGGCAAAAGTGCGAAGTAATGCTCCCGTTACGCTCCACCCCATACATTGTGATTGATATGTTATGACTTCGAATATGTATAAATATAATAAAATATGAATAACCGCTAACTACTACGACGGCTATAAGAGATTTACATAATGTATAAAACGAATCAATTTTTATTTACCAGAATATGATATAAATATGCCATTCGATTCAGATCAGTCGTCAACGTCAAGACCAGATCAGTCGTGAACGTCAAGACGTTCATTGAGGGAGATATTATGTTTATCAGGGCACAAATAAATGCTGATGATGATGATGTATTCTCTGTGCTTTTTGGATAATGACATGTATTTTTGTCAAAGCGTAATATTTTGCGAAGCTCCATATTTAGACATTATATTTAAAAAAAAAAGTAAATGTCCCGTTTTAAATAGTTTAACAAGTATCATTATGTTATAACAATAATTTGGTAGTGAATGTTTTTTATTCTATAATTTCAAAAGTGATTCCTAAGCATATCACTTAAGGGATTCGAAAAGAGTAAAACTGCGGGCGAGCTATTTTATAAAGAGCCTCGTCGAACCTTCTGATCCCTTAAAAGAGAAATGCTTTTTCAATTTCTCGAAACGACTTTTAAAATACCCATCTTATCCACTTGTCAATCATATATTTCCTCCAATACTTAAGCCTAAAATCATTTCTCCGCTCAATTTCTTTTCATTTAATTATCTTAAAGATTTTTTCGCAAAAACAAGCGTTTTCGTACCGTAATGAATTTTAATGGCGTCTCGTCCGATATACTACACGGATATTAAATATTCATATTTCTTCGCTAAAAAATTTTACATTTAAAATGCATGCAAAACTACGAATAGGAGTTTTTAATATCTCTCTCATTCTTTCCCTGTAGCTTCGTCGTTAATATATTCTCCGTTATTTTAAAGGATACATTTTAATTTAATTTGATGAACTTTTTAAATTATTTCTAAATCTAATTTAAAGTTTTAATACTAAAGTGTAGACAAACATATTATTACTATTATCCAAACAATAATTGTGAACAAAAAAAATAATAATCATTGGATTAAGTTACAAATCTAAACATGAAAACTAATAAAATGAATAGAAATAAAGAATGCGATTTCGACAATGCGATTTTAAACGGCGTCTTTTTTACAATGTTCTCTGCCTTATATAATCATGTTTTTTCCTATTGTATAGACACAAAACAACGATTAAATATTATCCAATTTTAAGACATATCATAATAATCATCACCAACTTTTATCCATCCACTTTTGAACATAAAAAATAAACAAAGAATATAAAACATATTTGAAACAACGAATTAGATTTGATAATTGAAATATGAATCGTCAAATCTCCCCTAGTGTGAAAGGCATATAACAGACTCTAAATATTTATAAAATGTATTATTTGAAATCTATTTGAATACATTTTATCTATTTTTAGTTACGAAGTTCCTTTCTCACAGCTTAGACTTTGGGCTTTTTTACAACTTTCCAAGCAGAAATTGGTTTGCCAAGTTCAGAGTAAAGTCAGCTTTTTTCATTTGTTTAGTTTCCAAGTATCCGAATGGAATGCTGCGCGTTTAAAACTTGCAATATTTTTATATTTTTTTCATACTTTTATCGGTTTAATAATTCGCTGAGTCTATTGTTTTCTTATGTTTACGCGAATTTCACTCATTATAATGAAACAACTTTTACGGATTTTATCGCGGTTTATTTAGTTTTTTCCCGTGTCAGTCCTCCCGTGACTATGGTTGCTATAAAGTATCCGAAACGTCGGGCTTGTAAAAAACTAAATAAACCGCGATGAAATCCGTAAAAGTTGTTTCATTATAATCGCTGAGTCTATTTTAAGATTGAATAAACGCCAGCTCCCTTTGACGATAATATTCTTAATGTAATTTTTACATAAAAAAAATCTACACTAACTTAAACCTCTGAAAGAAACGTATTTACAAAAGTTGCTTCCATTTATTCTTCGGCTTTGGTTTACAGGACTTTTTCTTTACTTTTTACATTTTACAGGAAAAGTTACGATGGATTTTATCATCATCATTAGCCTTTGCTCGTCCAAACTGAAAGACTTCCCATGACCAAAAAGACGTACAATCCCTTGCCACTCGTATCCAACAATTTTTTATTGCATGTTAAATATGATAAATACATAATGATATAGTATACAAATTCATGCTTGCATTGTACTTTATCCGTTCACGGCTGAACAAAGGCCTCCTTTAATTAACGTCAAGACGGTCGATTCCATCCAAGAGGACTAATTATTCAAGGTTTCAGGTTTGCCGTCTATTAAGGTATTTATGTACAATATGGTATTGTATCGAGTTCTGAGATATAACAATTTCATTGTTGAATTGAATTGAACCAGCGTGAAATTCCCCTTGCTATGCTCGCTATAAATGATAGTTTATTATCATATATTGCTATAAATAATAGTTTATATAAAATGGTATGTGTAGGTATGTTTAACTGATGGACCATTTAAGGACTACGTATTGAAAAATTTTAAGATATATATATATCTTTATTTATGGCTCCTTGTTAAAATGTATTTAGACATGAATGAATTTTTAGAAGATAAAGACTTGTAAATCTGACAAATTATTATCAATATTATTTATTATTATTACTTTTTATTTATTTATGTTTTTTTACTTTATTTATTTTTGCATTGTGTATTTATGTAATTGTGAATTTGTAGTGGAATTTTATTTATTATTTTTGTAACTTATAATGATGAGTTATTAATAATTCGTAACGATTTTGAATTGAAATTTGTAATATTTCATACAATGTATCAATTTGCACGCTGTAAGCAGAATACGCGATCATCTTGTTAATATATACCAACATTTTATGTACCGTATTTTTAAGCAAATAAACAATTTAAATTTAAATAGTTCTTGTTAATTAAGAATCTAAAATTGAAATGAACTATTACAGTACAGTATCAACCCTTTATGTCCCACTGCTGGGCACGGGTCTCCTCCTCGAAATCAGCCGAGGAGGGTAATAGGCCAATAGTTCGCCGCGCTGGCCCAGTGCGAGTTTGTGAACTTCACCGATCGAACCCGGAACCTCTAGCATAAGAGGCCGAGTCCATCCACCACTGGACCATCGTCGCTCTCGAAATGAACTATTAATTTATTTAAAATCTCAAATAGATCTTGTGAGAGTTGTATCAAATCGCATCATTATATACAGTCATTTGATGCGTGTGAGTCAAGCTCACTGAAGCCTGTTTTGCCGCGGTATTAAATTTTAATCAGAGCTATCGCACGAGCACGGGGATGGTTTCTGTTATGTAATTACAAATCAATTTATGTTTTGGCATCGACTGGTCCGATCCTTTGTGGTTGTTACGTTTTGGTTTCTAGTAATTAAAACCAACCGTGTGGTTTTTGTATAAGTAATAATTAATAACTATGAAAGGGCAAAGGATCGTCTTTTTTGGCGTTCATTAAGGGAGGTAAGTTCAACAATGGAAGGATTGATGCTGATGATGATGATGGTGTAGTCTAGAGATAGTGAAATAATTGGTGGTAAATATCTGTACCATTTTTCATATTACTCATAATATAATATTATCTTTTTTTTACTTTGGAATTAAGAAAAAGAAAATAGAATTTCTATTTGGACGATCAGCTGATATAGCATAGGAGGTACTCAAATCTCGTCTCAGGGTAATGTGGTGTGTGCGCTGGGTCACTATACAATGGGTTTGAACAAACTGCCGTTATTTGAAAATTTTCACGATTTATACGTCCCTAAGAGCTTACATACGTGCGATTTATTATGTTAGAATTATATAGCATAAAAACAAATTTTTGAGAAAGGCGGCAAGGCGTAATTTAGTATAATTCTAAAATCATCCTTGATTTTGAAAGTAGTCGCGTATTTTTTTAGTATTATTAAATTCATGACATTTCAAAATAAATGCTTGCGTAGCTTTTATTTAATTTAAAAAATATTGGAGGAATTAAATTTACAATCTTGCGAGAAACGTTTACAAGAATACTTTTTGTTAAATTTGATTTAGTTAAGGAACGTTGATGGCTGCCGGATATCCGGTGGCGTGCTTCAGGACTTCAAGATAAAAAGGTTTTGTATTTCCTCCAAGGGCCTTTCATATTTTATTAATTTTGAAGGGCCACCTGCCCTACATTTTAAAAAGAGGATGAAATTAAGCATTCGAGTGGGTTAGTCGGGATTGGTCTTTTGTTTGACTGGTAGGATATTAAAATATTTTTGATCCAAACCGAGCAGTGCTCAGTCAGAAGAGGTGTAATTAAACTGTTAAACAGTTAAAAATATATGTTTATCTTCTCTTTGTTTATCATATTTACTACTGGACTGCTGTGGTCAAAACTTTATATTCTAGCAATTGTATTCGTATTATTTGTAATCAAATATTGAGAAAATGTATAACAGTGATGTATTAAATTAAAATAAAGTGAACTGTTATTTTTATTAATCGATTGAAAGATATTAGTAAAAACTAATGAATAATATATTCGAACGATTCAAAGGAAATACCATAATATTGCGGCGTCTTTTCGTTTCTCTTTCCTTTCTACGTGGAGTGAGAGTGACTTCCGATAGCGAATCGTCCCGCACTTCGTTTGCTTTGTCCTCTCAAATACATTTAAAGTCTCCTCACCGTTTGTAATTTTGACGCGGGTTCCGGAGCTACTCATTTGGTTTAAAACCTCTATCTATTTTTTTTAAGTTACTTTGTCACTTGGGGTGGTCAAAGTCACTGATGAATATTGGCGAAACTACCCAAATCCACGACGCATAAGATTTATAATGCAATAAAATGAAGCACGTTGAGGTAGCAATAGGCTAGTTTTCGCACGCAACGCACTCAGGAGAATGGATGGTCGATGGGCTATTATGAGTGGAGGCCACATTTAAATTTACGGTTTAAGTGTTGGTCGGCCATTAACTAGGTGGGAAGATGATCTTCGAGCCACTGCTCGGCCACTGCCGGTCCATGCTGGATGCGAGTGGCAAGGGATCGATCTTCTTGGCGTTGATTGAGGATGGCCTATGTTAGCTGGACGGATAATGACTGACGATGACGATGGTGATGGAAACAAAATTTGAATCCACGATATCTCACTATCCAACCAGCAATACATCTCACTGTTTTGTTGACGATGATTGATTCTAGACTCAAAACATTTACTTCAGAAAAAACCAGATTTGAACCCCATAACCTCTAAGTCCACCGAGCATGTACATAAAGCGTACTAGCGTAATAAACAAAGGCATGAATAAAGTTGAGCTTTCTAGTCAATGGGCTGGTTTTAGATAAAGTCGGATGCGGCGCGACTTCCTGTCTATTGGCGCCGCATACGCGGAGGTTAAAATCAAAAAATAAAATTACGTGTACTTCCTGAATGTACTCTCATCCTGTTTTAGTTGGGATAAATCGGATGCAAATGTTTACGAGGTTTGGAATCCCCTTTATAGAATAAAACAAATATGTATGTAATGGAATTAAGTTACGTTTACAAAAACGTATTTCAAAGCACCACAGGGGGTCGGGAGGGAGCTATAACAACTAGCCAATCGTTGCTAGACTTGAGCCGGAAAATCTTTCTTCTTGAGGTTTTTTTGATTCTATGTCCATGGGAAGAGAAGATAAGAAAACGAATACCATCAAATTTATGCAGCGATGTATTCTGCGCTCCACTGTGTCGCTTGGCCGACTGATGGCCATTAATGGATCAATGGCCGTAAGAAACTAAACACAGATCACTAGTTTAAATTATTTCACGTCAGTGATAAATCACTGACTAGATTACGGATTTTGAAAGCTCACATCACAGTCCGGTTATAGTATGCTCGATGGACTTGGATGATAACTCGCTAAACGATAAAAACTCATTACCATTTATTCTTTCGTTCACTGATTTCTCCGATTTTAATTTCGTTAAAACGATACCATCCTGAATACCAAAAAAAATGATCGCTCAAAAATCAAACTCAAACTGAAATGTAATTTAAAGAACATGTTAAAGTGGAAGAGGCCTCAGGTTCTTCAATTAAATTCACGTTAGTCGAGGAGGGTTCTATTAATTAAGGGACAGTCCTTCACCCCTCCTCCCTGTTCCAGGCAATCGGACACGTGCTTTGATTTAAGAGATGATGGATCGTCTAGACAATTGCTGGATCTCATATGAATTGTACTGAAACAATTTTTTTGCGGAATTTTTCGCGGTCATTAAATATATGACGTTTTGGATACTTTAAAGTATATTTCCTAGTTTAAGTTAAGTACCGATTCATTAATTATTGATTAATAATTATTTAAATATTACGTTACAGTAGCATTAGTAAAATTACTGCATAATATTATGTTAGTAGAATTAAATTAGTGCTAACTAAGTTGAGTATCACGATATCACAATATATAAACCATATAATTCCGTCCGGGGAAAAAATATTTGGAAACTAATTTATGAAACTCCTAACAGAAAACAGCAATGAATTATGGTTGAAATTTATCGCAACTTCGTATCGGTTTTAAAACGTAATAAATTCATAATGCGGGGCGCGCTATAAATCCGGATCTGAGTGGGCTAATGCGTTATAATTCCTCATTTTAGTTCGGTGTCGTACCTCCAGGTACCTCTGCGAAGGGTTACAGAGTGTGTTGAGGTATTTATTAATTATCTTAGAATTTTTTTTGCGTTCAATTTTGAGTATTATTCATACTCTAGAATTTCTAAACATAAAAGTTCAAAAAAAAAAATTATAGCTACATTATACCTACATTTTTTAATCATCTTAGGATTAATAATATTAACAGTTTTTTTTAAATGCTTAACTAACTTTAACATTTTCTCCTTGAAGAACTAGATATTTTTTTAACGACTGTATTATTTTTAAATACAAAATGATACAGTACCGCGCGCAAACTTGAGTTCACTATCTATACTAACTAACTATTGCTGGTTATTTCTTACTTCATCTGCCCTAAAAATGTGTGCGAGCTCCAAGTTTACTCCAAAATATTATGGCAAATTAGGAGAGCGATACGTAGCTCGGCTACGCACTGCCGCTACGACCTCGTATAATGTGAAAATATTCTCATAGCACTCGTAGCGGAGAAGCTACGAGTGTGTAACGCGTAACGTTTGATTTTACTCCCCATAAATTTTTATATCCTGGCCTTATTAATATATGAAAATCGATTCTCAAGGAATAAACTCCAAAAATGTATACCTTTCTTTATAAAATACCGGGGGGTGTGGTGTGCTGCACTCCCTTCTTTATGAGTACCACCATCTTGCTTGTTTCGACCGTGACGTAATGGAAAGAAGGATAAGACATACAGTGTAATTATTGGTACCGAAATACTATAGTCTATAAATCTCAGAGTAGGATTGTGACTTGTGAGTGATTAAACTCATTTATGTATCGAATAAATGAGTTGCCAGGTCTAGTTCCAGGTAAATTCGTTCTTGGGCGACTTGTCAATCTGACCAACACAAAAAAATACAATTTTTTTTTTAATGTTTAGTTACCTTTATCATGTTAATAAAACAAGTTTTTATTATGTAATCGTTCAATTTAATACACGCGATAATAATTTTCCCGTGGGACATACCGTAGGCCGTACCAACTATAATCCAACCAACTGAGGTCAGTAAAAACGAACGCCCGACAACAAAAACCTAACAAGTTTTAAACAATCCCAAAATGATTTATGATGGCTCAGAATATTATATACTAGCAGTGCCCTGCGGTTTCACTCGCTTAGTATTCCCGTGGGAGTTCAAGAATATTTTTTTTATGCTAGCTATCATTGTAACGTTTCATCAAAATCTATTAAGCAGGTTTTGCGTGAAAGTCTAATAAACATGTGTACACAATATGTGTACACATACATTATTTTAAGCTTTCGCGTTACGAATAATAGTAGGATTTAGTATACCCACAAACTTTTAGGGAAGAAACATTAGTATATACGTTGTCTGTCCATTTTTTAAAAGCAAATGCAGAAAATTTGATTACTCAAGTAGCTATTGCAGACGTGCTTAAAAGCAGAATCTTCTCTTTCTCTTGTTCTCTCTCATATCACCTCAAGCACCGAAAGATGTCAATTAATATTAACGATGAGATTAAGGAAAAAATCTTAATCTTTTGTCTTAAGGTCTTAATTGCTAACTTGTTGTCTTTATAAACGATACAAGCGATGATGGTCCAGAAGATTGGTGCCTTCAAATGAGTTTTTCTAAATTAACTTGTGCGGTGAACATGAAACCATCTTTCGCTCACCGTAGGAAAACAACGAGAAGAAAATTCTATGCCTGATAGATTAAAAGTCTTTAAAGACGTGGTATTGTGTAACTACTACAACTAAAATTCAAAAATCTTCTCGCCTGATTTCGAGAAGGGAACCAGCAGTGGGATTTAAAAAGGTGATGCCCGGGAAAAAAAAAAAACCTGTTTTAATGTATCCTATGCTACTTCTAGTACCCACCTCTGAGAATATGTGTACAAAGTTTCATGATGATCAGTTGAGTAGTCACAAATGCGTAACAAATATCCCTACATCCTATTTATAAAATTAGTAAGTTTATACACGGTAAGAATCACTCAAATGGCATGTAATTCGATCAACTTTTCATTCTTATCAACCTTACATACCAATTTAATATTTAATGTTCTAAGTAATTTAATATAACAAGCAATAAGATGCTATTATTATAATGAACTCGTGGGCGTAGTTATAAGACGTCGCGTAAGCTCGGCTCAGGCTTCGTATATACAAAGGATACGTGAGACAGATGATTTTGTTACTCGTAAGCTCGACTTACATTTATTATTTTCACAATTGTATGAATATAATAAAATAAATAATATATCTTATTATACGTTAAGTGGTCTCTACTAACACAAACTTATTAGAACTTCTCTTTTAAATATGTAACAATATATATTTATCACAAGCACAGAAGCCTAAAGGGTAAAGTATTAAAAGATAATAAGGATGTGAGTGGCAGGGGATCGGTCGTCTTGGCGTTCACTGAGGGAGGCCTATGTTCAGAAGGATATATCTGAAGAGCCGTGTTACTTGTGAGTTTGCATCAGTTAAGCCATATGTTTTTTGCCGAGATCTAGTGTTGCTTTCTTTTACCGATAGTACATAACTCTTGCTATAGGCATTAGCGTAGCTTAGTCATAAGTGAAGTCAATTGGACGACGTTAAAACTTGCCTTTAAACAAACTTTTATAAAAAAATGTTATTTTACTTTATTCAATGATAATCCAGTTATTTTTGAATTTTTATTATAGATCATGTCTTCTGTATACGAAAATTGGTTGAATACTGCAAGAAGGCTATATCGAAGTCTAATAAGTAATATTTGAAGTATCGCACGCACGCACACACACGTACTCGTATGTAGACACACACATGTGTATGTACACACATAGATACTTACACATATTTTTCCTTATTTAAAGACCATGCTGATGATGATCATGAATATCCACTTTGTATCCATAACTAAGGCATTCAAAAAACAGTCCAATTAAAATTGAAATTTGATTAGAACTTTTTTATTTTTAGCGAGTCTTCAACCTCACTGATCTCCATTTGATTGTGGGCTCTGGTGTGTCAGGCTAAAGCCTCTTTTTGCGTTAGCCCGTCCCCGTGACACATCTTCACGTCTCTCCATTGCCAACGTCTAACAGTTTTTGTGTCAAGGATGACGTGCACCTGGGTCACTGGTACGGACAGCAAAAAAAAGAAATTGCTTTTGGTGTTTTTGCGAAATATACTGATTCTGTTATTTCATATATAAGATAAATATCAGAGATACATGAAACGATAGGCATTATAGGAGATACAACAGTTACTATAGTATAGTGCAGTAGTAAACAGTGATGATATTAGTAGAGAGTAAGAATAAATGGTAACTCTTACAAGAACAGTACAATATTTTCATAGTAGTTATGTATTTACATAGTAAAAAGGTAAACTATCAAACCTCGAAATCATGCGAGGAGGGTATTGGGTCGCAGTTTACCGACATCAATTTTACACACGTTCAAAGACATTTAATCATATCAGGCATGCAGGTTTCCTCACGATGTTTTCCTTTGCCGTTAAGTGACTGTTGGACTCGTGTTCACGATTTACTTAAAAATTTACCCATTTCAAGGAACTGTAGAGGGTGAGGATCAAACACGGATCCCTTACTCAAGAGACGGGCCATATGCACTGGACCATCGTCGCTCTGGTAATATAATGATCATCATCATTAACTATTCTTACAATTGGCATATTACAATATACAATTTATACATTTTGCAATTTTAAATATATAATTTTCATTATACGAAAAACCGTAAAAACTTAACCAAAAAGTTGTAATGTTTAGGTTGATTGCTAATTAAAAAGTGCGTGCGTACAAAGTACATATGACAGAAGTGAAATTTTAATTTCTAATATTTAACTAATA
The DNA here is from genome assembly GCA_905333005.2 of Lycaena phlaeas. Taxonomy (NCBI): domain Eukaryota; kingdom Metazoa; phylum Arthropoda; class Insecta; order Lepidoptera; family Lycaenidae; genus Lycaena; species Lycaena phlaeas. Next base: position 17,394,452 of record HG995172.1, on the reverse strand, counting down.
AACGAATACACCAGCTAATAGCGTTGCTTCATGCTAAATTTCTCACTCTCTCTCAATCGCTCTCTCACTCTTCTTCGACAACGTTGCACATCTTCGTAACGCGTTTGATCCGTAAAAATGTTACCCTCACGCGCGTAAAGTATCTCTTCAACAAACAGAGATTTCAATTAAGTTACCAGTCAACCAGCTATCAAGAGGCGATTATTTCAATGATTATTTTATTTCCGTTATACGTAACGTACCCTAATTTGCACAAACACTCCGAAACACAACATCAAAAAATACCGCGGCTTCTCTGCCAAATTTATTCCAAAACAAAAGTTGAAAAATAATAACAAGAGGAAGTGCAAAATTACTCAATTTACAGTATCAAGACCTTCCCGAAAGCGTCTGAAATAGGATAATAAATTAGATAAGTCAGCGGGATGATGGGAATTTCCTTTTAACAAGATTTCGTGTAACATGCGATGTTTGTTTGTTCGGGAATCTTAGAACTTATTTGTTTAAGCCATAGGGAGTCGGAGCCCATAGACATTCGCATAACCAAAAACTCCACCCAGCTCAGTGGCTCATCCACCGCAAACTCACAAACCACACGAAACGCGCCAGTATAGCGTTAACTTTAAGTCAGTATTATGAAAGCGAGAGTTTGTGCCGGCCCAATTCAACTACAAAGTAGCACTACCTCTTACAATTAAGGACACAAAATTTTGCAAAATTTTGAAGCAGATATCTTCAACCGACAGAGGTGATGTATTTTAGTTGTTGATATATTTAGTTTGGGTGGCAATATATAGTAAGCTATGTGACGCCACCACCAAGACACAGTATCCTAGACGGCGGATTTACTATTTTTCCGTTAGAGATAATTCCGTGAGATTTACGCTGCTGTCGTTACAGGTACGCCCAGCGTCAATCACGGACTTGGACGCTTATTGTGTTTCAATGTGAAGTTTTTGGGGTCGGATATTTTTTTTATAACAATAAATGTCTTGCGAAATTAGCGGAGAGCGGCTAAGAGCGATTGAGTTGTAGTTTTGATTATTTTTATACATTTATATAAGGCTAGACTTAACTTCTAAGTTTGTAGTTGTAGAGCGACGATGGTTCAGCGGTGGGTGGACTCGGCCTTTTATGCGAGAGATGGGGTTCGATCCTGACCCGTCCGTGTGTGCCTTGAAATGGTTTTTTCTAAATTTCTAAGTGCACTCCAAACACGAGACCGCTCACCGGTGAAAAAAAACAAGGAGGAGTGAGGAAACTTACATGCCTGATGAGATTGGAAGTCTTTGAAGGTATTTGAAGTTCACCAATACGTATTGGGCCAGCGCATCGGTGAACTATGGCCCATTACCCTCCTCGCCTGATTTCGAGGAGGAGACCCGTGCCCAGCTGTGGGATACATATAAGGGTTGATACTTTAGCTTGTGTTACTCTCTGGTGAACGTGTTTCTGGTAACTTGTTAAAATCGCCCATAAACGTGAATTTCCACATAGTCAAATAGACAATTCATGCGTCGCTTATATATAACGTCATTTTTTTATTTGTTTTAATAGTATTGCCTGTATCATTTATTTCCAATGGAAATCTGTTTGGGAAGAATTAAGCAGTGATGGTACCACCATCTCACGCCAACGGGCGCGCTGCATAAGCTGAACTTCCATTCTAGCTTACCTACATTCCATCAATTTGTTCGTTCCATTTCATAGTATTCTAAAACCCGTTAACAGCTCTATCATGTGTAACCTAGCACTCTGAATTATTAGAAATATGAAAGTTTGTATTTTTGTTTGTATGACTTTTGATATCTGTATACACACCACTGTTTTATTTTGTTCAATTTTGTTCGATCCAGAGATATCCTAAAATGTATCTTGTCATCCAAACTTTGAAAGCTGGGACAATTATTGTCGTAACAGGCTTAGTAGATTTAGTATCATTTATTAAAACATAATAAACAGCTGACATTAACCAGGTGGGAAGACGATCTCCGTGCAATGGCTAGTCCGCGTTGGATGCGAGTAGCGAGGGATCGGTCGTCTTGGCGTTCATTGATGGCCTATGTTTACCATTGGACGGATAAAAGCTGATGATGATGATAATAATGATGAAACAGCTAAATGTTTTATATTTAAAATTGTATCAAAAAGACGCTGCCGAAAAAATACATTAACTTGCTAAAATAAAAATCACCGTCTATTACTAATTTCCATTTCTATAATGTACATTTATTCATTACAAAATTCCTGTTGCTAATAAAAACAATGTTTTTTTAATCGCTAAAAACTCCGCTCTGATTGCGTCTGTACTTGCCCCGGAGTTATTTTTCTTCATTACCTTTATTAAGAGGAATCTCTAAGGTGCAAAGTTCTCGCCGAATGAAATGTTTAATTCAAGCATAATACTTTATTAAACACTGAAGATAAACTTGGTAATTTTGCACCTTTACAAGATAGAAAAGGAATATTTCATGAATTTTAAATTTACAATCATCAGCGAGTCTGTTTCGAGAACCGTACTTCAGTGATTTGGTGACTTCATTCTGGTGGCTTGAACACCACCAATTAGTAAATATTCTTAAAGTAATATGAAATATCCAATATATTTACCAGACGTATAAGAAATAGAATTCTCGAATCACAGGCATATATTACAGAAGGAAAACTCGACGATTCTCACAAAACTCTTAAGTGGAATATCTCTCAAGAGAATAGTCTGGATTGAATAATTTAAATATAACCGCATCTCGCCGGATCGCAATAAAACACAGATGGTAATCTATCCCGGTCCTGGATGTAGTCCCGGAATTATTTCAAGGATGGTTCTTTGAAGTGCATCCGAGCTTACAAGCGAGTTCGAATCACATGTAGGAAATGATTGGATACGATATATTAAAAACTATCTTCTAATGTTCAGTTCCTATCATTTACTACATAAATATAAACTTGATAAATCGTCCTTTATAATATAAATATGGATGTAAGTTTGTTTGTTACACTTTCACGCGAAAACCACTTAACCGAATATCATGAAACTTATACACATATTTTTAAGGTATTAGAGGCAACATAGGATACTTTTTATGAAAAAACATATTTTTTTAACGCGAGTAAAGCCGCGGCAATAGCTAGTAAGTCAAATAAATAATAAATAAAAAAGTAGTAAATCAAATAAATAACTATATAGGAAATATAACACCACGAATATTTTATTATATCATTTTCTAGTAATGGCAGCAATAATTACGAACTCAGCACGAGCATAATATTATGTTAACGTGATGGGACCAGGAGTTCGTAGTGGAACGTGCTCCTTCTGCGAGGGAATCGGTTTTACCTTCTTTAGCGTGAAAGCAGTAAAAGGAAAGTCGTTGATATCAAATGATTCATTATCATATACCATGATATTGTAATGTATTCAGAGATGAAATACAATGATCAATACGCGACTAATAACATTTTACTAATTGAGTTGTTCCCTGGCTCGCAGCCATAACCGGGTTTCACTTGGAGGGGATTACCCTGGCATGTTGCATCATCCCTATAGATTGTCTATTGATTTCGGATTATCGGGAACGGAAAAATTACACGTCATTCCGTGTTTGTCGACTAATATTTATATTCAGCTCATATAGCTGGGTAGGCAGGATACGATGTAATTACTGTGCCATTTTTGTTAGTCAATATTTTACGATGGCGGATTTGCTAAGTTGGATAATTGATTGATAATATTTTTAGGGGATTGAATCGAATGTTTCAATGATTAGAAGAGCTAACGATTAAGTGTTGAACCCGAAATACCAAATTGTAAATAATTAAAGGTATTGAATATTACGAACGTTCGCCGCTATGCTATGCACGTGTTAGAAAATGACGTTTGACGAAATCATCAATTTAAAATATATTTGATTTATATTCAACTTTAAGCTCCGACCTTACCCCTGTCAAGAGTAAAAGTGTTCACGTCTAGTCTGTCTGCATCAGGCCTACTTATTTTTTCAAAAAACCACAGCTTTGCTACTGAAAACTTTGCCTTCAGAGACGGTATAATATTTGACTTTAGCTAGCCTAATGATTGAGAAATACGTAAAGTTATAATATTCATATTATACTGTACCATCACAAATGTACCCACCCAAGTGTAAAAAATAAATGTCAGCTAATCAATTATAATTCCGTTACATTCCGCTTCATTCTATTCCGTTACGTTCCGTTCCGTTACGTCACGCTCTGTTCCATTCCTAATTTACAACTATCAAATACGTTAAAGTTACACGAAAGGAAAACTACATACCTCAATCGGATGAGCCATAAATGAACAGATACATAACTGGACGACCATTGCATATCAATGGATATAGGTATACTATTGTTTTCGAATAACATCTAAAACAAGCGATAACATAACGATACAGAAATTAACATGGGAAAAATCGATTGCACTTAAAAGATTATTCCGGGTTCGAATCCGAGTGAACAAGCTGGCATCGCTCCAGCCGGCAATTAGGGCCAGTAACGACTCACGACCCCTCCACGGCACCACAGATACTCGTTTGACCGAATAACAAGACATTTAGTAGGGTTGCTCTAGTCCTAATCTATTTATATCGACTACGGCCCAACAATTGGCCAAACACAAATGTTACGATTCGGGCACCTGATTTGAGTGTTTTTCTGATTTGGTTTATACTACTAACATAATTAACGTGAATAGTTTGTTTGGATGTTTGGATCTCGACATAAACAGTTTATTTGAAGAATTTTGACGTGACAACGTCTTACATTTCGATGGAGCCGGCTGCACGCACGAAAGAACATGACTCATGCGGCGTTACCTCGCTCTGAAGCATTTCATTAAAGGCTTGAAGTGCAAGCGAGAGCGTGGGACGAGAGACAAAGAGGCACAATCGGCTCATCAGTATTTTTTTATGACATTGTCACGTTTAACTATCGTCAGTAAACCGACTTTAGAGACAACCGATTTTTTTTCAGAGGGTTTTTTGTCAATCTGAGGAATAGACCAGCAGTGGGACAAAATGTAAGTGCTGATACTTTTTCAATTTCAGTAACTATTTATTATAATGAATGCCTCAAGTTTCCGATACTATATAATATATTCCGGACCATGATATGAAAGTTAAAATAAAATAATAAACCCTATAGGATCCAAGGTTACCGGGCACGAGTCTCCTCTCCTAAATCAGTTGAGGTATTGGGCCATAGTACATCGATGCGCTGGCCCAATGCGGGCTAGTGAACTTTAAACATACCTTCAGAGACTTTAGTCTTTCAATCTCATCAGACATGCAGGCTTCCTCAGGATGTTTTACTTCACCGGTGAGCAAATCCATTTCAAGGCACCACAAAGTGTCAGGATTGAATCCGGATTGTGCCTCTACTCATGGTATAAAATGAACAAATTTAATGAAATCGTAAAAATATGTTTTATTAGGTGTTATGAAATTCGTGTTTCATTATTTTTTCTCATTTAAAATCGTTGTTGATTAATTTCATTTTATGAGGGCGCCCAAAAACAAATACCCTCATAATTTTGACAGGCCAAAAGGAACTCGAACAGACAGACAATTGATCTTAATGAAATCTCCTGAGCGGATGTTTAATGTGAGCTGTTACAAAAAGGGAGGAAAACGTTTGGGCGACGGTGTCAAAAAAATCAGACACGTTTTATATTACTCCATAATTTTGGTCTGTGTTGATGTGAAGGCAACCAACTTGGTGTTTAATAACAGGAATATGTCCATTTTTTTATTTATATCTGGAATATATCTAATAATAATTATTATGTCTCATCTCTAATTTATCTATCTGATTACAATAGAAAATTATGTTGTTTTTTTATAGCATAGAAGGACAAAGGAACCGTCGAAGTCTTGCGACTAATGACGCCCACAAACATCCACATAACCAGAGGTTATGCAGATGCGTTGCTCTCCTTTTCCCTAGCCCCTAAATGGGCCACCGGCAACTCACAACAACTCACGAAACGCGACAGCTTATCTGTCACCTTACACCGATTTCATGTGAGCGAGAGGTTCCTCCCTGGTCGTGCCGGCCCAATTTGACTGCAAAGCAGCGTGGCACTACCTCTTACTAGATTAGAAGTAGATTTAGTATTAAAGACTAAATATTTAACTACTGTTAACATTATAGAATAAGTGTATAGTATTGTACTTTATGTTAGCTGTAATTTTCCATGCATGTATTTTTTGAATAAATTATTATTATTATTATTATTATTATTATTATTATTATTATTATTATTTTACAAAATTTATTATTTGAAATCTATTTGAAGACACTTTATCTATTTTTAGTTCCGAAGTTTTTGTTCTGAGGTTCATAATTATAATAGGTCTTATGTATGTTTTAAATTGTTATATTAAGATCAAACAATAAAGTAGAATTCATTATAATAATGATAAAGTAATAACCGCATCAAATGATCGCTGAAAAAGTAATTTGTTTTATGAATCTCTAAGTAATATTTATTATGAGTTCCCTTTGAGTCATTATGTGTTTTTTTTATATAAAAGTTGGGGAAAAAATCTTTTCTTATATTATATTATATAATATGAACTTTTAATAATACCACTTTCGCTGTACTATTTGTATCTAGCTGGTTTGGTATCACGATTTTTAAGAAGACAATCCAAAATTCAAATTAGATACATTTTATGAAGAAAAATACATTTTAAAATGTTATTACAAAAGAGGTAAAAAAATGCCACACAAGCCGCAAAAAAATTGATGTTTGTGCAGTGTGTAGCGCAAATTTGGATTAAGCGTTTTGAATCCGGAAATTTTGATATCAAAGATGCATGTCGATTTAAATTTATTATATTCTACTAGTTCTACTATTCTACTATTCTACTATAATATTATAAACGCGAAAGTTTGTAAGTATGGATGTTTATTACTCTTTTACGTAAAAACTACTGAATGGATTTTTAAGAAACTTTACAATGAAATAGCTTATATTATATCAGAATAACACATAGGCTATAATTTATTACCGTACTCGCACGGAAATGGAAAGAACGCGGGTAAAACTGCGGGGTGCTACTAGTCTTAATTTTAATTATTTGGGATCACAGTGTAATATTTATAATTAAAAAATTGTTTTTTCAATATACTTAGGAAATCGGTAAAAACACTGTAATTAATCACAGGAGGAACGTCCGATCAAAAACAAAACAATGTAATCAGGCAAGCAGAGTAACGCTCTTCATGAGGTACACTGGTAGATAACCTTTAAAACCGCTTTAGGCGTCATTTTATACTAAATTGACACAGGTAACTATTTTTATACTATTCACTATAAATATCACTATAATAATATGAATGATTATTGCATTTGTAAATACATTTTATATTTATACATGTGGTAGTTCGTAAGCGTTCATGGCAACACGAGAGTTTATTATTTTGATTGATGGATTAACGGCGTCACATGCGGTTTGTGTTGCCAGTGGCTTGTTACACTACGTCATATAAAAAAAAAAAACTTCTTGGAAAAGGATCCCGCGTCAGATATGCTTCCCAACAGTTACACCAGGCAGCCAGGCAGCCGTCAGAAAAGATTTAAAAATAGAAACGTTTATCCGGGCGGTGGAGTGGAAATGACAAGTTTATAACGCCCGCCTTACTTCCGCCCGCCCTGGGTCCGCCCGCCCTGACTCCCGCCCTACGGATAATCGTGGATTTTATCGTCGGTCATTTAATTACACTAAGGTTTTTAAAAAAGGTTTAAGATTTATTTCCAAGGGTCCATTTTTGGCTTGTTACAATGTTGATCTTTTTTTAGGACCAAAGGTCAAATGGCCGTAACCCTTGACCTTCGGACATAATTTAAAGCTAATTGATGAAATAATGAAAATTTGTAATCCTTTTTATTTTTCTACATATTTTGGGGGGAATTTTACGCTTTGGAGCGCGACCCTCTGTCGGACATAGTAAACTATAATATATAGATACGATATAACTACCTACTAGATAGACGTGATTAGAAAGCGCCAGTGTAAGGTTGGCCTTGTAGACAGGAGCATAACGTATAGAACATCGCAAGCAACTAGATCCGCAAGGAAGTATCTTCACAGTAGATTTTCGATTACGTCTTCACGTGTCCAACTTGCCCTTTTTTATTTAACATGCTACCCGTAAGGAAACAGTACATTTAGGCTTTCGCTTATTATTTCATATTTATATTGGAAATCTGATTATCCGTGGAGTGTAAGTGACCCCCCCCCCCCTGACCGCTATATCCGGCCCGGATGATCGCGGATTTGCCGGCGCTCATTAAATTACAAAAACAAATTGCCAAGCGACATAATCTATTTTTAAATGTGAACCGGCATTTTTTTTTTGGAACAGACGAGTTTGTTTTGATCTTACCGAGATATATCGATAAAAACTCATTCATCAATCATACAAATATAATATAAGGAGAAGAAGAAAAGAAGAAGATAAGAGAGTCTAGTAGAACAGTCAGGTTAGACATGTAAACATAACTAACCATAATGAGTCTAAGTCGATATACAATAGTCTGTTTGATACTGGGTCTCCCAAAATAATGAAATACAAAAAATAAATGTAGTGACATGAATTAAAGAAACAGTACACCACAAAAGTGCACCCTGTCTCCTCGCTGGAATAGGACGTAATTAGCATAGTGGCATATTGACAGTTTTGCTTTAATAACAAATAAAAATTAAACAACACTCGCCAGACATTGCATATAGAATTTAACACTTTCATATATTTACATATAAATTTCACGTTTATATCAATAAATTTGTAAAATCGGTGCCAAGAGCATCACTTGATTAATTAACTGCATAATTTATACAAAAAACCCACTGAATATATAAATACTAATGCACTCCAACTAATATTCAACGTTTACGTGAATTTTCATATCATAAACTCCACAATTTTATAACAACATCCAACATGCAAATGCTTAGTTTATTAAATTAATAAAAATATACATTTTGAACGATACATTTTATTTCGAATGTGAAAACAATTTCTATTAAAATTTTTTTGCGGCGGCCGCCATTTTTGAAATTCAACATGTTTGCCGTTTAAAAATAACGAAGCTAATAATCGAACTGGTATTTTGCCAATCAAAAGTTGGGAATTTCATTTCCTTTCACCTCTTTTCGGGCACGCCCGGGGCGCGGAGTGTTCGTCCCTTCATCCGGTTCCGTCGTGGGATGTCCGGTCAGGAGCCATGCGCGGGTATTGTGCTGGAAAGGTGAAAATATATTTCAATTGACTCGCAATAAACATTTATAAACGAGGAAAATGCCAAGCTAAATCATCGTTGGGTCAAATAGGCCCATGAATAAAAATGATTTCCAAGATGGCGGAACACTGATCGAAAATCCAATTATAGACGGATTATACAACGATGGATGATGGTATCGTGTTTAGGGTGCACTTACAAGATTAGGAAAATCCATTTTTGGGCACCACAGGTGGTCAGGATTGAATGTCCGGATTCTCTCGCACAAAACTCTAAGTCAATACTTACTACACCATGTAAATTTATTATATAATAAACGGAAAACAAGCGTATTTGTAAAAAAAAAATACACCTTTAGTAGTATTATATATGGAATAGACATAGACTATTCCGTATATTCCGGCAATTCTTTTAAAGGCTACGCTTACGCTTTTACAATGGGATCCCATCAAAACTCCAAACTTCCACTTTTTTTAAGTTATTAAATAGAACTAACTACTAGTCTGCCATTTTATACATCAAATACAGTTAACCACTCACGATCGAACAATGAAACCTAAATTAACATTTAAAATATAATTACATATCAACGTAATAATGTTCAATAAGGTAATCCGTAAGTGCATTTACACTAAATTTAAATTACTATTAAAATCAATTGAAAACTAATGAATTGGACACGTTTTTTCATTACTAACTTAAATGTATTCGCGGCTGTAAAATATTCCAATTATAAAAAAAACCGTTATTGAATAAATAAAATGGCCGATGCAGAAATAAAAATAAAATAGTAAGTTGAAAGTATTCCTGCAGTTTGAATTGAAAAGAGTATTTAAATGTTAGCGGCGGTGAAGTTTATGATCGCGGCTCGGAAATGCACGCGCGGAAGTACGGGGAGTGTTTATAATACGTGTACGTTTAGAATGTGCTTATATAATACGGCGTTTTACGTTTGCATATACGTTCGGGAAGAAAGGGTAGCTCAACTTCCAGCTCGATGGAATGTCGAAATATAGATTTGATGTGGTTTTTGTCCACCCGCGGATGCAAAATACGTGCTAAAGGCGATGACACCGCATTGATAAGCATGGGACATAAGGCAAGGCGATAGCCTATCACTGGCTGTCTTTAGTTTAAATATGAATAATATAAATGATGATAATGACGGTGATGATGATGGTGATGGTGATGGTGATGGTGATGGTGATGGTGATAATGATAATGATGATAGTTATGATAACGAACATAATAATCATGATGAAAAAACACTTCCAAGGAATTTCACAAAACCCATTGTTATGTTAAATTAAACCGAATGGGGTGAAGCTGTATTAATCAATTAGGTATTGTTCAATACAAAAAAGGCCCGCTTTTTTCACTGAACAAACAGACAGCGTAATACGAGCGGATACGGTGGCATTAATTGTCGTTTCATTGTTATAAAACGACGCCTCGCCAAAATTATGTACTGAATATAATACCCCTGAAAATTATGTAGTGTAAAACTTGTAACCTACCTGTATACAATTTATGATTGCAAAATTCAAAATTATGAAATATAAATACACAATTCCAAGACCCGCGTGCTTTGTTCTCATCCTGATTAAATGCTCCTAAAAAAATGACAAAACAACGTTTTGATTATATATGGTTTTCAGTTTTATTGCGTGAATATTTCGATATTATCTACAAACATTTTCACGATCGATTGTAGACATTCAAAATATTGTACATCGCGAAATAAAAGTGAGAAACATGTTAAATTTACCCGATTTTAATAATTATAGAAATAAAAATAACCGTGTTAAGTTAAAATCTCAAATACAACAGTTTTAAATATTATGAGGACTGGAGCCTTTTCTTGTCATCTTTTATCTCTGACATACCAAGTCTACGATTGTTTATTCTTATGAGTGTGATAATACTAGTATTTCCCCAATTTTGTTTCCTACTCCTATTGAATTGGTTGCGAAAAACGTATCTCTAGAGTTCTGTGATCATAAATTCATTTGTCGGTTACCGCTGTCGGTCCTGGCCGCATAAGAGTGGTCGCAGAGTAAGAGGTAATGGTTCAATTCTGTTTTTTTCTATAAAATCTCATAACGATTACCAAGTAGGATTTGATTACTAGTAATAGGTAAGACTTGTTTACGAGTACCAAGTAGGACTTGATTACAAGTACTAAGTAGAACTTGATTACGAGTACTAAGTAGGACTTGATTACAAGTACTTAGTAGAGCTTGATTACTAGTACTAAGCTGAACTTGATAACGATGTGGCGGACCAATCACAGTGCCACAATCCTGAATCGCGCTATCAAAACTCCAGCGCCCGGTCGCTATATATCTGACACGCTAGTTAGTGGGCTTCGGCCTGGCCTGCTCGGCCAGCACCTCGCTCGGTCGGAGATCTCCCTTTGGGGCCTATCACCATATTTCCCTCAACGAGAACTATATAGAACTTGATAACGAGTAGGCAACTGATTTCATTAAAACTATATGTAGAGATATCATTAGATAATATTTATCCCGGTAATGTTTCTGTGGAAAGATCTCAATTTTATATTCTTTGGTTGTTAGCTTGCATCGAACGACACAGAATGTCTTAACGACTATGTTGACATACATCATTATAATTCCCATGTTCCAAACGAAGCTGCAGGCTACGTCTGGTAAGTGCTCAGAGAACCTCTTCCTTTACAAATTTTATAAAACCCAAGAGCTTGTTAATGAATGACGCGGAAGATATGGGTTCTGCGAATGGGGATTATTTCATTTGACTTGCAATTCATAACGTCTTTACCGAGGAAGGTTATAGGTTATCTTTTGATGGTAGACACATTAAGAAGAGTTTTTCTCAATTTCTAAGTGCACCCCAAATAAGAGACCATCGTTCGCTTACCGGTGAAGTAAAACATCGTGAGGAAACTTGCATGCATGATTGAAAGTCTTTGAAGGTATGTGAAGTTCACTTACCCGCATTGGGCCAGCGCATCGGTGAACTATGGCCTATTACCCTTCTCACTTAATTTAGAGGAGACCCGTGTCTAGCAGTGGGACATATAAAGGTTGATACTTTACACTTTACACTGATACCTGATGGTAAGTCGATAGCGCCGTCAATAATATAAAATTAGCTTTACAATAACGTAGGCAGGTATGCTTTGCACGCGTTAGAAGTAAAATCATTCCTATTAACCTACTTGGTCAGACAAACGGACAGACGAGCAAAATTATATAAGTAATTGGATAGCGGCAGACAAAGATAAAGGAAATGAATCTGAATCTCGCAAAGGAAACTGGTTCACCTGCTGCCGGCCTTGAAGCATTAGATGGTAAGTCTCGGTTCCCGAAATTAGCTCTGTCCTTCCAAGTGCACAGCCAAGCAAGTACCCATGGCTCTGCCACACACCCATCCATCATCATGGTCAGCCTTTACCCGTCTACTGCTGAAAGTTGGCCTCTTTTATGCACATCAAAACGACCGATCTCTTGCCGTAGACAGACCGGCACTGCAGGGAGATCGTCAGATCGTCTTTCCATCTAGTTCACCAGCACATCCCTTACACCAGTGATTTGTTTTTCAATGTTTGGTAGATGTAACCAAAGGAAACAGCTAGTATCGTAAATGAATCGTACCCAAACAAGAAACATTCCCAAACTCGTCAAGAATAGACGTAACGGATTATAAACGGACATAGGTTTTAATTAATTAATTCCACTGTAATACGTTTCGGGCGGCCATGTTGGATTATCATATTTGTGAGATTTTATGTTGGTAGCGTATTTAATTAAATAAGGATATTTTAATATCAACATAATAATGATTGAAAAACGTGTAACCGCAAGGCAATATTATAAACATGTGGTAATTTATTTGCATCATCATCATCAGCCTTTACCAGTCTACTACTGAACATAGACCTCTCTGCATCTTCCCACCAAGCTAATGGTCTACCAACACTTTGGTGCAGTGGGTCATTCACTCAGAAGATGTGCCAATAAGGTTCAAGAGTGGAGCGAAGTATATTATTTAATATTCAGAACAAATTAAGTGTTTTTTTACTTCGCAAGAGAAATACGTATTTCAAACAATTTTAGCAATTTTAAAAGGTTTGATTGTTGATATAATATTATATTGATGATTTATGATTTTAAAAATGCCCGCAGTAGGTTCGCAAGATATTGTGTTATAAAATTATGATTTACTAGCTGTTGCCCGCGGCTTCGCCTGCGTTAACTAAGATTTACAACGGGATCTTAGTACGCGAAATAACATTTTTTACACCTTGTGTCCGAAAAACCAAAATATCTTACGGAACCCTATTTTTATCAGAATATAATTTAGCCTATGTTACTCATGGATAATGTAGCTTTCGAATGGTGAAAGAATTTTTGAAATCGGTCCAGTACTTTTTGAGCCTATTCATTACAACCAAACAAACAAACAAACCAAGTTTTCCTCTTTATAATATTAGTGTAGAAGTGTAGATGTAGACAATATACATTAACAATATTCTTGTGCCATTCCATCTATAAAGCAATATACTTGCAATATTTTTATAAAGGTTGTTTTGTGTATTGTCAGCTATTTCTGATCCGCGGTCCGAGTCTAAGTCATCGGAAACTTCGCTTAAAACTAATTAGGTCCAAAACTTCAACGGTAGACACAAAGACAAATGCGAATTAACAAAAACATGGAAATATAAAGGTACATGTCACTAACCCTCTAAGCCTGTATTTGTCTCTTTTGACCTCCTTCAATAGACGACAAGACAGTCAATCACTTGGCACTACCTTGGCGATGACTGACATTCGTCTACCTAAACTCGGTCTTCAATCTTAAACCTTATTGCTCTATCGACCATCTATTCTCTTGTGTGTATTTCACTTCAACGGGCATATTATTCGCGTGATATAACGTTGATTCTCTGGCATAGATCTTTATTTCGAATCCTATCTGCCAAATAAACAGCCAGCATAGCACGCTCCATAGCACGTTGCGCTACGGAAAACTTTCGGATCAGTTGCAAATTAAAAGGCCACGTTTCGATCTCGTATTTCAGCAACGCTGTTTTGATTTATTTCAGTCTTTACAATCTTGAACTGTCTCCCGCTTAAACGGGTTAGAAAAAAGGAATATATTCCCCACTCCTCCTGAATTCTTCAGGTTAGATTCATTGCTCCAATTCAGTTTTAACGTTTCACAGCAGCGGTTGGACTTATCCCGTAAAAAATGGTCACCACACTCATAAATAAATTCTTAACGACATGCTATCTACATAGACATTGACGCGAACCGCCAATATAAAAGCTCCTTTTAATTTGAATGTTGTTTTATTGTGATACTCAGCTGCAGCGTGTTCCGAGGAATTTTGAAAGGAATGCGAACACCGCCCGCGGCCAGTGATCCCGCTGTTGGCTCACCCTCCATCTCAATAGAATGACCAAGATCTTTTAGGATTCGTCGGCGAAAATATTTTCTGACATATTTATTGACAAAACGAGCTGGGGATTCCCAGCGGCGCTAGAAATGCATTTTTGATGGGAAAATATTTGTTTGGGATTTGAAAATGTCTTTATTTGTTACGGTTATGTCTACATGTTATGGGCTGGGATTATACTGACTTTAGTTCAAGAGACACAGATTCGCCGACAATAGCGACCTCTGGCTCACATAATACCGGCATAAAGTGTTATATGCTGTTGCGTTCTGTGCGGAGGAGAAAAAGGGGGCAATGCATCTGCATAACACCGAAAGCACCTTTGCTACCGTATTACTTAAAAAAGGGGCAGCATTTTATAAGTTTAAAAATAACAAATAATACAATTTTAGAAGATAAAATAAAAATACTTTACTGCTTTATGTATTATAAGCCTCTGTGGCTCAGTGGTTAGCGCGTTGGCGCTCAAACCAGAGGTAGCGGATTCGAATCTCGCCAGGGAACAAAATAAAATCTATATTCCTGGGTCATGGATGTGTATTAAATTTGTGTATTATATAATAAAAATCTTAAATATGTGTATTAATATAAAAAGTATGAAATATATGTATTTCCGTCGTCCGGTATCCGTATCACAAGTTCTTCGGAAACTTAGCATGGGACCAGATTGACGTGGTGTAAAAAGCGTCCATAGATATTATTATTATCATAGATATTATAAGAATACTTTAGTAATGATTTCACACAATATCAACATATTATGAACACAATTGTATTCAAAGCTGTCAATTCAATTCATTACCATAATTTGAAGGAAACCCAAATAGTCCAGCTCTCACTCAAGAGAATGACTTGCAACTAGTTGGTAAGCCGATTAAATTGTTAGTTGCTAACAAACGAACTAGCATAACTAGCACATTACCGTTTATCACGCGCGCCGTAATAACGCAAAACCGTTGGCCAAATTAACTTATTATCATATCGGTAATAAATATCATTTATGCAAGCAAATTTGCGATATTAAAGCGAACTATAATAAGTTTTCGTCCTAATTATTATAACCCAGTCTTCATTACAATGATAGTAGAATTATTGATTCGCTTATCAATAATCTAACTTGTAATAACTAAAATATATTATTAAAAGGAGTCCCTGTAGGCAAAATTCCAAAGATACTGGCAGCGTTTCCCCTTTGAATAGTTAGACTAATTCCTTGTCCGAAGTAGCTGCCAGCTCTTCGGTCTTCTGTAATGTCGACTAACCTTTTCGCTATTTCCCTAAATAGCGTTACAGCGCTAGGACCCCACGGACCAAGGGTCTCGACACCGAATGGGACAAAATCATATTCAGAGCCTAGACCCTATATTTGCATGCTTTAGCTTTTTCAGCCGCATCACAGGCTGCACCAGCTCTGTTTTTGGCTCCATGTAGTTGAGAAGGGGCCAGCGTGTCTGAACAGGTTGCATCTCATACCAGCACCCTGCCCATCTTCCATGGAATCAAACTCATACCGTCCGGTCTCTTGCCATCGTCTCTTGCAACTAAACTAAAACCTAAACTAATCATAATTTTTATCAAGACGACATAACATGATAACACCAAGCCACATTGGATTGTTAGCAAATGCGGTTCTTCTTTCACGAAGTCTACTTAATAGACCTCGTGAAAAAAGCACGCATTTTTTCGGCTACATCTTAATGTATCCGAAGCCGGTATGGCTTATCGTCCCCTTATACGAATGAAGAGACCTATACATACCTATATATACAACTATTGCAGTTCGTAAAAAATGCATTTTAAATAATTTAAAACATTCAATAGTATTTTTACACTCGTAAAGGAAAACATCGTGAGGAAACCTGGATGCCCGATGCTATAAAGTCTTTAATATCATAGTATAATTAAGTATTATAATGCTTGTTATTAAATTAAATAAATAAGTTAAATTAAAAATAAAAATTTCTCTTCGAAAAAATAAATGTCTTTCCGGTAATTATTAACTTATGTGAAAACCTTACTAGCTTATGTCATATAAATTTTCTGTATTCTTCTGTTATATTGTATTGCTGTTTATTTTATTAGTAAAATTATATAAAACTAAATTAAAAAAATACCCTCCTCACCTGATTTCGAGGAGACCCGTTCCCAGCAGTGGGACATCACTGATCATAGGTTAAAATCAATTGCATGACCTGTAGACAAGTTTTTACACAACAACAGAACACATTTTGTTGGTAAAACTATAACAAAGACAATTAGTACCGACCTGCGCGAGTTAATTGTGTTAGTTAAGTTTAACTGCGAGCGGTCAGTTAATGTATCGGTTAACGTTTAGACGGCCGCAGTTTCAATGAGCGCAAGGCTGGGCCCTTACGCTGAAGTTTTTATTGAATCTACTCGATAGAAGTTGAAGGGATCAACCTTCATATGAATGTAATTGCAGTTACAAAACTCGCTAGCTTATGTAACGGTTCAACATGTTATGTTCCTGGACTTAGCTGTCTTATCGATTTTGCATACTCCGTGATCAAACTTTGGTAAGGAACTGTACTTACAACTAAGCCAAGAAGTAAATAAGTCAATTATGTAAAATCCTTACTAATATTATAAATGCGAAAGTAACTCTGTCTGTCTGTCTGTTACGCTTTCACGCCTAAACCACTGAACCGATTTTAATGAAATTTGGAACAGAGATAGATTAGAGCTTGAGAAAGGACATAGGCTACTTATTGTCGCGAAAAAAAGGTTAGGGGGTTTAAATAGGGGATGAAAGTTTGTATGGAAGTTCGTCATTATACATAGAAGATGACGCCATGAAACTTTGCTATATGTACGTACGGAACTCGGTGGTCCAGTGGCTCGGCTTCTTACGCGAGAGGGTCCGGGTTCGATCCTGACATGTGGTGCATAAAATGGGTTTTTCTAAATTTCTATGTTCACCCTTAACACGGATTACCTTTAGCTCACCGATGAAAGTAAACATCGTGAGGAAACCTGCATGCCTGATGAGATTAAAGTCTTTTAAGGTATGTGAAGTTTACCAACCCGCATTGGGCCAACGCATCGGTCCCATCACCCTCCTCGCCTTCGAGGTGGAGACCCGTGCCCAGCAGTGAGACATAAATGTTGATACTTTACCAGAATTAAAAACCAATGTGTGTTCTAATTTTAACCTTCTTTAGAATATAATACAATCTATTGTTTCGAGAAACCATATTCCATCACATTATCATAATACGAAGCTGGATAAAAAAGGAATTACGTATGATCCGGCCGGCCCGGGGGAAATCCCGCGCACCTGATCACGTGATGTAGAGCTAATGGCTCATGTACCGGCCCGACTTTTTACACACCCATAAAGGGTGGTACGAACGTATTGCCGAGTCTATTAGTTTCTTATGTTTACACGAATTCTCCATTTGACAGCTCCTCCATGGTTGCTGTGAGGTGTTAAAAATATTTAAACCGTACTTAACAGATTTGTATCATTGTAATGTGAGTTACGTCCAGTAAGAAATGGAGAAGAATAAAAAAGAAATTATTTGGTATTTTTTCAAAAAACAATCATCACTTTAAGCTTATTTTTTATTATAATTAAAATAATGGCGTAACCATAGAATCTTTATCTTTACATAGTATAAAATGAAGTCAGTTCTGGTGTCTATTCTCAGATCTTTTAAATTACTGAACAGATTTTAATGCCATTTTCAGAAATAGATATAATGAATCAAGAGACACATTACAAATGTATAATATATATACAAATGAAATTAACAAAATATAAAATATTAAGACTAATAATTATTCTAATTCACTCGGAAAAAAATCTATTAAATCTTGTTCCAACTCATCCCTAATACTA
Organism: Lycaena phlaeas; assembly: GCA_905333005.2. Classification (NCBI taxonomy): domain Eukaryota; kingdom Metazoa; phylum Arthropoda; class Insecta; order Lepidoptera; family Lycaenidae; genus Lycaena; species Lycaena phlaeas. The sequence goes on along the minus strand of HG995172.1, from coordinate 17,375,879 downwards.
TGACGAGTAACCCGGATACTTATAGGTATTGCAAATTAGGTAAAGCCGCTGATTTCCCCCAGCGAACGTTCCAGATACGAGGTTTTTGCTTGTACATGAAATAAAACGCTTTGTAACCTAGTAAACCGTAGCAAATGTTATGGTGCGAGTATAGAATGAAACCATTTGAAAAGCCACTTACAATGTAATTTATTTCACAGAAATCAATATTAATGATAATGATTGATATATTTTTAATACCCAGTGGAAATAACCATCATCATCATCATCATCATAAGCCTTTATCCACTGCTGAACATAGGCTTCCCTCAATTAACGCTAAGACGGCCGATCCCTTGCCACTCGCATCCAAGACGGACCGGCCACCGCGCGGATATCGTCTTCCCACGTTAAAAACGTCCTAAGTGGTAAACTTAGATGAATTTTATTACATTTACAAAATATAAATCTATGTATATACATCATTAACTTTATGGTGACTCAATCGATCGACCCGAAACTCTCCGAACTTAACGCCTGACACCTCCTATCTATTTCGAATCTTAGGAATTTATTTCAAGTTTCAATAGACGGTTCTTAATCGATCACGGACTTAATCACGTGCCCGAAACCAATACCAGGCCAAATGGACTCGTTCAATCGCAGTGGCCTGGACTGGCCTGGACTGGGTTGGCGCGAGGCCAAACACATCACTGGCACGTCCGATACAGGCCCGGACATGTAATGATCACATCCATGATACAACAACGATGCTATGAAACTTATTTGATTATTTTTTTGATCATCATTGGAAACATAATTTCTTTCACTGATATTATAATAGATAAAAGAAAATATTCTTCAACAAATATATAAAAAAATAATAAAAATATTAATCTTGAGGATAAGAACCAGTAATCTCTATAACAAGAATAATTAATAATCCTAAACCTATCAGCAAGTAATCATCATCATCATCATCACCAGCCTTTACTCATCCACTGCTGAACATAGGTCTCCCTCAATGAACGCCAAGACGGCCAATCACTTGCCACTCGCATCCAACATGCACCGGTCACTGCACGTAGATCGTCTACCTGATTAAAGGCCACCTTCGTCTATCTAAACGCGGCCTCCACTATTGAATCTTATTGGCCCATCGGCCATCCGTTTTCCTAAGTATTTGCCCAGCGTCTACCTCTTCAATGCGTTAATTCTTCGCGTGATATCGGTAACTTTAGTCCTCTGGCGGAGGTTTTCGTTTCGAATCCTATCTGCCAAAGAAACACCCAGCATAACACGCTCCATAGCACGTTCAGCTACGGCAAACGGTTTCGGCTAGTAACTAATTACTAAAAAGTACTAATTCAAACCACAAAAAAACGGGAACTTCCCGAGTAAAACTGCGAGGCGCACTAGTATGTGATAAAAGGTTGAGTGCGAATTTTTCATTAAAGCCAAAATGAATGGTATTTTCAGATAACGTATGCGTATTCCTTCGAAAATATGAAAACCGCGGGAATACGGCGTTCGCCTCCATTTGTCTTATCTTAAAACAAAGGCAGTTATTTGTTATGGAAGGCATTCATGGCGCGGAAAATATAGCCTTTTTTACGGCCTTGAGCATCATTATTTTAAATTTCCGTATATTTTTTAATTCAATCTATGTAAGTGATGTGCATAAATCGTATAAGCTCCATCTTTTTTCTTTAACGCCGGGGAATGCACTGAGGCATCCCGCTGGGGAGTATTATTATTACGATATAAGGCATTTTAAAGTATCCTTCGGGCACGCTGTGATTATGTTGAAGGTGAGTTGTTGGCTACCTCTGTCCACTCTAGACGATACGGTGGCAACGGTAGGAATGCCTAGCCTGTAGAAAAGTTTTTACAGGCTAGGTATTCCTAGTACATTTGCGATGAATGGGTTAACATTGATGGCAACATTTTATGAGATGAGGAAGCAACTGAGTTGTCGGAGCCTTATTCAACCGACGTTCGACGCCCATAGACCGAACAACCAGGGGTTATGTAAATGCTTATAACGGTCCTCTCTAATAGACCGCTGGAAACTTAGAAACCTCACGAAACGCGATAGCTTAGCTGTTAATTTATGACGGTTATATGTGAGCGAAAGGTACCGCGGTCCTTTCCAAGTCGGGAAAGCAGCATAGCACTACCTCATACTAAGATCGTGTTCCATTATTAATGTCAAAATCCAGAACAAGTATGGTCATATGTGGTCATTCCGGAAACGCCCACGTGGTCAAAGTTTCACTCCTGATATAATATTATCTGACCCTTTTAGCGGGTAGAATTAGTTAAAACTTTGGTAATATTAATCGGATGTAAAGTTCGGGAGCTTTGGCTCGTTAAAGCTTATTGTTTTATGTTATTTGAGCGAAAGTTGGATTCTCGATTATCGGGTTTCATTGTCATGGATTTGGTGAATTTCGTGAAGTCTTCTATCCGACTGACATAGAGAAGATGCGAGAAGACGAAAAAACTCAACAGATGTGGAACATCCATCTTAGTACTAGGATTCATAATTGTTTAAAATATATAACAAAAGATGGAACAGTAGCGTCATGTTGTTTGAGGTCACGGCATGTGACTGGATTTTACGCAGTATGTTAATAGATAGAAACGCGTCCGTGGGCTACGAAGTCAAAATCAAATTATTTTTTTTTTCAAAATAGAACCATCAAAGTATCTTTTTGAACGTCAATTGAGTCTACCACCGGTTCCAAAGCAAGCCCACTGAGAAGAACCGGCAAAACAAACTCAGTGGAACTAATCTAATATGCCGCAGACAGACATACACAGACACGTCAAACTCAACACTCCGTAGCTTTGCGATGGGGGCTAAAAAACACTCTCTTCATTTAAGAGCCTTTTTCTTGTCGATGGAGTCGCTAATCCTTTCATCTCCACCAACACCTTCACCTCCTGATACGATACAAAACTCTACGAAAAGAAATAAATCTTGCGGCGTAAACAAGAAGGTTTACTTCAGAAGGGTAGTTTATGATTAAACTAAGAATACAAGCAACAAAATATACTCTGTGGCTCACTGTTTATAAATTTAAGTATTAATATAAAAAGTATTAAATATATGTATTTCCGTTGTCTGGTACCCGTAACACAAGTCTCTTCGAGAACTTAGCACGGGACCAGATTGACGTGGTGTAAAAAGCGTCCATAGATATTATTATTATTATTATATTATATGTAGCCATACCCCTTGATTACTGACTGTGACGTTTGTTTGGTATGTGTGTGTGACATGACGTCATCGAGTCAGCTCCGCACGGGGCCCGTTCACGCTTCACCTAATCTAGATCATGTCTATTCGATATGACAATATAGCACACGTATATCAACCATTTTAATCAAAAACTTTGTCTATTTTTCACTTTATTACAATGCGCAAGTGAAACATAAGATTTGGTATTAGAAAGTCATATTTAATCTTGTTTTACCTATATTTCCAGTTAAATTTCAAAAAAATATGAATAAAGGCATGTGTTTAATATTAATATCTGCGTACTGACTGAGCGGAGGACGTGCCTCGAAAGAGGCAAATCCACTCGCTGCCTCACCCGAGCATGCCGCGGTCCGAGCCAAAGGTTTTTGCCGACACTCAAAAGTATCTTGGTAAGTTTTTTCGCGCGCATTCAAGACGATTGTGTTTTGCCTCGCTTGTTCGATGAACAATATAATTATTTCTTTGAACAATATAATTATTTCTTTCTTTCTTTTTATTAAGCTCATTTAAAGTTAAGCTCATTGCTCAATGCTAGCTCAGCCTCACGTGATTTTAGGTAAGAATTTCCGGAACGAGGCAGCGATGCGCGGAAAAGTTGTGACGCAAACGTCCGAGGCTGCCTCGTGAGGCTGCTCGCTCAGTCAGTACGTGGCTAATTAAATAAGCACACGTTGGTTAGATCTCCATATACCTAAAAAAATATTATCTACTCTTAACATGATTTCTAATAAAGGGTTACATTGCTTATAATACTTTGTTATATAATATGTTGTTTTATATTAACAAGTAAACTGTGATATAAATATTATCTTTTTTTTGAGTTAGTTGAAATGTCGCCGATGTTTCTCGCGTTATTATAAGAAATCAATCGAAATATTATTCTACAAAGTTGGATGAATATTTGAAATAATATGTTGAAATATACGAAAATTCATACATAATAATATACACCATCATCAACCGATATTCGTGCATTGCTCATAGACCTCTTACAATGAACGCCAAGACGTCCGATTCCCCGCCGATTGCAAACGCACGTTATGACATAGACTGCTTAAATTTTCTTTACTTTCGATTTGCGATTCTTCGACATCTGACCAAACAAACAATATAATATCTAATGTATGTATTATCACGTGGATTATGTATGTTATTGTGATAGTAAGACGCAGCCTCCTATCATGGACCATTGTGGTGCTAATCTCATAATCCCATACCCGTAATGACCCCGGACCCCCTGAACCTCGACGTTGATGAAACTAACGATTAATGGCTGCTACACCCCCCCCCCCACTACTTCCCGCACTCTGATCTATTTGTTTTCTTGAAGTCGTTGAGATACCCTGAGAAGACATTGTTTTTTTTAATTCTCTATCAGCGTTTTAAAGAAACAATAAAATCCTACGCGAAAACGGGATTCCGTTTGCTTGTGTATGTATGGTCACTACAGCCACGACCTCTGTGGCTCAGTGGTTAGCGCCTTGGCACACAAGTCCGAGGTAGCGGGTTCGAATCTCGCCAGGGAACAAAAAAGTTTATTTGTTCCTGGGTCATGGATGTGTATTAAATATGTGTAATAAATAATAAAAAATCTTAAATATAAGTATTAATATAGAAAGTATTAAATATATGTATTCCCGTTGTCTGGTACCCGTAACACAAGTCTTTTCGAGTACTTACCACGGGACCAGATTGACGTGGTGTAAAAGCGTCCATAGATATTATTATTATTATATAAAGCAGTAGAAAGAAGTAGCGAATCTTATATACTACTTATTATACTTTTGATAGCAGGTTCAAGCGGTGGTCCTTAGTAACCTGAATAAAATCATTTTTAATAAAACCCTTTTGCCACTCCACGGTTTTCTGCGAGCATGGAAAAATAAGGAAAAAGTAATAAAAAGTATTCGTGATGTAAGCAAATACGAATTTAATAAATGTATTATAATATCTATAGAATGCCGGTACATATTAATAATATTATAAATGACGATGGTGGAAGCGGGATTCGAATCTGAACCTTTTATAAATAATGACAGTATTCGTTTTATTTGTTATATTGAATATATATTAAAATCGTTACCATCAAAGCCTTATTTGATTGGCACTACAGTATAAAAACCTCTAAACGAATGAATAGAATGAATCGAAAATTAAATTACATTTGACACTACTACTGCGAAGCGGACATCATCATCATCAGCCTTTATCCGTCCACTGCTGAATCAATAAACGCACAGGACACACTACACTTTCAAACTTGAGTATTCCATAATGATATATTATTATTATGATACATATTACCATCATCATTATCGCCCTTATCCGTCCATCGCTGAACTACTACTAGATACTTCACGAGCAAACGCAGGTTGAAATCCCGCAGCACTTATAAATGTCTGCACCGGGTAATTTATAAAATATCCTAATAACACAAATTCTTATGAAAGTATCACGTAAAGTATCAGCCTGCTGGGCACGGGTCTCCTCCTCGAAATCAGGCGAGTAGGGTAATGGGCCATAGTTCACAGATGCGCTGGCCCAATGCGGGTTGGTTGGCGAGCGATAGTCTCGTGTTAGGGGTGTACTTAGAAATTTAGAAAAACCCATTTCAAGGCACACACGGGGGTCAGGATCGAACCCGGGACCTCTCGCATAAGAGGCCGAGTCCATCCACCACTGAACCATCGCCGAACGTATCACGGGGCTGAGTTAACTTGTGTAATTTTTGATCATTATTTATTTTGTTCAATTGAGGACGTGGTTCAGTGGTAATAGCCGCGCGGATCGATTCAGCTGGTTAAGCAACTCTTGGCGAGGTCGGTCCGTGGATGTCAATCGTGGATCTTTGACAGTCGTTACGGTTCGTCAGAAGCCTGAGAGTCCGGCAACCAGTACATGGGGTACCGTATTATCTAGTTACTAGATTGTGGAGGTGTAATAATCAGTTGCTCCATTTAAGATACTGATATTCAGCTGAATCTAGTTAGACTGGAAGCCGAGCTCAAAATATAGTTGGGAAGTTGGCTAGGAGATGATTTAATTTTTTTTATTTATAATACAAGCGCATAGTGAGGGATTAAGCAAGTTTATTCCTTAGGGTAATCCTTAAAAATCGTTTCATAATATAATTCAGTCACACACCGCGCAAACTTTCCAGTGCTTTCCGAACCGTTCAGATTTCATCCAACTTGGCCAATACATCACCGAATCCCATCCCGGTTTAAACCTCTGGAAACTTAGCCCGGAATTATCATAAAACATTCGGCTAGACGTATTTAAAACTGACAATGGTGGAATAAAATTATCCAACAAAACGAGGGTGGTCGGAAGTTTTTGGAAGTTTTTCTCGTCAAATTAAAATGGTTTTAACGAATGGTGTTAAAGTGCTCCCAACAGGATCAGATAACGTAGTCCTTTAAGGCTTTAACAACACGTCTGTGTTATTATTTAATACAATTATAATTTGGACAATAGAAGTACGGATTGACGAATGCGTATTAGGTGACATGTGGTGAGCTGTTGCACAGCTTCGCACACGTTAGCAAAAAATATATTTTTTCTTTTAATATATCCTATGTTACAGGAGTAAGGAGGAGAGGTGGTAGTAGGAACTACCACCAAAAATATGTAAACATTTCATTGATCTTCGGTTGAGTAGTTTTCACGTGAAAGCATAACAAATATCCTCACTTTCACATTTATTAAGTAAGGATCTTGGAAAATAGCTTTCTATCGCGGATTTTTTTTTTAGGTGGATTATTACAGCAACCATGGTGACAGGAGGACCTTATGGGGGGAACTCGCGTAAACATATGAAAACATTATTTTGTGAAATTTTGAAAACCATACCAACAACGAACAACTAAAACATGTTATGTAACATGTTTTTGAAATATTAAAAAATATACGCGCTGCCTTTATATTGCCGTAAAAAGAGTTTACAACTTGTGTCCCAAAATTGTATCGTACATAGATTATTCAAAAAGTTTCGCCGCGAAATATCAAGGGAAGGGTAAATAAATTCACCCCACTTTGTTTTCAATAAACTTGCAGATTTTATACGAACCTAACGCCAATAATCCCAACTTAAACACCGACACGAAGTTGGTCGCGGTGTTGCCAGTGTTTTTAAATCGTCAGAAATGAATAGGCTGAAGTTTTGTGATGCAGTGTTGCCAGATTTTTTTTAATCGAATGCAAACTATCTGTTTAACATTACAATGTGCAGTTTTATGTATTTTGCATTTGGTAATAATGATTTTAGAGGATAGCAAAATGGTAAAAAGCAAGGCAATACGGGTTTTCTCATTCGGAAGTTTATTTTTGTTTTATATTGATCAACTACCCAAAGATAATCAAGTCGTGAATGAATCCAAACCACACATAATATGTACTCACTTATATCTTCAGCCTACAATCCGTTAGATTTTATATCAATATGAAATACTAGTAGCGCCCCACGGTTTCACCCGCATACTTTCCATATTCCACATACGTGAGAGTACGTAGATAAATTATACCCTGTGTTATTTTAATCCATTCAGATTTCATCATTCATTCAGAATCAAAATCCATTCAGCAGTTCTTGCGGGAAAGAATGAAAAATATACACCCTATACTTTCGTATATCCTTTCATGTTTTGCGATATATAAAATACCAAATCTAAATAGCTACCACAGTATCTGTAGTAATATAATGCTCTTAATAAAATTAATAAGAAAGAGTTTGTCTAACGCAAATAATTAAGTGATAAGCTCGTCACTACAAAGATCATGGCTTGAGTTCGTCTTATTCCTACCAAGTATAAAAAGACAAGATATATTAAACATTCTCGCGGGGCCGTTTCCCAGAATGTGACACTTTTTCAAATCTTAAGAGCTCATATGTACGAGAATCCTTTCATTTTTAGATGCGTCTTGAACATGTGTCCATCTAACATGCGATAATAAGAGAGGGTTGAGTCTGTCGCCACGGGTTCCGTACGTGACGCCAATACTAATTCACACTTTTAGGGTTGTGTGAGAATATAATAATTTGAAGTTTTCTTTGTTAAACAAAATTTATTTCTATTATACAGGCATAGGTGTTAAGTTTTGCGCCAGTAGCAGTAGTAGTAGTTAGTGCCAGTAATAACACTACATGTCTTGTTTTAACGAAATACAGCAAACAGCTTTGCTGTGTTTCGGACAAATACATGAGTTGCCTTTTTTTTCTTTAACGCCGAGAAATGCACTTAGGCATACCGCGGGGGAGTGGGTCTCCCCAGGCGGGTATGTGGGACTCGCTGCACCCGAAAGCTGGTAAGTGGACGCAGCTCTACCCACTAAAACCCGGCGAGTGCCACCAATGCCGCCTTTGGTGAGGTGCCCTGGATCTGCTAGCAACAGGGCACCTCGACGGCTAGTTAGTCCCTAAGGGGATCGACGCCACCTCCACAGAGGGGTTGTCCCGCACCACAGAACATATCGAGACAATACAATGAGGCGCCGTTCTCGTCCTCGCCTTTTGCCCCCTCTTCTTATAAAAGGGGTACAAAGAGCCCCATCAGCTCAATTTGCTTAGCCCCAGGTGCTGGGCTCACCCTGGGCTACTGAGTCCCGCCGTCACGACAAGGTCTGAACCATGGTGGGGATGAATGAGTTGCGTGGGCTAGTCTCAGGTTAACTTGTAGGCTGCTGGTGGGCGACGCTGACTATTCGACATCATATGGCCCGTCTGCTGTTTGCCTTTCGGACTTACGAAAAAGCCCATGCACCAATGGTATACCGCTAAAGATCTAAGGTTAGTAGAACACCACTAGCATTGCGTGTATTCGTACTGAAACACAGCTTACTACTTAATCTCCGTCAAGTTGGACCGGAATAATCATGTCGTTAAACTAACACCGCTGTTAGCCTAATCCCCTTACTTGCGCCCATGACATGATAATGTCGGGGAGACTCTTGGGTATAACTTATTCATATTAACCCTCGGCATAAAATTACGAGGTCCTGGTTCGGTTTCGACCAAATTGTGATGATATGAACTGGAGGGTTGGGTCGATTCTGACCCAATTAAATTTCTCTATACCTTCGCATATGAACGTCGAGACGGTTACAGGGGAAACATAATATAATAAAATAAAACATCGTAATTTCAAATTTGATTATATGTATAACTAACTATTGACCGCAGTTTCGCCTGTGTTAACTAGATTTACAACATAATCTTAGGGGGTGATATAAAGCCTATAGCCTTCCTTGATAAATAAGCTATCTAACACTGAAAGAATCATTCGAATCCGAGTAATAGTTCTTGAGATTAGTGCGTTCAAACAAACAAACTCTTAATTTTTATACAGTAAGTACGAGTATAAGATGAGCGGCCCCGCAGAAGTTGTCCTGTAAAAGAACATTATAAACTGGGATAAATGGGATTTTATCTGTAACGTGTTCACACGCCTATGTCGATTTACTGAATTGGTACATAATTTGTATATTATCATTTTCACGTATTATTAACTTTGTTTCAATATTAAGCCGAATATACTTTGTTTGGTCTATTTACGTCCCAATAATTCTAATGAGGTATTTTTACGCTCATTGAGCTACCGATGGGTTTTCATGAGGCAGCTCAGTTTGGATGCTATTTTTATATTTTCATTGTTTTTACAATATTTCAATTGTATAATAAATAGATATATCTAAATCAATTGTGTTAAAAATACAAATATATTATATTTACCTTTTTTTTCATATACATGGGGATAAAAGAAGGAAAGTTTTTTATTGTTCACAACAAAAATCAAGACATAATCGCATAGTAGTTTGACATGGGTATTAATATTGCGAACCATAGAAGTAGCCACTTAGCATTTATGATACCGTTGCGGGAATGGTGGACGCTGATTTTCAGTAACTCCTCGTGGCTAATGCATTTGATGTTCTCCAGAAACAGTAATATAATAAATATGTAACTTACTGTAATATTATGTATATAAAAAAATGTAATTATTTTTTCAGGTAAACTATCAGATATGCTCCAAAAGAACAAACGAGAATTTAGTAAGTAGATAAGTTTTATATTACTTTATTATGTTATAAGAACCCAAATGAAACTGTACATTACTTAATATGAAATGAAAAAGTTTATATAGGCGTCTTCACTTCTCTGATTGGTCGGTTTGAACCGTGTGACGTCATAGTGTTTTAGGGCCTTTATAATCCCCGATACCTAAACTTTCAACCTCGATTCAACTCATTACAATTTTTGCAAATTATGTATTGTTCGAGAATAATCATCAAACAATTCGATATCATCATCATCAGCCCGCGGCCGTCCACTGCTGGACATAGGCCTCTCCTAAGGAACGCCACTTTTCTCAATCTTGAGCTTTGAGCATCAATCAAATCATCAACAATTCGTATACCAACTTAAAAATAGATGGTCATATTTTTCAACCTTTGGATTTTCTTCATTGTTTACACTGTTATATTATATAGTACCTGGTTGACCGAGTATTTTCACGGTTTTTGTTTTCGTTTACATACCCTTAGTGATAATTCAAATTCAAATTCAAATTATTTATTTCAGACACGAGGTCCATAATGTGTTAGTACAATGAATAGGTTTCTTATTAACTAGCGTTAGTACTTATCATATCTAGACCAGATATCATAGTATTACGATATAAAGTTTTTCTTTAAAAAATGGCTTGAAAATAAAAAAGACAAAAAATAATCGGACTGGAGATACGCACCAGGCTCTTTTCGATTCATAACTGATTCATGGCAAATTACTTGACAGTGAAATTTACGTTCGTATTCTAATGATATTTTTTCATTGCCTCAAAACACGGATAAAAAAAGTTTTCTAAAAATTGATCCTAGCTAGATCGATTTATCGCCCTTTTTAATCCGTGTATACAAAATTTCATGAAAATCGTTAGAGCCATTTCCGAGATTCAGATTATATACCTATATTGCTCGTTTAAAGATATAAGATATCACGCAAACTTGGGAAAATAAAGTTAAGACTATGTAACTGAATAAATTACAAAAACTACCCAAGATTTAGCCCGGGCTCTGGCCAAATACTATGTTGCAAAAAAAATATTTATCTATTTTTTTAATTTATCATTATCTTTTAATCTTCTACCTCAAGTTGTTTGTTTGGAAAAAAATATATGAATATCTTTACAAATGTTTCCTTTAATGGGTTAAATAAACTCTTAATTCAGGGTAATTTATACATTTTGGGACAATAGCTGGGATGAAGATAACGACATCCTGGTAAGGTGATTAAGAGGCTTCTATTCCGGCCAAGAAACAGAAAACAGATATCGTGGTTTTAAAATATGTGCTGCTGTGATGAATTTGAATTGATGGGAATTGAGGTTGTCCGATGCCTTTTTTTGAACTTTAAATATCATTTTTTAAACCTAATTTCATTTAACTTAATAAAAAACATAATATTATTTTTTATCTGCATTTCTTATTTAAAAAAATATTAGAATACTACATCAATTAAAAATTAATTTTAAATAAAAAACCAAAAACCGACTTCAAAACCATACCTTAATTAATGTACAACTAAAAATTTTAAAATAATATTGAAATACTTCGAAGTGAAGTAGAAGACGTATACTATTTAAAATCGGGTATTTTTGGAGTCGGTGCCAGCAGTATGTTATCAGTAGTTTTTGTGTGAAAGTGTAACAAATATCCATCCATGCATGAATGCATTCCTACAAACTTTCGCGTTTATAATATTAGTATATTCTAATCTAATATTATACAAGGTTGAGTCGAATATATTATACTATTTATATATAATATATACTATTCACACAGAATACATAAACACACACTCTATAAATGGAACAACTTTTACGAATTTTATCGCGGTTTATTAAATTTAAGGTGTTCCCGTAACAATAGTTACTGTTAAATATCCAAAACGTCAGGCATGTTAAAAAAACTTAATAAATCGCGATAAAATCTACAAAAGTTGTTTCAATAATGAGTTTTTTAATAACAAAAACCATTTTACACACTATGTCTAAAAATTCAATTTTTTTAATAATTATATTCAATCAAAACTTTATATTTGTTTGTCGCCATTCTTATTTCTATACAATGAATGTAGCGTTAAGAAGAAATAGAGCTGAAACAAGAACAAAAGATTTCGAAGACAATCGGGATAATGAAGGGACAGGTCTAAATCGTGTTCAGGTCGAGATGAAGATGTCGAGATGCTGTGTTTTTGTTTTAGAATTCCTACGCTTTACCGTTGCCAAGCCGTTGGGCAAAGCGTTTGGATTCTAAAACAAAATAACTGGCGAGACTCCGAGGGACCCAAGAGCGAAGATTTTTTGATTTGATGTTGTCTTTGTTTAAGGAATGCTCAACATTGTCGAGTGCTTTTAATGTATCCGCTAAGACAGGGTTTCGTTATTTTGCTTGGTCTCACATAAGTATCCTTAGCCTTAAGCTTTTTGTGTGTTAAAATTAAAAGCTCCTCAGCTTACGCAAGAAGGTAAACTAAGATTTTAATTTTGTTATATTATTGTATTCTTAATTATTACTAAAATCTCCTATAGGTTTATACATAAAATTGTTATTATTAAAATTAAATGGCAGGCTTGGTGAAATTATAGCAGAATATTTTAAAGCTATAATAATATATTTACTTGATATTTAATTTATTTATGAGTAAATACATTATTTCTATCTAAGGGTCTGTTTCACAATTTCCTGATAAAGTTCCATATAAGCTATTTGCAACATATTTACCACATAACTACAACGTTTTTGTTTCGCAATTGACAAATAGCAATATTTGGCTAATAAAGTTCCCTGTAAACTATAGGTCGGATCAACTGGCCATTAGCAAATTTATCTGCCACATAAATTAGTTGACAGATATATACGCGGTTGACAGCTTGACGACATTTGACAATTTGACGTTCCGGTAACAGTAATATACAAAATAATTTAAATTGTGTTCTGATCGTTTAATAATTAAGGGATAACATTATATACAAGGTCTATGTAAATAAAAGGTATAAAGATGGTATGATACATACAATTAAATTATAAAACATATTTTCATGTATATTTACAACATGGAATGTTTTTCTAAAACATATTTATCGTAAAATGGAACTATGAAATGCGAGGTTGCCAAGCCTACTAACCAGTCTGCCAATTTAATCTGCCAAATAAATTTATAGGGAAGATGATGGTGAAACCCAATCAAAACTAACTAGAAGATTCATCTGTCAATTAATTTATGTGTCATATAGCTATAGGGTACTGGTATGGTACATTGTGAAACAGACCCTAAATCATATACATTAACAGACAGGCGTTAAAAAGGTAGCAAGGGGATAAAGCGTCGGTGTAATGCTTGTATTAAATTGTACGTTAACAATGATCAATTTTTTTTCCTTAAATCAACGGAAATAATAAATGGTTTTAAATTAATGTGTCGATTTAACCGCAGTTTATTTATAACGTTACGGGCCGGCTGGTCGACGGATCAGGGGAGATATAACGCAGAGGTAATGGGTTCGGATCCCGCTATTTCCGTTCCTTATTACGGTTAACACAAGGTCTAATCAACTTACCACGGGGCTAGGTTAACGTGGTGTATTTGTACGTTTATATTTATTATTATTATATTAAAATATTCGTTTTTTGTTATGACGATTTAATTCTCAAGATTCTTATGTTATGATCGCAATGCCACTGTCTAAATAGATCATCTTTTTTTTTGTTAGTAGAAGGTATATTATATACGTCCTTTATAGAGTCCAACTATTCTCTGTGGTTTCTACTGTTTATATTATCTGTGGCAGTTGTGAATAAACTTGCATACGAAGCACACGTCGTTTTATTGAGAAAAAGTCATCCAAGTAATAAATAACCTTATTAGAGTGTACAGCCACTCCCAGTTATATAAATAGAAGAAAATAAATGGGAATATAAAAAAAATGTATTTTACATATTTATAGCACGAAGCTTTAATAAATAAGTTACACTTGATTATAATGAAACAACTTTTACCATGGTCCTCCCGTGACCATGGTTGCTGTAAAGTATCCGAAACGTCGGGCTTGTAAAAAACTAAATAAACCGCGATAAAATCCGTAAAAGTTGTTTCATTATAATGAGTGAAATTCGCGTAAACATAAGAAAACAATAAGTTACACTTGAACTAGAGGGATTTTTATAAAAAGCCAATGATCGATATCCGATAATATTTTTCGTCTTTAGAACTAAATGCTTTTAATATAGGATATTATTAGACTTGCATGGTTATGTGGCGGTGATGTACCGCCTGTTGCTTTACGGTAACGGAGCCCGCTCGGTACCGTAATATCAATTCTTGGTCGAAGACAGGCCATTGTGGCGTGCGAATGGCCGTGTCTCGTCAACATCGGACGTAACGAGAACTGTGTATCTCCATAAGACGATATCGAACGAGGAATGAACGAATATTAAATGCACTTCTATATCCTGCGCGATATTCTTAATGCTTTTTTAACTAGCTGTTGCCTGCAGCTTCGAATGCGATAACTTAGATTCACAATATAATTATAATAGAATTTCCTAAAATAAAAGTAGCCTACGTTACACCTTATTATAACAGCTACCTGCCATTGAAAGTCACGTCAAAATCGGTCCAGCTATTTCAGAGAATAGCCGCAATAAACAGACAGACCGAAAAAATATGTAAAAATGCTATTTTCTTATATTATGTACCGTATATAATATATTAATATGCATGTAAGAAAAGCGGCTATTTTAATTACAGACAGACACTAATTTTATTTATATGTATAGATAATATTATAAATGCAAAAATAGGGATGTTTTTTACGCTTTTACGCGATAACTACTTAACCGATCGTCATGAAACTTTGTACACAAATTCTTGCAGGTACTAGAAGCAAAATAAGATAGGTACATTAAGGAAAATGAAAGAAAAATGATGATGATGATGATTCAGACTGATAAAGAACACGTGTTCCTATATCTTGTAGACAAATCCTATCTAAGTTTTCTATATAATATAATATACCTAACCTTTCCAACACAAGTCGTTTGGTATTTGATTAGAAGTTTAAGCATAAAAGATATTATGAGGAGTTTGTATGGATATTCGTATAGCCCGTAATAACGAGTGTCGGTTATTGGCTAGATAACTTCTACCAACAGCAATAGCATTAGGGACGTCGTGCACATAAAAAAACACAATCCACCGTTGAATGGAAATAAAAAGACAATATCAGTACTTGAACGGAATCAGTCGACATTTAAATGCATTACATACATTTCGATTATTCTCCTCTCGTTGACTCGCTCTTATAGACCATTCCACGGTAAACGGGTTGAAGATTGCTATGATGAAAGGATTGTGAGTTATAAAACAATGTTTGCTAGTGTTTTTAACTTCAGGTATGATTCCATTTTATTATAATCATTATCCTTCCACTGATGGACATGCAACCCTCAAGACCAAGACGAATCTTTGCCACTTGCATCCAAAAGGAACCGGCCACTGCACAGATATCGTCTTTCCACCTGGTTAATGACCTAGCAAATTGATCTAATATATTGGCTCCATTAATTCATCACAGTCATCATATCTCTACGTCTACTATTGGATGCACGTTTTCAATGAACACTTCACTATAATATTATAAGAGGTCAAAAGATCCTATTATATTATTTACATAAATAAATTTAATCCCTCTTTTATTTTTTGAATGGCTAATTTTCCCTGCATCTAAAAAGCTGATAACATCAGCAACACAAATAAAACAAAGTTATTATTCATCAAAGAGCATTTAAAAGAAATATACACTTTGGTCCTTCGAGCCGGAATGATATTAATTAAGGCCATTCTGTTTTATGTGAACACACTAAACTCATTTTATATATTGTTTCGACTTTATACCTTTGACAGCGCGTTATTGCCTTAATAATGTCGTTAGAGCTGGAGATACCATTTAATGGCTGCTTTTTGAAGCTCTTTTAATATCAAAGAGCATTTCCAAGTTTATTTCCTCGGCCATCTTTATAAATCTCGAGGGACAGGAATATCCTTTATATGCTTTAAGATTTTAAGATTGTAAATTGAAGTTGGGGAAATGAAATGATATATTATGTGATGTTTTTCGGCTCAGAGTTAATCCTTGTTCTTTACATTAAGCTTTCCAAATCAGGACACGGTATTAAGTAAGAGCTTAATCAATTATTGAGTAATTGATCTATATGTCTCGTAGCATTTGAACACATAATGTCAAGTAAAGAAACCTTGTAAAGTTGTATTTTCTGTTCTTTTGTACTTTGACTTTTTTTAAAGGGTTCCCATTTTTATGCATCACTCACACAATACGCAAACTGATGGCTCCCTTAATTACAATTTTCAAGTGAAGTCTCCAGAAGAAAAGAAAGTAAAAGCTCATCACTACACGAAGTGGTAGTACTAGTGAAATAGATAGTAAATTATCAACTATGGTATATTCGTTAAGAGCAATATTGCACACAGTGGGTTCCGAAAAAAGGAAAGTAAACAATTTTGCTTTTAACGTACGTAATACTGAGGTTAATTAAAAACCAATATTAAATGTATAATTAAAAGTAAGCTTTGAACTAAAGATTGTGAATTTACATTTTATTTTCTCTTTTACTTTGATTCATTTCCAAGTATTTAATTAAATGAACTTAATGATTTTGCCGTATCACTAATAGCTTATTTTTCGGTTACATCCACGCCCTCACTTCATTTCGGCAGAACTTATCTCTAACAAGCAAACATAATGTATCTGCTGTGTTTTTTATTATAATACTAGCTATTACCCGCAACTTTACCTGCGTTAAGTAAGATTTAGAACTTGATCTGAGCGAAATAATATATTGTGCGTGTACTATACATATAAACCTTCCTCTTAAATTGTTCTATCTATTAATAAAACCACATCAAAATCCGTTGCGTACTTTGAAAGATTTAAGCATACCTACACACAAAGGAAGGGACTTTGTTTAATACTATGTAAAGATATTATATTTATTAACCTCGACTGCACAAGCTAATTGACATCGCCCTTTTAACCTATATGATACTTATACCAAAGCCGCCATCTTTAATTTGCCAATGTATTTCTTGTGTCCACTTTTTCTTCGCCTCAACATTTCAAGAAACATACGAGTTAACTTTATCCAATAAATATATACTACATATTTTAAAAACAGTTACACTCGTCTCGCTTTGTCTTTGTTTCATCAAATGCTTATTAAAATTCCAGCTGAGTTTCTCCTGGCGAGGCCCGGTTAAGTTCGCAATGGTTACATTCGTGCACACCCTGTATAAATTAATTTGAATTCTTAAAAGAGGAATTGTTTTATTTTGAACAATAATAACTGAAAATGGAGCTAAATTTATTATTACTGCGTAATTTTAGCATACTTTATTTCAGCTGTTTTTGACTTAGAGTAAATTTAAAAATGATATTTTAATTTTATGACCAAATGTAAAAAAAAAATATCGACTATAAATCCCACTGCTAGGTTTGACTATCGTCACTCGAGCTCGCTCGCTCACTATTAGGGTAAATAAACTCGGGTAGGGATTAAATCTTGCTTGGCATTCTGCTAATTAATTCATCACCTTTTATATTAAATGATTGACATAAGAAATTATTAATTTGCTTTCGAGAACATCATAAGTATCATTATTAGAAACAAATAAAACTTTTGATACTTATCATTCTTTGATACTTAGATTTGAAGTGTAGATCTATATTTCTTTTTATTTTTCTATTATTTTCTCCTTTGTTCATTGCTTTAAGTTAAATTACTTTCATAATTGGAAGTATTTTAAATAAGACAAATGAGTCTTATTTAAAATACTTTCTTTTATATATATGAGTTTTTTGAATAGATTAATGTGGGGTTGGATTGCACATTCTTAAGTATATATTACTATATTTAATATAGGTAAGTTATAACTATATAAAGCTACTGTTAAAGTTAACTCGTAAAACATAAAACTTGTGAAAATGTCTTAACGCCTGCTTAGTTTTACAGGACTGTTGAAATCTCTACAGAGCTGGCGAGGAATGTACGCTCAGAATCACCGACTTAGAAAACGTGATAACGAGCGTTCCGCGAAACTTTCTTTTTATAACTTAAATAATATAAGCTTGCTGCAAAAATAACAACCATAAATATAAAATATAAACTGCATCTGGTTTGTAATAGAAATATGTTAAGAAAGGACAATTGGAAAAGAAAATTAACACGCGTACAGTATGAATGCCGATTAACATAAAAGTGATAGTAACAAAATTGTGTCGTATTCCAGAATGAAACTCGACTATTTAACCAGGTTGTGTGTAAGTCATTAGTAAAGTGGAACCCACGAGTCAATGCAAAATTCCCAAAGTTGTAACCTTTCTTTTATGATACCATAAGCAGTAAGAACTTAAGACAATATAGAATAACCATGATTCCAACTAAGCTACAACTTTATTTGCTCGTTATTTTTATTAATTTCTTTTTTGCTCGTTAATTTGTAGACAAACAGGCAGACGTGCCACTTGATGGTCGACGTCACCCATGAACATGAATTACTTTCTCTGGAACTAGAGAGTCCAGCTAAATGCGTTAGAAACATAAGATGTGCAGTATCAGTGCTAGTAATAGCACTAAATGTCTTGCCTACCCCTTAAATACAGCAAAGCTTCACGGGAGAAACAAGCAAGATGGTGGTACTAATTTTGCCAGAATAGCTCATCCCTACCACCATTAAATATTTAATTTAAAATATAAGGCTGGAAAGCTAATAACTTAACCCGAAACCATCTAGCATTTGATCTGGAAACACCAGCGTTAGGTTGCCTAGGGATCATAGAAATCAGGCAAGTGGGCACTATCGCAGCAATTGTCAAGATTTGGCCACATTTTTTATTTAAGTATTAGTTATTTTTTTATTTTTTTACTGGACACATAGTGATATTACATAATTTCTATATTCAAATATACAGTTAATACGTACAGAGGCGACGATGGCCCAGTTGTGGGTGGACTCGGCCTCTTATGCGAGAGGTTCCGGATGCATCTTCTGCATGCATGATGAGATTGATGTGTGTCTTTCTTGTTAGTCTTTGAATGTGTGTGAAGTTCACCAACTCGCATTGGACCAGCGCATCGGTGAACTATGGCTCATTACCCTCATCGCCTGTTTCGAGGACGAGGTCCGTGCCTTCGAGTACACCGTGTACATCGAGTTTTATAATATTATGTTTAATAAGCGATTTAGGAATAGGCTTTTGTTCTTTGTAGTCTTGTGCCTGCTCGGTCATTTTTAAGATCGCTCCGTACAAGTTCATTTCGGACAGTGAACTAGTTCATTCTATTAGTTCTATTAGCTCTATTCGGTCTTCTCTGTCGGTCAGTACTTACATATAGTACAGAACGAATCACTGACCAAATATTATGCTCTCTAGGTACTTACTACTTAACTCAGAATGACATTGTAATAATCTATTGTAATATTACCAAGAGAATATAATCACTGCGTTAATATTATAGTAATATTAATATTATTAATTAATTAAAGGTTTTTTTTATGTTATTTTATGTTCGGGTAGCATCGTCATTCGTCGGCTATTCGCTCTCGCTCTCATTCTCAGACGCAGAAACGAACAGTGACTGTATTTTATTTCTCGGTCTCGCTCGCACACACAATCGTGCGGTTCAAAACATGTACGAGTCCGAAAAGAGCTATTAGACCTAATAGACCGATTACAACTCCGCGCTCGGAAACGTTTCTTCTAGTACAGTGCGAAGATACGGCTCCTATTCATTCATCGTTCGCGAACGACACAAGACTTGTTCTTTGGTTGTACTCACTACAAAGCTCCTTGCTGTGCCAGCCAGCGGACGCGGAAAATAATATTGATTGTGATTTTATACGTCATCTATGGAATGAAAACACAACAAAATAAGCTAACCCAGCCAAGTAAACAAATGAAAAAATAGCATAATATACATCTCCGTATCAATTAATAGAGGGAAGAGCTCTCCACGCTCGTTAGCGGAATTGGCACAGGCCAGGGTTTATTTATTAGCGAGACTAATTGTCCGCCCGGCGTCGTTCGCTGAATTTAGAATTTATTTTGTCACCATCCAGTATTTAGCGGTTTCCATGTGTATATTGTGAGCGGATATTCGTCATTACATTTATTTTTTATCAGTAGAGGAAATTGTCACTTGTCTTTCCAATTCAAAGAATTCACATTTTGCTTTTAGTATCTATTAGTATAGTTATTCGAACATTTTATGAAATTAAAATGTGTCTGGGTGTCTGTTCACTGCTAGAAGTAGTACCCATTTTGGACCAACTATAGCGCGGTGCTCGTCATTACATATATTCGGCGGTCATCTCTCCGTCAACCTGAAGGAAGCTCCCGCCCACAAATCTAACCCTCCGGCCATTTTCAGCATAATATGTGACTCACCCACAATGATCTGAATACAAGAGATCTGCCCCCTGATTCTGTAAGAGTCATTTTCTAGACTGTGCATCGCGACGAGCTCGTCTCGGCGCACAGCGTTGACGGCGCTAGGGTGTTTTATATGGTTTGACAAGCTTAGTAAATACCAAGCTGAATTCGCAGCGCTGTCACAGCGTTGCGACAGCGCTGCGTTTCTTACAGAATAGCACTGCTTAACGTTTGTTCTCCGAATCATTTGTTTCGACTTCATTAAAATATCCGTCAAATTAACATGGCATATGCAGTTAAACGATTTTTTTTCACCCCCCATAATCCAGAAATTCCTATCGAATCGTAACTCTCTCATGTCCACATAAAATCCTGCTATTGGATGCGCTATGCGGCCACTCACACATTCGGCTTTAGTGCCGCATTTACGGGGCTATCCGGTTATCTTTGAGCTTTCTAATAAAATACCTTCGCTTATAGCGTATTTCTAATATAATTTGACGGCTTGGTAAAGAGGTGACTGTTCATGGGGTCTTTATATTTGTGTTATAATTATAACCTAGGCTACATGACCAGTTTCGTAAGATCTCTCATTATAAATTAAATAGACAAATTTATACTAATGGATAGGTGTGTGAAGTGGCCCAACACCCTCGAGGAAAGAGGAGAAGACTCGTGCTTAGTGGGATATGATACTGGGATATTTTTCTTCTTTTACTTGATATTATTTTTAGAAGGTGAGGAGACTGCATATCTATCTGTAAAATTCAAACAAGACCAAATTTTTATTTTTATTTACTTTAGCAAATTTTGGCAATCCATCCGAGGAGGAGGAGACTCAAGCACAATCATCATCATCAACAACATCAACAACAATCATCAACAACAATAACAACATTAGCCTTTATCCGTCCACTGCTGAACTGGCCCTAATGAACCCCAAGACGACCGATCCTTTACCGCAACCAACATGGACTGCCCTCTGCCCTCGTACTAGCTAGATGTTTATTTGGCGGATAAGATTCGACACTGAGACATCCTCGAGAGTACAAAAGTCTTTGGTATTACGTTAAGAATATACCAAGTTATATATTATAACATTGTATTTACAAAACTAATCAAACTATCAATATCTTGCCTTCTACGGACCCCGAGCTCTGAACGTCCAGAGAGCCTCTAAAGACCTTTAACGTGGTAACATTTTCATAACGTGATATGGGCTCCTTATTAGGGGCCCAATTAATTTACGATGACGTTAATTTGGTTTTATTACCCCCGGGAGAGGTAGCTCAACGTTAACTGGTCTTCCACCCCATTATATGACTCCAATGAAAGGAAGCTCAGATTTCAAGCCACATGTCCAGCCAAGGTTGAAATATTGTACGGACTAATACAGCATTGCTTAACATTTATCAAACAAATGGAAATCATCCATGCTATATTTGGCAAATTATCATAACTATTTAGGGGACGTAGCACGAAAAAACTCGATCTATATATAACTAGCTGTTGCCGGCAGCTTCATCTGCGTTAACTAATATGTGAAACGAAATCATAGATGATGATATAGCCTATAAATTTGCCTGAATAAATGGGCTATCTAACACTGAAAGAATCATGCCAATCCGACGAACAGTTCCTGAGATACGCGCGTTCAAACAAACAAACTCTTCAGCTTTATTTGTATAAGATTGCTAAAGACCTTTGCATTATCTTTTTTGGATTTTGTCTAAAATCTTGTAATTTAATATTGTATACATTTTGTATTCAATATTAAATTAAATTAAATTGATTTTACATCAGGATCCGATTCCTATTTAGGCAATCTTTTATAATTTGTCAGATGAACATAATTTTTAAAAAGTAACTAGTGAATCATGTATTGTCTCTGCTATTGTATGTACAAAAACATTTTTATAGAATTTAAGATCTATGTAACATTACATTCTTGCAATAAACATATTATTATTATTATTGGAAATAAAGATTTCAATTTTTCAAATTTACCAGAAACATCAACCGTATAAGGTTCAATTTAATATTGCAATCTCATCTGCAATCAAGGATAGCAAATTCCATGAAATGAGTAAATAATTTGTGTAGTTTGGATCTGAATCTGTAAAAATGACTAACTAATAAAGAACAAAGTCGCAAGGAATCTGCAGGTCAGTTGCAATTAAATCTTTGACAGAATGTGATGTTTTCTCCCATCGGTTCAGTGCTTAGATGAACTTTGCCATTGCTATGTTTCTACACAGCAGTGCTGTTAGGAGTTCCTAATATTCTCGAGCATTTTATTTTCTATTTGGAAGATGTTTATGGCAGGAAATGTACATGATAGTCGTTTTGTCGGCTGCAGGAAATGCTTAGTATTCGCATTTCTGTTATGGGATATCCTCTGTTTTTATCCGTATAACCCGGGCGGACGCTCAATCAGATAGGATTATATCCGTCAGCCGTCCTATCCGCTTTGATGCTGTAAAACGTTCGCTATGAATACGGGATATCATAAATTGCTTCTAAATAAATCTAGGATATCAAATTAAAGACTTAAGAGTTTAGAAATAGGTACAAAAACGAGGCAATGTAAAATTCAAAGTTTGCTAAGATTGCTTAGTTAGTGATCGCATTTTTCATTAAGTTCGCTGTAGTCGGTGTAAGTTTGCAGTCTTTCTAATTTAAAATTCTTAGCTTAGCTTGACATTTAACTGTTTCTAAATTATAACTTTATGCTATGCATTACATGGTAAGACAAGCTTACTTGCTTTAATGCTATTAGTTTTATTTCCAACTGCTGTATTGTATAGTAAAATGACAAACATACGCTTGGGAAACTCACACATGGCTACCTGATTCAAAGCTAAAGAGGTCCTGTATATTATCAAACAGACATACTTACACTTACTATACTTATCTAAATACACACATATTATTGATATTTCAATACAGAACAAATGATCATGCTCATCTCACAAAGATTTGTCTTGGATCGGAATCGAACCTACAACCTTCCGTTTTAGTAGTAAGGGTCACTAATCTCTAGAGTATAGACTAACAGACCAATAGATGGTAATCATGGTCAGTACTGCAACAGCTTAACTAATAGATGGTGAGTAAGAATTTTCTTATCCTTCTCAGGCACCAAGTTTTATGGCATATTATAAAAACACGTGAGATGTTGTGAGTCGGAATATTATCCGCCTTTGAAGCCCTCACGTGCCACTTATATCCTTATGCTTCCAAAATCCCTCTGGCGTCGGCATTTTTAACTGTTCACAAAATTTGCTCTATAAATCAAGTTAAACGATACCATTTTCGTGTGGCGTTTAAAAAGTGAAAATTCGTTTTAAATTATTTATAGTTCCCCCTAAAATGTTGGTCGGTTTACGCTGGAAAAATACTATATCATAATTAAATGCATACACAAGCAGTATTTTGATAGTAACATATTTTGTAATGGTCCAACCGCTAACGTCTCTAAACGGTCTGACGACAAAGTATTATTTTAACGTAATTCCAAGCTTACTTATTTCGTTCGCCAAACATTATCATTTTATTTTACGGGAACACACTATATAAAAGTTCTATAATTACCGGTCAAATCAAATCAAGCTACTTTTCCCCTACGAAAAAATTATGTTGAAAAAATTTCATCATCATCTTTCTGCTGAATGTAAGCCTCCTCAATGAACGCCAAGACGACCGATCCCTTGCCGCTCGAGAAAATTCAATACTTTTTTTAATGTCCATTAATATTAATTAACCTAAGCAGCATTTAAGTGGCGTCCATTGAGTGATTTTACCGGAAATTTGATTAATGATAAATAAATTTCCATTAAATTTTTCATCAATAATTCCACACAGGTGAAACCACAGCAACCACTAGCGCAGTGCGCGTCATGTGAACAAGTTAGTGGCACAAACACGTAGTTACCATGTCGGCACTAAGTGGTCCTCAACATACACTACTCATCATAACACTCGACGAGGTAATTGTGTTACATTAGGTAAGGCAATTAAGTTTAATATAACAGTATCAACCCTTTCACGTTAATAATTGGACGAAATTATGCGAGGAGACCTCATCTTTGTGTGCCCTCATATACTTTTAATCCAAAAAAGGTAACTCAGTACAAAACTTCCAAGTAAGGACCACATTTTTTTTGTATTTGATGCCAAAAAAAAAACCAGAAATATATGAATTTTCTTGTCGTTTATTGTAGTCTATGTTCAGCAGTAGACGGATAAAAGCTGATGATGATCATGATGATTATGATGATGAATTTCCTTGTTATTTAAAAGGCCAAACTTGAAGTCCGTTAACATAAAGTAATTCACCTGAATCAAGCCCAGGTGTTGTTTTCTTATGTTTACGCGAATTTCACTCATTATAATGAAACTTTACGGGTTTTATCGCAGCTTAATAGGTTTTTTATAAACCCGACATTTTTATTTACAGTAACCATGTTCACGGATATAACAAAGCCAGATAATTCTGAAAATCCTCCAACGCTGTAATCTATTTCATATCCCCTTACCTGAAGTAAATCTACAAATCCATTTTCGAAAGTTCTTATCGAATTCTTCTATCAAATAAATCTATCATAAAAAGAGGTCCAATTCATTGTTTTAGGATGAGGCGTTGAGGCTGCATCTGCGATCGATATCGAGCTCTATTAACATATCAATGAGTGCGTCCTGGCGAACAGCCAGGGAGAAGTGGATTCTATGGGGTTCTAATACACTGGCAACGATTACAAAGTGCCCACTTATACCGAATACGTTTATACTGGCAAGAGCTTTGTCTTACACGAGAGGAATTTAATCTGGGCTATATGAAGTATCGAATGAGCACACTCGATTATGTAACATCAATTTTAAAACGCCTATAAAATGATAAAATCGAACTGCCTTTTAGTGTAAGATATTGGCAAACTGACATCCGCTCTAGATAATATTATTGAAGTGAAACTTCTTTAGAATCATTGTGATTTCAAACCGGATGCAACGAAAAAAACGACAGGTAAGAGACACAAATACAAAAGAGCGAGAGAGCAAATGTCGGTGTGTATGTATATTGCAGACTGTTTAATACTTGCTTGTGCTTGAGCATTTAACGTGTGTTTCACTTCTATCGTGTGTGTATCGCACACACACCTTTTTTATGTTACTTGAACTGGACGACTTCGTCTCATATAATATTTATTTATATTTATTACTACTACTATTATAATATATTTACTACATCATATACCTACTACTACGTACTTGTTTGCTATTCTATAAGTTATTTTACTGCTCCAAGATTCGGTTAGAAGAGGTCCTGGTGGTGGCCTTTCAAATTTTTCATTTTTTTCATTAATATTTTTTTTAAATTCAAATATAGTATTAATATTATTGTAGGATGTATTTTAAAGAAATAAACAGCTAGATTTTCTGTATAACATTTTATCATTAGCAGCTAATTATATAAAACTTTTCAAAGCAAAACCGCAGCCAACAGATTAATTAAAATGTTTGTTTAATGCTCACATATTTATTTTGTTTTATTAGAATATCAAACAGCAGATATGACGTTGATATTTTACCTAAACAATACCACATGTATGTACATAACGACATAAAATATATAAAAGTGTCAATCTCTCCCTCCTTTCCGATTGAGAACGTTCAGTTTTCTTAACATAACAGAAAAATACACAAAATATGAATTAATTTTAGCCACGATGGACTTGTAGGCTCAAACTCCTATGTAAGAAGGTCGGGGTTCTTTTCCCTCCTCCATCCTCGTGGTGCATTGAAATTTGTGTTTCTAAATTTCTAAGTGCACCCTGAACGCGAGACTATCGCTCGCTCACCGGTGAAGGAAAACATCGTGAGGAAAATACCGATTTTTTGACAATGTTTCAACTGCCATGATCAAGGGAATAGTGAAGACCTAATCAAATTAAAAACGTAGTCGGCTGCCAAAATAATATATTATATTTAAACATTCACTATATTTTATTTTACTGGTGAGAAAGCGATTGCCAATGCAGATAAATGATAACTTACTTCAAAGCCGAAACGATATCAAAACACCTCACTTTACAAGATTTAGTATGTTATTTAAAGAAGAACAATATTTAGAAGATAAAGGGTAAGGGTTTAAGCTCTCAATGCTCTTATTTAACCGAAAGGGTAACATCGAAAACCTTCGAAGACAATGTAAAGGACCCAATGTGTGGGTCCAAACGCGGGGGGGGGGGGGGGGGGGGTTCACGCCAGGTGTGTACGATGGCATCTCTATAATCTCGAGCAATATTCAAATTATATTAAAATATTACCTTATATATGAGGGTACGGTGTACAATGATAATAATGACCTCAAATATTTTTTTCGACTATATGTTAAGCTAAAATAAACGAACCAACGAAGTTTAAAATACTCAAATTTAGTTTACTTTGAGAATCACGCTGAATTGTGAATATAATTTTATGTTAATTTTCTAATTATCCTTGGATAATAATATGGTGAAGAGTAAAACTTTAGTTGCTCTGAAAATAAATTCTATTTTAACTAGTTTTAACAATTTAACAAAAAATCCTAATTAAAACATTCATATTTCATTCATAAAATGTCTTTAAAAATTAATGGTTTATAATAGAATGATTCGAAATTCGAATTCCACCAGAAAACTAAAGTTAGCGATAGACACTCAGAAGAACAAATGGTCGATGGGTCAAGATGGTCAAGAGTGGAGGCCGCGTTTAGGTAGACGAAGTGTCATGAACCAGGTGGGAAGACGACCGTGTTAAATGTGAGTGGCAATGGATCGGTCGTCTTGGCGTTCATTAAGGGAGGCCTATGTTCAGCAGTAGACGGATAGAGGTTGATGATGATGATTATGATGATGATGAATAATATGATATATGTCAAAAGTCACGAAAGGTCACGCTCACATTGGATGAAACAATGATATCTGTGTAGTCGTTCTGGTTTGATGCGAGTGGCGTGAATTGAGTACTCATGATATCATTGAAAGCCTACGCTCAGTGGACAGAAGCAGGTTGATACTAATGATGACAGAACTTGACAGTATAAAGGTTAGCGTCAACACAAAGGACAAAATTCCAAGCCCGTCCAATACGAAACCCAAAAACATTTTTTATGTCAAGAAGTATTTAAAAATACCTCCGACACGAGCACACTAACCCACATCTAACCGAGTTGCCGCTGGCTGATTGCTACAAACAAAAGACCAGTGTTGGCTTGACTCCAGGCGCTTTTGTCGACGAAGATTGAAATTTTCACTCCATACAGCTGATATTATTCCCGTGTAATGCAAGGAGCGAAAATACGAAAGGCTCAATTGAAAGAAATTAATTTGTAAAGTGAATTTTGATTGTTGGATTAAATCTCGCTGGTGCTGACAACAGGGAAATTGTATTAAGGTGTGAATTCATGTTTTCAACGCTTTTTCAAATAGCATAAAGTTGAACGGTGAAAACCCTTTTAGCATACATTGTATTAAAACCTTCAAAAACATTCATATTGGACACTAGCTGTTGCCCGCAGCTTCGCTTGGGTAAATTAGTATTTATAACGACATCTTAGCGGGATAATATGCCTGTATTTCTGGATAAATTATCTAAAACTGAAAGAGTCATTAAAATACGATCAATAGTATCCTGATATTAGCGCGTTCAAACAAACAAACTCCACCGGTTCCAAAGCAAGCCCACTGATAAGAACCGGAGAAAAAAACTCAGTGGAACTAATCTTTTCAGATATTCTGATACTACTATATTAGTATAGTAAGAAACTCTGTTGGGTTGCTCTTTTCAAAATATAGTTAAGAATTTTTATAAACATCCTACTACTACTTACACACTAGCCTAAAATTAATAAGTAGGTAAATTTAGACCCCGCAATATCCAAAACGAACTAGAGGATGTTAATAAAAGAAAAGAAAATCAGCTAGGTAAAATCGCATAACACGACTAGCCACCACAGCAGCACCTCCACACAGGCCAAGTGTTATGTAAAAAGCTCTTAAAATAAATTTATAAATAACCTCTAAAATGTGTTTATTAATTGTGTTGAAAACATCTCGAATCCAAGTCACCTTTAAAGAGTTAGTGTCAGTTGAGTCATTAACGAACCGCTGAGTCGAGGCGGCTGTATCAAAAGTGGCGAAGTAAAATGATACGAAATTGCTCAAAATTGCTTACGCTAATGTCAAGTTACGAATTAGAAATTATTTGATGTGGATTTCATAATGAGACATTTTATGTAATAGCTGCGATCTGTGGCTTTGCTTGTTTTAATAGAAAATCCATCTTTAAAATAGCATTGTGTGAACATTCAACGTAGCGCTAAGCATCTTATAAAGAATCTTAGTAAATTTTATCACCAATTTTTGCAACGTTTTTTTTTTTGCTTAAAAATTAGTTTCAAACCATAAATTCGCTCATTATGCTTATAATGTACTTACTATAAATACGCTTACATATACGGTATAAAATCGTTGTCAATAATTCGTATTTCTGCTTGTAGTCACCGTTGGCCATAAAAGTGTGTATCACCGCAGCCACCATACACCGCCTGCCAAAAAAAATGAATGCACACTTTAATTTTAAAACGCACAATTCATAACCAAAAATTCTCAAGTACTAATTGGGGCCATGTCTTTGTAATTACTATTATTTATTCACTCACAATCTCTGGGTAGGCCTGAGACCTGAGGCCTGGCCCTCATATGTTATGAATAACCGGTTAATTACAACTAGGGCATGTCATAATGAATGCAGGGGCTTATAACCTTAATCCGAGTGTAGCTGGGCCAAAAGTTAGTTGCCTGGCTAGCCGGATAGAGCAACAATGGCCTACTGGGCTTTGCCTTTTAAGTCAGGTTTAATCTTGTAGTACAGTAAACGGGTTTTTCTAAATTTCTAAGTGCGCCTGAACATGAGACTATTACTTGCTCATTGGTGAAGGAAAACACCGTGAGGAAACATACAGTCTTTGAAGGTTTGTAAATTTGATAAAACCGCAATGGACCAGCGCCTCAGTGAACCTCAGTTAACCATTACCGTCCTTACCTGATGTCAAAAGGACCCCAGCAGTCGGATATATTATGTGGGTTGAACATCGATGAAATATATCCTAGATACACTGTTAACTACAAATTCAAGTCGAAAAAGTATCCCATGCTATGCCATAGTTGAGTTGCAAGTCAAAAATTAAAAGTCAAATTCTTTTTCCTTTATTTACATCCTTATTCCTTGATATTAACGTTCTATTTTCAATACCGGGTTTTCGCGCTTATGGAATTACAGAATGCGCACAATGTGGAAGTCGTAAACTTTTATTACTATACTCATAATTATTGTGCTTAGAACAGTTTTAAGCACAATTGGATTGAGACACTTCTTAGCGTTCGCGCGGTATCTCGGGTATATTTGATCGATGGGGTTGAAACTACATTTATAGCAAAAGAAAACGTTGAAAAATTAATAGTGCATCGGTGATATCTGAGCTATACAAAAGTTTATACTATACAGACAAAAGATAGATCAACCTCCGACTGTATATTATGATGAACTCTATACAGAGGATGCGAGTAGTGTGCCTGGTGATTATTAAAAAGGTTATGATTATTTTAGCAAATATTATAAAAAAGTTATAAAAAACAACAGCAATGGGTCATAGATGTGTAATAAATATGCTATGTATTATTATGCACTTATTAATTTTATTACTTAGCGCCTGTAGCAAAAGGCTTTACCACGAGCCTAAGTTGACTTGGTGTGATGGTTAATATTTCATCATCATCATCTCTACTGTCCACGGCACAACGGCACACGGAAAGACTTCTCTTTTAATGAAAGACAAAACTAATATTTATTTATATATCTATTTATCAAAAATCTTGGGTCAAATACATCGGGTAACACAACTTTTCGGGTAAACCTTTCGTATTCGAGGTTTCAAGAGTTAAGTTGGATGTTTTTATAGTACATAAAAACATCCAACTTTAAACCAGAAATAAATACGGACCATTAGAAATTTATTTATCATATATACGAAGCTCCTCGTGAGCTTTCAGAGCTTCGAGCGTAAGCACGTTGCGGGTACTGACAAAAGCGCACTCCATAGTAAGGGGGCGCTGGCATCCGGCCAAACTTACTTCTATCAATTTGAAATTTTCACTCTAGGCCAGATTTTGATACGAGTACAAGAACACAATGCGCTGTAGAAATTATTCTTGTATTGAGGTTATGTAAAAAAAACATGACTTGTGGTTAAACTAAGATCTATGGTTAAATTAAGACCAGTGGTTAAACTAAGATTTATGGTTAAACTAAGACCTAACGTTAAACTAAGATCTATGGTTAAATTTATCAATTTTTACGCAAACTATATATATGCCGAACCTCCAGAAAAAGGTCCCCCGGCTAGGCTTTACTTTGTAAAACCTAGAATTTATGTGTTGTCCATCCTGAGACAAATTGTAGGCATTGTTTCGAAACCGAGCATGCCAAGCAGGTATGTGGGGTCACTAGCATGCCATGTTATCATGGAGGCTTTTCTATTAATAGTATTAACCCTTTCCTGAGTTGTCACTCATGAATGTAATTTACGTAAAATATATAGATTTGAAAGATTAAAATATATGTTGATATTAAACGATTTAATATGGAAATGGATTTAATGAATGAAATTAACGATATTTCAATTTAAATGAGCATGCGAATCGTACATTTATACAAAACTAGCAGCGCCCCGCGGCTTCACACGCGTACTTCCTATACCCGTGGGAGTACGGGGATAAATATCATATGTGTTATTCTGATGTGTAAGCTACATTTTCGTAAAGTTTCATCAAAATTCATTCAGCAGTTATTACGTGAAAGAGTAACAAACATACATCCATATCATATCTTACGCTAAGATACAAAAAACCTGTTACCAATACTAGACTACTAACTGTATCTATGCTCGAAGAAGTATTGATATTTAGCTCAAAATATTCTTGGACAATGCATGAAATGAAGTATATTTTTTGCTCTGAAATAAATATACCAGTAGACCAGAATAATTAGGCGCATGAACCCCGCCTTCGTCCCGCGCTGTCCCTAGTAAAGCACTATCGAGTCGTCCGTTATACGCCTAGTTATTTTGGTCGGTTAGCACATAGGTGTCACTTGGCTATGTCACCTTACTATGGCTTTTACAGATGGTTATATCAAAATTCATTAAAGTTAAAATACCGTTTCTGCGATAGTAAAACTCATGCCAAGTAAAATTAGCTCGTTTAAATAACTTCAACAAGTAAGAGACATTTCTAAAATTGCTTACAAGAAAAGAATCAAAACGGTATTTCTCGGCGGTAAATGTAAAAAATCACGAAACAGTGTACAAGTTTGAACAAGTTATTTAGGATTCTCCGTCGGTCTAAGAACTCAGCGTGCG
The DNA here is from genome assembly GCA_905333005.2 of Lycaena phlaeas. NCBI lineage: Eukaryota > Metazoa > Arthropoda > Insecta > Lepidoptera > Lycaenidae > Lycaena > Lycaena phlaeas. The sequence goes on along the minus strand of HG995172.1, from coordinate 17,343,673 downwards.
CTCGATATTCGAGAAAACTTCTTGCGTTTAATTTAAATTTGTTACATTGTGCTTACATATAAGCGTTGGTGATGAAATTGATGTTGTAAAACTACTTTACTTATAAGTACGTATTTGAGTTCAGGCTTAATTCTGCAACACGCCTTACCCTTTGCGTGATGTGAGCTCTATGCCTTCAAACTGCCAATTATCTCTCGTAAGAAGGCTAGCAGTCTTTTGATGGTCTAGATGGATCGAATGTCCGTCTAGCGTTGCCAGGCATCCGGATAAAACATTAGGTAGGCTTGTTCATTGCGTGTCCGGCCAAAATAAACGGTGTCCGGCTTGTCCAGCTTTTGATAGGCTTTTTTCATTTTACAAACGAGCGATGCCAAATCACTCTTAGACTAATACGAAATGCTTGTCTACATACATTTTTTTGTTGTACCTAATAATACCTACTGAGACAAAATCCTTAATAATGTAGGGTGTCCAGTCTTTCTTCCAAAATGTCCGGCCATACTAGCTGGTCTGTCTGGCTATTAGGTTTGGCGATCTGGCAACCCTTTGTCCGTCAGTCAAAACATCCACTTTAGTTGTCATACTTAATCTCTTATTTTTTTAAATCCTTCTAATTATGAATTCTTTAGTTTATAGATAGTACAGTGGTAAAATAAGGTCTTTTCGTCTGCCATTATAATAGAAGGGGCGCTAGATCACGTCCATGCCCTGGCTGGCTTCCAGTTTTACATTACGTGTATATTTGTGTAAGTACAGCCTGGAATCTGATTTGGGAACTTTTTGAAATTTTGCATTTCACAGTAGGGACTGTACGGACGAGTACTGTACTCGTTTAACGTGTATTACCTGTACATATTTCAATGTATTATTTTAGTAACTTACTACGTTTTTAGTTTTATTGAAGTCCTTATATTTCAGCAAAGTTTCTACTGAAATGATCACGGAAGGCTTGAGTAAATTATCTGTATAGCGGCTCTAAGCCTACGTTTCTTTTCATTATGTTTAAGTAGATATTGACAAGCAGTCATCTTGTTTTAAGCTTATTCAAATAAACATATTAATATTTTATACTAATATATAAAGCTGAACAGTTTGTTTATTTGAGCGGGCTATCCTCAGGAACCAGTAGTTATATGATAGCGCGTCGGACTTGAATGATTCTTTTAGTTTTGGATAGCCCATTGATCGAGGAAGCTTATAGGCTAAATCATCACGCTAAGATGCAGCGGTAAATTGTAATTAGCGCAGGCAAAGCTGCGAACAACAGCTAGTATTATTATAAACGTTTGTATGTGTGTCTCTCACTCTTTAACATGAAAACCAATTAATGGATTTTAGTGAAACTACAATTATAGAGCGACGATGGTCGAGTGGTTGTTGGTTCCGCATCTTGAGTGAGGTCCGAATTCGATTCTGACCCCTGTGGTGCCTTGAAATGGGTTTTACTAACCTGTATAGGAGATTATCGCTCGCTTGACGGTGAAAGAGAACATCATGAGGAAACGTGTATGCCTGCTGAGATTAGGTCTTTGATGGTGTATAAAGTACGTCAACCTGCAATGGGCTGCCGCGTCACTGAACTTTATGTGCTAATCTGTATAATCGCATTCCTAAGGAGAATAAGCCTCTAAACACCATTTCCAATTGGTGAATTAAACTAGAGAACACATCGTAAAATTTATTAATAAACAAAAAAATTAAATTTTGGCATTTTTTGTGCGAAATCTTTACCTGTAACATAACATCTCAATCCCTTTACCTAAAAAGGCAACCAAATTATCCCTTACCAACAAAAATATCGGGACACATCTTTTTTATAAAAAGGCCATGTTTGTAAATGATAAATGAAATATCTTTATAACGTGAATCATGTTACGTCGGGGGGTTTCTTGGATATTCCCGGGGAAGGGGGGGAGGGTCTCGGACACCTTTCCTGATTGTTCAGGATGTGACAAAGGTTTAATGGGCCCTGGTCCGCCATTTTGTCGAAAGATATCTGTCACGTTATTAATTCGAATGAGATACGGGATACATGTATTTTGTTTTTCTTTTTTATTTTGTACAAGCAACACGTGTTAGTCTGATGTGTAAGCTATATTATTTTTAAGTTTTAACAAAATACATTCAGTAATATTTGCGTCAAAGAGTAAATATTTTTTATATTGCGTCAAATAAATTTTTCTCAATTCAAAAATAAAAAAAAATTACTTTTATATAATACCTGCTTTAAAAATAATAAAATGAAATAAATAAAAGCTTTTTTATTTCATGTGTAATGACAATGATGTGTATTTTACACCTATATTCATGAAAATCAATACGTAAAGTAAAACTGTTCAAAACGAATTCAAACCCCGATTGACAATGGCCGCCTATTGAAAGAAGGCCGTTAATGTCACACACATATCACGTGCACATATATGCATGGAATATACATAAAAAAAACGTGTTTGTGAGTCTGACTCGCGCTGATGATGCAATAAAAAGCATTTTATGAAACGGATTAACTGTTTTCAGATTTCTCCTCATTTAGATGCAAGCTCGGTTAAGAGATCTTTTCTTATTACCTGACAGTGGGATGTAGGTACGTCATAATCATCAGGTGCCATCTTCATATTGATGTTCGGAGGTCAGTTGGCATTTTTACAGCAGGCTGCTTCAGGTGTGTCTACTTTTATTTAAACTATTCAAAACGGGATATTTAACATGTTTTTTACCATTATTTTTCGTGAACATGACATTCGTAGACAATGTCGAAATATCGAGCTCCGCGAAATAATTGTAGAAAACACATCAAATCAAATCAAATCAAAAATATCTTTATTACGTAGGTACAACTTGTACACTTGAAATAAGTCAAAACATAAGTAGTCAATAAGTAGTAATAGTAATAGTCAATAAGTAGTAATAGTAATAAAAAAAATTAAAAAAAAACTCGTTTGAGATGCAGGATCCCCTAAGAAAAACGAGAAAAAAACTTAGGGGTTTCTCTTTTGTCAATAAAATGAGTACATAATATTTTATAAATACAACATGTAACATCATAACATCTTAAGAGTGAGTGTCTTATTCCCAAGGTGTGGTAACTTCAATATGGTAAAGATCCCGTTTTAAATAGTTTAGATAATGAAAATAACCATGCGTCTAGCTTTGTTTGGTCCAGTCTTTGATGTTGTGTAAGGTACCTAGTAGCTTTTTAATAGCGTAGGAAGACGGACGTGTGGTCAAAGCCTTAAGGCGATTACGACACCCATTCACACATAACCAGAAATTATGTAGATGTGTTACCATCCTTTCCCCAAAATAAATTAATCCTGTTTTTTTATATTAGCACTATCAGGCTTTGAGACGTAATCAGACTCGAACTAAACATTTATATAGAAGAAGGTAAACGGACAGCCAGTTAACCTTATGGACATCCACAGACACCGGCATTACTGGCCTTCCAAATATGAATATGCTCTTTTCTAGAAGGTTCTCCTAATTCGTACGTTCAGAAATACCCAGATTGCAGGTGATTCCATATACTGGCGTGTAAGGCAAGAAACGCCGTAAAAATAAGGTTGTCCTGGATTTCCAGATAGAGAATCTTTCCTTAAAACTGTTATTTTATTAATTTTGCACTGTACTCGTTTAGATGCGAAATATAAAATCTTAAAATCCTCTTGAAAACACGTTTTCAAACAGCTTTTAAAGATTACGAAAAGTATTAAAACCGTCTTATATTAAAACTTTGCATTATTTAAGCTAAAGCCAAGTATAACTGAATTCAAACTTATTTAGTTTTTTTTGAACCATTAAAAGCTATGAAGGTCTAACTGATTGTCAGTTAATTATTAATCATCATTATTTTCATCTATTTGAAAGATTGAAAGAAGGAAAGAAAAATAATTTTATTAGGGCCTGCTTCACAATCTCCAGTTAAGTTCCCAATAGGCTATCGGCAACATATTTGACAGATATTTTGACAGATAGAGTATAGTGTATCTGTCAAATATGTTGCTAATAGCCTATTGGGAACTAACTGGAGATTGTGAAATAGGCCCTTATTCAAATTGGCATTCATGTTCTATTTAACTGTTTTTATTTTAAATTAGCAGGAATTTGGACGATTGTTTTAATGCCTAATGAAGGCTTAACAATAAAGCCGAAACGTAGAAAATTAGTGAATTAGTGTTTTATTAATTAATTATCAACCAAATTCCTGCTAATCTATCTACACTAATATTATAAAGAGGAAAACTTTGTTTGTTTGTTTGGTTGTAATGAATAGGCTCAAAAACTACTGGACCGATTTCAAAAATTCTTACACCATTCGAAAACTACATTATTCACTAGTAACATAGGCTAAATTTTATTCTGGAAAAAATAGGGTTCCCTAAGATATTTGGTTTTTTCGACCACAAGGCGTAAAAAATCAACCAGAAAAGTTACTTATTTTGCGTACTAAGATCACGTTGTTACACGCTTTTTATTAGCTTCACTTGTATGTCAGTTTGTCAGTTTGTCAGTTTGTCAGTTTGTCAGTATGTCAGTATGTCAGTATGTCAGTATGTAACTCTCCGTGGGTAATCTGCGCGCCTGCGGCCTTCCTTGGTTCTGATAGCCGTTTCTCAGGCTCCCTCTCCGAAATCGAACTCTGATTCCCCGTATTGTTAAAACTAAAAAGTAAAAAATAAATAATAGTTTAAAAAAACTAAAAACACGCTTTTTATAGAAACCCAAACTAAAAAATAGAAAATAAATTTTAATAAATTTAAATTAAGAATAGTGTTAAAAATTTCAATAACTATAAATTAATAATAGTGTAAATAAAAAAAAAATATTTTATTTTAAAAAAAGCGTGGGGTGCATGGTGTCAATATAGTTATAAATATTTTATTGACAGATATGAGTAGAGTGATTATCATTTTGATAATATCTTAAAAAGCACCCCAAATCTTAGTTAACGCAGGCGAAGCTGCGGGCAACAGCTAGTTTAAAATAAAAATATTTAAATTTTTTTATTGTTCACAACAACATAATAATATTAAAAAGCTTACAGTATTAATATTGTGAACAATAGAGGCAGCCACTCAGCATCTGTCACACCATCACTGACAGTGTCCTTGGTTGATTTCTAGGAGTTGCTCTCAGCGATTGTTAAAATCTTCTCCTAAAGCCATTGCATATGCTTTTTACCATTACATAAATGATCAAAGTTATGCTGAGTCGTTCAAATTACACTATTCTATTATACACGTAACCATATAAAATACCTTTGCCAAATCCTGGATGGTAATGCAAAACGTCAGGCCAAAATAGTGTAAAATTATTAAATAACTCCTTAACTCGAGCAAATAATGGCGTGCAGCCAAAATGTCACAGAATGTTCACAACTAAAATGAAGGAGCTGACACTCGTGACTAGTTTTTCAACTAGTCAGTGCTTTAAATTAGTGTTTCGTTAATTAATAGTCCGATAATAATATTACAAGTTGCAACCTGCCTCTCTAGACAAGTGGTTTTTAGGTCCTTTTACATCAATTCATAAATAATGAAGTTAAAAATATATAATGAAAAAAATACCTAAATAAATGTGACAAAATTTTACATTCATTTTTAATACGTTAAAACCAGTATTACTTTCATCCCCACCGTGGTTCAGGCCTGGTCGTGGCGGTGCGGCTCAGTAGCCCAGGGTGAGCCCAACACCTAGGGCGAAGCGAATTGAGCCTAGGGGACCCTTTGTACCCCTTTTTTAAGAAGAGGGGGAAAATCAGCAGGAGGCAAAGGGTGAGGACGGGAACATCACCTCATTGTACTATCTTGTGGAGGTGGCGTCGTTCCCCTGAGGGACTGTCTAGCCATCAAGTTGCCCTGTTGCTAGCAGATCACGGCATGTCACCAAAGACGGCATAGGTGGCACTCGCCGGGTTTTATATGTAGAGCTGCGTCCACTTACCATCTTTCGGGCGCAGCGAGTCCCACATACCCGTCTAGTGAGATCCACTCCCCCGCGGGACGCCCAAATGCATTTCCCGGCGTAAAAGAACAAAAGTGTGACTTTCATAGTTTACACAAAACCAAGGACATCTCATGCTAACATCTCATCATCGAGCCAATAATGAGCGAGTCAAAATATCTTCACACAAAAAACAATCCTGACGCACGCTAGTAAAAGCTAGATAGGATAACCCATAGATTATCTTCCTATCACTCGTTACATATATCCCGAATCCCGAAATCCTATTTGCAATTCCAAGCCAAAACATTTATTCAAACGTCCAACAAATACGTTTACAGTCGCAACAAGCCACATCCATACAGATTTGTAGCTCCGTCTGTGTGTCCGTAAAAAGTAAAGTCGCCGGCGTAAATAGTCATGACCTAGGCTTCAGCCGACCAACTTTTTGGCAGACACGGACGCTTTAAAAACATATCGTGTTTGTGTTTTTGTAATGTTTTTGAGTTAAGCTGATATGTTCTTGCATGTTTTTGTTAACCTAGCCAGTGTGTCTAGGTACGTCTATTTTTTATCTGGCATCAAAAATACATACAACCCTCAATTTTGACCAACTTTTGGAAGTGATAGTACTTTTGGCAGAATTATAGAAATTTTATAACTTTTTATTATTATAATTGAGACCAGGCTAGTAGTTCTATAAAAATCGAACCAGCATTTTTTTCTGTCAATGCGAGAAACATGAAGTTTCTTGTCAGATGTTCTCCATGGAGAAGGCCAACCTGAATCCTGCACCTTTTATGACGTTTCATAAGTGCTAATCTCGGGCCTTATGTGAAAAAAAGTTTTAATTTTGAAACCCAACAATAGTTTTTAACAAAGTTTACAAAATTGATGGCTGTACTCAACTTGTATGACACGCGTATTTAAAAATCTTAAATATATGTATTAATATAAAACTATTATGTTTCCGCTGTCTGGTATGCGTAAAACAAGTTCTTCGGAAACTTAGCAAACAAAATAGCGCATAGTAATGCGTATCATAAATTATTCTTAGCAAGTCTATTCGAAAATTTGAGATAACAATAAATTAATAAATGATCAATTCTTTACGTTTAAAAATTATTGTATACGAGGCTTATGAGCTTTATGATTTACCTCCATATCTTCTATAAACCGCTCAATCCATTAATTCAACACTTTGTGCTTTCACTTTTGAACGTTTTAAACTTTGACTGGCCTTTGTTATGTCGAAAAAAAAAAATTTCCACTTTTAAAAATATTACGCATTGACCTATATACCATATTCGTTATATGCTTTCCATAAAATGTTTTTGTATAAAACATATACTTTTAAAACAAAGTATAATGGAAAAGGCGAGTAAAGGAAAGTGTGTGAAATTAAAAAGCATAGAAACAAAAACATACAGTCACGCTCGCGAACAAAAAGGTGCAAATCATCTGATATTGTGATGTTGTTTTTCACCTCCATTCAGACATTCGCTTCATATTATGGTTGAAACGGGTCATCGAACGAGCGGGCTTATGCTAAGCTTCATTATATTTGAACATTACTGTAGCTTACTCTGACTTACTATATTTCACCATTATCACCCATAAAATGTATGACTCAATAAACTCCACCATCCTTACTTAATATTATGGATGTAAAAGTAGTTATTTTTTGTTGTTTCGACTTGCGATCATCGTGAAACTTTGTACCTACACATGTTCCTGGAGGAAACATAAGGATACATTAAAAAAGCGGGAATTTTGCTTGGCTATCCCGGGCGAAGCAGTGGGCAACAGCTAGTACTCTATATGTAATGTTTTCTAATCTTTGTTCGGATTTGATTGCGTTCGATCATTTATGGTCAAACCGAAAAAGCCAATATTCTAAAACTTACTACGAAATTCTATATTATATATTAACTCTTTAGTATAAATATTAAGGATGTGTTTAATTTATCATAGAAACGTGTGACGCCATGACAAGATTTATAAACATATTATTATCACTAACATATTCAAGGACGTTTTTACCCGCTTAGCTGCCTTTACTGTGAGATTACAAAAAAAATGCCGATGTCACTCGGTAAAATGTAATATTGAAATATATATATTTTTAAATAGTTAACTAGTTTTTCGGGAAACTAGTAAGAAACAAACAAAATAATCTTTAATTTTTTTAATAAACTTAGCTATGTTACATGACGAAGTAATAATCCGACAGACGTGTAAAGATTAATTGACAAACTATGCTTAAACTGCACATTTTGTTAGTCAAGACTATGTATATTATAATATAATACGTTTGCAGAATTTAAAATAATGCCCTTTTACGGTTACTTAATATCTAAGGTATAAAATACTCATAAATTTCCCAATCTCTTTGTTGAAGTCTAATAAAATACGACCTCTGGGTCGATGGGGTTGCTAACGTTTTGACGTAGGATAGATATTCTTCAAAGAATTCATAAAACACGAAATATCTTCACAAACGCTACATCGATCAGTTTTATTGAAAATTCACGGTTGTTAAATTTTATCACTGCAATAAAATCTTTTCACTCTTTAACGTATAAGTTATTTGTTGGTGTAATGATCTCCAATGTGTGTTTGGTAATTTTAGTGTTAATCTAGACTTATTTTTTCCATCTCTTCGATTTCTTCATTTAAAAAAATCACACCAAACAACGCCGCGGTTCATTACAATCTTTTACGGGACGAAGAACTTTAAAATATTGTTTAAAACTGACGCGGTCATTATATTTAAAAATATATAATATTATGTTCGGGTACTTACCGCGTTTTAAGTTTTATTGAGGTCCCGAAATTTCGGAAATATTTTAATTGCCATCACGGGAAGACTGAAAACCACAATAAAACTAAAAACACAGTAAACACCCGAACATAATATTAATTAAAATATTGTTAAAAAAATAAATTGAAATACGTTATTTGATACATGCACAAACTTAGCAACAGACACGAATTACCTGCCAGTGACAAGATTGCAATAGTACACAAAATTGTCAAAATTATTTTCTAAAAAACTAATTAGGATTTGTTTCCCCAAAGTCTCGAGTCTGTGTTTTTGCTCTCTAGCAGGTGTATCAGAAAATATGCATTTTCTTTGTCTCTTTAACGCTCAGTTCATAGGCCGATACAGATGCTCGCGTGCCTGCATCTCGTTATTCTGCCAGTGGCAGGTTGTGGCAGGTGGCAGGCGGCAGGCGGGAGGGACGGTACTCGACAGATGCTCTGTTGTGGTTTACAACATTATTATTTTGCAAAGTTTTGTATAAAACATTTTCAATTCAGCAGTCTTATGTTGTACAAATAGTTTCGTTCTGGTTTCATTTTGTAATTTTTTACACAGATTTCAGGTAAAAAAGGTATAAGGATAGGTCAAATAAATATCTTAATATTTAAGGGATCAAGCTTATATAAAATATAATTAAAAATACGGATTATTCTTTTACAAATCTTTAATCTCCAAAGTTCTTAAAATAAAATTTTAACTATATCGTGAATTTAGTAAGTAACTATTATTAGTTAATAAGTTACGGATAGGGGACCATACATAAATTACGTTACACGACTTTCATGATTTGTTGACCCCTTTCCGTACTTGTCACAGATTGTAACATGTGTGCGTCTCCCCCTCCCCCTTCCTTGTGTGACGTCACATATTTTGTGATTTTTTTACTTAAAGAAATTAGCAAATTAAGGCAGCGGTTTGAAATAATTTCTATTTTTTTTTTTCGTTCTTTATTAGTTCCAAATTTGTGTTTTAATAACTAAGAGAAGTTGAAGTTGAAATGTAACGTCACATTTTAGACCCTTTTATTTCAATGTCACACTTCATAGATCCCCTCTCCCCCCTTAAAGAGTAACATAATTTATGTATGGTCCTTAAACAATATAAAAATATTGTAAATAAGAGCTTTGATACTATCTCTTTATAGGAAGAAAATGTACTCACAGATTCTGAATTAAAAAAAAAGTTTTCAATAAGGATTAGCTCTATCTCGCTCTGCTGTATCCGCGTATTTTTACAAGCGATATAGTGGAATTCTGAATGTTAATGAATATTCATACAATATTGTAACACCATTATAACATGGCAAATACAAATATTTTGATTTTCGTAGGAAAGATGGAGTAAAGAATGCTAACGAATTTGACAAACCATCTTTTGAAGATATTGTTTTCTAATGTTAACGCGGATTTGATGATAAGCCAACGTTTATATTGCGGGTTTTATTGCAGTTTATTAAGTTTTTTACGCGACAGTTCAGACAATTTACAAGCCATAAAGGCACTTCACTCGAAACGATGTAAAGTATCCAAAAAGTCAGGCATGTAAATAAACAGTAACCGCGATAAAATCCGTAAAAGCTATTCCATCTTTTCAATGTTTTTAATGGCTCAAAAAGTTATAAACGCTAAATACAATTTGTTTACTAGATACAAAAACACCATAAACTAACTGTACGAGAAACTGATATAGCACTGATTAATCGCATCACAAATCTGCTCAAACAAATCCAAAACTTAATACATTAAACTGCAAAAAAATCTCCAATGATTCTACATCATTAACTCGGCTCGGGCAAGTTTCGAAAACAGCGTTCCAGCTGACTCGTTATCGACCCTATCCCCTCTTCTTAGAGTCCACTGTCCCCTATGGGACGTATCCAGGTCAACCGTTATCATATATAGCCCCATATTAAAATAGGGGAAGCCGGCTATCGTAAGCAATTCCTAAATTACGCCAGAAAAAGCTTAGTAGACCTGAGTGGACGGAATTTTAAACGCGAGCTTATCATATATCTGTTTTAATTATTGGTTTATTAATTTAGCCTTGGATTTATGGCTAACTTTGTGTTGGGATAAGTTTGGGCTAACAGTTCTATTCAGTTGATCATTTGGAAATAAATTGGTTCCAGGAAAAAAAGGTGCTGATTAGAGCAACTTACCATCATACTAATATTATAAAGGTGAAAGTTTGTAGGTTTGGATGGATATACGGATGTTTGTTACACTTTCACGTAAAAACTACTTAATGGATTTTGATGAAATTTAACAATAATGTAGCTTATATATCAGAATAACATATAGGCTAAAATTTATCACCGTATTATTTTCTTATGTTTACGCGAATTTCACTCATTTTAGGGCCTGTTTCACCTCTCCAGTTAAGTTCCCAATAGGCTGTCGGCAACATATTTGACAGATAGAATATGGAGTATTTGTCAAATATCTGTCAAATATGTTGCCGATAGCCTATTTGGAACTTAACTGGAGATTGTGGAACAGGCCCTTAATAAAACAACTTTTACTATATTTTTTTTATTTTTATCACCGCATTCTCACAACAACGTCCTTCCGGACGCGGGTGAAATCGCGGGACACTACTATTTCATACTAAGTACAAAAAGTTGAAAGCATGAAATTAAATTTGAAAATAAGTCGTGGATTTCATTCAGACTATGTTATAATTTGTAAATCCTACAAAGTATTATAAACGCAAAACTTTGTATGCAGATTTGATTTGTTTGACAGATTTGTTACCATTTCATCCAAAAACTACTGAACGGAATTTAATGAAACTTTACCATAACATATTATATTATCATCAAAATAAATAAATGTTGTTGAATCGCGGGCACCAGCTAGGGACGAGTATAATTATAAATTTAGCATCACCCATTCTATTCAATACTCTCTAAAGAGTTGTGGTAATTTCATGTCTCGTTTCTTTTATTAGTAAAATTTATACCAGCATGCAAACAATTAATCAATTTTTTTCTTCTTTACAATATTAGTATAGATATAAGCTGACGACCATGATAATATTCACAAAATACCTCTGCCCTCGAACCATTTCCTCCAACTGCCAGCACACTCGACTGAAGTGTATAACAACTCGAAGTAATCAGAAGTTGCGGGAAGGTCGATCATATTTTAAGTGTACTCAAATATTGAGTGCTAACCCGTCAATAATTAGTAAGAGATCTTAGAATTTAATTATCAACTTATTAATATAGTGCACACGTCAAACAGCACTCGACTAGTGCTTTAATTCTTTTTTTCTATTTTATGTTATTTGAATTATAATGAAACAACTTTTACGGATTTTATCGCGGTTTATTTAGTTTTTTACAAGCCCGACGTTTCGGATACTTTACAGCAACCATGGTCACGGGAGGACTGAATAATATACTAAATATTTGAATTGGCAAAATGATAGATGTGTCAAGTGGTCAGCATCAACATAACCGAGTTCACCTGGAATTATGGCCACTCTTACAAGTGTCGAAAATGTCAAGTCTCGATGCCAGTAATCCTTGTCTTCGATTTTTAGCATAGGAAGGAAATACAGCAAAGCTGTTTCACGGGAAAAGCAGAATGGTGATATCCTCTCCCGAGGATACAAAAGCGCATCCCGTACCAGTAAATAAATAAATAAAATTATAGTCCGTTTGTAATATTAAAATAACCACTTCTTAATGCATATCAGTATTATTAATATTATACTCTGATGCATATGGATATTGTATACAAGGTACTTATACCAAAATAACATTGCTTACAATTGTTTTGTTATGTTTACGCGAATTTCACTCATTATAATGAAACAACTTTTACAGATTTACGGTATATTTAGTTTTTTATTTGTAACAGTAGGACGTTTGACACCTCAGTCCTCCCGTGACCATGGTTGCTGTAAAGTATCCGAAACGTCGAGCTTGTAAAAAACCTAATAAACCGCGATGAAATCCGTAAAAGTTGTTTCATTATAATTGCTTACAATTTTTATCTGTTAGTTTTGGCTAATATCTGAAACGGCTAGATCGATTTTTCGAGACTTTCACTGGCAGATAGCTGATGTAACTAAGATTTCCCTTTTATTTATTTAGCCCTTTTATTTTTGGCAGATCTGATGTCCGAAGGTTTTTTTTTAATAGAAAATCCAGAAAGGCAAGAGCCTCCTCCAGTGCAGGCTATTGCTTGTGGTCTGAAGCAACTCTTCTCCATTGGTATTCCCTTGTAATCATCATAGTCGGTAAATCTAAGTTGACGCGGGTGAAGCCGTGGGCAACAGTCAGTAATAAAAGCTATACAGTACAGCCAGTAGATGATAGATATTTTGTTAATAATATATTACAAAAGTTAAAAATGCTGTAGATCTTAGGATGTAAGAATCTATGTTGCGAGTACACAAGTTGTGCTCGTGACTTGTAAAACTATGTCTTTGTGCGTTTAGAATTCCCTTTGGTGAAAACATTTTCTTTATTCAAGCGATAATGCTTTTACTTTTTAATATTATTTTTTATTCAATATTCACTTATCACTAATATTGTTTGGTGAACATTTAAAAATTGCCAATATTCACATAATATTGGAACGAAGTTCCTTACGGCAGGATTGGAGGGGATAGGGATTTTGCTGCGCGACCGAACTGAAAAAAATGTGATAGTAAAACCGTAAGAAAAAGTGCGTGGAATAAAACCGTTAAATGAGACGTGCGCAGGCGCGACAGTCGCATACACAAGCGAGTAGTGTATAATACGAAAGGTATTATACACTACTCGCTTGTGTATGCGATTTTTAGCCGAAGGAACTTCGTTCCTACCGGGTGTCCCACGACACCACATTTCTTTTTTTATTTAAAAAAACAATATATTTAATCGATGTTCTTAAAGTACATGGTCAGAATATTTATATAAGTTCAGAACATCCAAGCGGATTTGCTAAAAACAGTAGATTAGTCTAGTAGTAACCTACAAGAATTTCCCTCGAGGAATTCAAATTGACTCGAATTTGTACTTTTAGTTAACGGAGACACCGACAGAAAAAGACACAAAAACATAATAAATTACTCTTGTGAAAACGAATTAACGTAGAAATTCTAACGAACTGATATAATAGTTGTACCTCTACCGTCCATAATAATCTGAGACCGTTGATGTACGAGTCGTAGATACAGAAACCGTGAATTCAACTCTAGGCTTTTTCTCGTGAACTTCTCAATTAACAGCATGATAAATATGCCTTTTAAATGTTTTTAATAACTCAATATAGCATGTAGTGATCAAGAACCGTGAAAGATCGTTCTTCACCGACCTGATAACCAGATGAGACATATTTATTTTTATCAAATATTTTGTATAAACAAAGGTGCCTATAATTATTTGCCTATCCAAAAATATTCATGGCTATTTTGAATATGGCATATTTATTTTAAAATATTTGATAAAAAATCTGTCTCATCTGGTTATCATATCGGTGAAAGACGATCTTCCACGTCTCTCCTACTATAGTACAACAATAATAATTCCGAGTATAGATTACAAATTGTATCTGCTCAATATCTAGACAAACAGCTGCATAATATTATGTACTCTATACATACAGAGTTGCTTGAGCTGTGCAATTCTGAGAATAAACTGATACAATGATTCAATTTGATCTTCCTCGAGGTCATGATGACCTCTAGTTTCGTTATTAAGTTCGATCAACGTCATTGATTATACCACAGTACAGTATACACACATATATATAACTAGCAATTGCCTGTAACTTCGCCCGCGTCCACTAAAATTTACAGCTGTATCCGGATTGTTGGTAATGAATATTGTATAAACTATAGAGACTATAGAGCTCGTAGCTCAGTGGTAATAGCCGCGTGGATCGATTCACCAGGTTAAGCAACGCTTACCGTTGTTGGTCCGCGGATGGGTGACCAGCTTTACATATCGAGAGCCGTTGGATCTTTGACAGTCGTCACGGCTCGTCAGAAGCCCGAGAGTCTGACAACCAGCCTTACCACGGGTTACCGTATCACCCAGTTACTGGGCTGGGGAGGTCAGATAAGCAGTCGTTCCATTTAAAATTCAGCTGAATCTAGTTAGACTGGAAGCCGAGACGATGATGAAAGTGTATTTTAATGGTACATAATTAAAAAAAATATTAACTCTAGCTGTTATCTGTTTTTTTCGAATTCATAACTTCCAACAAAAAGTAATCTCGATGAAAAAATGAACGGAAAAATCCGTCAATAAAAAATAGCAATAATTAATACTTTGTCTTGTTTGTAAGCGGGTCGATGGCCAAAGTTTTCAAAAGTCCGATATGAACCGGTATGAACCGGTATTCTCATTGCTATGGATTACCTATTGTTGTCCCTATCCCTTTGTGGAAACAAAAAAGGCCAATTCATTACGGCCTTTGTTTTATCTTCCCTAGATATCGGGAAATGAGATATTTACTTCAAAAGGTCTTAATTATCGATATTTACTTTCGAAAACGGCCGATAAAAAACGATAATGAAACGCCCCTGATTATCTATTTTGTTTGTTGTAAAAATGTACACTGTATTTTTATTATGATAAAAAATTCTATTTTGATTTCTGTTTTGTAATGGTGTTTGTTTTGAAATGTTTTTAAGTTGTGTTTATATAATAATTTGTACCCTTCGTTACTAATTAAAATAAAGAAATAAGCCTGTTATTTCAATTATTCGGTCTTTTTTTAAAAATTTTTTTTACTTTTTTTTGCTAATGTATTTTGAGGCGTTTTGATTGAAAGGCTCTTTGAGTAATACTGCCTTTATTATACTAGCATGCTTAAATATATTGTATAGTGGTGTATAAAATATAATTAACTACTCTGTCCATGTCATGACAAAAAGTTGTAAAGTGTAATTCCTTTATTATAAGTTAACGTTCACATATTTCATTTCTTTTTTTTTTTGTAATAGAATATTTGATAGATTAGTTCCTCTGAGTTTGTTTCGCCGGTTCGTCTCAGTGGGCTTGCTTTGGAACCGATGGTAGACTCATTTGACGTTCAAAAAGATACTTTGATGGTACTATTTTGAATAAAATTTTTGACTTTGACTTTGACTTTGACACCACATTATACTTGTCACTGCGCTTTGCTAACCATAAATCAACGCCATTTATGAAATATTACATCTTGTCAATACAATACCCCAGCAAAAAAACATGACATGCAAAAATGAAATATCAAAGTATTTACGCGCCACTAGAGATTCCGTCATTCCACAAATATAATAAATATCTTTTGTCATGTTTTCGGGATGGGAGACGAGTTAGGGTTCATTTCCACTGCTGCGATGTTAGACGCAGTGATGAACTGATGATGATGATGATGTACTGACCAATCACAGTGTTTCAACAATAGAAATATTAAGAACTTATTTCAAATAACCGTGGTTTCAACCGATACTCTGTGTATATTTTCAGTAACTGTGATTGGTTAATTATCAATTAATCACATTACTGCTATTATTCATATCAAGTTTTTTTTTTAGAAATAACACAGAATATATAAAAGCAAGAATATAAATTTAATGGGTGTTTTATGATTTTGCTCTCTAGAAATGAATTTGAAAATATGATCAAGTTTAACTACTATTGACTACTTATGTTTTGACTTATTTCAAGTGTACAAGTTGTACCTACGTAATAAAGATATTTTTGATTTGATTTGATTTGATTTGATAACTTACTTTTTAATCTTACACTGTTTAATAAGCCTATTTTATCTATTTACAGCGCCTTAAGTTTACGGCTTTGCGGCATGTCGCTCGTTTAAAAATAGTGACGTAAATTAAAAATACTATTTGATAAAATTAATTTATAAAATATCTCATATTACTATTCAAAAAGGGCGATCCGTTTTAACTGCATTAAACAATTTGAAACGGTCATTCCAAAGTTTACATATTAAATTATTAATTTTAAACTGCTCCAGTGAATGTAGAGTAATTTCATATGTCCCAGATGTTAATACGATGCTACCTCGCATATAGAAATACTTCTAGAAATGTAGGTGGTGCCTGAGTGTTGAAAAATACAAATTTGAATATTATTAAATTGTGTATATTTAGATTCATTAATGTTAGGCTTTCATTATAATTAATATTATTATCTTCATAAACAGCACATCCGTTTGGCGTCACAAGATGTTAATAATTTTAGTTGATGCATTTAGATAGATAAATGGCCTTGACTGATGATTTTAGCGGTTTTTAACAGTTTCCTAAAAAAATATGTTACGATCAAGATGTGTTATATCGAACTACACATCTTGGCATCCAATAGCCTGATACTGGCTGATAATTTATATACTTCAAATTAAATATCAAATCAAATCAAATCAAATAATATTTATTTCGTAGGCAAATTACATAGCACTTGAAACATGTCAATTTTTTTATAAGCTAATGCTAGATTCGCAAAGTAGCAGTTTTCCTCAGAGAAGAATCTAGCAAGAAACTCTGTAGGATTGCTCTTTTTAAAATATAGTTTTACAATTTTTGTAAATACATCAAAATAACAACATACTAATATACATATAAATAATAACAACATGCTAGTTACATAAATTAATTCACATAATATATTTCACTTGAAAAAGAATTTCAATAAATTCCAATTTCAAATCATAAATAATGTCTATTATTTTATACCATTCATAAAATGTCCATGCACACTAAACTTGTCAAAGTTATGGAGTTTCAAAGGAAGGTCCAATAAATTTATTCCTTTTCACGTCAAGACCGGCAAAGAAGCTCCTATCGATTGTGAATCAAATTACTACCCTTCCTGTAGTTATATTGGTTCGTTTTGTTGGTCCAATTGTATCAATATTGGACATCGTAACTCGATTTCCGAACGTACTGCGCTGTCAACTTGACGTCGGTCGACAAAATGGCGGATCTTGACAAAAGTTTACATTTAATTAATTATTATAACTATCCTTGAACTGGACAGATATAAACTTTAAAGATGTATCAACCCGCGCTGATAGTAATTAAAGGAAATAATAATGAATGTGTATGAATTTATATATTTTAATCCACAGATTTATGTGTTTTAATCATTCATATTTTTGAAGTGAAACTTCCCTTTAGAATCGTTGTAATTTCAAACCGGATGCAACGGAAAAAATGACAAGAAAGAGACACAAATACAGAAGGGCGAGAGAGCAAAAGTCTGTGTGTATGTATATTGCACACTGTTTATAATACTTGCTTGTATAATATAATGCTCAAGCATTTAACGTGTGTTTCACTTCTATCTTGTGTGAATCGCACACACAACATTTTTTTCTCATTTCGAATCTTAGATAATTCTTAGATATAATTAATCAACAATCAACACTTGATAATAATTTCGGGTAAATTCTCAGTTCTTTAATTTATTTTTAATTCGTGATCCAATGTTGCTAGACAGATTATTAAGAATATTGCCAATAAAAATACTGTAATGTACTGCAAAATAAACACAATTGTCACAATATTTTCCGTTTACCCACCACATCGTTTTATTAAATCAAACGTAAATATAAAATAATATTACGATCACATCCATATTTCAAAATGGCTGATCTTCTCGCGTCAGTGAAGACGTTGTCGGACTGATTTCACTGTTCCTTGTGTGAGGGCCGAGGCCTGTTCGCGTGAAAAGGTGTATATTTCTGCAAGACTTATTTTGTGACTAGAGTTACTCCGTTAAATGATATCTAAAATATTTTTGTATGGGTTGTGACTTTTATTTAAAGTTTATCGTTGTTGTCTTGTCCATATTTTGGCATCTTCTTTTGAGTCCCACTGAGTGTGAATTTCATCATTATTAGCCTCTCACCCAACTCGCACCCAACATGGACCGGCCACTACACGGAGAAAGTATTTTAAGCTGTGGTCCACAATTGCCGGCTAACACTTCGTCTGCCTTTGATAAAATAAATAATCAATATAATATAATTTAATGTGAATTATTTGTATGACACGAATATAATATGTACAAACCTATATTATATTCTAATTGTTCCATAATAATTACCATTTACTTGCTGGACTACGAATGTTGATACTTAGATTTTGAAGAAACCTTAGCGATGAGCACTCATTTTATTCTCATTTGCCCTATTAATAATAAATTATTTTTTAAATAAATAATCCACTATCGTCAAATATTGACGACCTCTGTGGCTCAATGGTTGGCGCGTTGGCGCTCGCCAGGGAACAAAAAGTTTCTTTGTTCGTGGATGTGTATTAAATATTATGTGTATTATATAATAAAAATCTACATCTACACTTCTACACTAATATTATAAAGAGGAAAACTTTGTTTGTTTGTTTGTTTGGTTGTAATAAATAGGCTCAAAAAGTACTGGACCGATTTCAAAAATTCTTTCACCATTCGAAAGTTACATTATCCACGAGTAACATAGGCTACATTTTATTCTGAAAAAAAAAATAGGGTTCCGTAAATATTTGGGGTTTTCGGACACAAGGTGTAAAAAATCAACCAGAAAAGTTACTTATTTTGCGTACGCTGCCTAAACTATAAAAGATAGAACCATAAAATGTTCTAATTAATTGTAGATCTTATAAATATCTAAAAAAAAGTCCACGACACACTATACCTATCTATGTCGAGTGAGGCACAACAACCATATTTTATTCAGAAATTTTGATTTTTTTGGACTACATTTAAACGAGTTTATTTTACTCATGCTTTTAATCCTTAAGATATGAAGCTAAAGAGTTTGTTTATTTGAACGCGCTAATCTCAGGAACTATCGGTCGGCTTTTAATGAAACATTTTAGTGTTCGATAGCCCATTTATCGGTAAAGATATATCATTCCGCTAAGATCCCGTTGTAAATCTTAGTTAACGCAGGCGAAAAATAGTCTTAAATATAAGTATTAATATAAAAAGTATTGCCATTGTCTGGTACCATATATATTACATATATATATATAAGTAACAAAAGTCTCTTCCAGTACTTACCACGGGACCAGATTGATGTGGTGTAAAAACGTCCATAGATATTATTATTATAATCAAAATAATTACATTATATTATAAATAATTATTAACAAGAGGGTGTTGATTATAATCAAACCTAAAATATCAATGCTGTTGAATTGTAACTAACATATTTTAAAAGCTGTTCACAGGTTGACGTAAAAAGATTGCTCATTCATCTACAGATATGTGTCATTTGAAAGCAAAAAACGAAATATGAGCGTATAGAATTTATTCACAAACGCCTTTAGAATCTTCGTATAATAATTGCCATTTTGCTTTGGAACGTATAAAATATTTTGTAATGGAAAGCTGAATTGTATGGCAACCATTACCGAGATTGCGGGAGAGGTATTGTTGGTCTTAGATGACAGATTTAGGTTCATATGTAAATAAGAAATTTCCGAAATATCGGCTATTTTGTTTATTGAGTTAACACTTTTTTGTATGGATTGATAATAAAACAAGACATTTTTACAAGGTACGGGTTTCGGCCATTTTGTTTATTAAGTTATACTTTTTTGTATGGATAAAGCAAGACATTTACAATACACACACATACACATACAATACACTGGTTTTTTTCGTTTGGAAGCCTGGGGTAGCCAAAATAGGGTAAGTCTGTTATAATTGGTCTGAATAGTTTTTTAGACGTTTATCAATATTATTGCTATCGTACTAATTTATTTATTTACTTCATAAGTATGTTTGAAATATTGTAGCAGCAAAACTGCTGCCACGTAATAAGGTACTTAATGCTCATAGGTGACGTCGAGCACTTCTCACCAGGTGGAAAGTCTGCCAAAATGCCATTAAGAAAGTGTTAGCGAAATTCGAAAATGATAAAATGTATGGGATTGAAATAAGGCCGCGCTTAATCACGTGGTCCATCCTATACATTTTATCATTTCGAACTTCGCTAGCCCTTTCTTTATGGCATTTTGGCTAGACCCCCATTTTACCTATCAACAGCATAGATAACATAAGAAACACAACAAATTACAGCACAATATTGTGATAGTTTATAAATCTTTTTACAATAGAGACAAAAATATTCAACAAAAATCCATCTGTCACACGAAATTGAGGCCTAGTAAAAAGCTCCCATATGTTCTAGAACTAGTAAAAAGCTTAGTTTTTGTTCTATCTAATTCAGAAAAGTGGACAGACCTAAAAAAATTGGACCCCACGTCAAGATGAGACGGTGTTTTTTATCAAAATTAGTTTTCTAATGTTTACACTTTAATAAAACAACTTTTAAGGATTTTGTCGTGGTTCGCTCGAGCGCTTAATAGGCGTCGTGTTAAATTCCGACGTTGGCGCCAGTTGCGAATTCCAACGCTCAACGTCTAAAATCCACCAGCACTATACAAAAAAGCGCCGCTTCTAAACGCTTTCGTGTGAACAGATACAGAACAATTGCATTATGTATAGAAGGTATATTAGTTACTAATAGTTATTATAATATTTGTAATAGCCGAATTAGATTAGCACGACAGCGTGGCACATCTCGTTCAGACACGGCGTAAATTTACAGCTATGCTGTTACGTTTCGTCTGGGTTGTGCGTTTTTGTGGCTCATTGGGTGGTAATGCATCTCCAGAACCTTGAGTTGTGCGGATGTCAATGGTTGTCACCACATGGACTGACTGAAGCCTACGACATAAAAAGGTATACAATTTATGAGCCCACAACCAAAAAGCCCGCAATCCTTAAATTTAGAGAGAGATAGAAGATAGAGACAGATATACTATTGATTGTTTACACTACTTTGCACTATATTTACACGGATAAATCTCAAATTTGATTGATCGGGCTATTTGCTGTGATAAATATGATAATCCGAAACGAGGTTGAGATACAGTGTAAGCAGTTAGTAAACCCCCAGGCCATATTTCTACTCGTACATGCCGTATTACGAAGGGTTGTTTTATTCCTTCCAAACCTTACCCAATCCCTTTTGAACTGTTTGCTTATTTATATAAAAGAAAGTGTTTTGACATGGACTTTATGTTTATCAAATATGAATTTCTTGTGCAAAAATACAAGTTCCTATTTTTATATATTGATTTTGAAATGAAAAAGAAGAATTATCTTAAATTTGGAGAAGTCAATAAAATACACACTGTAGCCTGTAGGTATGCAAATATGATAATATGGCAATTATCATAATATCTACATAATAATAATAACAATAGTGAAGGTTATTCTGCGATATCATGTATTATTAATATTATTATTACAGTTTTAATAATAACATACTAGCAGCGTCTGTATTTTTGCTCGCGTACTTCCAATTCCCGTGGGAGTACGGGGATTAACGAACTATGTGTTATTCTAATATGTAAGCTAAATTTTTGTTAAGTTTCATCAAAATCCAATTAGTAGTTTGTATGTGAAGGAGTAATAAACATACAACCACACTTCCATACACTCTTACAAATTCACGTTTATAATAATCGTAGCAGGATTCGGTAAATTATATGAATAAATAAGTGAATAAGGAATTTATTTAACCATAGAGGAATAAAGACCTCGCTCTTATTTAATTTATATTCATGTTTTAGCTACAGACCCGTACTAAACGTGGCAAGAATACCATCGTAGTCTTATTCATTACTATTCGCAACACATGGATTCGATCTTAATAAATAGTGGGCTAGACACAGGTTCAATAGAACGTACAGCCGTCGAGCAAATAGGGTTCAAGAGTGGAGGCCGCGTTTAGGTAGGCGAAGTGTTGGTCGGCCATTAACCAGGTGAGAAGACGATATCCGTGCTGGACCACCCACTGAATAGTGGTCTGTGTTCAGCAGAGGACGAATAAAGGCTGACGGTAATGATAATTATGAAAAAGTGTACTAGTACTTGATTGTCCATATTTACAAACTAATTATGTTAGTCAGTAGTCAGTGAGTTAAAAACTTCATATTAAAAGTAACAAGCAATTTGACAGTCAAAATGTAACATCTACCAATTAAATTTGCAGTCTTTTTAATACTTATTAAAATGAAATTCTGTGAAACTGCTGATCTCGAACGTTTGATCATTAAAACGACAGTCGGATTTGCATTTCATGATGGGGTGTGCTGGAGTTTTGCATACAGTCGAATCCTAATCCGCGCCGTGCGACAACGAATTACGTGCATTAAATGGGATCATTGCAACGCAATCGCTGGCTCATTGATATTCTGATTCGCTGGTTACTATTATTGTTGTTTCAAATCTGGTTCGGACATGAATTAATGTGATTTCTTGCCACTGATGGCCGGATTGTCTAGTCTATTGAATCTCATAATGTCATTTCTAATTCTTCTAATGGACCAAAAGTTTCGAATACTCTGTACCATTGCAAAAAACTTAAATGACACACATAACATAGCTAGACTGACAGAATCGTTGGAATTATACAATAATATCAATCTAAGATAAACTAAAATATATCAGTATTTTTGTGGTATAATGTGATATGTGGTTGATGACGTATCTCTGTTGTAATTGCTGTTTCTATATGTGGGGAACTATTTTTAGCTGTATGTTTCTATGTTAATTGTGTATTTATAAGTGCTTAAGCTGTTGTTTCTCCTAAAAATTAAATAAATAAAAGATCGCCAGGCACAAAAGAGGTAGGCCAGGTGCTCGGTGGGCAGACGATATCGTTAAAATGGCTGGCAAAAATGGTTGGAGGCAACAAAAACGAAGAGGAATCCGCTGAATTCGGGCTTTCGCAGGACCAGTCATTGTGGAAATCTTAAGGGAGGCCAATGTTCAGTAATGAAATTCTTTTTCTGGCGAATGCATGTAAAATACTTTACAGACCTTTTAACTAAAACATATATATTATGATGCAACTAACAGGTTTATGAAATAACAAATTACTTACTGTCAATAAACAAATCAACCAATAAACTCATCGCTAACAAACAAAACCAATGAGCGTTTAATAAAACGGTTATTTTCAATGGGAATTTTCAATCTGTAACGAAATATATTAATATACATTACTATAAACCGCAGTTAAATACACAATTGGTAGCTGGAGACCACAATTGAGAGAATCTATTTGTATTTAACTAGTCGCGATTGTTTATAATTATGGAATCCAAAGCATTGTCGGTGACCCGTTGCAGTTTGAGTTTCATAAAGTTGGTTTATCATTAAAATGTTTTTGTTTATTTCATTTGTTTCCTCATGCTAATTCTGAGGAGGTTTCGCTTATGCATATGCATTTTGTAATATAAGCGATGTTTTGTAGGATACAAGTTTAGGTATTGCATTCCTATTTTTTTGTTTAAAATCAAGGTATTTGAGTAAAAATCTAATTTCTCGTGGCGGGGGACTTGACCCAGCACACCTCCGAAGTGTTCTTGAGAAGGACGGCTTACGTCACGATCTGACATCAATCATCGGAGGAGAAGTCTCTGTCAAGGAGGTTCGTTGAGGAAGATTCAATGATTCATGTGATTCAGTGATGTCCCAGAAGAAGGCGATGAACAAGTGAGAGAGAATGCCGCCGACGAGGTCTGTCCCTTGCGGGTTTCGAACGTGGATGCGTAGAGGCGATACTCAATGCGCCTTGTGTTAGAGTCAAAATGGGAGCATATACCCTGTATGGTACGACGTCGCAGGGGCTGCTTAATAGTCTCGCCTAAAGAGGCCAACTTTTTGCTGACGTGATTCTATTGCCTGCAGATTAAGTACCCTCAAAAACGGCTGAAAATGCTCGCAGTAATTTTACTTCGATTAAAGCACTTCCAGGTAAGTCCCACATAGAATTGGAAACCTACCAGAGGATCCTTGTTACATACATAAATGCGCAAAAACATAATACCCGTGACTACCAGTCCGATTTAACTAGGGATCTTATTATATTTTGTGTCATTTTAGGGCCTGTTTCACAATTTCGAGATAAGTTCCGAATGGGCTATCGGCAATATATTTGACAGATATTTGACAGATACTCCATACTCTATCTGTCAAATATGTTGCCGATAGCCTATTCGGAACTTATCTGGAGATTGTGAAACAGGCCCTAAATTCGATACGATTATTATTGACAGTTCTAATAACTTACAATTTTGGAGGCAGATTTTTATGACACGTGAGACCGCGTTATAACTTGTCAAGGTATAAGCTTTCACTTCAAGCAACAATATCGAATATCGCGTGTTTCACGACAAATCTGTCTAAGATAATTAACTTTACGTTCCTGTTCTATGTTTGTTCATAATTACCACAACTTAGACATAGTTTACCTACAAAATGTATACCGTTCAAACATACAATTGTTTACCGTGTAAATATTGGGTTACAGTCACCGTGAAATAACAGTTGCGATTTAACCAAATGTGTTTGTAACATTTATAACTGCTGTGACAATTTATAACAGTTAGCGTGATTTTTACCGCTATAGCCTTTGGAATGGTATATATTTCTACAGGAGGATGCGTTTCCTCTACTACGTAGGTACCACTATCTTGCCTATTTTTTGCTGTATTTCGTAGAGAAGCCTGTACATACAATATTAATATAACTTTTATTTCAGATATTGAAAACGAACATTTATGGAATTCTTTCAACATTATTTTATCCAATTAGTTATAGTTGGAAATTTAAATGAAACCGCTCACAAAGTAGCTTATTGATTATCTAGTTGAACTGGCCAACAATTCAACTAAAAGCGAATTCACTCGGAGGAAGTTCTGAAACTATCTCAGTTATCTTTCATGTGTTATTATGATTATACAGCTGATTATACAGCTTAGTAGTGTGATCTCTCGAAAATGCTTTGGCCTAACGTTTTTTCCCCGTAAGTACATAATTCGTAAAGCCAGAATTCTGCTTGAAACAGTTTTAATGTTATATTATGCAGGCCTTGAAGGGAAGGAACACCTTTTTGAAGTTAAACTTATTTAGGCCTCACTAGGGGGTAATTTACATTTTTTTTTGCGAGAGTATATTGTCATTTTTTCTGACGGATGTAAAACTCAGTATTCTACATTCAAACATCTGTTATTGTTATTGACTGTTTATTCGTAGCTCAGTAACCGGTCCTACAAGGATTAAGCAGTCTTATAAAAATATG
Source organism: Lycaena phlaeas (assembly GCA_905333005.2). NCBI lineage: Eukaryota > Metazoa > Arthropoda > Insecta > Lepidoptera > Lycaenidae > Lycaena > Lycaena phlaeas. The sequence continues at coordinate 17,317,789 of HG995172.1, read as the reverse complement.
TACGTACATACATACGTTTATTTCATTCCGTATATTTTTTTTAATATGTTTTGTTTACTTTATTTATTTATTCTTCATGGTAGTGGGATAGAGAAACTGGCAGATATGCGGGTGGTAAGTGGTCGACGTCACCCGTAGGAGGCAACGCATAATGTATCCTAAGACATACTAGTACGATTTTAAGACTCGATGGCAGTAATAACACTGCCTCCCTTGACATCCTTTTTGAAACAAGATGGTGGTACTTATATTGAGCGTGAGCGTGACACAACTTATCCCTCTCTGGTTGACTATGATTTGTAAAATCAAATCCCTGGCATTGAGACTATGGCAAAGGAAGAACATCTTCACATCGATAACCACCCCCTAAACGTTTTAGTGTTACAGAGAGACTTAATTATAATAATGCGAAGATATAATGACCCCATTTGGACGAATGGAACTGTCCTCGCAGGCTTCTAATTAAAACTGATTGTTCGCTCAGGAGTTAATTGTACCAGAATGAGTAACGTTTAACTATTACTTGAAGTTTTACTTGATTTCTAATTGTGTAATTGTTCTCTAACTATATTTTATCGTGCCAAATGTTTAGTGCCGTTTTTGTAATATTTTTGCGTGCGAAATGCTTTTTGCGAGGATCCTATTCGCAGTTAAATAGAATTATTGTATTTTGGAAAGTAGAAGACATGCAGCTAACTATAGCTATAATAATAATACTAATAATAATAATATCTATGGACGCTTTTTACACCACGTCAATCTGGTCCCGTGGTAAGTACTCGAAGAGACTTGTGTTACGGGTACCAGACAACGGAAAATACATATATTTAATATTTTTTATATATTAATACTTAAATTTAAGATTTTTATTATATAATACACATCCATGACCCAGGAACACAGAAACCTTTTTTGTTCCTTGGCGGCATTCGACCCCGCAACCTCCGGCTTGAGCGCCAACGCGCTAACCATTGAGCCACAGAGGTCGTCAGCTATACTATAATATATAACATTTTAAAATGAAAACTTCTTTTAGCGTATCGTACACAGATTTTTGAGGGCTGTGAATGGGGTTCATACGTCACACTCTGAAGTGAAAGGCTCGATCGGGTGAACTCGGGGCCGAGTGTACCCGAGCGTGAAAGCTACAGACAGCTGCTCTTCGCTGCTGTGTCTCTGTATTTACTATTGTACCTACAATTATTCAATAGTTTTTATTATATTGTTGATACGTAATAATAATTGTTCTTTAAACAGCCATTTGGCTTACATTTTTGGTTTCCACTTGTGTCAATCTGATCCCGTGCTAAGTTTTCGAACTTGTGTTACGGTTACCAGATAGCGGAAATGCTTAATCATTTTTTTATATATATAATGTGTACTAATAAATAATAAATGTTTAATACTTTTTTATATATAATATTATGTACATAATATATTTAAGATTTTTATTATATAATACACATATTTAATATACATCCATGACCCAGGAACACAAAATTTATTTTTGTTTCCTGGCGTGATTCGAACCCGCTCCGGGCTTGGGCTCCAACGCACAAACCATTGAGCCACAGAGGTCGTCAAAATATTTTTGTTAGTTGTATTACCACCTGATGGTAAGTGTTCTCTCTCGTTTGATAAAAAAAAATCAACTGCAACTAGCCCAGGCAACGCATTCACTTGTTATTGAGAGACATTTGAAGTTAAGTCTATCTCGAATCGGTAACTCAGCATTTTTCGATACCAAAATGTTTTGTCTTTTAATTTTTTCGACCAAAATGTTGCTGTGGTATTTTTTCTATTAATTTATTTCCCAATGATTTTTTCCAATCGGAAATCGATAGTTTGCGGCCCCACGTTGGGCGCCATCCCGCTAAATTACATCCGGTGCCCTGTAATAATGGCCGTCGCACTTACGGTTTCGCCTCAAAACCTGGCAATTGACACAATTAATTATTTAACATTGTTTAAAGATTGAAATCTATTGTTTTATATCATCGAACACTGTGGTATCGGGTGGGTGAGCTGGAAACATTCCGTATCACTCGCAGGTTCGAATCCCGCCACGTACAAATAATTTGTATGAAGAATAAGGTGTGCACTGTCATGGATTGGTATATAATAATAAATATCATCATCAACATCATCAGCCTTTATTCAACCACTATAGCACAAAGGCCTCCTTTAATGAACGCTAAGATCCTATGCCATTCGCACTCGGACCGGTCACTGCACGGAGATCGTCTTCCCACCTGGTGAATGGCTGACCAATACTTAGTCTACCTAAATGCGGCCTCCACTCTTGAACCTTGTTGGCCCATCGGCCTTTCGTCCTTCTGCGTGTGGCTATGATTAGACTACTGTCACTTCAAAGTACTTATTCCTCGCATGATATCGGTAACTTTAATTCTCTGGCGGAGGTCTTAGTTTCGAATTCTATCTGCCAAAGAAACACCCAGCAGAGCACGCTTTATAGCACGTTGAACTACAGTAAACTTCCAGTCCAAAAACCAGTCGTAAATTTAGAAGCCACGTTTCGACCTGCGACTCAAATCATACATCTGATGGTGATGGGATAAAATCAGCCTCCCTCAATGAACACCAAGACGGCCGATCCCTTACCACTCGCATCCAACACATGATCATACATAATCAATTATTATAACTGAAGAAATTAAAAACGCGTTCCAAAAAAATTGGTCGTCGTTTTATTCCGTATATTCCGTTAATATTCTAATACCGAAATATCTTAATTAGGAAGAAATCGATGCTCTGTCAATACGATTGGACGCTTTTTTCCTCATCCGAGGGGGAGGCACGAGTGAGGGGGAGGGTAGAGGGAGGGAGTACAAACAGACTTTATGTGAGTCGACAAATGTGCTGTTTCAATATTGAAGAAATGAGCGCATAAAGTAAACATTCGGCGAGTAATTTTGAGTTTCCCATATAAGGTAATAAATACCTTGATGCTATAGAAATTATAGCATCAAGGTATTATTACCTTGTCATTGAACATTTTATAATGATAATTGTAATATTATTTTATGATAATATCAATTATTTCCCGTTCCCTCCTGGACACAGGCCCCTTTCAAAAACGCAGAGACGACTGATCTCGTGATCGATATTCGCACTGATATCGTCGTTCCATCTACATTTTAGCAAAATAGCTTTATTTATATTGTGTATGTATATAACTTCATTTATTTACACGTATATAATATATAATATTACTTTTTTGAGCGAAAAATAAAAAAATGTATTTTTTTATTAAATTCTTTTTTTAATTTATCGCTCGGTTTCGATAGAAATATTTCAGAACTTAATACGAGTTACGGTTAAGCTGGTATTTACATAAAGCAATTTGAGCGATTTAATATTGGACAGCAGACGGCTTCAATCAACGAAATTATATTAACCAGTTATAAATTTGGTATGAATATCGAATAAAAATATTACAATAGACCGCAGTCAGGTGGAACAATCGTCCATCTTGTCGTTCGTTGGCCAGTTTTGGGTTACACAGAGACATGGTAATTACTAAAAATTCACAGTTTAAAAAAGTAAAGTATTATATTACTAACAGCGCCACGCGGTTTCACCCGCGTACTTTCCATTCCCGTGGGATAAATTATAGCCTATGTGTTATTCTGATGTGTAAGCTATATTACTGTAAAGTTTCATTAAAATCCATTCAGTACTTTTTACAATGGTGAGGAGAGACCAAAATGGTGGTAAATTAAATAAAAAGACAGAAAAAAATAATTAAAAATCGTAGTAAATGTTTCCTTTCGAATATAAAAATGAATTTAAAATCTTGTATCTCTGCTTTTTTTTTTCTTTTTCTGATGCTTTACAGCTTATGTTCACTCAATTCTAAAAAAATTATTAACGACAATATTCATTATAAAAACTGTTTTCATTTTACAGCTGATGATCATGAAATCAGTTTTGAACGGAACACGTCGAAGCGATGGTGTCGTGTCCAATTAGTATCGCATCAGATAGTATTTCTGGGTACGTGACATGAACCAACAACACCCTGTACAATAACAGCCAGGCGTACAAGGCAGGTTCGAATCCCAATTTTCATGAAAAGCTTATCCATTTCTGTCCAATGTTAAAACGCAATATCAGTTGTGTCATATCTATATTATAAAGAGGAAAGATTTGTTTGTTTGTTTGTATTGAATAGGCTCCGAAACTACTTGACCGATTTGAAAATTTTTTTCACTGTTGGAAAGCTACATTATCCCCGGTGAACATAGGCTATATTAAATTCGTCGAAGGACCCGTTTTAAATCTTGATTGACGCAGGCGAAGCAGCGTTCAACAGCTAGTTAGGCAATAAAACGATTCCACATATGATGCAAATGCTCATATAAAGGTCGCGTTTACTTTTCAAAATATGCATCTCGTGAGCATATTATAATTTTAAAAAGGGGTCGGTCGTCTTGGCGTTCATTTAAGGAGGCCTATGCTCAGCAGTCAAATCAAATCAAATCAAAAATATCTTTATTTTGTAGGTAACAACTTGTAAAAGTGTAGTTAGTGTAACACTTGAAATAAATAAAAAAAAGACTCGTTTGAGATGCAGGATCTCCTAAGAAAAACGAGAAAAAAAAACTTAGGGGTTGCTGTTTTCTCAACAGAATGAGATACATAATTTTATAAATACAACATGTAACATATTAAGAGTGAGTGTCTTATTCCCAAGGTGTGGTATCATATCATAATAATATTATCATATCATATCATCTTCAATAAAGTGGACGGATAAAGGCTGATAATGAAGAAGCATGTAATGGTATGGCGTTAATATAAAATTTTAACGGAAAGCACTGGTTCTAGCGATCTAGGTGGTCTAACATATTTCTTATTTCCTAAACTAGTATGCAAAGCCTTCGTTTCACTTTGGTTTACAACTCAACGTATTCAGGGCGCAAAATGTGAAGTGGCAAATTTGCCAAACTATATAGCGTCGTGCTACCTAAACGATACAATCAAACAAACATTTTTTTTTTTCAATATATTTTTGCATACTAGCAATATTTTCATTGCAACGTATAGTCAACAGAATATAAAATGGGATTGAAATAGACCTATAGATCTTGTATATTTTTGCTTTACACTGCGACATACTGAAAAAAAAATTCAAATTTATTGGTGTAGTGTTTAATGGTGGATTCGATTTTTTCCTATGGATAGACAAACCGACAGATGATTAAGATGGCGAGTGGTCAGCATCGCATATAAGCAAGATCATCTGAAACTAGCCCGGGCTACTCAATGACGCGTATCCCGTGACCTGCTATGCTGTTAAGTCTCGGTGCCAGTAATTACACTGCTGCCTTTCTTTCTGAAATACAGCAAAGCTGTTTCACAGGAGCGTTAAGCAAGTGATACCCATGCGATGGTACGTCCCTATCAGTAAATGTTATACGGCACGTCTTTCAGAATTTTAGCCTATGTGTTATTCTGATGTATAAACTATACTATTGTAAAGTTTCATTAAAATCCATTCAGTAGTTTTTACGTAAAAGAGTACTAAACATCCATCCATCTATCCATAATTACAGACTTTCACATTTATAATATTAGTCGGAAATCACCTTATTATGATCACTTGTGATCATAAACTTAGATTCAAGCTGCCAAAGCCTCTATTGCTAGTTATAAAATTGTAAATATTAAATTCCATTTTTGTTTGTTACAGAAGCAGATTACACGTTGGATGACTCGTTCTGGAATGAAGAAAGCCCAGTTGGTGAGTCCATAGTCTATATCAATTAGTATTTAAATATAAATATTCTTAAATCAGCCGTAAGGAAGCCGCTTATAGGAATTTGCATCATTAAAAAAATGCCGGTCATCTCATAGGAAGTGTCAATGTACATGTTTGTTTTTACTTAGAATTACTCACTCTTTTTCACTAACATTCTGAAATTACAAATAATAATACCAAAAATTTATAAGTTACGTAAATCTTAATTAGTTTTAGTATTTATAAGTTACATGTAACCTTGAAACGTTATACGTAAAGTATAAATTCATTTAAAATGTTTAAAGTAAAATATCAACCCTTATATGTCCCACTGCTGGGCACGGGTCTCCTCCTCGAAATCAGGCGAGGAGGTTAATGGGCCATAGTTCACCGATGCGCTGGCCCGATGCGGGTTGGTGAACTTCACATACCTTCAAAGACTTTTAATCTCATCAGGCATGCAGGTTTCCTTACGATGTTTTCCTTCACCGGTGAGCGAACAATGGTCTCGTGTTTGGGGTGCAATTAGAAATTTAGAAAAACCCATTTCAAGGCATACACGGACGGGTCTGGATTGTACTCGGTACCCCGGGATCGCATAAGAGTCCAAGTCCACCCACCACTGGACCATCGTCGCACTTAAAATGTTAATTGTTTATTAATTGTTTATTGTCTAAATTTACATATAAGATCTTAATAATAATCACATAAGATCGTCTTAGCGGCAATAATCATAATGAGGGTTCGCAACGCGCCCGTGTCAGACAACATACCACAAGAAACTGCTATCTGGGTTCCTATTATGGGGTGATCATTATTTAACAAAGTCACTTAAATATACAACAATATTTTCATCAAAAGCGACGTCATACCCCAGAGAACTAAATCTACCGATATCACGCGAAGAGTATGCACGTTGAAGTGGCAATGAGCTGGTCACACACTGAGAACGGATGGCCGATGGGCCAATAAGGTTCAAGAGTGGCCACGTTTAGGTAGACCAAGTGTTGGTCAGCCATTGACGTGGGAAGACGATCTCCGAGCAGTAACATGTTCGCGTTGGATGCAAGTAGAGGCAAGGGATCGTCATCTTGGCGTTCATTAAGGGCCTTTGTTCAGCAGTGGACGGATAAAGGCTGATGATTATGATGATAATGATGAAGTCATATGCTACAAGCAATATAAAAAAAAACTGAAATTATACAAGATAGAACTAACAAAATATATTGTATCCATAACTCATTTCAATCCAAACGAAGTCCTATATCACTTACGCCGTAAAATGAATTGGAACACCACTTTAACTGAAAAGACCATAACTCTGGAAGCTTTTAAAAGTATGTTACCCGGCAATGTAAAAAATCGCTTTCCCAGGACGTCCTGTGGGACCCGTACATCAGGAAGTATGGTCATAACCGTTTCCATACCGACATTATTTAATACTTTCGACGGTTGGAGCTTTTTCGCGAGCTTTTCGGCGAGCTTAATTTTAGCCTGATGGGTGGGTTAATTTTTGTAGCGATAAAGAATTTTCAAAATGGCTGACATTACGGCGTTATAAATATGAATTTGAAGTTTTTGAGCGGTGATTATTATTCGTTATTTAAATCGTTGTGGGCGGAGATAAAATATAAGGTTTTAATACTTAAGAGAAGGATTTTAGGTTTTTTATAAAATAATAATTGCGAAATCATACATTATTCGCCCACGTAAAAGAAGATTTTTCTTTCGAATAAGTCCTTTCTCAGGAGTTATTTACTTCAATAATTATGTAATTACCTATGTAGATAAGTAATAAGTAATGTTAGATACATGCAATACCCAATTCTTCTCTGTCACTCGCTATAAAATCTACCGCTAAAATAGTCTACGATTCAAAAAAAAAATTGCCGTCTAAAAATCACTTTTTAACATATCAGGTTGCAACGAATCAGCTTTGACACATTTTAAGCTTCATTAAGTATATATATACAGGATATATCAAGATATATAGAGAAAACTAAAAACTTTTGATGGGCAATAAAATAAAACCGTTGGTGCCTTTCGTAGTAAAGCAATTTAAATAATTAATTGATCCTTTGTCCCACTGCGCACGAACCACTGCCTCTGAAGAGTGTCGTTAAACTATGCGCTGGTCCAATATGTCTTGGCATCAAAGCCTTAATCTTGTCAACCATTCAAGCATGCATGTTTCATCGAGAGATTTTCCTTCGTCAACCGACTTTTAGTACACAGGCCCAGATAAAACTGATTATAATTTTGAAGTACTGCTTGTATATGTAGAGGAGAACTCAGATTATTTTTTTGACGGAAGTAACAACGCTCTTTCGCTCATTCTGTATTTGAAAGAGTATTTGGTTCTTCGTAAGTATCCCTACTAGGGAAAGGTAAAGGACATTCCATATTACAGCCTAGTCATATGTGATTTTTATCTTTTACGGCAACCAAGAGAAGATGTTAAAATAAATTGGGATTTATTATTTATTATGAAGTTTTACTTTAATAGCGCGTAAAGAATGCACACAATTTTTTTACTAGAACTAAAATTTAATAGTCGGAATGATATTAAGACATTTATAATTACTTTTTTTTTAAATCCTGAATTTTAGCGCGGCTTATTTTTCAGGTCACCCTCGAGGACCATGTGGGTTGTGATTCGAAAAGTATCCGAAGCATCAGACATGTACAAATCTTAATAAATTGCGACGAGACCCCTAAAACTAATTCTATTAAAATGGGTATTATTCGCGTAAACATCGATAAGATAATTTATTTGCTGCTTCCCCAAATCATTATTATTGTCTTAATCTTACGGTTACGCCCAGTCTGGTTTTTATCGTTTTTTTTTGTCTTTGTAAATTAGCAATTACGTAGCATGATATTGATTAAAGAATTTTAAATAGAATTTGTTGTTAATTTTTATTTATTTCATATTTATTTAGTTATTAGTAGCTTTGATTGTTATCATCATCAGCGTTGACCCGTCCAAGACGGACTGGCCACTGCATGGAGATCATCTTTTCACTTATTCATGGCCGACCAATATTATACTTAGCCTACCTTGAGTATAAATAATGATAATAAATATTTATAAATTATTATTATTTTATTTACTATTATAATTATAAGTCTGTTCGACATATAAACTTAAACTCAATTTTAAGTAATTTTACTGAACATAATAACTATATTAGTACATATTGACATAAAAATAAGTTGCGACAAATGAAAAAGATTTATTTTTAATCAGCTAAAATAAGGCACGTCAGTTCGTATGGAATTGAACGTACATCTTGAGCGCAGCTGAGAGAAAAGTTATTTTGTGTACAAAAAGTTGCCCCAAGCAATATGTTACGAGTCAGTTTCGTTTATCGTTTTTCGACCTAATATTTTATGTGAATAAAAAATAAACGCTCTTGAATAATCAAGATTACCTACAGTGGCTGCGAAGGAATTGTTGTTTAAGGTATTAGATATCCATTTTAATAAAAATAAATATACAAATGTTTTCTTAACCACTGCATATGATGATAAGTTGGTTATCGTCAGGAAAAGATTTGTAAGAATGTAAAGTATCAACACTTATATGTCCCACTGTTGGGCACTCTCCTCCTCGTAATTAGGTGAGGAGGGTAATAGTCCATAGTTTTGTGTTGTTTGTTGTTTGTTGTTGTCCAACTTGACATACCTTCAAATACTTTCAATTTCGTCAGGCATGCAGGTTTCCTCGCAGTGATTCCTTCACCGGTGAGCGAACGATGGTCTTATGTTTAGTGTGCTCTTAATAATTTAGGAATTCCCCACCAACGTATTTCAAGGCACACACGGGTGGGATCGTCAGGATCGAACCCGGAACGTCTCTCACAAGAGGCCGAGTCCACCCACCACTGGACCATCGTCACTCACATTTGCCAGGTTCAGTTTTTAAATATAAATTCATCATACGAAAATATCGAGCGACAATATGTCGGGGTTAAGCCAGATTTACTGTAGAGATGTGATAATAATACACAATGCAACATATTGTGAACTTCGACCGCGCCCTAAAATTAAAAAAAAAATCTTAAAAATACTAGCTATCCAGTAAAAGCTGTGGTATTAAGAATTCTACGTTCTCAGCTTTTATCGCTTCATCATGACTATCATTTTCGGGAGCAAATCCAATTTCGACTATAAAATGCACAAACCCCAAATCAGCAGCTTCAAAGCCAAAAGGCGATTTTTATTTGGAAACGTCGAAATATTACAATTTCCTGTAAAACCCAGTTGATACTACTTTAAACCGGTTCAAACCGGTATTGCAACTGCCGCAAACAAGTTCTGGTTTCATTCTCTTTGATGTGGGACATCTGCAGTTTGAATTATCCGAAGCACTTCACTGCAGGTATGCTTCTGTGAATCGGGAACTGGGTCCTCTTTGTTCCCGCTTGCAATAATATAATATCCACATGTAAAAACGGGATCTCATCCCGGTATTACGGGGCATAATTACGGGGAACGTATTACTGGAACTGGCAATATGTGCCATTGTTGGTTTTTGGGAATTTCGGAACGGGCAAAATTGAATTTTATTATTTCTTGGTAAGATTCAATGCGTTTCTCATATGCATACATTCATTGTGACTTAAAAAGTACTCATAACTACTATAACAGTGATATCATATGAGGCATTAATTTCTTGTTGGTGTATCCTTCTTCATAGGTTCGTACATAAAAACGTTTTTTATCAATAGGAGGCAAAGGAGCAGTCAAATTTATGTGACTACCGACGCCCGTAGACATCCGCTCAACCAGAGGTTATGCAGATGCGTTGCCCTCCTTTACCCTATTCCCCAATGGGCCACCGGGAAGTTACAAACCTCCCAAAACTAGACAGCATAGCCGACACTTTACGCCAGCATAAACCGAGGCAAAGCAGTGTAAGTAAACACTACCTCAAATACACGAAACAATGACATATTTTCATATATAATAACTAAGTTAATAATTTTAAGAAACTAGAAAATACCTACCTCAAAACTTGGAGATCTTAATCTGATATCGAAATAGGTCAATATTTAAATAGCCTTCTAATGGTCCTCGATGCTATCCTGCCTTGTTATATACCCGATTCTTATTCTAGATTTTATGTAGATAGTAACTAGCCTTACTGTGTGCGGCAAAACATTTAGTAATATATGACTCCTAGCATTTGACTACGATGTAATATCGAATGTTATAGAATTTAATACGGAAATCAATAGTAAGAGTTTATCTTTGACTTATCAACAATTGTATTGAGGCAATACGTCCCCAGCATGCATCTGGACGCATTAGCATGTGAATGCATGCGACATGCAAATCTAAGCGCCCGTAACGCGCCCCGGGACCTGCCCCTAATCGATTGCATATGGAAGTTTTCATAAGTTTCACAAATCATTGGAATATCTCTTTGAGACATGTTGTAAATAATGTTCATATATTATACGAACTCATTTCATGTATTTTGTTATAGTGTTATTTTTGTTAATAAGCAAATTTTGTTGAGAATTTTCATCAAAATATTTTTTTAACTTTACTTTTTTTTCTGAATTCCCAATTTTTTCCTCTCAATCGACTGTCTTTTTGCCTCTTTTCTATAAAGAAATTTTCAACATTTAATCTTTTAACAAAGATCTGGCAATTTAGAATTAGTATACTAGTATTGATGGACCAATAAGTTTCTAGGGTGGAGCCCACGTTTATGTAGACAAAGTACCATTAACCAGATGGGAAGACGATCTTCGTTCAGTGGCCGGTCCGCGTTGATGCGAGTTGCATTGGTCGTCTTGGCGTGCATTGAGAGAGGCCAATGTTCAGCCGTGGATAAAGGCTGATTATGATGATACTAGCATTTAGGAAGCCGTAGGGTCACCCGGTCGCGTGATGAGGATCTCAGTGCAGGTTGTTCTGGTTCGATGCGAGTGGCGGGAGACAGCATTTGCTGAACAGCAGCCTGATGAACAGATGCCTGAAGTCTGATATTGATGATGAAGAAACTGAGCATTTTTGATAAATTTTAAAGTTATAATAACAAAACGACTGTAACATTGGTATATGTAAAGCTTTCAACTTTTTGCTATTATAACCGCTTTGAGCTAACTTAAGACTTAAATACAAGAATAGCGTAGCATTATATCAGCCGATAAAACTTATGTAATGGAATGGTATAGACTATAATTTTTTTTTCAAATCGACGAATTTTACAAATCGACTTATAAAAATACACAGAAGTAAGTAAAAATCCGAGGAACTGAATTTATAACTCAATCTTCTTGTCACTATTGTTGCTGTAAAGTATCCAAAACGTGGGGCATGTAAAAAAATCCGTAAAAGTCAGTTAAAGTATACTTGTGATGAAATTTGAGTGAACACGTATAAAGACTAACCAGATATCGCTTTTGAATGTTCAAATGTATTTTTTTAGATTTTATTGTAGCTTATTATAAATTCGTCCTATTACCATGCCGTATAGTATCCCTGCAAATCTTAAAACGCGATAAATTTCGTGCAAAGTGTACATTAGTTACATTGGTATTCTATTAAACTGTAACACTATCTGACACTATAAATATGACGCATGACAGAAGTCATGTTACGACAAGAAGTCATGTTACAATGACACAGCTCGAGCCGTAAGCCCGACGCGGCCATGCGTGCGTTGCGTGCACGCTTGCGTTACATTTACGAGCGCGACTGTACCACTCAGCGTGTGCGACGCATGCATGCGTTACGTTTACGAGCGCGACTGTACCACTCACCTTTATTTCTATATTACCTCTCCCCTTGAGTCTTAATAGAGGGTTGCGTGCCCCGAGCGAAACTTTAATCTCCGATTGCGTGTTTTGCTCCTTTCATGTTTTTTTCTAAGAATAAGTATAATTACGGAGGTTTTCCTGTGGGATGCTTTTGATGTATGTCAACATAACATCATATGCTTGTAGATCTATTGTTGAAGATCGTGATAGCTGCGTGTTTTACAGTAAGTCACTGCGTGCGGGGCCGCACATTCGAACCTCATATAAATATTTATTCCGTTATACGCGGCAGATCGGAGTATAAGTAATTGATATTTCATTATACATGGCGATTATTTAACAGACCGGGGAATAGTTTTCTTTTATTTACGCCAATCCCGCGTATTATAATGAATGTCTATGACCATGTTGCTCTAAAGTATCCGAAACGTCGGGCATGTAAAAAACCGCGATAAATTCCATGAAAGTTCTTTCATTATAAAAATCTGTGTATAAGTAATATATTTTTTATACATGGCGGTTATTTAACAGATCGTGATATTAAGATATAGTTTTGTGCATCAAATTAAAGTAAAATGTTTCAATAAAAGTTAGTTTGGATAATGTACACTAATATTAGTATAATTATGTAATTTTTGTAAGTTACTGAGTTCGCGATGTGTAAAATTTGGGTTTTATGAATTAAAAATTTAAAAAAATTGTACCACAAAAAAAAGTTAAGTGTGTTTATTAATCAATTCAGAATAGTACCATCAAAGTATCTTTTTGAACGTCAACTGAGTCTACCACCGGTTCCAAAGCAAGCCCACTGGCGAAACAAACCCAGTGGAACTAATCTTTTTAAATATTCTATTACAAAAAAATTAAATACATATTACTATACTAGTATAGTACATGAGAAGAATCTAGCAAGAAACTATGTTTTGTTGCTCTTTTCAAATTATACATGGGATTGAAAAATAGAGGTATAAGTTATGAAGTATATTGGTTGATGCTGATGATTATCTGCCTATGGCGAGATTCCGTGACATCCCATTATCAGGCGCCGACAACTACAGCCGTCAAATTTGTTCCAGTTTAATTAACGTCAAAACGTGCACTAAAAGTGCAATTTAACTTGGAGCTTAGCACAGTATTAGGTCTTTGTGTGGACACTGCGCGCGACAGCCTGCTGCGAAAGCTCGTTATGTGACTTTTGATATAAGCTAAAAGGAGATTTTTAATATTTTATATTACTAACTCGATAAACTTTGAATCCTTCACTTCCCGACTAGTGTCGGATGTAGGCTTTGTAATGAACTCCAGCCGATCCTCTCGCATTCAGCCAAGACCTACCAATGCGACGGATCTGAGTGTAAATTATAATATATAAGTCTAAAATTTCATCATATGGAACAAAATTAAATAGTTTATGATTCTTTGTTCTTGATACCACACTTTTCTGCTTAACACGCATTCCTGATAAATAAATAATAATATAATAAAACCTATTCATTTCCTATAAACCTTAAAGGTAACTTTACATAATATACATATTTTATATTTTATTTAGTCTATGTTAGTATCCTTCAAATATAAACTATTCTTTAAATTTAAATTTATCATTTCAGGAAAAAATATATTTTTATCCTCTTAATGACTTTTTATCTATTTATATGCATTACGTGTCAACTACATGAGTTCATATTAACATACACCTTGAGAAATATATTAATACTAGTAACGCCACGCGGTTTCACTCGCGTACTTTCCATTCCCGTGAGAATACAGTTATAAATTATAGCCTATGGGTTATTCTGATGTATAAGCTATATTATTGTAAAGTTTCATAAAATCATAAAAATCCATTCAGTAGTTTTCACGTGAAAGAGTAACAAACATCCATACTCACAAACTTTCGCATTTATAATATTAATAGGAAAGTAGGATTAACAAATATTATATTCATACAGTTTTAAGGCCAGATGATAACTTGCGATTAATGTCATTTATAATATGTTGAAATTTATTTAGCGCTTGATCATGCCGTAACCGTACTATGCGCCCTAAAACACGACACCATCGCTTGCTTACCGGTGAAAACATCGTGAGGAAACCTGCATGCCTGAAGTCTTGGAAGATATGTAAAGTTCATTAACCCGTTTTTGGCCTGCGCATCGGTGAACTATGGTCCATGACCCTCCTCGCCTTATTTCGCGGAGACCCGTGCCCAGCAGTGAGATCTATAGGAGTTGAAACTTATTTTTTACTTTACTATTAGCACCGAATCTTATATTCACGTTGTTTTCCTCGCAGCATCAGTATATTTTTATCGTCGCGTCTTCCTCTCTCTAAACTCCGCAAGCCCTATAATATTTCCATTATCTTGATCGAATGAATATTACCGGGATGGGCTCAAAACCAGGAGCTTAGGGACTGATATAAACTTATGATCGTAGATTTGAGAGAAACTTTGATAAATCCTTTTCCGATTTTATATTGTAAACTTTCTGCTGCAACGGATGGCCGATTGGCCAATAAGGTTCAAGAGGCCACGTTAAGGTAGTCGTACTGTTGGTCGGCTAATAACCAGGCGGGAAGACGATCTCCGTGCAGTGGTCGGTCCATGTTGCTTGTGAACGGCAAGGGATCGGTCGTCTTGGCGTTCATTGAGGGAAAAGAATAGAATAAATGTTTATACACTACGTGTAGTTAGGATGCCTATGTTCATCAGTAGATGGATAAAGGTTGATGATGATGGTGATGTCGGTGATGATGATGATGGTAATAATGAAGGATGCCTGCAGCATTGGATGTGGGCTGATAAATAGTAATTGTGATCATCACAAAAATATAAATAATCTGTCTGCACCGGATTCGATTTTGGACAATTCATGTTTTTATAAATTGTTATAATCTGATATAATAATATTGTCTCTAGAGTTTTATATAAAAAGTAAGAAATATTCATTTTATATACTTGCGTTTTTAATTTTAGTAGGATCTTTTCGGATATATGATTTCCATGAACTTCACATTCACTTGGATGGTTTTATGAAGTGGTGTAGATTCGATCTTTGCTTTCATTGGTAGAGACACATGTAAAGTAAATTAATTGAGGCTGATAATGATGAATATATCGCTGGAATACAAGAACTGCTTAGTTTCATATTTGGTCATACATGAAGTTGCGAAGGGAATTCGTATTCAGGCTTCGTCCACGTTATAGGGAACAATCGAAGCGGAATCGATACTGATGAGACTAACTCCAGCATCACGGTTATCTTACGCAAAGAACTAGAAAATCAATTATAATTTAACTAAAGAAACTAAAGAAATGAAAGAAACTCGCAAAAAAAAGACTATAGATAGATAGATGGATCGATGGGATTAGTCCTCACGGGATACGTTGCTCACATTAATATTTTTAGCAATTTAAGAAACAATACTAGTTTTATAATAATATGCTTAACGAACCTACCAATATAATAAAGTTCTCATCAATTTAAAAAAATGTACGAAATAATATAGTATAGGTCGTTATTTTTTTTATTATTATGTTTTATTATTAATTTTATTATTATATAAAGTTGTGTGAAATGGCAAGGCAGTATAATTACTGGCACCGAGACTTCATGGGTGAGGTCGGCCAGCTACCATCAGATGGTATCCAGTGCTTATCCAACTAACATGGAATAAACTTCCGGCACATATTTGTAGAAGCTTAAATTAATTACTAAAGTCAACACCTTAAATATGTATTAATTAAACACTTGTATGACGTCCTATTTTGTTCGTTCCTATTTTGTTTTATAAACTGCAAATTCTTAAACAAATTCATTAAAATCTGCAAATCACATAAACAAATAGTCGAAGTCACATTTTTCAAAGAATCAGTTAAAATTTGCACCATTAGGTTTAAGTTTATCGTCGGCATGAGAAACGGCTTCCGATACCATAAAGCAAATTGGCGCCATAGTCTACGCCGTAGCCGTCTACGCCGTAGCTGGACTAAGCTGTAACGGCTCTACACCGTATCCAATCTACGGCGATACTGCTCTACTCCGTAACCGATCTACGGCGTAGCCAGTCTACGTCGTAGCAAACTCCGATTTATGGGGCTATCACGTTAACTGTTTGTGCTTTGTTTAACGTTGATTTTACAATGTGTGTTCGAATTATCGTAAATTGAATTGAACTTCGGTCTGGGAAAACATGGAGAGTGGGAAATAAAATCATAGTAAATTTTACCAATCGATTTCAATGAATGGTTATTTAATTTTTGTAATCGGAATATTATTTGTTGATTATATATTATTGGCTGCTTTATATCAATATTATTAAATATAAAAAACGAGATGGCTAAGCTTTGCCTAGTCCAAGTGATTAAATAAGATAAAGATAGATTAAAAAGAAAGATATTTTCTAGTATCTATTTACATTACATTGGTGAATGATTTAAAAAACGGCACCACATAATATCGTGTATAAACATTTTTTTATCATTATATTAGTTTCATTAAAATAAACTGAGTAGTTTCATAATTTTTCCGGGATGAACATCATAACGACTTTTTTGATTTAACCCACAAGCCCCTTCCCACGGTACGGTAATACGTCGCGTCTCATTAACCGCGGACCGTCGGAGGGCACCTTAACATTGACATTTACCAACAATGACAACTCATGTAATCCCGAACAAAGACATCTTCAGTCTTGTAACATAGTTTCGAAAACGCCCGACGAAATTCAACCTTATCCTGTGGTAATAAAGGTTGGTTCGAGCATAATGGATGGAGAGCCCTTAAATTCCCTCTTATACCGCTATAAGCTTTGAACCTAATAAAAGCTCTGGAATGAAAAAGACAATGGTTATGTATTGTGATCGTTATGATTATTATCAGTAGTCGCCTGTTCGTCGAACAACTTGAATCATCATCATCATTATCATCATCATCAGCATCATCATTATCTTCATCATCATCATCGTGAAAATGTGGACTCCATATAAAACATAAAATTTTAGGAGCGATTTATCCTACGATCGATGAATCCTACTAATATTATAAACGTGAAAGTTTGTAAGTATGGATGTTTGTTACTCTTTCTGCACTGCTAGTTATATAATATTATAATATGTGTAGAATAACCATATCGGCTTGAATATAGCTCTAGGTTTGGGTTATATTGTCTTTTTCGGATGTTAGCGGTTCACTAGCTGTTGCCCGCGACTTCGCTTTTAAATTATATTTACGGATCCGTATTGATGACGCCAGTGAAATTCCCGTCAAAATCGGTCGAGCCGTTTCAGAGATGAGTCCAAACCCAGAGGGACAAAATTTGTTAAAATGTTATTTTAAATTTGTAGAAATTGCTTTCACTAGTGCACTAACAAAACCTTGTCAACCAGTTCATCAATTTTCACCAACATAAAATAATAATATTATCACATCACATTAAAAATACGTATACAGAACACATAAATGCAACTAGAAAGGTGGAAAAAAAACTTACAAACATGAAATGTTGAACAAGTAACATTATAAAATAATTTCGAAGGCATTACAAGGCGAGCGACACCGGGCCGTGACGTATGGATGTTACAACTTTCCCTATGAAAATACGTACGAGGAAAATACCCGTAAATTTCGCTGTCTGACTGGAACTTGAGATTTTCTTGATAAAACAAGTTGGGACTTCGCCCGTCATACACATGCTCACCGAGTGATGTGACCGTGTCGATGATTGAATATCGATAAATATAACTCGTAATATCGATAATTTATATTTTCTTAAATAATTAAACCCTTACATAATATTATGACAAATATAGATTTTACGATACATGCATAGACGAGACAACACTATTTTCAAAAGAGGCGATGTCCATTCGTGTTGTAACAGCAGAGCAATTACTATTTTTAAAGATCGTTTCTTAAGTCCTCAAACATTTTTTTTTGGAGTTTATTGGAGTTTACTCCTTAAGAATCATAATATGTTATATAATACAAGGCCGGGATAAGAAAACCTACGGGAGTAAAATCAAACTGCGATGTTACACGATATCACACGAACACAAACCGATTGTTTCAGTATTCAAAGATGTTGTTTAGCTTATTGCATTAAATTATTATTGTTTACGTTTTAATGGTTTCGTTATGTATTTTATCGAATTAATTGTACATTTAATAAAAGTAAATGCACGCATGCTCTAAGTATCATAAAAATGCATTTATTTACCCTTATTCACTAATCCACTTATTTTATAATTGTTCGTAAGGAGTAAACGCCTGTCGTGCGTCGGAGCTGACATACACACTTTTTAGTGTATCTAAGCTTGTGTATATAAATTTTAACCCTTTTATCTGCATCTGTTAAATAGAATATTTGCCTAAATTATTAAAAGTTTAATTTAGCACCGACTGATTATTGAAAGAAAGCTGAATCGCATTATAACACTTTCCATAGAATTTATTGTTCATAGGGAAATTCGATTTATATTTACAAAGTTTTCAGCCAACCTGAAAAGGATAGAGAATAAATATATTTAGTTATTATAATTTAAACGTGAGATACAGCAACTAATTTATATTCCGGTAACATTTTCGATAAATTAACCTTGGGGCAACTTGTGAGGAAATTTACGTAACTGCTCACAAAGGGTCAGCTGAGACCCCAATTTATTGAAGTTACAAAAAAAGTGTTTTCGGTTTTTGTATATATTTTTATTTATGCGATTCTTACTGAAGCCATACGAAAAACAATGTCTTGTATTATTATTTCCTAGTTTTAGCTTTGTAATGAAATACTATTTGTTATTTATAGCCTAAGCCTTATTGTATAGCCTAAGACCTATGTATAAAACCATGTTCAAAGCAAATAAATAATTGAATTGAATTGAATATATTTTCATCATATAGTATTTTAATGAAAAGTACTTAAAGAAATCTTTTGACATCCATATAAAGAAACCTATAACTATTTATCTATATTAACCTTTTGTATAATAATGATCATTAAGAATCAACATTGTCCAAGTATAGTGGGCGGGTATCGATGATGAGGGGTCAATAAACTTATATTATCGATACAAGGATTAGCAACACTATTAGTGAGTTAGAGATAATGTGTGAACATCCCCTTGTATTTCTCCCTCTTGTGTTACAATGCATTATGATGTTATAAGTATGTATCATAATATTATTGTAAACAAGTAGCAACCCACATATTATTATAGTCCACTGCTGGACACGGGTCTCTTCCTCGAAATCAGGCGAGGCGAGCGACGATGGTCCTGTGGGTATACGCTGGGCCTCTTTCGCGAGAGGGTCTGGGTTCGGAACCTCGCCCTTCTGTGGAACCTAGAAATGGGTTTTTCTAAATATCTAAGCGCACTCTGAGCACGAGACCGTCACACGCTGATTGGTGAAGGAAAACATCGCAAGGAAACTTGCATGCCTGATGAGATTTTAAGTCTTTAAAGGTGTGAAGTTCACCAACCCGCATTGGGCCAGTGCGGTGTCTCGGTGAACTATGCCCGGTACCCTACCCTCATATTATTTTACTAGGTTTTTTTTCTAGTCTCTAAAGGCATATCCTTTATATGTAACACTTGCACCCGCAGCATCATCTTCATCATGTTTATCACCTACAATCCGTCTACTGTTGAACAAGGGTCTTCTTAAATGTCCTCCAAGACGACCGATCCTTTGCCACTCGCATCAAATACGAACCGGCCATTGCACGTCATTAACTCTTCCAACCTAGTTGGCTTCTCATACTCCTAAACCATAATAGCCTATCGACCAATTCCACTAGTAACCATTTATAAAATTTCATTCGTCAAAATTCCAAAATTGCGTCAAAATTCCAAATTTAACTTGCATAACTTCGATGTCCGGAAATCCGGAACAACTGGATTTTTACTGCCTGCCACGTACCACCGATAGAAGAACCCAACCATCACCTGTGGTATTTCTGAACGGAAACAACTAAGGGATCATCAATAAAAACCATACTCATATTTGAAAGGCAAGGTACCTGCTAATCCAATAATCTAGCGGATGTCTTTAGATGTTGCTCAGAATAATCAACATTCTTGCATACTTTCAACACAAGTAATTTATAATACATATTTTGGAACGCACGTTTTATTTTATTTTTTTCAACCAATTGCAATATATTTATTTTTGCAGTATATTTTACGATAGCCAATGGACGATACTTGAAACCCACATACAAATGCAATGAGCGCACCAATCCGACGCTAGCGTGACGGGACGATTTCGTGAATTCCATAATATTCGTACGCAAAAAATATAGTGCTCATTGCGAGTACAAAAGTTTTTGCTTCAAAAATACAATATATTGGGATCAATAAAAAACATGGGGGAGGCCTTTGCCCAGCAGTGGGACAGCATAGGCTAATAATAATAATATATTGGGATCAATATGTACCGCGTGCACATAATATATTATATCGTTACATTGAACTGCTCTATCTTAAGTAGTTAAGTCTTAAAAATAATAAAAAGTTTTAGTAGAATTCTATGCATATAATATAATCCATATATGAATATTCATTAAAGCATGCACGCATGATGCATGTATGCATATTTGCATAGATGCATGGGAGCATGTGTGTACGGGCGCGGTGCCGTCGCGGAGACCCACTATCGCTAAATGCAACCCATGTATAATGCAGGCGTCATCTGTGCTATGCTTCGGGCGTTAGAGCGTGCGGTGTGTTTGATAGCGGGAATGGTACAAGCGATAAGCATAAGCGGTTTTAAATATTTTTTATAACATATACTATTTTATCAAGCTGAAAATTCTATATTACCGATCATAGATTAAGTGAAAGGATTATTAAACTATCATTACAAAAACCGTAATTCATATAAAATTTAATTGTAAAAGTTTCCGAGGGCAGAAATTTCAGACATTATATAAATAGTAACTTTAATTTAAACAAAGTGGCGTGTAACTGTTCTATTCTATATAATGTTAATATTATAATTAAACGGTTCACAATTGCGCAAGCCCAACATAGGTAAAACATGCTCTGATATACTTCTCGTAATATTCTATTATTAATACACTTATTTGAACCGAAAATATCTTCCTTTGTATAATTTCCAAACTATTATTTAAATAGCCTAATGTAAATTATTTTAAGAATCCACAGTTAAAAAACGAAACTCTTTTACAACAACTTATTTTTCGGGGGACAGTATAAGTTTCAACCAGTACCCAATCTTTCTGTCTTGCTGTTTTCTCCGAAATGCAGCACATCTGTTTCATGTCAGATACCAGTAAATTTATTCATTTAGCCGGGAGCGTGGCACAGCTCAATCTTCCCAGCGATATTTTTTTTTTATTTTTTATTATTGCATAAACTTTATCAATTTAAAATCGCTACAAAAGACACCGTACATTTGCCTAAACGTCTTTGTGGCGTTGTTCGATCCAGTTTACCCATCCCAGGTACATAAATATTCCCCTGGCCAACGTACAGGATGTAAAACTATTATTGTTGCATATATTTTACTATACCGATTAATATTTATAAATTAAGCGAAGCGAAAATGTAGAGACATGTTGACAGATCAAATAAAAGTTTAAAGAAGTATCTCGCATATGGATTGTCTGTGACAATATGGCTCGTAAACTTTTCCATAGTAAGATTTTTAATTGTAGTCAGTAAAATGACATTTCCAGTGTTGCAGGTTTTTAGTCCCAAAATAAATAGTGATGTGGTAGAATATAATTTTTACAATTAAAAGTTAGCCGAGATAGCATTTCTTTTTATTCAATATCAAATTGCCTTTTAAGCCATTCCTCAATACTCGGAGTATTTTGAGGAATGGCTTAAAAGCATTTTGCCAAATTTAAAGCCAAATGCGGTACTCGTATTAGATAACGCACCGTACCATTCAAGAAAAGTCGAGCGTATCCCCACTTCAAACTGGCGGAAGGCTGATATTATTTAGTGGTTTGATGCAAAACAAATTCAAAATCAACCTACAATGATAAAGGCTCAATCAATAGAAATAGTAAAATTACAAAAATCTAATTATGAATGTTATGCTGTGGAAGAGTTGGCCGCTAAATACGGTGTCAGAATCCTGCGACTGCCTCCTTATCACTGTAAGGCTCAACCCAATAGAGTTAGTTTGGGCTCAATCAAAGTGGTACGTCACCAGGAACAATAAAACTGAAGCTTAGATTATTAATATGTCTAGATGGAGTGTCGCCCTACAATCAAAACAAAAAGTACAAGCCAACATTTTCAAAGATGTATTCGTGAATAATGATACCAGCTACTACAGTTCTCCCATAATCATCCTTTTTAATCTCGTTACACTTCAACACAAACCTTCATTATAAATAAAAACAATAATGCGTAAAAATTCATGCGTATTCTATGACAGTGGGACGGATACTAAACTCGGAAAAAGCATTTAGAGGCTAACAGTTGGACGCTATTTTTTTGGACGTATTTTCCGCGCAACACTCTATCTAGACATATTATTGATCTAAGGCCTGAAGAAAGTGAAGCTGAAAATTGGAGACAGTGCATCAACCATGCCATAAAAGTCGTAACATAAAAACCGTAATGAATAAAAACGTATGGATATTACTTGTATTTTTCCGATTTTCTAGGTAAATTCCTCTGAATCTCTTTTTACATTTTTCCCAGCTTTTGTATAATGTTGTAGTAAGAAATTGTAATATGCTGATAGGGTCCGTATTTCTAAAATCGTATTCGTTAATACGGTATGTATTAAATATTTATAATAAAAACACGCTTTGATACCTAATAAAATAAAACACGACTAAAATATATCTAAGTCTATTGATTGCCGAACGTCACTAGTGTACTAGTTGTAGCGGGTCACCCTTTTTTGTATAAGTGACAACTGTCACATGTCATTTTACTAACTCGAATTAAAAATCGTACTATAGTCTAGATATTTTCTTTAGTACAATTTGAAGCTAGGTAACGGTTTTAAAATTTTCTCGGGTGGGGAGACTTGGGGGTATGTATGGTAGTGACCCCACGTTGAGTGGCTAAATATGACATAGGTTTATTATGGTCTAGAACCCTTCTCACCTTTTTGAGGAGGGAAACTGTGAGTTAACGATGGTCATAACATCAGATGAAGCTCTTATAACAATAAGGGCCAAAAGCATAGACTTTTATGGAAAAAAAAATACTTTTGTAAATAAAAGTGAGAGCGACACGCGGTTTATGAATATTCATTTTTCCCATTTAATTGAATACGCACAAACCTCAACGACATGCTTTAATCACAAAACCCGTTCCCGAGAACATGTGCTTCCACCTAAAAACAAAACGATCTCTACCATTATATAAACAAGGCTTATATTCCCCCGTCGAGAGCTAATTACCAGGATTTATAACTACGGTATTGTTTATTAATTACTCTGAACCTTAAATTGTGGTGCGAAATTTACTTTTTTTAAAATGCTCAATTTGAATTGTTGCCATGTTTAAATTTGGAACAAAAGGGGGAGCCATTGTTGGGTGATGACACTCGAAATACGTCGGTGCGTTCTGATTAATTATTTGTTACATTATGTTAACGAAACGTTTTAAAAGTTTTTAGTTGCGATGTTGCCAGATTTATGAATTCGATTAGAAATATACTCTATTACTGATTCAGTCAATCTCAGATGTTGTGATTTGTCTAATAAATCAACAATTTTTCAGCTCATATTGTTTATAAAAAATATTTTCTGCTATTTTTTTACAAAATTAAAAAAAATAGTATTCAGCAAAATACAAATTGGTTTTAAGCTATATTTCAGTTATAAATAGATATTGTCAAACTTTATGAAGAAATAGGGTGAACTAAAAATAAATTTTATAAATATTTCAATACTTCAAGAAATTCACTTCACAAAATGAACAGACTTCAGGCGAAAATTTTAATGATTTTAAGCGAAACAATGAAGGAAGGAGTTTAGTTACTAAACAAAAAGTGTAATGTAATATTTTTATTTAGGTGTGTAGTCTTTGCGTCACAGAAAGCTCACAACAAAAGATCCTTAAGCCTTTTTGTGAAGCTTCAGAATCCTTAAAAGTAAAACAAAGACACCATTTTTAATTAATATTTGTAAGAGTAAAAAAGATATTTAAATCTATGAAAGTAATAATATAAAGTGCTCTATGTAATTGGTCCTTGGCATAGGAAATATGTGCAAGCGAAACTCAACCCAATTAGTATGAAATAATGGTGTTTTGAGCGTCTGACACACATCAAAATGTAAACCAGTATAGCGAGACCCCCGCTCTTGTGAAACATGGTTGTGTTATTGGGGGAATTCGGTTCATATAATGTAGCGAAGGGTCCAAACTGGTTGGTTCTTGGTCCCTAAACTTACAATGGGTCTTGGTGCAGACATGGCTTCAGATGAATTGTGTTATTAATGATATATGCTGGAATCATAATTCATGCTTCATGCGGAGGAAATTGTTAATGAAATAATTTGACATCTATCAATATCTGGCAGTTGGTTAATTGAAATAAAATTCATTAAATTAAAATAATAATAATAATATCTATGGACGCTTTTACACCACGTCAATCTGGTCCCGTGCTAAGTTTCCGAAGAACTTGTGTTACGGGTACCGGACAACGGAAATACATAATATATTTAGTATTTTTTATATTAGTACATAATATTATATTTAAGATTTTTATTATATAATGCACACATTTAATACACATCCATGACCCAGGAACACAGATAGTTTTTGGTTCCCTGGCAAGATTCGAACCCGCTACCTCCGGGCTTGAGCGCCAACGTGCTAACCATAATTGAGACACAGAGGTCGTCAAAAGAATAATTTGTTTGGGTTGATTCTTTAATTAAGGCCTAATATCGATTAGGTCGGATTTAACTTTCAGTTATCAACTGTCTTTCGATCGCGCGACGATGAGTCGACGACCCAACACATAAGATGACGACTATGAGTTTGCTATTATTTTGCGTCGGGTTTGTACAATATGGCATCGGGTGCATCATTTTATAATAATAATTGAAACATCCCAATAGCTGCGAAGAGACCAAATTGTACAGATTTTATCGCGGTTTATTTAGTTTTTTACAAGCCCGACGTTTCGGATACTTTACAGCAACCATGGTCACGGGAGGACTGAGGTGTCAGACGTCCTACTATTACAAAGTTTTTGAAACTACCCCATGGTACATAAACATTTTATTTAGTCTTATCTAAGCAGAAAGTAGTAAGGCTACATTATGCTATTAATATTTCTATTCGATAACTAATGTAACTTGTATAAAAAGCAGAAGAGTTAGAGAAATATTATTACTAAAAATAATGATCATCATGTCAAGACTACTTAATAAGATTTCAAAGGAGTTCTTTAAGCAATACAAATTCCTATCTATCCGTGGATAGCGATGAAAATCCATATTGAATCCAGATTGAATCGCGAGTAACGAAATCTCTATTATTTAATATCTCTGAGAGTATTTAATCCCACCGCTGGTTTTAGAGTAAATCTACAGGCTTAAAGAATAAATGTAATACAAAGGGGCTTTGTGGATTCACCCGGGGGGTGGAGGGGAGGGGAAGGCGTAATGAAGGTGCTTGATTTGAAAATGAATCAGACGCTAAATGAGCTTATGATTATTTCGTAGGTTGGTAACTGGATTGGATTTTTGTTATACTGTGGAGCGGATGTGCTATCTTGAGGAAATAATTTTAGTTCTATCTGATTACTGATGCGTGGAGAAACACATTCTCCACGCATCCTGTATCTGTCGAATCGTGCTTATTTCAAGCTTAAGCAGCTTAAATGTGTTTCGGAGATAAAGGCCAGAGATGGCCATTGATCAGGTGTTGTCTGGGCTAATCCTATGGAAACTTGGCGACACTGACTGAAAAGTTAGTTTAGTATTATATTTAAAGTATCAACCTTATATGTCCCACTGCTGGGCACGGGTCTCCTCCTCAGGCGAGGAGGGTTAATGGGCCATAGTTTACCGATGCGCTGGCTCAATGCGGGTTAGTGAATTTCACATACCTTCAAAGACTTTCAATCTCATCAGGCAAGCAGGTTTCTTCACGATGTTTTCCTTCACCGGTGAACGATCGATGGTCTCTTGTGTGCAGTTAGAAATTTAGGAAAACCCATTTCAAGGCACACACGGGGGAGTCAGGATCGAACCCGGAACCTCTCGCATACGAGGCCGAGTCCATCCATCACTGGACCATCGTCGATTGTATTATATTTAGTTCCAAATTGCTCTAAAGTCCGACATGTTACATTAAATATTATATATAATTCTCGCTAAAGTTTCATAAAGACGTAAGCATCTTACGTCACCCAAATTATGTTGAAATATTAGACGAGATATTTAGTAAATTCCCTCTCCTATGCAATTATGTCAACCAATGAGTGAATACCAGAGGGGGAACCCCCGGAGTGCCCAGAAATGGTAAACACTTGGAGGAAATGCGACCGCAATATCGAATGTGTACAATTTTGAATATAGTCGAGGGCGACATTTCACCCAGAAATATGGTTTCCTTAAATGCATTTCCAAGATGGCGGCACACTCCGGTTGAACTGGAATCCGTTTATCCTGGAGGTATGGATATTTGATGGCAGTTTCGGATTGAGCAGTCACTTTGACCCGGGTTTTGATGGGCATCCGACCAACATTTTAATTTTAACCAGAATTGTGCATACGGAAGAATGTGTTTTAGAAAGAATGCGTTTCATTGTAAATTATTGTAATTAGGTAACTTTTTAAATCCAAAATAAATAATTTAAAAAAATCAAAAATTCTTATTAAATATAAATACATAAAAATGATTTCTTAAGTATTTTTTAATTTGTATATTTGGATATTTCGCTTCGTCGCACCTGATGATATGTGGTTGAAGTCGCTCATGAACTAGTTAACATGTAACTAGCTCACGCAACTCACTAAAGTGTTGCCCATCCTCCCTTGTCTCCGAAACACAGTAAAGCTGCTTCAAGGGTGAAATAAGCAAGATGGTGGTACACGTGCAGCCCAGCACCCCGCAGAGCGCGTCCCTTCCACCAGTTCTTAATTCATATCTTCTATTAATTATCTGTTTTAATTTTACTTCGTATTAGATTCATCTATCCACATTGCCTTTTAAACTATATCCACATATCGTCCAAACGCCAAGAAACTCTAGAAACTTCGAGATAATTTCCATTAACTAAAACAATATATACCTTGATCTAAAGTTGAAACTTAAACCACTATCTCGTGCACGTGAACAAATATTTTATCAAAGGGTTATCCGGAGTTATCTAAGAATACAAACGTCGGGGCTCTGACCACTGGACTACGCTCAAATAAAACCGCCGGCCCTAACAATCGCTTTAAACTAATAAACAACATAACAAACTTGAATATAATTTACGTTTGAGACGGATTGTAAAGGAAACATGGAAGTTTTAAGACGCCATAGTTCATGAGTTTGGAATATTATTGAATTGCAGTTCAAAATATACATATAAATATTAAAAATATATATAATACTAGCTGCCCCGACAGACTTCGTTCTGCCGAAAAAAAAATTAGGCTGATGAAAAATAGATGTTGGCCGATTCTCAGACCTACCCGATATGCACACAAAATTTCATCAAAATCGGTCAAGCCGTTTCGGAGGAGTATGGCAACGAAAACTGTGACACGAGAATTTAATATATTAGATTTGAATACTATTATGGTTTAAATTAAACTTATTTATTTAATTATTTATGTACACAGGAAACTTAAAACACAAAACTATTAAACCAAAAGAAAACAGTACAAAGGTACAGCTTATTCCACACTGAAATTTCTTCCAGCATACTTAGTGATATTTTAAGATTATAATATTATATATCTTGTGTTATATATAAATATATGGGTGCTTTTACACAACCTCAATCTGGTCCCGTGGTAGGTTTTAGAAGAATTTGTGTTACGGGTATCAGACAACGGAAATATATTTAAGTGGCTTTTATACTATACATATAATTAGAATTTCTAGTAAATAATACACTCATTTTGCATACATCCATGACCCAATAGAACAGAAAGTTTTTGGTTTTGGCGGGATTCGAACTCAATACCACGTTGGTAGTTTACGTGAAGTTAACGAATTATTTTAGAAGCCTTAGAGCATCTGGTAAGCAATATGGTCGAAGGAAAGAGTCTGGGAATATTGAAGACGTATTTCTACGGATATTGTCTAAAACTTATGTGAAGATCAGCCACGAGAATTTACGTGAAGTCAACTAATTATTTTGGGAACTTTAGAGACTTATTAACGACTTAATACTAAGTAAGCAATCTAATATATTCCGTACCTTGATCGCCTGATACTTGAAAATTGGCTGTTTGATCAAGCTTGCAGATAAACGTACGATTATAGTACATACTAATAGGCTAGTGTACTAAAAATCAAATATTGGTTTATAATTTACCTTATTCATTTTTAAGCCCAAAATATGTATTATTTTGAAAAAATGTTGTGTTAATATTATGTATTTTGCGTTTTAAAAAATCAATTTAAAAGTTGCCGCGAAAACACCCCAAACTGTCATGGCGTTCTGAATAACGTCACGACGTGCGAAACAAACTAGTTCTGTCCTATGAAAATATCAACAGCAACCAGTGTTTCGCACGACGTGACGTCACACTTTCTGATTGGTGTTCACGGTCACGTGACTTACTGCCTTATTTTGCAAAATTTATTTTGTAAAAATAAAAACAATTCTTCATTTTTACATTAAATAAGTTAACTTTTTACTATATAAATACCATGCTTAATCATTAGAAACCCTAATAACACCGATGTATTCTTAGTGGACACAGGCCTATTATACTACTCAATCCCTTACATTTTGTCCATCAGAAAATACGTGATCTGGCAGCTCGATCTTGCTCCAATAGCTAAATTTTAACATTTGAATGAATGTCCAAGTAGTAAGCAACCAAGCAATTTATGTGCTTATTCAGGAACACTTGACAATCATCAATCACACAATCTTTCATTCCTTTTAACAAAATTTTTCTACATTCGGCTACTAACACAAACCAAAAGTAAGATAGGAAAAAATAATTTGAAAACGTGGTACCCACACCGGGCCCGTGACATAGCGTTTACGATAATTCTAAAATGTGACAGTCAATATAAGTAATATTATAAATATGAATATAAGGATATTTGTTACGCTTTCACCTGAAAACTACTCAACAGATATTCTCGAAGGTATTTGAAGTAACATATTACATTAAACAAAAAAAAAATAACGCGGGCAACAGCTATTAAGTAAGATATCAAGACATACCATTAAATTGTCCCCTCAATTTTGTTAAAAAGTAACACATTTCGGAAGCCAGCTCCGGCCATGGTGAGTGGGTCTAAATTGCTTTTCCTTGCCAAGCTCATTAGCAGACGCTTGTTTTATGTTTTTCTATTATTTTTAACATTCCATATTTGATTGTTACTATTTTTGATATAAATGATATACATTAAAATCCATGAAAATAAACTACTTTAAATAACTTATAACTAGCCCTGGCAAATTCATGTGTCGTGTTGAGGTAAATAAGATAGTCTTTAAGTTATGAGAGGGTAAAAGTGGCGCCAAATGGTTCGTGTAATATTACATTACGGTACTTGCTAGTTGCTCGCCAGCTGAACTTGGCTTGACGCGTTCCCGCGCGTCTAGATAGAAATATCTCTGATGTAAATACATAAGATGGTAAATCTATATGCCAGTAGCAAACCTGCCTGCATTGCCCTTTCATTCGAAAAACAGCAAAGCAACGAATAATGTGGCATCTAAAGATTTTCATCTGCACTCCATGGACACATTTAAGCTTATCTATAATCCTACGTGGATATTAAGTTGTGGGATTGTCCTGTACCTGTCCCGTCGTGTTTCCAAAGTATACCACACCTGTTTCACAAAAAAATAAGTATGTTAGTAATAAACATACAAGCGAGGCACATCGCACACGCCTCCGAGGCATTTTTTATTTGAAAGTACTCACTTATTTCCCCACGCCTGCATTTTTTTCCAAGCCATGAATTATAAGTTATTGAAATGAAAAGTGCCTCCCGCCCCTGAACTATATCATTATAAGCCAGCCTTGAATGGGGCATTTTCAATGCCAGCCTGGTGCAGCGCTTTGTCAGGAGAAGTAAATATTCCCTTTGAACGTGTACCGGGAAGGCTTTTACTGGGACACGGCGTGCGTTAAATTTTAAATCATTATGGCCCGTGACATCTCATTGTAGGCTCATTAAATTCTAAATTGACGCTTTGGGCGAAGGATTTGATGACGTCATGAGTGTGATTTTAAATAACCTATTCCATTTCACAATGTTAAAATTTTAGAGGGAAATTAAGCACAGGTGCACTACTATATTCCTTACTAGCTGTTGCCCGCAGCTTCGCCTGCGTTAACTAAGATTTACAACGGGATCTTAGTACGCAAAATAAGTAACTTTTCTGGATGATTTTTTACACCTTGTGGCCGAAAACCCCAAATATCTTACGGAAGCCTTTCTTTTTTCTTTTTTCAGAATAAAATTTAGCCTATGTTACTCGTAGATAATGTAGCTTTCGAATGGTGAAAGAATTTTTGAAATCGGTCCAGTACTTTTTAAGCCTATTCATTACAACCAAACAAACAAACAAAGTTCCCCTCTTTATAATATTAGTGTAGATGTAGATGTAGATTTCTTCTTTAAAACAGCTTTGCTGTGTTTCTTAAAGACATGTTAGGTGCGAGACAGGCAGTATTATAAGCTATAATCATACGTTTAAAGATGCAATGTAGAGTAATAAGTAAGTGTGGAGATATCGGTGAAAGCCCGAAAGTAAGATCTCCGACCATGCGAGACGGTATGGTCGGTCAGGCCGAAGCCCACTTGATATGATGACAGCTGTTGTATATGTCGCAGTCATCTGGTTAAATCAGTCATTTGATTGTATCACTAGCGCATTAATCAAATAACGACATTTAATTGAATGACTAGGCCGAACGTTGATTAAACAAGCGTCGCTCAACGTCCAATTAGATAGCGGATTGTAACATAGCCCTTTGAACATAGTGGACGTAAAATCAGTCGGGTGATTGTAATTTAGTTCAATTTTTTGCCACCGCGGCGTTAGTTGTCACCAAAACAAATATGGCGTAATACAGCTCGCGCAGATAACACTGCCTTGATATTTTTTTGACTAAATTTACATTAAAGTGACTTATTTGTAATAAAATAGTGTGACAGCATGCATTTACCTATTAATACGAAAAAAGAAATTGAGATGAAACTAACTGAATACGAACAACATAATCAAGGTCAGTTGAATGTTATGGCTCAGTTTATGTGTGAGAATTTGGGCTTTGTAAGTTACTTGTTGCCGTGTACACAATTACAATTTATTATGATTTTATATTCATGTCCTCATTATTTTTATGCAAAGGAACTCGTGAAACTTATGGTTACCCTAAACAAACATTACAAAGTCGGGTATATCCCATTTAACGATAATGCTAAATGACGTTCAGTTAAGACGTTGAACGTTACATTCAACAACTTGACTAGTTGTCCTTTAGTCATTCAATTAAATGTCGTCATTTGATTAACGCGCTAGTGATACAATCAAATGACTGATTCAACCAGATGACTGCGACATATATATTGCGGCGAACCGTAAAACTCCGATAGCGCGATTCAGGACTGTAGCAGAAGACTGTAAAAGAACTCGTTTACGTCATAGGCCACGCTGATACTCTCAATTGCTCCTGCTTGACTGTTTACGAAGTAACACAAAAAATATTAATTCATTCCTGAAATAAAATACAGCTAAAATGCTTAAATGTGAATTTATATAAATCTAAATTACGTTCCAAGTGACACAAAAGCTCCCAAGCTGACCATGAGATTTAGATGTCGAGGTGTGATCGGCACGTCCAACTTTGACGGCAAACTTGTGTACTTTTACGGCTCCTAAATCCCGAATGCAAAGAGAACAGCCTCGTATACTTTTTATTAGACGTTTTATGTCTTTCCTTTCTATATTAGGGGTCAAGCGGCAGAATGATATGCGATCACCGAAGTTTTTTCTATGGGGCTAGTGGGTATCTAGTGACTGCACGGTTTATATTATGATTTATTTAATTATTTCAACATATTAACAATATAAACACAATATATTATTATTTCATTGGTCAAACGATAGAAAGTGATTACATTTATTACAGACATGCACAACATTATCCTTAGTACAGCAACAAAACAATCCTATGAAAGTGAGAGCACTGAAACTTTCCCATGCTAATAAATTAATTATTTTGTAATAATAGTTATGATTTTGTTTTATCATTACAATTAGCAAGAAAAAAAAAGTTTTATATTGAATATGGTAAAGCGTTTTGGCTGAAATTTCTTGTATTTGTTTTACGTAGTCTGTCAAACATGTACCATTAATTGAACTCTTGTTATTTCTATTTCTGAACGTTGGCCTTACTTGATGAACGTCATGTCGACCGATCCCTTGCCACTCGTATCTAATAACTGCCGGCCCCTGCATGAAGATCGTCTTCCCACCTGGTTAATGGCCGGACTTCGTCTACCTAAACGCAATTAATTATTGCTAAAATAAAACAATTTCAATGGATTTTATTTCTGTTTGTTAAGATTTTTATATTCCCGACATTAAATGACGACGACGAAATAATATTACTTTCTATTTCTCTTCTGACAGAACACTATTTATATTTCCTAATACCAATCGAAATATACTAATAGAACAAAATATTATATATGATATCGCGTACTTCTATAACATAATATAGCAAAAGGTTAACAAAAAGAATAACTAGGTAAATCAACAAGTAATTAAAAGATAACATCATACTTTACCGGAGTCTATTAAGTATTTATTGATCAGCTGTTATTGAGGATAAATATAAAGAACAGATCAGTTCTTGATAAAAATATATAGGGCAACATAAAAAGCGGGAAAAGGAAATTCTGAGGAACACATAAAACTACAGAACACAAAAACACATACAATGAGTCACTTAAAAAAAGATTTATCTTTACTAATATTATAAATGTGAAAGTAGGAATGTTTGATACGCTTTCACGCAAAAACTACTCATCATGAAATATTGTACACATATCCTCGGAGGTACTAGAAGTAATATAGGATAAAAACTATTTTTTTTGCCAACGCGGGCTATAGCCAGAATATTATCATCGTCATCATTAACCTTTATCCGTCCACTGCTGAACACAGGCCTCTATCAACAAACGCCAAGACGACCGTCCCTCCCTGCTACTCCCAACCATCGCGGATTGCCACTGCATGGAGGTCGTCTTCCCATCTGGTTAATGGCTGACTAACACTTCGTCTACCTAAAGGCGGCCTCTACTCTTGAACCTTTATGGCCCATCGGCCATCCGTTTTTCTGAGTGCGTGACCAGCCTATTGCCACTTCAGTCAGTATATTATAAATCTCTGTGGACTATCACATCCGTACAAACAGTCCGTTCAAGATGCACACGTCAGAATTGGTTCTCTAGTCATTATAATGAAATGAAAAAAGGTATTAAATTATATATTAATTAGCAATATCCCGCGAACCATGTAGTCTGTCCTCCTTGCACACACACTCGCATGCACCACCACCACACACTACTATAAAAGACCACCACCAGAAATCTACGCACGTTTCGCCCCGAAACCGAGCCATCCTCAGGATGTAGACTCTACGATTAGTAATGAAATAACTTTTACGCATAACGTCTATAACATTATAATATACTTTTATCAGCCACGACCACGGGAGGACTCTTTCCAGCAATCACTATCGTCTTATCTAATATTACAATGTGACAGATTCACCCATAATTTTCCTGTTCGATATCGCCAAGTTCATAATTTCGCCCGATTTCCGGCTAATTACCGGCGACTGACAGCCCTGGAATGTTTCAGGGCGTATTAATACTTCGGATACGGATACGAGATGCGGATGCCGGGTGCGCGTTGACAGCCCATCATATTGGGGTTCTTTTGATGACTAATAATTTTCGAAGGCTATACATTTCAGAGGAAAGTCATTGTTTTTAATTTTGCTGCCGGAGAAAAGCTTTTCGAATATTACAGCTAAGGGATTTGTTTGTTATTACGCGCGAATCTCCAGAAATATCAGTCAGATTAAAAAAAATCTAGCATTTGATAGGCTCACTATTCTATAGACTATATTTTATTTGATTTAAGTATTTTTAATTTTTGGAATGAATGTGAAGTAAATTAAAGAGAATAGGAGTGAATTAATTTGTAGGTGTTTATAGCCTGCGTAAATTTCTTATATGGTCTAAGGGCCTTGGGAGATAGATCTTCACCCATCTAATAACCAGGTCAGACTTATATCTTGGGAAATAATTTTGTTTCTGTTGCTATGACAGCTTGTCTATCGAAAAATGTTCTTGGCTATTTTGGATGAGATTAATTTTAATCTTTTTTTTTCTGTGAATTGGTTGTTATTTTCTCGTCTATTAATAATATTTCTTAGTAAATATTTTTCAATGTTTTAATTTTTCTTCGATCATTAAGAATAGTCCAGTTGTAAGTACTTAAGTAACAGCAAATAGATAGACGTAATATAATCTTTCTTCGTTTATTATGTGTATTAAAAAGACAAAATAATTAAAAGACAAAATAATTACAAGACTAAACTTACGAACATACTTTCTAATTTAGAATAATTTGAATGGAACTACGACGATATTTATGACTTTGACAAACATGGCCGACGTCTCGGATACTCTACATTCTACAACAACTACGATCACATTATAATGAGTAAAAATTGCTTAAGCTGTAAAAAATACCTCGTGTATTTTTTGTAAGTACACAATAACAGCATCTATGTCCTTAAGTCTCTCATTTTGCTCTTATCTAGCTTAAAGCGCTATAAAGGAGCATAAAGCGCTTCATAAGCTCACAATAGACGGGATTGAAACCCGTTTAAATCATAATACCTCTAGTCGGGGCGGATTAGCATTTACAGGACTATAACATTGGCTCCTGCTTTCCAGCCGCTTAAGGTTGTATATACGGATAAAAATGTTTGTGATTGCTTATAAAGTTTACTTTAGGGTTCCGTAGTCAAATGGCAAAAAACGGATAGTTATAGATTCATCATATCTGTACGTCTGTCTGTCCGTGTATGTCACAGCCACTTCTTTCCGAAACTAGACTGTCAAAACTTGTTAAGTAGATAGTAGATTTATTTCTAATGTGAATAGTTTGCGTAAGAGACACTTCCAAACTGGTAAAACGAACCCCCTGTAACTTCTGAACCATAAAATCAAAAAAATATATGATGTACATTACCACGCAAACTTCCACCGAAAATTGGTTTAAAAGAGATCAAGTAAACATTTTTTTATTACGTCATAAATCGTAAAGCGTTGTTAACCTTCAACAATTTACCTTCCATTCTAGCGACTGAAATGTGAAAAAAAATATATTTAATTTTACTTACGGAACCCGTATAAGCAAGTCCGACTAACACTTGGCCGCTTTTATCTAGTTGGTGTTTTAATCTGGAAGGAGGTCCGTATTGGTCTACGGTTATAATTCATAGACGAAGTGTATTTTGACATTGACAATTGTGTTCATTATCACTAATATCAAATTACTCTATGATTATCACTTCGATCTTTTCATTATAATGAATATTAGACAATTATGTTATTAAAAATGATTTCGGTTGTGTGTTTAAGGTGTGGGGTAGGCAAAGTAGGAGATCAGCTGATGATAAGTAGTGAAAATCTCCATGAACAAGATTTGACGCAACTTACTCATGCGTTGTTATTAGGGCGCGGTTCGATGGAGGCGGGATTCCCGCAGGAATGAACTTTGTGAGGCACCTGCACGCCTGATGATATTAAAAGTCTTTGAAGGTGTGTGAAGTTCACCAACCCGCATTGGGGAAGCGCAACGGTGCACTGTGGCCCAGACAGCTGGACATGAATGGGTTGATACCTTTTTTTACACCCGCTTCGCTGAAACAAAGCGGAACGATAGTCTACGAGGAATTCACACCCCTAAAAAATTCGGTATAAAGCCCCGGTTGAAAATTATTACTAGGAAACTAATAACAAAGGACAAAGGAATAATTACAATAAATTGTACAAGCCCAATAAAATCGGGATAGATAAATTAAAAAAATTGCAATTTTATTGTGCGCGTACTGAAACGAAAATATTTCTGTTTAAAAATGGCCTCAGTTACGTATTTTATTTTTACGTTAGGGTTGGCTAATATGAATAGCATGATAACTTTGATTTTATCATCATTATACCGAGCGACGATGGTCCAGTAGGTAGGTAGGGCCCGGCCTCTTGAGGGAGAAGGTCCGGGTTCAATCCTGACCACTTTTATCAGTTTACCATTTATTTAAACCTAAATTTATTTTATTTAAACTTAAATAAAAATAAATAATAGTTTAAAAAAACTAAAAACACGCTTTTTATAGAAACCCAAACTAAAAAATAGAAAATAAATTTTAATAAATTTAAATTAAGAATAGTGTTAAAAATTTCAATAACTATAAATTAATAATAGTGTAAATAAAAAAAAAATATTTTATTTTAAAAAAAGCGTGGGGTGCTTTTTAAGATATTATCAAAATGATAATCACTCTACTCATATCTGTCAATAAAATATTTATAACTATATTGACACCATGCACCCCACCTTGTTAATGGTGGCCGATCAACACTTTGTCTACCTAAACCCTGCCTCCACTCTAAGGTTTCCATAAATGAAATTCTCGTAAACATGTCGAAACAATGACTCGGTGTAATTGTTACGTTGTCACAAGCAACTGGATTTTGCATGGATCTCACTCACACAGTGACATTTTGTATGGATCTCACTTACACAGTGACACTTTGTATGGATCTCACTCACACAGAGACATGAGCGAAGCCCTTACAAATCCGAGTCTCACTCGTGTCAATCAATACGCTGGATTCGTCAATACATCAAACGTATCATTTTACTGTTTGCATATACATATTCTTAATAGTGGCAAGCTAGGGATCCGCCTTAGCGTTCATTAAAGGAGGCCTATGTTCAGCAGAGGATGGATAAATTCTGACAGTGATAATAATGATGATGATGGTGATGATAATGATGGTGATGATGACGATAATGATGATGATAATAATGAAACAACTTTTTATTAAGTTTTCTACATGGCGAAGTTTCCTTTAGTCCTTACGTGACCATGGTTGCTGTAAACTGTTATCAATCATAATATGTATATTAAAAGATCACTTGAAATTATTTACACCTAATACAATTAATTGTGCAAAATTTACGAAGCAAGCAACATTAATTTAAATTTCACAATGTTTATATTTTATTTGTAATTTTTTATCTACCTACACCTGAGGATGACTTTGTCTAAACCGGTCGTGTTTAAATTGTAACTGTTATAATATATAAAATAAATAGTGGAAAAAGTGTATATATATATAAAGTTTCATTATAGTGACTATGGGCGTAATTTATCTATAATATGTATATATTAAGAAATATATAAGTAATGTATCAGTTGTCTGGTTACCATAAGAACAGGCTTTGCCTGGTTTAAGATCAGATGGCCGTGTGCGAGTTGTCCCAACATATTATTATTATTATCATCATATTATTTATCGTGAACAGTTATAGCTACCTAAAAAATATCTCGAGTAGATTCTAGAACCTTCTTACCAAAAAGGCTAACACTTAGTTTTTCCTTAGGCGAGGTGGAGCGGCTGCTGCGCGAGTACCGGCAGAACCAAGAGCTGGTGCGGAACATCGGCGCGCACTACTACCAGATCATCTACCCCGTGCAACTGCGCCACCACGAGAAGATGGGCATATCCACCAGGGAGGTCAACACGCAAAAGGTACGTACTGCAACACTTACGGGGGTCACCATATTATACCGGGTGTATTTAGAACGCTTTGAAATATTTAAGCCTAATAATGTAATATTTATATACTATATAATGCAAAACATTTATCTCAGAAACGTTTTTTAAGAAAATTTTAGCACTTACATATTTTGCACGCCCAAAAATTTGGCGTATTTTTCACTTCTATCATGTCAAGCCAGGCCTACACTATCATTCCTCTTCGTTTTTCAAAGCGTTCAAAATACACTCTGTATATCACTAACCATAATGTAAGCATTATTACTATACTATGGTTCCTTATATGGGACAGTCTGGCAGTAGACCGTGTGATAATTATCTTTCACCGATGAGCAAGTTTTTTGAAGTGAAACTTCTTTAGAATCGTTGTGATTTCAAACCGGATGCAACGGAAAAAAGGACAGGTAAGAGACACAAATACAAAAGAGCGAGAGAGCAAATGTCCGTGTGTATGTATATTGCACACTGTTTAATACTTGCTTGTATTTGAGCTTTTAAAGTGTGTTTCACTTCTATCGTATCTGAATCACACACACACATCTTTTTTTAATGGCAGAGCTAGTACAGAATATGTGGATCCATCTTTTGTTGTTAAAAAGCATTTAGGACATTGAGGCGGTCTAGTATATCTAGATATTAGTATTGGTGCTGGCTACTAACCGTAATGTCTTTTTAAGTTAAAAGGATTTAATCAATGTGTTGTTTTAATACATTTAAAATAGAAAGCATTCTATTAATTCGTTTAAATAAACCTTCCTCAGCTAGTGCGCTTTGATTTTTAATTTCATTGACACAGGAAATACGCCGCAGTTACCTCGTATTGGTGATTGTATATCTAGTTATAAAGTAAAGTTAGGCTCTCTGTGTACAAACGTCACCCCAGTTCAGCCAGCAATATCTGAATTTCAGAATCGAAACACAATATGCATTGATCGACCTTTGCATCGACATAATGTATACAGGCTAGAAGGAAAGACAATATCTTTACAACACACGGTACTAGATAAGAACAGTATATACCTATAACAAGCAGACTAAGCTTTTTTAATATTGTTTAATTAATTAAAACTGTACAGGGTAAAATTTCGTAATGCAAAA
The DNA here is from genome assembly GCA_905333005.2 of Lycaena phlaeas. Lineage (NCBI taxonomy): Eukaryota > Metazoa > Arthropoda > Insecta > Lepidoptera > Lycaenidae > Lycaena > Lycaena phlaeas. The sequence goes on along the minus strand of HG995172.1, from coordinate 17,278,128 downwards.
AATAAAGTAATATAATTAATGTATACAGATAATAATAATATAAGAAAAACTTTATTTTTGAAAAGAAAGAAAATACATTAAATGATTTCCACAGATTCGCTTACCATATCCGGGAATCGAATCAACTAAAAGTATAGTGTAATTTAAACGGATTTTTTTCGAACTTAATTAGGAATTACAATGAAACAAAACGGATTTTACCGCGGCTTATTAAGTTTTTTACAAGCCCGACGTTTCGGATACTTTACAGCAACCACGGTCACGAGAGGACGCGATAAAATCCGTAAATTTGTTTCATTATAATGAGTGAAATTCACGTGAACATAAGAAAAAAATTTATGTGAATTGAGTAAGTAAAAAAGAAAAAACAAAACAAAAACAAAAGTGAAACACACGTTAAATGCTCAAATACAAGCAAGTATAAAACAGTGTGCAATATACATACACTCCGACATTTGCTCTCTCGCTCTTTTGTATTTGTGTCTCTTACCTGTCCTTTTTTCCGTTGCATCCGGTTTGAAATCACAACGATTCTAAAGAAGTTTCACTTCAAAATATTTACTGTGAATGCCATTTTATGTATACGGTATAAAGAGTAAATTCGATTTAGATGGCGTTACAAAATCGACGTAATATTATTTACTGCAGTAATTATAAGTAATACCCCCATTACCCATGGAGGCGTCGTCAATGATACGCTGCCACTCCAACAGCAAACCATAATCAGACGTCTGTGTGTCAAAGAGGAGCGGCACAAAGGCGAGGCAACGCTCTAATTAACAACTATGAATTATTTGAACCCGCCGGGTTTTGCGGGGTTCAGCGGGGTACAGCGGGGTTCAGCGGGGCTCTGTGGAGTTCGCGGGGTTTTGACGTGTCAGTGATTAATGGGGGGTTTTTTATTACCAACTTTCCCTCTCTAAAGCACTTTTTGTTTTGACGTGAGGGAATGTGATGTGTCACTGTGCGGGCCACCTGATCTTGTGTCGAGTCGATTTCAATTACTTAATACTTATGGTGGTTTTTAATTAGATAGTTAATTTGTATCATGTGTTTTCAACTGAAGAATGATTTAAAGGTTTTGATTTACCTGTGAATGTCATTACATTTTTAGTCAGTTATTCATTGGTCTTTCCACTTTCACCCCTCAAATATTTGGCTACCGAATGATTTTATTTGAATCGGTCAAGTAATAGTAGGGATTAGCACCTTTTTTGTGGTAGTTGTAGTAGTTAATACGACCATAAACTAGTTGACCAGCAACGGCTGTACTAGACAGCTAACTTTGTGGTAAGGCATACAACTTATGTAACAATAACAACATTTATGTGTTGCCTTTTCTGAGATATAAAATGTCACTCGCTACCAGCAATTACACTCTCCTTGTTCTTCTCTCTGAAGTACAGCAAAGCTGTTTCATTAGAGACACAAGCAAGATGGTGATATCAACTCACACCGTTAAAACCGATTAAAATTGTTAGATATACCCCCGCAGGTTAACAATATTTTTTGCGTCTAACGGTCTCCACGTTTAAAGTAGCACTGGCTGCAAATGAGTGAGCTCACTCATTTGAGGTTGGACACATTTCGGAGCGGTCCTACTATGGCAAGGGCGTATCTACCGATTTAAATCTTTGGTTAAAACACACACATCACAATTATAAACTACACTGATTTCATGGCGCTTAAGATCTCATTTTAATGCATTAATTTTTATACTTATTCCCAAACACATTCGAGTGGTAATTTACTTGCAAATCATTTGATTGAGCTAGTAACAATTTTGTTAAATTTACTAGATTTGAAAGCACAGAAAAACGATTGTAGAACCCTAACGCTGCGTATAGAGTAAAATCAATTAATCACGCCTGTAAACTTGTGTAGTGTATGGCGTGGTATGGTAGAGAATATTTATTACCTACCTGCAAAAGACGCGATCTGATCGCGAACAAGTTTAAACAAGTTACAGACAAACTTTAATTGGCTCGCAGATGTTTGTTGATCCATATAAGATGGCGTGCGTCTCGAGTTGAAATTTAAATTACTTGCTACTCGCCCGGGTGAATGACCCGATTAGAAACTATCAATATTTATGTACACTAATACACTAAAAACATTTCGGTAGGGGTGAAAGATATAAGATATCTTGGTATTCCTTTTTGGATCAGCTTGCCTGTATTACTAAAAGGCAGAACACGCAGGAATAACTGAAACCCCCTACCATGGCTCAGGCCTTGTTGTGGCGGTGGGGCTCAGTAGTCCAAGGTGACCCCAACACCTTGGGCGAAGCGAATTGAGCCGAGGGGGCTCTTTGTATCCCTTCTTGTATCCTTATAAGAAGAGGGGACAAAATAGCAGGGGGCAAGGGGTGAGGATAGCAACCTCACCTCATTGTACTGTCCCCGCTTTGGGAGTGGTTGTTCTGTGGTGCGGAACAACCGCTCTGTGGAGGTGGCGTCGGTCCCCTGAGGGACTGACTAGCCGTCGAGGTGCCCTGTTGCTTGTAGATCCGGAGCACCTTACCAAAGGCGGCAGTGGTGGCACTCACCGGGTTTTAGTGGGTAGAGCTGCGTCCACTTACCATCTTTCAGGCGCAAAAAAGGAATAACTGACACCAAGACCTTAGGTCCTAGGATAGGCAAAGGCCAACTATGAGTTGTCCTAGAAAACAAATGCAAACCTAGAATCCTATCTTTTCGTGTAATATATTATCTTCGGCGCTTTTTAAGGTAAAACCACTGAAGTAAGAATGTAAATGTAAGATAGATGTTACCCCTCGGGATGCTGGAGTGTTTTGAAGCATTTAAAATTGATGTATGATAACGTATTCAGACGTAAATGAACGCCTTTGCCGAACCGGATATTTTGTAAAAAAAATAATTTCCTTTTTTTTTTAGTTAAGATTAAATTAGCACATGATATTGGCCAACGCTGCGCAAATTAAATAATCTGCATAATATTTTGTTAAAAAAACGAAATTGCCTTTTGTTCTCTTTTGTTAGTTGGTATCAAAGAAACAGACCAGATTGTAAATCATCTGGTACTGGGGATGAAATGGTGTGATGGTAATGAAACTTAAATGACTTGCAAAAAAAGCTTAGCAATATTTCAGCAAACATCACAATATGAAATAATATGTTAATACATTTGCGGATTCGCATGCTAATGAGATGCAAAGGCACATACATACAGCGAAGGTCGATCGCCTAAGGGTTCGTTGGAGATGAATTTACTTACTCTACCATTTTTTTTAGACGAATTGTGTTTTGAATACAAAGTTTCGTAACGATATATTTTATTTGTGTATTTTTATATAGGTAGGTACAAAATATTACTATAAAGATTTAATTTTGCGAGTTAGAGCTTTTCCAATTAAATAAAACCAACAAAGGCAAAATATAAATAAATAAACATAAATAATAAATAAACTTTGAACTTTTGAACTAACTGGGTAAGGTAAGTAAAAATTTTCAATACGATCATAAGCTTTAAGAATGAGAATTTAAAGTTCTACTTTCAACTAAAAATGACTTTTATAATGCCATCAAACGCTAGCATTTCTCTGAAAACCAAAACTTAAAGCAATCAAACAAATAAAGACTAAGTAGTTGATTTCAGCGACTTTAAACCTAAAGTAAACTTTGGTATGTAATGAGTACAAAAATGTAATACCTCAAGGTGAATTTGTATTCATACAACGTGACGAACTTCTTAATATATTCGAGTTATGACGTTTGAAGTCTATAATTTGACACTTGACAATTCACAGTTGAGACTTTCTAATTGTTTTGCTTGCTGGTAACTTTTAGTTTTTGTAAAATAATATAAATTTATTTAAGATATTTATGCTTGAATACGTTGGATGCGAGTGGCAACGGATCAGTCTTAGGAGGCCTATGTTCAGCAGTGGACGGATAAAGGCTGATGATGATGATGATGATGATGATGATGATGATTTTATGCTTTAGTTATCACATAATATATTTAATATAAAGTCGTGCAAAGATGAAGCAGTAAGATTCCATGCCCTATAAAAGTATGTGTAGCCAAAAAAAATCTCAAACTAAAGCGATGTAGAATATATTTTGAATCAAATTCAAAAAATATTTCTAATTTGACTGTAGTTTTGTTACACGATAACTCCACAAGTTATGAAATAAATTTGGTAGGTCGTATTTTAAGTGCTGCTGTCTTTTATTTCTATCAGCAGTTATGAACAATTATATAATAATTTATATGAATATAAATAAAAAAGGTGTGTGTGTGATTCACACACGATAGAAGTGAAACACATGTTAAATGCTCAAATACAAGCAAGTATTAAACAGTGTGCAATATACATACACACCGACATTTGCTCTCTCGCTCTTTTGTATTTGTGTCTCTTACCTATCGTTTTTTCCGTTGCATCCGGTTTGATATCACGATTCTAAAGAAGTTTCACTTCAAAATATTTCCTAAAGTAAAATTTGTTCCGGTACTAAGATTATTTGTGTAATAATAAAGCCATTATTAGGGTATCACAGCTAACTTTGAATAGACAAACAGCGAATGATTAGTATAATGTCGGTAATAAACAATAAGAGTACAGACGAATACATCGCAAACCAGCCCTTTGAGAGACGATCAGTAATAAGAATAAGAAATATAATATCATAAAAGTATTCATATAATTTATTTGAACGTTCAGAGAAAAGGCATTGCTCAAATAGTTTGAAACAAAGAGTGATATGAGAATCTCATCGTTTGATGTTAAAAATTGCGCTCGATTTTATTGAACATTATTTTCGATGAATCCAATACTAGATATTATAAAATAATATATTTTACTGTTACATTGGGACTTCTTAAAACTGTTTTTGCACCAGACCAACATACAGACATATGTGATAAAATGGTCAACATTTTTATACATGATATTGTGGTAACAAAAATGGTCTGACTGTTATATTATGGCATTCACTCTTTGGATTCTCAGAAAAATATACATAATTTTACCACCGAACCACTAGGTAAATGCAAAAGTATGCAGAGAACTTATAATTATTATAAGTATAGTACTTATAATATGATAATAATGTTGAGAATTAGATAAATACATTTTCTCGCAGGCTTTGAGGACGGAGACAGAATTAATTAATTTTTTTTTAGTAAATATCCCATAAGCGCTAACAGTAATAATAATTTAGCTCTTCAAGACAAACACCCTATAAAACAACAATTAAATTAAAATATTTAAAAAAAATCACTTGCAGTATCCAGTAATCCAGTAAGTTATGTGCTACTTTAACGACAGTACTTGTGTAGTCAATCACGAAGACAAGTAGACGCCGATCGATCCTGTATCTACTTAGTTAATCTGGGATTTACGTGCATCAGTCGCGTGCCTAATGTACCCTGTGCACAAACAGATTAGTTATTGATGAAAATCGATTAATACTAATTTGATTTATATCATTAAATAATTACTAAAATAAAAAATACAAACTAGTCTAGCAAAAATGTGTTAAATGAATGGAAAAAAAGTGTTCCAATATTTTATTTAATAATTCAATTAAAAATTAAATATGTACAATCATAAAGGGAAGATAGTATAAAACGCACGAACGCTTGAGACATCGAGAGCCTTGTATGAAAGCATTACGCCAAAAAAGCGCCACGCCACGTCGTTTCGTTTCACGGCATTTACGGCCAAAGCTTGCCAATTATTGTATATGATTAACATAAAATACTGACTAGAGAGGAGGGACCATACATTCGAAAATTAGCAAATGCTTTTTACAGAAAAGGGTCTGACAACTGTGCATCTGACAACACTTAAGGATTTGCAGACTTGTATCTTGGACTGTGACTTTATGTCAATTCACATAAATCAGAGAACCCGTGTCTATTAAGGGACTTTCAATCTTTGTGCGACATCATTTCTTAGTGCCTCCTTTTGTATTCATAGTACTGTAATAGTACTGAAATATTCGAACGTTTCAACCGGCGGATTATCCGAAGTTTGACATTTCAATTCTTTGGGCACTAAATTAAAATATAGAAAGAAACGACAAAAACAAATTACAGGGCGCAATTTTTCCATTACGTCCCCGAGCTCGTTCCCCGCTGGCCGGAGACTGACGATCCAATTTCAATATATTTTCTTCAAAGTAAAGCTATTAAGTTAGTATTCTCAGGTTTGCCTGCGACGCAATTTTTTACTTTTATTATAAGAATCTGAACAAGATCTTTAGCATAAAGCCGCCTCATGAAATAATTAACTTGGAGGAATTTAATTTTAAATTTCTTTTTATTTTGAAGTCATTTGATATCGGTGTATTTTATAATAATTATGTGCTTTTATCAAAAGCTTGGATTTAAATTACTTAAAGTCTATAAAACAACTCTGAAGTTGAAAATACATCAAAACATTGGTATTTTTACTATTGACAAAATAATTTCATTGTGTTCTTGATTTGACTTACTTAATCAATTTTATACGGCAATTTGCTGTCCAAAAATTATCAACTACTTCATCCAGTCATTCAAACGAGGAAAATTTGTATCTTCAATAGCATATGAAACTAAGGCAAACACGTTATCAGAAATTACTACTCCTTGCAACAATTAATTTTCACGTTTTGATTTTATTCGGATTCATCAATATTCTTACATAAGCCTTCGAATACTTAAATATACAACAAGAAAATCAGGCAAACAAACAAGGGCTGACTTCCAAATTCCCATCAAAATAATGCAAGTATAGTACGCAAATAAAAATAATAATGTACGATTTCAACATCATTACTTTTGATAAGATAGAATTTCTTTTTTCGTCTTAATTGTAGTCCGCTCAAATAATTTTGAGCGTTCAGTTTTTAAATGGATAGCATACACTCTCAAGAAACCATTATCTGGCAATACGTCAAACGCTTTGAGCGGATCGTTAATCATTTACCAAGGCTACTGACATCATTGATAACTCAAATATTATTGGGTTTTTATAAGTTTTGGCTGCAATCCAATATCTTTGTACAAAATAAATAAATATACGAATACAATTGATGACTGTGTTATTTGAGTTTCAGGAAGTTGATGGAGCAATATTTGGGGATCTATTGTGCAAAGTTTAACGCACTCAGGGAAGAATGTGGGGTTCGAAATTATAAGTTGGCAAATCATCTGCTGCTGAATACTGCCAAGCCATGTTTGAGTATTCCTTACGATTAACTCTTAAATTTCTGTTTGATATGTATTCGGATTTAGATTTAATAAAATGACTTTTTGTTTCTCGATAATTTAGTAGGTTAGATGCACTAGCTACAGGAGCTGGTTTATGCGTGGACATAAATAGGATCTAACACTGCACTGTGAACTAAATTAAAACGAAAAACATGCACGTTTGTATGTTAATCATTTACAACAACTAAACACCAAACAAAAGACAAAGTAGGTACATACGAGTAAAATAGAGGTTCCCTTATGTTTAAAATATTTTGTCCCAATTTATTAATATTTATTGATTTCTGTAGAACGATTTTTCACATTGCAAGTTTTGACGCAATAAACTGTAATATAATCGAACAGTAAAAAATTACTTTCTCAAATTTCGATACACGATTCTACATTGTTTATACGATATATTTGATATCAACTAACCGAAACACCACATCAGGACCGTGACGTGTCCGCGTACGAAGCCGACGGATTTACGTTCTTTTTCCCAACTAAATGTGTTTACTAATTCTGCGCAAATAGTGACGAAACGTGCTTATTTATGAATGTGGTTTGTACAGTACGCTGTCTTCAATTTTCTTTTTGTTTCTTGCTGTAAAGGCAAATCTTGATTGAAATCCTTAGATTAGAAGAATATTACAATTTTAAGAGCTGCTGAGTCTTTTTTTTGTAGTATAATTCTGAGCCATAATCCATATAAATCATTTATATGGATTACTTATAAGGTTTGAAAATAACCTTTGGTAAAACATATTTCAGAGTACTTTCTAATTACTCTCTCTCTATCTCTCTCTCTCTCTCTCTCTCTCTTTGTCTTTTTCTCCCAAATAAAATATTTTTTACTAATATTAAGTGTTAATTACGTAAATTTCTGTGGACTAAAATATATCATTATCTTTTTCCTTGTTTAGCATTTTTCCAGCATTAAAAACCAAAAATCACTTTACCTTGCGCATCGCATTAGATTTGCAGATGCGATTCTGCAAAAATTTGGACAATACCTCTCTAAATACAGCACATTATATAAAATTTTTGCACGACAAAGCCGAGTAAAATTTCGAATTCAGTAGGATTATGCCTAAATGAATTTCAAAATAATGACCGCGCCACAAAAGTTTGTGAAGTTTGTTTCCGAAAGTTTGTGCTGCGATTCTTACCGTGTTACAGAGGAAGCTAGAAGCTTGCATAAATTATCCGACACAGAATAGTTTACGGTTTATGTTTACGAAGTTACCGACCGCTATTTTCTTTGTAAAAGTTCCAGCAGATTCAATTACTGATCCAACAGACAAGCACAGGTCTTGGCAAAGTTTTACTTAATCATGTTACGGATGACAGGACGGTTAAATTTCTGGGTTTATGAGTTGGGCAAACGTTATTAGGGTAAGCGTTTATGGAGATATAATCCAACAGAGTATTGCTCAATTGCTTCCTTTGGCATGATCATCATATTTTACCGTTGAACTTGGAGAACCTAAAGAGAGGTCTAAAAGGTCTTATGACAATGATATTTTTTGCCATGTAAGATTAAGAGGAATTTCTAAGATTAAGAACTATGGACATTGAACTTTAAGTTCTAATAACCAAAAATGATCTTAAAAACTATCCATTAGTTTTGCAAATGATAGTGATGATGATAATGGGCGCGCAAATGATCACCATTATAATCAGAGAACACGTGCGGCTGAATCGTAAAGTTAACGCATCGCCAATTTCAATTGCGTTGAGCGCCTCGCCAACGCGAGAAGTTGGCGGAACTTGTTGGGCTATATGCGGTCTGCGGTACCTGCATAGTTTACCGGAACATACCTTTGAGTTTCCAGATTAGTTGGCGACCGTTGTTTGATTAAGTTTGTTTAACGTGGTTTTACCGTTGGGAATAACAACAATATTTAATTTTAGTTACAACTATGTAGGCATCTTTCGCGGTTGTACATTTTTGATTTATCATTTTACATAAATCCACAATCACCATCATCTGCGATTTAGATTAAACTCCCATATAACCAGTTTATAAAATAAACATTAAAAATAACTAAGAATTTTTTTGTAAATGTTAAATAATGCCTACATTAAAAAAATTGTGCAAAATCGTGTTTAATGCGATAAACCTGATGGATTACGACTAATCTACCTTAAACGGGCTTCGGCGTATATACTGACGATAGATCAAAGTAAAATACTGAAATATTTTTTCTTTTGTTACAGGGCAGAGGATATGGACCAGATTATCAGCAAGGAACAAGATCTCGTGCAAGGGTGAGTACAAATAACTTATTAAAATTTAAAGTTTTACTCCAATTAACTATAATTGACCTCTAAATACTCCAAAACACACCATTAAAAGCAAGCACAACAGAAATACAAAAGAAAAATCTAAAACCCTTTTCCTCCACTTCAGTATTTTGCTGCAGCAAAAGCATTAATGCAGCTCTGATTTTCAAGTAATTCATCGATATGTGCTTTTTTAGATTTTATTCTCAGTTTGTTTGTTCAGTCCTGCTTACTAGGAAATTCTATTTATTATACAATTGATTCGAATTTAATATTATACTAACGCAAATACTCACAATTGTTAAACAACCAAGATTGAGCTGATGTAGTAGGAAATAATTTTTCGGGGCATCTATAGTTTTTTTCACAAATTATAATAATTTTCATTCTCATAATGTCATCTTCTCTTGTATAATACAACTTAATGTTATGACTTGACTGATACATTTCATTCGCAATTATGATCTAAAATTTCAAATGTGATGTACTATGATCTAGTTCTTGGGTATAAACATTCTGATACTCCCGTTGTAGAGATTTTGCATTTCTAAACTCCGTAAAAGACTGGAAAAAGGACAGAATATGTGATATAATTACGAATTCAAACAATTTGCATCTTAGGAAAAAATGCAGTAAAAGTTTCGCCTCAAACAGCAAGCCTGACATGACGATAATTTTGTCCTACAAAAATAAAACTCACACCCAGAATCATAGTCAAATTACATAAGGACACTCTAAAGCTTGGTAAAATTTCCTGCAATATTGCACAATTTTAATACAAGGTAATAAAATGTGTAGCATGTTAACATAATACGTCACGTAGTGCGACCAAATTGTCTTGGCAAGAGACAAAATCCCCTAACAAATTGGCTGCGGCCTCGAACAAGACCACCCGTGCTTTAATTAGTAGCCAGATTAAAGGCATCGTGCTGATATATGAGAAATTTCCAAGTATCATTCCGGATGGCCCTTGAAGCTTTTGATTGTGTACGAAAATGTAATTTTGAAAGCAATTTTGTTTGAACTTTTCCATTTATGTCACGTTAATGCCTAGTTATGAAAACTCGAAGAAAATACTAGAGCTGTGAACATAGTTTATCGCGTACCAGATAATGTAAATGTATGTAGCATCCGTTATTGAAAAGATGACCAGTTTGAAGTCCATAAAAGTTTATTCGGGATGTCTGAAGAAATAATATTGAATAATGGACCATGGTAGTTGTATGCAGACGTATTTACTGGTGATTAATATATAATTTAAAAAACAATGATGTATTAACCCTTATATTATGTCCCACTGCTGGGCGCGGGTCTCCTCTTCGAAGTCAGATGATGATGAGAGAACTAAAACCTCAATCACGAGGCCGAGTCCCACCAGACTATCGTCGCTCGCTAATAATATACTATCAAGTAATACTAATCGCCGCACTAGTCTCTCTCGTCGCATTCCTTTGTAGCGTATTATGAGTTCCAGTATGAGAACCATATTAATTCTTTCCTTTGCATTGTAACATTCTCTGATATTTTAGATTTTAGATTACACGTTTGTATCATTTTATCGTTGTTGGTTACATATTATATTTTGTTGTTTGTCAGAATATTACATTTAAATTCACGATTCTAATAATAAAATAAGTTATAATAATAAAAGTTTCTGAAAGTAATTTTGTTAGTCTCTAGAAACAATATTTAGTTACCTTATTTTGTTACCATAACAAATTATTATTAATGTTCTTTCTATAAAAAACTCCTTTTTATATCTAAAATATATTTATTACATATATCTAAAATATATTTCGAGTGTTAAGAAGTTTAAATATTTATTAATCAATATATTGTATGCATCAAACATTCTTCCCTCCGAAATTCAGATCAAATACATTTATGTACGTACTTTTCAAAGCTTTTTATATTAAACATTTTTGTACAAAGTAATAGGAATCCAACTATTGAATATATTTTTTTTTTTTTTTTTTTTCTTTATTTAAACAAAAGGCTTTTGTCACATAGTGAACATGCCAGCCCCATAAGAGAATTCACAAAAAATGTAAACTTAATCTACATCGCTTAATCTACTGTTTAAAGCTACAATAACAATTTTATATAAGTTTTTTGCTTCTTCCGATAAAGGAGCAGACAGAATACTATTACATACCCCAATGGAACAAAGTTTAGTCTTGTAAGAATTCTCAAACTCCGATCTTTCGACCTCGTTGCGGACACATTCAACTATAATGTGGTATACGTCTTCTATAACGTTACATCGACTACAATTGGGTGACGTTACTCTTTTCACTAAAAAAAGAAAGCTGTTCAGGGGAATATGTCCACTACGAAGTCTTAAAGCCGTCACTAGATCTCCTCGTGACAGATTACATTTTCCTCTATCAAACCATAATCTTCGACTGGGGTATGGTTGCAAAGTTTTATACCAGATGCCTTTAGACAGAGACCTCTCATCAAAGTATTCACTCCACATTTTATAGCAATTAAATTTTAGCAAACCAAACAAATCCGTGAAATAAGGTAAATATGTAAAAGGTATTCCAAAGGATGTCGATTGCCTGGCTAACTGGTCCACCTCTGTATTACCACCCAAACCAATATGCGAAGGAATCCACTGTAAAACAATTTTTTTGTTCGTCTGAATAAGTTTAATAATAGACTTTAAAATACAGTAGGCTATCGGTGTTCCTCGAATGTTCGAGGTACACCGAGCCAAGTGCTGCAAAGCTGATCTAGAGTCTGTAAAAATGACAAAGTTTACAGCTTCTATCGATTCAATATAGGAGATGGCTTCAGCAATAGCTATCAGCTCAACGTTCATAATGGACAAATTCTTTGTAGTAATTTTAAGTTTAACATAATTTCTGGTTTGGGGGTCCAAAAAGGCTGCACCTGCGATATCTTTAACTTTAGAACCGTCCGTGTAAATACTATAACAATTAGAATAGGCGTTACATAAATACTTTGAACATATACGATTTAAAATATTAATGTGATACTGACGTTTAGCTTTGTCTAATACTTTGATGAAAGGCCTCACCACATTGGATAAATTCACATTGCATGCCCAAGTATCAAGAGAGAAAATTTCTAATGCCTCCCTTACATGTAATGGAACTAATTTAAAATCCTCACATGCCGTAAGGAGTAGAGGTTTTCTCTTACGTCTCCACAAATTATTTTGGCAATGAGAGTGAAAGTATTGAATAAGATTTACTATATCGTTGTTCGCCAAGGATCTTGATTTTAACCAAAATTTGGAAGCCAAAAAGTACCTCCGCACATGCAAAGGAGGAATCAAGAGTTCACTTTCCATTACATGTACCGGGGTACTTCTCACGAATCCGCCAATCAATCTTAAAAATTGATTTTGCATCCTTTGTAACTTATTCAAATGAGTAGAACAGCTCGAACCATATAAAAAACTGGCGTAATCCATTCTACTGCGCACTAGACTTAGATACAAGCGTCTCAGATGTACAGGATGAACACCCCACAATCTACCGGATAAAACCTTGAAAATATTCACATAAGCAGCCGTCTTTAGGACAGTCTCGTTGATATGCTTAGACCATCGTAACGACCGATCCAACCATAGCCCCAAGTATTTGACGTTATCGACCACCTCTAAAGTCACATTATTAATCATAAGCTGGATATGATCCCTGATTATTCCCGATTTAAAGAAACAAACTTTACACTTAGTAGGTGAAAGGTCTAAGCCAATATCCCGGAGCATATAATATATTTTAGTGACACTCAATTGGAGATTATGTTGAATATTACTAGTTTTGTTTCCAGAAACATATACCACAAAATCGTCTGCATATTGTGAAATAAATGTGTTATTAGAGCCAATACTACGACAAATGTTCCTTGTGACGATATTAAACAATAAAGGGGACAGAGGGTCCCCTTGAGCTAAGCCTCTGGTAGTGCGTCTGCATATATATGAACCGTCTATTTTAATGATAAGGTTCCTATCTTTTAAGAAATTCCATAAATAAGCGCATATTCGTGAACCAATGCCGATACTGTCCATCATATTCAATAAACATGAAACGTCAACATTATTATATGCACTATCGATATCTAGGAAACAAGCAGCTGTTGAATGCTTTTCCATAAAACCTACTTGTATTTTACTGACTAAAGAAGACAAATTATCAAACGTCGATCGGCACTTACGAAATCCTGTGGTAAAATTGGATAGATAATTATTTCTTTCAACATACCATTCTATTCTATTAAGTAAGATGCAGTGAAAAATTTTACAAAGACAGGAGATCATTGATATGGGACGCAGTGATGAAATATTTTCAGTGCTTCTGCCCGGTTTGGGTATCGGGATAATCTGTATAGTCCTCCATTGAGAGGGCACAAAACCATTTAACAGAAATTCATTAAATAAATGAAGTAACAAAACTTTTCCATTAGTTGGCAGATGTTTAATCATGGAATACGTGACATTGTCATCACCCGGACTAGTATCTTTACGTTTAATACATTTTTCAAGTTCATGCAGTCCAATCGAAACTTCAATATCTGCATTCATAGAATTAAATTTCATATCAGGTGGTGTTACAAAAGCTGGAGTTAACGTTTTGAGGAGGCGATACGCTCTATCCATAGATACTGCCTGATACGATCTCTTGTACCCCTTCAACCATCGCATCTTATTCCATAAAACTGTAGAAGAACAAGATTGATCAACACTAGAGCAAAACTCTTTCCACGCGATATTTTTAGCTTTTCGAATTAAATTTTGTGCAATTCTAGTTTTGTTTTGGAGAATATCATGATTTTGGGGTATGGGGTTCCGCCTGAATTTCGATAGCGCCAATCGGCGTTCAGCTACGGCTTGAGAAAGTTCGGGCGACCAATATGATTTGGGGGAAAATGTACTTTGGGGATTTGTATTTATTTTTGTATAAGGGATGTGTGCTTCTGAAGCTATATAAAGATAATCTACAAAAATGTCGTAACATTTTTGCAAATCCTCAAAAATAATAAAGTTATCAAAAAGATCTTTTAATAATGATGTGTATGATTCCCAATTAGCCCTTTTAAAATTTTTTAGGTTTAACTGTTTTTTTGATATGTGTGTATATTTTAATTATAAAATGATCACTGCCTAGCGTTTCATTGAGCACAGACCAATTTAATTGTAAACTAATGTCTGATGTCGCCAAAGAAAGGTCCGGAGCTGACTGCTGTAAAATATTATTGACAAGTTTAAATCTTGTAATATGGCCATCATTTAGAGAAACATATGGATAATCCAGTAACGTATCAAACAAATGAACACCCCTTTGATTTGTATTAGTCGACCAATTTGTATGGTGGCTATTAAAATCACCCAGTATTAAAGTGTTTTTATGAAATTTTGCCAACAATTCATCCCAATCATTTTGTATAATGTTTACGGAAGGAGGACAGTACAAAGAAATTATATTTTGAATATCCTCACAATTATCTAACTTTATGCAAATCAGTTCAATACCAGGATTTCTACAACTCATAGGAATAACATGAGACTTAATAGATTTATGAGAGAAAATCGCAACTCCCCCATAGCCATCACCTCTGTCCTTTCTATAAATATTATATTCATTCATTTTTAAATTATCATCTGGCTTTAACCAGGTCTCGCAAATGGCGGCAATGTGAATTTTTTCAAGGATCAATGTGTTTTCTAAAGACAATAATTTAGGTTTAATACTTTGAGAATTCCATTGTATTATATTAAGCTGTAATGAATTATTATTGTTAGCCATTGAAAAATTCTAGAATTTTTATCAGAATCGGCCAATCAGAAATATTTTCAACTAAAACTAAAATTAACCACTCTACAATACATTTTATACTACTATGATTTTTTTCTGACCAGGTACATTTTTTTAAAAAAATAATTTCTTTTAGTCTTGATAACAATTCTGAAAAGTTAACGTTTCTTATTTTAGTTGCGCTAACAGTTGGTTGATCCGGTGTTGTATTAGTTTCGTCATCTTCTAATTTGACACTTCCCTCGGGAGCACAAAAGTTTGAAATTGAATCCTTCTTAATTTGTTTTTTTTGTCTAGTTTTTTTAGCAACACTGGCGTAAGTGGTATTGTTTAAACTAGGAGAATCATTTACCTGAATTTTTGTGTCTTCAAATTCATTATAGTTTGAACCTGGGTCAGTATGTTCTTGAGAAAATTTAATATCCTCCAGTAAAGGAGCAGGTGATTTCGGAGGGACATATACTGCCAATGCTTTTTTGTATGTGCAATTAAAATCAGCCATTAACTGTCTGATGGATTTTTCTTTGATATATGCTGGACAAGAACGATCCAACGACATGTGGTCGCCCTTGCAGTTTATACACGTAAATGACTTTGCTTCACAATTTGGATGGTTTTCAGTGCATTTGGGGCAGACTATTTTACTTGACGGACAGAACTTCACGATGTGGCCCAATCTCCAGCATTTAGAGCATTGAGAAACCGGGAATACATAGGGATCTACTTTGATACGTAAATTTTCGACTAAAACGTATGCCGGTAAATAGGAACCTTTAAAAGATAAACGAACGGACTCACTATTTGACCACCCTTCTTCATCAATATTTCGACGCTTGAGACGTTTCACAGCTACCAACTGCGCAGGGCTAGGGCATGTAATATTTTTTAATATGTCTTCGTCACTTATTTCCAAATCGATGTCTCTAATCACCCCATAGGATTCATGTTTTTCCAAAGCTTTCTGCATTTTCCAACCCTTCGAGATTAGACCTTGACATGATTGTAATTTATTTGCACTGTCTTCATTTGCCATATCCACTCTAGCCTTAAAAGGGCTGATATATTTTAATTTTACAACATTAATAATACCATTTTCTTTCAATAACTTGCCCATGGCAAATTGTTTTGGTAACTTATCTTTACAGTAAATATATATTTGTAATAAATTTTCATCTTCTTTAAGCTTCTTTTCCTTTCTTTTAACCACCGACCATTCCTCCCATTCTTCATCCCTAGACTCTTCTTCTTCCCTCGGTCTCTTAATAGTATTAAAATAAACCTCCTTTTCATTGGAGTTTACCGTTTGTGTAAGTTCAACTAAGCTTTCTTCTTCCATCACCTCCACAATTTCATCCTCTTTTAAAGAATACTTCTGTACCGCGTCATTATATTCATCACAGGAATGAGTTATTTCGCTATCCATTCGAACGTATGAAAAAAGCGTACATCGTTTATAATAACCGGTTCGATTTGAATAGACTCGTTACGTAATGCGACACAATACTGCACGTAAACAATTGATAAGCAATGTATTTTAAACGCAGCTAGCTCGTACGAGCGTTGCATCGACACTGATTGAATATATTTTATTGACACTACTTGGCCAGTTACAATAAAACGCGTTAACGCAGTTTAATAACACACACTAACAAGCTAAAAATAAGTATAATACTAACACTACAAATAATGTTTAGAATAAATAATGTAAACTATGTGTAAAGAATAAATAAAGCTTATTTACAATTTACATTTACATTTACTTGGTATTTGGCCTACAATAGGCCAAGGACAGGACTGTTCAACAGTCACTGTTGTAACTCGTGGCCTGAACAGTGCTAATCTGTTTTCTCTAGCAGAAGGCATTCGTAGTGTTGTAATCCGTAGGAGGGCTAAAGCGGTCAGAGCCTAGCCACTGGCAAATGGGCTAATTCTGTTATAGAGGTTGCGTACGTGACCACAGATGTTAGAATCTTAGTTCTTTCTAAAGACGATCCCCGTGCAGTGGTCTGCAAGTTGAAACAAGAGATCAGCCATTAGTAATTGATAGAAGCCTTCTTTAAAGATAACAATATTTTTATGATCTGATAACAACGGTTAATAAAAATTATTTTTATGTCACTTATATACCCTTGGATAGACAAACTGGACGTGACGCCAGGTGTGGTCAACGTAGCACATGAATAACAAATTAACTTTATCAGCCCAGGCTTATTCATATTGTGTTATACCCTTACGGTATTGGTAACATAAGTCAAGATAATTAACCAAATTTCCATAAGCCTCGCGTGGCATTATGGATTTAATTCAAAGATCGCTCTAAATCACACCTGGCACCTGGCAACACTGGCAGCACTGGCATCGCACACGTGTACTTACATACCTCATTTGCTTCAGCAAGGCAATGTAAGTTCTATTACAAATGTCGTAGGATCACTTTCGCTTAACCCGTCTATAACAAATATTGCTCATAAGAAGATATTGGTTACTTACGGAATTAATTTAACAAAGTTGCGACACTCGAGGCTATTCGGCTAAAACGAACTTTATCAGGCTTAGCTTAAAGTATGGATTTAGATGTCCTTAATCGATATCTTGCTGGCATTATGAGAGTTCTTACCTGGTTAAATATAATATATTTACTAATAATCAAAACATATAATGCGAAGTATTTCGGGTGAAGAGATGGGAGACATTAAACAGATATCTTGATTCTTAGTTATATATTTGTTTGTGAATTGTTTGTCTTGAGTTGAAAGAGCCGCGACGGTCAACCGATGAAAATGATCTTAGAATGAAAATAACAAAAACGAGAAAGACAAGGTCTACTGCCGGATTCTACTTACTACTTCACTATAACAAAAAAAAAGCAATTGAGATATATCTATCTTCTATTATACATAATTCCAGTGTCAAGATGTATGTAAAATGTGTGCTTTTCTCCAACTTTAAAGTTAGGATAACTAATTTCTCGAATTTAAGATCAAATAGGAACAAAGACCTGCTACATACCAAATCTTTCTGACTGAACGAAGTCAGTCGGGTCCGCTGGTAATATTATTTAATACGAATTGCTTTAGAATATGCGTCAGAAATTCCATGTCTCACATAAAACGATATTATCTTTCTTTCTTTATGATTAATAGGTTACGAAGGGAGAGCTCCCTCTAATTTCCAATCTCTTTGTAATAAAAAATGGATTGAATTATGACTGGTACTAAAACTTTAATCATGAAAAAGTTGATTAAGATATTGAATAAGTAATTAACTAGATAGACGCGCGGCTTCATTTTATTTGTCGCGTTATCTTAGATTTACAGTCTCATTCAGATTGAAGATTATAACTTTGATAATTTACGCAAAACATTGTTGTCTTTAGTCGGATTTTACATACCTTGTGATTATGTATCTTTATATTATGTATCTTTATATTATGTATCTTTATATGATCTCCGTGCTATGGCCGGTGTGAGGATGTAGGTGCATTAATCGTTTGAGTGATGGTAAGAGTTACTATTTATAGTAAAAATAGATACGAAAATATTCTTATATACTAATTACATCTTACCCCTTTAAAATAAAATTATAAACGCGAAAGTTTGTAACTTTGGATGTTTGTTACACATCAGCTTATACATCAGAATAGGCTATAATTTATCACCGTACTCCATCTGGAATGAAAAGTACGCATCTACACTCCTAAAATAAAAAAAATAAAAAAAAAAAAACCACAGACACACCGCGTTAGATGCAAGGGGTCAATTTTCTTGGCGTTCATTGAGGGAGGTGAATTTTTCAGCAATGGATGGAAAAAGGCTGATGATGATAATGATGAGCAATCAATAAATACATCAGTATAGAAGTATTTACAATCGTATTCTGTATCAAATTTTCTTTACCTACTGATAAAAGTAATATAGTGACATTCGGAAAATTTACGTTGCTTAAAATGAAACGGTTACGTATCGTAGATACATAACGTAGAACGTGCTTAGTATTCGAAGGCGATGCTGGTTAAGCCCCCTGTCTCAGGGCTTTGAATTGACGAAGCAATTCCGGATATACGACTAGATGCGGACTAGATACTCTATAGTAAGGCTGCAAATAGAGAGTTCACGCCTCAATGGCTGTACAATACAGGAAAATGGCTTCGAGAATACGGCTTACAGTTTTCTTATCTATTTAGGTACTTTACAAACAAAGAGAAAATCGCTTTGGTGCACATAATAATACATAATATTATAGTGTATTAATTATTGTAAATTACTTATAAAGGTACTCTTTCTGGTGGGTAAAAACAAAGTAATTCTTAATGTCTTCTCTCCCTCTAATTCATTTTTCCTCAGGATAGCAACACATGAGATCTTAGGATAGCTTAAGGCTAGCTTAACTATTAAGGGCCCTTAATCTGCCCAAAAATCGACGTTGATTTTTGCGACTAAGCTACTGTTTACAAACATGGTATTTTTTTGTCTTTTTGTAGAGCATAGGAGGGCAAACGGACAGTCGAAGCCTTTAGGTGATTATTGACACATTAACTCATAAATTGCACTAAACGTGAGCTGTCACTTTACATTCGTGTCATGTGAGCGAATATACCCCGGTAGTGTCAGCATAATTCGGCTGCAAAAATTATACGAAAAAGATTTTATTTTCCACTTTATGCGACTTTCACTTATTGTTGTACTGATTTCACCGATTTTTAAATCGAATCGTCGGATATGTGAAATGAAACCATGAAAGCAAATAGCTTAATTATAGACTAAGATGGGTATGAAATTTGACGAAACTAATCATATAGGAAATCAAATAAAAAAGACAGAAATAAACTCGCCGCCATAACGAACCATAGTTGCAAATAGTAAGATAAAACGAAGCCGGGATCTTCGTCTTAATTATGTACGTGATCGGGCGCGGCCTCCCCGTAATTATTTCTGCCTTTATATTCTCCTCTTATTGGAAAAAGGCAGAAATTCAATTGACGTCTATGAATAATTTCAAACGGGCTTTGATGCTTTATGTCGATGTTGACGTCCGTCCACATGTTGGTTCATTGTTTTTGATTCTTCGCTTTACATTCTTCGCATTCGCTGAATTTCACCGGTTTTTAGAACTCGTATATTCTTTTTATTTTTATATTTAGCTCCTTGGTATCGTGTAAGCTGTTGTATATATAGCGCGAGAGCTGTGAAATTCCGATAGCGCGGTTCAGGATTGCAGCGTCGATTGGAGCGCTACATATTTATTCTATTTAGCTGCCATTAATATTTTTTTACGTTCTCTTCTAATCTCTTCTATCTTTGAGATGTAATAGTTGAATATTTCAGACTTTACCGGGACTACGCTTGTGGCACGCTCTATGGGTACCACTGATCTAGAAAAATTCTAATATTGCTGTTTCTTAGAAAGCTGCGGAAAGAAAGACAAAGTCTGTGTCAAAAATGCAGTGTCTTTCAATTACTGGCGACAACACTATTGTCTCATGAGTCAGGATATGCAACACGAAAATGAGATCCTGGAAACTAGTCTATTACTAGTCCCCGTGAGCTGGTTTATTACAACTTACCATCGATTACATTAGTAGGAGTTACAATATCAGCACCGATGATTTTTACTATTGATGATCTATGTCATATCCCCACTCGTCTACGTAAATACACCCAAATTTTGCAATCCTACCCGCAAATGGATGGTAATTTAATAAATCGAAATCGAGTTCATAAAATAAAACCGCAAATTGGTGTACATTAGTACTTCATGGGTGATTAATGGGGGTAAATTATTGAAGCCAGAGGCCTCCATTAGCTAGACAACTGTGAAATGATTTAGAAAATGATTTCTGCGATTTGCGCGAGTGATTTTTGTAATTACTTCATCGCGAAGTGTTTTGTTTGATTCTTTTGTAATATCTCTATAAATAGCGTTGGAAGGTGTTCTTTTTATTTCAATTCACAAACTGTTGGGTAAAACGTCTATAGGTACGTACATTCATTGCCATTGCAGTATGTAAGGATTTTCGGTATAATTATTATTATTTTTAAATGTGTGACGACGTGGATGCATATTTTTCACATTAGATCTTATACTAGAAGACTATACATGCAAATTTATTTTCATTGAACATGTTGGATTTTATCGCGATTTATTTAGATTTTTATATGCGCAATATTTCGAATATTTTACAGTAAACATGATCACGTCATGACTGTTTCATTATTATGTGTGAAATTCTCCTAAACATTTGAAAACAATAACTTAAATTGTGTATTATTGAATGAACTGCATTTTTTTTAAAGTCCGCTTTCCGAATGTATTTTATACATGTGCAAAAAAATCAGCAATGGATAAAAAAAGAGTATCGTCCAGACAGATCCAAGTACGCAGTAAATCCTGTGGATTTTATAGGAACAAACGACGGGTGAGCGGCGAGCCGAGCCAATTGTAACGGAATGTTCGCGGAGTTATTAAAACCTACCGCATCATTGGCTCCGAACTTACTCGCGGCATGAATGCAAGGCTTCATTGTTAAATATTGGCTTTAATTGTTAAATATCGCCGATCTTTTACAGGTCACTTGTATCTTTATTAACATTGGTGAAGTGTTAAATTATTTTAAAAAAACTTTACCACATTTTGCTTTTTTTATTTTGACACGAGAGCAGGTAATTTTGTGGACCGTATAAAAAAACGAAAATTATGGTGCGTATTCTGTTTTAAAAAGTTTTAATACTGAATTAAAACTATCGTCTTTTCTGTGGATTGGAATGTTATGTGAGAGAAGAGTTAAAGTCAAAGTCAAAGTATTTATTGCTACTAAGTGTGAAAAGTTTCTTAAATATTATATTAGTATGTACTTAAAACTTAGCGCCTTTTACAAGCATTGCAATATTATTTTATATTTGAGAGACATAACCGACATGCATTAATACATTTAGAAATAATTTAAATTACAATTAATACAATTTTTAAGTCAAGTTATTTATAGTTATTTCGATATTATATGGATGTCATTAATTTAATACAGTATTATCAATTGATTAGTTTAGACAAAACAATTGATGATTTGATGAAAAGATGACTAGGATTAAATGTTTTTAGCAAGATTTTTTATTATCTTTTACTGCATATTCATTTTATAGTGTCCTAAATATTACTTTCATGTGCCTGCATTTGTGTCAGAAAATGTATAGAATAATCTAAGAGTTCTGGATCCCTTACTATAGTGTCCAGTCTAGTCTGCTAGTACACGATATTGCAGATAAAATTAAATAATCCATCCAGGATGAAGTTTTCTATCAAAATTGATTAGCTTTGAAAGTGAAATTAAGGAAAATATGACTAAAATATCTTTGTCAATTACGTAGACAAAGGCTGCAAGAACGTTCGCTAAGTCTCAGATTATTAACATGGAGGCTCTAATTACTGCTCCATTCTTCCCCGAATCCCCTGAACCTTACATTAAATTTACAAGTGTTTTATTATCTTTCGCTCAAATTATTTTGCATTTTTCATTAATTACTTTCTTGTTAACCTCTAACGTGGCTTCTAGCCTTAATGGTGTTAATTTGTTTTGTTTATCTTAATACATGTTGCTTTAGCTTACAGCTTCTTGTTGTAAGTAACTTGTATAAAGCTCGTAAGCTAGCTATTGAGTAAAATTAATGCAATGGTGCTAATACTATTGTGAATTATCCATATTATACTATCTAGAAGGCTTACTAGTAGAAGTGGTGAGTTGTGTGGCGCCACCGGCTGCATGAGTACCACCTTCTACCTTGTGTCTCTCATGGAACAACTTTGCTGTGCTTCCTAGAGAAGGCTTCCTTCATATTCTATATTGTAGTGTAGTGACCGAGACCTTGTGTCTCCAGTAAATATAAAAAAAATCCTTATCTATTGATTTCCAACATCTACGAGAATTTTACAAAACGTAAAAATATTTGGAGGATATGGATAAGGACCAACAGATGATTTATAAAACGCCTCTTCATCAACTTTCACACCCGTATTCAAGAAGCGTACTTGGCTAAGTAATGAAACAATACTATGCAACGAACGCTTCTATCTATGCTCTATCAATAGTCGGATTTCATACAAACACACAGTGGCGGATTTAATTTAAGTATTGCGTCTGAATTAGTTTGAATGAGTATGCGTTCGCGAGTACTGTGACAGCTCATAGTATTTTTTGTTAATACGAGCGTAAGTATATTTACTAGTAATACTTTACACAAGTTCATTATATTCTAGAGATCATCCAAACACTTTCGACTTGGCCTTGACAAAGTCAACACTTAGTCATCGATAATCTGGAATTGATCAATTCCTGTCATGACCGCATGACTGATTGTCCTCCTGTCAAAAGCAATAATATGAATACTCAGCTCTCGACGTCCTTCGGATGCGAATTAAGACAAGATGATTTGACGGGAAATTAGAATGGTGGCAGACGTATTTCTGATCCGGTGTTGATATAATCGAATTGAATGATATAATTAAATAACAAAATTTAAAAAAAGAACAAAAAATGTATTAATTTGATACTTTTTCCTTTTTTTACTGTTTTTTATATTATTTGCCTATAACAGTACGGAGTGTACATAGACTTGAATGTCATGTTTTTATAAAAGTAAAAAATCTGAAAAAAATGAGAATCAATGTACATGTATATATTGAAATGTAATGAATGTATATACTGGAAAATCCGACTGCAAATAGTAGGTATGATATTTATACTGTACATGTTTTTTTACCGTTCCAATACATATTGAGATATTTCTTAAAATGGAAATAAACGTTTGTTTATTCGTACGATGTTTGTTTGTGTAAATATTTCTCGATATGAAAAATAAAATGGTGTTTGCTTGGGGCTCACATGCTCTACAACGTAATGTGTAATACGAAAACAAAAGTTGTCCTCGGCTTTGTCTGAGGGAATTCTTTTTAACCGACAGCATCTGGAGAGTCACAATTTTCAATTGAAATATTTATCTTTTTGCACAATCTGTTATCTGGTACATTTAACAGTTGTAAAACTGATAAATTTAAGGCGCTGTGTAAAGTGAAATAGACTTAATTTTTTTTAAGGAATCGTGTGCACTATAAAAAGAATATGTTAATCTTGATTAACATGGAATATTAATTAATGAATATTAACATTTATGGGTAGGCTATTAGTAGGAGCTACTAGTAGACTAGGGTAGGGTTGTGTTCAAAATGTATTTTAGAAAAAAAAATCTGATAGCACAAAATCAAAAAGTAACCATTAAAATTTACGTTCTAGTAATTCTATCTGTATTATTTGTTAACTGGCCAGTTCTAAACATTTTCAGTGTTACTCACGTATTAGCTATGGAAAGCACGAAAAAATAATTCGATATGACGTTTGGTCATTCGGATTTTTTAATGGCCTACGTAAAAGCCATCAATCTACATTCGTCACTGACATGAATGGCTTATGTGTCTTGTTTCTAATTGTTTTGAAACCAAACGTAACTCCTGTATTTTCTGATTTCCATTCCCGAGGTAATATGGATATAGGTACATTACGTAAAATACTCGGTTTGCATGTAGGTAAATAAATTATTGGTCAGCGACTCACTTATTTAAAAAAAAAAACAAAGTTTGTTTGTATCAGGTTCAACCAATTCCTCTTTGTTCCTCTTCTCTGTGTAGCAAAGATTGACGGCGGTAACCAATAAATGAACCTTTATTTCCTCAGTAATAATATATTAACAGCCAAGAAATTACTAGTTTCGGATGCAGCGTGTACAATATACTACATTCATATTTTTTTACGTGACAACGTATAAAAAAACGATATTACGAGCAGCATGCTCGAAAAAGATGACGTCACGTCGCGTTCCGCAAGCGAGGGCGCGGCTCGAGCGATCGGCTGAATTCGGTTCGTGCTACATGTAATATTTGACTTTGTCACGTCAAACTACCGTCCGTAAACCGACTTCACAGACAACTAATTTTTTGTCTACAAAAATCTGTGTCTAATCAATTTATCTACCATACAAGTTTTCTTTATAACTGTGGTTGGTCGGAAACTCTTATACCTACCTAATTTTGAGAAGAGCATCTATCTATCTATTTCTATCTATCTATTATAAGGGTTGATGCTTTACTTTAATATCGACCGAAAAAGATATTTACTAGCAGCCCTACACTAAATCGGACATATTTTTAATATCTACAAATACCAGTAAAGTAAGATTATTACGAAAATTTACGGCTGTACATCTGAGTCCCTGCACAATATACAATACACATTCCACTAGGAACATCATATCTCAGTATTTCGTCACCATCTTCAGGCGCTCGTATGATTTGTGATCTCTCACGCCATTTTTCATCCTTCCTGTCTTCACTAAATCACCCTGACTACTTCGTGGTCAAATACCCTTGAAACCTCCAATCTATTCCCTACCTTACCTCCCTTAGCATAAGATGTCTTCTCTAATACCCTCCACATCTTAAGCATTGTTAACCTTATTTAGCGGGATATTGAACCTAATTTATTACATGGTAAGGTGGATTTCACGATGGCTGAGCGGTTTTTAAATTGGCGAAAAAGTAGAGTAATATTTTTTAGTTGTTTACCCGACTAGTAATAAAAGTGTTCCTGTGGGTGGATTATTTTTCGAATCTATTGCTTCATTTATATACTAGGCAACCATTGCGGACACTTTTATATAAAAGTATGTATATTATTTGAAGACATACGAGTACATACATAATATTCGTTATGAAAAAAATAAGTACAGTATTAACCCTTATAAGGAACATACCTATAAGGGTTAATACTTTACTTAAGGACTGCTGGGCACGGGTCTCCTCCTTGAATTCAGCCACAGTTCAAATTTAGAAAAACCCATTTCAGTGCACACACGGGGGGAGGGGTCAGGATCGAACGAGGAACCTCTCGCATAAGAGGCCGAGTCTACCCACCACTGGACCATCGCCGCTCATTCGTTATATACCTATAGGCTATTAGTGGGTTTTATCAGGTCCAGAGAGTTATTTATTGACTCTAGAGTTTAGACATTTTTTCCCAAATAAAAAAAACTTATACAAACAAACATAAGCTTAACGAACTTCTTAGCAAACAATAACAAGCAAAAGGCAAAATATTTTTATTAAATTTTCCGCTTTTATTTATTCTATTATAACTGGTTCTAGCTTCGATTAACAAACATTCAACCTATCCTTCCCCATCCACTTCTATAACATTAACAGAATTAAAATCAAAGACGTAATGTCGTTTTAAGGGTACACGTATTTGGTTTGGTTGTTTGCGAAGGGCTATTCACATATTTAGACCCTTTGCTTGATAACAGGTAACCGATTGTAAGGTAAACACAAACTGAGTAATACATAGTCAATATGAGTGTGGCTATCACAACAACTCTGTTGGGTTTCCCTTTTCTGAGAAAACATGGCGACTATTGAGCCAGTATATTTGGCATACCTAACTTTTTTTTGACAACGCAGAGGAATGTATTTTATATCTAAGTTACCCAGGCACCAATGTCTACTTGATCTTGGGAGTGCAGTACCGTAACAAAAATATCTGCTAGCGCTATCAGCCACCGTCTTTAAGTACCAGGGATCTGCTGGCAACGATAACACATCCAACAAGCGACTGGTCCTGGGGGAGGTAAGACTACTCCTCGTACTGCAAGGCAGTCCACACGATGTTGTTCCTTTTTGGGCCGTGTTCCCATCTTGACTGGAGTGCGGAAATAGCTTATGACTTCTGTCTAATATGACTCTATTATGTTTGGGTATCTGTCCTAGTAGCAAAGTTCGTTCCGTCCGTCCGTGGTCGAAGTTCCCCCACACCAGCAGGAACCTTTTGATGGAACCGCTCCTGGGCGTGTCCTGTGAGAGTCAGATTCGGGATACTCCACTTGAAGTGGCTTAAGGGCGCTCGAGGTGGTTTTAGTGTTTTATATCGGCGCCGAGGACTAACCGTAAGTCTAACCAGGAGTAACCGTTAGAGCCACAAATTAGCCTATCCCCGGATGAGAAAGCAAATCATTTCCACTGCGCCTCAAGGGCAACTCATTCCTGTATTACCTATCCTGAAAGTTGTGCGACTCTGTGTCAGTAATTACATTGTCCGCTCTGCTCTTCTCTCCGAAACAGCAAAGATTCACGACAAAACGATGGAGTTTTGAACTCTACACGAACAAAGACGGATATCAGTAGGGGCTTCACATTTTCGTATTTGTAAAGTTTGGAAGCGCAAGAACCCTTCTAAAGTCTGATTGATAAACTCAAGTCGACAAGTCAAACAATTTCGACAAGACGAAACTAAAAGACGACGTCTTTTGGTTTCGTTTTGTCGAAATGGTTGTTTTTGTATTATTTTTGATTTAAGACTAGGGTTGGTAGATGAATTAACGTGTATCAACCTTCACACTTAGACGGACTTTACGAAAATCGAATCATTCATTCGAAAACATTTTAAGTCCATATTAATTAACTGATTTAACTAATATATTCCATGGATTTTAATGAAATTTATACGTCAGAATAATACAAATTATTACACGGGATTTGGAAGTACACAGGCGAAGCCGCAGAGCGCTGCTAGTATACAAATAATTCCAAAATAATTGATCGGCCTATCAAATAATTATTACAATAAAACCGAGATAAAATCCGTAATTAAGGTTCAAGAGTGGAGGCTGGGTTTAAATAGAAGAAGTGTTGATCGCCATTAACAAGGCGGGAAGATGATATTCGTGCTGTAGTCCGTGTGGGATGCGAGTGGCAAGGGATCGGTCGTCTTAGCGTTCATTGAGAAAAACCTATGTTCAGCAAAGAAATGATAAAAGCTGATGATGATGATGATGAAAATCCGTAATTAGTTGTTACATTATAATGAGTGAAATTCGCGTAAACATTAGATATTTGTGAAGTCGTTACGTACCATCATAGGGGCACGTCACCCCACTCACGGCCTTATCATCATAAGTCCGCAAAAATATCCGCAAGAAATCCTGGAATTTTTATACTAATAATATACGGTTATTTGGGCATTATTCATTATGTCCGGAATGTATAAGTAATCACGTGAATATATATTAATGAGCTTAGTGAATATATTATGGACTTTCGTAAGCTCCTGTTGGTATGTGGGTTGGTAATAGGTTGTTTTGCGAGACTTTTGTCGAGGCCGTTAATTAAGGCTAAGTACTCGATGATAATAATTACAGGGTTGTTTTCGAGGCTACATTTATGAGTCATAATAATAATTTATGTATTCTATGCTAATATTATAAAGGAATATTCCATTTTCGGTGTTTACTCCTTAACAATTGATTTTCATGTAAGAGCCCAGGGTATGGATATTGAGGGAGTAAAAGCATACATCATGATATTATATTTTTGATAAAATTGTAATATTTTATTATGTAATATTTTTGCAATTGTAATGTTATAACATAACAATCATAAATACCTCCAGTCGTGCCTTACAACACAGCTTGTATTATTTGTTATTTAATTCAAATGCTCAATTCTCACCCACCACCACTCTCTCACTACTCTACTCACGTAAAACATGCGTAAAGTGACAGCAATGCTGTCGGGTTTTGTGCGTGTTTGTGAGTTTCTAGTGGCCCTTTGGGGATACGAAAAAAAATACTAAGTTACATCCTTACTAATATTATAAACGTTAAAGTAGGGATGTTTGTTACGCTTTCATGCTAAAACTACTCAACCGATCATCGTGAAACTTTTTACCCCTCTTCTCGGAGGTACTAGAAGTAACATTACATACAAAACAGGAATTTCTTTTTGCTAACGAGGGCAACAACTAGTAGAATTTAAAACTAGTTCGTAAATCTGGACACGCTGTAAATTTAAATCATTGTGAATTGGTGGAAGAATAAAAGCCTACGGGAAGACTTTTGTAGTATGATAACATTTTTCAACAGAGTCAATCTACTTGCTACTCGATTCTAACTTAATCTTATTACTTTTGTCTCTATCTCTTTCTCTATCCATCTCTTTCTCTCTCTTTCTGTCTCTCTCTGTCTCTGTCTCTCCCTCTTCTCCGAACATTTTTGATGAGTTATAACTTCGTAAAACTTATGACGGATTACTGTGTGAAATTTTATCTGCTAAAGTAACCAGTTGTGGAAGGCTCCCTTACAAGAAACTTTTAGTTTGCTAGAACTTACGTATGTACTAAATTACTTTATCCTAAGCTTACAATAATTTATTAGTTTTATTGGAAATATCGTCAACTCATCAAAGTTGCAATTTGTTCGGTATCATGCTTGGAATAGAATTGAATTTTGCGTATATTATATTATAATTGCTGATATAAATAAGTAAGTAAGAAAGAAAGTAAGTGAAAGAAAGACTATCTTTAGCACAATTAAGACGATGTGTATTATGAGGGTGAAATACTTTAAAATCAGGTAGCTGTTATTGATTTATCTATCTTAAATGTTTGCTGTATGTTGCTAAGGACTAGTTGACCTTAGTCAAGTAATGGTAGTGTTTTTCAATGTTCTTTTAGAAAAAAAACGTAGAATGTTTATTCCAAAATCAAATTATGTTTAACAAAAACATCTAAACGGACAAAATAGGATTGTATAATTGCTAATGTCGTTCCTTTCGACACGATAGTCGTTAATGATGACATTTTAATTTCCAACACTCCGGGATCATCGGCAATTTTGCGATTCCAAGCGGAAACGTTGCGTTCATCGGTTTATTTTGATCGCGCGCGGAATACCTAAAATCCTTATGCAGCTAAATAATCATAACGCAATTTCTAATTCGCAAATTCCGTTTTGCAAATTCCAAATTGGTGCGGCATATTGGAAATTTGGAACGTCAGTGTGCTAACACAGTGTTAATTTGTCGATATGTATGATTATAATCACACATGCAAATATTTTAGCGTCAGATGCCCGCGACTTTGTCTGTACTGTGCTGTAAATGATGTCAAAAAAATCGAATGTGGATAATGCTTTTTCCGTAAAACAGCTTTATTCTAAAGCTTTGTTTCGGAAGCTTTGACGCTAACGAATTGCATGGAATCTTGTCGTCTGCCTAACATAAAATACTCATAATCCAAGTCGACGCGACTGACAAACCTTAGATATGATTCCCTGTTTTTCCTTTTCCTCGTCTTCTTACTAGATAATAATATGATGCCGAAATTTCCATCTGGCACTAAGTAAATAAATACTGCACTGAATTTTTTTTTGTTAATCAATCACATCAAGGCGTAATGTTCTTGAAGTAAACTTCAACATCGACGCATATTTCAAATCTTATAAAAACGTGCTTACTTAAACTGAGTGACTTTCATAGAAATACTTTAATGATAACCAGTGATATGTATATATATATATATATATATATATATATATATATATATATATATATATATATATATATATATATATCGTTCCATGGTGGTAAATTTGATCAACGAATAATTTTCATGTGGATAGCATAGAAATTATTAAAAAAAATTTTTTTTTTTATTTACAAAGCCCCTTTCGCACGAGAGCCTCACCTAAAGGTTTTATAGATGTTAGCGATGCTGAAAATATTGGTAAAAGTGGTCCTTCGGTCATTGACATATAATTCAGATTACATTGTTCAAGTTTCATATTTTAATATAATATATTTCATATTACTGTGATGATCAAAATACTTGGTAATATGAAACAGGTGAGAGAGGGTCCGTGCGCTCCGCTGGGCTTTATTGAAAGGACACCGACCCCTGCACGTAAACGCTCAGATCGGGGCGGTCGTAAGGATTATACCAGAACCTTGTCTACACATATAGTATTACGTGAAAAGAGTCAATATAATAAACGAAATAAAATACTATCAAAATTTAAATAGAATAATTATAATTTTTAGGAAAGAATGCAATAAATCAAATAATATAAACATAACTAGCTGTCCCGACAGACTTCGTTCTTTCAAAAAAAAACTTATCATTTAAGGGGATGAAAAATAGATGTTGTCCGATTCTCAAAACTACCTGATAAGCACACAAAAATTTATCACAATCGGTTCAGCCGTTTCGGAGGAGTTCAATAACGTACACAGTGACACGAGAATTTTATATAATATATGTGTGTGTGCGTATTAACAATAAATACTACTAATCTTGCTGCTAAAAATTACCTCCTCGCCTAATTTCGAGTGGGAGACCCGCGCCCAGCAGTGGGACATAAAGGGTTGATACTTTACTTTACTACTAATCTAATCTAATCGACTAAACTACACGTACTAATTTTAAAAGAGTTGCTACCGATATTTAAATAAATAAACATTCTCGTTATATTACAACTTTAAATAAACATACAACATATTAATATTTATCTATTATTACTAAATACTAAATGGTTATCAGCGGCCGAATCATTTTCCGCTTTCCAGAAAACTCTACCTCTACTGGCAACTTGTGTGATTCGATTTATGCCTCATTTTTTAAAAAACGCTCGTATGAAGACTATTGTTACATTATTGTAACTATTATAAAATGGTACATGGAATGATTAAAAAGCAAATATGACAGTCGTGACGACTTCTTTGCTACTTATGAACTTATGCCAAACGTAGCAAACATAACTATAAAAAAAATCACCTCTAATGGAGAAGCGAACCGGCTCGACTCGGATGAAGCATTAAGACCGCTATGGCCATTACCACATAATATTAGCATAGCTCCATCCAAAAAAAACAACGATAATTCACTGCTTAATCATACCACATTTGCACTTATGGCATTCATTTTTGTTGCATCAACTTAATGCCCTTTCCACACAATAACCACACGAGCTTTTGTTTTTTTTCTAAAGGAGGAAACTTAAAATTTTAGGTTTGACGGCCTTAAAGCTCAAATGACCAGCTTTTGCTTGTGAAGATTATTATATAGTTCAGCGCATAAACAAAAAGTAAGGGAAAATACAAACGAATTTATTACAACAGTTTTGGTCCAGGGGCTACAAACTATGAATGGCCGTTTTACGGAGTTAGCGAAAAGTTCGCGTTTAGTTATAACAGTATTTTTGCCAACCACAAGCGCGTGGTAAAAATGTTTACCTGTTTTGGTTAAAATGCTTCCTATGTTCGTCTAGGGCGGGATTTTCGCGCGTTTTCGGAAGCGAGCTCCCGAGAGGCGTTCGCGCCATTTAACACACGTTTCTTGTTTATGGTCAGAATTTTTGTGAATTTAGAAACCATTTTTTTTAATTCAAGCAAAAGCAAAGTTTTAAACATTTCTTTCATATTTTTATATCGGTATTAATATTAAATATTTATATTTTTTTAAGATTTTAAACGTAAAATTTAACCAGTCATATTATGTAATACACTACTGGGACTTATAACATTGTAAAATATATTATTATAGGTAGGTTAGGTACAATACTAACAAGCGAACTAAGTTTGATGAATAAACTGTTTAAAATCTATATCTATCTAAAAAGATGACTTTTAATAATTGTGTAATACATGAGTATTTTTCTATATTCATTCTTTCTCGCGCCATACATTATAAACTAGATCTCCAAATGAAAACACAAACGACTCAAGTTCAAGAGATAACCAGAAATTACGGTGTTCCCATTCTCGTAACGCATTACATTATAGAGATAAGAAATAATTGTACCATCCCATACATAATAAATGAACTCACAAGGAACTTAAAATGTAAGATGCTCTCCTTGTAAACATTAGAAAAGCCGATATATTACTTGGAACTGCGCCTGTAGCTCATTCTATAATAGATTGCTAGAGCCTTCTTGTCCATTCCCTTAATGGCGTAGACATAAGGATTAAAATCCAGTAGAAACCCTGCATGTATTTCTCGAGTGTTAGAGTAATATCGCCTAAGCACTTATCTGAAAACAAAGAACCGTTTTAATACAACGAAAAAAGTATTTCTACATTGTGTACTATATTCGTTTTGTTTTTGTTCTGTTAGAGTCAGACGGCCATTTTGAAAATTAGGAATAATGTATACGTGTGTTTATCGCTTCGTTATCCGCAACTTCGTTGAAGGAAAAAGGGGCCGATATTTGACACTAAATACAATCTTTAGTCACAACTATGTATCAGCCATTTTTTAAATATTTTCATATCTCCGGTATGTTAATAGCGTTAGTAACTTTTAATTTTGCGGCAAATCTATTCTTATTGTACAATTTACTATCACTATAGCTCTTAGAGCAACGCGGTCTTCCCTACGACACCGTAAGGAGGAAGGAGGTCTCACGTTGCTTTATGCTATAGCTTGAAAATGACAAAAAAATAAAAGTACATTTTGCTATAAAAAATACTTAAACGACAAAATTTGAAATAATTTTCAGTTAAGCTATTCAGGTGTAAGCAATATGACTTGACACAACAAGCATCGAGAAAACAAAATAATAAAATAGAACAAGTACGAATTTGACTGTGGTCATAAATAACATTGAACAACAATAATTATTAAACATATTTTAGCCTTCTGCCTTTTTTGAAGTAGAAAAAAATATTTCTAGTTCTTACAGTACTGAATCTAGAATTCCTAAAATTTAAATCGCAAAAGCTACATGGTGTTTTTGGAATGTAAATGATAAAAGAGTAGAAACAATAATACTGCCCACGTGAATATTATAATGCTATGATGATAAAAATATTTTTAGGGAACTGGTCATTAGTAAAAGTGAAATCACAATTTTCGGGAGCACGGATAAAAGAATCATGAATCAAATAAGGAAACGAGCTTGTTCCGAGAGCTTGTGGGTGAGTTGACACTCAAAATGAATTTGTTAAACTGTTTCATATGTTTCTATGTTACAAACATGTATTGCAGTGAAATATTTTCTAATTATTGTATATTAATTTTTATATTAATAGAAAAATCGCAAGAAAAAAAGCATCATAGAAAAAATTGGTTTAATTTCATCTATTTTTTTTTCAATGTCACTCATCAAATCTTTAATGACGTAATTCGGCAAGACATGGAACCAATTAAACAGAATAAGTATTCACTTATACATCTCCAACAGATAAATGGGAGAAAACGGCCCGGCGCGTTGTAACATCTAAGTATTTTATCAAAAATATTTATAGAATCCGTATAACTTGCATTTTTTATGTTTACAAATGGTGTAAAGGGTACGAAATCTCAGCCATTATTCACGGATATCCACTCTGAATGCTTTACATCCTACGCAAACTACGTATTCAAATATATATATTCCCCTTTTGGCGTCAAGATACGGACAATAGAAAAGAAGCCTACAAAATGTACGCCTGTCAAATTTGTTTCAATGTTTTTTTGTTGGTGTATAAACCTAAGGTATCAATGGCTGTACAGCTATTTTGAGCTCTTATTAATATTAAAAAATGTTGAACTGGAATGAAATGGTAAAACGAACTTGGGACAATACGTTTTATTTCCTTAGCAATCCCAGATCTGCTTGGAATGTTGGTAGTTTTCTGGATGATAATAATGCGACACTTACAAACATCATCAGTGTCCCACACACTTACAAACATCACTGACCTATCCATAAATTAATGCAAGTTAACCATCAGACAATCAAGGAAATGCATCTTTACCGATCACTTATTGCATTTTCTGTAAAGTATCTTCGATCTTCTCTAGTATACGGATCACTAGCCTAACCCTTTTTTTACCTCAAAATTGTCGTCCAAGCCGAAGTAATCAGAGGATTCGAAGATTGTTTGTTTTGAGCCTATTGTGTGAAGTTCGCTGGTCCCTGAAGACCTCGAGTTGTTTACAAGAGGTACATTTTCGGACGGGCCGTTAGGACTTTGTTCAATTGTGAAATATTTCTATTAAATATTCAAAAGGTTCCTTATTGATTTAGGTCAAGGCTTTGGCAAGAGTTTATTTATACTGTCGCAAACGTGTAATGTATATTAGTGGTGTATTTTGAGTAGCATAGAGATAAATATTTATCCTTGTTTATCTTTCGTTTTTTAACCTTCTGTATTTAGTATCTAGACTCAGATTTAGTCCTTGATGAAAGCCAAGATATTGTGCCCGCAAACTTAGATCAGCGAAGCGAGAGATTGTCATTCCATCTAGGAATCAATTCATTTAGATGGAATTCGCTTGAAAGCGACTTCACTCTAGAACCTTATTGGTCTGGCAGCTATTTGTTCGTCTTGGCCTGACCAACTTTCAACATGCCTCATCCTGTGATATTGGCTGCGTTCGTCTATTTCATGAGCGGTTTCACGTTCCACAGTATCAAGAACTGAAGTAAGATCTTTTATTTTCATGACAAAAGTAATATAAAATATATATTAAAAAAAGTAATGTCTTAACTAGGAGGCC
This sequence comes from Lycaena phlaeas, assembly GCA_905333005.2. Lineage (NCBI taxonomy): Eukaryota > Metazoa > Arthropoda > Insecta > Lepidoptera > Lycaenidae > Lycaena > Lycaena phlaeas. Next base: position 17,242,494 of record HG995172.1, on the reverse strand, counting down.
CGGTGTTTCAGTCAAAATAATGTCTATTCAATTGAATTTTCTACAAACAAACTGCATTAAGATTTTTAATCGAGAGCTTTTTTATGATATTGTGAACATTAAATAAATTTTCTTTTAACAAAATCTGTTTGTTTTGTCTCTCAAACATCTTTGAAATCATATGAATCAAAATATTTGAATATATTCCTAAAAATATTGTCTTACATTTTGTACTTCTGACTTTAGTGATACTAGACACCACATAATATGTTGTTATATCTATCATGTATGTGAAGTTCAAAGCTGCTGTTACACAGACATTCGTCTTGGGTGCAATATGCGATGCACCAGATGTGCAACTACACTTAACAACTATGTAATTACACTCTGATTGCCAACCTGATAATCATAAGATCGCATTTAGTAAGCTTCGCGTTGTTTTAATTATTATTTTATATTTCAACGTTATGTGTTAATAATAATTAATAAAAAGATAATGCTTTTCAAGTTATAGAAACTATACCTTATTTTTTTTTAATAACGCAGTGGAAATCCTTTTCGGACCATACAAGGGCCGTGGGTAGGCGTGCTGGCGTGTGTGGGGACTCGCATTGGGTGCACTACCCCACTAAAACCGCTGCGTGAGCCTTCATCCGCTATCTGAGGGACCCGGATCTACAGGCGACGGGAAACCCTCAGCGACAGACTGGTCCCGGCAAGACCAAATTCTACACAATAGGGGGACTGCCCGGCTACCACTTGGACTATAGAAACTGTACCTGGGGATATTATGCTATGGGTGAAACCTGAATTAAATGAATTTTATTATTAATTTATTAATTAAATTTAAAAAGCCGCCAAGTGCGAGTCGGACTCGCCCATAAAGGACACACATTTTACCATTTGGAAGTGTCTTGGTTCACAGAATACATCTACCAAGTTTCAATAGTATAGTTCTTATAGTCGCGGAAAAAAGTGACTGTGACATACAAACGGATGGACAGGCAAGTATGACGATGACTTTTTGGATACGGAACCCTAAAAACTAAATTTAGAAAAAATACAAATTCTTGCTTCCAAATATTTCCAATCCAATTGTTTTATAAAGCACAATAAACACAAAATCGAAACTGTTCCATAAAACTGCAAAAAAAGTATTTATATGTTTATACTCCATAAGTTATTTAAATGAAAATAAAAAATATCCACCGATCCAAAAGCTTAGAACATATATCACGCCAGCCTTTGCCAGCGCAGCACCACTTTACCGCAATGACAGATATACCATTAGGCTGACTAATGAACAAATTTGTGCTCTTACTTTACAGCGATACAAAATTTCGTAGCTGTTTATATTTACAATTTAAAGAACATTTAATTGAATGTTTTTAGGAAATTTAAGCTTTATAATAAGATTAATCAGTAAATAACTTCGTATACGGAATGTCTGATAAAATTAAAAGTCTTAGAAGACATTATATTCTTAAACCTGCATTGAGTCTAGTCTATCCTATAGAACCAAAAAACAGGCGAACTTAAAAAGGTAGATTTAATAAAAATATATTATATAAACCAGATAAATTAATTATAAAAATAATAGCATAAAAATAATTATTGTCCATATAACGATTCGTCTTATGAGAGGTACTAGAAAATATACAAGGCATTTTATATATAGCACTGAGACCCTTCTTCTTTTGGTCGATTTTCATTTTTTACTCAATGCCTTTTTTCATTAATAATTGTTTGTAAAGCCTCGTTAGAATAGAATCTTAATAGATTTTTTTTCTTGAAATGCAAACTCCTTAAGTTACCTTTTCATATTACATGTATAATCAAAGAGTTGTCAGCGTCGCCCATGACTTTTGACAAATTAAGCGAGACGCTAATGATGCCTAAATAAACTTTATAGCTTTATTAAAAATTACTGACAAGACCCTCAAAACTTCATCCCTGAAACAAAATGCAAATCGGAGGCGCCACTCCAAAAAATTTTACAGCAATTTATTTTTCGAGCACCGATAGAAACTACTCAGAAAATTCTATCGTTAAGAAACACAAAGAAACAGTAACAAGTCGATTCTGTAACTTGAAAATTGCTCCAACACTTCAGTGAAAGTTAACAATCAAATAGCTGTTTATATTCAAAGTTAATATTGTTAACAACTTTGGATATTGTGAAGTTTATAACTATTGAGTTTCAAAGTATAAAAGGTTATTAGATCATCTGAGTACAACTGTTTTTATTAATTTACTGTTATCGCCCAAAAATATATTATCACGCCAGGATCTTGGTTTTTTGATTTTCATTGGATAGTAAAAAAGGTAAAGTATCAACCCTTATAATATGTCCCACTGCTGGGCACGGATCTCCTCCTCGAAACAGGCGAGGAGGATAATAAGCCATAGTTCACCGATGCGCCGGCCCTGCGGGTGAGTTCGTGAACTTCACATACCTTCAAAGACTTTCAATCTCATCAGGCACGCAGGTTTCCTGACGATGTTTTTCTTCAACGGTGCGGTGGTCTCGTGTTTAAGGATGCATTTAGAAATATAGAAAAATCTATTTCAAGGCACACATTGGGTCAGAATCGAACCTGGAATCTCTCGCATAAGAGGCAGAGTCCAGAAACATATTAGCCACAATTATGTGTCTTCAAGTTTGTAGCGTCCTCTCGAAGGCTCGAAGGACCATATATGTAGCGTTCATGTTCCTTCTTGATTATCCGGCTCGAAGGACCATAAATGTAGCGGTAACTACATGTAGGGTGCGATGGTTGGCGGTGAGGCGAAGATCCCCTGTGTAGTTGGCTACACTATAAGGTATACGGGAGAAGAGAATGAAACCCGTAGAGTGCTTGGTAATCACTGATGTCTATTTGACCCCGACGGGTCCGGTGGGCCCGACGGGCTATGACGCGGGGGATATAAATGAGACCCCAAGGAAGCTCGTTCAAGCAATGTCTTTATTACAAGATAATTCGCTTATATACTATTACAAACTGCTTACTTTACAAATAACATATTGGCTCGTGTAATACACCGATAAGGTTGTATGTGTCTGATAACCATAATACATGGGACCATGTTTGGCATAATATAATCATGTGTACCAATTTAGATACGTGCCTACTAATATAAGCGAGCCGCCACTGAGAGACGCAAAGGGGCCGTGATACATTGGCCCGAACAAAGTTGATTCCATAGAAGTATAGATTCACAACAAAACGTTTTATACAGGAACACGTCTTCCGGAACAGTTTACTTATATTCATACAAACCTTTGATCGCAAGTATATAACATAATTTATTTTCAACCGTGGTGACATCGCTAATTCTGACTCCCGACTCTTTATCAAATTAGGGACCCTCGAATCGACAGGGCCGTAAGGCAATTTCGCGTGTAATGCCACGTAAGTGACCTTATACGGATTCCCTTTGATAATTATTCCTATTTACTAATGTTTATCCCGACTAATGTGTAGGCATTTATATTTGCAACTGTTTTCTTATACAGTACTAGCAGCGCCCGCGGTTTCGCCCACATACTTGTTATTCCCGTCAGAGTACGGGGACAAATTATAGTCTGTGCTATTTTGATTTATTAGCTGTGTCATTGTCAAGTATCATTGAATTCTATTTAGTAGTTTTTGCGTGAAAGAGTAAATCATCCATAAACAATTTCGCGTTCATAATATTAGTAGAATTAGGAGAATTTCCGATGATGGAGTCTATTCAAACATGATTCAAACAGAGATCTCAAAATCCCAGATGAGATCCCAAAACTTTGTTCCGAAAACTTTGTTTTATTATGTAATGTAACAACAGAGGGTTTTCAGATTTTTTCTTCGCATATGTCGTGAGACCTTATCAAATTTTGTGATTCCATGACAATGGGAAATACCCTTTAGGTTTTTTTTGACAGACAGATGGAGAGACGGGGCAATACTGTAAGGGACTTGACGACCTCTGTGGCTCATTGGTTAGCGCGTTGGCGCTCAAGCCCGGAGGTAGCGGGTTCGAATCTCACCAGGGAGCAAAAAAAATATGTGTTCCTAGGTCATGGATGTGTATAAATATGTGTATTGTATAATAAAAATCTTAAATATAAGTATTAATATAAAACGTATTAAATATATGTATTTCCGTTGTCTGGTACCCGTAACACAAGTCTCTTCGAGTACTTAGCACGGGACCAGATTGACTTGTTGTAAAAAAGCGTCCTTAAATATTATTATTTTAAGATAAACCTTGAAAATGACGTCACTAACAAAAACAAAGCAAATAGAGAACTAATTATTCCCAGTTCTAGACAATATGGTTGGAGCTGTGTGCAGCTCTGCGGTATTGGATGACGTGGCTTGCGGGTGACGGGGGAGGGGGGATGACGTCATCGCTGAAATTTAATAACCGTCGCCCAAGGCGGACCCATTTATTTAGCAGATCAGGTACCCATGATGATCTCAAATTAGTGATACAAAATTGTTATTAAGGGGTGTTAAGACATTAATTGTGATTAGGGGTTCAGGGGTTAGCAAATCAGCACTTTGAAGTGGATTGGGAACGTGATAAAGATGAGCTTGGCATGTGGTTACCATATTAACTTATTTTGATACTTTAAAGATTAGGCTAATTTTTCTCATCTTTTCTTTAATTTACATTGTGTGTACGGGATGATGATGATGATGATGGTGATGTAATATTGTGTGGAATCCAAATGAAAAATACGAATTTATTTGAAAAATAAATCATAAGCGTACAATCAATTTCATGGATTAAATTAACTTAACCATGTTTCAATAAACTATTTGCACCGTAAAAATCTTCTTTCTTTTTTAATACATCGTTCTGCATGAAGCCATTACAAAATCTATAATAATATTATTAATATGGACGCTTATACACCACGTCAATCCCGTCCTCCCGGTCCCGTGGTACGTTTCCGAAGAACTTGTGTTACGGATACCAGGCAACGGAAATACATTGAATACTTTTAAATTGTTGGGTGAGCCACCTGCAAATCCACAGCTCCGATTTCGCGCTAAGGCCTTTGGGCCACAGTATAGGACTTTTTGAAAGAAATACATAGGCATCTAAGATTTTTATGATATAATAAACATTTAATACACATGTTGACCCAGGAACACAGAAAACTTGTTGTTCCCTGGCGGGATTCGAACCCGCTACCTCCAGCTTGAGCTACTAGTTACGCGCTAACCATTGAGCAACAGCAGCTCAGCTCAGCAGTGGACGGATAAAGGCTGATGATGATGATGATACATGCTATCTTGATCATGGACATGAATAGAACAAGCGGGGACATGACAACAGCATTCATCTCATTCGTCTTGAATTACAAAATCGTCACTGTCAAGTATGAAAAATGGAAGGATGTTTTAGCCCTCCCCTCCCCTAAACGAATTGCTTACTTTGTCATTCTATTATCCCTAATTGCAAATGAAATTCAAAATGTTTTTTTATAAAAATAAAATATGCTAATTCGTTTTGGAGGGACTTTGTTTTTTAGATTCCGCAGAGTAAAACGCTTTTGTTACATCTTCGTTAGGTTAAAGTATTATCGAATTTAGTTTTAGTTGTCTCTACTTTATTTTAGAGCATTTTATCAGCTTTAAAATATTTAAACCGGAAATAAATAAGCGTTGGCTTTGTTCTGTACCTGCAGTAGCAAATTCAAAAATATTTTTACTCATCCAAACGCTAGTTCTAAAGATTTTGGCGTCGAAACAAACTAACAGAAAACAATCTCTACATCTTTATCACATTAGTATCATTAGAATTCCATGCTCATTTTACTGTAGAATTGACGAAATAAATTGCATTCATTGTTACCATAATTCGTATTTAAATGGTCGAAAAACCTAGCCTCCTGAAAATAGGTTGCCTAGGTCATACTCGTATTATCTGAGACCTACATTCTCCGTCATCATGGTGAAGTCAGTCATGCAAATGTCGGATTTTGTTTGTACCAATAAATTATATTATTCACTTACAGGTTACACTAACACCTATTATATTCTATTCTTTCTATCTATGCGCTTCTCGTGTCAATAGTCGGGTTTTACACGGATTTGACAGACGCACAGTGGCGGATTTCATTTAAGTATTATCTATGAATAGGTTTGAATGACCCTATGCGTTCGGGAGTACTGTAAGACCTCAAAGTATTATTTGTGAATACTGGTGTTAGCTATTCTAGTAAACGCGTAATAAAATAATAGAAGTCTTTAGGTTATTCGGACATATAGGTGTTTTTAGATGAACTCTCTAATGAAATATCTCTACAAATATACTGTACTCTTCTATCTTCTTACTACTGTACTCTTCGAAATCTAACTTCTTCTAAGTCTTACTTTGCAGTACCGAAGCAGAAAGGTGTAACGTGCAAATGAACTCCTAACAAAGCGCAATACCTTGTATCAATATAATTTTATTTATAATAGCTAAAAGCGCCCCGCGGTTTCACCCTCGTACTTCCTATTCCCGTGGGAGTACAGGGATAAATTATAGCCTATGTGCTATTCTGATGTATAAACTATATTATTGTAAAGTTTCATTAAAATCCATTCAGTAGTTTTTACGTGAAAGAGTAACAAATATCCATACTTAAACACTTTCACGTTTAAATTTCCAAAATTAAAAAGGCTAAGTTGTAAATTACCTTCTTCCTATTGTTGACGCGTTCCTTCTATAGAAATGAAGTAATATATAATTACTGTGCACCTAAAAGAGAATCGCCCAAGAGTAGGGTAACCAGGCATTTTAAATTTAGGAAACGATTGCACAAATTTTTGTGCTTTGTTTAGACTTTACTCAAAATGATGCGCGATTGTTCAATGCTTGGTTCAAAAGACTTACTAAAACTACTAAAAAACTAAACTAAACTAAAACTACTACCAGTGTCACGTGGTTTCACCCGCGTACTTGACATTCCCGTGTGAGTACGGGAATAAATTGTAACCTTTACTTTATTATGGTGTTTAAACTATTATTAGTATAATTGCAAAGTTTCATTAAAATCTTTGCGTGAAAACAAACATGTTGTAAGTTTGGACGTTTGCATTCAAACATCCAAACTTACAAAGTTTCGCCTTCATAATATTTATAATATTACTTTGAAAATAGTTTCCAAGTAATATAATCTTACTCTGTATAGACAGACAACTTGAAAATAAGTTATAAATATGAAAGTATGCTTATTTTCATCGCTATTCCTTATTATAAGCCTCATCTCAACGCCGCGGGCAAGAGCTATCAGGTTTCGTATTATTTTACCTATTATAGACTATCTGGTCGGATGCGCCAGAAAAAACTATTGAAATATTTTTTCAATCGGCACAAGAATACATCAATGAGTCGATATGCGAATTCGTGGCCGGAAAACTTTTGCGCTTAAAAAATAGATTGTCCATTAAAGAAAGCAATCATGGCCGCCGTCTCACTCCGCCAAAACCCTTGACCTATATCGCAAACTTGTTTTTGCTTTTCAGGCCAAGAGGGAGGGAGGTAAGGGGGGTTAGTCTACATGCCTCTAAGCTTTCTTGAAATTACTACCATTAGTCTGAACTTTGACGTTTGAAATTTGAATGTATTGATTGTGGAGACGAGAGAAGTCAGTACAGCTTGTTAGAAGACGTTGGATGGAGTCAAGATATTTTCATGTTTATGCTTATCGGCTTCCGTTCTTGCACGTGGCTTGTATCTGACCTTCTCAATACGTTATTGTTTTCAATATCAGCTACATATACAGAATGTTACTATTGGCTATGGTAAATCTGTTAACCTTCAAACTGCTTAAAAAGTAAAAGTAAAGTATCAACCCTTTATGTCCGACTGCTGGGCACGGGTCTTCTCCTCGAAATCAGGCGAGGAGGGGTAATGGGCCAATAGTTCACCGCGCTGGCCCAGTGCGGGTTGGAGAGCTTCACATACCTTTAAAGACTTTCAATCTCATCAGGCATGCAGGTTTCCTCACGATGTTTTCCTTCACCGGTCAAGCTTTATCAAGCTGCTTAGTAAGTAATATTGTAAACATCCTAAAACAACTCACCAAGCAATGGCTAATAATAATTCACGTAATCCATAGCCAGATGCGAGGCATTACAAATAGACACGTCTATATTTGCGTTTCGATAATCTAGGATTTCGTGAATGTTCGGGACCTAGATTAGGTAGCACCCAAATGGGTTGTAAATGACTTGACTACAAAATGTGTCTATCATTACAAGAAATCATTTTGATAGGTTTAAACCACAGATTTATAAATAGAGTTTAAACGATAATGCTTACAACAATGTCTTTATATAGTTTAGTTTTTAAACGAACTCAAAAAAGGAGGCGTTTCTCAATTCGACCGTATATATACTTTTTGTTCTAGTATATCAACTCTTAGGTTGTTATCACACTAGCGCGCGAATAAGTTACGGGTGCGCAACGAACACGCCGCGGATGTACAGCGAATTCGTTGCGAACGTGAAAAAAGATCGTCGCGAGTAGCGTGGACGCCATTTTGTAATATCTCGTACTCTTCACTGTCACTCCATTTCTTATGCATGGTCATTATAAATAACTCTTGGCTCAATATCGAAATAACCAGACCCTGTGGAGGTTTTTGATTTATTTTGTTAGTTTTTCTAGAATCTCCTTAACATTAGATAATAAGAACGATAGATTAAAATGATGTTTAAGTAAGTAAAGATGTATTGATAATCTCGTTTTCTTCCAGACCGGCAAGCACTTCCACCGCACCTCGCTGCTCATCAAGGCCTTCAACCACAAGTTCCGGCTGGACCTCGAGCTTAACACGTAAGTTTCCTTACTTTGTCTGCCTGAGAATGGACTAGGTTAATCCGTGAGACTTCCACTCCGTCACTTTGTTTAATTTTTTTGTTATTAATTTAAAGCTACCCTGAACCAACAAACATCTCCAAAATGAGACTGGTGGGTGAGTGAAATCGCTTAACGAATATTGGACTTTAAGCTACCATTCAAATAGTTCGACTGCTTCTTTGTATTTACGATAACCTTTTAGTGGTTTTACATTTTTCTCCTATTTCTTCCACTATTTTACGTATATATTTCGCTAATCATCTTTGCTGTATGCAAAAAGGAGCAGGATATCCTTTGTTACTGCTGAGAACTACCATCTTGTGCCATCATCATCATCGTCATCTAATGATAGGTATACAAAAGCCTATGCATTGAAAAAAAAATGCTCTAACCAAAACTATCAATATTTAACAAGAACCCCATTTGACTGGAGATAAAACGTTTTATGGACTTGTAGGTGATAAAATAAATTAAGATCATTTTCCAATTCACCGACTGTAAAAGGATTGTAAAAAAGGAATAAAGTGTTATTTTCAACGGACGATTGACACTATGTAAATAAACCAATAAAGTTTTTGTTAAAAAAGGGACTTCGAGGTTGGGTGTAAACCTTCAAATGCTCTATCTATGTAGGCGTGTGCCGTATGTGTGGTTATTTGAATTTTAAATATCAATGGCTTTAGTAATAACATTTCTCCAGTTGAGCTCACATTATTTTGGACTTGAACTCATACCCCTAAGATGATCTCGCAAAATTAAAAGTTCGGTTTTAATTGCTTTGATCATTGCATTGCTCGCACAGTCCTCCCCTGACCATACTAGTATCCAATCCGAGATAAAATCTATAAAAGTTGTTTCATTATTATAGCAAGGTATAATGTTCGTGTTTTATTATATTAAAGCTTTGTAACGCTTGATATAATTTTCTACAAAAGAAAAAAGCAATAAAAGCCTTCATTATTATATGTATTTTGATACAGCTATTCAAAAATTGAGAAGAAACAATCGTAGAGTAAAAAATAGGATAAACAATAAGGAAAACATTTAATTTGAAATACAAAATTAAAATATAAATAAAATAAATTCTAATTGAAATATAAGGAAGAGAAATTCTAAATGACAAGGAAAACAAATTCAAAATGAAATATAAGGAAAGTCTCAAATTTACCATTTAGGGGACACTTACCTGCAGGGTCACATTTCCGATTACTGATTCCAATTAGGGACAGGTCAACCCTTTGAAGTTATTGCCGGGGACTTTGTATTTTTAACTTTGTAATTGGTAACCTTAAAGTACCGTTCAAAAGTTTTGATCCGATCGAAAAGTGCACCGACACAAGTTAGAAAACTTCCCTCTTACTACTTTTAAATGCCAAAGTGAGTTTGTAAACATATTCTAATACATGCTAAAGTGAGTCTGGTAGTTAGTAGCCCTATGTATAGTATAGCTCGGCTAAAGGCGGTTTCTTTTTTACCTGACTGTGCTGTAAACAGGGTAATGGTTTCAAGTGTGTGTTGCAACATTTCACATGACATGAACCTTAATTATTTGGAAGTAGAGAGGTATGGTTGTTGGTTAGTTTCATCATAATTTTGTAAGAAAACTCTTCCGCTCTTTCCCTTTATATACTATTGTATATAAAGCTGAAGAGTTTGTTTATTTGATCGCGCTAATCTCAGGAAATATTAGTCGGATTTGAATGATTCTTTCAGTGTTAGATAGCCCATTTATCGAGAAAGACTATAAGCTATATATCATCTCGCTAAGATGATGTTGTGAATTAGTTAACGCAGGCGAAGCTGCGGGCAAAGCTAGTTGTGTATAAAATATGAGTGCAAAAAACTATAATTGCAGTCGTTTTTCTTAGAATAATCGGTCACGTTTAAGGCGTAGGTAATTTTATATTTGGACTTACATTTAATTAAAATTCTTATGCACTTCAATTTTATTTAACGGTACAGTAAAGCTTTCATAAGGAAAATGTAACTTTACCTTTCGTATTGCATTTGTTTGAATGAAATTCCCAGAGTGAAATGTAAAATCATTTTCCAGTTAATCGTAACATGTTTACGAGCGTGTATTTGTGAGAACTAGTTGCTTGGAAATTAATTTAAAGTTAAGATATGTTTGAGCAAATAATAACTTATATAATGTTATGTAATGTAGTGATGTTTTTAAATTAAGGTAAGTAGGTACTGCCATTGTAGTCGATTGTCACTCCAAGTGAGTAATCACGAGGAGTCACTGAAAATCAGCGTCTCACCATTGCTGTAATGGTGCGACGAATGCTGAGTGGCTGCCTCTACTTTTCGCAATAATAATGTCTATTTCATACTACATTGTGATTATGGCGGTGATTTCTCTTGTGAACTTTTTTTCTTGAAATATACGCAAGATAATCGTGCAAACAAATACAGAATACGAATTATATTAATGACAAGCCTATCGATTTTAAGGCGACATTTATTATCCGATTCATAAGATTAAGATATCCATCAATTCGACCCTGATAATATATTATGTCAACCTCTGCACACGAACCAATAAAACACGTGAGATGCTGAATATGAAATCCATAAATTCCCCAAACTCTCGCCGCTCTCAATGATAATAATAAATCGTAAACATAAAAGCACTTAGCTGAGCGTTCCCTCAGCTTATCATAAAACCTTAAGGAAATCCAAGAAACGATCTTCTAAATCTTAAATTAGGGATGAGATTCTATCGGAATCGAGTTTGGATTGCTTAAATTCGATATGTAGGAATCGATATCAGAATCGAAATCAAAATCTGAATTGAAATATGCATCAAATCTGAATCGGTTTCGAAAGTTAGCGCTGAAGACTTGTCAGAAAAATGAACTTATTACTGGTGAAATTAAAGACTGTTAAATGATGATCAAAATAGGATGGCGGCCATGCCGGACGATCCAAGTTAGTATGAGTGGCGACAGTACCGCGATTTTGGCGTTCTTTGAGAGTCTATGTTCAGCTCTGGATATAAAGGGGCTAATGATGATAATCATAAATATAAGCTTTGAATGTTTTGACCTTGACTGGCTACAGTGCTTAGACCTACGATCCCATTTTTGGTTTAAAAGTGTTGGATCCGAAATCGGAGGCGAAACAATTGAAGGAAAGCTACCGTTTCGAATTACAAATGTTCTAAAATTAAAAATTCGAAATTTATCTAAAATTTAAAATTTTGGAAATTCGAATGCTGAAATCGAATTGATGATTCAAAACCAAACGTTCGCATCCCTATCTTATGACATCTCTCTCAAACTCACGATAATCTCCATTTCACTCAGCACGAGGTACTTGGCTGGTTTTTATGGTTTGCAAAGACATTGGAGGTAATTCTAATGGGGAAGCTAAATATAATGTCCCATTATTATTATTAACTTTCATTGCTTTATTAAACTTATTTTAATGCTGTTTTACTGCACTTTTTAATATTTTAAGAACTCCTCTGTCAGAAATTGCTTATTTGAATTTATATTTTGGTTGAATGATACCTTTATTTTTAAATATAAATGAAGTTTATTTATGCTATTATACAGTAAAAAACTAACTTTTTATGCATCACCATCATCATCAGTTTTTACCCGTCCTCTGATGAACATAGGCCTCCTTCAATGAACGACAAGACGACCGATCTACAGCACCATCTTGTTTCTCCCGTGGAACAGACGCACTGTTATTCGGAGAGAAGGGCAGCCCAGGCAGGCAGCATCACTGGTACAGGAACTTAGCGTCTTATATCTCAGGAAATGACACATGAGTTGGGTTAGTTCCTGGTAAAAATTCCAAGTCACACGTCTACCAATTCGCCTATGAACCAACCAAACAAAAAACGACCTTTAAGAAATGATAAGAATTTAAGTTTTCAATAACTTGCAAAAAACGATAGTTCACACATTCTGACATTATTCAATGAACACTTTATTACATAACCAAGAATTATCAATCATAACAAAACTCGTATCCCGTCAGAATCCGACCCCAAGAATGCCGTGAATATGTGGCTCGTTCGCTCTATAAACTCATGTAACATTAGTGACGTTACAGCGTTGAAGGCATAATTGATGCAAACTGACTTTAAATATATTTAAACCCATCTAAGCTTTTTTCTTTAAAACTTGTGACCTAAATGATTCAGTGGTGGAGATTGCTTGAAGTTTTAACTCCAGATGTTAACTCATTTAATTTAAACTTTAATTGAACGCAAAAACATTAGATAAAAATATATTGCTCATGTTCAAGAAAATAGAAGCAAATTTTAAAAAATCCTGATTTCTCTGTATGCCTTGGCTGTAAAATTCACGCACTTCCCATTCCCGTGGGAGTGCGGGGATAAATTATAGCCTGCCTATTTCTGATGTGTAAGCTATATTATTATAAAGTTTCATTTGCCATTATATATTAAAATATCCATTCGTAGTTTTTGCGCTAAAGAGCAACCAACATTCAAACATCCAAACTTACAAACTTCCTTTATAATATGTGGTTGTTCCCGCAGCTTCACCAGTGTTAATTTTGATCTACAACGGGATCTTAGCGGGGTGATATTATATGACTATAGCTTTCCTCAATAAATGGGCTATCTGAGACTGAAAGAATCTTTCAAACTATTCTGTTTTCAAACGACTTCAAAGAAGGAGGCATTTCTTAATGCAACCGTATGTTTTTTATAATATATTAGTAACATATACTTAGATTTAGATTATTAACCAACATCAGATGGTCCGATATCAATTTGGATAAGAAAAGAAAACTTCATCATCACAAATTCTATCTATAGTGCAAAGTATCAATACTTGATCATCTTATGGTTTAGTCACTATAATGAAACTTTATATACACTTTTTCCATTATTTATTTTATATATTATAACAGTTACAATTTAAACACGACCGGTTTCGTCCTTCTGATTTGACTTTTCTTGACATTGTAAAGTAGCTCGAATCAATTAGCCAAATTAATGATCGCCAACTTAATTAAATATAACAATTATAGACGATATTGTTTTGGAGTTCATTGATTGAGGCCTATGTTCAGCAGTAGACGGATAAAGGCTGATGATGATAATGATGATGGTGATGATGATGATGATGATGGTGATGAATAGATAAAGATGAGTAGATGTAGAAGTAGAAGAGCAGTCGTCTAACCCGACTCCGATACGAACCTGTAAACATGCCAATATACTTAAGCAAGAATACTTACATTCACCATACAAGCATTTCAATTTGGAACTCGAACAGATGTATCAATTTAAAAAAGAATCCATTATAAATCCGCGGTAACCCAAACGTGTATCCTATTCAAATAAGAAGCTCTCCAAATTATAAATGCAACGATTCCCGCGGCAATAGAATATTCCGAAAAAAGCTCTTTAAGCTCCTATTTAAATAAACGTTATAAAATACACAACTTTTATAATTTGCTCAAATATTTAAATTTTCCACGGCGGCAAGGAAAAAATACTGGTGTGATTAAAAGTTTAAGTTATTTTGTTGCTCGGGGCGTCCCTCGAGTGTGGTCAAGGTAGGTAGATTATGAAACTTTGGAAATCTTTGCGGCATAACAATTATGTTTCATAACGCCATCGGTCGGGATTTTAGGGCCGGGCCGTCAGGGGCCGTTAGGGGCCGTTAACGAAAATTGTAATTTTTGTTTTACACTTTCTAAGTAGTTATATAAACAGATAACAGTTTCCACTGGCTGTGAGTTTTAATAATACATGCGACTCTTTTTTTTGTGGTACATTTATTTATTTTTACATTATCCGTTCCGACAGACTGCGTTATGCCATAGGTACTAATATTGCTCTTAAAAAATAGGGGTTGGTCTTACAAGGGTTAAAATTTAGGGTTGTTTTTTTTTTGTATGCTGTTTAAAAAAAATTCAAAACAAAAAATGATGGCTAAAAAATTAAAAAATAAAATTTACGGGGATGAAAAACAGATATTGTCCGATATGCACACAAAATTTCATGAGAATCGCTCGCGCCGTTTCGGAGGAGTTACCACAAACACCGTTACACGAGAATTTTATATATTAAGATTGATAAATTGATAATACCGATAAGACTTTATGCGGTTATTGAAAAAAAGATTTTTATTCAACAACGAACAGACGAGCCGTCTGATGGATCAACGTCACCCAAAAAAGTTTCCCCGAGACCTGTCAGGTAATTGATTCATGGGTATATCATGAGAAGAAATAAGGTATCGGTGACAAGTTGCCTGTACGCCCTTTTTTAAGAAATACAGCAAATATGTTTCACGGAAGATATAAGTAGACGCGCGGCATATACTTTATTTATTTATTTTATTTGGAAGGAACACAAACAATTATAATAATACACAAAAAAAAGACAATAAAAATGATACACAAACCAGTTAAGTGTCAACTACATACACTTATTAATAAAAATCCAACAATTGAGTAAAAACAATAAAAAAGCAAGAGAGAGAAAAAATAAACAAAATATTACAAAAAAAACTTGGAATTTAGACTCTAAGGAGTTTTTCTCTGAGTTTTTTCTTATACATGTCGAATTACTGGAACCCCCACTCTCATGGTGCTTTGAAATGTTTTAATTTCTAAGTGCACCCTGAACACGAAACTATCGCTCGCTCACCGGTGAAGGAAAACATCGTGAGGAAACCTGCATGCCTGATAAGATTGAAAGTTTGAAGGTGTGTAAAGTTCACCAACCCGCATTGGGCCAGTGACTCGGTGAACTATGGCCCATTTCCCTCCCCGCCTGATTTCGAGGAGACCAGTGCCAAGCAGTGGGACATATATGGGTTGCTACTATACTACTTTATACTACTGAAATGCAACAAGAGTTAACTGTAGTTTTAAGTCCATAAAACAAACCAAAACTTTTGTGCATTAATTTTAGCAACCGATGTGGAAGTACCCACGCCGTGAATATGCCATTTTTTTTAAATTCTTCACGTTGTTAAACCGAATTTTTCCATTCCGCCGCCGAAGTTAAATATGATTTCAACAACGCAAAATCCAGCTTAGAACACGCTGGCGGTAAATTTGCTCATGAAAGGAAAAAACACCGTCCCCAACCTTGTACGGTGAAATTCAGGTTTTTAG
This sequence comes from Lycaena phlaeas, assembly GCA_905333005.2. Taxonomy (NCBI): domain Eukaryota; kingdom Metazoa; phylum Arthropoda; class Insecta; order Lepidoptera; family Lycaenidae; genus Lycaena; species Lycaena phlaeas. The sequence continues at coordinate 17,226,546 of HG995172.1, read as the reverse complement.
CAGCTTTGAAAAAAATTTGATTGGCACACAAAGAGAGCGCAGAATGTTTACTACCCTGTCCCTGTTATGTCTGTTTTAACGCTGCTTTTAATGAAGTTGTCGTGAGTTAGGAGGTTCAAGGCACGAGCGGAAACTTCTGCTCGACCCCGATAAGATGAGAACTTTTAAAATCTCTCAGTTATGATAAAAGTTATAGTTTTAAAACTTTTAAGATACAATTATTTTTAGTTAACAAGCAAACTTTTTACTACTGACAATTTATGGTCATAATAATTAAATATCAATATTTTGTTATCAGTGTTTGTTATCGTTGGACGTTTGATATATATTATACTAGCCTTTGCCCACTACTCCTTCCGCGTTAGCAAAAAAAAATGTCCTTTGTTACATCTAGCACTACCGAGAATATATTATGTGTACAAAGTTTCATGATGATCGGTTAAGTAGTTTTCGCGAGAAAGCGTATCAAACATCCCTACTTTCACATTTAAAATATTAGTAAAGATTGTAATATGACCAGAACAATTTATTTGTGACTTAAAACTTGCTAGTAGTTAACCCAATATAATGACGACAAAATAGCGTAGGCCAAAACTAAATTATATTATTAACTAGCAGCGCCCCGCGGTTTCACCCGCGTACTTCCCATTCCCGTGGGGATACAGGGATGAATTATAGCCTTTGTGTCATCCTGATGTATAAGCTATATTATTGTAAAGTTTCATTAAAATCAATTCAGTGGTTTTTAAGTAAAAGGGTAACAAACATCCATACTTACAAACTTTCACGCTAATAATATTAAGTAAGATAAGATTAAGAGAGTGCAGATATAATGTAGTAAAATTTATTAGTTTTGCTACGACACGTTGTTGCGAAGTTATCAGCACCGCTACGCTGTTACGAAATTATTAGCTCGACAGCTCCAATGCTACGATGCTACGTAACTCGAACGTAGCAAGGCTACGAAGTTATAAGCAACGCTACGATGGCTTAGCATAGTTCGAAATACTGCCGTTAATATTAGTTTCACTACTTGTTTTGTTACATAATTAAATTGTAACATCATATTAGAAGTTTCACAAGTATTTTAAATATGGAACCGGGAACAGCTTCCATCTTGCACCACACATCAATTATGTCAAGCATGGCTTGTCTCCACGAAGTGAGGTGCATACAATTTGAGCTTTGAATTGGAAAATCGTACAGCGGACGACTGCATAGCTAGGTATTGTGTTAGCTTAGCGACTCGTGAGTACATAGGAGTTAGATAAGAGCCCGACTTGATGGAAGCCCGGCCAGGCCCGGATATCCATGATCACCTTTAATACAACGTCGCCGGCGCGTGTTTAATTTGATATTGTCTCGTTTTCGTAATTATCAAGTTTGCTATTAAAAATTTACCAAAAAGGTCTAACTAAACTTAGACTTTGCGTCAGTCTGTCTAGGACTATCGTAGTATGTTCTAGTGTCTCGATTTCTATCTAAAGATAAAGGGAAGACGATTTAATTTTATACCTATTAATATTATAAATGAAAAGTTTGTTACGCTTCTCGCGAAAACTACTCAACCGATCATCGTGAAATTTTGTACACATATTTTAGGAGCTACTAGAAGTTAATAGGTTACATTAAAAAAAGAATTTTTTTTTTGCTAACGCAGGCAAAGCGGTGGGCAACAGCTAGTAGGATATAAGAGTTATCTGCTTCGGAGTACATGGATACTACTATAATATTGTTATTTCATACGTTTTACTGTGTTTCTTGAACTTGCGCCTTGGTATAATGAAGATAAAGAAAGTATATAATATGTACATATTATGTTCCATAATTTATAATTTAATTATTAGTAACATTTAGATAGACTTTTCTTTTCAGTTTTAAATACTTACATATAAATTTAATTTTTGTCATTATGAATATGCTGGTTTTTTATTATTATATTAGATAAGTTATGATTATTTGTCTACACACTCCCGTCTGCATCTAATACTAAGACCGGCGTTACTGATCTTAATGTGTGTTTAAATTCCTGTTAAAGGGTCCAAAATCAAAATTTTACAAAATGGCCGCCCGTCGCTCGGTCATTACAATGAAGTGCAACGGAATAATTTATTGTGTGCGGACGGAATGGGCGACGCTAACAAATTGTAAATGCTTGGTGTATGAGAGATACTTAGTGTAACGTGCCATATCTATCTATGTATATAAATAAAAATTAATATCTGCGCAACTGGAAAATGGCTCGACAAATTCGGCTAACATATTTTTTATGTTCCTTAAGTCCCACGGAAGGTTAAAAAAAACACGATGATGACAAATTCAAAATGGTATCCACGTGAATTAATAGCAGAAACAATAATTACCGGGAACGATGGCTATCCGGTTAATTGATAATGATAATTGGCCATAATAAGACGCCTGGCAGTCTTAAAATATTTCTTTTTGCCACCCGAATGCCATAACATAATATAAAATAAGATCATTTAGAATACGCGCTGGCATACACGATCGATAGCATGACAGAGCCATGCCATTACACGTAACGGCATTCGAGACTGTTGCGACAATACACGTTTCTCATTTACCCGTGTTTAAGATGGCCAAAGTATTTGGAAACAATAGGGAAACGAGAAAAACCCTACCTTAAAAAACACTATTACCTCTATACTATACACTTCACGTGTTTCTCATCTAAGCAGCTGATAAAGATTATATTACACATAATAATAAAAAAATAACAAAAGTTACGAGCAACGCCGCGGACAGCGGCTAGTAAAATGTTTTAATATGAGTGCTGCACTCTGCGAATCGCTAACTTTAGCTACATCTGCCGTACTATAAATTTAATACTGTCTAGGAAGAGTGGAGAGGTAGGAGACCACATTTTCATCATCATCAGCGATTTTCCGATGGGAAGATAAGGCATCGCGATGGCAAGGAGCACATAGACAGTCTTCTGGCAGTAGAACCTTCATACTGTGATATGTGCACTAAAACGAAGGCTTGTAACTTCTCGAATAAACATTTATAACCCTTAACTAAGCTCAAATCGAATTAAGTATTAAACTGTAAGTTGGGTAAACTCGAACGATCACAGATTAAAATCACGTCGCATTTACTGGACAAATAATACAAGATTGTTAAGTCGCAATCATTTACGGGAACACATTTACAGTTGAATCCTGTTTGTTACGTTCATGGCGTCAAATGTTTAGTTATTTCTGTCAAGGTCAACTAGAGAATTCGACAGACGTTGTGCAAAACATCTTGTAGCTGATGGAATTGTAAATCTAAACTATTCTCAATTCCATTTGAAGACACGTTAAATTTCATCAATGTTGGTCTACCCGGAGTTCAGTGACATACAAACGTACAGCAGAATTATATATATAGTAGCAGTGCCACGCGGTTTCACCCGCGTACTTCCCATTCCCGTGTGAATACGGAGATAAATTATAATCTATGTGCTATTCTGATGCATAAGCTATGTTATTGTTAAGATTCATAAAAGTCCATTCAGTTGTTTTTACGTGAAAGAATAACAAACATCCATCCATTCCTACAAACTTTCGCATTTATAATATTCCTAGGAAGATGATAAAAACTGCAAATATATAGACACCTTCTGTGCTTAAAACTAAAATTAGTGATTGTCTCTCCTTAGCTTTGAATTTTTACAATCACGTAAGAAATAATTTACACTCTATACCATACATTTGCCCGTAAGTTAGGCAAAATATATAAGAAAAACTACAAATAATTTAATAATATAAGATTATGTGTTCCGTTTTAGTAAGACTCGTGAGTTTCGAGGGATTGGCCATCTTGTCATTCACTGAAAGAGATCTATGTTCACTAGTGAACGAAAGAAGATTGATCTAAAATGAGTTTCATCGTTAGAGTTAAAATCAGACACGTCATTTCATTAACGGGAATCTGGTTTAGTGAGAACTCAATGTAACAGCATCCGACCGCTAACCAGCATTAAAATGCAAATCCCGCTATTCATTTAATCTTCCACTTGTCCAGCGATAAACGTCCGATGCCTCGCTATCGCTTTTTATCGCCGAAAATTAACATAATTGCTCCAATTGTCTTTTTAATCGTTTTTAGATATTTTCTGGTGATTTTTGTTTGTAATAAATCTGCTGTTACACATGCTTTACCTTTTGTATGAATGATTTTTAACTTTTTATTCTAGATGATATTTTTTGCGTTTGATTTCTAAGTTCAAAATAGTAGTCGCAGTTTTTATCGCAGTTTAATAAGGTTCTACATGCTCGAGGACTCGGATACTATACAGAAACCATGGTAACGGGAGGATAAATCGCGATAAAATCTGTAAAAGCTGTTTCATTATAATCAGTGAAATTCACGTAAACATTAGAAAACAATTCATGATTATAATGATTATAAACATAGGCAATCAATGAACGCCAAGACGACCGATATCTTGCTACTCGCATCCAACACGGACCTGCCATGGAGCCGGATACGTTGAGGGAGGCCTATGTTCAGCAGTGGACGGATAAAGGCTGATGATGATGATGATGATGAATGATTATGAACAGCCATGAAAATGATGGTGATAATGATAATAATAATGATCAGCCATGCCATTCGTGATTATTATGATAATTATCAGCCATATAAAGTTATAGCATTAAGTGTTGAAACTTATTTCATCGAATAAACATTTCTCCCGAAATTTCGAGATGCGAAGATTATTAAAACTTTGAAGTTAGCTGGGAGTTGAGGCTCATGTTTGTAATTGACATACAAAACAACAAATATCGTTTGTCTTTGTCATATGTTCGTATGTTATGTATATCCATCTCACTCGTGTTGATTGGATTTGAACACAAGCTCAACTTTAAGTTATAACTGGTTTAATCTCATGAAATACGCAAATATACATATCAACGGCCTTGCCAAATCATCGCAAAATATTGTGATTCCAGATATTTGTGAAGTAATGGAATGAGATAAAAGTTTTTTTTCTAACACCTAGTTGAATTTTAGTACTTTAATCAATGACTAGCTGTTGCCCGCAGATTCGCCTGCGTTAACTAAGATTAACAACGGGATCTTAGTACGTAAAATAAGTAACTTTTCTGGTTGATTTTTTACACCCTGTATCCGAAAAACCCAAATATCTTACGGAACCCTATTTTTTCCAGAACATAATTTAGTTTATGTTACTCGTGGATAATGTAGCATTCGAATGGTGAAAGAATTTTTAAAATCGGTCCAGTTCTTTTTGAGCCTATTCATTACAACCAAACAAACAAAGTTTTCCTCTTTATAACATTAGTGTAGATTATAATATTAGTGTAGATATCACAAATAAATAAGCTAATCCAAAAGAAAGATTATAATTGTTCAATATGGAAGTATAATTCTGATGACAATCATTATGTTGATGAGTCATGATTCTCATTATAATAATCACAACAATTGACGTAAGATACGTAGCGAAACTCTAATTTCCTATCCACTTTGTCAGTGTGAAAATAGTTAGCCACAGTAATCTAGGGCCACGATTTAGGTCAGGCAAGTCTTTAACTGCTAAATAAACGTGGCTCGGCTGACGTCGGCTGCCCCAAGACTTGTTTTATTTTCCACCTTAATTCAATAGATGGCGCAAAGTTAAATGTAGCGGGCTGCAGTAGTTGCGTTTCAATTTTAAACTTACCTTCCGGATTGACAAGTTTTTAACTTGCATTCAGTCTGGCTTGGTAACAATGTTTAGTTTAAAGTTTGTATATTTGATATAAATATAAATGAGACGCCGTAACCAAAGAGACATTTTTTTTGTGTTGTTCTCACTACACTACACTTGTACATCGAGACCCACCTGTTTTTCTCTCACGAACCTTGCTCTATGGCTGGTTGCAAAGCCTTTTTATAGGTGACATTCTCTATGACAGAAGGAGGCAAACGAAAAGTCAGAGCCTTGTGGTGGCTACCGACGCCCGTAGATATCAGCACAACCAGATGAATGCGTTAACATCATTTTCCTTACGCCACAGGAAACTCACAAACCTTACGGAACACGACAGCGTCGTTTCACCTTACGCTGGTATTATGTGAGCGAGAACCATCCTCATGCTGGCTCAATTCGGCTGCAATGCAGCAATGGCATTACCTTTTCCTGAAATTCTTTGACCTGATTAAGCAGTTCAATGGATGGATGGAGACGGCGTTACCTTCTCATTTGGCTATCTACCACTCCTAACATCAAAGTCAAAGTCTTTTTTTTATTTAAAATAGTACAATCAAAGTATTTTTTTTGAAAGTCAATCAGTTGAGTCTACCACCGGTTCCAAAGCAAGCCCACTGAGAAGAACCGGCGAAACAAACTCAGTGGAACTATATGAAATACTATATGTCATTTCTGCATAAAAATGATTTTCATCTTCTAAAGAAACAGATTTCTTAGCTATCCCCCTTATCGAGGAACTCCATCTCTTTACAAAAGAGCAGTTTACAAAACAACTCCATTTACCAAGTTTATTACGTTCGTAGAGAAGAAGAGAGCTCATAGTTCGGAACCTTATTCAAAAATGACATTGATAAACATTTACCAATATTCCGCTTTCACAAACAAGATCCACAAAATAAGTATCGGCTGTATATTTCGGTAACTTCATTAAATTCCAAGGACCCGATATTCCCGGGGCGGAGCCTCCAAGCCGGCTCCCGGTTCGTTTGTTTGCCCGGGACAAACCGCGGAATCGAATCCAATCTAATTTAACGTGTCGTAATTCGTTTTCGCACTTGATCAAACACGGACTAATCTCGAATTAGAGATGAACCGGTACGAGTTTAAAATTGGAATGATTTTGCTGACGACACTTTTGGCGGATATCGGTGTTGATCTCGCGTTTTTGTGGAGGATTTCTTAAAATGTTTTTTTTTTTTTTTCATATGAATACCACCGTTTAGATATTAATAAAAAACTATAGAAACGTGGTCCGCACGCTCCTTTTGAACCACCTTAATTGATGCCAGAAATGGCCGCTGTATTAAATGTCAAAGTACGTCAAACGAACGCTTTTTCTTTTTGAAGGAACGCTTGTGTGAAAACCATCGTTGTATATTATAAGTATACTATGTGAAAATTATGATAAACTAGGAGCGCCCCTCAGTTTCACCCGCGTAATTCCCATTCCCGAGAGAGTACGGGGATAAATTATATCCTATGTGTTATTCTGATGCATGAAGCTATATGAAGCTATATTATTGTAAAGTTTCATTAAAACCCATTGGAGTAGTTTTTACGTGAAAGAGTAACAAACATCCATACTTACAAACTTTCGCGTTTATAATATTAGTAGGATTATATTTTCGCTATGCGATAATTTGATCTTCAATTTTGAAACCCCTACTTAGATTAGCCGGCTAAAATAGGTAACCGGCTTCATAAGCAGGTAAAAATAACGTGCAAAATTAAATTCAAAACTTGCACATAACCATTCATCACTGTATAATGATTGAATAGCTTTAAAGGAAGTCAGGTATTCATAAATCTCTTAAATAACCTTATTCAAATTCATATCAAGTGAGACCATTATTAATATCCGTTCTTACATTCAGTCCGGTCTCCTATGGCTTATATTGCATTGGCAGTGACAAATGTGGTCGCGGAATCGATTCCCGGTTATTTAAAACTTTAAACCATTTCAAGTTTGTATAATATTATAATAATTTAGCACTTGTTCTTTCGCGGTGAGATTTTTGTGAATTTTCAAATCTGCACGTGTCGTAGGATCAAATTGTTATATCTCACGAAGGTGTTGGCTATAAAAATCTGTTAGCCGCAGCTTTTAGAATCGAACTTAGATTTACGGCCATCATCATCATCAGCCTTTATCCGTCCTCTGCTGAACATAGGCCTCCCTCAATGAACGCCAAGATGACCGATCGCGTGATAGAGAATAATTGTTTTCAAAGTTCTATATAGACGATGAAATCCCACGTTTTTCTGTTACGAAACAGCGTTACGGCGAACGGCCGTATGGAGACGGCAGATGATTATTTTTTTATGGCATGTAAGGGCAAAGGTAGAGTCAGAGCTTTTTGGCAACTACCGATGCCCGTAAACAACTGAACAGCTAACAGTTAGGTAGATGCGTTGCTCTCCTTTACCCAATACACAGGGACTCGTTCCATGTAGCCGCAGACGGACCTCATCATCATCGTCAGCCTTTATCCGTCCACTGCTAAACATAGGTCTCCCTCAACGAACGCCAAGACGACCGATCCCTTGCTACTCGCATCCAACACGGACCTGCCACTGCACGGAGATCGTCTTCCCATCTGGTTAATGGCCGACCAACACTTCGTCTACCTAAACGGGGCCTCCACTCTTGAACCTTAATGGCCCATCGGCCATCCGTTCTTCTGAGTGTGTGACCAGCCCATTGCCATTTCAACGTGCTTATTCTTCGCGTGATATCGGTAACTTTAGTTCTCTGGCGGATGCGAAGGCGGACCTCGGTCTTCATTTATTAAATTTTGATAGTCTAGTTATTTGAACTATATTTTTCCCTTTTACATTTAAACTCATTTCAGCCATAGTTGGAAACTTTGTGGTGAGCGTTTGAAAACTTTTTGAAATATTTTTTGTGACAATTTTTGTTTCTGCCTTAACGACTTTTGACGGCAAAAAAATGTATATCCCATTTACCTCGAAACTTTGAAAGTCGATTAATCTGATTCAATTTTACAGATATTCTTCGATATTTTACGATAATATTTAATACAAAAGAAAAATGGGAATTCGCCTTTCTTAATTTTAATACAAAAAACCACTTCTTTACCTACTGCTTACAGGGCCAAAATAGTGCCATTTTAAGACCAAGAAACTGATATTCTGAATATTATGTATCTTATACCTATAAACGAGCAATTCTTGTATATATAGAATCTCGGAAACGGCTCCAACGATTTTCATGAAATTTTGTATACATGGGTTAAAAAGGGCGATAAATCGATCTAGCTTGGATGCATTTAAAAAAAATAGTTTTATCCGTGTTTTGAAGCAATGAAAAAATATCATTAGACTACGGACGTAAATTTCACTGTTAATTAATATGTCATGATAGCTAAGTGGGGGAATAGCGCAATTATGATCCGAAAAGAGCCTGGTTCGAATCTTCTGACGAATCCGACTTTTTTTTTAATTTTTTTTTTCAAGTTCATTCTTTTGGAAGAATAAATCCGAGCAAATGCTCAACCAGGTACTTTCTCTAAAAATCGCTAAATACAGAGTCCTCAATAATATGAATGTCGGTTCTCTGTGTGCCTTTTTTTGTGGGCGACGTTCATTACTTACGGCCTTAATACCTCTGCCTTCCTGCCCGTTAGTCCGTATAACAATATTCTTATTAGTTTCTTTATTTCATTTTATTGAATGTAATATTATAAAAGAAATGTGGTGTCATGGGACACCAGGTAGGAACGAAGTTCCTTTGGCTAAAAAGAAAGGTATTATACACTACTCGCTTGAGTATGTCTGTCTTGACTGTTGCGCCTGCGCACGTCTCATTTAACGCTTTTATTCCACGCACTTATTCTTACGGTTTTACTATAAAAAAAATCAGTTCGGTCGCGCAACAAAATCCCTATGCCCTCCAAGCCTGCCGTAAGGAACTTCGTTCCAATAAACTAGCAGCGCCCTGTGGTTTTACCCGCGTAGTTCTCACTACCGTGGGAATATGGGAATAAATGATATCCTATATTAAAATTCATTGAGTAGTTTTTACGTAAAAGCCGCCTTTCCTCCTTTCGCCTCCTTTCCAAACGTCCCAACCCAGCCCTACACAGAAATGCCGCATAAAACAAATAAGACATGATCCCGGCAGATGAGATTACGGCGCGCGCCTGGCCAACTTGATGCGAAGATTCGATTTGTCGTCATCTGCGCCGTGGTTAATGACAACCGGGGGGTTTTTGTCAACCGTGAAATATTGACGTCACACTGAGTTTGTTTCGCAGTTTGTAGGCTTTTTTTGTGAAAATAGCAATGTAATGTTGAATAGCATAAATATATACATAGGTAATATACCGAAATAGTATTTATTTTTTAATTTTATCTGTCTGTCTGTTTGTTCCGCCTAATCTCTGGGACTCTGGCAGGTAGTTGTTATAATAATGAGTAACTTCGGCTACAAAAATGATCATCATCAAACTACATGGATTCCTCCGTAAATATAAGTTGACGCGGGCGAAGCCGCGGGCAACAGCTAGTGACATAATAAGTTTGTGAATTTGTATGTACGAGGTCTTCACGTACATGAATTATAATTCAATGTTTAATCACCATCTTTACGAATGATCATTATGAAGGTAATCATGATATCACATGTTGATTATGATCATAATCATTGTAATGGTTATGATTAGAATGGCGACATCATCCATCCATGTTATAATGCGAAAGTATGTAACAGTATATAGATGTATGTCCGTTACTCTTTCACACAAAACTTTTAAATGGATTTAATAAAACTTTACAATAATATAGCTTACACATTAGAATAACATATCCTACGAATACCTATTATAAATGCGAAAGTTTGTAAATATGGATGTTTGTTAATCTTTCACGTAAAACACACTGAATAGATTTCAATGAAACCTTACAATAATATAGCTTAGACATCAAAATAAAACATAGGCTATAATTTATCCCCGTACTCTCACGGGATTGTATGTACGCAGGTGAATCCATGGAGCGTTACTAGCTTTACATAAAAAGTAAGAACATGAGGCGGTGAAATGATACCGTATATTCTCCATTCCATCCACGTCCGAGGATATGAAAGACACTCACAATAAATTAAAATATGATCCCGTATTCGGGGATGATGAGAATAAAATGCATTTCTCATAAAAGCGAGAAACCATTTTGTTTCGCGAGTCGCGCCAACCGCAGACAATTTTATTAGAATACCTTTTATGAAATTGAAAAAAAAAAGTTGCTCGAGTGAACTTTTGCAAATGGAATAAAACGGCCGAATGGTTGACACTAATGTTTCGGAATGTCCTTAAAAAGGTATTTAACTTAGAAAATATGAAAAACCTTTTTGAGTTCGCAATCCTAGTCGTAAAATTTGGTTCATCAAACAATACCACTTTATCTAGTCAAGTCTAAGCCTTAGAGGTAAATTAACATTGAAATAATCCTACTTATACTATTACATGTATCTATTTTAAATAAACGCAAAAGTTTGTATTAATGTATGGATATATGTTTGTTATTCCTTCACGCAAAACTACTGAATGGATTTTACTGAACTCTACATTTTCGTGTTATTCGGAACGAGGTAAGAGAGCAGTGGACAGATAAAGGCTGATAATGATGATGATGACCCAGTTATTGCTGTAAGCTATTGAAAACTTCGCAAATATAAAAAAAGCAATGAAAACCGTTCACAGTTGTTTTATAATAATAAGTGAAAATTTCTATCATGGCATTAACATATCTTTCAAACTCTTTCGAAAAATACATACCTACCCTAAATCTATTTTAGCTGGTTAAATACGATTTGCTATCAATCTAATTACTAATGACACGTGAATGACAAATTTAAAAAAAGATGGCGTGTGAAATGGATTCTGTCCGCACGAGTTCCCGCCAATCAGCGGCATTTAGATTACTATAACGGTGTTTGATAGATGCGTATGCCTAAGGGGGAAAATTCAATATTGTACCTTTTCGCTGTCACGAACAAATCAGGAGGCATTTACGATAAAACCTTTCAGGCTACTTCACGAACTATATTTAGATATTTAGAAACTTCATAAAATTGAAAATAATATAACTGGAGTAATTGCGAAAGTATTAAAAATCTACATTGCGTAAAATAAGAAAAATGAACATGTTGTTTTAAAATGGTTATAAATTAAATTATAAAATCGTGTAAAAAATAGACATTTCTTTCTGTTTGAGGTATAAGTATAATAGAAGATAATACGCGAGTAATTAAAATATTAAAGAAGATAAAAGAAGAAAAGGGCAAATGAGGCAAGAAGAGAAAAAAGAAAGAAGTTTATTCTAAATGTAAAACTTTGCCCATATTAACCACAAGAATCACCCTAAAGTAAATCGTCTTAGTTCTACTTAGAAGCTGTATCTAAACCTTATAGTTAAATTAAATTAAAGTTATCAAAGAATCAAGAGCACGCCCTTAAATAGCTTCTCGTCTATGTTTATTTTCCTCGGTGCAGCCTCAAAATATACTGCAGTATACTGCTTGTGTTGTTGAAACTGTAATATTTATGTGCTCCACGTGCCTTCATCAAAGTGCGTAAATAGTTAACAACAATACACGTATATTCACCCGTAGGATGAAATAGGAGTTGAGAACAAGTAAAATAATCTTAAAATATTCTATAGACTTTAATTATTAACATTCGCTAACATGCAAATTGTAGAATACACGCTAGGTAGGCAATGTATAGAACATTTGCCTAATCCTAATGCCGGTAATTATACAACCTGTTCCTTTTTCTGGAAACTAGCAATGATATTTGATAATCGCAAAAATGCAATACAATGTTTAAGAATTCCATTCAACACTATAATGAGAAAAGCACATCCCTAAGCTTTAATATTCTACACACATAGAAAGCAATATAATAGCTAATTAATAGTGAATAAGTGAGATTTATTGTCAAAATATGCATGTACATGATGGGATCAACATGCCGCTACAAATTCAAGCTGGCGCGAGTGACAAGCTCAAAAAAGGAAATTCTGGAAATGCAACGGCATTCGTGTGAAATCCGGACAAAATTCTTTGCTAACATTTGACAAAACTAGTCTCCGGGGAATTTTGCGAACGTAAGTGACGTGGCTGATGGATACGAGCTCGATTTGCTCCAAAAATCTGTAGAAACTCACAAAAAAATCCTCCACACACAAAGAAATTACATTGCTCTTTCTATTTTTACAAAGTACACTTTACTGAGATAGCAAACGGAATTTACAAGGGACTTATTACGTTTGTTGAGGAATTTTCTTGTTTGATTTAATAAAATAACATAAAATACAATAGATTTTTAGTGCCGCTTAAACTAAATTTCATTAACGAAACCGCCTATAGTTTACCATTCGCAATCCTTCAATTTCAAAAACATTTACTAAAGGCCTGTTTCACAATCTCCAGTTAAGTTCCCAATAGGCTTTCGGCAACATATTTGACAGATATTTGACAGATACTCCATACTCTACCTGTCAAATATGTTGCCGATAGCCTATTGGGAACTTAACTGGAGATTGTGAAACAGGCCCTAAACATAATAATTTCACCGTGATTTACATTATTAATACCTAGATTCATTATATCGTGTCTTCGTCTTAATAATACACTTTGATGCTTGTGTATCTGTCTACAATTTTGTTACAATTTAAAACTAGTGTTCATTACTGTTTCCGTATTAATCATCATTATCCTTATCATCATTATCACCACCACCATCATCATCATCATCATTATCATTATCAGCCTTTATCCATCCACCGCTGAACACAGGCCTTCTTTAATAAAGGCCAAGACGTCCGATCCCTTGCCACTCACATCCAACACGGACTGGCCACTCCACCAAAATCGTCTTTCCATCTGGTTAATGGCTGACCAACATTTCATCCACCTAAAAGTGGTTACGACTTTTGAACGCTATTTGTCCATCAGCCATCCATACTCCTGAGTGTGTGACCAGCCCACTGTCACTTCCTCGAGCTTATTCTTCGCGTGATATCGGTATGAAGGTTAGCCACATTCTCACGTAGTCTTTAGCGCAGAATTTAAAAACGAAAGTCTTTAACTAATGCGTTCCCCGTGATGACTAACACTGCCAAAAAGCGGTTTTTATATTCACGACTGGTTGGAAAGTTTTTTTTTCTCCTCACAATATTCAATTATAAACCAGTCGTCAATGTAAACGTTGATCACCTTTCAAAATACATCCAATTAAGACACAAGTGATTGCGGCGTGTTCCGTTGTCAAGCAATCACAGGCGATCCTTGGGTATCTAATAAGGAGTGTTGTACGCTGGGGACTCGCCGCTTGTGTCCTTGTTAGAGATAACATTTTGGGATGTATTTGAAGGTATAATCAAGATGCTTCTGGAACTGTTTTCGATTGCTATAGTAGAATGAAAACCCGTTTCAGTTTGATGATTTAAGGTACCAAAATCAGAATAGTAAATGGTTTAGATTTATATTCAAAACGAATGATAGAAATGATTTAGATTTCTGTTTTGATAAAGATACAAAGTGCTGATCAAGTGACCTTGATTGCTAAACTGCATCGGGAATGTAAAACGTAAAATTCAAATGATTTTAATTCGAGCGATAATGTTCCAATTGGTATATTCAGTGATGGCAAAGCTTTTTATCAGTTGAAAATCTTTTGACTCTAGAATCGAATTTTAATCTTTCATCAGATAGTAGAAATATACAGATGGTAGAAATAAGGTGGGCAAAATACGGAGTATATAATCCCATAAAAAAGCTTAATACATTCATCAATAGCATAAAATTCACACTCTCAACGAGAAAAGGAGTTTCAAACCAAAATAGATCCAAGTGTTTACCTGTGTCCGTTTGTTTCTCAGTTGGCTTGATATCAAAGTCCCGGCCACCGTACTCACCCGGGCCCTCCCAACCATCACTAACTTGGAGTCACGGTAGACTTAATACAATAAATCTATATTTGAGGACAATGGTATTTTCAAATACAATTCTTCATCAAAGAAATGCTTACTGATCAGCCTCTTTTTTAGAGAAGAAATTTATAAAACTTGGTATAGCTTCAATAATTATGTTATTTTCAGACCTTCCTTCCCATAAAATCTTTTTAAATGTGCCTTCATAGATATTATTAATAGTTAAGAACTTTTTGATAATGTTATTTTTGTAGATAATTGTGCAAATAGATTTGATTTAAAACCATTCGGAACTCGTTCGCTATATTTTAGAGAGGAAGATGAAGCATAATTATTACTATGAGGAGTTAGGATGCACTTTAATTTTTAATTTTCTGATACAAATCAAGCATACTGTACCAGCTTCTTACAAGCCCTAGTTCACCGATGCTCTGACTACTGATACTGATACCGGTTGTAGATCTGACGAACGAAGAGCAAATTCTATCTCTAATCCAAATATTGAAGTAAAATTTAGTCATTGAGTTAAACTGCCGGTTTCAAAGTAAAAATAAGTTTGCAAAAAACAAACAAGTTTATGTAAATCTATCAATTTATATTATATAAATTGATAGATTAACATAAATTTGTTCCAAATAATGAATGAATAATGAAAAATGAAAAAAAACCAATGTATAATGTGATGCCTTATGACGAACTCCTTATTCCAATGATTAGGGTTCCCATCCTAAGAGTAAGCGATTACAATATTGGTACATCTCGAAGGCTCTCGTATAAATTGCGTGGAGTGTGAAGTGGAGAGACCGGCGCTCATCACAGGAGATACACGCGCTTCATTACACCGGTGACTGCGATGTCAAGCGTGAGGGTACCGGGGACAGGCGGGAGCGGGTGCTATGTGATAAATAATAATAATATCTATGGACACTTTTACACCAATCAATCTGATCCCGTAGTAAGTTCTCGAAGAGACATGTGTAATGGGTACTAGACAACGGAAATAAATATTAAATATGTTCAATTCTTTTTATATTAATGCATTCATTTAAGATTTTTATTATGTAATACACATCCATGCTGACGAGATTCGAACCCACTACCTCCAGCTTGAGCGCTAACGGGCTAACTAGTGAGCCACAGAGGTCGTCAAAATAAAATTATGTGCCACTTAAATTGTTTTAGTGTTGAAAATACTCATAGTCATGTTAATTAGAAATCTTATCATCTTGGGGACTGGGGACATGGGGACTCATTCGGATATGAACGAACTGTGGGTGATTCCAGACGAACTGTAGTGCTATTCTGTAAAAAACCATTTCGATATCGAGCTTCATCTGAGTGATAGCGCTCACTTCACCCTCACTTCGAAAGAGAACTCACTTGACCTTGATTAGGTAAGCGGTAATACGGACAATTACAGAATACCGAACTCATACTAACGATGTCAACAATCTCACGCAACAGGGTTCGTCTCGTCGCCAAATCACAAGTGTGGCACTGCCGGGACTCCCGAGTTTAAAAAAATAAGAATTTGATATCTTACCGTGGATTTCACTGTCGAGATACGAAATTGTTCTTACAGAATCGCCCTGCTGGTCTATTTTTACGGGCGACTTTGATGACCTACTGTCGGGTGTTTAGATTGCCAGTTTAGTTATTACACTGATAAAAAATTGTGTGCTCTTTACGCTTTCTATTTTATAAATCATATTATGATTAATACCAAAACAATATTCCTTTAACAGTCCTTTGCGCTAAGTTCCTTTGTTGAACCTCTCATGACTTGGACCATACAATACCTGTAGTCAGGATTCCTCCGTCACAGGCCGTTGAATAATCACTTTGACGTAACATGATTAAATTTGTCCCAAATATTGGATCCCAGCTCTGTCGGTTCTGCCGTTCTGTCGGTTCTGCCGTTCTGGCGGTTCTGGCGGATTTTGCGGTTCTGGCGGACACGATCCGAGCGATGGTTTCGTGTAATTGAAACGGAATAACGACTGACGAATTACTGTCACGGACTTGTAGTCGGGAAGGACGTCATTTGACTAATAGTGGCAACTCAATGAGATTAAGGACAGACCGTTTTTCGGATTTTATCACGTTCATACGTCAAGATGTCATGAAAAGTCCAAAATCTGATATATTTCGGACTATTTATAGAGACTTAGGAAATTGACTGCTTTTCGCATGATTTTAAAAGACATATTTAAATGGGCTCTGACTGACGTACTTAACTTATTTTAGGTTTTCTACAATCATCACCGTTGACCTTTTTCCGTTCCACCAGGCCATAGCCCATGAACGTCAAGACGGCTGATCCTTCAGCGCAAGCTAATGTAACCGACAGAGACCGTTACCATTTTACATAATGATATTATATTAAATTTATTTTATAGAGGCCAAAAGATATAAAATTATAATTTTCCAGATGTCGTGCATGACCCGCTGTAAAAACTGAAGTACAATGACATAAAAATTTAAGACTACTTACTGAGTGTGCATTTTAAAAGAAGACTGGCATATAAACTACTTAGTCTAAAACAAAGTAGCCCAGGAAGATTTTATTCAAAATTTATAAGAGTGAAACCATTTAATAACCTGTCTAAGGTGTTGTCTACTTACCTTAAAACTGATATAAAACTGCATATCTAATTAATTGAAAAACAGCGTACCCTTGTGCTGTGCTCCTGGCTGCATGGTACCACTGTCTTGCTACTTCCGTGAAACAGCTTTGCAGTATTGTATAGAGAAGAGCGAGATAGGCAATGTCATTATTGGCACAGAGACTTAACGCCATTTGCCTTAGGATGGGTAACTTATAAACCACATGAGTTGCCTGGGCTGGTTCCTTTCCAGGGCTTATAAAGATCATAAGTCTGAGACGACGTCGACCACGTGGCACGTATGCTCATTAGTCTATCCAACTTAGATAATGAAAACTTACCCATACACAATAAATTGTATTGAAAATGCTTCCGATTTCGGAAGAGTAAGTAACTATTAAAACTTAAAAAAATTGAAGAACGAATCATTCAACAATAGCTAGCTCGTAAAAGGTAAAGGATCTTTAGTAAATATTACCTACTCTTCCTCTAGTTCTCTTTTTCTCTCCCTATAGCCTACTTCTCTCTAGTCTACATATCTGTTTGCTACCCCAAGCATCAACTCACGTCGCATAAGCGTGATTAGGTGTGTCAACTCCATTAACTTAATGCACACTGCGCTTTGCTATTCTAGCAAATATAAAATGAGCTTTGAGCTTTCCTCATTAAAGCAGATTAATAATACAAGTAACTCCTAAGCTTTTAAGTCAAAGAACTTAACGCGTTAAGCTCGTAATAAAACATTTTGTACATAACGAGATTAACATGACACACGGCGAAGTGTTCATAAGCTGCGGCCTGTGTGCTTGTCAGCCATTATTACGCAAGTTTGGACAAGTTTCGACAAGTCGTTAAATTATTATTTATGAGGTAGGCGCTAATGAGCGCGGCATGAGATTTAAATTAAGGCGTCATTACTCTAAATCACGCTATCAAAGTTTGTTTTATTATTTCCTTGTTGCGTCGTGAATTTTATTAGCTGAATTGACGAAGATTAAATTATTTGTAAAGTCTGATGAAATAATATGTGATTATACAGTTTTTTTCTGTATATTTTGATCTGTCGTAGTTTTTTACTGAAAAATACAGGATATTTTTTTCCCTTTGCTTGTGCGGATGTTTTTGGGCATTGGTAGTCAACGCCAAGAGGTCTTAAGTCAAGTGGTCGACGTCCGCTAAACGTTAGTCATCTTACCATAATGCTAATATATTTAAACTGTATGCAGTCTGTCTTGCTCTTATTTCCAAAATACAGCGGAACAATCTCACCGGCGAATATATAATAAAGTATAAATTTACAAGAATAAATTATAAAATGCCGGTAAAAGCAATCTCACAAAGCGCATCTGCCGATGGAATTGAAGAGATTCATGACCCGAAAATTCTACGACTCCAAAATTGTAATGCACACAAACTTAACACAACAATCTCATTCCTTAATAGTAATTTCCAGAATTTATTGTTCTGTTCCCTAAATGATTTTCACTACACAGAAAATACTGTACCATCTGAGAGCGTTTCAAATGCAATGTGCAAGTTTTCGAGAACTTTCTTCATCGCACAAATAGCTTCGTAAACTTACCTGACGTACAAAAACAAACTTTACAAGCTCATATGTTAGGTTTCAATTTAATCAACTAATGCAATAGATATGACGGTCGAGTGTTTTTAGACCAAAAGGAATGGATACATTTTATCATATTATTATGCGGTATATTCGTATTGGATTAGGGTGGCAGGGCATCGGCCATCGAAGGAGTCCTATCTTCAGCAGTAGACGGATAGAAACTGATGATGATGATGATGAAGTCATCCAAGTGATCCATATTTCTTTCTTATCCTACTATTAAAGATGATCCATTGATTCATACATCCTCTTTTAACAAATTCACTTATCTTGAAAAGTGTTATTCTTGTTAAACCACCTCAGAATAATAGTAGTTAATCGATATAATTATAATAAAACTTTTGAAGATTTCGTCGCGTTTACTAAGATTTTTAGATGCCCGTTCGAAAACTTAACTGTAATCATAGCACGGACAGACTCTGGTGAAAATTTTTCGATTGTAAAGAGTACAAACTTTATTATAGGGACAGGCGTGGAGGTTCACAACAATCAATAAGGTACCATTATGAATGATGGAGCGACTAGTGACCTCGCTGGATATGATGTGTGGTGGTTCGATTTCTTTTTCCTTCATTAAAAGAGGCAAGCATCCAGCAATTGATGATCACGAATAAGTAACGATAATGTTTATAAAAACATGATCGAAATCCCACCATGAACTCAAAACTAAAGCACGTCGAATTCCATTCATCACAAAACATTATTCAACGTCAGATGGCCGATCACGCCTCGCATACAATCTATTGTTATACAAATGAGCGCTCTGAATTAATCCTGTTGCTAACGAAATATTGCTCAAATATTCGGCGAGAGTTTAAAAAAGGAATATTTAAAAAAAATATGATCCGAAACGAAATATCCTTTTCGTCACAAAGTCTGTTAAATCCTCCCTAACCTATCCCCGGGCTGTAAGGAACACGTGAAATATGTCTGACGAAAATATACAGGCGCAAGTGACGAGCAAGAGCGATTAATACAATATTTTTAGTATAAGGTGACAGAATCTTTGTGAGAAATGTTTGTGACATTACGTGATTTTTTGAACAAGCAACACTGTATTAAGTATTCGTTGAGATGATGAAAAGCAACGATGACAATTAGCGAGCAAGAGTCAATTTTTTAATATACAACAGTTAGAAAAGACTTGCGTCACTAGCTATTAGAGGCTGAGACATGGTCTGTGTTAATTTCGAATCCTCAGTCATATAATTACTAGAAGGTATGCAAGATAAGTAGAAATCTTCGCACTATCGAAAAGGCAAACTGCAAAACCAAATATTCACACCTCTTACCCCTTTCACAAAAGAGGCATAAAATATGTTTAAAAATATAAACCTTCTGACTTTCTTTATATACGCGATCCTTAATTCCATCTAACTTTAATTTAACGAAGCAAAAAATAATATCTGCAACTTTAAATAGAGCTTAAAATTCATTAAGAATATGAATGGTATCGCTCTAATCTTTTAACTTGTACCGTTCGTTTTAAATATGGCCGCAAGCAAAATTATTTATTGGTGAAATTTGTTTACCGCCAAATTTCCGTTCGGGGTGGCGAAATGATAGCCGCTTACTATGATCTGCCGTATAATTCCCGTTTGCGCACTTTCCACTGCCTTCGAGAACATTCTTCACAGCTGAGGAACGGTAATGGCGGGATAGACGGGGTGGGACCTTTAAGTGTTTTCTGGGGAACATTGAACAGATTATAAAGATTTTTTTCGCCGATTGAAAAGGATATTACGCGGCGATTTTAAGCCTCTTTGCTGTAAAGGTGTATCTGAAATGTAATTACTAAAATGATTGATTTTTTGGTGAAATACCTTTTTTATTATAAAAATATTTATTGAAAAAAATATTTTCCATCTAGTTTTACCAATCAATCTAATTAAATGAGATGAATATACACTGACAAATGTAACTAATAACTTTCTCAAAACTGTGCTGGTAAATTCTATACAAGTAAACATCCAAAATTAAGATTTATACACAGAAATATTATAAAGTCTTAAAATGGTGACTGCGTTCGGAAGACCGAGAACCATTTGCATTACTTGTCATACTTAAACTTTTACCAAGCCTATGGCCAACGAGGCCGCCATTTTATATCTTTCATATCTCTAATAATCTATGCCGCTCTAATTATTTCCATCCATTTCCATTTCCTACACAACGTGATTATTCCGATGCTTATATCTGTCAATATGGCCGTATCTGTGACGTCATATCGGCAGCCATCATTGTTCACCAAATTAATATATTCAGACTGGGGTTTAAATTACACTGTATTAATTTTGCTTTTCTTATTGAGATATTTCTATGGTGATTTTATTACTGAAATTATGTTTGATGTTTACTTACGAACTATTTTATTTTTAACTGACGTGTTAATTTTATTATATAACTCTACGCTTCATTTCCTCACTAGTTGAGCAAATTATATTATACTAGCAGCACCCCGCGGTTTTTCCCGCTTACTTCCCATTTAGGTGGGAGTACGGAGATAAATTATAACCTATGTGTTATTCTGATGTATAAGCTATATTATTGTAAAGTTTCATCAAAATTCATTCAGTAGTTTTTACGTGAAAGAGTAACAAACACCTATACAAATTATAAAAAATATAATTATAAAGTAGGTACATAGCGTATATTATTAAATTCTTTAACTGGTTCTCTGCGATGACATTATGTCCTTTATGTTTGTATCTTTCTAGTGTTTATACCTAAAGATTCTTTTTTTTCTTCAAATCATGCCAGTGCTATTGCTAAAAAAGTTTTAATACTTTACTTAAAAGTTATTTTCATAATTTAGAAGAATTCAACCTGGAAAAAATGGAATTCATTCGCTTCTTCTTCTCTTCGTCTTCGTCTTCTTCGTCATCTCAGCCGATAAAGGTTCACATCTGGATATAGGTTTCCCCTAAAGTTCACAAACAAAGTATGCTCCTAGCTCCACCTTGCCAAAATGCCTTTATTAAAGTCACTAAAGTATATTTCTAGCACCATTGAGTTCTCATGAATTTGCGAAAAAGTACGCGGATACAAAAATTCAACACCCAACCGCACATGAATACGGCTCGAAGGACCATATCATTGGATAATATCCTTATGGGAGAACGACTGCTATTAGCGTCATATTAGCGATCAAATAGGGTTTGATCGATATTTTATAATCTAGCGAAAATGTTATAAATAAAGCTAATTTTGAAAATGTTAAAATATCGCATTAAATAGAATAGTCAATATTATGTAAGCTATTAAATTAGTCAACGAAGAGCATCTCGTCGTACTAGAAGCTGGAAAATTGAAAATGTTTGGCCTATGTTTAGGCATATTAGACGCTATTTACAAGTTACAAAACTTACCCATGCAATGATCAATGAATATGGAAAAAAGGCCTAAAAATAAATAAATTATTATTTTGGTTCACAGCACAAAAAGACTACTTTAAAAGGTCTTACCCACGATAAATTCTTTAGCCTGAATTTATCCGAGCGTACGCCAGGACCACTTTAATTACTTAACCGTTTGATTAAAACAAAGATAAGGAAAACCTACATTATACATACATATACCTTTTTCCGCCATCACGACCAATACCATTATGCGGATAATGTTAGACGACGTTTTTCAGCTGACGTAGCGGAACCCTGTTTTATGGGGCATAAGTTATATAATGTCGTGTATATCATATATTATATACTAAGCAATAAGAATGGGATTCAATATATTTTATGCGGATAATATTGTTAGTGGATGGCTTGATTTTATCGATGGAAAATCATTATTTATAATCAAATATATTTTAAATTTAATAACGCTTCATTAAGAGTTTTGAATTTTTGAAATATTGGATATTTTACGGTCATTGTAGTTGAAAATTCTAAAATTTAAGCATATATAAGTATCGTTAAAGGTTTTCTATTTGAGCGAAATATTGCAATAGAAAAGTTTTTTCTTCCATAGAAGTGCAACGCCGCACTATGTATAACCTAGCCTACTTTTAAAATTTTGCGGACTTGAAGATACGGAAGCTAATATTTTGGTACAGATAAGAGCCATAATAGACTTGGTTCTCAAACATCTAGGTAAGACGCTAGATACTATCACCCGTATTCACAAACAATACTTTGAGGTGTAACAGTATAATATAAATAATGAAACATACATACTATGCAAAAAACGCTACTCTATCAATAGTCGGGTTTTATATTATGGGTTTGACAGACGCACAGTTGCGGATTTCACTAAAGTATTGTCTATGAATTGGTTTGAATGACCCTATGCGTTCGGGATTATTGTGACACCTCAAAGTATTATTTATAGATAAAATAGCTATTAAATACTTAGTTTTACTCTCAATTACTCTTATTATACATTTAGTGGACGAGTTACTAGATAGAACACATCTTGAAGAATGAGATAACAATTTAAACCTGGTCTTGTCGTGTCGATTCCCACTTGGCCGTATTAATTACCTTATATTATTTAGTCGAATAAATGATAAAGCAATATTAATATATATTTTTTTTACAGGCAACTTCTAGCGCCCAACCTGAAACAAATACAGTTCCTCGCCAACGGAGCGGAGAGTGAAGTCAGAACGGTAAGTCTACTATGTATAATAAACATACTTATTACATTACTTAGATGAGCCTTCTGCTCATCTACACTTCCGATAAGGCTTAAAGGCCTTAAGGCCAAGAGCGTAGGTCCATTCAAAAAATAAAAAAACTTAGTACATTTTGAGTCATTAGATTAATTATCTATCACAAATTTGTGGCACAGCTGTCCGCGCCTTCACCTCGGATTGCATGATTTAGTATGATCATCACAACCGCATAGTCTTTATCAACCTACGAAGGCAACGGCGAAGGCCTAATTCTCGTAAGAGGAACAGCTCGGCCGCCACCGTGCGATACTGGACCTATCATTAACGTTTAATACGTTAATGATAGGTCCAGTATCGCACGGAATTTTGCGGACCTTTCTTTAGCTGTTGCGGACCACTGGTTGAGAATCCCTGGGCTAGAGTAAGCACTGGAGACTATCGCCCGCTACTGTACAAACAGCCCGGGCCTATTGCCTCTCTTGAGATTTATCATGTATCTCATGTAAACGATGTTTTAGCTATGTTTCTGAATAACAGGCGAAAATGTTAATATAATAATTTTTGACGACCTCTGTGGCTCAGGGATTAGTGTGGTGGTGCTCAGGCCGGAGGTAGCAAGTTCGAATCCTGCCAGGGATCGAAAAGTTTTCCGTGTCCCTGGGTCTTGAATGTTTAAATATCTGTATTACATAATAACAATCATGAATATATTATGAGTAGTATAAATGTAATAAATATATTTCCATTTTTTTGTACTTACCCATAGCACAAGTTCTTCGAGAACTTACCACGGGACCAAATTGACGTGATGTAAAAGCGTCCTAAGATAATAAAAAAATAGTTATTATTATTTTTCACTCAAAATCGGTCATATGGTTCGACATTATAAAAATATACCCATAAATTTTCTACTATTGGGGTTTAGGGTCTAGGAAATTAAGGTAGGTTACAAGACCATAATTCTTTCCAAGTTGAAGTGGCAATATACAAACTATGGAAGACCTTAATCTCACCAGGTCTACAGGTTTCCCCCCGATATCGTTACCGGTGAGCCAGCGATGACATGATCCAGGGCACAAGCTAGTTTCAACGTTTCTCATAATTACTCTACTATTAAAAAAAGCTTTGTAAACATCAATCGAGTCAAAAACATTTATCTTGTAGGCACCGCCTTTATTTCAATGCATTACTTTATAATATATCCACATAAATGTATAATAGATAATAAATTTATAATTTTATATTTAACTAGCAGCGCCTTGCGGTTTCGCCCAAGTAATTTCCGTTCCCGTGGGAGTACGGAGATAAATTATCATAGCCTATGTGCTATTTTGATGTATAAGCTATATTATTGTAAAGTTTCATTAAAATCCATTCAGTAGTTTTTACGTGAAAGTGTAACAACCATCCATACTCATTACTTACTTACAACCATACTTACAAACTTTCGCTTTATAATATTAGTAGGACTAGTAGGAAGTAGGATACAATTGTCACGTTTTGAAATCACATCGCTTTGTACTTAATTTTAACATTATCTTTCGCTATCTTTTATCTTTTATCATCCGCAAATAATATTCCTCAAACAAAACATTCCTTTTCCAGTGTGATTTGTCCTCGGCACAAATAATAGTGACAAAAAGTGTGACTCCGCGCAATTTAATTTAAATTATGTCCCAAGTATAGTGGAGTTTCATTTTGAAACTTTTAATCGTCGTAGAAGCGTCGGGCCACCAGGGGGTGCGGGGTGCGCGGGACGGCGGGACGCCGGCGGACCCGCGGGGCGGGGGGATTAAGTGGTGCGAACGAAACGGTTCCTCTCATAAACTGCAGAGATGACGTCAAGCCGGAAATGGAAGCTGGTAGCTTGTTTAGTTTGCTTTCTGCGATCCCAAATTTGTGTGAGAATTGAGACCAGAATTGAGATTAATTGTTTGTTGATATCGGAATATGATAATGCTGGGTTGCGTCTGATGGAGATCGGGTTTGGTTGTCCCGTAGCATTCCTGCCAAGCAGCTTCATAATAATAATATCTATGGACCTTTTCCGTGCTAAGTTTCTGAAGAACTTGTGTTACGGGGACCAGACAACAGAAATATTTACATTTAAAGCTTTTATATTAATATATATATATTTAGGATTTTTATTATAAAATACACATATTTAATACACATCCATGACCCAGGAAACTGTTTTATTCCCTGGCGTGATTCGAACCCGCTACCTCCGGGCTTGAGCGCCAACGCGCTAACCATTGAGCCACAGAGGTCGTAATTTTTGCAAGGAACTATAGAATAGACAAAATTGAGTTAAGAACTAGTGCTCGGGTAAAGTAATGTCAAGGGTGCTGTTTGAAGTGTTGGTCGGCCATTAACCAGGTGGGAAAACGATCTCCGTGCAGTGGTAGGTCCGATTTGGATGCGAATGGCAGGGGATCGGTCGTCTTGGCGTTCATTGAGGGAGGCCTATATTCAGCAGTGGACGGATAAAGGCTGATGATGATAATGATGATGATGATGATGATTATGATTATGATGATGATGATGATGATGATGATGATGACGATGATGAAGAAGTGATGCTTAAACGGATGGCTGATGGGCCAATAAAGTTGTTCTGCCCATAAGCAGGTAGGAAGACAATCTCCGTGCAGTGGCCGGTATGTTTTGGAAGCGATTGACAAGAGACTAGTCGATAAAGGCTGATGAAGGAGATAAAGTGTATAGTCTTTCATCATCAGATACTTCTTTCTGTTTGAATATAAACATAAAGGCGATAATTTGTAATTTACATACACACTACATATTTTGATGTACGAATCCACAATACAGGCTGTGGCGGAAATAATGGATAACCCTGCTTTAACCGATTGGCCTTTTAGGCCACAGCCTGTATTTATATCATATACTTTCCGCCTACATTCCCTTAGCGCTACCCCACCATTATTATCTACACCAGGACATATTTATATTTTACGACAGAACCAATACACTCCGATGGGCTGTATAAATAACCGGCGAGGTCCCGGGGCGGGACGGTTAGAGGAAAGATTCATAAATATCGGCAAATAAACCCTCATTCGTATACCTTCTAAGAATTTCTCCTGTCATATTATAGTTCTTTGTTTCGGTTTCACTATCGTCCGATAGATGGCGCTGTTAGGTTTTAAATAAAACCGTTACGTTCGTACCAATATTCACAATGTCAGCTAGTGGTTCTTTTATTAGGGCAGTAGTTAACTATTAATACAGTATATTGCTAATTAATATTGTATTAATTTGCGCCACAATAACAGTTTACAAAAATACTTTGAGGTGGATTCGTAAGCGAAATCGCTCTCGTATATTATGTATGTCTGAAAAGTCAAGAACTAACTTATGTGACTAAACATTTTTCTTTATGCCTATCCTCATAACATATTATTTGTTTAATGTAAGACTACCACTACAAAATTTAGATATAAAAATGAATAATCAAGAATAAGAAAGTAAAAATAAAAATACTTAAATATCGTCAGTTATAAAGTCAAGTCATCATATTATCAGCCTTTACACCTTCACTGCTATAGGCCTCCCATAATGAAAGCCGAGATCACGGATCCCTTGCCATTCGCATCGACACGCACCAGCCACTGCGCGGAGATCGTCCTAAATAAGAATATTTCAAAAAAACTGGGGCCAGTGAAGGGGGAAGATGGCAGTTGAAATCTAAAGACCAAGACCAAATATAAGTAAAAGCCCAATATTATAGAAGAAGTTATATCTGCTAGATTCCGGTGGCTTGGCCATCTCAAGAGTATGCCAGCTCACAGGGGGTAGGGAGAGCCTATGACAGATGTCCCTGCAGCCGCCGACCAATAATCCTATCCAAACACCGTTGAAAGAAATACTAAAAGACCTACATGCCCTGGGTGCCGAAAGCTTGGAGGAGATCGCACTAGACGGCTCAATGGCGTCATCTCTTTTCAGAGACTAAGATCCACTTCGGGTCGTTGAACCGGCGGATAAGTAGCATTAAATCCGATCGAAATTTTGTGTTCTGAACGAGGATTAATTAGATTTCCTCGTTTGTTGGAGTTTTTATCATAAATGCCTTGTTTTCAGTAATAAACGAAAATACTTATGAAAAGATATGCTAAAAATACCCTATGGCGTAGGCGAAAAAATGCCTTAACATTTGATATTATAATCTTTTATCAACTTGAGAGCGAGCAAATAAAAATCTCTTAAATATTTGGATGAAGCGTCCCGTGTCATGAGCCATGTGTTTCTTGGAGACCACCATAGATTATAGACAGGGTACCACCATCTGCTTGTTTCTTTCGTCGAACAGCTTTCATCATCATCCCTTGACGGTGGCAAGGTCTCCAGCTCTTATAATGAGCTCTACACTGAGGTGTAGATACGGGCACCATAATTTTTACATCTAATCTTACATAATATTAGGATTATAAACCGACACAAGTTTAGATTTTATTTCAATTCATGGAGAATTTTATTCGAATTCTAAACAATAGTAATATTATGTGCTTGTATGTAATAGCTCAATTAATGAAAAATATTTTGTAGATATTTTATTTTGGAGAAAATATTTTTTTACTATTTATTTAATGGTTTATTTCAGCTAAGCTTGGTTGGTCTAACTGCTATTTTTTCTCGTCATCATAATCTATTCTCTAGCTTTAATTTCGGGATAGAGACGCGAATATTCCTACTCTTTCTGACATCTTTCTTTTCATTTTAAAGATCGTATCGAAGTTCATCGGTTATCGCCGTTCATTCTGCCTTTACACCTGGAAGCTAGTGCGTATATAAAATACCGTAGAATAACAAGGCCCGACAGATAAATCACAGTAATCCAACATTACATTATTTGAGGTTAATACATCATATACATTACCTTCATTTATTATTCGCATCCCGCTGTAACGGTTAATATATAATTGGTGGCATATTTTAATCCTTACTTAACTATATTATAGCTTCAATACATTACTTGTTTGTGGTGATATATTTATATACATATTATGTAATACAGTTCAGTTGAATTTGTAAATTTTCAATTCGGTATATTATAAAAAAAAAATCCTTACTAATATTATAAATGCGAAAGTAACTCTGTCTGTCTGTCTGTTATGCTTTCACGCCTAAACCACTGAACCGATTTGGATGAAATTTGGAACAGAGATAGATTAGAGCTTGGGAAAGGACATAGGCTACTTTTTGTTGCGAAAAAAAGCTTAAGGGGGTTTAAATAGGGGATGAAAGTTTGTACGGAAGTTTGTCATTATACATAGAAGATGACGCCATGAAACTATGGATTTAGGCACTTGATAAGAATTAAATAACCATTAATAATTGTTCGACCGTTTTTAAAATTTTTACCTAAATGGGCATGAAATAGGAGATGAAAGTTCGCAGGGTAGTTCAAAAAAACATCTGTCTGTGTTTACTATACGTACGTACGGAACTGCGCTACTCCGAATTTTACACGAGCGAAGCTGCGGGTAACAGCTAGTTGTCTATATATTTTATTGTTTTTGCTTTTGTTCATCATGCACTAACCTGAGAAGCTAATTGCGTAATGCGTTTGTTTACCATCATCATCAGCCTTTATCAATTAACCGCTAAACATGAGATTGCCTCAATGAACGCTAAGACGACTTGCCACTCGCATCCAACACGGACCTGCCACTGCAAGAAGATCGTCTGCCGACCTGTTTAATGACCGACTAAAACTTCGTCTACCAAAACGCGGCCTCCACTCTTGAACCTTATTAGCCTATGTGTGGGTGTTAAAATATGCACATGTTTTGTTTCTTTTTACACTTCAGAGGCTACACGCTTGACTGATCATAGTTAAATATTCATTATACGTGAAATTGAATTTGATTTCATAATTAAAATGACGTTAATACCAAAAAACGGCGCCAAAATATGATGTCACTATGATGTCACTGTTAATGACTTAACGAAGACCCCTAAAATTGTGTAAAAGTCT
Source organism: Lycaena phlaeas (assembly GCA_905333005.2). Taxonomy (NCBI): domain Eukaryota; kingdom Metazoa; phylum Arthropoda; class Insecta; order Lepidoptera; family Lycaenidae; genus Lycaena; species Lycaena phlaeas. The sequence continues at coordinate 17,197,017 of HG995172.1, read as the reverse complement.
CATAAGTATTTCAATTATATTCAAAACGCAAAGCATAAGGCGGTGTTCAGACGATACGCGCACGCTTAGCGCATGCCACTGAATCGCTTAATGCAATTTGAGGTCTATGTATGTGACAATAGAGGTCAAATTATATCCAAATGGTTCAAAGCGTGTTAGACGCGGGTGCTGACGGGCGTTGCATGTCTTGCACATGTCGTCTGAACTCAGCCTAAAGTTACATACGTGATCGCATCACGAGAGAAGCAACGGCGCAGGACCACGACCACGACTACGACCACGACCATGACCACGACGTGGTCACCTCAATTGACGTTCAAAAAGATACTGTCATGGTACTATTTTGAATAAAATTGTTGACTTTGCGAAACACGAATAAGAAGAAGTATAAATATTAACCGATGAGAGATTCCCGTCTGCGCGGTTACCGGCATCCCGCATTTCAACTGTGAATCTGATTTTCAGTTTCAAAAAGAAATGCGGGCCGCCTTGGCTAGCTCCCGATGCGATCCGTACTATGCTGTTCCAGATTTTTTCTATTTATTACTTTTTCCTAAAAGTCGTCGTCGTTATTCAATTATAAAAATCAATGACGAAATATGAAATACGTTTTAAAATAGCCTAGGTAGTCTAGCACTCTAGTAATCTAGTGTGGCTAAGTCTAAGCTATAGGCTTCAGTACTATTGGATTTATAAATAAAATATCAGTCTCTGGTTCTGAAAGGTAGGATAAAAGGATTTGTAACGGCCTGGAAGCTTTAGTTGTGTTCTATTGTTTTAACTAATCGTAGAGTTACTACTATTTTCATCAGACCGGACAATTGAATCACCATAAATAAGGGGGCGTCCATTAATTACGTAAGGTGTTCTAGGGGGGAGGGAATCAAGCTTAATATTTCCAAAACTCACTTAGAAGGGGGCAAATACCTCGTAATTATTTTTCTAACAGAAATCGGTGTAAAAATGCGTTAAAATAATGTCTAGTGTTTATTTGATATTAATTTTATGATTGTGGTTTAAAATTACGGTAATATTCATAAACACTAGTGTTTTCTAGTCTTCTATAAAAGTACAGGTTGTATTATTGTTTCTTTTTCTCAATAATCTAACATGTTCAGCCCAAATAGAAGTATTGAACAATCTCGCGTGAGATTAGGGCAGGGGGGAGTTAGTTAAGCTCGAGGTAGACGAGGTTGGTTACGATATCTCACCAATAGTGGAATTCTCAAATATGTCTCACGTAATTAACGGACGCCCCCTAAATATACATCAGGGGATTCTAGTATTTTTATGATACTCAAATAGAGAAGATATTGTACCTGAAAGTAGCTCAGTCAAGTGATTTATGTGTGGCCCAATCTTAGACAATATATGCTAAATCTCTGTGCCTGTAATTCAACTGCCTGTCTTGCCATTTACACACAGTAAATCTGTTTCACGGGAGTGACTGGCAAGGTGCAGCTAATGCAGCCAGAAGCGTGGCGCATCCCTTCGAACGATAAATTATCTCCCTCCTCGAAATCAGGTGAGGACAGTAATGGGCTATAGTTCACCGATGCGCTGGCCCAATTCGGGTTGGATAGCCTCACATACCTTCAAAGACTTGTAATCTCATCAGGCGTGTAGGTTTCGTCACGATTTTCCTTCACCGGTGAGCGAGCCATGGTCTCGTGTTTAGGGTGCACTTACAAATTTAGAAAACTCTATTTCAAGGAAACGGGGGTGGAGATCAGGATCGAACCCGGTACCTCACGCACAAGAAGCCTAAATAAAAGAATGAATTATTTTTAATTTACTTTGTTCATTGTTCAACAGAAAATTAATGAATTCCGATCATTTTTATTAGGGGATAAAATAAATAGAATTCTATCTTACACGCCCAAACTTTATCAATATTCTCCGATGTTAATTAGTTTTATAATTTAATTTATTTATAGACTTTAAATTTATATTAGTACCTTTGATATTATTACGAAACTTTGTTATGAAGTCTTTTGTGAAATTCATGATTAGCAAGAATTATAGACAAGCTGCCTGCGTCCCAGCACTAACTCAATAAGATCTTTGCTAATTATTAGTTAAGGATCTTTTCTCTCACATTTTTTATCTAATTTCTCTCTCTTTATCTTCCTATACACTAGACTTCGAAAGTTAGATAATGAACTCTTTAAAAGAAGTATTACTATTAGACATTAATACCTAATGACTGGTGACTAGTTCACGAATTTGACCCTCGAGGTCACAAAACTGATTTTATATATCTTATATGGTAAAAACCCGCGTTCTATAATAATATATATTAAAAATTGTCTACGACGTCCGCCTCTTGGTTAATATTAATAATCAGAAATAGTGAATAGTAAAACCTATAACCAAAGATTATAAATCATAAAGGCTGATGATGATAATGAAATACATAAATGAAAACGCCATGTAGGTTGTCGTTTCGGCCGTAACGTAGCTACAGCTGCTGCAGTCACATCAAAAAACATTGTAATAAGATAAACGCGGTCAATAAAAGAAAACTTCCTAACATTTGTATATAATCTTTACATAGTATTAAACAAAGTCGCGTGTATGTATCCTTAAATCTCTAAAAGTACGAAACGGATTTTGAAACGGTTTTTTTTTAATAGATAGAATTTAAGAGGAAGGTTTATATGTACATGCACAATATATTATCCCGCTCAGATCAAGTTCTTAAATTAAAATCTTAGTTAACGCAGGTAAAGCTGCGGGTCCCCACCATGGTTCAGGCCTTGTCGTGGCGGTGGGGCACAGTAGCCCAGGGTGACCCAAACACCTTGGGTGAAGCGAATTGAGCCGAGGGGGCTCTTTGTAGCCCTCTTATAAGAAGAGGGGACAAAAGAGCAGGGGGCAAGGGGTGAGGATGGGAACCTCACCTCATTGTACTGTCCAGACGTTGGGAGTGGTTGTTCTGTGGTGCGGGGCAACCGCTCTGTGGAGGTGGCGTCAGTCCCCTAAGGGACTGACTTGCCGTCGAGGTGCCCTGTTGCTTGTAGATCCGGGGCACCTCACCAAAGGCGGCATTGGTGGCACTCGCCGGCTTTTAGTGGGTAGAGCTGCGTCCACTTACCATCTTTCGGGCGCAGCGAGTCCCACATACCCGCCTGGGGAGACCCACTCCCCAGCGGTATGCATCAGTGCATTTCCCGGCGTAAAAGAAAAAAAAAGAAAAAAAAAAGGTAAAGCTGCGGGTAACAGCTAGTACAGATATAAAATAAAAATAGCAGCCAAAAGACCGGCGTTTGTAAAGGGTTTGTTCGTCAAATGTAAAGTATATATGTATTTATATCAGATAACAGACGTCTGCCCTTCAGGTCTTTCCAGAAAGGTCGATTTCATTTCAAATATCACAGAAATTATTCACGAAAATTTATTCACATTATTTTAAACAGAAAATTCTAGATCTTAAGGTTTCGATTTGAATATCTTCATCTGATAAATATAGTTGTCAGCTTAGACTTTACTTAGTAGGGAGAGATCTGCTCCTCGGATCTTCACGCTTACCAAATGCAGTATGGTAACTTTACCATGCAGGTAAATTAAGGAAGTTCGTGGTAAGAGAATAGCAGGTTGCCAGGCGGTGTTAACCTCCTTTTTAGATTAGGATATTAATTAAAATTTAATATTTCCTATTACCACAGAAGACCTCTTTTGATGAGGCAGATTAATGCCTTTACATAATCCAGGTTTGCCCTGATTTAACTCCTCGACCTATGTATGAGAGATACCACTTGGGAGATGCACTACCCCCTCTAAACCACCTGCGAGCGCCTTCAGTATTTGAAGGGTCCCGGATCAAGCAGCAGGATCACCTCAGCGACAGGCTCGCAAGACTGTCCGAAGCCATGGAGACCTCGTCCAATCTTAATATTTATTTTTTAATAAAAAATATCTTATACGGCAATAAATAAGGACTCGACGCGTTAAAACCCATATATCATTTACGTACTTGATAATAATTTCTAGTTATTTCAGTTATATACGAAGACGAAAATGATAAAACGTTAAAATACGTAATAAGAGGTTTCTTATAAGGTATCTCAACCATTCAGCCGCTACCGTTACTAGTATATCATATTAAACCATAATATAATATGATTGTTTTAGAAAAAGCGATCATTCCGATGAATTATGTATTGATAAAACGTGCCTTATCATGTACTTTATCAGCTTTAAATGGTGTTTGTGTTGTTCGTATTTTACTTATAGAATTCATATACTCATATTATAAGGATGCTCGTGGTTACTTTAGATATTAGTCGGTAATGCGTAACATGTGAAATCTGTAAGGCCAGTACGGACAGTATATATTTAACGTGACAACGTCTTATGACTCGATGTTACGGACAGCATGCACGAAAAAGATGACGTCATGTAGCGTTCCGAAAGCGAAAGCACGGCACGAACGAGAGAGAGGCATGATCGCCTCGAGCGATCGGCTCAGTTCGGTTCGTACATCTATCTCCCTGGCGGTTAACCAAATAGTATATAATACTCCTAACACAATCTGCCCACCCTCGTGAAAATATATGTAAGTGGTCTCCAGAGACCAATTCACGGCTTTAGTCCACTTATGACCGGCTCCATATACACTTCAGTCTAAATACTATAAAGGGAGTCTTTGATGCTTGTAACCCTGACTAGATCCAGTAATACGATAAGACAGGATCGATGTCATACAAATGCATCAAACAGTCGAATATCAATCCGGTGACACACAAGATGGAAGAAATAAATTGGCCTCCTCGTCCTGAGATACAAGGGAATAAGAGGAATAAGGGAGGAGGATTGAAATTGGATTGGAGCAAGTTTAGATTAGATTGAATTTCTTGCCAGCTTGTTTAATTTACTGAGGGAAAGGCATCAATCATATGGGTGAAAAATATCCTGCTAATATCCTACTAGTCCTACTATCCTACTAATATGGTAAACGCGAAAGTTTGTAACTCTTTCGCGTAAAATCTACTGAATCGATTTTAATAAAACTTTACAATAATATAGCTTATACATCAGAAAAACACATAGGATATAATTTATCGCCATACTCCCATGGGAATAGGAAATACGCGGGTGAAACTGAGGGGCGCTGCTTGTATAATTATAAATAATGTTCAGTGTTTGCGGTGAATTTCAGGTGGTTTGGCCGGGGTGAGCAAACTTATCTTAGCCTAGGTCCTTACTACTGTACCTACATAGAATGCGGCTAAATAAGCTTTGAAATAAATGTAAAATAAAAGTATCTAACTATTGAAACGGCAGAATAAAAACACGTTTTTTACTGCAGTGGCGGGCAAATGAACAATTGAAGCTTTTTGGAGATTACCAAAGCCCAAGAACATGGATCCAACCAGAGGCATTGTAAAGCTATTCGTTTGACGTTCATAAAAGATACTGATGTCCAGCAGCAGCGATTTTTTTTCTCATAGTAACGGTGTAAAATCAATCGATATTCTAAGTAGTACGTGTCGTAATCATAACATTTCAAATGGCCCAGAATTGTAAGAAAACATTGGTGTTGTCGATGGCTTGGTGAAGTGAGGAATTGCGAGCTGCTCCTCGCGGACCCTTAGGAAATTCGTGCGGAAGTCGACCGCACTTCATCTGGCTCGATAGAGATTTATTCCTTCCGTCGCTGGCCTCGTGTTTTTCACAAAATATTTGTATTTAGCGTATTTAAATACTATTTGTATTGGATAAACAATTTACGTGTTGTCTATATTCACAATGTCTAAGTTCAGTAGGGCTATTCTGTAAGGTCGTTTTCGAATCTCAAAAGCGTAGTCCGCGGTGATGTGATGAATTTGACGAATTTGTATTCTTTAAAACTCGATTATCTATTTCAATAGAGTTTGCTTTCGAAGTGAGCGTAAAGTGAGCTCTATCACTCAGGCGAAGCTTGATATCGAAAAGGTTTTTACAGATTACTGGAGGGAATATCACTGAGGAGGGCAAGATACAAGCGACGGTGGTCCAGTGGGTATGGCTTCGGCCTCTTGAGCGAAAGGGTTCGATCCTGACCCCCTGTGTTGCCTTGAAATAGTTTTTCTAAATTTCTAAGTGCATCCTAAAACACAAGACCATCGCTCGCTCATCGGTGCAGGAAAACATCTTGAGGAAATATGCCCAGAAGAGATTAAAAGTCTTAGAAGGTGTGTGAAGTTCACCAACCCGCATTGGGCCAGCGCATCGGTGAACTATGGCCCGATAACCTCCTCGCCTGATTTCGAGGTCCGTGCCCAGCAGTGAGACATAATATATGGGTTGCTAATTTACTATATTTGGATTGTCTTGGATTTTATCTGTTATGGTGTTACATTTCTATGGTCTAAATAAATAATAAAATATATTTACATGTCTGATTTTCTATCTGTGACAATTTTTTTAATGTAACATGAAACAAATAACTTTGTCACATAATATTAATAGAAATATTTAAAGCAGAACATTTCGGTTGTTCTTGTTTTTTCGCGTAGATATACCTAATTGGTCTTTTAATGCCTTCTTTGTTGATCACTTTGCTGCATTGAAGAATTATGTTGTTAATATTGCGTATTATAATATAGTTTTAATTGTGAACATAAAAAAATATATCGTAATAGTCGTTCATAGTAAATGCCCTTTTTGGTTTTAGAACGCACGACTTCCGTAAAAACTGTTAATTTTAAGGCTATTATTACGGAGTATAGATATAAGGAGTCCGTTGCTATAATATAAAAAACCAGTAGTTTCTCATAACAGGCTAGAAAAATATTATGAAATAAAATACCCCACTTTTATTTCGATATCATCGTGGAAAACTCTGTTTTACTTTTTACTTTGTTTTACTCATTTTAAAAATACTTACTGTAGAGCACGGGTTTCTCTGAATTAGGTGAGGAAACTCACTTTCGCAAGTCTGAAGCGTATTAACAGAGTTCATCCTCAAAAGACCGTTTAATCTTATTCAACAGCAGCTCTTTATGTTTTCATCAGAGAGTAAGTGGAATATTAAATAAGTTTTGACACGCCGATCAGGATATACGAACGTTCAAAGCAAGAACTTTCAAAACGAAAAGAAATACTCATTTTGGAAATTTAAAATAGTACAGCAAATCGTAAGTGTCCATTTTTTTAACAATTGCCGTTGAACAGTCCTCCCGGTTGCTGTAAAGTATCCGAAAAGTCGGGATTATAAAAAACTTTATAAACCGCAATAATATTCGTAAAAGTTGTTTCATTATGATTACTAGAGTGCTAGTAAAAACATGACTTTTTATGCCTCGTAGTAAGACGTGCATCGTACATAAGTTAGTCTCATTTTTAAAAGGCAAGGCAAGAAGTTAGTCTCACTTTTAAACATGATGAAGTCCTATAGTACTTAGCATTGATCGCGTGTGACTCTTGTTGCTACAGTTTACAAAACATTGAAAACCAAGTTGTCCTTACTTATAAATGTGAAAGTACCGATGTTTTATGCGCTTTCACGCGAAAACTACTCAAGTGATCATCATGAAACTTTGTACACATATTCTCGAAGGTACTAGAACTGACATAGGATACATTAAAAAAAAAGATATTTTTGTTGACACGGGCAAAGCCGCGGGTGACAGCTAGTAGAATATATATTATAGCAATCAATGAAATTCGCATAAATGTAATCTCAATATCTTATTCTACCTGCTTTATGATCGGATACTTTTTTATAGGTACTTTATTAAAAAAAAGCTATACGCCTATATAAGGATAAGCCAGCTAACGAGTACTTATTATTTCCTAAAAAAATACACAACTCCTTTCCAACGTTCAAAGGATTCTGAAATAAAGTTGAAAATGACGTTATACACACAACAATGCTGTCCCATCATATGTTTAGCGAACAGGAAAACTCAAAACACATAAAAACAGAGTCCATTTGTCCACATAATGGCTTGTCATGTCCGCCTGTCCCCCTGTCCGCCTGTCCCATCTCGACGGATGGCCTGGGATAGCCGTGGATGTGTGCATGTTCAATCATAACGAACATGGAGACATTCATAAACCATAGGTACTTGTAACGTTATTTGATCATTTTTTGATTACTTCAGACACAATTAAAATAAAACTTCCACTAAATTATTTCTTGGTTTTTCTTGAAATTAAAAAAAATCTAGTTTTAGAAGTTTTGATATTTTTATTAATCTTTAATAAATTTAAAGGTTTAATCTTTTTATTAATATCAGTGAAATGGAGGCGCTTAGTTTTAGTTAGGCGTTTTTCAAGCCTAGCTGCTGCTCGCGGCTTCGCACGCGCGAAGTTCGAAAAATGGGAGCTTCTGTACCATGTTGGATGCGCAATGTTGCAATGCAAAACGCACGATGGCAAGAGATCGGTCGTCTTGGTATTCATTAGGCGAGCCATGTTTAGCAGTGGACGGATAAAGGCTGATGATGATGATGATGAGAGAACTAGTTTATGTTTAAGCGACGCTGACCATTCCCCACCAGGTGGCATTTCTGCCAGTTCATCAACGAGCCTGCCACCTGCTCTTATAAATATTCCATTATGAAACAAATGCAAATATATTCATAAACATAATTTCAATATTTTCAGCATTTTTCTCCTTTGTAAATTAATTTAAAAGAAAATTGATTGTTAAAATATTGGCCCGTAAATAATAAAACCCGTCGACGTAATTTTGGCAATGAATTTATCGGGTATAATAATTTATAGAAAAATAACAATTGTATTTATAAGTTGCGAGTGGGCTTTTGAAAATATTTTCAATCATAAATTCAATGGATTCTGTTATTCGATATCGTCAAATAACTCGGTAATCCATGAGGTCACTGGTTCAAATCTGAATAGAAAAAATGGGGCATACATTGAACGATTACCTTTTTTGTTTTTTGTTTTTTTTAATGCTGGGAATTGCACTGAGGCATCCCGCGAGGAAGTGGGTCTCCCCAGATGGGTATGTGGGACTCGCTGCGCCCGGAAGATGGTAAGTGAACGCAGCACCACCCACTAAAACCCAGCGAGTGCCACCAATGTCGCCCTTGATAACATTAGGATGTACCGCCATGCTGCGAGAAAAGTATAAAAGAAATTTTTATTCTGTCAGTTGTAGTTATTAGTAATAATCTTTTAAAATTAATATTTTATTAAAAATATTTGCCAATTATTACTTGAAACCTCAATAAAGGTTCCGATCCCGTATATTTTACCTTAGAATTTCGGCAAGACATAGTGCTTGGTCACGTTTTTCATTACCATCTGTTTGGAATCAATTGAGACGTTCACGGTATTTATTTTTTTATTTGCGTTTGATCTTCAAGAATATTGATTCTAAAGCATACCTTATTACCTTGTATTTTGGGCAAATATTGGTAGGTAATGAATTTTTGAACCAAAATATTATCTTAGAGTTAGTTATCTTTATGGAAAGAAACCAGTTAAAAAGTTTCCAGGAAACACTGAGTTGAGGCCAATTTGTGAACAACTTTGTTAATTAATGTTATGTGTTGTATGTCTTAATAGCGTTGTTTCACAAATAAATGTTTCTTTCTTTCTTTCTTCCTTTCTTTCTTTCTTTCTTATGGGTATCGAACGGATCAGGAATAATATGAACATTATGTGCGATAAAGCTAATGGTAAGTGAATGAAGTCAACGTTGCAAGGATACATAAACATCCCAGGAGCTTCCTGGCTGGGTCAAAATTCGCCCATGGCTTTTCAAATAAGGTCTTGCCCGTAATTTTAGAATACTGTGAAACTGTTTTGCGAAATAAACAAGCAAAATGGTTGAATAAAGACACCATAAAGCCTTTTGAGTATTGTTCGTGATATTTTAAAATACATCAAGGTATACTTTTTAAAGAAAATGTTTTATACAAGTAACTACGCACTTGTGAAATGTAATTTTCTTATAAATATTAGCTTAAGAAACTCCGAGGGAGGTTTTAATAATTCATTACACAAAGTTTCTGAAAATAAAAAGTGAAGATAAACTCACAATGTTCATATTTTTCTTGTGTCAAGTTGGAAATTATTTCTAAAGTCGAGCAAACATCTTGCTGTTACATTACTGGAGTATAATGTGTGAAATATTTATATCCACATCTTGTTAGTCGTCTACATAACCTATTCTTAATAACATTTTATTCAGAATGCAACAATTTAGTTCTGAAATGTTTTGAGTCATGATATACGCAATGCAAATCTTGTATGTCATAACCGAAAGCTTCAACTATTTGAGGCACGGCCTGAGAAGCTATGCACGTTGTTCAAGCTTCGCAATGCAAGAAAATGTAAGTACGTGATTGTTTCCCCTGCATTCCACGGACACTATAGGTATGCATTCATTGATTGATTTTCCACCAAAGCGAACCTTAACACGTGTGCAGCCTCCGTACACCGCGCTGGAGCAATGCCTTTACGCGCACAGTCTCATAAAATCATACTCACACTCAAATCGACGAATCCCACCAAGTGAAATAATTTGTGTGATGCATATTTATGTTCAATTTCTTAAATTTATATCCGTTCCTCCCTACCCTACCCTACCCATAACACAAGTTTTAATGAGCTTACCACGGGGCTAGCATAACATGATGTGATCGTTAGCTAATATTTATTATTATTAATTATTAATTGATCATCAACATATTATAACGTCCATCAGACTAGCAGTAACTATTATGATTGATGACGGTAATAGTAATCTGAACATGATCAAAAAACTAATTATAATATTTATTATGATACAAATGAAAAACAAGGAAATAGTAATAACAGAAAAGGCGGTGATAGTCATTAAAATATAAATAATAGTAATAATCAAAAACGTGAAGCTGTAAATAATAATGCTCATCATAATAAAAATGAAGAACATTATAATAATAAAGAAGATGATGATCGCGATGATGCTACATTTTTCATTTTACGAAGCGAATGGTAATATCAATAAAATATATTGGAATGAACAAAAAGTATCGGTCCCCATTCACGGCAGCTGAATGAGACCATTTCGTTTTCTTGCCGGTCCGGTCGGTCCCGCCACAAAAACCGGCTCTAATTGCGATTGAGGCTTTTGAGACAGGGCCATGAGATTAGCGGCCATCATGGTGGGCTCAATATTGAATAAGAAAGGCATTATTGGGGGTCGTTAGACAACTAGAAAGATGAAAACACACAATGATTTCTAGTAAATTACAAATCTTATTTTGGTTATTAGAGCTTTTGTTGTGTATTTAAATAAGTAATTCAGTGAGGATAATATATTTCTTAATTACAAAAATTATAATTAATAATTCGCCAAGTGTAGCTTGGAACAAAATAAACGTAATCATTACTTCCTGCATCTAGTCATCTAACTGGATCTTAGATTTGGATATAAGGTCTAAAATCATATCATCTGTACGAGGTACATACACGAAGTTTAATAGTAAAGTAAGAAACTAAAAAGGTAAACCATCATCTCTACTTGTTTCTATCAAATTGTTATCACAATTTACTTAACCAAAAGTAATTCCGGTCTTTATTACTAGAACAAAACGCTTTTGGCCTGACCTAATGGATTAATCAGATCATAACCAGGCCTAAAATACCAAGTTTAATAGCCTCATCGAGGCCACGTTTAAAAAAGACCCAATAGTCGCGAACGACAAATTGGAATATCTCGCAGGAGGAAAATTGCTTCGTTCAAATTTTCATTATTGAATTTAGACGTTTCTTATTAACGCCCCCGATTTATTGAAGATTCCCGCTAGATTCGATATATTTGGGATGAGAAAGTAGTTATCAGAGTGGTTCAACATCATCATCATCAATACTATGCCTGAATCAGGTTTGATTGTCATTGGATAGGTCCATTATATTTCAAACTACCATGCGCGCTGTCTCGGTATTTAAGAGAAATATGATGAAGCTTACTGTGTTTTGATTATAAGTGCAATTAAATTCGAAATCTTCGTCTAACTTAAGCTAGTCTTGATGGTCATATCTAAGTTATGTACCATCGAATGTAACTTGCTAGTTTGCATCACATTTTGACGGGTCATCATATTATAAAAAGACTGAGAACACACTTTTGTAACTTTGATTTTACAAGATGCAACATTTTTGCAGGAAATCGAACAGTGCTACTACCATGGGACCGTGAAGGACTACCCGGGAGCCTCGGCGGCTTTCCACACGTGCAACGGCGTCTCCGGCGTCATCCACATCGGCAATGAGACCTTCGTCATACACCCCTTCTACGGCGGCGATCTATCGGTCAGACATTCCTTTTTATTCAGTAGTATTAAGTAGATTTTAACTTCAACTCGGGTATAGAACATATCTTAGCTGCAACGGATAATACATTAGGTTCAAGAAACATAACCTGCAAAGGATGCCATGTAGGTGGATAGTAGGACTTAGCCTTTTGGCGACTATAGTCGGCCGTAAAATCCACACAACCAGAGGTTATACAGATACGTTGCCCTCCTCTTCCCTATACCCCCTAATGTGCCACCGTGAGCTCACAAGCCGCACGAAATGCTTCATAGCAAAAGAGGACAGCGCTACTGCATAAACTTTGGTTTTGCGGATGTTTAAGGGCGACGGTAATCACGATACGGCTGTGTCTGCTTGATTGCCTCCGTAAGACATAAAGAAACTCTATCTTATATTCTTGAAAGACTTCTGTATCTTCCAAAATCGACCTTATCGTCGTCTATCAGAATGTTATTTTGGAAAATATGACTCTATTCACCAAGCAACATAGCTGTCAAATGAACACCCTTCCCGTAATAATGTGGATTAACAAACACGATATTCCGCAATCATTCATCTTGATAATATTCGATGTAATTGTATATTTGATTTCGTAATTTAATTGCTCCGGTATCTGTTATCATATAATGTAAGTTTAATTTGTATTATATTAATTGTGTTAATTTTAAATTATGATAGACTATGCTACATTTATCATAGTATTTCTTTGTGCAGAGATCACTTGAATTTTTTAACGGTGTGTGCCTAATTGCACTCCGGCTAGGTTCCGATTTGATGCCAGAAGGCCTTGCGGTCGACGACTTCACAGCTGGCGGGGGAGATTTCCTTCATTAAAATTTTTAGATAAGCCATCTGCTTACCTACCTCTTTCGATAAAGCTTTAAAAGCCAACAGGCCAACAACATAAGTCCATTCGAAAAAAACCGGCTAAGTTTTAGTTATATAGTGGGGCAGCCAGAATAGTTACAGATCCAGTTACTTACCATCTAATGTCTCATACACGACACAATTGCTTATTATTTATTTAATTGGACGCTTTTACTTCATTCAATTATTTTTTTACACTGTACTTTGCAACAGTTGTTACCAGATCATCATTTCCTAACCTTGGATCTTTTGGCCGAATTAAAGTATCCCTCGCGCTCCCTGAGAGAATACGGATCAATTGGTTACCACTGTCTTTCCTGGATACACAGGAGTTGCGGACATGAGTGGTGAACCACTCGCCCCCGGCGCCCTCTATTCCCCAGGGAAAAATAACAGTTTGCCTTAAACAGGCTATCAGAGACAAAAAGTACAAGTAAATCCCAATCCGGAATACGTACAATAACAATCAATTAATCTCAACTCGAGGGACGCAGTCCATCTTTTGTTTGGTCTCTGGCCGTGTGATAAGGGCCCATTGTGCGGCCCTACGGCAATATTAACTCTGTTAATAGCAGGCCAACGTCCCTTTTATATGCCATCAATTAATGGACTTTGTTTTATCTGAGTGTTACCGCCATCTGCTGGGACTTGTTTAAACTGACCTGCAGGACTAGTGACAACTAGAACATAATAAGCACTCATCACTTAAGTGTTAAAGTTATACAAAATAAAAAAATGCATATATTAAAACTCCCTAAAACAGTATCATCTTATTTTGTTACGGTACTCAATATTTAGGGAGTTTCTTGCTCAGTATTGCCACATCCATTTTTTTTTTATTTAGATATTTTTGGCAAAGAGAAATAGCATTGTACCCTATGTCATTATTTTTTTTCTTTTCTAGTGATATTAAAAATAATGCACGTTGTGTCTGTCACGTCAATATATCAATCTCAACTTTTTAAATTTTCCTATTCGTAAGACAGTTTTCAAATCAGTACAACATATTTTGACACTGGCAAATCTTTGGAGATTTGCCCAAAAAGGTTTGTTTCATTAGAGAAATACAGAAGGAATATTTATATTCGTAATTTTATAAGCTCGTAGGCAATCATTCGCATGTAACTGGCTGTCAGATGACGGCTGGAGGAGACAAGACCCTTACCTGCATAAATTTAGTGTCCGGCACAGACCCGTCGGGCGCGGGAGTAAATCTTATCTGCCTACCTTTGTTAGGATATTAGATAATTTGTGACAAACACTTGGGCGAGATTGGAGTTACCGGGCGAGGTCAAAGTCGGTCCTAACTAATGAACTGTTAACTGTTCCTAATAATTACTATCTTTATACTGGTACATTTTATTTGTTTTTTTGTTTTTTTTTTTTTTTAGTTTCAAACAGTAAAATATTCATTTTCTTTAGTAGTTAATTGCAAAGAATTTTAAATGGATTTTTTTTACAGTCGTATTTTATTGTATATTTTATACAAAGTTGCGAGTTTTTCAGAATAAATAAAGTTAAATTAAATAAATAAAATATTGAAACAACCACTTATTTTTATTTTTTTTTACTATATATTTGAGTAGTAAAATACAAATGAAATACTTTTAATTGTAATCCAAAAGCTTTAAACGTCATGTAGATTTTTAATTAAAAGTCTTTAAAAAAGTTTTTTAATCTTATTGTAAGAACAAATATTGGCTCTTAAAAGGGCTCCCCGAATACGACGAGGGGCGATAATTTAAGATTAAACTGCGTATTAATTGCGAAACTTAAAAAGTCAAGCAATCAAAAGCTATGCCAATATACACTTAACTGGCCTTGCCCTCGGCTTCATTTGTGTTGACTATACAACTCGGAATTACAGTTCAACTGTGTCATAATAATAATAAAAACAATATAAGTGAATGTGTAACCTATTGCCAAATTCTTTAGGAAGCTAATATTAAAGAGGAAGAAGAAGAAAGATTCACATTTTTTTAAGCGCAAACACTTCATAAAAATCTGAGTCATCCTTTAATCGTGCCTCGAGAAGACTTTCTTCAAAATGTACTAAATAAAATGCATGCACCCTGCAAAGACCATGACGGTGTCAAACAATATAGGATTACTCTCTCTCCCTCTCTATTTAAGAACTTTGCTCTTGTCGGTGGAGTATTCGCCACTCATTCCTCCTCTCCGCCAACACCTTCACCTCCTGATACGACATAACCTGTACCTTCTCCTTTATTTGTTGCATATAACTCCTTCTCGGTCTACCTCTTCCTCTTTTTCCATCAATCTTTCCCTCTATGATATTTTCTATAAACAAGTCATGTAGTATCAGGTGACCAATCAAATTTCCTCTTCGGTTCTCAACAGTTTTAATAATATCTCTTTCCTCTTTCACTATCTCCAAAACTTTTGCGTTTGTCACCATTTCTATCCATTTTATTCCCTCCATACTTCTCCTGCACCACATTTTAAAGGCTTCTAATCTTTTCCTATCTTTTTGCGTGTCCACGATTCACTCTCATAGAATGCAATACTCCAAATATAAGATTGAATGGGTTACTACTAGATAATAATATTATGTTGATGCTTAGCGATGACAATGATGAGTTTATGTAAGCAACCAATGCTCGTACCGAACAACTTTAACTTTTCCCTTCCACGTATGCGAAGTTCACTTAGATCAGAATATTCCGTGTATATTAAATTACATGGCATTGTCCAGGTCTTTTAGGTCAACAGTTCATGGTACATCCTACATACATATTGAACACACGTCGGGCTGTGACCGAGATATTATTTAGTACTCAGGAACTCATTAGGTCCGCTCGATTACGCGTAATTGAGGTGGATTGTAATCTGGTTAGCGGATGCGTGGAAATCGTCGAATTATATCGACTTTGGTACAACACTAAACGACTTTTGACAGAATTGCCAATTTATCGTAAACGTTTCATCGAATTATCGTTACAACACTAAATGATTTTTACAGTTGATTTCGAATTTGGAATGCTCATATTTTTATCGAATTTTATGGTCAGAGCACTAAATGGTTTCACGGATTGAATTTAAATTACGAATGCATGATAATTTATTTTTGCGCCAAATATATATTTGATGCAACAAAATTATGTGGGAACTACATTTTGGTATTTACCAGCTACGTGGAAAAGCTAAAACTACTGCTGGAAGAGGTGAGCTTTATGCTACGCGCCTCACTTTACGGGTACGGTAACCAGTTATTTGAAGCGTGAAATAACTATTTCCTATTTCGGTGACTGAAGGAAATGCAATAATTGATAGAGCCTCAATTTAGTGCGATATGATCTGCTCCCAAGTGGACTCTTTAGTGAGAATGACCACATACGACCACCTGTATTCAATTAAATAGGAAAAAACTAACTGTGTATGGCCACTATATTTTCAATGGCGTCGAAATTCAAAATTTCGCCCACACTCATTTCACAGCTTTGATGTCTGAAAATCAACAACACACAATATTACGAATTTTAAGAAAGTTTCTTTCTCATATGACCAATGGAACTAGTTGCTACTGGCAATATTTCAAGACAAATTCGATGATATTAGAATAAAAGAGCATACTCATATTGGAAGGGCTATTTAGTAAATTTCCCTTGAATGTTTTTTTAATTCCGTTTTAGTTGTATGATTATAGCAGCACCAGGAATACATCAATTGTGAGAATTCCATCTAACTATTACAGGTCATGAAAACACGACTCAGACTGGTGATAGAGCGACAGACGGACAGAAATCCTGTCACCGTTTTACCGTTTCGGTACGGATATCAACTTATTTGGAAATAATATCAATAATACCTATAGACTAAAGTGTCTTTGGAACGGTCACAGAGTATATAAATCAAGCCAGTTTGTCACATATAGACGTATTTAGCGATTTTATAGTTTCGCCATAAAACGAGGTTAATTATTTGTAGTTAATTACATCGTAGTTCATTAAAACCGAATGAGAATCTTAAGCGTGATCCGAGCTAATAAGCTTAGTGTAATAGTTAATAAAGCTCACTCCATGCAAGTTTGTGTTGAATAATAAAAGTCCCGGGCAATTACGACCGCGTGGCCAATCTACATCACCTTTACGTGATACGACTTCGGGTGACCAAACTGTAGTAAATACTATATTTTTAACAAATGCTAAATAATACATGGTAAAGGTCTTTTACTTTTGGTAAAATTAAACAACGGACGATCCCTTCACTCACATACAACACCAAACGTGTTTACTTAATCTTAAATTCGAGCTCCTGCACACAGACATATTAACAAGGCCCTGTTAAATAGTTAGATTTCCTAAAAATTGAATTACAAATTAAGGAATTTGAGCTTGCTTTTAAAATGTTGAATAATCATATTTCTTTTTTTAATCTAGAAATACATATTATATACTTAATAATAACCGAACTATCACCGAAATCGAAGCGATTGTCACCCTAACGTTTTATTCAGTCAGACAAAGCAAAGTCGTGATTTCAGTAGTCCGAACAAGATTGATAAACTTATACAAGTGTTAGTGATGGTACCATTACTATGTTATCGATATCGATAAGTTTTATAAAAAAATTATATTAATCTTAAAGACAATATATTATACTTAATTCATTTCTAAGTTTTTACAAGAACTAGTGATGTCTTTAACTCGGTTATATCGATTTTTATTTTTTATATTAGAATTCCATGATCAAACTTCTTTATATTCAATTTATATTTTGTAAATTTTTGTTCATGGTTATTCAACATGTATGCTGCCTCCACTCTTGACTTCTCAGTTCTCTGTATGCAAACAAGTCAAAATATTTCATTCTTCGTAATATGATTTTTTAAATGATGAATCTCATATTTTTTTTATTTATAATAATTGTGAATAAAATTCTAATATCAATGTATCGATAGTTAAATTAAAATCGACTGACTCTAGAGCATGAGTTATTCACGTTAATGTCGCCTCAGCGGACCGTGCGAGCGACCAACTTACATTTTCCTGATTAACTTCCAAGACAATGACGGGCAGGAGTTGGGCTGTAGTTGGGCCGAATTTGGGCCGAAGTTGGGTCTAAGTTGGGCCAGAGTTGGGCCGAGGTTTTCGTGGGCCCGGCTTTGGGAAATGTTCGCTAAGACTTATTTGAGGTGTTTAATTACAGTCAGATTGTTACGTGTTGTACGTTTGTCATTATTGTCAAGTTGGACAGCTACTTAGATGGATTTCAACAATGTGTTCAGAATGTGACTTCAGTGTGAATTTGTGAGTATTAATTAATAAATTCTCACTGAAATTGTATTATATGTTTTATGAGAAATACAACTCTATTAATAGTAACAATAATTTTGTAAGGGCCTGTTTCATAATCTCCAGTTAAGTTCCCAATAGGCTATCGGCAACATATTTGACAAATAGAGTATGCAGTATTTGTCAAATATCTGTCAAATATGTTGCCGATAGCCTATTGGGCACTTAACTGGAGATTGTGAAACAGGCCCTTAATGTAAATAACATAGTATGTTATTATATTATTATACATACTCGTATATTATAATTTTTAATGTTCGAGAAAAGATTTGATGTCTTGTGAGTTAGTCACGATTTAACTAAATTGACCTTTTTCAACAATTCTTACACCACTCACTCACGTGGTCTTCTTCGAGCCCGCAAGGGGCCCGGAAGATGCTGATTCGGGGCTGATGGGCCCCCTGTCAGCGGCTTCTATCACATCTTATAACTGTAAGATGGTCCTTGGTTTAATTCTTACACCATTATAAAGCTAGGTAATTTCCCTTGACATAGGCTATATTGAATGAAAAAAATAGACTCTTATCTTAATTCAAATAATGTAACCCAAGGTGTCAATGCCGATGAAAATCAATATAATGCTAATTTAGCACTGGGTGACGTGGGATGTGATGTGTGTTGGATGCGAGTGGCAAGAGATCGGTCGTCTTGGCGTTCATTGCGGCCTATGTTCAGCAGTGGATGGATAAAGGGATGATGATATTGATAAAGTAACCAACGTCATAAATTTATTGTAAATAAAGTATTTGTATAAAGTGCAAGAACATTTCAAATTTCTGTTTCAAAAAAGGAAGACACAAAGTAAGAAATAATAATGAGTACGTGTCTAAAAAAGGATCGCATTTGATTATAATGTTTGAAGCAATGAATTTCAGAAAATTGTTTGTGCGTAGGAATAAAATAAGGGAATATATTTAGAAAATCGATCCCAAGGGTCGTTGACTGTAAATTCATACAATTTCTTTACTTATAAATTGTACAAAATTGTTTTGACAAGAACTTTTTTTACCCCTTGCCTTGAAGGGTATGCGTATTAAAGGGTTTATTGAACTTTGACATTTTTTTCATATCTTTGATTTAAATCAATTAACACCTCCCGAGTGTTATTTTATCGCCATCTATACACAACCAATTTCTATTTGCTCTTCACAATAATTTATAATTGAAAAGAGTCCCTATAAGTTTTTGTGTAGCAAAAAGGATATAATTTTCTTAACGGCCTCTCATCTCCAATAAAGTGATGCTTCCAAAATACTTACCCGAAATTAGCGTTGGAGGGGATGGAACGCTGCGTCATTCACCCTTTGATTAATGGAATGGCAAGTCACTGCACTCTACAATAATTGTCATTTATCAAGAAAGTCGTTGACATGTCACGCGTGAAAAAGAACAAAAACACTTTGATCAGTCATCGCGGCCGCTTTTATTGTTTTTGTCTCGCTCTAATCGTGTTTGTGCATGTAACAACGCCATTAATCATGGATGAAAAGCTTTCGTAGGTAAATACGATTTGTTTAAGGCATCGCGAAAAAGATTATTAGGGAGATTCAGCGCGAAGCTCGAAATTGGCCTTTACCAGATCTTATTTGCAATTATCGTTTATTCGTTATTATATTTAATGAGATAACGAAAACGATGGTCCAGTGGTGGATGGACTCGGCCTCTTATGCGAGAGGTTCCGGGTTCAATCCTGAAGTGAGTGTCTTGAAATGGGTTTCTCTAAATTTCTAAGTGCACCCCAAACACGAGACTATCGCTCGCTCACCGGTGAAGGAAAACATCGTGAGGAAACCTGCATACCTGATAAGATTGAAAGTCTATGAAGGTATGTGAAGTTCACCAACCCGCATTAGGCCAGCGCATGGGTGAACCATGGTCCATTACCCTCCTTTGCCTAATTTCGAGAAAGAGACCGGCCGTGCCCAGCAATAGGACACAGTAATATATGGGTTGATACTTATTTACGACTATTCAGTGCTTGTGCTAGTATCTTACTAGAGCAAAACCACGAACTACTCGTATTAAACTTTAAGAAGTTTATCTAACAAATGAGTTTTATTATGCAACAATATTTTGATTTTTAAAATAAGCTTTTTAAGAAGATTTTGTGTAATATAATAATATAGTTCCGTTGCTCAATTTAGACTAAAGCAGTTGGCTGAATATTCCAACTAATAACTGTCTCATAACCATCGGACTCATAAAGATTGGACTAAACACGAGACACGTCCTTACGTCGAGTACGAAACAATGAAATAACTAATTTGGGAAATAATATTCCGCGCGTGCTCCGTCCTCCTGATCCTCTTACCAAATAATCTCTTTGTGGACAAAACATTCGGAATTGAGTTCGTAATATAAATGCATTTTCGTTTCGTTATTTGTCCAAACTCCATTATCTCTTTGAAATGTGTCTGTGTGTCTATATGAAGCGTATTGTAGCGTTCATACTTTTGTGTATAAGTTTCATATTGGACAGCAAAATAGTGTTGGAATTATAAAACTAGGAAGTATGTTTGACACTATAGTTAGCGCTTTAACGCTCCAGCCGGAGGTAGCGGGTTTTAATACCGCCAGGGATGGAAAGTTTTCTGTGTATGTGTGTATACTTTATGTATTTGCATTAAATGTGTATAATCTATTAGAACTCTTAAATATATGTATAGTATAAAATTAATAAATATATTTCCGTTCAACACAAGTTCTTTGAATACTTACCACGGGACCAGATTGACGTAATGTAAAAGCGTCCATAGATATTTAGTACGTATGTATCCATAGATATTATGTATGTATGCCATGACCTTTTCTCTGGCCTGGCAGCTCCTGTCGTGATCGTTCTCCTGTGTTTCGTAAATAAGACATTCGTAAATAATCTCGAAATATCAAAAAAATACATATTGGAATTGGCACCGACTTCAAAGTTAGAAATTAATCAGTTAATCGTTTATATTAAACTAAATTAAAATACTTTTGTAATTGTGCGAAGTAAATTTATGTTTTGCTTTAGTTTGCTGTTAGAAGTCGTTTTCTTGTTAGTTAAAAATTATTCACAAATCTTGTTCGTGAACAAGACATTCGTAGATAATATCGAAAGATCGATTTCCGTAAACGAAAGTTAAAAACATGATGAAAACACCGCTTTTAATAGAAACAACGTGATTTTTATTTAAAGGATTTTAATACTATTCATACACTCCAATAACTTACATAATACTTTCTAATGATGACGCGAATTCCACTTATTATCGTAACAATTTTTACGGATTTTATCGCGTAAAGTTTTTTGATTAAACATGCTACTATAATACTATATAATGTGTGTAAGGTTATATATTACAAGATCGCTCATATGTGTAATAAATTCCAGTAGCGAGGTCAGGTGGTAGCACGGAGCCCGTAGCACTCTGGTGATTAATGTGGTCTCTCAAACGGCACATGTGATACCTATTCCAGGGTTCCGTGACCTAATAACATGACCATGTTAAAGTATGTACATGTCCTGATCTAAATTATTGTATGACATAGCTGGCCATACAGACTTTGTTCTGTCAAATTATAGTAAATATGTTAAGAAACAGAGGTTGATCGTTAAAAGGGGAAAAAATAGGGTTGTATATATTTTGACTAACGTTGTATCATAAAAATATGACCAAAAAATATCCACATTTTTTAACTTTTTTTATTTATATATATATTTTTAATTATATATTAGATTATTCAAGTCTAATGCAGCCAACTCAATTCACGCGTTGTCTTAAGATGTTAGTTGTCTGGTACCTGCCATAACATATTCCTGTCTTTATTATATAAGCCTGACCTTCTTTAGAAAACTTGTTAAAGTTTCATAAGAAATAAGCAGAATAATCTCATGCAGCCAGGAGCCCAGCATGAGGGCAATGCTCCGACGTGATTAATGCCCTGCTACGCAGAAACAATTATAAAACCTCTGTTATCTGTTCTTGGTTTAATCAAACCATGCGAAACCGACCCTGCCGTTCCGTTTCACGCTTTCCCATTTTTCATTAAATGCCCGCTGATTGCGTGAAATGAGGGATTAGAGGTATGAAAAGAGTGCGTGTGTTACAGGATGCAGAGTGGCATTCACGTCTGAAACGCCTTTACCGTGTGACGAGACGTATTGTTGAAAGGTTTTCATGAGACTAGGGATGGTCGCTTGATATCGATACGTCGATAAAACGATCTATCGATTTAAAAATAATATGGCAAATTTAAAAAGACGATTTTTTTACCTTTTATTTCGCTTTTTCGTTTTATTTTACATTCACTCGGGTATTCAATATAATAAGATCTCGTTTATATATTAGTAAGATGAAAATGTAAGATGAAATGTTACAAAGCTCGAGGAACTTATAAGGGACTTCTTTCATTTTTATAATCTTATCTTTGCAATATCATCTTTGTAATCTTATCTTGCTAGTCTTATCGACATCTGTTTCCAAGTAGCTTCAACTATTTTAATACCCGTACATAATTCAGATTAAATAATCATAATATCGATTTGTAAAACTTTGAAATGTGTTTTCAAACCTGTAACTTCTCAGAATTTATAAATACTTTGTGAGCTCATAATATTATCGTTGGGTAAGTTTTGTTTTAATTGCGAGAAAATTTCTCGCAATTGCTTCTTATATGATTGAAAATTTTAATTTATTTACGTTACCGTTTTTTTGTTAAAAAAATATTATTCTCTATGTGTTTCTAAGTTGTATTAAATTACTTTTAGATTACGATTGAAATATTTTTTTAAGTGAATATTAATTCTCTTTCTTTATCAACAATAATAATAATAATGACAAACGTGGTGTAAAAGCGTCCGTATTTTTTTTTTTATTAAAAAATTTAATATTGTCCCTTGGTAAGTTCTCGAAGAGACTTATGTTACGGGTACCAGACGACGGAAATATATTTAATATCCAATAATTAATTAAGATTTTTGCTATATATCATACACGAATTTGCAATACACACCCAATTTCCAGGAACACAGAAAATTATTTTGTTCGATGGCGGGATTCGTACCCGCTACCTCTTATGCTCAAGCGCCAACACACGCACCACTACAACCACAATTTCATTTTCAAGTCACTTTGATGTCACAGGACTCTGTACATCACAACATACATACTTGCAACGCTATTGACACACCGGTGTTTATCACTTGACCGATACCCCCCTCCCCCAAACTACCCCAAGCTACCCCAATGAGTCATTGATTCAAGTAAACATGGCCGACAAGCCCAATCACGTTTGAGCCCCCGGTGTATCTGTGGTCATCACAAATAATCTTTAAAGCATATTCAAATATTTGTACGCAATTCCATCGACTATTTCATACTTAGGCTAGGTATTAGCATTTACATCATAGCCACTACTACTCCGATTTCGCTTCAAATGCTCCGATTTTGCTCTAAGGCCTTAAGGCCATAGGACATTTCGAAAAAAAGCCTAAACTATGTATCCAGTTTATATGAATGAGAATTTTCAGCTTTTTTCTGAAGCCAAAGAAGAAGAAGAAGAAATTAATGAGAATCAATTTTTTATCGTATCGTTTAAACAAGCAATTCTTGTAGGCAATCTGAATCTCGGAAACAGCTCCAACGATTTCCATAAAATTTTGTGTAAACGGAGCTTCGAGGGCGATAAATCGATGTAGCTAGGATGTATTTTTAACCGACTTCAAAAAAAAGGAGGAGGTTATCAATTCGACTGTATGTTTTTTTTTTTTTTTATAAGTGTTACCTCATAACTTTTGACTGGGTGAAACGATTTTGATGATTCTTTTTGTATTAGAAAGCTGATGCTCCCCATGTGGTCCCATTTTAATCTAGTCCAGTTCTGATGATGGTATCCATGAGAAAACCATAAAAGTCATAAATTTGCATTAGGCATGTACGCGACAAATAGATGAATAACTGAATATCACGCCAACCGATTTCGATGATTATTAGTTTATATGAAAGAATGTAGTTCAAGGATAGTTTGGTGAAAACTTGGTTAGGTTCTGATCATGGGATCCATAATAAAGTGACGGAACTCTTCAATTCTTAGGAGCAAATTAACGATACTCGGCTGAATTTTTTATAGGCCATCAGGATATTTGGCTAACGTAACGTCTTTATGGTCCAGTGATCAAGTATCTGTCGTAGCCAAATATGATGATCAATTCCTCAACGGCTTACTGTAAGAATGCGGTCTGTGGCAGAAATACTAACTAATTTGTGTATGCACTCTGTAAAATTGTGTATGCAAAACATAAAATTATCATCATCATCTCATCATCATTCTCTGATCGGTCGTCTTGGCGTTCATTGAGGGAGGCCTATGTTCAACAGTGGATGGAAAAAGGCTGATGTCGATGATAATATATGTATTGCATACAACTTTCCAAATCGCTTTTGGCTGTGTGTTAATTTAAATCCTTTCTTCGTTTGTTTTTCATTAAGCCTTGATAAATTTGTGTAAGCCCTCTAAGAAAGTTTACTAGCCTTACTGGCCCTATACTTAAAACTAAAAAGTACAAAATAAAGTTAATTTTAAATGAAAAACCAAAACCGACTTCAAAACTATACCTTCAAATTATGTACAACTAAAAAATTTTAAATAATATTTAAATACTTCGAGTACTACTTTTTAAAATTAGTTATTTTTGAAGTCGGTACCAGCCAAAGCAAAGATAACCTTAACAGACATCTATTCAATACTGGGTGTACTCGTATGAGCACAAAATCAATAATTGCAAAGGAATTTATAATAGATGTGAGAGTATAATATTATGTATTCAAATGCTGTGAATTGTGATTAGACTGTCCTTATTGGCTGGCACCGACTCCCAAAATGACTAATTTTAAAAAGTAGTACTCGAAGTAGTTAAATATTATTTAAAATTTTTTAGTTGTACATAATTTGAAGGTATAGTTTTGAAGTCGGTTTTGGTTTTTCATTTAAAATTAACTTTATTGAAAATCTCGTTTTATTCGTGTTTTCAACAATCAACCAAGCAAACCTCGGTCATCCGGGTATTTATAATAACTTTACTACTAGTAATAATTCAGCTGATGTCATCATTTCAATCGTCTCCGCATAGAAGTCTATTCTCTCGTTAAATCACCAAAATGTTGGTCCTTCTAAATCAAGCGAAAATCGGCATCCGTTTGCATATACAAACATAATAATTTACTATCAGGGCTCAGTGCTACTTTTTCTATATTAACAAAAGTAAGAAAAATTTGTGCTTAGTTTTTAAAATACGTTTTAATCTTACAGACTGTACCCGGCCGGTACGAGTCCCGCGACGCCGGGGCAATTTTTGCAAATTTGCTCCGTTGACTTTTCATTTCCGCGCTTTTTACCCGAACGTGTTCCTCTCCATCGACACCGCACCTCGGATGTCCTGGGAATTTCATTTTATCGGGATATAATATCCATTAACGTGATCACTGAAATTAACAAGCCAATGCCGTGACTTTGTCTGGGCTTAGGTAACGTTCACCAATTTTTATCTGAATCTAATTAGTAACGAATGTAAGTTCTTAATATGGAACAATATAGACACAACTGAAATTTAATGATATCCTATTATCTTCTATTGACGTAACGAGGAGATCCTCGCATGAACGGATCTTATCGGTCTTAGCTCACCACTCGTTCACCTCTCCAACTCCTGCACAGCCAGGATCGACAGCGGCAACCACTAAATGACCCTTTGAAATCATAAGAATTCAAGAGGAGTAGGAAATACATGCGCGCACGTTAGTAAGTGTAGACATGGAGATAACAAGAGAAAAGAGGTAGATACAATTTTGTCGCGGCGCGCATGCGAGGCGGGCGGGACGTCACCGATAACGAGATTATTTCTGGTCGAAATCAAGTTGAAGTGAAGGGTGCGCGATGGACACATGGCCGTCGTATTGGTATCGCTAAATCATAATAACGTGAAGTCCCGGCGATGGAGGACGTAGACAAGCGTCCTTTGGTCCTTGTCCTTTTGTGTATATAAATTGTTTCTCAAAAGGCAACATTATTCGCTTAGTCACAGACTAAATGAGATCCCAAAAGAGAGATGTAAAATCATCTCCACCCCAAATCACATCGAAAAGGCAAATTACACATATCAAAATGTAACCCAATTTAAAATAATATAACGTTCAAATCAAAGGGCACAGATAATTAAAGCTAATACAGAATGAAAATTGAGCAATCCCATTAGAAGTTGGCAATGTTTTTACAAATCTACATATCTAACGAGGCCCTCGGGCATCGTTTGCGATGTGATCAAGTTGTAATTTATGTACGTGTCAAACTTGGTACCAACTTATAATTGCTTTCGCTCCACAGATAGCTGACGACAGGTGATTATCGACCACGTAATTACTTTACTAACACACTCAACATTTTGTTTATGGCTGTTGACATAATAATGTGTGATCTTTGTCGATAAGTTGGTAATGAAAAAAAAATGTAAATCGATTGGCTTCTTGAGTGGGACTATGGAGGGTAGAGGTAAGGAGTAAAATCTCCGACGGGGAAATAGTATAAAAAGTTTCCAGCTGTATACTATAAATAACAGTTCAAAAACCGTCCGCAATGGCGCTGGTGTAAAGGGTATGGTATTGGTATTATGTGTGTGTGCGTGATTTCTTGGCGCACACACGTTTAAAAGTTTACCCTTTTGCAACTGTAGCGCCACCCTTGTTTAACGCTTTTCGACGGACAATTTTCAGACACAGAGATGACACTCCTTACCTCTACCCTCCATACATCGAACAAAGAATTGGTGTTTGTAGATGGCTTATACCATACAACTAAGTATTTTATCATTATGGTGGTAATCAGGATCAACTTACTGATACTGACAGTATAACAAATTTTGAATAAACCATAATTATTCCTTTCATACAATGTACCTTTCTCGATATTATAACAGCTACAATGTTACGTAACACATTTTGACAAGCGCTACATCAGTCAACATCTCGGCTGTATGTGTATTTCTTGCGCGTGTAAATCAGAAGAGAAAGAAATATAAAGGCGGCCATGTTTATTCGCAATCTGAGTTGTCGCGGCACTGTTTAATTCGAATGGGATATTAGATTGGGATCTGTGCGGTGTTTGAATTGAATTAGAGAAGGTGATGTAAATGAGCCTGGTGTGCCCGTTCCATACGCGATCCAGTTATGTCGCTTAATTTGTTTGTTTGCGTTGGATTTCAATGGCGCTAAAAAGGTTTTCAGTGTGTTTTTGACGGTTCATTTTTTAAATGATCGTTTTTCTCGCCTAAATTGAAGTATTATGACTGGCAAAATTCGAAGTTTAAGTTTTCAGACATTTTGGCAATTGGGAAAAAAATAATTTTGTAGACATATTTTAGATAAGGAAAAATGTTAACGACTTGTCCCGCATTTTTGAAGTAAAACTTCTTTAGGTAGTCGCGCCTAGAAGCCGAGAGTACTCATTCTTTTACAATAGAGTAAGCGTAACGGATGTAACGCTTACTCTATAGTCTGTGTAGTTTCCGCTATTCAATAAGTAATTTTATTTTTCTCAAATGTTATTGGAACAGGCTAAGAGCAGAGTTCATACTACCATGTGATTATTTAATCTTTTGAAACAAAAATTAAAGGTAAAAAAAGATCATAATAAATTACGAATAATTATTATGAAGGCTTACTTCAATCGTGCGTAAAGGTTACACGCAAACAGTTTTTTTTATAAATTACCTCTAATTATAATGAAGTTATAACTATCAAAAATAGTAAAATTTACTTATGTTAGAAAGACCATTCTATTTTTATAATATCTCTCATGGCACATAATACATCAGCTGGAGGGATTGCATTACCAGCGATGAAAAGACGGCTTAGCCATAAGCCTGTGACGTACGGACGGACTGAAACAAATTATAAGGGTTTTGTTTTTAGTCTTCAGCTTAGTAATAGCGAGTTGTATTCGCAGGAACCATTTGTATTTTTTTTTATTTTAGTATGTAGATGCATAGAAGAAAAACATAATATTAACATACTCAGTTTTTGCATAATAGATCAAAAAATCAACAACATTAAATTTATTAAAAGATCGTCATCAAAATAATAATGAGCCCGTGAAAGCTCCTTTTTAAAATAAAGAAAAATCTTGAGTTTCTTACTGGTTCGTAAGCTAGCCGTTGCCTGCGGCTTGGCCCAAGTTGGCAAAAAAAACCCTTTTTTTTCTTTATATATTATATTACTTCTTCTAATTCAAAAATATGTATACAAAGTTGCACGATGATAGGTTGAGTAGTTTTCGCATGAAAGCGTAGCAAACATCCCTATTTTCACATTTATAATATTATTCTATCTCTCTCTAAATGAATGGTCTATCTAATCTCTATCTAAATGAAGATGCGAGAAATTAAAGACCAAAATCCAAAATATATTGATTACTATTTTCTAAGCTGTCAGTTTTTAGACAGTTTTCCGTTTGCCATCACAACCCCAAAACGGAAGCAAAAGAAAGAAATGGGTAATTAAATACTTCAAGGAACTTTTTAGCCCCAAAATTACGGAAAACTTTAAATTCGGGGACAAAAACAATCGCCCGCCCAATCGAAAAATTCAAACGGCTCGTTAACCCCACATCCGGGAAACTTTTGGGTTTTCCCCAAAACGATTCAGCGCTAATCAGAAGTTGGGGACACCCCACTTGTCTCCGTCTAGGAATCAATTAGGTTGAAGTGAGGAAGTTTGAGGGCATGTCCAGATTCCCCAAACGCGGAAAGTGTTTTTTACGACCATATACATAATCTTTATTCGCTGTTTGGCCCGAGTTTGACTGAGAACTTAGGTTAACTATATAATGCTGCTACCAGCTATTCAAATTGATTTTAGAGAATTCAGATGCGTAGCTTAAAATAAAACAAGGTCGATAATGGCTTGAACTGCTTCAAGATAAGCTTTTTTTTTCGTCAAATAAAAGATAGATAAATAAACTTTTTATTCACAGTTCCACATTAGACATACAAATTAAAAGAAAAATACAAAAAGTAAATCTAACAAACAAAAAATAAAATAAATCTTTACAACGTTAATAAGATCATAAACAGAGTATGTGTGCTGCAGAATCGCAAAAAGGTAAGTAACTCAGTACTAAAAGATCAATCCGAAGAAAGATCGAAGATCAGTCACTACCTGTTAAGGTGAGAGAGCACAATGCTTGTTTTGTGGTATAATGTTATGCATATTATAAATATTTAAAAAGTTAATGTGTAATACAAGGTGTCAACAAATTATGAGAATAGGTAAATAGTGGCACGCAAGGGAGTATTTAAATAGTTTTTCAAAAACAAACACACTATTTAAGTAGACAAAACAAAAAAAGCGAATAAAGTCGTTGGTTGGAAAGATAGGAAAACTGCCAGCACCACACAAACAATCTAGATACGATATTTGTCAAGAAGCGATGCAAGTGAGCGGAGTGACTTGTCAGCGGTAGTACTATCTATTTATCTGTACTATATATAGAGTCGTTTGATGTTAGTTGGAGCAAACTTGCAGACATGACACCTGATGGTAAATGTCCATGTGCGCGGGACAGGGAACCCTGACACCGGGTCATGTTTGTAATTTTTTTTTTTATTATTGTATTTGTCTGAAAAATTTAGTGACAGTAATTTGGGCCTTACAATACTTATCGACATGACACTTTCTTGTCACTGAGTATCACGGTAACAAATAATAATATTTAGGGCCTGTTTCACAATCTCCAGATAAGTGCCGAATAGGCTATCGGCAACATATTTGACAGATACTCCATACTCTACCCGTCAAATATGTTGTGAATAGCCTATTCGGAACTTATCTGGAGATTGTGAAACAGGCCCTTAATACAAATAATATTTAATATTAAATCATTGTTATTAACAAATCTCACAAAAAATAACTACAAAAGTAAATAAATATTGTCCAATCTATATAATTTGAGCCTCGAACCTTCAGAAGATAACATCCTACGTCAAGCTGTATTCCGAAATAGGGCCGTTTTATCTGACGGCCCACCTTACTGCAGACGTTTAAACAATTTATTTTATCGCGACAATCCCGGACCTTACTATCTCTCGTAATAAATCTTCGGAAAAAGAGAAAAGACATTTGCGATACTCGGACAATTACTCTTGGCCAGTTTTCGGACCGGCCACGATCGGTGCTAAGTGGACGTTAACGGCCCACTGGCCTAAGAGGCCCAATTATCGTCAATATTTCACGATTGATAACGATTGAAAGACAAAAAGGTATATATAACAAAAACATACACAAAAAGGTAGATACATGTTTAAATCATGTTTCTTTTTCAAATTTAATAGCCTAATAATTAAGTACCTGGTTGACCGAGCATTTGCTCGGTACCCTTAGTGATAAATTACGATAAAAATTTTCTTCCAAAAAAAAATGATCTTAAAAAAATGAAAAAATAAAATTTCGGACTGGAGATTCGAACCAGGCTCGTTACGATTTAACTGCCTAATTTCACCACTAAGCTACCATGACATATTATT
The DNA here is from genome assembly GCA_905333005.2 of Lycaena phlaeas. NCBI lineage: Eukaryota > Metazoa > Arthropoda > Insecta > Lepidoptera > Lycaenidae > Lycaena > Lycaena phlaeas. Next base: position 17,166,024 of record HG995172.1, on the reverse strand, counting down.
TAACAGCGAAATTTACGTTCGTATTTTAATCATATTTTATCGATGCCTCAAAACACGGATAAAAAAAGTTTTCTAAAAATTTATCCTAGCTAGATCGATTTATCGCCGTTTTTAACACATGTATACAAAATTTCATGAAAATCGTTGGAGCCGTTTCCGAGATCCCGATTCATGTATACAAGAATTGCTCGTTTAAATATATAAGATAATAATTTAATAGCTTTTTCAAATATAATATACAGCTCAAGAGTTTGTTTGAGGTCGTATTGGAATGATTAGTTCTAGGCTGAATGATCCTTAAGGCTATATATCATCTCACTAAGATGCCGTTGTAAATCTTAGTTAACGCAGGTGAAGCTGTGAGTAACAGTTTGTTTTTTAAATAAAATTGACTAAGTAGTTTCAAAGTTTATCGCATACAAAAACGTGACACGAATTATTTTATATATAAATTGCTAGAAATTTTAATTACCTTAAGAAAAACTCTTAATAGAATAGTTAATTAGTTACTCGTGGAGCGCTGTATGCATAATCTCAACCAGGTAGCGTCTTGTTAATTAATTCCGCGGTGAAGCAATAATGTAATATCAGGTTATAATACCCTCTTTCACTCTATGATTTAAACATTTAAGTACAAACGTTTTCTCGTTCTCGGAATTTAGCTTCATTAAGCGCCGCAGTACCGTTTTGCTCGTTTGCAGTTAAATTTTAAACTTGAAAATACTATTATAACATTATACTTGTTACTTACATGTTACTAATGGTTTACTTTTATTTATTGTAAATTACTTTGATGTCTTATAACTAAGCTTTTTAAATTTGTAAGAGAACCACTCGCTAACATTATATCGACGTAAAGTGACAGCTATGGTGTCGCGATTCATACGGCTTGTGAGTTGCTGGTAGCCCATTGGAGTGATAGGGAAAAGGAGGGTAACGATATGCTTTACCTCCTATTGATATATAAAATTAAATGTTATTATTATATGCAGCAACATAATCAGCCAAACGTAAGCTTAAGTCAAATATTAAAAAATACACATTTTCACATTGCAAAAAATTGGCTACAGGCAAATATTGCACATACTCAGCCAAACGTAAATATCAAAAATAAAACTCGATTTAAATCCACACCATATAACTTATGAGCCATTAAAATCCGTATTTAAAAATGGAACAAACAAAATGGCCGCGCAAATTTACTTCTTTTGTAATATATTTCTTTGTTTTAACGGTCTACTTCGGCCATTTGAGTTGTATAATACAATAACCATTTTCAGACATAAAATGGCAGTATAATGGGCCGGGCATTATCGTCCACTTCATAAAAAATAACACGTAAATAATTTGTTAGGACGGCTCTGGGTCGTACGTCATACGTGCTTGACTCCTTTTTATTATTTTGTTATTGATCTTGTTTTTGTTGTTCGGATAAGGAAGTGTTCTTTTCGAGTAACTAAAGCTCCACTGACCGAATTACATGTAATTTATGTTTTCAATAATCGTTTTCTTTGTCTAGCTCAATGAAAATAAATCGCATTGAGCGCCATATTGAAAGTCGATCTTGATATATATCGTCCTCTGATAGCTAAATAATGCCTTCAGGTCAGAGCCGCAAATAGGGCGGTGCTACCGGTGCCCAGGCACAGGGCGTAGACTCTGGAGGGCGCAAAAATGGCCAGATCAGGCAGGACTATTATTTTTTCGGTTTGCTAAGGGCGCAGTTATAGAAGCTCGCACAGGGCGCAAAAAAGGCTGTTTACGGCTCTGCTTCAGGTTACCAAAACAATCTTTTCAAATGTACTTTGACCTTTCTCCTTCTACCACTACATTCTACTTTATTATATCTGTAACCGCGAATCAGGTTTATTATGCTTTAGTACGACAGAGATGGCAATAAGCTAATCACTAAGAAACTAGTATCTCGTCTCACACTGTAAGGGCTAATGCCTAGTCTCTATACTCTAACACGTTAATTTTGATCATCCTAGATTTCTAAAATATAAATGATAAAAATCCTTAGACCCCTCGTATTAGACGTACTCCAACGCCTACATGACAATCTATTTCAGATCTCATCTTGGTATGTGTTCGCTCCCAAATGAATGGTATAAATAAATATATTATTTCCTCCTCAATTATATAAATACGGGAATATTGGGGACAATCCCTCCCCCGGGATCGATACGGCAGCCTGGTGATACTTGATACCTGTTAACTAAGTTTTTGTTTGGATAACGATATTTCCTCTCCTAAACGATATTCGAGAACTCCTTATGATTTAGTGTAGGCATGTTCAGTGACTGAAATAATAATCTGTGTTTGCAATTAAGGGAAATCATTTTGATGTGATACATTTAATAATTATCTAGTAATTAACTTGTTTATATTTTCAAATGTTTGAGGGCGTAAAATATAAGTCATATCCATTCTGAGTAGGTGATAATATAAGGGTACATTGCTTGAATCAACTAACTTATTAGACGGTTATTTTGTCTTCGTCATCAGCTTTTATCCATCCACTGCTGAACATAAGCCTCCTTGCCACTCGCATCCAAAACGACCTACTTCTTGGCAATAAAATGATGAAATCAAGGCAAAATAAGCAAAGCTATCCATACCTAAGTATAGACGAGAATATGGACTTTCAACCTGGGTATGATAATGTTCCTCATCCAGTAGCCCCAGTAGCCCCAGTAGCGAGTGTCTGTTGGGTTAGAGTAGCGGGGGATGTACCGTCTTGGCCATCTTAGTGAGATCTACGTCGAGTGGTGGACAAAAAGATTGATAATAATGATGAAGATTAAAGCAATAAGCATACTATAGCCACGCATGACATACATCTACCTCAGCTTTATATATTTACTCTAGAAACAAAAACAATTAACAAACAAAGAAAAGTCGTCTCTAAAGGAAACATTCTTCTTTCTTAAGCTATTTATTTACTTAAGCCGGAATCTACGAGATAATTTAAATAGTCGAACAGAAAAGGAATGGAAGGTTTAAAAAAACACGCGCCCAATGGATTTGCTCGGTTACAGGTAATAGGGGATATAAACTACCCTGGACGTTTAGGGGTGCCACTGAGCGGGTCATTTGCTTGAGGGATGCCGTAATAAATATATCTTGCCAGTTATTTACTTACCCTTCCAATGCATTGTATGTGTACTTTATTATTGAAAATGTGAAAGTAAAAGCTATTTTTTGAGACATTTTTTCTAAAACTTTAAGTCCCCGAGTAACTTTTTTAAATATCTTTTTTAATCTTGTTCCTTGTAATCATGTAACATGTTGGTTGTAATTGTATTATAAAGATATGGAATAAACGGAATGCATCTCGTATCCGTCCCTATCAAGCCGTAGCCTTACGTACTTTATAAATGAACTCCAAGACGACTGAGTCCCCACTGCTCAATACCTTTCCACAAACTTATTTTAAAAATCCAAAAAAATACTTCCAGCTGCATCCACGGAAAAATGTGTTATGTATTTAAACTTTTATTTAGTCCAAATCCCAGCTCTTGGCATAAATTCCGTTGGATGTCTCTATCGGGACAGAGACATGGATGTTTATGAGCAGGTTCATTCAACAGCGAACACTGGTTCCTCATTGTGCTATGAAATACAACCTTCGTTAAATTATGACCACGGACCGCAAATATTTGCTTGCGTTTGAACGCGCCGAATGATACATTGTGGTAGATAAGCCACGTTCGCACGTCTTTGTGCATTTCGGTTCGCTGGTTTTCATTTGTCAGAATTTTTTAAACTTTTTTCATATTTACATCAAGATTAATCTTGTTTGGTCTGTGATATCTGAGCCTCAATCCAAAATCAAAAAAACCATTGATAGGCAACTTGATAGACGCAAACGGCCTAATTTATTATTAAAAGGCAACTGCCTGTTCTAAGACGCAAGATTATAAGGCTGCCTGTCCTACTCTAATACTGTACCTATATAGTAAATCAATAAAATATAACTGCGCGTAGGTACTTAGCTGGTTACTTTACATTCTTAAATTTGTTTGTAAATTAATTTATAAAAGTAAAGTATCAACCCTTTATGCCCCACTGCTGGGCACGGGTCTCCACCTCGAAATCAGGCGAGGAGGGTAATGGGCCATAGTTAACCAATGCGCTGGCCCAGTGCGGGTTGGTGAACTTCATATACCTTCAAAGACTTTCAATCTCATCAGACATGCAGGTTTCCTCACGATGTTTTCCTTCACCGGTGAGCGAGCGATGGTCTCGTGTTTGGGGTGCACTTAGAAATTTGGAAAAACCCATTTCAAGCCACACACGGAGGGGTCAGGATCGAACCCGGAACCTCTCGCATTAGAGGCCGCGTCCATCCACTGGACCATCGTCGCTCATCAATTTTTATTACCCTTAAAATGATATTATTAGATTATTAAACATTTTCGCAAATGTTAATCGAAATTAATGTTTATACTAAAGGGTGCTTTAATATAGCCCTTCTCGTATACAAAGCATGGCTGTCTGTATAGAATAACCTAAAATGAACAGCTAAAATACTGCAAATAAAGCATTCATTCTAAGACCTTATTTCGCCTAAAATATAAATTTAATCAAACACTTAGTATTCCGAGCCATGCCAAAAGCAGTTGGCAATTTACTTAAATATAATTCTGAACATATTATTTATTACAATAAAAAAGCCAGCAATTCCCTTTATTAACCTTGGGAATATATTACTTCTAAATTTAACGAATCGTCTCTGGGTAGCTTATAATACTTATTAATTCATTATCATCATACCGTGACCTTATGTCTATCAATTTCACGATTGCTAATATTGTCTATGATGATGATGATGATGATGATGATGGTGGTGGTTATAAAATTATTTGCGAAAGGTACATTTTCAATACAAATAACAAACAAATCAAATCCTCTTACAGCATTTAATACAGCTTTTAAAATTGCACGTCCATTTTATTTCAATATATTATAACAAGTGTATTAAAAAAGAAACGAACAAAGATATTATTATTGGTCTCTAGTTTTTCTAAAAACATCAAAATCGAATTCCTCGAATCAATGCGAGGAAGCAATAATACACCAACAAAAATAGTTAATATGTTAAACTTGTAAGTTCATTTAATGTAAGCGCGAATAATGCAAATTAAGAATATATTCGCTTTATTGAATAGTCAATATTCATTGCGAAAAGCCAATCAGAATATATTACAGCTAATTTATCAAAATCAAATAATGTAACTAAAATATATCGCTATGTTGCTGATGAATATGATCGAAACGCAAATTCGATTCAATTGTGTTAAACACGCGCCATTGGACATTTGGCCCAGCACAATCAATTGCTGAAACGGCCCAATGTTCTGTTCTGATACAAATCAACGATACTAAATCGTAGGGTCCATACGACTGTCCGTTAACTTCATTTTGTCATCTTCTTTTTATTTACTGGCAACATTTATTTTCTTTGTGTCTAACAAAGATGATAAATAAACTGAGATACAATAACGAGATTTAATACAACAATCTACTTCTCTTTTTTTATTAAATATAAGAAAAAATGTGAATTACTTAATCACATAACGAGGCGTTACTTTGAGTTGGTTCTAGAAATATTATATTATGTACTACACAATAAGAAATACACTTTATAGTGTGTTGAGGCTATCAACAAGTCAAGAACTAATATATTATAATGACAATGATAACAATGATCATACTACTTCTATTCCATTTCAAATTCCAAATAAAACATAACACATCATCATCTGCCTAGTCTTTTCCCAACTATAATATGGGCTCGACTTTCAGTCTAACCGGATTCAGCTGAATACCAGTATTTTAAATGGAACGACTGCTTATCGGACCTCCGCAACCTAGTAGTATCTGGGTGATAGAGTACCTACCTCGCGGTATGACTGGTTATCAGACTCTCGGGCTTCTGACAACCCGTAACGACTGTCAAAGATCCACGAATGACAGCCGGGACCAATGGCTTAACGTGGTTTCCGAGGCACAGAGGAGCCACGATATGTAGATTTGGCCACCCATCCACGGACCGACCTCTGTAAGCGTTGCTTAACCTGGTGAATCGATCCGCGCGGCTATCACCACAGAGCCACGAGCACCTCCAAATAAAGCATAAAAAAGTAAAGTGTCAACCCTTAAATGTCCCACTGCTGGGCACGGGCCTCCTTCTCGAAATCAGGCGAGGAGGGTGATGAGCCATAGTTCACCGATGCGTTGGCCCAGTGCGATTTGGTGAACTTCACATACCTTCAAAGACTTTCAATCTCATCAGACATGCAGGTTTCCTCACGATGTTTTCCTTCACCGGTAAGCGAGCGATGGTCTGGTCTGGTCCATCCACCACTGGACTATCGTCGCTCGTCTAATAAATAAAACATAATGCATATTTAATTAATATTTCCACACGATCAGGAATAATATTAATGATTTAGCACTTATGTTTTTTTTTTTTTTTTTTTCGGTTGGATCTATGCTAATGGTCCTAGTGACCGTTATGCGTCATCGGAAATGGGGTGATCCGGTTGGATCATCCTATGACGTTAAAAATTTGGGGGGTTGCCCCCCGCCATGTTCATGGCGTCGGGTTTGTACCTAACTTGGTCAGCTACGGTCGACTGGTTTGGAACGGGTGACGTTAGAAACCTATCGCGAGGGCCGGCCCTCCCCTCCCCCGGTAGCGGGGGAGGCGGGTCAAGCGCGGGACCCGAGCAAGCTGCCGATAGCAGAGTGCTATCGGTGATTACACGGTCTATATTGGTGTCGACTCGTAGCTGATCTGAGCCTATGCTGTCGCGGTTGATCCGGATCAACTGGTCAACGGAGTGTAGGGTTCGACGTCGCATACGACCCCGGGGCCCATGCGGTGTGAATGTGTGCCTAACACCGGCTGTGTTATGTCTGAGTGTGTGTTGTAGCTTACGTCGCGCTTCAGCGTCGCGCTTTAACAGTTCTGTGATTTTATCAACAGGATCGGTTATGACATTCTTAGGTAACCTAGACTTATTAGGTGCTAAGGTATCGGGGGTGTAGCACTTATGTATGGGGGTGAATCTTATATTAGAGCCGTCCCAGGGTAGATCACTATCTGCACCAAATCCCAGGTAATCGCTTCACATAAATCCAGGCTGTTATTATCATTTCACACGTCCTGTCTCTAGATAAACACAAGTATAATTGGATGTAGAGTCTATTTATTTAACCCTGACCTGGGATTAATAGAACTCTACGATACTTGTAGATGTTAATGTAATATGCACGCAATGCATATGAAGTCAAAGTTTTGATTTGAAGAATTAAATATTACTATTTACTGTAACTTACTTTATTTACTGTAAATGTAAAGTGACTTACTGTAAGATAAGATAAGGAAAAGAAAGTTTATGAATAGTAGAAGCAAATATACGATTTTAATTTAAATCGTAGACTGTAAAATTACTCATCCGATTTTTGCAGTCAGTGACGAGTAGGAACTATTTGACGTCGCAACGGGACGGATTAGTTGCGGTCAGCATCGCCTATGTCAGACCGGCCAGGCCCCAGGCAACACTTCAATTAGAACCCCATTTCAATATGTAACAAATCATTGAAATTGTACTTTTATTCTAAATTCTACTAGCACTGAGAATTGAAATTTATGGCCGGATGTTTTTTACTCAAACACGTTACAACGGTTGATTGGGTAGAAGGAAATACATATAAATTTGGGTGAGCGACGATGGTCCAGTGGTTATGGACTCGGCCTTTTATACGAGAGGTTCCGGGTTCGATCCAGACCCCCCGTGTGCCTTGGAATAGGTTTTTCTAAATTTCTAAGTGAAGCCTAAACACAGGACCATCGCTCGCTCACGGGTGAAAGAAAACATCGAGAGAAAATCTGTTTGCCTGGAGACCCGTGCCTGTGTATATTAGGGTTGATACGTTACGTTCAGGGTAAATTCCGAAAATGCATATCATTCTATAAAATTGTCGTTATTATTTAATGACCTCCTCGCCTGATTTCGAAGACCCAGCAGTGGGACAAATAAGGATTGATACATTACGTTTAAGGTAAATTCCGAAAATGCATCCATAAAAATTGTCATGATTTTTTAATGAAGGAAGTTTTAAAATTCTCATCGCGATTCATCAAGGTTTTAGGCCGTACTTCGGTACACTTAGAAATTTAGAAAAACCAATGTCAAAGCACCACAGGGGGTCAAGGTCGAATCCAGACCTTCTAACTCAAGAGGCATAGGCCATACCCACTGAGCCATCGTCACTCAACGCATAGACGTGAACATCTAGATTCTAGAATCTTCTTTTTCTTTTTTACCCGTCGCTTCTTTACCTTCTGTATCTGCTAGTGCCAAGTTGAATAGTCATCGAGGCTTCAGTATCATTTTTTTTTGTGTTATTGAGTTAAAGATCTTTAGGGGTTCGTTTTGAACGCCTAATGGTATAATAAAGTAGTGATGTAAGGTAAGTTGTGTTTTATGTTACGTGTAAGCGGCAAGTGTCAGGGGCAATTTCTCTTCCCGTTCTAACCTGTTTTAGTGTTCCAATCCTTGACAAATGCGTGCCCCTTAACTCTAAGACGTAATGGAAGGTGAAATATTACGTCCGCTGCGAAAGTAATGCTGGGTATACGTCTTCTATTCTTGTTTTTTAGCTTAGTTTTGGTGATATACTGATCTGATCGATAAAGGCTAAGAAGATGCTAGATTGAAATATCTCTACCCACAACCCACTGAATATTATTATCAGTAACGATTTCAATCAACCATTTGCATGTAAGAACATTAATTTTATTAATTCATCATCATCAGTCTTTATCCATACTCTGCTGAACATAGGCCTCTAAATGAACACTAAGGCGACAGATCTCTTGCCACTCGTATCCATTTTTTTTTTTCATGTCGCAGTGGAAATGCTTTCGCACCATACCAGGGCCTTGGGTAGGCACACTGACGTGTGTGGGGACTCGCATTGGTTTCACTACCCCACTAAAACCACGTCGTAATCCGTCCTTTGATTAATCAAATCTAATATAAAATAATAGCGAAACTATTTATACTTCAGACATAATTCGAAAGGCAGAATAATAATAATATCTAAGGACGCTTTTACACCAATCTGGTCCCGTGCTAAGTTCTCTAAAAGCCTGTTACGGGTACCAGACAACGGAAATACATAATATATTTAATAATTGTATATTAATACTTATATTTAAGATTTTTATTATATAATCTTATCTTATACCTTTAAACGAGCAATTCTTGTATATATATATAGAATCTGAATCTCGGAAACGGCTCCAACGATTTTCATGAAATTTTGTATACATGGGTTAAAAACGGCGATAAATCGATCTAGCTAGGATAGATTTTTAGAAAACTTTTTTTTATCCGTGTTTTGGGCAACGATAAAATATGATTAGAATGCGAACGTAAATTTCGCAGTCAATTTGTATGTCATGATAGCTTAGTGGGAAAATTAGGCATATAAATCCGAACGAGCCTGGTTCGAATCTCCAGTCCGAATTTTTTTTAAGATCTTTTTTTTTTTGGAAGAAAATTTTTATCGTATGTAATCACTAAGGGTACCGAGCAAATGCTCGGTCAACCAGGTACTACACATATTTAACACTCATCCATGACCCAGGAACAGAGAAACTTTTGTTGTGTTCCCTGGCGAGATTCGAACCCGCTACCTCTGGCTTGTGCGCCAACGCGCTAACCTGAGTCACAGAGCTCTTCAAAAGAATAAACAAGCTGATTAAGAGGAAAACAAACTAAAAAAAACTGCATGACTTCTGTTTACATAATATTATTTGTGTAATATATTGATTATTGAGAGAGGATTTCCATCCATTTCACTCCAGGTTCGGTGAATTTTATATTGATTGTGTTTTCTTTAAAGTAATAGTTTTGAAACAAAGGCTGTATTGTTCCTTGTAACATTTTCCGTAAAACATTGTGAATGTTCAATACTGGTGATTAAATTTAAATATTCCCCGAATAAAAACATTCGTCAGATGCAAATTCATATTTTGAATGCAATTTTCAAGGAATACATTTTAGAGTTAATTTACTTTACTCGGCAGTGTGTGATTCAAACCTGGTTTGAACAATGGTCTATTAGCATATCTTTATGCGTCTTTGACTTCGTAGTCGAGCAAGGTACAGCCAGCTCGTCTATGCTCTGACAAAATGCATAGAATTTTGCACACTATCAAAACTATTTGATCTCATCAAATCTCATTATCATCTATTTGAAGGGGGCTTAGACAAAGTATCATTATAAAAACGATAACTGGATTGTCATAAGTCGTGCTAAATCACGTAGTCATTCGTTATTGTAACATACACATACTGTCTATTGGTTATCGACCGTTATTGTCAATAGATATTGACCATAGATAATTAATATTTATTGACTAGGAAATTGCCATTGATAAGTCAGAGACGATGACGAATTTCGGTATCTTTCCGCCACGAAATGAACGAACTACGAAACTTTGTCTAAGAGCTCTCATATGGGTTATCTCGCATACTCGTATATATAAACTATAATACTAATCTCTACAATAATAAATATCTGCCCTCGTCATTCATCACGGATCATGATAATCAATGGCTGATACGCAGTAATATGGCGAAACAAGACAGTGCAATGCTGAAGTTTATCTAAGCGTTCATTACAGTTGAGTGGGCCGGCCCGCGACCCGAACTAAACTAATTTCGACTAAACTGACACTGGCCGATGGGCCGAGCGGCGAGCGGGCCGGGTGGGCCAAGCGGGCCATTTATTATGCTAACAATTGCAGGCGTCGTCCGCACGCCGACTTGCTCTTGTTAACTTTACAATTATTGGGCATTTGGATTTGTGAAATAGAGAGTTACGTTGTGGCGAATCTAGTTACTAGTGAGGTTAAGTTCCAGCTTGTGTGCCAAAGCTGACTTTTTATTCAAATCAACACAAACCAACGTTGCTTGTTAATTTTTAAGCAAAGCGTTAGGGAAGTAGCTGTCGCATGCTTCGTCCACATTATAGATTTTATAGTCCACGTGACTATTTTAACGAAGCATAGATTGGTGTTATTTTTTTATCGAATGCGTAGTTTATACAGTAGCGAATAATTCCCACATACAACTGAATTTATAAATGTGGCCACTTTATCTAATATGTATGGATAAAGAATTTGTTTATTTGATACTCATTTTAAAATGCTTTTTGCATGTAATATTTATTGGTTTTTTTATACCCACATAAAGAACAGCCAGTATAAGATCAGGCTAGTCTTGCACGGTCTACGTCCAGTTTCTGAGACAGTGTCAATGCTATTAGGATGGCAATACGCATACAATCGGCCACGTCTCAAAGCACCTCTTTACCCGTGAAACACAAATATAACTCGATATGAGTTCCAGTAAATGAAACAAATACTAATGAGGACATAAAATTAAAGTATACACGCATGGAGAATTAAGAACTTAACTGAAATTTCGTGCAGAAATTATTTTGATAAGTGCACATAGAAATGTTAGTTTTGAACATTTAACTCGAGAATTGAATATATATTACGTTTTATGTTAATTTAATATTTTCTCTAATGCCTCAGAGTTTGTGTTTCGAGTGTGTCTAATAATTTGTGTTCGTTTATGTTTATGACAACATATTATTTTAATTTATACGCAAACATCCCGCTAGTAGAATGGAGTAGAAATTGTCTATAAGGCGTTACGAGAAAACGGTCGAAATCATATAATTATGTTATACACACACGACACATGAAACTCTCCGAAGGTTCTTTATTTGTCATGAAAGACAAACTGGCAAACGTGTCCTGCTGTTGGTAAGCTGTCAACAAGTATATTAACAAGTGCGAATGTCCATAGTTCTTCCCAGCATCATTATTATGATAAATGTTCTCGCCTATTCTAGAAAAGGGAATTTTTGAAGGAATGAACGCCGAAACGACAGATCACAAACCAGCCCAAGTGCAGAGGCACTAATACCGTTTATAGATAATAATAACTAATGTATCATCATCATCATTATCATCATCAGCTTTTATCCGTCCACTACTGAACATAGGCCTTCCTTAATGAACGCCAAAACGACCGATCCCTTGCTACTCGCATCCAACTAATGTATAATTATATAAAATAATATAATATTATTAAATTATTGTTCTTCTTCTCCTGTATTAGGTCAGCTGGAAGAAATTTCAGTGTGGAATAAGCTGTACCTCTGTACTGTTTTCTTTAGTTTAAAGGTTTTGTGTTTTAGTTTCCTATGTACATAGATAATTAAATAAATATTTCCATAATACCTCATACATTATCTTTAACCATAATTTGAGTGAACCTTTTTATCCATAATTCGAAAAGACATCATTAGTAATACAGGCCCCAGGTAACGTAAATACTGAACATACATTTGTCCCTTTGAAGCTGTTTTTCGTAAAACCAAGTACGTTTAATCAGTGTAAAAAAAATACGCAACACAAAAGGCCTTACTCATGTCGTAGGGGAGAAAAGTTTTGGTGCAAAAAGTGATGAATTCACCAAACTTTCGGCGCCCTTTAAGATAACTGAGATTCCAACATCCATGGCTTAAAACTTAAACATGTCACCATAAAACCATGTTGGAAGATGGCTGGGGATTTACTTATTTAAGGCGGCCTTTGTGTTAACTAGCTTTTTGGTTTCTTCGCCGTCTTTTTTTTAATTTTTTTTTTCAAATGTTAAAGACTCTTACCAAGCATAATACAATATTCTTAAAAACATATTTGTTCCAAAGCGATTATACAATCATGTCTTGAAGCCGTTCACGTAATAATGTGTTCTTTGTTATATTGCTAAATATTATGCTTATCAATATTAATAAAATAATTTTGGATGAAAAATAATGTAATGAAATATGATCGAAAGCATCTAAAACGTCGAATTTAATAACACACGCAATCTGTAGGCAATTTAGCTAAAGGAAAATTGAAACAATATTAAATATACAATCTACTACAGAAAATTATTTCAGCAGTAAATTATATTATTATTACGTTTTATAATAATTATAAAATAATTCGGTGTAGCATTTTTTTACATTTTTTTAGACTTTAAGTTTTTTTTGGACAGCTTGTCTCCAATAGGGGAGACAAGGAATTATAGTCCATACAGCCTAGTCACTGTCATGTCTGAAGTATTGAAAAACGGCAGGAAATCTTAAGGCGTGCTTTCACCGTTCCAATCCCCCATCAATCAACTACCATTCCCCACTCCACCCACCTAGAACAGTCCCCTACAATATTCTCCATTTTAATATTCTCCAACCAATTACAATATTATATATACCGACTCAGTTTTTGAAACGAACATTCGAAGTGGTTTTACAGAAAACCACTTTGAATGAATGAAACAGAAAATAACGTTGACGAAATTTCCCGTCATTCTATTTTTTTTTAAATTTGACACTAGCTTTTTTTTAACACGTAAAAATTAAAGCGCTAAGGTCTTCTTTATTCAGTACCCAAAAATAATATTTTAAATGCACAACAACAAAAGGATCGTAAATATAGTTTATAATAAAGTTTTTCAAAGTCCCGTGATTTATTCCCGTGGGATGTAGCGAGTTGGCAAGTTGTCCCGGGTCGCCAGCCCCGCTGACATAATCTATGGTGTACAGTTTGAATAGGAAACGTAAGTTGTTCGTTTTTATCGCGCGCTTATTGTTTTCATATTGGAATACTTTTAATATTAGTAGACACCGGTCTCAAATTTATCTGGCAAGCTGTGAACCTATATATGGCACAACATGTTTCTTGTGTTAGACAAGCAAGTGATAACTGATCACTCAGCCCAGCGTCAGTAAACAAGGTCTACGGGGACTGGCCCTGGAAACTCAGTAATATGTTTATGGATGTCTAGTTCACTAGCGTTCAGAAACTGAGTCGGTCAAATTCAGACAATAGACTCGGCTATCCTTTATCTTTCTTATCGTATTCCGTTATTTTATCTGTTGCGTTCATCGCTGTCGCTAAATATACACAAGACAATATACTCCATCTTTACCAAAACGTTATTGCGCGTTACTTTATCGATCGATATATGAGAAGTAAGATAATCTCGATGACAATCTCACGATGTTTTCCTTCACCGGTGGGTGAGAGATGATCCCATATCAAGGCACCTCAGGGTTCTGGATCGAACCCAGACCCTTTCGCTTCAAGAGGCCGAGAATACCCACTGCACCATCATCACATAATAGTAAGTAATATACAGTATTCTACGGAATTCAAAATCACAGTAAAATATCCCTAAACACCAAGGCTAAATATCACATAATAGAACTTGCAGGTGTGGCAAACGTCGCACAATAATACTTATCGTGCTTATAATAATATAATTTATTGCTTAAATCAACCATAAACAACCTCCTCACGCCAAGTGAGCCCAGGAGACAAGTTACAGTACGATTCAGATTGTATGGTATGATGTAGTGTTTTCTAGGCGACATGTTTTTGTTTATGGAAGCGATTTTAACGGTTTTTCACGGTAATAAAAATAGTGACTGTGACAATAATACACTGTGACAATAATAGTATTTGAATATGTAGTTGTTTGGAATTTTCACGAAGTTTTGTAACGATTCTAATACGAATAATCTTAGAGATTAATTGCTGAGAGAGACAACAAGAGTGTGTGTTTATGTTAACGTGCTTATCTCCAAAACGAGACGCATTCGTAAATAATTTTTTACACTTATAGAATTTGCGAACAAGTCGTATAAAACAGTTTTAAAATGAGTCAACATAGTGCTTTTGTGCTTTGACCTATAGCCCAATTGTCAAGGAAGACTTATTATATTTATCTATTGATTTATTTTAAATAATATTTTAGTAGTATTGAAATAATGACGACTATTCTAGTGTTGGTCGGCCATTAACCAGGTGGGAAGATGATCTCCGTGATGGTGATGATGTTGATGATGATGATGATGATGATTTCAAAGGAAGACGTGCGTTGTAAGCGACAACGGTCTAGTGGCAACGGGCTCTTGAGTGACAGATCTGGGTTCGATCCTGCCCTGAAATGGTTATTTCCAAATTCGGGCATTGCAGATCGCTTGCTCAAGGGTGAAAAAAACGTGATAAAACCTGCATGCCTGATGAGTTAAGTCTTTGAAGATCACCATCTTGGGAGAGCCCATCGGGCCCAACTATAGCCCAACCGCCTGATTACGTGGAAACCTGTACGTAACAGTGAGACATAAGCCTTGATGGTGTTAATACTTAGGAAATAACATATTTAGTTTATTACAAACGTTTTATCATATTTCAATTATTAATAATGTAGTAAAGTACAAAGTTGACTAATTTTAAGACTAAGATTTGTACGTCTTGTTCACAAATTCTATGAAACACAAGATGACGGATAATTTAAGTGCAAGTTATTTAAAAGGCTTTTTCTGCGTTTCGGAGTCCGTATTACAAGTAAATAATCTGGACCGTGTGGCCATTAAAACGATGTTTACGAGAATATTCAGAAGTGTATACATAAAACACTAAAAAAAGAAAAATTAAAAAATTGAGTTTAATATTGAAACACACAGTTCACGTTTCTCAAAGATGTAATTGATGATTTGATATTAAATAAGGATATCACAATTTTTAAGAAAGCATTACCTACAGTGGTAGCGACACCCTCGATTTCGTGTTACCTAGAATTAAGTATACATACTTACTAATAAAAATACATACATGTATGTATTTTCATAGGCTAAAGAACAGTCGGAGCCTTGGGCCGGCGCCAGATACCAGAGGCTATGTAGATGCATTGCCCTCCTTTTCCCTATCACCAAAGGGCCACCGGAAACTCACAAACCGCACGTAACGCGACAGCTTATCTGTCACTCAACGCCGATTTCATGTTAGCGATAGTTACCACCTTGGTCGTGCCGGCCCAATTTGGCTGCAAAACAGCTGCATGGCACTACCTCTAATTGATTGGATTGATTGATTGATTGATATAATAGATTTTAAATATCGTTACGTTAAAAAACAGACAACACTGCCATGTGGCGAATGACATCAACAAAACGCCAGACGACCGCAGTTCTTATTACTGCTATTTCACAGATAAACTGATGGGTATATATTTATAAATCTGTGCTGATGGGTCAGTAACTAGCTATTTTCCACTGTTTCACGTGCTAGTTTTTAGTTAATCAGTTCGTCTGAAATGAGTATTTCAGAATCAAACACAAACGTAGTTCAGTTCAATAATATTATTAAAGATTATTGAACAATGTTTATTTAACTTATTTATAAAATTGTTTAATAATTGTAATCTAAAAACAATATTTTTTCCTCACACGCCATTTTAATGGCCCCTCTGGTGGAAGCCAAGGAAGTTTCTGAATGAATCCTTAAAAAATAATTTAACTTTGCTCTTCTAAGTAGTCTTTGATACCGCCCCGTTTATATCCATTACAAAAATTAAAAATACAAATTTGGAGGCCCAATTAATAGCACAACATTTAATGTAAGCAATTTCGAATGATATTAATTTGGTTTCAGCGATCAGAGTATAATTATTATTTTATATTAATTTCCTAAAGCTTTTCATATAATATAACTATCTTTTACCAATTTTCTTCATTGGTTTCCAATATTTACGCAAATGTCACTCATTATAATGAAACAAATTCGGATTGTGTCGTGGTTTATTATGATTTTCATATGCCCAACGATTCGGATAGTCTACAGCAACCATAGTCACGGGAGGTGTTAGACGTCCTACTGTCATAACGTTATTCGAAACCACTTTATGATACATCAATATTTTGGTTAATCCTATCTACGCAGGAGGTGCTGAGTCTTTAATCAGTGGTATTATATTGTTTAGATTTTGATTTCAAAATTTTAATGGTTGGATCCCAAGCAGATGGTAAGAGCCAGCCATCTATTGAGATGAGTATGTTATCTTCTTAAGTCATATGCAATGGCGAGTTTTTTCAAATTACTCATAAATAGAGGCATTCGAGCAAGCAAGTTTATATTTACTTCTATAGTGCCATATCTAGCCCTAATTAAGAGGAAACTTATTTTTGCCTTGCTTAACAAACCGTGAGACAGTTATGAAAACATACTATTATCAAT
Organism: Lycaena phlaeas; assembly: GCA_905333005.2. Taxonomy (NCBI): domain Eukaryota; kingdom Metazoa; phylum Arthropoda; class Insecta; order Lepidoptera; family Lycaenidae; genus Lycaena; species Lycaena phlaeas. The sequence continues at coordinate 17,148,854 of HG995172.1, read as the reverse complement.
CAAATTTAAACCAATTTACTTGTCATAAATATCCATTGAAAATAAAATAAAATCCCAAAAACAAAAGTGTACAGTATCCGTAATCCATAACAGGCGAGGTTTCGCATGTCAAAATAGACGAAGCTCAAACATAAAACGGGAATCGTTTCGAACCATCGAAATTCACAATTAAAATCAATGACACAAAATCATCGCAACAAGAATTCGCTTTGAGTCAATTCTGCAGCAACAGGGTGGAAACTAATTTGCATCAGCTATCTCGGGACAACGCAGCCCCCGTAACCGCGCTGCTCCCAGCCAGATTTCGAATTCTATGTCCAACTCAATAGCTTTACTGCTTTTGTTTACAATGAAACTAGAATGTGGAAAATTATGAAAAGTTTTAGGATATCATCTATATATGTACACAGTACAAAAAGAAGAAAAAACTAGCACCCTTTTATTGTTCGTTTAGTTCTTTGCTCACTCGAACTCATTTTCCAATGATTAAAGATGAAATTGCATAATGTAACTATTTTACTTTTATAATATTCTTTAGTGTGTATGCAAAACAATTTTAGTAAAATTTTGTTATCACAAATTGTCAGTCACACATTCAGTGTTCACATCAATAAATAGAATGAATCATCAATTTAAATCACATTATTTAAAGCTAATAGAATTTCGCATAGACAGTGGCGCCCTCCGCGATATTCGAAAAGTAATACCCGTAATGGAAAGCCCATTAGCAGTATTAAGGCCGCCAAAATCGATACAAAATCATAGGTATCGTAACAAGAATTCGCTCTGCGTATCGCACTAGCAACAGCTGAGCGAAAACTAATTTGATCCGAATCCCGGGTCAATGCAGCCGATTGCGGTCCGCTTGGACTGTTTACAGCGAGATTTGAATTTCTATGTCAAATACTGAATGGCTCGGATAGTGATTTCGCAATTATTTCACGTTTTCAGCGCCAATAAATTAAATGCTTAATCTATATATTTTAATAGTTTAAGAATATATCCATCATGGGAATTTTGGTAGGATATTTAAGAGACAATGGTGGTGGTGATGGTGAGCCGTCTCATCCGAAATACCTACCGGTGCGCCTTAGCAACAAACTCGATTTTATATCAAGTCGAATCTGAACTGAACCCGGCAAACGTTATTTTACAACGTTGCCCATAGCCACGCCTCATCATGATCATTTTTTTACACAAATCTTGTCCTGATGACTAACAAACAAATAATAATTAATTGTTTAATTTGGTACAGTGATTCTACAGCCCCGTGCTGGGCACTTGTCTCTTCTTCGAAATCAGGCGAGGAGAGTATCAGGCCATAGTTCACCGAGGAGCCGGCCCAATGCGGGTTGGTGAACTTCACACACCTTCAAAGACTTTTAATCTCATCGGGCATGCAGGTTTTCTCACGATGTTTTCCTTCACCGATGAGCGAGCGATGGTCTCGTGCTCAGGGTGAATTTAGAAATTTAGATAAGTCATTAAAAGGCACCACGAGGGTGGGGTGCGGTGTCAAGATCAAACCCGGACTCTTTCACACAAAAGGCCGAGCTCATACCCAGTGGACCATCGTCGCATTTTTATTTTATAAAATTATTATGATTTCTTCTACTGAGTGTCCCATGACGGTCAACATTTTGAAGTGAAGACTTCTTTAGCCGCCTTGAGTGATTTCCGGTTGGGCTGTCTTATAAACTCGCGTCAGCATCATGCTTATATGACATCATTACGGAAGTTTAAAGCTTTCACTACTACCCGCAGTCCCTATTTGTCGCAGTGCCAATTTTATTTTACGTGAACCATAGCAATAGTGAATGGTCACTTTCATCTATAAACAGAATCAAGTTGGGCCGATACTGGCTTATATTGACAGATCTAGAAAATCAATCGAAAGTTTAAGGCACTACCCACAGGTAGAAGAAAAAAGTAGAATGAAAATCTCCATGCAGATAGTCAGAAAGCTCGTCACCCCACCGATTAATCACCTGCGTAATATAGACTATATTTCTCTATGCTTCAGAAACTAAAAAGGCAAATAAGTTCAAAGCGAATCTGAAATAAAAAAATCCTTAATAACTTTGTCTAAGTAATTACCGACAGATAATGCATATTATTATCTAAAAATAATTCTGCGAAACATATTTATGGATGCATAAGCCGACGGCGCTACTAAACTTACAAAACAATAATTTATATTTACAGTTTTTCAAGGATGTTGTGAGAATTGTACTTGTTTAACAAAATATCCTTGCGTTTATCAAAGAAAATAAAGTCTACGTGATTGAAAAAATACTGTCGCTTTCCACGTTTCCTTTCCTAAATCACCTTAAAATCGAACGGTCCAACCCATATTCTTCATAGTGACAGTGAGAAAAGGGTTTACTGATAGGGAAATTGTCTATGCCACGTGGACGTCATTGTGACATTTAGTTTTTTTCGGGACTTCAATTACGGTTGCGGTGTTTATACTAATATGACTTTAGGTTTTAATATGATAAGTCTTTTATTGATGTGATATTGTAATGTATATTGATTAATTATTATTTATTACATTATCATCCTTTCTTAAGTACTTGATGATTTTTTTTTTATATTCAGTTTGACTTACCTACATACGAAAAAATATTCCTAATTTCTTTTGATAATCCTCTCAATTCACAAAAAAAAATTCTACCACACCTCCAGGCTGCATTTGTTCCGAATCTTCCAAATCGGTAGTACCGATCGGTAGCGGTCCTGAGAAGTAAAACTTTTGAGCCAACCACATTTAAAATATCAAAAATAATATATTCGCTGATATAATTAAAGTCATCGAACTTTGCCTGGTAAATCGATTCACAATTCAGTTATTGTTCTTCATTCCTTACATTAATAATAAAAATAATCTTTTCGGTGCCATAGACTAACTTTATTTAACCACGGTATAATGTCGTCCTTTGAGTGTTGCTACATTTAAATTTGAAAAATAAAAATTCTAGCAGACATTGTACAGCAATGGAAAAATTGTGTTGTATACCTGATTGTATAAATTTTGGTTAACAGGTTTTCGAAGCTGGGATAGGGAGTTGGACCATAGCCGTTTAAAACAACAGTACATTAGCTTTTGAATAGTACAAATTTAAACTTTTCTCACTGGAAATAGGGTTGCATTTTATATAGCAATACGGAGGTGTGTACAGAGAAATATCGCTTGCATTAGACGTCATATGAAACATATTTATGGCAATACGTTTGTTTTCTCTGTCACCTTCACAATTAATGGGCTAAAAATGACTTTTATTTTCCAGAACTGCTAAACTTTAAAAAGTTCATATTTTGTCACTTTAAAATAATAAATTGTACAATATTTTATAATATCTTGGCTTGCACATTACACACATTTATACGAGATAAAACATACTGGTATTACTATAATATTAATAAGTCAAGATTTAATCTTAATCTAAATGAGTTAGCCCCTCAAACTATATACTAATACTGCGTGGTTAGCCCAGGACATTGATCCATGTGCTAGACATAAAGTATGTTAAGGTAACGCTAAGCGACGGAACCGCTATACAAAAGAAACGATGTATGAAATGTGCTCTCTAAACCAATACCAACCTAAAAGAATTACAGAACCATGGCGCAGTACATACTGCCAACATAACGAGATTACTAGAGATGTTACTGAGGTGTGCTAGTGAAATTTATCGATATTTGCTACAGATTTTCTTTTCAGAGGGGGATTTAATTTTATTTTTAGAAAAAAATATGTATCAAAACTATTTAAATACATCCATTATTCTGCTATATACTGGGTTGAGACTAGCAATAGATCTGAAGCAAATCCTTTTCTGTCTCTTCTGCCCTATGAAACAGGATTGCTATAGGATACGACGGACGCATAAACTGGTAAATTTGATAATACTCGACGCCTTGACGTTTACGTACAAACGTAATTATGTAGATAGTTTATCCGTTCCGAGAATAGAGACGACAGGAATGGTAATATAATATAAAAATATCATGCTTAGTGAGTTTTGGAGGCCTCTGACTTCATAGCTTTGATGTAGAAGGTACAATTTTATACTAAATTTTATTCTTATCTTATGTCCTTTGACACTTGATTTGCTTACTAACAAGCTGTACGTCTGCTAAAACCCTTCTCTAAATTACAAAAAAAAACAAAACTAATATTATAAAGTAGCCAATATACATTATTTATTGTATCTGTCTATCTGACTGACCGACAACTCTAATTCTCCGCAGTCCAGTGACCATTTTAAGTTGACCCCTTCGAATCACTTCCAACCGCGCACCAGATTTTTAGAGCCATTAAAATATATCAATGTAAAAACGGAAAATTAATATATTGCAATGACTATCATTTGTCATTTTTATTGTTGTTCGTACATATTCTCTTTGTCGCAATAAAATTTATGACGTAAAAAGAGCGTAGCTATATAAGATGAGCGCTCATAATGTCTGTGGCAATTTAAAATCGAAAATAAGAACGCTTATGTCGTTATTACAATGTTAATTTTATTGTTTATGGTAACTGATTAACTGATAACTTTTGACGCTATTAATTTACACTCACGTTTTAAGAAAGATAATCAAGCTTTTCCTATTTACGTAGGCCTAGCGTACATATTTCAAGAAATATTCAATCATTTAGTTCACGAGTTATGGTTTGTAATGTAAAAATTCATTTATTCATTGATACCGAAGTAATGTTTAGTGTTTAGACACAGACTTTAATAGCACTTAATAAAATACGATAACTCGTACATATTTAGATAACCTTCCCTTTATAATTGAAAACAATATAATGTTTAATATTTCAATAGGAATCCATTAATCTTGCTAACAAAATAAGTTCCTTTTCTCGCAGGATACTTCCCGATAGAGCTAGTAAATATTGTTCAAACGAAACAATAAAATTGTTATGTTGCCACTATGTCGATGGCACTCTATTAACGCAAACATTTTAAAACAAAAGTGCAATGGTGTAGTAACCGTGCGGGGTCGAGGTGCGAGAAATATCCAATTTACCCGCGTTTACCCGCTAAATTGGCGCCATTTCTCTTCTCGATGGCCGCCATCTTGTGCAGTGTTATAACCACGTTTTGTTATAAAGAAAAGTTATTCCTCCGTATAACTTATTATACGAGTATTTGCAACTTTTTAATCGTGCTGTCTAAAAACTAATTTGTGAAAGTAATATATTAATGAAATGCGCTGCAACTTTTCCGATATTTTGCGTGTGAATCTATTATTAGTATAATAATTAGTATTAAAAATTATTTAAATAACTTATGAAAGCTGATTCATATTTCAATGTACTTACATTTTGTTAGATTTTTTTTTTTGCTTACCGAATTCACAGATATTGAGGTCCCTATAATATTTAGGTAATGTACCAATCACCAGGAACACGGGGAGACTGAGTCTTGAAAGATTAACGAAATATCGGGACCTCAATAAAACAAACTTAATAGACTAGGGGGCGCGTAATAGCTAAAAACAATTTATTATGAAACCTAAATTTAAAAAATATATATACATATAAGTAAGTATATTTTTTTTTTGTTATTGATATAAACAAAATACAACATCATCCCCCTTTTCATATTACAAAATTTGCTTGTTTATATCAGCTGGAAAATTCTAAGCTCGAATAAAAATTCTCGGCCAGTACCTACTTCAATAAGATTGTATTCGGAGAACGGCATTATTCATGAAAACGTCGTTATTATTCTGTGTTTGTAGAGAATTTTTTTTCACCACTCAACCTCTTTATCCTCTTTCATGCATTGAAATTTTAGCAATCATAGAATAAATTCCATTCGAAACCGCGCTGTGAGCTCGCACTCAATCACTAACACGCCTTTTATATACCTACCTGTACTCTACGCAAAATCGAACGTGATTGGGCCTTTAATTCGATTTATAGATTACCCTCACCTGGCAACACTGAATGGAAAGTGAATTCGTGTTCGGCCTTTCAACATCCGCTCACATGCCTATATTTTATTCATTATCTGTGGAGATGACGTGGAATGAAATCAAATTATATCCGAATATCGAATTATGGACGGTTATCAAAAGGGCAATAATATTTGGCAGAGTCAATGACAATATTTATGAATACATAATAAAATATGTTTTATGATCTCAGAATAAATCAACCTCTACGAATACTATATTTAGACATGTTGAAATAGAAAATTGTTTTTTGTTATTATTAAAGGCATAAAACAATAAAAGATATTTACAATTATTTTTTTCGTAGTCTGAATACTTTATTCTTTGACTATTCTATCGATATACAGATAACATAGTGTAAACTAAAACAAACCAATTTCGCATATACTACGTGTCACGGATAGTGTTATAAGAATATACACAAAACAGTAATCAAATATTATTTTAGAAAAAAATGATTATTTTTAGAAAATTAAAGCCACTACAATGAAAAGCTGTCAAATTTGTCTCTCGAATCGTATGTTAACCGCCATTAACAGTCATGTTAGTTGACATACACTTTGACCAACGTTTCAGAAACCGAGCGATAGGATTGCAAATCTACGTGCTAGTGTGTATAATGCCTGTCCTACTGTTTTGGAGTGGTCTCCTGAATAGCAGTTGTGTACATTGTGGACATTGATGATGATGACGTCGAAACCAATCAATTAACAATAACATCATCATTGACATAATAAATAATTGCAACTTAATTAAATACGATATAAATAAACTGCAAACAAAATTAGAACGTTCCAGCGACTTTATAAATTGGAATCTGATATTCGTTTATCAGCGATCAGTATTCCGTCCCAATAATTTCTAACTCGTCTAACAAATAGCTTATATTTTTCCAATAAACGATTTCGTTAAATATTTGCTTATTCAGATATTTATTATCTGTATCAATTTAGGAATCTGACAATTGCTGTCATTTTTTTGACAAAGCCTTTTTTTAATAATTGCGAATCCAATCCAATTACGTAAATGAACGATTGATACTTTTTAATAAATACGATATAAACCTAATATCCTATCTCCGAAGACCTCCGCCAGAGAACTAAAGCTACCGATATCACGCGAACAATAAATACGTTGAAGTGGTAGTGGGCTGGTCACACTGGTTTAAGAGGGGATGCTGCGTAAGTGTTGGTCGGGCATTAACCAGGTGGGAAGGCGATCTCCGTGCAGTGGCAGGTCCGCGTTAGATGCGAGTAGCACGGGATCGGTCGTCTTGGCGTTCATTGAGGGAGGCCTATCTTCAGCAATGGACGTATAAAGGCTGATTATGATGATGATGAAACCTAATATAATCTATCTTACTTCACGGTAAACGTCAATTAGCTTTTTGATAAATGAAGTAAAATCAATATATTATGACTAGTTTTGACAAAAAAGTTATAAATTCTATAGCAATGTCAATTGACCATAACCCGAATATAATGCAAATTGTAACGTACTCCTACTCGTACTAACTCCTACTAACGTACTAACTTACTCACGTACTCCTTATACGTGATGTGTAAAAGGCTTTTCTTAGATATACATGATTAAATTTGGCATTCACCTATACCTAGTGTTTCAGGGGAAGTTGCTAGTAATTAGTATTTTTTATTGTTTTCTTTTTATTCTTCTTCCATAAAATATAAAAAAACAGCCCCCAGGCAACGGAGCAGTCGGAGCCATATGGGATCTCCATATGAATCACAACCAAAAGCTACGCATATGCCTTGCCCTCCTTTTGCCTATCCTTGTACATAGAATATTAATTCTATGATTTTATTTCTGTTCTATGGAACTACCTGCTGTATTTATATTGTCAATGCATACTCGCGATTATAATCTACTAAAACTACATATTTACCCCTTTTTGACGTGGCAACTTCTAATAACTCGATATTACGGGCAGCATGCACGAAAAAGATGAAGTAGCGTTCCGAAAGCAAGAGCGAGGCAACGAACGAGGGAGACCGAGAATCGGCCCGAGCCATCGGCTCAGTTCGGTTCGTGCTGCATGTAATGTTTGACGTTGTCACGTCAAACTACCGTCCGTAAACCGACTTTACGGGGAACCAATTTTTTTTCTTAAAAAACACAATTAACATATACATGGATTTGTTTCAGCAGAAACACCCTCATGTGATCTTCGAAGCGCGAACGAAGGCGAACAAGGGCTGTGCCAACAAGCTGGAGTTCAGGCCCAAGAGTCGACGCACGAAACATATCTCCTTTCTGGAAACACCGCTCGGTGATGACCCTGGACACATGTGAGTAATCTCTATGCATTTTCATTACCATGCTAAAAGCTTTACGCTTACATTTCTTCATTATGGAAAAGGAAGCCAATTGGCATTATGTTATTAGAAATAAATAGATAATTCAACTACCTACTATTAACTATATTTTATCAATTATGTATTTAGGTACTAATAAAATTATAAAGACACAATACACGATAATCATTCACTATTTATATCATTTCGTAGCATGTGAAGGTATAAAAAAACAAAAGCGCGGGAGACGCGCATAATGAGCGAGGCACGCCGCCATTTTTAAACTGTCAGTGGAATTCGCCGACCTGTCACGTGTCACCTGCATGCTGCAATTTAAACGTTTCAATTATACGAGCATTTCATTAAACAAACCGCTTTATTTATATATTTAAAGAGATCCTTCTCGCTTGTATTCTCGACATTCGTCAAAAATACTGACAGTTGCGCCTACGAGCAGATGTCCCTCGGAAAAAAATCATAACAGTTGTGTTGTTTTTTTTTTTTAATAATAAATAACCAAAGGTTTTGAAAACGTGACAATGCAACATTAATTTTTTGGCTTCTTCATCGTTTCTTTCACGGAATTATGCAACAACACTTTGGGCCATCATAGTAGGATGGCGTAGAACGAACGTTTAAAGAGTTGGTAAAGAAAGTATAGTAATAGAAGAATAATAATATAGAAAAAAGGCGAATCCCGTTGGAAAAATAATAAGGAAACAAGCCATAGTATATTGGTGACGAATAACCATTTGTCATTATTTTCGATCAATTTAGAATTAGCGATGTGGGGACAAAATCTGCAGGCAAATAGTTATTTCGGATTGCAATGAATTAGACATATTTGCTAGCACTAATGACAGTAAATTAGTTTTAAAGTAAACATGGCGTGAGCTGCATTGATAAAATCAAAACAATTCGATAGCATAACTGATAGAAATGTAATTCCAATTTCGTTATTCAAAATAAATATGGCCTTATTTTACAAATATTAAAATGGAATACTTAAAGTATTATGTGCTATATTTTCGCCAGATTCACTCACTTATTATTTTTATTATCTTTGCTTAACTTACCGTGTCATTGTACAATGTCGGGAGTTCAAATGCGGAATATAGTTTCATCTTACTTGTAATGAATCGGATCAAATGAAATGATATTTTGTAATAAAAAAACAGTTTCTAATCTATATTTCTGTTGTGTAAAAAATCTATTCCCTAGCTAAATGCGTTATCTGTGACCCATTGTGACGTCACGACCTCGTGGCCCACTTGAAAATAGGCCGCAGAAACAATGAGACGTAATCGAGTGCTATCACCCAAACTATGAGATATCTATTGCAAATATGAGGATGGAGTCGATAATTAGTGTACCCTTTACTCAGCTTGGCAGTGATGACCAAACGTTTTGTGATTTCGCGAATTTCATTCATAATATAATACCATTTTTACGGATTTCATTGCGATGTGTTGAATTTTTGTTCGGTGTTTTGATAATTTTTATCGACAATATTGTATAAGGAGGATTGATTAGGTAAATTATTTTGAAGCATAGTTGCTTCTGCCTCGTATTTGCGGTTGCTAAGAGGTCTAAAAAACTGTCATCATCAGCGTCATCATCATCGTCATTATCATCACAATAATAATCATCATCATCATCATCATCATCATCATCATCATTATCATCATCATCATAATCATCATCATCAGCATTTATCCGTCGACTGCTGAACATAGGCCTCAATGAACGCCAAGACGAATAATAATAAGCTATACGTTCAACAATCAATCCTTATAAAAGCGAGTAAACTTACATAATTTAATATTCAAATACTACTTTTCCTAAAAAATGGCGTAATTTAAATAATTACTTTATTTAAAAGAAGGCACGCGCACAGCTATAATAATAATTTCTCTGTGACATTTCAGTGGATTGTGTGAATAATGCAGTTTGAAAAAGTTTTTCAAACAGTTTTTGAACGTCCAAGCTCTCACAAAAAGTTCCTTGATGAATCCAGCGCATAGAAAAATTGTTTGCGATTGTTTTATAAGTTCAACAAGCATCGGAATATGTTTGAATTTTTAGCTCGCAGCTTGTTTATTTTATTTCGCTGTGTTCCTCTCTTTGATATTGAATATATTTGTCCGTTGCTTCAAATTTGAAACGTGAAATAAAAAATTACTTTATATTATATGGTAATCACAATGCTGGCCTAAAACGAAAGTCTATAAATATCTTTTTTTGTAATTAATATTGTTATTTCAAAAATGGAACATTATAAAAAATAGTAAGTAATCAATCAACACTACTTTTTTACGAGCCAAAAGAGGAAAAAAAAAAAAAAAAAAAAACTACTTTTTTACGATAAGATTAATTTCAAAAGAAGTATGTAAGTAAAAGTATAAAACATAAATTTCTCGGTAATCGGTATAATTCAACATTTCAGACATAAAGTACTGGCTGAAGTTAAATTCATTTCGATATTTTTATTTTAAAATTCGGAATCAAAAACAAATAACAACAGTGACGGTCAATTCAGTTATTAATAAGTATAGTGAACTGGTTATATTGCCAGTGATATTTGGTATTAATTCAATACAGGCTTTTCAATATAAATTGAATAAATATTGATATGGTCTACGTCTGTTACGGTAGTTCAATGAACATATTTTCACAAATATAAGAAATATCCGATAAGGATAATATTAGGAGTCGCAGGTTGAATACAAAAGCCGTTTCATCTAACAAATTGGGTTCCGCAGAATGATTTATGCGTAACAAACCGGGAATAACCCGAGCCATAGAGAAATATCAGTGATTGTTACTCGATTTTCTTATCTGTATAAGTTTAATTTCATCTGTTCGTTGTGACTTAATTAGATATATTAAATAATAAAACTATATATTCTAGTGTATTTAGGTCACTAAAATATTTGGTATTACCTTTTTCTATACTTATTTTTTCATTTATTATTTTTCGATACGGTATTATACTTTTATTAAAAATACAGTGTTTATGTTAGTAATGTTATTCTTAATTCAAAATTTTCATTTCAGCGGGATAAAACATGTACCGGTCTACTAATTAATAACTTATAATTTTTTTAAATCCCGACGTTTCGGATACTTTAGGATAACACAAAAGTAGCTTATCTTACTTTATAAAATTAAAATAATTATTAATTGATATGTGATTTGCGAATTTTAATTATCACATATTTTTGCCATAATTATATTTTAAAGAATAATTTTCATACAATAGATCCCGTGGGACACCCCACATCCCTCCGGGATGGGGCAGGAGTAATTCATCCCATTGAATCCCACATATTCCGTATTCTGGATTCCATTGTAAGGCAAATTATGATTAAAATGTAGGTAACATTGGGGTCCGGACGTCGAGACAATGGTCAAATTGTCTCCACTCAGATTGGGGCCTGGACGTCTTGGAATGCTAAATTAATGATAAATTTCCGGTGGGCCCATTGAGGGGGATAGGGAAAAGGAGGGCAGCGCATCTGCATAACCTTTAGTTGTGTGGATTAGCTTCGATAGTTGCAAGGCTTCGGCTGTTCGTTTGCACTCCTATGCTACAAAAAAAAGTCAAAGTCAAAGTATTAATTGCCTTAATCCTTAGGCAAGAACTAAGATCACTACTAAAACTCTTACACAACCATTTTTAATTATAATATAAGTACGCCTTGAAATTACTAAATTAACTAAGTTTCATTCCCAAGAGTTTGTATAATTATATTTTGTGTCTAAAATTTAGCAAATTACTACAGAACCATTTGCCTAATTAGCATTCAGTTGACTCATTAACGAAGGTCATTATGTAGATTTATAGAATTAACACCAAGCATAAGGTCGAAAAAAGGCGAGGAGAACTTAACGTTTTTATGGGACCCTATAATTCCTGACTCCAGTTGACATTATCTTCACCCAAGTGGCTGGTTAGTGGTGGGGATAAGCCGAAGCTGAATTTATAGCATTCTTTTTTGTAACGTTCTAAACTAAAGTTTATAAATTTGTAAGAGTAAATAACATTTTTTTTTCGACGATTATTGCAAATCTATACAAACAATGTCGCTAAGAGAGTAACGGGGAAATGGCTCGACTATTTCGGCTAATATTTTTTTGTATGTTCCTTAAGCCCTACTCTCTCTCTCTCTCCCTCTCTCTCTCCTGTAGCTTCTATCTCACATCCCATTTAACTAGAACTCTTTCATTTGTCACGTTATCCTTTATATTACTGCGAGTACGCGATCAAAAACTGTAAAAACATTTCCGTGACACACGAACGTTTTGGTTAAAATTGTGACATTTATTAAACTCATAAACAAGGAATAAGTTAAAAACTTTTAACCCAACTAAAATTAATAACCCCTTGTTTTAGTATTAGGTTAAAAATTTAAATGTTCTGTTATAATATAATATTATAATATTCATACGGCCTATAATAATTTTCCCACTGAAAGAATAATATTGTAAATCAAAATCGTTGACGGTATATACTAATATACACCTTAGTAGGTGTATTAAGCATAAAACTCGTAAATATTTATATATAAATCATCATCATCATAAACCTCTTACCGCCCACTATACATAGGTCTCTATCCAGGAACGCCAACACGACCGGTCCTGCGGGTAGGGAACAGTTCAAGTGGGACCACCCACTGAACAGAGGTTATGGAGATCAACATAATCGGGGATGTTTTAAAAGCATAATAACGATGAAAGAATGATCACCTAATACTGAAAATATTCTAGAATATTCTGTATTTGTCATTTCGTATACTAATCACCGATAATTCCACTAAATCCCAGAACTTCGCCTATTTTACAAATAGCCTAAACTTCGCGTTACTAACTCCAGCAAACACTTAATCATTATGACAAATACTAAGGTGAAATATAGTCTTAGGGTCTGTTTCACAAAGTACCTGTAAGGTACCCTATAGCTATATGACACATAAATTAACTGACACATAAATCTTCTAGTTAGTCTTGATTGGGTTTCACCATCATCTTCCCTATAAATTTATTTGGCAGATCCCTATTTGGCATTTACTGGTAAGTAGGCTTGGCAACCTCGCATTTCATCGTTCCATTTTACGATACATATGTTTTAGAAAAAAAAATCCATGTTGTAAATATACATGAAAATATGTTTTTATAATTTAATTGTATGTATCATACCATCTTTATACCTTTTATTTACATAGACCTTGTATATAATGTTATCCCTTAATTATTAAACGATCAAAACACAATTTAAATTATTTTGTATATTACTGTTACCGGAACGTCAAATTGTCAAATGTCGTGAAGCTGTCAACCGCGTATATATCTGTCAACTAATTTATCTGACAGATGAATTTGCTAATGGCCAGTTGATCCGACCTATAGTTTACAGGGAACTTTATTAGCCAAATATTGCTATATGTCAATTGTGAAACAAAAACGTTGTAGTTATGTGGTAAATATGTTGCAAATAGCTTAAATGGAACTTTATTAGGATATTGTGAAACAAACCCTTACTGAATTTGTCGTTTTCTTAATTATTCATCATGATCGCATTTCGTATCCAGTAGGAACCCATCGAAGATGAAGGACGAGCATGCGTGGCGCTGGTGGCAGGACGCAGGGCTGCGCACCCTGCGGCGGCGGAGACGGGACGTGCGCGAGACCACCAAGTACATCGAGACGGCGCTGGTCATCGACAAGGCCATGTTCGACCGACGCAACGGCAGCTCCCGCGCGGAGGTCGTCCACGACGCCATACAAGTCGCCAATATTGCTGATTTGGTAAGTGCACATGCACAGAACCTGAACATAATATATCTTAGGATAAGCAAGGTAAACTAGAGCACCTAGGGTGAACCCAGCACCTTGGACAAAGCGAATTAAGCCTGGGGGCTCTTTGTACCCCTCTTACAAGAACAGATGGCAAAAGAACAGGGGGCAAGGAGCCGTCCCAGCGTTGGGAGGGGTTGTACCACAGTACAACTCCAGAGATTTCAATTCTGTTCCTACAAGAAACCACTGAACGCGACGAAATTGCTAGATGTTTTGTCACTCGCGGACGAAATCACACTGATTTGCAGTGACGGCCATTGCCGTCCACGTGCCCGTTTTGGGCAAGTTGCGTCTACGCGGTCACGCCCCCATGCCAATTGCCACTTCTTCTGTTCTTAATATTTCTATGGTTTCGATCCACAAAATGACCAAACAGAACCCTTATAGCTTAGCAACAACGCTACATATATCTGTCATCATCATCATCATCATCATTATCATCGTCATCATCAGCCTATATATACCTGTACCTACTACTGACTCAGAAAACGTATAGCTAGTCATATTGAGTAGTATAAAAGTGCATCCACTAGTCAACTCTAAAGTGGCACTCCATTCAATTACGGCATAATGTATTTTATTCGTCCATTGAATATTTAATGAAAGAGCTTTTTTCTACTAGGAACCTTGCAAACGAAATGCCACGAACAAAATGCCTTTTCTATTAGTAAGCGGGCAGATCAGTTGATGAGATATCAGCGTCACCCATTAATATAATCTCGATGACAACAAAAAAATATTACGTTGCCTGTCCCGCGCTTCTCTTCGAACAGCTGTTTCACAGAAAATTAAAACAATGGTGAATCAATGCAGGCGGGTGTGAGGCACGGCACTCTCCTTCAATTGAAAATTATTATCAATATTTTAAATATATTTTTTTACAACGCCAAATGACGTCATCTTACGTCACAAGAACATTCAATAATGACTTGCCTAGGCCTAACTTAACAAAGGTTCTCCATGACCTCCTCCTTAAGAATATCCAGCTTATCTATCATTATAAAAACCTTTAATATTTTAGTAAAGTAATACCAACGGTAAAACATTGAAAACTGACTATTTTTTAACCGCTTTATCGTGAGTGAGAATTCTTAAGTTTTACCTCGACTTCTTTCCGATCATCCGCTAAATTTTATTATAAAGCATTTGGTCATAATATAATAATATTAACATAGTTTTAATGTTTATGTTAAAAAAATTGTAATAAATACGTTACATTAACCGTAAGCCATTTCATCCCAATGTGATTGTGTGAGATTCGTCTCGAGTCCTATTTCTGGTAATTAATGGATTATAGCCCTAAACCCTTTACAATTTCAACAATAGTTCCTTCACAGTAATCTAAACTCCAGATTAACTATCGCTATATCGGTTAATTTTAGAGTTGGAGAAAATTTCCCATTCAGCATACGGGCGAAACTTTGGGCGCTAACGAGTGCGCGGAGTGTGAAGCCGGCACATTATCTACTTATGAATTTGAACAGCACGCTCTTATCGGGGAAACTTACATGTACGAGGATGTACTGGGATATAACAACGGGCTGTTGTTCGAAATCCAAATATTCAGGCTATTTTCGGGCTCCGCACCTCAATACCCTCCCCTCATCCCTCATACTTCTTAAAGTATCAATGATATCAGGCGAGGAGGGCATCGGGAGATAGTTCACCTGTCCACTGGCCCAAAGCGTGTTGGTGAACTGCACACACCTTCACACTTTCAATCTCATCAGGCATGCAGTTTTACTCACGATGTTTTCCTTCAGCGGTGAACGAGCGATGGTCTCGTGTTTACACTTAAGCTTAAGAGGCCGAGTTCCATTGGACCATCGTCGCTTCCTATTGACATGATATGTCTATTAAGATGAAATTTATTAAGACGAGATAACTGTGAGTTATTTCCACGTTTTCTCCTCCCATTCGACATAATTTTGAATGAGATAGCTTAATTTTCTTCCGTGCGTAAAAGACTGGAAGAAGTATAAAATAAATCGTATAAAATAAACTACACAAGTATATAACATGATTTCTTCCGATTCGCTAGATAATAATATGCAGTTTTACTATCACTTCTTTAAAAAAAAAACCTATCGAATTGATAACCTCCTCATTTTTGAAGTCCGTTAAAAAGCAATATTTACCTAAGATATATGTAAAAACGGTGGAACAATTAAACGTATTTCAAGTTACTTAAGATATTTGCATTTCCGACGTTTCGGATACTTGACGGCAATCATTATCACTATTTTTGATATCACTGTTGCTATTGTTCTAGTATTTTCGGACACTCAACACGAGGGTGTCGCTGGTGTACATCGAGTCCTGGCAGGGAGCGGACCAGGCGGACATCGACAGGAAGCAGGACATCACCAGGGCGATACAGAAGTTCAGCGACTACACCGCCAGGAAACTGTTCAAGATAGAGAAAGACACGACACAATTACTCACGTGAGTAAAAATATCTGCCTAGCTTTTTCGCAACTATATTTGAGGTCAGCTTCCAGTCTAGCCCGGATTCAGCTGGATACCAGTCTTTTATATGGAGCAACTGCCTATCTGACCTCCACAACCCAGTAACTGGGTGATGCGGTACCCCTAAGTACTAACTAATAGTACCCGGTAAGACTGGTTGTCAGATTCTCGGGCTTCTGACGACCCGTAACGACTGTCAAAGATCCACGAATGACAGCCGGGACCAACGGCTTAACGTGCTTTCCGAGGCACGGAGGAGTCTCGGTATGTAAAGATGGTCACCCATCCACGGACCAACCTTGACAAGTGTTGCTTAACCCGGTGAATTGGACCGCGCGGCTATCGCCATGGGTATTTTTTTTTTGTTGCTTCTATTCGTTAGATTTTAATGCAGTTTAAATATAGTATCTGATTCACTAAGATCTTATCAGAAGGTCAATTGGTGGTTGGTTATCGCTGTAGGTCCTGTACAGTATCTAGTAGGCCTAACCCGTAGATAAGCCTTATCTACGGGTTACTAGTAGGCCTACTACTAGTATCTACGGGTTCTACTACTACTAGTAGGCCTAACCCGTAGATAAGCCCTATCTACGGGTTAGGCCTACTATTATATTAGACCTACTAGACTTAATATTCACTCTTATAACAAAAAGGCTTATCGATAAATTACGGTTTTCAATACAATTTTTTGCTTAGGCCGTAATTCATAGAAGTTTAAACCAGGATTCTTATTTAAACCGCCTTTTGTAATGAGGCAGATTAGGTTTAGACTACTATCTCTCAGTACATTCTGGAACGAAGCAAACAGAAGTATGATTTATCTCTCCCTGTGACTTATCTTTTGTATTGACTAACAATTCTCATGTAAAATTCTAAATTCTCTCCCCGGATCTAGAAATACCTAACGGAAATGTTTGTATGTTTAATTCCAAACTTTTATAAACGTATTTTGTTTTCACAATTTAATACATGCATGCAATACGAGCTTCAAATGAAATGGACCGGAACCACTTGTATTATTGGTTTTTGATTTTCGATAAAATTCCGTAAGTACGTACGGTATGTTTTTATCCAGATTTAAAATGGAATCTTGTTACAGATAATAAAATAATTACTATATTTATATTTTTAATTTATGTTTGTAATTGAAATAATATTCCTACTTTTTTAGAAGGATAATATTCCTACTTTTTTAGAAGGAAAAAATAAATGGATATTTATAATTTGTAAAAAAAGTCTAAAAATAAATTAGGATTTGATAAATTAATTTACTCGTTAAAGATACATTCACAATTTAATGAATAAAAATGTTAATAGCACAAGTTATACTTAGACTAGAGTGAAAAGAAATCTCAAGATCAAAAGAGGAATTAAATGAATTTCTCCAAACGAGCCCCTCCTGACGTTTAGTTCTAAATGCCGCTTAATTAGTTCACAAAAATACTCTAAAGTTTGAATAATAAGTGTTTCGTAAGGCGTCAAACGGATCCAACACTCTGGATCCTCTTATTTTAATTATACCGTTTGCATTTGTATACAAACTCGTAAATATCCCGGCAAATCTCTACGCAAACCTGCTTATGCTGAAACTTAAACAAAATTGCAAGATACACCGCGAGCAAAATTGCTTGAGCATTTCAACTTGTCGTATCTCTTAATCTGCGCTTTTCGTAATGGTTTCGTATGCTTTATTTGTTTATTTAATACTAGCTATTGCACGCATCCTCGCCTGCGTCAACTAAGATTTTAAACGGGTCCCACACTTTTTTGTAAATTTAATTTTTTTTTTTTTATTATTATTATTTTTTTTGCCTATGTTCACCGGAGATAGTATAGCTTCCCAACAGTGAAAGTTTTTTTTTTTAAATCGGTTAAGTTGTTCCGAGCCTATTCAATACAAACAAACAATCAAATCTTTCCTCTTTATTATATTAGTAAAGATAAAGATTAGACCATTTTTGTTAATTCATTTACCTAGCAGGCCTTATCTCATCCACCTAAACACATCTATATTACACTTTTTACATACATTTTACTAGTGACTCACGCAGTCCTACCACAGAACCGAATCTCAGAAATCTCCGAGACTATTGTATCTCTCAATTGCAGTGTATGATGTCATTGAAACAGGTTCAACAGTTTAGCTAAAACATGACACAATTCAAAAAACGTAACATTCGTAAGATTTAACATCCAAGCGAGTCATTAACACATGACACGTCTAAATTGAGCGTACAGAATCGTCGTCAAATGAAAAAAAGAAATGTGTTGAGAAAACATTTAGAAAGGGAGCTAAGTAGTTTATTATGAAGATGTGTCACTCGGGCGACGTGAGGCCTATTTTTTGTTTCATTGTGACGGGGCGTGACCTACATCGGTCTGGGGGGGGGGTGTAAGCTCGGTTCCATCGGCGTACTTGTGTCATTGTTTGGTTGGTGCCTGAATACTCCACGAAGCTCGGCTCCTATAACCCTTTGCGTCCGTGATTATTATAATAAAGTAACGGATCCGACAGACGTCCTGTGCAAAACATCTTGTGACGGACCAAATTGTGAATCAAAACCAAATCAAATCAAATACAGCTGCAAATCACCACAAACATCGTGGTTTATTAATATTGTACATTCCCGACATTAAGGATATTTTACAGCAAATATGAATACTGGAAAATTTATCGAAATATGTTTAAATATAATTAACAAACAATGCCTATACATAAGGTCCAGTTCACACGGGCGCTTTTTAACTGAGCGTTAAAAAAACTTTTGAATGAAACAAATGAATATCCATGTATGTACACACGAAAGCGATTTTGAAGCGCGCTATTTTTAAGGTACGAGTTTGTTGCATTTTCGACATTGAGTATTGGACGTTAAATCGAATTTAGCATGCGGAGCTCGCAACTCGCGCTACTGTTGGGATCATTAGTATATTTATAACGACATTTGACAGAGGCCTGACGTTCCCCGGGGGCGAGTCCGGCATCTCGGTGCCCGACACGATGTGCACGCCCAAGTCGGTGGGCATCTCCGTCGACACCAACACCTACGAGCCGCACCTGCTCGCCGGCACCATGGCGCACATGATCGGACACAACATTGGTAAGTCTCACCACATCAATATTGCCATCATCAGCATTATCATTGCTATCATCGTCTTTGTCATCATCTTCCACTTCAGCTTTCTCATCATCAACTTTTGAATGTCTCACAGAGCAGGATTGAAAATAAGCGAGAAGGTTAATTGACATAGTTCGTATATGTGCTGGGTGCGGTCCAAGGAGTCAATCGAAGAGAACTAATTCAGAATATATATAACCCACCGTCAAAGCGAGCGACGGTAGTCCAGTGGGCATATCATATCATAAACATGGGCCTTCCTTACTGAATGCCAAGACGACCGTTTTGCGTTAGGGGCAGTACTCTACATGTACTTTTAGTTCGAAACAGCAAAAACGCTGACGAATGGTTGCTGGTTACTGCGATCGCTTTAAAAAATAATACAAATACACCCTTGACTGACTTGCGATACTTTACATGAATACGACAAAGAGAAACCATAAAATAACTCTGAAGCGTTAGAGCAAACCGCACAACGCTGTAATAGCTTAGAGCTTTACCTTTGTATGTTTGCGATCTGAATATCCATCAAAGATAACCCGCTTCCATGTAGACTGATAAATCCTCTTATCGAAGTCTATGTGGTGTGTAACTACGTCTTAGTGTAAACTGTGCTGTGATCTCAAATCTGCTTGTGGATGCACTTTCATTGCGTCTGGCGCGTCTAATCCTATCTCAAATACCATTGGAATACACTGATGGAATATGCTAATGGCGGTTTAGCATTGCTAATGAGCGGGAATAAAACTAATGAGCCACCCACCATTTATTATTGCTATCAACCAATTTTTGGAACGAATTTGCTGTGCTGCTTGTTAACCATCTTACTTATTCAGCATAGCTTTCTCTTGTTTTGGGAAAATGACAAGTGTATTTTCTAGGTTACACATCTGCCTACCTACCTACCGATTGAGCTTAAAGGCCATCAGGGGAAATAAACTCAGGATTGTCTCAGAATTAGCAACGCGTGAATAAGGTTTTTTTTTTGTTGGATAAGCAAGTGGGCAGACGTACTACCTAAGGGCTAGTGTTGGACATCGATCTTGAATATATACTAGTTTATCTGAAGATATAAGGTGTCAAGTCTCTGTACCAGTAATTACACTGTCTGTTTTGCCTTCTCTCCGAAACACAGAAAAGCTGTTTCACAGGAGGAACAAGCAAGATGGTGGTACTTACCCATACTGCTGGGAACTCAGCACAGCGCATCCCTCCCACCGGTAGCAAGCTGGTGGTACCCGTGAAACGGGCAGCGCGATTATTTGTACTCGAGAGGAACGCTGAACCATAGAAATATTAAGGACGATTCACTTGTCTCGAATATCTATGCGCTGAACGTTTACTATTAGATGGTTCAACTGTTTATTTGTTTAATAATTAATTAGTAATAGGTGAGGAACAATAAAGTCATAGTAGTCATAATCGCCTGTAATCAGACGTCAATCGTGGCAATAGAACGTGTATGATCAATATTTTCGTTCCAGGAATGGGTCACGACGACGGCCGGGAGCAGTGCTTCTGCCGGGACTGGCACGGCTGCATCATGGCCCAGTCTATCGTGGGCCTGGAGAACGTGCAGCCGTACAAGTTTTCCGACTGCTCCAAGAACGACTACATCAACGAGCTAAGGATCGGACAAGGCCTGTGTCTGCTCAACAAACCCAACGAGGTAAGGTTTTCAACATTTTATTATTCTTGAACACAAAATATTCATTTGTTCCAAGTTTAAATCAAACTATACTTCAAATTTTACACAACAGCTTGTATTATACAAATAATCCGAAAAATAATATAAAGTTACAGAATTTCGGTGACATTTAAACTAATCTAGAGATTACGTGAAAATGTTTAAATGGTGCTTAATGAGGTTTACATTATGCTTTACTTTGGATAAATTATAAATACGACAATTTATTCCCAATAGTATTTCTGTTCTCGAGAAAAAAGTTGTAACTAGGTAGTCTATGGCATGTAGTCGTAAGATTAAAAAAATTAATAACAAAAATAAATAAATACATGTATCTGAATACTTACAATTTGTAAAGTTTAAACATATAAACACTATCTTACCACGACGATTTCATACGAGCAAACTTTCCACTCCCAAAGCGCGTTTAAACCCAGATTTTAATAAAGACGTAGCGTTGACATAACACCGGAGGAGCCGACCTAAGCATCCGCGCTATGCTCGCCTCACGCCCCACACGACGAATACCTCCAACATGCCGGCCGCCCAGAATTATGGCAAAGTACCAACTCTAATATACACCACAAAATTTACTTTACTACACTCGAGCAGGGAAATACGTGGGAATACGTCACTTCGTATTTTTTTTTTGAGAAAAAAAAAATTCAAGGGTTTTTTTGTATCGACAATTTTTGGTAGGAGAAAAACTTATGGTATGTATGACGCCATTATAAAGTTTAGTTTTTTTTTGTATTAAAATTTGAATTATTATAATTTTTTTTAAGTTTAAGTTTAAATTTTAAGTTATAAGTTAACTTCTGCGTCCCTACGATTCCATTACATTACACCAACCATGTGTACGTATTTAATTGGTTTTTAAAGCATCTTATTGTCAATACTTATGATACAAAATATGATGTATTACTAAAACTCATTGAAAATAAGATAAGTCAGGATGTTTTCCATTTTTATTCGCATCTACGAACGTCTTGTTTACAACACCCAGTAATGATCTAATGTGTTGCATTGTCCAGCGTTACTTTACGGACGAATTACACTTTACTATTTCATTCGATGATCACGGAACGAACTGAAACAGTCTTCATTAAAATAAAACAACTTTTGCGGATTTCATCGCGGTTCATTAAGGATTTTTCGCGCCTCACGTTTTGGATACTTTAAAGCTAGCGTGGGCAGGGACGAGTCGCATAAAAATTAGAAAACAATATGTTAAATTTCACCAAAAAACGATTAACAAATTCACCACACATTTACATACCAAAAAATATTAAAATCTCAAATCACGAAGACAAAAGGACCAGGTATAGGATGAATCTGGATATTAATCACCACCGCATTGTTTGTCGGAGCACTCCTTTAATAAAAGTTATGTTAATACAGTCCCGGGCCCGAGAATTATCTCCCGTTTGAGAATATATAACAGAACGTACCGGGCCCACTTTATTGGAATAAATTTACATAGTGAGTAGTAATGCCTCTCGATTCGGTTTACATATTTATCGGGCTGATTGTCGATTTTTTTCAGTCCGACTGTACTTGCTGTAATTTGAC
The DNA here is from genome assembly GCA_905333005.2 of Lycaena phlaeas. Classification (NCBI taxonomy): domain Eukaryota; kingdom Metazoa; phylum Arthropoda; class Insecta; order Lepidoptera; family Lycaenidae; genus Lycaena; species Lycaena phlaeas. The sequence goes on along the minus strand of HG995172.1, from coordinate 17,125,860 downwards.
TACGAATGATATTTTTATTGACGTTTATTAATTACTGCATTAATATTTATTTTTAAAATAGATTTTTCTAATAATATTGTTTACGCGAATTTCACTTTATATAATGAAACAACTTATTACAAAATAATACACATACTTAACGCTATCTCGAATACTTTCCAGCAACCATAGTCACGAAATGTCCTAATCTTAATAAACCGCTGCGAAATCTAAAAAAAATAAACTAAAAATTATATTACATAAATTTAAATACCCACATACAAAGACATGAGCTCCGTAAATGTAAATGAGCGCGGGCGAAGCCGCAGACAACAGCAAGCAACAAAAGATTATCTATACTTTTTAATATTATTTATTGAAGTAAAGTTTTTCGGATAAAAACGTATGAACAGTTTCGTCGTAAAACAGATTATCGTATCTAGGGTTCGATCGGAGTTTTGGGTTATCCATCCATACTAACTAATACTAAAACTAACGGAAACCTATATACTATCAATTAGTTGAGAAAGTTCTCGACCGGTGCCCAATATCATTGATAATGTATGGTCGTTTTTCGTTTATAAGTAAACGGTCATAAAAAAAGGTTTGCTATTATGTTATTTACGGTATGATATATTATTTACTTTATGTGAATATTTTGTTTTTTCAGCCACTGTCTATCTCTGGAAAAAATTAAAGGATAAAAAAAATTTTTTTGGGCAATCTTCAACAGGTTGTAACTTCGAGATAAATGGTCGTACAGGAAATCAAAGAAAGAACATTGTAGCTCCAAGTGTCTAGTTTTAGGATAAAAACTTTAAAATTTTGTAGTCTCTAGTTTGTTTTTGAGCAATCTCAGAAAAATATTTTTAATTTTTTTTAGTTCTTTTTTTTATCTATTAATCATACATTTTTTAAGCAATATGGGCGACATTGCTTAAAAATGTGTTTTTTTATACAAAATTATGTATCTTGACAACGAATCTTGTTGATGGTACTGACCATCGATCGTCCCTAACGTCACTAACCTTGTCGCAGTTGGTAGTGCACCGGCAATGCGGCAACGGCAAGCTGGACGAGGGCGAGGAGTGCGACTGCGGCACCATCTCCGAGTGCCAGAACCTGAACCCCTGCTGCGACCCCTTCACGTGCCGACTCACTAAGGAGGCCCAGTGCGCATCCGGGGAGTGCTGCGACAGGTGCCAGGTAAGCAATCACATATATAGATAATACCGGTTCCTTTGCAAGTCTTATTAAGTCAATTCCGTTGATAAAAAGTAAAAATTAAGTACCGGATCTCCTCCTCGAGGCGGAGAGGGTATTGGGCCATAATTTACCGAATCGTTGGCTTAATGGGTCACGTTTTTAGCCATTTCGTAAACTATTAACACAATAAAGAGTTTTAGCCGTTTCGACTCGACAAGAAGAAGAAGAATGGGTCACGTGGATGGTCTCGTGCTTAGGGTGACTTAAAAAATAGAAAAATCCCATTTTGTAAGGCACCATTGTGGAAAAAAGGTGTGTGTGCGATTCACACACGATAGAAGTGAAACACATGTTAAATGCTCAAATACAAGCAAGTATTAAACAGTCTGCAATATACATACACACTGGCATTTGCTCTCTCGCTCTTTTGTATTTGTGTCTCTTACCTGATGTGTTTCCGTTGCATCCGGTTTGAAATCACAACGATTCTAAAATAGTTTCACTTCAAAACTCGATACCAGCAATCGCACTGATATTCTTCAATTTGAAGCCGTGGTTTGGCCGGAGGAACTGACAGGATTTCTACGCATTCTGATTTAAGAAAGTACTGCTTAAAATTATACTTACTTACTTACTTTTGTGGCTCAGTGACCTAAAGTAGGTCTTTGCCTCCGAAACGAGAGACTTCCAATGATCTCTATCCTGCTTAAAATTATGATTCGATGTAAATATCGTTGTTTTCAGTATATTTTTTTTAAAAAAACCTTACACGTTTTTTCCCCAGTGAACCGTGGTTTTCATTATTCTATCGTGGAGCTCGATATTTCGACACCGTTTTAAAATTACTTAAGATCACTCCGATGTTTATAAAGTCTCTTAAAATTAGATCAAACAAGAATGTTATGTGGAATACAGAAAATAATCTCCGTCTAGAGGACTCGAGTTGAAGCCGAAGCGATATTCATGATAATGTCAGAGAAAATATGCAAATTATCGCTCCTTCCGCAAGCCCCGTGGTTTGCCCGGATTCGTTCGCTGGTATTTTAATGTGTTTAAGCTCTGATGTAATTAATTGTTTTAATTGTATTTCACACCTCCGTGCTATTTCTCTCGGGCGATAAGGAATTTGCCCTGTCGCTGCCCCTGGCCAAATCCCACTCAGTTTATTTATTTATTTATTTATTTATTTATTTATTCTTCATTTGTACACAGGTAAACAAAGACATAGATATTTTATAGAATGGTTAAAAAAAGTACAAAAGGGCGGCCTTATCGCTCATGAGCGATTTCTGCCAGGCAACCATTGGGGAGAGGAAAAAAAAAATATGAATTGCAAAAATCAAGGGGTGACAGCGTACATTGAGAAAAAAAATAGAATTAATAAATTTTACATTTAAAAATATATACATAGATACATACATACCACATAATAATATTTATTAAATATAATACATATAAAATATAATATTATTACTTTGAATCAATATTATGTTAAGTAAATACACACTATAAAGATAAAAAGATAAAAAGAAAAAAGAAAGAAAAGGGAAGCATGATCGATATTTGATACTTTTTATTTTGATTTGATTATGATGATAGATATTTAAGATAAATATAAGATGTGATTTATCACTAATCTTTAAATGGTGAGAACTTATACAAAGAAATACAAAAAATATTATACTTGATAATGCTCATTAAGCATTTTTTTAAATAAATTAATGCTTGAAGCCTTTCTCGTCTCTAAAGGCAGAGAATTCCATAATTTGATAGCAGTAATCGTAAAAGATGAATTAAAGAACTGCGAGTGATGAATCGGAAATTTTAAGCGAAGTAGCTTAGAATCACGTAGCATACCGTCTTCGGATTCAAAAAACAGAAAGTTATCATTAAGATACGAGGGAGTGAGAGGGGAAAATAATATGTTATAAAGTAGGTGAAGAATATGAGTATTCCGACGAAGGCGTATAGGGAGCCACTTGAGCTTAGAACGGAAATCAGAAACGTGGTCATACTTGCGTAACCCAAATATGAATCTAATACAGAAATTTTGGAGTCGCTCAAGTTTATTCAATTGGTCATCAGTAATGTTGGTAGTACATACATCAGCATAGTCCAGGTGAGGTAGCAGTAAAGTCTGAGCTAACATGACCTTGGTCTTGAAGGGTAGGAAATTTTGGAGTCTTCTTAATGTACTAGTGGCCGTAAAGATTTTCCTACTGATACTTGTGATTTGCGGAATCCACGACAACGTTGAATCGACCAAGACACCCAAGTTCTTAACCTCAGTACTGAAAGGTATACAGCAGTTGTTCAGGCTTAAGCGATCAAGAGTAGGCCAGTCAATGGATGAAATTAATTTGGGACTACCGATTATAATAGCTTGGCTCTTCATGGGATTCAATTTAAGTCCATATCTTTCTGACCAAATCAGCACGTTTTCCAGGTTAACGTTAACTCGCTGGATAGCATCATTTAGATCATGAAGCGTTGACTGAGTATAGAGTTGAAGATCGTCAGCGTACAAATGGAAGGAGGTTGTTAAACAGCTAGTAACAGTGTTAATAAAAATGCAAAAAAGTAGTGGAGACAACACACCCCCTTGAGGAACACCTTTTAGAAGATCATTCCATTCCGAGTACTTATCCCCAGTCCTAATACACTGTCTGCGACCGCTTAAGAAGCTGTGGATCCAGTTGAGAACAGGCACTGATATATTAAGCGTCCTAAGAATACCGATTAGCACGTCGAAGTCAACACAGTTAAAAGCGTTACTAAAATCTAAAAGAGTCAGTACTGTAAGTTCTCGTCTGTCCATGCCTAGACGAATGTCATCAATAATTTTTGTAAGTGCAGTAACTGTGCTATGGCCAGGGCGAAAACCAGATTGAAGAGGATGAAGAATAAGGTTCTTATTAATAAAAATGTACAGTTGTTGATAGACAAGTTTTTCTAGAATTTTGGATAGGAAAGGGAGAATAGAGATAGGACGATAATCGGAAAAATGCTGTGGATTCTTTACTTTGGGTAGTGGGATAATGAAAGCGGATTTCCAAGGATCAGGAAAAATTCCAGAAGTTAACGAAGAGTTAAGGATGTGCGCCAATACCGGAGTGACAATGTGGAGTATAGGAACAACCATATTACGGCTAATGCCATCCCAACCCACAGAATTAGATGGTGTTGATAAAATAGTTTTTTTGACATCATCATCAGAAATAGGAGCAAACTGGAATGAATCGCAAGCTAGCGTGTGTATCGTCGAGAGGCTTGTTAAGGTTGAAAGTTTAGTGCTGGAGTCATAAGAGACAGGGGGCTTAGAGAAGTGGTTATTGAGTAGATCAATATTAAGATTAAGTAGCCCCGGATTCGATTCAGTATTTCTGCCAATACCTAGAGAGTTCAGGAATTTCCAATTGGCTCTAGTACAACCACCCTCCAGTTTCTGAAAAATATACCGTCTCCTCGCGTCTCTGCATCTCAAGTTACATCGATTTCTTAGGGCCTTATACGTATTAAGGTTAACTTCGGAACTATTTTTTTTCAATTTAGACCTGGCTCTATTCTTTCTATTTATCAAAATCTTAAGATCGTCCGTTAACCATGGTGTAGGAAGATGTTTAATTCTTATGGGACGAATAGGAGCATGAACATTATACAAATCGAGTAGAATGTCATTAAACAATTTAATTTTATGATCAACAGTTTCAGCTTCATGGATCAAATGCCAATCCGCCTTGCACGCATCACCACAAAGCAGATCAATGTCCATGCGTTTAAGATTACGAGCGAGTACAGTTTTAGGTTTCTGTCTAAGGTGGCGTATGCGATAGGATAAATAGATTAGGTCATGGTAGGAAAAATCATGAGCAGGAGATTGGCCATGCACGTTAACTAGATTGGGAGAAGATACAATAATAAGATCAAGAAGGGTAGGGGTACTTCCCGGGAAAAAGTGGGTGGCATTCAAAGGTAGTAAATGTAAGCCAACCGCTTCAACAATCGATTTCAAAGTGTTTGAACGCCTATCTGTTTTAATTAGATCCGTGTTAAAGTCACCCATAACAATAATATTAGCGTAGAGTGGAGTAATATTTTCTAAAAGAGATTCTAGTGAGTTGAAATAGTTGACGTACATAGAGGGACTATATATAACACCCAATAAAACCTTGCTGTGAGCCAAGATTACTTCAATAAAGAGATGTTCCGCCTGATCCGGCGAGGTTGGTTGTGGTGACGTACTAATAATATTAAAAGGAAAATCTGATCGTAAATAAATCGCCACACCACCACCTCCCTTCTCAATTCGATCATGACGTATCAATCTGAAGTTAGGTAAAGAGTAACTGGTAGATGGCAAGCAAGGTTTGAGCCATGATTCCGAGACAAGAATCGCATGAACATTGCTGGACTCAAATAGGGCAAGGAAATCAGGATAATGAGCCGGAATACTCTGAGCATTGACATGAATAACATTGAGATAGTTACGCGAGTCAGGAAGAAAAGTGTTTAAAGACATGGCAGTAGTAGTATCATTAGTACTGCGAAAGCTACATTCACTATTTGTATCAACTAAAGAAGAACATGTCAGAAAGCCGTCACTATCAAGATCGGATGCTTCCATAATATATCAAAATATTATATTTTTAGTTGTATGATAAAATACCGATAATTAAAAATAATAATATGTTAATAAAATTAATTAATAGAACTTAAAATATAGTATAACAATATAATGAAATATATATGTAATTTAAATTATAAAAATAAATAGATTGAAGATAAATAATATTAGATAAATAAAAACAAATATAATATAATATAATATATTATATACAATATGGCTAAGAAAATCTGTAGCAAATATAATTTTAACCTCTGCCCACCAGCTCCTTTTTGAATATATAAAAACACAATTTTCTCACCACTGATAGTCGACAAATAACAACATAAAAAAGCTGACAAAAATGAGTTAACCAGAGTAACCAGTTTCAAGGCATAAAAAAGCTAATGTTTTAATAAAAAAAATACTGCACTGAATAAACTTAACGTAAATATAAAAACATGAAAATTACATAATCAGAAACGTTAAACGCCTACAATCAATAGAGTGGATAAAAGTAATGAAATGAGATAAAGTAGAAGTAAGACTTTCAGCTGACAAATGTGTGACGTCACGAGTCAATTATATTAAGATTTATGTATTAGTTTGACGTAGCCAAAAGTAAAAGAAGAAGATGAAGTTTGACGTAATGCTACTAAACTGTATACATACTAAGTAGTCTGTGCTGTATACCTACCTACCGGCTACCGTACACGTCACGTCACAATACTTGGAATTAAGAAATACGTATAATATAGTATTTACCAGGGCTCGAAAAACGTTATATTTTTCGAAACGTTATCGCCTTGAATACCTAAAGAACATTTTATTTCGGTTTCGTTCGGAACGAAACGCTATTCGGAACACTATTTGAGAACATTATGATTTTTTCGTTTTTGACCCTTAAAACGGTTTTAACCGGTTTTTGCCATTTTCTCGATCGATATAACAAAAACTATTATTTTTCTGTCATTCATTCCGGGATCGCGCCCATACCGGCTTTGAGGTGTGAAAACCGAGAGTAAAAAAAAAGGTTATTAAACAATTTAAAAACATGGATCATTTAACTTCAGGTGAGTTGCAATTGCAAAGTAAATGTTTTGATTTTCGGTATTCAGTATTAATCTACGTCGTAGATTCTAAGAATAATAAAAAGTAAAAACTAAGGAAGAGTAACTGTGTCCAAAAAGTTCCGCGAGCTACAAAAAGAGACCCGAATACATGCAAGAATTTTGTGTAATTATAGAAGTGACAATTATTGTCAACGGCAATTTGAAACCGTTAAATTAAATAACGTTCTTATTTCGTTTTCGTTCCCAAAAACGTTATTGCAAAGAACTGTTCCGAACGATTTGAAACCGTTATTTAAAATAACGTTTTCGAGCCCTGGTATTTACTATAATATAGTTTGTGTTAGAAATCACAATGATGAATTATCACCTAATTATTTATAATGAATGATTAATCAGCAATTAGTTATAGGCTTAACAAGATCGAAGAAGAACAATCTAACACAGTACCAACATGATATTATATGAAAGAAAACAAAAAACTTAAAAAATAACTAAAATGACTTCTGTAAAAACTGATTATTATAAAGAAAACAAAAAACTTAAGAAATAACTAAAATTACTTCTGTAAATATTAATTATTACCAACTCATTTGCTTTTATTTTAATGGAAAAAGACAAGTTTACTTAGCAATTTGTAATAGGAACAATATGAATGAAGAATGATAGTTTACTACAGTACATCCATAATCGATCAAACATAACATAACAAAACAACAACACAAAACTTGGCTATAATTACCTAGGTAACTACTAATTTGCTTATAATTAATTTAAAATGACATGTTTACCTAGAAGTCAGTAATAGAATTAACATGATAGAAGAATAGATAGTTTAACAAACAGTACAAACATAATATGTAAAAGTGATACAAAGAAAAAAAAAATCTTAAGAAAATGACTGTTATTACATAGGTAACTACCAATTGATTATCAACTAATTTGCTAATAATTTAATTAGAAGAGACAAACTTAGAGTGCATACAATTGAGACCAAAATATATATATAATACTCATTTGTGACTTTGAATATTATTAAGTAAGTTTTATTTCCACACCATTATTATATTTCATATGTCATAGTAATATTTCCATTGAGCATTTTTTATACTATACACTATTAATTAGGAGGCAACAAGATTGAACGGTGAAAGAATGGTTAATCAATATTAGAAATACAAGCTTGTATGCTGTATGTGTGTATGTTCCATATTCAATTACCAAAGCAATAAGATTTAAATATATTAGAAAAAACCACTTAATAGGGATTTGTGAACAACTTTAGAGTTACTGGAGAATACAAGTAATATGAATTTGTGAATGACAAATTATACTTACTAAGGAAAAAAGAAAAAGACTAAAATGAACTTAATTAATAGGTTTTTTTTTTTTTAAATATAATTATGAGAGAGTGAGTATCTAAAGTAAAAATAAAAAATATAGTAACTCTAGATATAATACAGTTAAGCATACTTTGACCAAAATAGAAAAAAAAGAGTGTTATTTGCCTTTGATACCCTTTCTTGTCCTAATATTGTGGTGTTTGTTGTTTGAGGCAGGAGAAACAGCAACTATAGGAGTCTCTGCATTGTGATGTGTACGCGGTATGGCCTCCAAGTCAGTCTTATTAAAAACACGGTGGCGCGTACCATCTGATGTTAAGATCATAATAGTTCCATCATGTGTCCAACATTTTGATAATCCAAAGAGTTGTCTGGCCTGGATAAAAGTATCATGCCTCTTTTTAGTAAGGTACTCTGATAATGTTACACCGGACGATTTAAGGTTGGTCTTAGCACTCCAAACTTTCACTTTATGACCCACATCCCGAAACTTGACCAAGATAGGTCTGCACTTGTTCACACTAGGACGACCTAGACGATGGCACAGCTTAATGGCGGCAGCATCAACTTCAGGCAGTTTAAGCTGTTTGCAGAAGAGCTCGGTTGTAGCCTTAACAGAATCGGTATTTATTTCGGGTATACCGTGAACAAGTAGAATTTTCTTCCGGCTCTTCATCTCCATTCGATCTTGGAAGTCGGCTAACATATCCATCTGTGTTTGGAGAGATTTTAGTGCCTTAAATATAAAATCCTTGAATAGGTTAAATTCAGCTGCTAAATTGGTGGCAGGAGTAGATGACTGAAGTGTTGAGCTATCGAGGTTACGCTGGAATTCTGCCATCCTGGCATTAAATAGCTCCGCCATCTCGTCGATAGTGTGCTTCAGCGCGTCCATTTGTGTGTTATAACGTTGGCAACTATTATGAGTTGAAAATTGCTTCAAAGGTAAAATTTACTAAAGGAGAACTGGCAGGGGAGGTAATTAACAAAATTAATCCATAAAATAAGCCCAAATATGAATGATAAGTAATTACAAATAATAAATATAAAGAGAGCACTTAAAATGTCGTGCTTTATTTTACACGCCTACCCCCAAAAAAAAAAAGATTTCAGTTTATTGGTGGCTTTTCCAAGTTCTTTTCCAGAGTGGGGGTTTTCTTATACAATATCTAACTAAAATGATGAAGTAATCACAAAACAGCTTTTGTTGATTTGGATGATACCACTTAGTTGTTCCGTCCAGACTTTTTCAGATAAAACAAAATTTAAAAGTAAAATAATATGGAAAGTATTAAAACCATTTTGTATATTAACTAGTCTGTTAGCCTAATTATTAGTGTAGTACTAAACGAGAAGGTTCGATTCCCACACAGGACAAATATTTGTGAGTGTGTGTTAGATCATTTTTTCTGTGTCTAGGTGTAATTTATCTATCTTATGTACCTAGAAATATTTGAGTATCTAACAGTTGTCTGGTTGCCATAATACAAATTCGGCCAGGTTTGGGAAATTGGGATCAGATAGCCCTGTACGAATTGTCCCAACATAATATTGTGGGTAGATTTAATTAATGTTTGTTTACTACTTTGTAATAAAAACATCAATCTGTATCAAAAAAAAATAGTTTTCAAATCTATTCTTATTGGTTCCATAATAAATCCATGTTTATTCCAGCTAAAACCTAGAGGCGTCATTTGTCGGGAGTCCACAAACGAATGCGATTTAGAAGAAACCTGCACGGGCTTATCTGGAGCGTGTCCCGTCGACGCACATCGGAAGAACGGTGAGGCGTGCGAGTCTGGCAAAGGGTACTGCTTCGCCGGACAATGCCCCACCCTCTCCCTCCAGTGCGAGAAGATCTGGGGGACAGGATCAATAGGGGCTGACAAGGAATGCTTCGAGCAGTTCAACTCCAAGGGAGCAGTCACTGGACACTGCGGTAAAGACAGCGGTGGACATTTCATCAAGTGCGACGTGGAGTGAGTATTCAACAAAAGAACAACATAATGTACCAGCTATTAACCGTGGCTTTGCCCGCGTTAGCAAAAAAAATCTTTTTTTAAACGTATCCCATGTTAGGTCCAAAAATATTTGTACAAAGTTTCATGACTATCGGTTGAGTAATTTTCGCGTTAAAGCGTAACAAACATCTTTCACATTTATAATATTAGTAAGAATATCTAGTAACCTGCTCAGAAATGTTTGTAAAATAATGCACCAATATCTTTTTAAGTTATTGAATACTCCCTCCATAAAGTTCGGTTGTAATCCGGTGTCAGACCAAGTATTTAAAACTTGTTTTAATTGGTTGAGTTAACATGGTGCGAGTCTCAAAATGCGTCAACAGATTTCAAGGGATAGCTCTTGTAAATTAACCGATGCTCGCTGAAATTGATTCCCTTATCTGTTTATTTATCTTATCTATTTCTCAGTCGTGTCTGTGATTTTAAGGTGTATTTTATTTGATGGCTGAATTTGCGTAACGGCGTAACATTACAAGTCTAAATAGAATGTTCAAAGGTCAATTATAGCAATTGAGTTAATTGCTGTCGGAGCCAAGTCAGTAGATTTTAGACTAGAGCGTGTAAAGGTTAATTGGCAAATCTTTTCTCCGATTCCATTAATGTTAGTTGTAAGTTGAGTCATCCAAACTGATAGATTAATGACTTTATAATCTCTGTGAACATAGACGATTTCATTTGAGACTAGCTCTATATTTTAGATCCAAGAAAGTCATAGTTAATGCTATAAGAAAGAAACTGTTTTATTTCCTACTTTACGAAAACAGAAGTTTTTCGCGAAATAAATTAATAGGATGGTGGACACGTTCCAAAAAACGTCTTGCATTAAAATACATTTTCGTTTCGTTCTCTTATCCTTCTCCTTTCGATTCCATATTTCTTATTTCTTCTCTTTTTGAGTTTTTGTTAATCTTGGTGTGTTGAAAATTAATATACCTTTTTCTTCACTTCTTTACATTTTTTGGCTATCACTTGTCACTTCATCTCATGTCGATTGTGTGTGTCAGGAACGTGAGGTGCGGCTCGCTGCAGTGTCAGCTCGGCAACAGGTACCCAGTGGTGCCGGGCATGGACGAGTACTACACCAGGACCGTGATCACCATCAAAGGGAATGAGTATGATTGCAAGTGAGTATCTTTTAAGATATTTTGACTATTACCTAATTTGGGATAATCAAAATTCGGTAAAAATATTTTCTAGTACCTTCCTAATTAAAGCAAAAGACAGTGACAAGACTAAGCGGGTTGCATCAACCGATTTTAACGACCCTTAGGGCCGGTTGTTTCAAATCATCTGTTAACTTAAGACTTCGTTAAAATTTAACATCTGTTAAAAACAACGCTATTAGGTCACTAACGTTAGTTACCGCCATCGATTACATTAATAATATAATATAATTCGTTAAAATCGATCGATACAACCCTTACAGTGCTACAGTATAACAGCACAATGACAGCGTTACAGCTGCACTGCAGATGCGTACTGTGTGATGCCATCGCTGCTGACACAATGGTAAATTCCAGGGCGATCACCGGTCTCCCTGAGCACTCGGAGGTGGGTCCCCTGGGACTGGTCCGCGACGGCACGCCCTGCGGAGACAACCTCATCTGCGTCAATCAGACCTGCACCTCGATCTTCCCCTTCATCGACCACACCAAGTGCCCCACTGACCACAATAACAACGAGTGCTCCGCTAGAGGGGTAAGTCTCATATTTTCAAATAATAACTTAAACTATAGGACTGAATGTTCTAATAACTGAGAAGTAACAAATTCTGAATAGTCTATTCGCTGCCAATTACTTTCACTAATCTAGAAAAATCTAAAAGGTCTTGGAGAAAAAATAGGAGGCAATGAAATACCAATTCATGTAGTAAATTCATTTTCTTCTAAGTGGCACTTAGGTAAACTGTCGGAAGCCTGAGGGTTGACAACTTCAACCTCGCCCATTAAGATTGAAGATTAGCAAGTGCGGTGTCAGTAATTACCTGGCTTTTGAAAAAGCGTGTGTGCAATCAATAAAAAAGGTGGAAAGACGATCTCCGTGCAGTGGCCGGTCCGTTTTGGATGTGGATGGGATCGCTCGCCTTGGCGTTATTGTGTTTCAGCAGTGGACAAATATAGGCTGGTGATGATGATGGGAAATCTAAAAAGGTTTATGGTAATATATTCAGGCAAAAATAAACTACACCAAAGATCGGCTTTAGATCGTAAAAATTTTTACATCGCTGCCAACTAAATCAATTAAAGAGCAAACAATTTTGTGGGTTTTCTCACCTGCATTTTGGAATCTAGGAAGAATTGGTGCCATTAATATTAAAGTGTCCCATAAAATGGATATTCTCGTATAATCCCCACTTCGGTGCCATTAAAACTTAGTCCATATAAAGTGAAATATGTGAATCAATTAGTAGCTCTCGGGCATCGGCAAGTTCGTTTGGTAAAGAAGCTGAAAAGTTGGCGATTCAGAAAGTTGGGTGAGGCGACGGCGACGTTTAATTGAATATCGCTAAATCGGACCGGGCCTCGGACATCGTTCATTATAACTTATCCTATATACGACGCTGCTCTCAAGTGCGAATTATAAGCGAGCGCGGATTTGAAATGTTCAAATAATACTAAGTCTCATACTATCTCACACACAGTCCTTTCAATGAAGGCCTATACAGTCGATCCCAGGTACTAACATCGAACGGATGAAGGGCCTCTGTCCTCCCAAAAGGGTTATTTTAGGGAATATTACCAAAGAGATAGATAAATTTGTTAGCCGTCAAAATACTTGCACTAGGAACGCCTCTCGATTTAACGTACACGTACTATTCTGTAGTCTGGGAGTACGGGAATAAATAATGGCCTATGTGCTATTATGATGTGTGAGCTATAGTATTGTAAAGTTTCACCAAAATCCATTCAGTAGCCTTTACGTGAGAGTAACAAATCATCCATACATTCTTATAAACTTTCGCGTCTATAATATTAACAAAAAATGAATATTGCATGCTTAATAAGTCGGCTTTAAATTAGATTGCAATTAGTCTTTTTTATTTTATTATTTTTAGTAATTATAATATAAAAGGAAATTATTTTTTCATTCGACACATCAAGTATTAAAGCTTGAAACAATTGGACGCGGCTTAGAGATGTGGCTTAGGGGCGCAAGCTTCACCACACTTTTGCCTGCGCAGGCAAAACTGTGGTGAAGCTTGCGCGTGTGGTAGGCCCCAGCCCTTACGAACGCGACTGACAACTGTGATGGACTGATAGCGATAAATGTGCAGTATTTTGAGACGCAGCACCAAATTTCTTTCGAAATTCCGAACGCTCAAAGTCAGCCAAGTTACGTCATTAATTAGATACGTATATCGCGGCTGTCAGTCGATTCCGTAAGTAACTTCTGATTTGATTCCAGGTTTAGGCAGGTTATATGTTATTAATTTAAGAGGAATTTTAAAGAAACCTTTAGATCTTGGAGCGGGTGAAGCCAAAGAACTAGTTTAAAATAAATTGTCAGTTGCTTGTACTGTACGCCAGGGTCTCACACTTGTGTAATTAGCACCTCCTGATGGATTATCAGGGTGACCAACTCTCGGTTCGGTCGCAATTACCGCTCTCAATTTACCCTGCTATTTGTTTACGAGCCGACGTTTTCTGCGACTGTAGTTTTGAATTAAACTGTGTAACTTGAGCTCAACTTACGCCCGACTGAATTACTTTACATGCGGTAAGGTTATATCGAATGCAATTTTCTTTGCCTAGTTACTTCTAAATGTCATTTGTTTATCTTATTACAAACCACCGGCGTCCCGCGATTAGTCATTTTTTTTTGTCTAATCCGCTTTGATCTATATGCAAACTATCATATAAGTTGTGCATATTATATTAATATACAAACCTAATGAGTTTGTTTGTTTGAACGCGCTAATCTCAGTAACGTCGGTTATGTTTCGGTCGGAATTGAAAGATAATTTCAGTTTTAGATAACCCATTTATTATCAAATATCATCCCGTTAAAATCCTGTTATAAATCTTAGTTAACGTAGCCGAAGCTGTGAACAACTGCTAGTATAATATATGCAGTGTTTATCACTTCTAATTGTCGGGAAAACCTTTGAAATCTATCGTGAGCTACATGATATCGCGCATTGATCGTCTAATCTTTTTCTATTACTCACGTTAATTCACGCGATGCGAAACTACACACTGATTTTTCCGCACTTTGCGTCTTGCTAAAGTTTCTTTGAGTTAATCAAAGTTGTTCAAAAACTTCAAACTTTTATACTTAATTTAAAATTTCCGACAAAGTATGCAGGATTACTGGAACAAAATCTTTTTTGGTCTCTCGGCAACGTGCATATATTAAGGATGGTAATTATTTGTATAATATTAACAACGAGCCAAAATTTTCAATGTTTCTAACCTACTTCATTGTTATTTCTTTCGTAATAAAATATATCGATTTTAGTTAACGTTCTTACTTGCATACTTGTGGATGATCAATAATAATCAAAGAAATGGTCTTTCAACACCACCATCACATTTAACGATAACAAAAACAACTGTGATATTTCACAAAAGTCGCTTTATACACAGTCCTACGTAAAGTCGAAACGTTACAACATTTCTCAAAGACCATTAAATCTAAATCTGCAAGCTCATTGGTTCCCACATCGTCACATTTCACAGACAATCCTCGCACACTCGCCACGGACAAACGTGAGATCCGTTAATCCGCAAACTTCACGGAATGAATCCAAGTCCAATTTGTACCGGTTATATCCAGTTCCAACTAGTTATATCTAGTTTGAACTTGTCCATTGCTATATCAACTCCATTGTATGAAACGGTTTAGACTTATGAAGCTGCATTAGAAACTGTCTTGTTAGCAAGTGAATAAATAACGTATGGTATTACACTGTTTTGTTAGTCTTCGGTCTGTTGTTGAATTTGAGTTTGTAATATGTATTGTGTGGCGAAACTTTGTGGAGTAAGCGGGAATAAATATAGTGGGATCTGGTGTGCGGCTTAGGAGCTTCGTTAAATCTGTACTAATATTATCTAAGCTTCGCTTATCTTAGGACTACAAATTGCTTATTGTGTTTTAGATTATATAACTTCAAAGATAGAAGGAGGAAATAAAGACACTACTGACATACTTTTGAAACGTAACTCTTTATGATCTAGATTTCTTATAAATTTCTTAACGTGTATATCTTTCTTTCTTACCATTCATAATATAGGCTGGTGCAGTTCGTTAACACTGTTGTACAATTGACAAAATTATTATTAATTTAAAATGAAATTTCAAACTATGCGGCAGAACGAACACAACTTAACGCGGGCGAATATTTGGGTTCTTATTCAATTTGGTATGTTGTTAGACGTAATACGAATTTAGTTAAAACTCCCGACACCTGGCTAACAGGACCCGAGTTTATAGCAAATAATTTAAATTGCTTCCAAACTTTCCCGCGTCTTTACATTGTCTAACCTTCTGCGGCGGCGACGTATTTACATAACAACGCGTGTAGGGTTGGACTTTTTAATTGTTTTATAAATACATAATGACTTCCTTTTACACTAATAATGAAAAGTGCTATTTTGACTAAGTAACATAAATATATAATACTAGCTGTTGCCCGCAGTTTCGCTTGCGTTAACTAAGATTTACAACGGTATTTATATATAGTATAGCAGCGCCCCGCGTTCCCGTGGGAATACGGTGATAAATTATAGCCTATGTGTTAATCTGATGTATAAGCTATATTATTATAAAGTTTCATCAAAATCTGTTCAGTAGTTTTTGCGTGAAAGAGTTACAAACATCTTCACAAACTTTCGCATTTATAATATTAGTAGGATACGCTGTAAGCCCAGAGCTGTAAAAGTTCCTACGAATATTTTGGCCGATGTATCATGCGATAATGGGTGATGAATGATGGAAACCGTCAATATGGTGGCAGAGGATGACCGAAGAAGCGATAGCTGGAAGAGATTGAGAGATAATATGTAGGAGTGTGGAGTGACGCGAAAATTGACGAGCATGAGGCCAGAATGGAGAAACAAGCATTGAAGGGATGAAAATTAAACTACTGCTCCCGATCGATTACCTTTTAATACTGACTAATAATTAGATACACATTACATTTAAATACAATAGTACCTATAATATGCCTCACCTCAACATATAAAACCAACCCTTAATAAGATGATGGTGATGATAACCCTGCATGGATAACACAATGCTGCTCATGACTACAGTTTAAAAATAATGTTTTTGACATTGTAATTACGGCACTGATACACATGAGAGGTTAACTCTCATGTCTCCTCCTGGAGACCACCACTACCTCTAAGTTCTAACTTTTATCTAGATCGTCTGCCTGTTGCAACCCACATATAGAACAGTATTAGCTGAAGCCAATCATCCGTGGAAAGTTCTTCTTTTGCATCATGCTCTCCTGCGTTAATTTCACTGTCTTATTTCTCCCATACCTTTTATGTTTTGAATTTGGGTCATGTAGACCATCGTTTGTTGCCTACGTATGTACTTTCCTGGGTTGGGTCAATTCGTCCCAAGTAATTTCACATCAAGGAACGTATTTTAAAAGGATCATTCAAATTTCCAGATGTGCTCCAATTCAAACAAGTGCGTGTGCAACCGCGGCTGGACCGGGCCGGACTGCTCCCAGCCGGACGCGCTGCCCCCCTCCCCGACGCCGTACGTGCCCGAGAACACCACCAAGGCGGCCTACAACATGACCAAGAAGGAAACGCCGTATGGTGAGTCGAACCCAGTAGCGGACCTCCTGTTATTGCTTGTGCTCTTTCCGAATTGGTTTCTCGTTGTAATTATTTTGTAGAACTTGTATGAAAATACTACATGACTGTACATACAAGGTTTTTTTTTTATCAAAAATTTGTGAAACGTTTTTAAATGTATGTATCAGCCACCATATTCCCGCATTTTATCATTGATAAAATATTAAAAATAATATCTATGGGAATGCAAACGAATCGTAAGGGAAAAATAAGTAATTACCATAAGTGTGTGCGTGTAATCTTTACGTGCAACTGAAAAAAATATTATTAATTTACTGTAATATTTGCTACTAGTAAGTCAAGAAGTATGGAGTATGTGAAATACTCTTACGACCAATGCAAGTTACTATTTTTATATAAAATGAGTATAGTTACTTCCGTCAAAACAAAATCTGAGTAACCCTCTAGGCGTGCCTAAAAAATTTTTACTTATGTATTAGTACATGCATGTCTAAGGTTTCTGGCGACAAAAAAAATTACAAGACTAAAGCAACTTCACTTAATTACCTCTGCAAAAACGGATATAATATTGCTTTTTAAAGAAAGGAGAACAAGAGGTAACTTATAATTTTTTTTTTATTTTAACCTTTTTGGCAACATAATATATAAAATATTTTTGTCTCCTAGCAATTTTATTCATAATTTTAATTTATAGATTTCCATGTGTATAGACATACCTTGGTGCCTACAATACAATATTTTTGTAAATATTTTTTTTTTTACCTGTATCTGCTTCGCTACTGTTCCTTTTGTTAATTCTTTGTCTTGATGTCCTACTGTGTACTAATGTGCTGTTGGTTTATGTTTACAGGTGCCTACATACTTGTATATTGCTATTAACACTTTCATAAATTTATGTAACAAATTGGCCAAACGTACCCGAGCACTGCTCTTCAAAATCCAACATCAAATTAATAAACCATGCAGGCAACTTGAGTTGACATTCAGACGTAAATAGACACGAGAACAATATTGTAATATCGCTAATATTATTGACTAAATAATAATATTCAAAATATTATAGTCGCGGTAATGTCACCTCAAGTGGACCTGTCGCGAATTACTAATGTCGACTAGAAGTTTGACATGTAATCAGTCATGACGACGTAGAATCGCAAAAAATAGTTGCCGTAGTGGGCAGGTTGTGATGGGGGAGCACTGCTCGCCGGACGTGGTGACGCGGGCGGCGTCGGCGCACTAACGCGCGGGACCCCTCTCTTGCAGGTGAGCACGAGGGCAATAAGATGAGCACCATGAACATGGTGATATTATTACTCGCGGTCGTGCTCTCGGTGTTCGTGGGTTTCGCCTGGATGGCGTACTGCTTCAGGTAACCCCGGTAACTCGGTGTTGTCGCACTGTGTCGCTCGTGCCTGCAGTGTCGTGTCGTGTGTGTCGGGTCCCGACGGCGCCGCTCGCGACGCCTCTCCCCCGGGCGCCCCCGAGCTCCCGGGGGGGAGACGGCCACGCGTCGGCCCGCGCGTGACGTATCTTTCTCTTTGGGCGCAGAGAACTACCACGGCTCGAACACGGTATTCCTCGTGGCGGTCCTCATGTCTGTGGTAGGGGGGGTATTCATAGTATTTGCCCTGAGCGCTCTCTGCTACAGGTCAGTCGTAGTACACAAAAACTTCTCCCTGTGCCTAAGGTTAGTGAGCAGAAAACAGACCAAAGGTAGTCTTTAAGGAGAAATTTAAATCGTCACCTTCGTATACTTGTATGTTTAATTTAGACGTTAGCGTTGGTGTTTCCGTTTTTAAAGTCGGCGATTGGTTTATTTGTTTTTATTTCCGTTGTTTTGGTGATTTTTATGTCGTTTACGTTGTGGTCGTAGAGCTAGCTGGCGGGTGTGGCGCCTCAACTGCATTTGATCTGTGGTTCTGTGGCTCTGTGCTCGCGGCGGCCGGCCCGCGGCCCGCGCTCGCCTCGCTCTATCTCTAACCCGCGCCCATGCGCCAATGCGCCATTGCGCCATCGTAAAGCCACTCCGCGCCACACGCGCCACCCGCGCTCACGCGCCAATCGCGCCACTCGCCGAGCGAGGCGTCGCCGTCCGGCCGCCTCGCTGCATGCCGACGAGGCTTTCCACGTTGTACTCGAGCGACACCTCGATTCAAACCCTTAAGATTCTGGGCTCTTGGATGTATGCATTGGCTTATGTGAACTGTGAATCGTTTTCGTTTCCTTTCTTGGTCGGAGATCGGGTCGCCGGGCGCCACTGACAGCGACTCGACGACGCGATCGCCTCTATATCTTTCTCCGTAGTCAATAAACCACTAAAGCATAAAGTATTGTTATGCCGTCGCAGTCACCGTAGTGCCATCGCCATTGTACATGCGTCGATACGGAACTCGACTTGTAACATACGATCGACATTGGATAGAGGAGATATAGATGGCTCGACTACATCACCGTTCATTCTCATTTTCACTAATTCTATATAAACTTTTGCACGAAAAGCGAATGTGCGATGCACGGAAAGTTCTTTCAAGCAGCTGTCTATAACCTAAAGCTAGAACCGCCTATTGTTATATTTAAGCAGATGTGGTCTGTCCATTAAAAAATCTAACACTTGCAATAAATTTTAAGTAAACGTAGAGTAAATGGATGTTTTTAATGGAAGGAACACTTCATTTAAGCTAAGGATCTAATATAATTGATAATTATCATAAACATTAATTTCTATGAGGAATGAAACGAAAAAATTAAATTTTGAAAGTTATAAAAATTAATATAAATATCCAAAAGCACCAGTATTGTTCAAGATTTCAATAATGAATTACATTAGAATTGGGTTTCGTTCATTCATTTATCAGTTTAAAAAGTAAATAACAGATTCAATAAACATTACTCATGTCTGTAAAGTTAAATCATTGTATGGATGAAAGCTGACAGCTTGCAAATACTAGCGCTAGAATATCTTAAACACTATCGGAGTTAATACACCTTTCATCGTATTAAAAACTTTCTTAACGATGTTAATACCATAAACAAGTATCGTAATCGCTGTTTAAAGTGTACAATATAGCCGCTTGCACCCTTTTGCTGCAATCCGCTTAGCTCATCATGTGAATAAAATACCATAAATTAAAAAATATACTGCAAATAAAAAGTTATTCATAGAGTCAGCTACATTTTAGGAAGATCCATCAAAATAATCATAAAACGTCACTGTAAGCTTTCATTCACACATCGAATTTGCCATTCGGAAACGAAAACACGCAATCAAAATTGATCCCATGAGGTGTTCTCGATTCCGCTGCGTTAGAATCGCTCGAATTTATAAACGTAATCGATTTATCTGAGTGTGCGTTCCCACGCCACGCCTGCATCAGGAAAAAGAGTACCCTGCCGAAATACGACCCACCCTACGTGAAGAAGCCCATTACGAAGAGTTTTGCGGCCGGGTCTACCACCTCCAATAACTCTCAGGAAGACATTTCGATGGACGGAGGCAAGCTGCACTCCTTCAACAACACTTTTAGGTACGTATCGTCCAATTTAACCACACTAACCCTTAATAGCTAAACTTTTAACTATCTTCTAATACTGTCAAAGCAAAATATGCGTGCTTTAGACCCGATAATAATATTTGAAACATTTATTTTAGCATCGACTAGAAAATTATCTTCAGTAGAATTATCTAAAGCACGTCTATATCCCTTATTACCTACATTAAGATTATGTTTCCTTTTCTAAACGGAACTGGTGTTAACAGAAACCTGCTCAGGTACGTCTGAAGCTTGGCGCGGATCCGCCTCACCGCTCTCAACTATCGCTCTCACGATTTCGCTTTTTTCACATTCAGCTTGATTGCGATAACGCTTTAAAATTTGAAAAACTGTGTGTTCAAATGTGACCAGAAACAATCACAAATAGATCAAAAACACGCTTGTTTTGTTAGCTAAATAATTGTGAAATACAACACAAAATAGAGATTTGCACTTATCCAATGTAGGTGTTATTAGATTAGTTTGAATATATTAAAGTTATAGAAGAGGTAAATTCGAAACAGAAACAAAACAAAACTCTGATGAACAGGTTAGACCCCAAAAGAACAAGAAATGCAAACAAAAAAAACTCGTTTAAACGATATTTCCAAATTCCCCAGCCGTGGAGACTCCCAGCGTGTAATCTTCAGACATGGGAATCACATGTCGGGAGCAGGAAACACGAGCAGATATCCGTGAGTTTGACAATTAATCCAATTCTCTTCTGAAGCCCTATTCTTTCGGCACTACAAAAAATATTAGATGTAAAATTTCAAGAGTCGTAAGTAGCTAATATTAGAAATGTAGACTTTTTTGAGTAAATCAGCTGTATCTAGTGAAGGACTTTGCCAAGTCATAAAGACTGCTCGCGATTAGATTTCCATCAGCATGTCTGCAGTCCATTTTTGCTGGAAACTTTTAATGCAGTAGTGGAATAACATCTAATTGGTGGTCATTGTTTTCAGAGACCATAAACAAATGAAACGCGTGCATTCTGGCAGCGAGGATGAGCCAACACATTCAGGTAATAATTTTTGGTAATCAGAGCATTTCATAATAGATCTGATAAAAATAATCGGTCATTCATTAATGTGAACTTGATCTTATAAAGAAGTGACGTCGCCTAATTTGATATAAATTTAATTTAAAATATTCAACAAAAAATATTTCCAGGTGAAGAAGATATAGCATTCATAGATGTAGCTCCTAATTCAATGGCAAAATTGCCAGAAAAGGGTATTCTAAAGAAACATGGTTATGGCGCCGTAGATGGGAAGGACAAGTGGGGAGACGACTCCCAGTCCGAGCAGCTGGAGGCCGGCTCCCAGTCCGACGGCCAGGAGCCCGCCGGAGCCGTCGCAGACATGGAATATAAATTTAAGGTACACGAATATTTAATAACAATAGATTCAGCTTAACTTGACTTCGAAATATCTATAAGCCAAATTCAGCAAAACATTGCATTGTTGTTGGATGCCTATTAGCCTAGCGTATTAGCAACCTCGTAGCTCGTAGCTTCGGGCCGCCGCGTCGAGCCGTACTGGGTATAGAAATGAACATAATATAATGTTTATTTTTGCTTGCGGTCAGCCATCAGAGCTTATGAGGCCTTGAAGAATTAAATCAATCACGCCACGTCTCATCAAAAACTTCAAATTTATTATGGATTCTAGAAAATAAACATACATAATTAAGAATATTGCGTTTTGACTCGTACACAACCATCGTCAAACCGTTTTTAATAATGTTAAAATATGTTTAAAAATCGTCATTACTATATTTGATATTTTCCTTCCAGGATTTAAATGGGTATCACGAAAACATCATTGTGGCGTTGAAGACGGCCGCAGCACAGCGGGCCAGCGCCGGCGCGGCCGTCGGGTCGGGCGACCTGCGGGCCCTGCAGGAGTACGAGTACAAGAGGGAGCGGGCCCCCAGCGCCGAGAAGATACACGAGGCGGAGCTGAGGAGGCAGCGGGGGGAGGAGGAGGAGGACGAAGCCCCCCAGTGCGGGCCCATCCGGATCAGGAACTTGGAGGACCTGATCCGGCAGCTGGAGCACCACTCCAGCCGACACATGAGTCCGTCCGGTTCGGAGGACATCCGCATGTCGGAGACGGAGGCGGACCGCCACTACCGAGTCGAGCCGGGGGAGGTGCCACCGTGAGTATACAATATTACATTAACGTGGTCTATTTGTCAAAAAAGTTCCCAAGTTAATACTTATAAGATAATAATATCAACAATTTTTAATCTCAGAATTAAAATAGTCCTGCTCATGCTGAAACAATAATTACATTAGATTAGACGGACTCCCGTAAGTGATAATTCAGTAAAATCCGAAAAATTAGGAGGGTTTTCAAAAAAACATGCGATTCCAAACCTTACCGAATGAAATTAACGAAAAATTAAAAACAGAATTATTTGGTGGTTGCCGCATGTATTGAAACCTCAAAACGAACGCTTCCAGAAGATGTCGCGGTCGTCTGGGTCCAAGTGAAGAGGCGTTCGCGTATCCGCGGTTTCGGGGCAGCACGCGGCACCACGGGCTGTTCGCGCCGCCGGTGGGCGCGCCGCACGCGCCGCTGCACGCCGCGCACGTGTCGCACGCGCCGCACCGCGTGCCGCCCGACGACGACGCGCTCTACGAGACCGCTGACGCCGAGCGGCTGCGGGACGCGCCCGACAGCGAGAGGTGAGCACGCTACCCACACACCTACACACTACACACCCACACGTATACGCGCACGCGCTTACGTATTATACTTGCACGTACCCACAAGACACACCGATATTGAACGACAGCCACTGGTCACTTGGGGATTGTCCCTATGAGGACAAATACGAAGCTTTTAACTTCAATTTAGTATTGAAGAAATGAATGTGGCAAGCTGATTTTTAAAAAATGCGAATAGAATAAGATGGAATAAGCAAAGCCAGTTGGCCAAACAAATCTATGAAAAAAACAAATACTTTTTAGTAGTTTGATAAGCCACTTTACTCGTACATTATTTTTCATGAGAAGCGCATAGACGCTCTGTTTGATACAGGATACTCTCTAATTTAGACAACGAAACTGAAAGCAACTACAGTAGTTTTAAACGGTTGCAGTTTATTGAAGTGACTGGGGAAGTGTGCATAGATATCGTGACGATGGTGAGTGGTGACTCAGAAAAGTGATCACAGAGTCTTCATTGAGTTGCTCTCATTTTTGAAGTTCATAAACAAATCGATTCGAGAAGACCTGTTTCAGCGCCGCTTTAAACACTTACAACTCAAAGGACACAGACACTTATTACGAATTATTACCTTTATTTGACCCTGATTTCAATAAAATTTTAGTTATACTAAACTCAAAATTAGTTAGTTTTGTAAAATGAATTCTATTTATTTGGTTGGTTTCTGGTTAATTATATTATTAAGTATTGTTTTAATGACACGTTTTATTACAGCTACATCACACTCATGTAACTAGAGGCGGGCTCCAAGGTCTAACCTAAAGTCACTTTAATCATTGACTAAATTCAAAATTCCCCATTACGCACGATCACACCCACCCGACATCGGCTATCGATCGGCCTGGCCCAGACTCGGGAGTCCGCCGCAAGACGCTCCTAGACTCTCCGTTTCTCTTCTCTATCATTTTCTAGTGATGAATTTATTCAAGCTCAACAACAGTTAGCCCGGTGGGCGAGTGAAGAGGCGGTGCCGACGGGACGCGGGTACCTGCCCCCGCCGCCCCCCGCGTCCGTGCCCCTCGTCCCGCGCTCGCCCGCGCGCTCGCCGCCGCGCTCGCCCAGCTCGGGCAGCGACCGGCCCGCCGCCTTCCCCGAGTACACGCACTGACCCCCGCCCCCGCCCCCGCCGCCGGACACGCCCCGCTAGCCGCCAACTGTATATATTTCATTGCACAGTATGTTAATGGATATGACTGACCTACGGTAGGAGAGGCGGGCCGCCGCGCGCACCCATGTTTATATTCGTTTTAGATCGATGCGCTTTATAACTGTACCCGGGCGGCGCGCGGCGGCCTCGCCCAGACTAGAGTTAACGTAAGTCGCCGTTTATGGACGTAGACGTGTCGGTGCCGAGCTCCCCCCGCCGCGCGCTCCCCCCGCGGACACCCGCGGCCGGGCCCGCGCGTCGAGCTCGACCTCCCGACGAGGCTCGGTAGCTTGCATTTAGATAGGCGTAACAAATTGAGCTAACAAACTCGTGAAGCTTTAATACTTAGTTTGGATGTCGTCGGCGGGCTCGGCGTCGTCCGTTCGTTTGCGTTCCCGCGAGGGGCGAGGCGGGCAGCAACCGTCCCCGGAGAGACCCGCTCTCATCACCACACCTCTCCGACCACCGCCCAACGCCCAGCGCATGTTACACGATACAGTTCGGTGCCTCTCCCGCGCGCGCCGGCCTCGTGCTCCAGCCTTCAGCACACCTTCGCCGACCGGGATTGTTTGGACGACGTCCGGCCGCGTCCGACGCCGGCGCGCGCGGTGGGATAGAGTATTTAGTAAAAACGAACACCAATGTGTATGATAAATGAGGAAATGTTAATTATATTCGGTTGTTAGATTAATCGTTAAGTTAGTTTGGAGATCTCGAGCCGTGCACGTATAACGTTTTTGTATCTAGTTCCATAAATACACATATTCTAAAATAGTAACATTAATGTGAATATAAGTTATTTCAAATTTTATCAGAATATATATGATATATATTATATTGAAACGAATTTAAGCGGACGTACTAAGGAACGATGTATGTTGACTTAGGGCCCCCGCCCACGGGGCAGCGCGGCGCGAGCGAGTCTTATCGCTAGTAATGATAGTACGTGTTGTTAGGGACGGGCCGCGTTGCGCCGTCGGCCGGCCGTGTGTATGTTACAGTTACATGTTTCTGTTTATTTTATTGTGACAATTTAGAAAGTTATCGTTTCATTCGGATTTACGCTAGGCTAGGTGGCGATGCCACGGATCTAACCGGTAGGTGAAGTTAAAATATTGAATAGTTAATATTCGTCTAGAACGAGTAAGTCTACGTGGGAATGGCCGTTCTAAGTTACGTTCGCACACTACCATTTAGACATGTAATCGATGTAATACAATTTATTTCACTTACAAAGACGTCGTTTCTCGAAGTTTCTCTCGTCTCCCGAGCGGCCGTCCCCACGCCGGCTGCGAGCACGATGTTCGGCTGTACAGCCAGATTTTAAAGTAATTACTCTTATAGATAAACGTTATTATGTATAAATAAGTTATTATAGATCAAACAGGGTAGCCACGATTGCAGCACTCTGTAACTGGACGAGACACTCGCAACCGAGCGGAGTCGCGGGCGTATTCAAACTATAAATACTTACCAATGATCGTAGCTTGTAATGTTAATAACTTTAGCGTTTACACAATACACTAGCGTATTCGTTTCGCAGCACAATTCGCGCTCTGTATTTTTACATAGACTTTAAAAATTAATAAATAGTTTGCCTAAATCAACGCACATATGGACTCAAGCACTAACGTGGAACGTAATTTTATCTCCATTGCCACTTAATTAGCTTTAGCCCTTGCCGAGCTACGCCGAGCGCCGGCGGGCGCCCGGTGACAGGTTTCATAGCTCGGGCTTCGCGGCGGTAGTTGTGACTGCCCTAACGCAGACGCGAGTGTTCAGTCCAGAGGGCGTCGCGCGCGCGTGCACACGACACACACCGTGGTGGCAACCGGGGAGGGCGAAAAAATATTATAGATGTCGTAGATAACACGTGTACTAATTAAGAATGATTTGATTAAGACTTATTCGACTTCGAATAGTTTGGGGTCGAAAACAATAATGTTTAGTTAACGAAATTTATATAAAATTGAAAATTTGTCCCTTTTAATTTACCGTTCTACCACGTGTGTGTTGACGCGCAGGCCTAATTCGTCAATTGACGGCGCCGTACACGGCAATTGCTCACGGTAGCGCTCTTGTGTGCTGGGAGTTTTCGTAATGATGTGGCAACACCGACGGAATATACGATACCGACGCGGTTCTGAATCTGTACATCTTTTTATAGGAAACAAGGCCAAACAGTTGTATCCATAGCGTATTTGTTTTATCGATCTCACGACGCAATTTTAATTTTTCAATGTTGTCATTAATGTTCTAAATTTAAAATTAATGGTAAGACTTTCGAAGACTTAATTACGAGGAATGTAAACTGCCTCAATGTAAAATAATAGGACACAAGCATATACATATTTAGGAGTTAATTGTGAATGAATGAATTGGTAACCAAATTGTCTATTAGTATTATTAGAATTGTTGTGATTCGGTGTACGTTAGTTCGTGAGTGTTATATTGTGTATATTTATGGTTGAGCATCGGAGCCTGTCGCTACGGTGTTGCCGTTACGGAAATTCTCAAACATTACCACTACCGAATTCCTGATTTAGGTAAATTAATGTTAAGTGATATGTAATATAAATACGAATTTTAAACGATAAACGGTTAACACGTTGAATGGTTCTGTTTTAGTTTTGTCCTTGTAAATATATTTGCTATATAATTTACTAAATGAATGTAACATATTATTAATGAAAGAAAATAGATGAAACCAATTTTTTCTCTTGTTTTATTTTACCCCTCAATTGCAGCAACCTATACTTGGTCAGCCTTAAAAGGACCCATAATTTATCAGAGAAATCCAAGACTTGACAAGTTGTGTCCAGCATAAATAATGAACAAAACTTGCATCAATCATCATCAAAAAGGAGTGGGAGGACCTTTAAAACTGTGCTAAACAACTTTGCTAAACATTGAAAGAAATGGATTTAAATAACTTTGAATTCTTATCAGTAGTAAACTAGGTATGTATTGATGTACGATCATCTAATCTTAATATTAATGCTCAGCTGCTTGGCAATAATTGATTGACTTTAACGTGGGATTTGTGCCACTTGCATGGGCACAACCTGCTTATTTCAAGGAACTTTTATGCCAACCAAAAATAATGGGACATGCAGAGTAATATCTGATTTTGAGGTCTAATGCCTGGGTCTGCTAAAGTCTCGTATTAATGATTTGGCTCTCATCATTACTACGCCTATTAGTATTCCTTTAAAAAATGCTTATATGCACTTCAAAATCCGGTGAGCTATTTATTTATTGATTGATTGAAAGTAAAATACATTGAACACAGTTGTTTAAATACGTCTTGTTAAACAAATCTTAACAGTCTCTTCAACATTTAAGAAATAAAGTAAAAGTAATTACAATAGTTAAAAGAATAGTGTATTTGTTTAAAAGTGGATATCTTCATTCACAAGAAAGGCAATATTTTTCTAAACAAACAATCAAGTACCTATCTAAATGATTATATAAACTTAATAACAATTATATTGCTGAGAGATTGATTAAGTTGACACTAAGATCATATTGAACTATACGCAGAGTATTAAAATTATATCGCTAAATCAACACTCTCGCTCCTACGTTTTATAACAAATTTAGCAAAATCATCTTTGTCCGCACTAAATGAACCAACTCTCTTACACTGTGCCGTGGTCGCCGCTTGTTGGATCTGGTCTCCAAACGCTAACACGTCCTCCCTCTTCAAGTCCACCATGTACTTCCTAGACTCCATGATGACTGTCGCATCGTCGCGAGCCATCGACCAAACGCTGGGTTTCAAGCGTGGCAATAAGTTATGACCAACGAACACTCCATGAAACAGACCTTGGAATTGCGGTTTATGAGGATAGTGGTCCAAAGCCGAAAGAGACAGAAAATGTACCTTCCCATAATCCACGTTTACATACGTTTCGCGATCTTCGCGCAAGAGCAACGGGGCCTCGGGACCAGATTCAGAAATCCTCGCGTCTAAAGATGATAGAATAGTCATACCGAGATTCTGATTTTCCAAATTGAACGCATTCGCATCAAACTCATGGCGGTTCTCCATTTCGTACAACATCCTCATAACGTTTCGTTCGGCCACATCAGTGGCCCGCTTATAATTCACACCGTGCGAAGACTTCAGCATATCCTTGTCTTCGCAATCTAATCCATAAGCAATGTAAGGAGAGGTGACTAAGTCCCCGAGGTAACCCCGATGGAGGTATCTATCACCGCATTTGTACACACCAGCGGCTAGTGACACGTTCGGCCGACACACTTCAGTTTCCAACCAAGTATAGGCGATGCCGTGTTCCCTAAAATGCTTGTACTCCTGGAAACATATCTGGCTGGCGATTTCCTTCATTCGCATGTGATAGTCCCAGTCGAAGACTCCCGCTCGGTTGTCATACCTGATTCCCAGGCTATGCCTGAGACGATGCTCCCACAATTCGCATGCGTTAAATTGATTCGTGTTTCCAGTCGTCCAGAAACAAAATAAGTTTTCCAAATAGTCTCTCTCGCGATATTTTAGCTGATCCACAGACACGCACGGGAGGAGGCAGCTCATATACTCCGGGTTCGATATCATGCCAACGAGCTGCCGGGCTTTCGCTATGATGTATCTTGAGGTTGAAGGTCGAAGGAGCATATTGCCGTAAGCTTCGAGAAACCGCCGCGTCTTCTCCAACAGCCCGCATTGCGTTGTCCTCTCCAGAGCCAAGCACAGAAGCAGAAGTTGTCTGGCTATCAATTCCGGGCACCCATCGACTACGAAGAGGTTCATGTACCGTCGCTTATGTCTGTACGCTTGTGACAGTGTTTTGATCAGATGCCGCGCATCACATCCACCGATTACGAGGAAGTTTAGTTCGAAAGCGTTTTGGTCGCCCTGCCTGAGATACTCTCCCTGTAGGTCCAGAGCTGGACTTATCCCCCAGAACATTGTGGACCAACAAGCTCGACAATCCGAGAGAAAATGACTAGATTGTCAATGTCATGGCAACGTAAATAATGAGGCAGCGAAGCGTGGTAATAGGGCGTTGCCATGGCGACGATCTATTTATGGCATCTACCTTTTATCTCGTACGAGTACTCGAGAACGTCCTTTATTTATTAAATATAGCTTAGATTCATCATCATCGCTTTTCCGTCCACTTCTGAACATAGGCCTCCCTTAATGAATGCCATAACGACCGATCCCTTGCCACTCGCATCCAACGCGAACCGGCCATTGCTCGGTGATCGTCTTTCCGCCTGGTTAATGGCCGACCAACACTAACTTAAATTATTCCAGATTAAATATAGACTATAATAAACTTTGTTAAAAAATTTAAACAATTTAATAATTAATAAAAAATGAGATTCCACATTATATTGTGTGGAAGTACTAGAACTAAAGAAAGTATAATAAATACGGAACTGTGATATTCCATATCACAGTTCCGTATTATACTCGATTTGCTCTTAGCTAGATCAGATTAATTTCTTAAAGTAAGCGTCCACGTGTACTCACTGTATCAAACAAATCCTACTATCATTGTAAAGAAAAACCATTATCCGCACTTATGTGCAAATCCACTGATCCACCCCGTATTCATAGAATTATTAAAAACCTATAATAACTACAAGACATTGAAAATTACGCCTGTAAAAATCTATTAGCAATATGTCGAAATAATTGAATTGATAGTCTCTTATACAAGGCGTTATCCGGAGAAGTAACTTGGCCATTCAAAAGAAAATCGCCCTGATATCTGTTCGAGGTTTTTATATGAACATTGTGAGGCGATGATGGTCCAGTGAGTATGAGTTCGGTCTCTTAAGAGTTCTAAGTGTACCTGAAGGCGACGATTTCTAAGTGTGCAAAGGGAAACATCGTGAGGAAACCTGCATGCGGTATGAGATAAACATCT
The DNA here is from genome assembly GCA_905333005.2 of Lycaena phlaeas. NCBI lineage: Eukaryota > Metazoa > Arthropoda > Insecta > Lepidoptera > Lycaenidae > Lycaena > Lycaena phlaeas. The sequence continues at coordinate 17,095,541 of HG995172.1, read as the reverse complement.
CTGAAGGAGTATGAAGTTCACCAACCCGCGCTTAATCGGCGCATCGGTAAACTATATAGCCCAAAACCTGGTTTTGAGGAGGAAACCCGTGCCTAGCAGTGGGACATATTATAAGAGTTAATACTTTATTTTTTACACCATTCAATAAAGGAAAGAATAAATAAGAAGCAAACGAGTATCATTCTGATCATCTGTTAGGAAAAGGTATAAGTTATTAGGGACGAACCTGGTTCCCGTTGCCCCGCGCAAGATGTTAAAGGCGCCTCGTCTTCTGTATACTGTTTTCCACACCCGTGATGATGTAGCACCGCGAATAAAACTATACGCGTCGACGGGATGATGAGTCCAGACGGTTTTCGGTATTTATTTGAGGAGACACGCGAGAGCTCGACCCGACCACGATACGGCGAAACGTCAACTCACTTTTCCCAGTACCCCCAGATTCGTAGGAGCGGAATAGATCTAGGATGAGGGTAGTAGGAAATGTTGCGTTCAGGAAAGCTAAATTAATTACGTTTGGAAAGTATGAATGCGTTCGCCATTTAAGTTACATATATTATTAAGAAACTGTTATGAGTATAGTCTATAGTATGTATGGCAATACTAAGTTGTCTATGTATACATCCGTTGTCTATGATATTGTCGTCACTCGTCATGTCGTCAGCCTCCTGTACTGGTACTCTTTATAATACGGTGTTTGACAACATTCAAAATACTCTATGAAATGTGGACATCCTGCGAGATAATAGTCTAAAGAAAACCATTATCACTTTTTTTGAACAAAATAATGCATAAATTTTGCTTAATTCGCAAAATAAAAATGATATTTTTTTAAATTTTTGATGTGAATCAAAACGCCCTGTGATTGGTGGTAGCACTCGTGACGTCACACGCAAGTAAACAATATTTTGTACTACTGATTGTCGTTCGAGTTTAATGTGTTTTGGTTATTATTTTTACTTCTGAGCTATTTTTAAACAACTTTTGGACATTTTTTATAACTAGTCATTAAAAGTGGCTTATATATAATCACAAAATGGAAGGAAATTTTGTGCAAGCGATGATGCGATAACAGCAACCTTGAACCTACATATGATAGACGCTTTTATGGTTGCACTTTTCTTTAAGAATAACGCCGATTATTATTCAGCTGAAGCTTAGGGGTGTTTGTTACGCTTTCACGCGAAAACTACCAACGGCGGATCCACGGGGGGGGGGGGGGTCATGACCCCCCCCCCCCCCCCCCCCCGGGTGGTTCCAGAACTAAGGTGGACCACTAATTGAACATTAGTCCAGTCAAAAGTCAAGACTTGATCACGACTATGTGACCCCCCCCTGGTACCAAAGCTGGATCCGCCCTTGAAAACTACTCAACCGATCATCATGAAAGTTTGTACACATAATCGCGGAGGTACTATAGCGAAGTATATAACGATTTACAATACATTTAAAATATTATGAGGGAATATTTTATACAAACTATTTTTTTTTTAACAGCAAGTAGTTATAGTAAATAAATATAAATTTAATAATGATTAGTGTACTTACCTAATAATTTAATTTCAAAAATTCATGTTATTTTAAACCTATAATATTAATATAATAATATATAATTATATATATTTCTTGAGAATTATATATAAATAATATATTGTAATCATATATAAATATATATAGATTATATATGATTCTATAGAATCATATATAATTTTTTTTCCAGGTACTCACAATAGTGATCTTCCCACATAAAAACATTTGTATGCATCGAAATACTGTTTGGCTCTCTTCGCGCCAATCGTAACCACAATTTACGTTTTTTGGGATTCGTAGGAACAGAAACAAATAATTTTTCCGGAGTTTTTATAGACGTATTTGTACATTGTGGTACTACACACCATTTATAAGCCATTTCTTCCAATAAATACTGAAATTTGAAGAAAAAAAAAAGCAATGCACCATCAGAAGTATACAAGATGGATTGGTTTACTAGTGTGTGACGTCACATGCGTCACGTGACCGGAGCCATTACAAAGACGTCGTTTTTGCCGCGATTTTTACAATTTAAATTTTAACATCGATTTTTATCCTATATACTGTAAATTTCACAGAAAAATTATTACTGTACGTTTATTATATACTAAAAGAATCATTTAAAACAATTTCCAGAATTAGTCAAATACCGTATTAAAGTCGAACCTTAACTAGTCATTATTATTATTTACCAAGCCCTCAGAAACCATCACATGGTGTCAGAAGTGTTCTTCGTGTCAAAACAGGTGCCAGAAAGACGAAAAAGTCATCTCAACGTAAGTCATGTCGAAGGAGGACAAAGACAGAGCCGCCATTACTGCCACCACGTGTTCACCTAGTCACAGTGAATCACACCCAGCAATGTCTCGGAAGCTAAATATTACAGGTAATATACAGCCTATGTCGCTGGAAGGCAATGTAAGTGCCAATTGGAAAAAGTGGCTACAGTCTTTTACTATATTTTTAAAAGCAAGTGGCATCCATGATGACCCAGACGACAGAAAAGTTGCAGTCTTATTATAGTCCATTTTTATAGAAGTGACCAAAAGTGTAAACAAATATGGCGTACTTCCGGCCATAGACAAATAGAGTAATAGTGTAGCTTAGTGAAGTGACACAAAGAGCAAATTAATGAATAAAAATAATAAGCCATAGACAAAAGTATAATTAATTTTATATTCTAATATTTCAACGACACTATATTGCTAAAATTATTTCAAAAACTTATAATATATTATTATTAACTCATAATATTTTTTAAGAATTAGTAGAAGTACAAAATTATATAATAATAATAGAAATAAGTTGCTCTTCGACTGGAATAGATAAATAAACTATTATAACTGATTTATTTATGAAAATATTAAAGGAAAATACTAGAATACGTAAAACGCCAATAAGAAACTTATTTATTTTAATTTTTATTAAATGCTGTTCATACTTTCTGATGAATCGGAAGAGTCTCCAGAGACGTGGATATTGAAGCCTGGGGCGTCTGATGCAGCATCTATAATTCCGTCAAGCTGCATCATTTTATCCTATTCTTTTATTACATGTTCAATACTGTTCCTCCATGACACCGCACTTATTTGAGTTAAACTTTATATTAATTTTATGGGGTTTAATTCGCAATAGTATATATAATTTATTATTTTGGGCTGCCATTTCGTCAATATTTTTTTGTCATAATCGTGCTTATTAAATTTTGTTAAGAGTTCAGCTTTTATTTCAGTTTCATGGTAACTTATATTATTTTCTAGCAACCACGCTTGTATGTTTGCTTTCCGCCAACTCATGTTAGGCACTTTGACAGAATGTCTTGAGTGGTACGGTGCATTGTCTAAAAATATTACTGACCCAGGCTCCACTTTATTTAAAACAGTATTAAACCACTTCTCAAAATAATGAGCATCCATTTCACTGTGGTAATCCCCATCATGTTTTTTGGCCCCAAAAATCCACTCTGCTCATTCTAAAAATCCATCTGCGCTGCCGATGTGCGTAATTATTAATCTTTTACCTTCTATCTATTAATAAATTGCATTTATGAAATTTTAAAATATGTGTAAAGAACACGGCCTATTTAATTGTTCATTTTGCTCATTCTCAAATACACAATCACCTATAAAAATATAATGATTAACAATAGACAAAAGAAAGAATAATGTTTTTTAGGAACACGTGCAATTTAAGCCTTTCATAATTTCTGTAAGATAAGGAAACAAAAGAGACGCTAGGATGCTTATATGTAAAATGTCATTATGTGTTCACTATTGATATTTGAATACAATAAGGCGGCCTGGCCTAGAAAAAAAAGTCAACCCTATTATATTATTCGTATTTACTATGGTTAAAAAACCTTGCGCCAGCGGCGCTCTGTCTCCAACATTGAAACCAATTAATGTCTGCTAACATTGTTTTTCGCATCCTTAATCTCATCCTAAAGTTACAAAAAAAATGCCTGTGAACTATCGTGAGCTTTCATGCCAGTGCTATATTTTTATATTATCTGGGACATTGTTAAATGTTTAAGCTGAAATATTCAAAAATATTCATATTATAAAAATATAAAAACTAAACAATTTTATGTAAAAGATTGACCTTATTTTGTTATATTTTGTAAGCATTTTTTGCTCGCAACATTTAAAAAAAATTGAACGACTTAGTAACAAATTGCATTATAGTAACATTGTCTTAAAAACTATCAATAAATTGTAATTAATGGAATTTTAAAATATCTGTACTACAGAATACGGCCTGTTTTATTGTTCATTTTGTTCATTCACTTATACACGATCACCTCTAAAAATGAAATGACCCCATCCCTATTTCTCTTCTAAAAAAAGTAAGATGAAATGTCACATTCAAATTTATTAAAGGAATTCATTTGATAAACTCGTGCGCATGTTTACGTCATTCGGCGCAGGTTGCGAACTTTTTGCAAAAACAAAACAACTAGTTCGTGAATTAGTAACTTTTTCTATATAAAAGGGCGGGAAACCTTAAATCGGTCGCACGTAGTTTTTTATAATTTTTCATTTTAATTTGAATTTTATGTAAATTTTAAGATATTTAGATCAGATAAGTTGTAGTTTGTATATATTTTAATAGTTAGTTTGTATTAAAGTGTAAATTTTATTTAATTTTGTAAATTTCATCCTATTGGTAAGTTTTCTTTACCTTACTTTTCATTCATGACATGATGGACCCCCCGGGTGATCCTGGGGGGACAGCCCCCGAGCCCCCCGATATAGGTCATGTAGTGACAAATAATGACGATGGTAGTACAATGGATACAGATGGTTCTGTGTCTCAGACATGTAGTGGACGTAAAAGAGTGTCAGCTCGGCCCAGAATCTGCAGGCATTGTAATAAAAGACGACGAAAACATCGTGGTGATAAAAAGGATATTAAGGAATGTGATTGCCAATGTGTAGAAATTAGTGATAAACAAATTCTTTCCAAAGCCGATTCCTGCAATAATTCTTCTATAGTAGTAGAGACTATACAAAAAAATAACACGGACACTACACCACAGCCACAGCCCCCTGTTGCAAGGCTGTTATATAATTCATCTGATGCTGCTCCTTATGTTGTACATATTCTTAAACAATTTTCATCTCCCGACGATAATGTTACTTTACATCCAGTTACATTTGGACGCTTTCTCAAAAGAAATTCAGTTAATAATATTGTAAATGGAAGTTTAAAAAGGATAGGCCGGAATAGGTTATCTATTTCTTTTTCTAAGCACCAAGATGCAAATGACTTTGTTGAAAACAAAAATTTAGAAACTGAAAAATATAAGGCTTTTATTCCATCATTTTCTGTGAGTAGAATAGGAATAGTAAGAGGAGTACCAGCTGAGTGGTCCGAAGAGGAAATAAAAGACAATGTTTCTGTACCTATTGGCTGCGGCCCAATCATAAAAATTAAAAGAATAAAACGGAAGACAATGATTGATGGACAAAACCATCTTAAATGTACTGAGTCTGTAGTATTTACTTTTGATGGACAGATTTTGCCTAAACGAATTTATATGTGCTACACTGCTCTTACTGTAGACTTGTATATTTATCCTACTATACAATGCTACAATTGTTGTCGGTTTGGTCATGTAAAATCTCAATGCAGATCTAAACCAAGATGTTTTAAATGTGGTCAAGGACATAGTGGTGATAACTGCTCTATTCAAGAAGATTTTATATCTTGTTGTTTATGTAAAGGTTCCCATATTGCAACTGATAAAAAATGTTTAGAATATGAAAGACAAAGAGCTATAAAGGAATCAATGGCTAAAAGTTGTATTTCCTATTCTGAAGCTTCAAAGTTACATCCATCTGTCTCTCGAATTTCTTATGCAGATGCATTGCTCTCATCTCCTAACATCACTCCTAATAGTTTTCCAACCCAGCATCAACATTCTACACCTAAAGCTATAAACAGTTCTTCATATAAAAAAACTGTTTTTGTTAAACCAAAGCCTCCACCTACACTTAGCAAAGGGTATGACAAATCAGCTCACCAAGAAATTTTAAGGGATTTTAATATTCCCCAACCCTCTAATGGATGTGCATTAATTAACAAAGAAAATGAAAACTCATTGGAATCCTCAGTAATTGATTTAATTATTTCTCTTATAAAATCTCTTAGTCAAACGAATGAATTTACACCGTCCAACGCTGCCTTATTAGTTTCCGCAATTACTCAAATTTATAAACCAAATAATGGACAAAGTTCTTCAATGGAATTGTCAAAGCATCACTCCTAAAAAAAGTGATCTTATTTATTTATTAAATAAATATAAACCTTATGTCTGTGCTCTTCAAGAGACATGGTTGAAACCAGGGTCTTTATTTAAGATTCGTGGTTATTCATGTCTCAGGGAAGATCGTGTGGATGGGCATGGTGGAGTAGCCATACTTGTGAAACACCCTCTTTCCTTTTCTCTCTTCTCTATTCCTTCTCACAGTAATGATTTTTCTATCATTGCTGCTTCAGTCGAAAATATCTGCTACATATCTATTTATATACCTCATCCTTCTTCTGCAATCTTGAATGAAATTAAAGATATTATTTCCATTCTTCCGAAGCCTTTTATTATTCTTGGTGATTTTAACTGTCGCCATGAATCCTGGGGTTACTTATCTTCTAATAGTTATGGTAACACATTAATAGATATATTTGATTCAGTGAATTTGTGTATATTAAATGATGGTCGTCCTACTCGACGTTCTCATCCTGACGAGGGCCCAAGTGCTCCAGATTTAACAGTCACTACACCTAATCTTGCTTCTTCTTTGTCCTGGGATCCATTGCAATCTACTTTTGGTAGTGATCACTTCCCACTATTATTATCATTTCCAACCTGCAATAAGAACAATAAAGTATTACATAAAACTTATTCTCCTCGTTTAAAATATAAGCTTAATGATGTTGATTGGGATTTATATAAAGATCTCATAAAAAACAAAATTATTACACTTCCAAAAATTAATCCAGGTACAGAATCTCAGTGTGCAGATTCTTTAGCAAGAATCTTTATTGAGGTTGCCAATGAGATTTTTCCTATTAAAAATAGCTCTTTGGGTTTTATTCCTTCTCCTCCTTGGTGGGATAATGAATGTACTGAGGCAGTAAAGAGAAGAAAATATGCTGAAATTACATACTGTGAATGTTCCACTGATGATAATTTTGAAATTCTTACAAAGATAATGTCAGAAACTTCAAAATTTCTAAAGAAAAAGAAATTTGATGGCTGGAAAACCTTCTGCTATTCAATATCACCCGATGTCAGACCATCTCTTGTATGGCAAAATATAAGGAGGTTTAGATCTGCATACAGAGATTCATCTACAAAATCAATCCCTTCTCATTTAGTTAATAGCTTTTTAGATAAATTGGCTCCACCTTTCGTTCCTGAAGACTTAATAATTCGTTACCCTGTAATAAATATAAATAATGATAATTGTTTTGGTTTAAACTGTCTATTTTCTCTCACTGAATTAAAATGTGTATTGTCACATGTTAAGGATTCTGCTCCTGGACTGGACGGTATTCCTTATTCCTTTATCTCTCATTTAAACGATGATGCTTTATTTTATTATTTATCTCTTATAAATTCAATAGTGACATCTGGTAACATCCCCTCCACGTGGAAACGTCAAGAAATAATTCCCGTTCTGAAACCTAATAGATGTTCTTCAGACCATTCTGCCTATCGCCCAATCGCACTCTCTTCTGTTTTGATGAAAATTACAGAACATCTTATAAAAAATCGTTTAGAATGGTTTGTCGAGCATAACGGTCTATTATGTGAATCACAGTTCGGTTTCAGACGTGGGAAAAGTACTATTGATAGCTTAAGTATATTCATTTCTGATATTCAATTATCATTTTCAAATAATAAATCAGTAATAGCTGCATTCTTAGATATTAACTGTGCCTATGATAACGTCGTGTTAAGTATTTTAAAGAGTAAGCTTTTACAACTTAATATACCACTGCTATTAACAAATTTTATCATAAACATGCTTTCTGAAAGATACATAATCCTGAAACTAGATGACGGGAAGTCAATTACTCGTCTTGTTTCAAAGGGCCTCCCTCAGGGATCAGTACTTAGTCCAATATTATATAATATTTATACACAAGATTTAAAATCATCTCTTAATAGTGTAAATGTTCTTCAGTATGCTGATGATCTATTAATTTACTGTTGTGATAATTCTATTGAAAAAGCTAGTTCTTCTGTAACACAATCGCTGATGATTTTAAAAAAGTGGTTGGACTTAAATGGCCTTGATCTATCACCTTCAAAAAGTACAATAGTTTTATTCACGAGATCAAGAACTCCTCCTCCTATTTCTATATTTTATGAGGATAATCAGATTCCAGTTAAAGATAATGTTAAGTTTTTGGGAATTATCTTAGATTCGAAACTAACTGGTATCCTACATTGTGATTACCTAAATACTAAATGTGAACGTGCTCTTAATATTTTAAGATGTCTATCAGGTGTTTGGTGGGGTGCTCACCCTTTTTGCATGAAATTGTTATATAATGCTCTTATAAGAAGCATGTTAGATTATGGTACATTCTTGCTGGAGCCTGGCAGTGCTAAGGCTTTTAAAAAACTAGATCTCATACAGTCCAAAGCTTTACGAGTAGTTTCTGGTGCTATGCGGTCAAGTCCTATCAATGCTCTTCAAGTAGAATGTGGTGATCCTCCACTACATCTACGTCGTCAATATTTAGCTGACAAATTTATATTCCGATCTTTTCAGTTTATTAATCACCCTCTTTATAACAAACTTCAGCAACTTTCTCATTGTATAGATTCATCTGCATATTGGACACATAAAAAACCACCTTGTCTAATCAATAGTTTTAAGAAATTTATTAACATAAAAGCTCCTATTCATCGATCCATTAATTACCCTCTTTTCAGTACTAGCTTTGAAGCATTAATGTCTCTTCCAGAAATTCATTTTAACTTAGATTTAAATAAGCACGATATTTGTATAAATTTTTCATTTAATTTTCTTAAAAATACTGTTTGGGTTGATTACCATCATATTTACACAGACGCGTCTAAACACTCCTCTTCTGATCCTGTTGGTGTAGGTGTCTATCACGCCCAATTTAAAATATCACAAAAAATCAAACTTCCTCCGGAAACATCGGTGTTTACTGGGGAATGTTACGGTATTCTTAAGGCTATTGAATATATTATTCTATTTAAACTTCCAAAAACAATAATTTTCTCTGATTCAAAAAGTGCATTACAGTCTCTCAATAGGTTCCCATTTAAATCAAAAAATATTTCTTCTATTATCATAGAAATAAGAAATCTATTAAATAAATGTAATTTATTTGGTCTTTCTGTGTTGTTTGTATGGATCCCTAGCCATAGAGACATTCCTGGTAATATAAAAGCAGACCAACTAGCTAATGAAGCCGTGGTCGATGGCGATATTTTCCCTTATAAAGTTTATTGCCAGGATCTAGGTGCTCTTCCTGTAGTTCACCTTCAGGATTGCTGGAATGGACTTTGGACTGAAACTGGTCAATCAAAAGGCAGGAGATATTTTAACCTTCAGCCACTTATTTCACTTAAACCATGGTTTTTCCGTGCGAAATGCAATAAGCTAGTATGTTCTTCTATCATAAGAATGCGTTTGGGTCACGTTTGCACTCCTGTTCATCTTAATAGATTAGGCATTGTATCTACTGACATGTGTGAATGTGAATCCGATAAATGTGATCTAGATCACATTTTCTTTTCATGTCCTCTATACGACCGCTCCTCATTCCTGAATGATCTAATATCTCTTAATGTTCCATTTCCTACCTGTATATCCTGTATAATTATGTATCCATGTAAATTTTATAAAATATTGTCATCTTTCATCCTTCAAAACCATATTAAAGTTTAAATATTTGGTGTGTAAGTATATATATGTATATTTATGAAATTTTTATTATCCGTTTCAAACCTCTTCCTACTTATCTGATCTTTTCCCGTGTTCCGTATCCTTATTTATCTTAGTTTCCCAATCTTTTAATTTACGTCATTGGCAAAAAGTAAACGCTATTGCCAAAAGAGGAAAAAAAAAAAAAAAAAAAATTTATTAAATATCTGTGCACGCGATATTCGTATTTTATAAGATTTTAAGTGTTTTAATGCTAGATTGATAGTTGTTTTTAGTGAAATAAGTAGTAAATGGAGTGTTACAAATGTCCGTAAGCTAATTTGTTGTGAAAGTGAGTGATAAAAGCCGAAAAATCGTAAATTACGCATCAACAGGGTTTGTTTACAAGTTTGGTCACTTCTAAAAAAATGGACTATACATTATATAGGAGAAAAATGTCTCGATATATTCAATACATTCGATGTAGACATGGAAAAAGTGACGTATGAAAAGGTTATAAAGAAGTATGACGAATACTTCTTACCTAAGTCTAACATTACATATCAATGCTATAAATTTTTTACAAGGAAACAATCTGAAAGTGAAACTAGAAAACTTTATGACTGCTCTTATTAACTTAAGTAAATCTTGTGAATTTGGTAACCTAGCCGAGAGAATTGTTAAAGACATTTATATCTGTAATTTAAATGAAAAATACCAATATGTACGAGAAAAATTATTACTTGAAGAAAATTTAACATTAGAAAAAACGAAAACAATTACAAAAACATTAGTATCTACATTATCACAAGCCACAGAGTTAAAAGAGTCTACAAATATATATTATACTCAACGGCAGTCACGTAAAGATTATTCAACGTCAGCAGCAATGTCAAGAAAAAAGTCAACATCCAGAAAGAAGTCAATGTCAAGAAATAATTCAATGTCTAGGTCTCAGTCTCAGTCTAAGTCTCAACAAAGGAACAACAAGTGTGATCGATGTGGACAGATACACCGATTCAAGTGTCCAGCAATTAATATTAAATGTCACAAATGTCGACGTGTGGGACATTTTGAAGCCTATTGCAGGTCTACAAATAATATACATTATCTACAGGCTGAAGAATGCCAAGGTATTCAAGATTATTTGTTTATTAACAGCTTAAATTCAACTTTGTCTAAACAGTCTGAATATAATATTAATGTTTTAATCAATAACACTAATATTAAATGTATATTGGACACAGGTAGTGATGCTAATGTCATGTCATATAAATTATTTCAGTCTTTAAATATAACTCAGAAATTTTCACCATGTCTAGCTAAAGTTACTTCATACTGTGGTAACAACATACCTATAATAGGTCAACAAGATATTCTATGTATATTTCACATGAATAATCAGCGTCAGTCAAAGGTAATTAACTTTATAATTGCAAATGTCATGTCTCCTACAGTCATTGGCAAACATACATGTTCTGAGTTAGGTCTTATTAAAAGAGTCTATCAAATTGATTCAAATTATGATAATTTACAAAATTTGTTGTCTCATTACAAAATTGTCTTTGAGGGCTTGGGCTGTCTACCTGGTGAGTGTCATATTACAGTCAATCAGGATATAAGACCAAAAGTTGATCCTCCCCGTAAGATTCCGTTTTCACTTCATGATCGCTTAAAACAGGAACTGGATAACATGGAAAGACTTGAAGTCATAGCTAAGGTCACTGAACCAACAAAGTGGGTAAGCTCTTTATTACTTGTCGAAAAGAAAAATGGTCAGCTTAGAGTCTGTCTTGATCCAAGAAATTTAAATGAAGCTATATGTAGGTCTCATTATCCGATACCAACCATTGACCAAGTGAGGTCTAAGCTCCATGGTGCGTCTTATTTTTCTACACTTGATGCAAATAGCGGATTTTGGGCAGTGTGCTTAGACAAAGAAAGTTCTATGCTATGTACATTCAATTCCCCCTTCGGTAGATATTGTTTTAAAAGACTACCGTATGGTATTAACTGTGCCCCAGAAGTGTTTCATAGGACTATGACAGATATATTTGGTTGTCTTGATGATCATGGTTTATGCCGATGATATATTAGTTTATGGCAAAACTCGTCAAGAACATGATGAGAATTTAAAAAAAGTTTTTCAAAAAGCATTAGAAGTAAATTTAAAATTGAATAAGACAAAATGTAGGTTTGGTCGTTCATCAATCAAATACTTAGGTCATATTTTTTCTAGCGATGGAGTGTCTCCTGACCATGACAAAGTCCGTGCAATAACAGAAATGCCGTCACCTATTTGTCTAAAGGATTTACAAAGATTCCTAGGTCTATTAAATTATCTTGGTGGATTTATTAAAAATTTAGCAGAGGAAACTGAACCTCTACGTCAGTTATTAAAAAAGTCAAGTGATTGGCAATGGAATGAATGTCATGAAGCAGCCTTTAATCGTTTAAAAAATATAATTTGTCAAGCACCAGTCTTAGCACACTATAATGTCAAAAAACCAATAACTTTGTCAGTTGATGCATCTCAGTCAGCAGTCGGAGCAGTATTACTTCAAGAAAATCATCCAGTTAGCTATGCATCCAAAAGCTTAACGTCAAGTCAGCAAAGAATGGCACAAATAGAAAAAGAATTATATGCTATAGTCTTCGGTTGCATTCGCTTCCATCAGTATATTTATGGTAAAATTATCCATGTACAAACTGATCATCGTCCCTTAATAACATTATTTAAAAAACCTCTAGCTGAAGTTCCAATTCGTTTACAGAGATTAATGCTTAGAATACAGGCTTATGATTTAAAAGTTGAATACAAGCCTGGTTCTCAAATGTATATAGCAGACACACTTTCACGAGCAGCATTACCAGAGAGTAGTGAAGATGAGCCCGACGAAGACATTGTAGTTCATGTCAATATGTTACTTAAAAACTTACCTATTTCAGATGCAAGACTGAAATGGTTATCTGAGGCATCTAAGAATGATGAGTCTATTCAGTTGCTGAAAGAATATTATAATAATGGGTGGCCTGAAAGTAAGTCTAAAGTTAGTCAAATTGTCTTACCTTATTGGAACTGTCGTCATGAAATTCATTCGGTTGGAGATTTAATGTTAAAAGGTCAAAGTTTAATTGTACCTAAACAGCTTAGGTCTGAAATGTTGAAAATTATTCATAGTGGTCACCAAGGGATAGAAAAATGTAAAAACTTGGCAAGAGGAGTTGTATTCTGGCCATTAATGTCTCATGAAATACAGGATTATGTTTTGAACTGTCACATATGTCTCTCACACAGAAAAGCTAATAGACCAGAACCTTTAATGTCACATAAAATAACTAACTATCCGTGGGAAAAAGTAGGTATAGATTATTTAAAATTTAAAAACCAACTGATACTTGTCATTGAAGATTATTACTCTAATTACATAGAAATTGCTAATGTTAGTTCAACAAGTGCCAAAGTATTAATTGACGTCCTAAAACCTATTTTTAGTAGACATGGCATACCAGTTGAAATTATGTCTGATAATGGTCCCCCTTATAACTCTCAGGAATTCAAACAATTTTTAAATGAATGGTGTATTCAGCATACTACATCTAGTCCTTATTTGTCACGTTCTAATGGGTTAGTTGAGTCAGGTGTTAAAATAGTAAAAAATTTACTTACCAAATGTGCAGAGTCCGGAGATGATCCTCATCTAGCTTTATTGCAGTATCGTACAACACCAAGAGCTAACTTACCATCTCCATCAGAGTTGTTAATGTCACGTCGTTTAAGAACACTTATACCAACAATTAAGAAACATCTTAAACCTAAAATAATTAACAATAAGGAATATAATAAAATAAAACAACAAAATATAAATAAACAAAAATTTTATTATGACAGAAAGTCAAAAACTTTACCTTCTGTAGAACAAGGTGATACAGTCATGTTTAAAAAGTCACCAGATTCAACTTGGCAACCTGGGAAAGTTATTAAAAAATGTGAAGAACCTAGATCATTTATTATAGAAACCCCAGATGTTTCTACATATAGGAGAAATCGTCAACACTTAGTCTTGTCACCACATCAGACTTCAGATATTCAACATAAAGAAAATAGTATGAGTTCAGATAGCAGTCAAGCATGTCATCAAAAAGAAGTGATAAAGGAAGATTCCAGTAGTAAATTAATTAATAATGGTATGAAAAGAACAGCCAGTGGTAGACAGGTAAAGCCCCCAGTAAGATTTAACATTTAACTTAATAAATAATAGTGAATTGTAGTCAGTCTGATATGAGTTTGTTTGTTATATAAATTGTATCACATCTAAAAGTAAGTCTTGTCATTGTGTATGTAAGTGCAAGTAAATTATTGTTTAAATCCGGGTAGCAAATATATATTAATAAGTTTGTCTCTCTTTAAGTATTGTTTTTATTTGTCATTAAGTCTAAATAAGATATCAAACTAATTACTAGATATATTATGTCTGTCAGTTTGTATTATTAATATATGAATGTAAGTTGAACAAGTCAAGGTTAAACTAAATTGTTAATTTTATAATTATGCCAGTTATAAATAAATTATGTAAGGTCTAGAGTAAGTCATTGGTCCATAAATATTGTAAAAGTAAAGTCAGTCAGTAGTCTATGCATTTTGTAATGTATATTTTAAATACATATTTGTATTGTCTTTTAAAAAAAAATGAAAAGGGAGATGTTATGAGTATAGTCTATAGTATGTATGGCAATACTAAGTTGTCTATGTATACATCCGTTGTCTATGATATTGTCGTCACTCGTCATGTCGTCAGCCTCCTGTACTGGTACTCTTTATAATTAAAGTCGAACCTTAACTAGTCATTATTATTATTTACCAAGCCCTCAGAAACCATCACAGAAACATATATTAATAATAAATAGTTCAACTAGACCAGTCGAGGGCGATTATAACAATTGTCCTTAGTTTAACATTTAACATTATACAGCAAACTAAAAAGTACATACATAATAAGAATCGACCTACACCGTGACCTCAGACTAGATTCGATTAGGGGCCATTTCAAAGCGATGTCAGAACGTCACTTCGAAAAGGCACTTCTCCACCCGAACCCACTCGTCGTGAGTGCGGCAAACTACACCCCCGATAGCTTAGCACCGATCCTGTTGATAAAATCACAGAACTGTTAAAGCGCGACGCTGAAGCGCGACGTAAGCTACAACACACACTCAGACATAACACAGCCGGTGTTAGGCACACATTCACACCGCATGGGCCCCGGGGTTGTATGCGACGTCGAACCCTACACTCCGTTGACCAGTTGATCCGGATCAACCGCGACAGCATAGGCTCAGATCAGCTACGAGTCGACACCAATATAGACCGTGTAATCACCGATAGCACTCTGCTATCGGCAGCTTGCTCGGGTACCGCGCTTGACTCGCCTCCCCCGCTACCGGGGGAGGGGAGGGCCGGCCCTCACGATAGGTTTCTAACGTCACCCGTTCCAAACCAGTCGTCCGTAGCTGACCAAGTTAGGTACAAACCCGACGCCATGAACATGGCGGGGGGCAACCCCCCAAATTTTTAACGTCATAGGATGATCCAACCGGATCACCCCATTTCCGATGACGCATAACGGTCACTAGGACCATTAGCATAGATCCAACCGAAAAAAAAAAAAAAAAAAAAAAACATACATAATAAGAACAGTAAGTAAGATGCAACACGGCATGAGGTGGTCGCCGCATCCCGCACCCCGCACCCCGCACCATATTATGTAATATGTATGTCGTATGGATCGAACACCCGTATTCAAGAAGCGTACTTGGCTAAGTAATGAAACGCTTATATCTATGCGCTCCTCGTGTCAATAGTTTGTGTTTGACAGACGCACAGTGGCGGATTTCACTAAAGTGTTGTCTATAAATTGGTGCGAATAACTCTATGCGTTCAGGAGTACTGGCACACTGAATAAGGGTGTTTCATACACGCTTAATAGAACAAAATTTTCTTCTATTTATATTTATATATTGATATAAAACCATATGTAAATAAATTAACCAAAATTAACAATAATACGATTATTAAATGTCTTCAAAAACTAAACGAAAACAAAACTTTTTTTTTTTTGTCTATGGACGATTCCTTACTAACTAAACTAACTTATGAAATAATTATAGGACTAGAGTGACTTACATTATACAAGTGTTCGATGAAGCATTCAGCTCCTAGGAATAATCATTACAAATAGGAATATGTAGTAAAATATACAATTACTACGGACACATAGCGGCAGACACGACTCCAGCGGCTAACAAGAAGCATTACATTAAACTAACATACATAATGTACCTTACTACTTGAAGAGGGATATTTCAAAAATATCAAAACAAATATAATAATAAAAATATTTTAGAACAATATATTCTTATATATACATCGAGACGTAATTGGTAATCTATATCAGTAGATAACTGAAGTAAATCCACAGTAAATAACGGTAAAATTTTTGTCAAGCACCGTTGGTTGACAAAAATTAAAGACAAAAAAACTTAAAGATTTTCAAGGTGTTTCGACAAATTTAATGATATTTATTACGTAGTTTTCTAATACATAGGAGTACATAACACAGACAAAGTATGTTGTTCTCGAAATGCCTTGGGCAAACCGATGCCAACATCATCATAAATATTTTTTAAAAAATGTGGCTATCCATTTTTATAATAATGTCAAAAATTTTGCCTGGTGTTAAAGCGAAGTTAGCGAGTTCGCATTGAATGATCAAAGAATTAAATGACTTGATCGGTTTTGCAAAGGTATAATATTAATATAATTTTTTTTATGAACAATTTTCGATTTTTATTACATTCATAACCTCACACGTATTTCTTACACACGAGAAAAAAAATATCTTTAATACTCATAAGGTTTGCTATAACTAATGAAGGACTCGGCATTTGAAATATTTTGCATAAATATGTTAGCTGGCAACCAAATAAATAAGGTCGATGGTCAATAACGACAAACTTTGGCAACAGACAACCTAGATTTAATATAAATAAGAGGTCTAAACGGTCATAATACTAAACAAGTATAAAGCGACATACTGGCCGGCGTACACTCAAGTGCCTGGTCTGGTCGACTGGTTCTTCGGCCTGTGTCAAGAAAACCGGGAATCGTCCTGCGAGGACAGGACTTTAGGTTTGGAAACCTTCGCCTCCATAGAATTGGGGGGGTGACCGCCCCTCCACTCGGCACTCCTGTTCGTGTACGTGGACGACGTCACAGGCACCTTCCGTGTCTGCTTGATCTTCAACTTATTCAACCACAAGTCTCTCGTCTTCTGATTGCCCACCACGAAGAACACGAACAGAACGAAGCCTTGGAACGTCGCGGTCAACGTGAACAGATACGCGGCCACCAGGTTGGTCGCGAACAGACCGAAGACCCACGGAAGACCGAACAAGAAGACGAGCATACAGCTGACCGAAGCGCATCGGAGAGCGTCGTTCGTCTCGCCATGTCTCTGTACCCTTCTGGAGACAAACACGGAACGGACTATCAATGCAAATAGTATCCAGTTTGAGAGGAGGATGAGGGCGATGGGCGCGTACACGGTGACCCACAGACCCACGCCGGAGGGATAGCAGAAGGACCCGCTGGGAGTCATCTCCTCGAACCGACTCGCGTACGACTGCGGGTCGACCGACAGAAGAATCCCGACCACAACGCACGGAGCGCCCCACGAAAACGCCGCGGCCTTCAGCAGCTTGTGTGAAGCGTCTCTGGAGAAAACCAACACGAGTCGTCTGTAGGCCAGCACCGCCGCCACCAGCATCCAGCAGAAAGACGCGAGCACCGAGTAGTGGAGGGCCACGCCGACCAGCATACACCCGACGTCGTAGTGCTCGAACTTAATGAAGATCACGCAGATGAAGCTGAGTACTAGCACGAATATCGACACGCACAATTGGAGCCAAATTTTATTACTGTACTCTCGCCGCCAGGACCTGAAGAGTATGGCAGTGACTCCCACCATAAAGACTCCTATGAGGGAGAGGAAACATCCAACGATCGTTATCATTTCTAAGGCGTTCTCGTCGGCTTCGGAGAAAACTGCTCTCGGCACCAGAACCTCGGCGAAGTGTGTCAGATGGTCGCACCTGCAGGTGTCCAGCGTGCCTTCTTGGGTCGCCGGTATGAAGGTGCAGCCGTCCTGGGACCAGGTGCCCGTGCCGTTCTCCAGGAACAGCCAATAGGCGCACGCTCGACTCTCGTTCCTGGCCAGATCGGTTACGGTCGGACTGAGGTGGATGTCTATTACCTGTCGATCGAAACAATTGTATATTACTATACGTATCAAAGCAAAGAACTAAAAATATTTAGAACTAAATTCTTCTATTTGGAAAAATCTTCGACAGTAAGGCCCCATTTGCACGAGCGTTTAAGGCGCGGTCTTAGCTCAAAACTCACAAAACTGGGTTTTTTTGACGCTCCGGTACGAGGAAACCCAATGAATATAACTAATGCAAAAAATACAGACCATAGAAAAGGGTCTAAAGAAAATGTTTACGGTCATATAATATTAAATATTTGTTTAATATATCCAATAAAAAAATCGTAATTTCCTTCTCAAAAATAAACTTAGACGTTGGAGTTCTCTGTATTTTCAGCGGTAACAACATATTTTTTTGTAAGAATATAATTAGAATATGGTTTTATTAATTATTTGGCCCAACAGATATTGAATTTCATGCGTATATTCTGAGTTATTAAAGAAAAACCCGCAAATTAAATGTTTATTTGCAACAGGGTTACACTTCTGCTTTGCAATTTTTAACCTTATTCAATGTGTGGTAAATGTAGCATTAGATTACGCGGTCATATTCAGTCCCCGACCGACGGTCGCGGTGGCTGGTCGTTCCCGGACGGTCTTCTTGTGACATAAAACTTCGTGGTTTATGTGTAAATTGTAAAAAATTATTGGAATATTTGGGAAAGTATAAGATGGATAATAAGGCTATAATGTTTTTTTGTTGAAATATACGATATTTTGTGAATTTGAGTAATTGCACAAACATAATATTCTAAATCCAAAAACATATTGTGGCATTCTATTTATATGCGCATAGAATACATATTTGAATGCGCCAGGTGCAAGCGTGGTTTGTCTGCTACGTCGATCGACCGTATCGGTCATGGCTTGCATAGTAAACGTAAACATAAACGAATAATATTTTGTATAATATCATGTTTTCTTTTTAAGATCAACAAAACGAATCATCATCATCCTTTATCCGTCCACTGCTGAACATAGGCCCCTTCTAATGATTGCCAAGACGACCGATCTACCGATCTCTTGCCACTCGAATACAACAAGAACAATATACCATCATCATCATCAGCCTTTATCCGTCCACTGCTGAACTTAGACCTCTCCTAATGAACGCCAAGACGACCGATCTACCGATCTCTTGCCACTCGAATACAACAAGAACAATATACCATCATTATCATCCTTTATCCGTCCACAGCTGACAAAATACAAAATATTCAATAAACCAAATTTGATACTTTGCAATCATTTTTTACCACAATATTTTTTTATGGAATTGGTTTATTTCACATAAGTACATAGGTAGACGAAATGTTGGTTGGTCATTTTAACCAGGTGAGAAGACGTTCTCTCTCGACGTTTGCTCACTTATCATCATCATCATCAGCCTAAATCCGTCCACTGCCGAACATAGACCTCCCTCAATGAACGCCAAGACGGCTGATCCCGTGCTACTCTGATCAGGCAGAAGTGCCGTCGATGCGACTTCATCATCATCTGCGATTGTCAATCCGCCTGCTCAGCGTGGCAGTTATGAGCAAAGGCGAATTACAGATAACAGCTTACTTACATATAATTATTGTAAGTAAAAATTATACATCTTTAGTAGTGAAGTGTTTGCTCACTCATCATCATCATCATCATCATCAGCTTAAATCCGTCCACTGCTGAACATAGGCCCCTTCTAATGATTGCCAAGACGACCGATCTATCGATCTCTTACCACTCGAATACAACAAGAACAATATACCATCATCATCATCAGCCTTTATCCGTCCACTGCTGAACTTAGACCTGTCCTAATGAACGCCAAGACGGCCGATCCTACGCTACTCTGATCAGGCAGCAGTGTCATCGATGCGACTTCATCATCATCTGCGATTGTCAATCCGCCTACTCAGTGTGGCAGATTTATGAGCAAAGGCGAATTACAGATAACAGCTTACTTACATATAATTATTGTTAGTAAAAACCACACATCTTTAGTAGTGAAGTGTTTGCTCACTCATCATCATCATCATCAGCCTAAATCCGTCCACTGCCAAACATAGGCCTCTCTCAATGAACGCCAAGACGGCCGATCCCGTGTTACTCTGATCAGGCAGCAGTGCCGCCGATGCGACTTCATTATCATCTGCGATTGTCAATCCGCGTGCTCAGCGTGGCAGTTATGAGCAAAGGCGAATTACAGATATCAGTTTACTTACATATAATCATTGTAAGTAAAAATTATACATCTTTAGTAGTGAAGTGTTTGCTCACTCATCATCATCATCATCATCATCAGCTTAAATCCGTCCACTGCTGAACATAGGCCCCTTCTAATGATTGCCAAGACGACCGATCTATCGATCTCTTACCACTCGAATACAACAAGAACAATATACCATCATCATCATCAGCCTTTATCCGTCCACTGCTGAACTTAGACCTGTCCTAATGAACGCCAAGACGGCCGATCCTACGCTACTCTGATCAGGCAGCAGTGTCATCGATGCGACTTCATCATCATCTGCGATTGTCAATCCGCCTACTCAGTGTGGCAGATTTATGAGCAAAGGCGAAGTACAGATAACAGCTTAATTACATATAATTATTGTTAGTAATTATGAGGAAACGCGAGGATTCAATTAGGATGGGCAGCATTTAGGAAGCTTCGCCATATTATTACGTCGTCTATACCGCAGAGTTTGAAGACGAAAGTCTTCAACCGATGCGTTCTCCCCGTGATGACCTACGGGGCCAAAACGTGGCCTCTTAATTTACGACTGGTCCGCAAGTTTGCCGTAGCTCAACGTGCTGTGGAGCGTGCTATGCTGGGTGTTTCTTAGGCAGATAGGATTCGAAACGAAGACCTTCGCCAGAGAACTAAAGTTACCGATATCACGCGAAGAATAAGCACGTTGAAGTGGCAATGGGCTGGTCACGCACTCAGAAGAACGGATGGCCGATAGGCCGTTAAGGTTCAAGAGTGGAGGCCGCGCTTAGGTAGACGAAGTGTTGGTCGGCCATTAACCAGATGGAAAGACGATCTCCGTGCAGTGGCAGGTCCGCGTTGGATGCTAGTAGCAAGGGATCGGTCGTCTTGGCGTTCGTTGAGGGAGGCCTATGTTCAGCAGTGGACGGATAATCATCATCGGTTGAAGACTTTCGTCTTCAAACTCTGCGGTATAGACGACGTGAGAATATGGCGAAGCTATCTAAATGCTGCCCAATCTAATTGAATCGTCCTATGGGCTTATTTAGGATACTATTATTATATATTCCACCATACTTTAATCATATTATTACACCTATCAGAGTTGATACACCATGGCCTTAGACACAAGACCATAAGCGTAGCCAGCCTTGGGCTCAACGTGGGGCAAAAAAGGGGTTTTTTTTAAGTAAGCCGTTTGGGCTGCATCTATGCCAATTTGTTAATCTGTAAATTTTGAGGGTTTTCGGCAAGTTTTTTGTTTTGATCGCACTTTTTTATGTAGACTAATTTTTTGATATTATGAATGAATGAATGAATGAATGAATATACTTTATTGTGCACACATTACTACAACATAAATGAATGGCATAATAACAAAACAAAAATTATGATTGTTGTTAATATTAGAAAAAAATGTTTTATGTTTAATTAGGCACCCTATAGGTGCCAGGGTGGGGCAAGCGCCCCAGCTTGCCCCAGTGTGGCTACGCCCATGCACCAAACAACCGCCAGTTCGAATCATGGCAACACGATTTATTTTCTTGTGCATTAATTTGATTTTGCCATATCTCCTAAAGTATTCATTTAATTTGCATGATGTAAAGGGCAAAAATAATCTTCATGAAGTGCAGATGCCAATTTACTCATTTAAAATGGGATTCATACCGCATTCGTGTAAATAACTTTCAAACTATCACGTTATAGTTGCCCATTTTTTAAAGTATTAAATGGATATAGTATAATATTCCTAAGAGATAGACATATGTTATCGCGGACTTTTTTGTAGGCCTATTTAAGATATACAATTTCATAACCATACATTATTTTGTTATATCTCAAAGGGTTTAGGCAGCGTTTTCGTTGAGAACTCCCAGACGGCCTATTTTTTCCGACATCTCCAACAATTATAGTTATAACTTAGATAATGTATATGTCGCAGTCATCTGGTTGAATCAGTCATTTGATTGTATCATTAGCGCGTTAATTAAATGACGACATTTAATTGAATGACTAGACCGAGCGTTGATTGAACAAGCGTCGCTCATCGTCCAACTAGATAGCGGATTGTAACATAGCCTTTTGAACAGAGCGGACGTAAAATCAGTCAGGTGATTGGAATTTAGTTCATTTTTTTCCAACCGCGGCGTTAGTAGTCACTAAAACAAACTTGGCGTAAAACAGCTCGCGCAGATAGCTAGAAACTGATCCTATGATTATAAATTTTTGGTTTTTTTTTTTACCTAAACTCTCATTTCACAAGGTGACAAAGACTTAAGTTAAAAACTTTCTGGAGTCATAGAGACTTCCATATTTTAATACATTACTTTTAAAAAAATATCATATATTTTTAGCCTATGATAAGACTTAAAATACAATATAAAATCATAATGTTCATTGCTCATTTTTGTTATGTAAAGGAAGCTACCTTTTGAGTTGCGAACTTATGGTCACTCTAAAAACATTACAAAGTCTGCTATATCCCATTCAACGACAATGCTAAATGACGTTCAGTCAAGACTGATTCAACCAGATGACTGCGACATATATAAAAACTTAATAAATCTACACTAATATAATTATCTACAAAAAAGTCCGCGACACGTTATACCTATCTATGTCGAGTGAGGCACAATAACCATTTTTTTATTTAGATATTTTGAATTTTTTTTGGACTACATTTAAACGCGTTTATTTTACTCATGCTTTGGATCCTTATCAAAATAAATTATTTCATCACTAAGTACAGTTTATGTAAATAATATTTCGACTTTGAATGATTAAAATTGGACGTTCGGTTTTGAAGTTATGGCGAAATCTATCTACACTAATATTATAAAGAGGAAAACTTTGTTTGTTTGGTTGTAATGAATAGGCTCATAAAGTACTAGACCGATTTCAAAAATTCTTTCACCATTCGAAATCTACATTATCCACGAGTAACATAGGCTAAATTTTATTCTGGAAAAAAACAGGATTCCGTAAGATATTTGGGTTTTTCAGACACGAGGTGTAAAAAATCAACCAGAAAAGTTACTTATTTTGCGTACGCTGCCTAAACTATAAGAGATAGAACCATAAAATGTTCTAATTAATTGTAGATCTTATAATTATCTACAAAAAAGTCCACGACACACTATACCTATCTATGTCGAGTGAGGCACAACAACCATATTTTATTCAGAAATTTTGATTTTTTTGGACTACATTTAAACGAGTTTATTTTACTCTTGCTTTTAATCCTTAAGATATGAAGCTAAAGAGTTTGTTTATTTGAACGCGCTAATCTCAGGAACTATCGGTCGGATTTTAATGAAACATTTCAGTGTTCGATAGCCCATTTATCGGTAAAGATATATCATCCCGCTAAGATCCCGTTGTAAATCTTAGTTAATTATGTAGTGATATGAGTAGGAAATGTCTGATTACTTTGTAAAAAAAATAATTTTATTTTTTCTTTTTTCTTTTATTTAACTAATGATTGTAACTATCTATTATAAACATAAAAGTGTATGCATTTATGCTGGTGGTTACGCTTTTTTATTTTGAATATAACACCCTGTTTACTCTGCTCGTTGCGTATAACCATGCATCTTTCTGTGAGCAAAAATGGTTGATGGCGCGTGTGTGTGTGTTACCGTATCGCGCGTAGATATGCGGTTGTGTGAGTGAAATCGCAATTTTAAATCGTACTAAGACCGCGCCTTAATAAGCGTCGCCTTAAATCTCGACGTTGGCTCGCTCAAGTTGCGCATTCGGCATACACAATTCGATTTAACGTCCAATAGTTAACGTCGAGAATCAAACAGCACTTGACATAAAACCGACCTGCTTAAAATTTGTCGAATTCAAACTGTTTGTTTGTGTTTTTAACGTTCCCTAAAAAGCGCTCGAGCGGACAGGGCCGATGATAGAATTCTTTTGATTGTTTTAAATGACATTTCAAATAAGACAAAAAAAAATATTTTTTATACATTTTAGGAAAGTATACAGGTATCTTGAATACCTCCACCCCTTTTTTCCGTTCACTTTGGTATTGCTATCCAACTAATAATATATTAGTGACCGCATGTTTTCCGCTAGCATTCGACCCCACTCACCTCCCCTCCATAAAAGTGTGTGACGTTCTGGACGTTGACGCTGAGCACTCTGCTGTTGACGGCGTACACGCTGTCCCCCTGGAAGGCGCGGTCGTTGCGGAACACCACAAAGCTGAGGCGGCGCTGCGCCTCCGACAACGACGGCGGCAGGTTCACCACCACCTCGCTCTTGTTAGACTGGAGGACCGTTGAGTTTGGCTCCTCTGGGAATTTGAAGGATATAATTAACTACTGCTACTTACTACTATTGCATATGACAAGTTGGGTAGGCAAAAAAATTGAAGATACCTTGGGAATAAGACATTCACTCTTAAAATTTTACATGAAGTATCGAATATAAATTATGTATATTATTTTGGTAACAAAAGAGCAACCCCTAAGTTTTTTTTCTCGTTTTTCTTAGGGTATCCTGCATCTCAAGCGATTTTTTTTCCTTTTTTACTTTTTATTGACTACATTTTTAACGTATTTCAAGTTGCTACCTACGAAATAAAGATATTTTGATTTGATTTGAAACGAGCAAACGAATCACACGATGATCACACGCCGCCCGTGAACATTTTTTTAACCGGTTGCTCGAGTAGCCAAGCTCCTGGCCATTGTACGCAGCGGTAACGTAAGGTTCGATCCCGTGTCATATAAAAATAAATCTTATTTCCATACCTAGTACACGGAACTCAAGCTCTTATGAACTCACGAGACTAGGTTAACGTGGTATCATCATCATCATCAGTCATTATCTGAGCTGCTGAGAGGAAGACGATCTCTGTGCAGTGGCCGTTCGGAGTTGGATGAGAGTGGCAAGAGATTTTTTTGTTCATTGAATGAAAAGATGTTCTTGACTTTACTTTTCTTTTTGTTCAAATATTTTGCTATATTATATAGAATATAAACATGGTGAAGTAATTTTAGTAGTGAAAACATTCATGTTAAACCGATGTATTTGTGTATTTAATGATGATGATGATGATAATGATGAAGAAGGTGGTGAAGATAATGTAGGTGGTGGTGACGGTGGTGGTAGTGATGAAGAAAGTGGTGATGATGATGATGATGATGATGATGATTTTAAACAAGAAGGGACGAATCTAGTTGCATTATAATGGCGCGCCTTTTCGTTCATCAAATAATAAAAAAACAATATACAGATATCACAAACTCTACTCACGCGATAGAAACTGGAAGGCGTCGTCAGTGAACTGGTCCGAGACACTGGACAGGACCCTGGTTACCCTGGTTGGTACCATCCACCTGGTTTTGGGGAAAAGACATATATATATTACCTACTATTTTAAAACGAGGCATCTGAAAATAATTTCCAATAGCTTGCCAATTTCACGCCAAGACGCCGGGATCACCTCAGCGACTGTGCAGCTGTTCAATGGGTGAACCGGTATGGTTGCGATCCAGTTTGAACTTTTTTGTGAGTTTCATTTTTCATAGAAATCTGTACAGCAGTTTTAAAACGATCAGCTGTTTCGTTGAGTTTCTAAAGAAATTTTGAGTCATTTTTTAACATAACATCCATTCCTTAATGTACGTAAGCATGGCGCAAAACGGTAAACGATTGAAATCTTTCCAAAGCCTTGTATGTAATTTTCATCGTGATGTTGCATTTTTAAAATCGTTGTAGTTGTGTTGAAAGCGTCACAAATGAACAAACAAACCTATTCGCGTATTGTTTTCCAATGAATACGCGAATTTCACTCATTATGAAACAACTTTAACAAGCCGCAATTGAATAATACATAATTTGATCGCAAAATATGCTTATGGAAATATCTTGCCATCACATCCATCCAATTTTATCCGACGGTGGTGAGGCAGAGATCCGCCACAGGTACAAACCCGACGCCATGAAGCCGTGGAAGTCACACTCCACGGCTGGCGGGGGGCAACCCCCCACTTACTATATCACTGGGTGATAGCAACCGGCTCACCCCACTTCCGACGAAGCATTAGGGCCATTAGCCTAGCTCCATCCAAAAAAAAATCACATCCACCGGTACATACCTGGTCGAAGACTTCTTCAATATTGTTGACGGAGACATGCGTCTCGTTCACCAACCTGTCCAGGTCGTTCAGTACTTGCTGCAGCTGTTCTTCGCGCTGGAATTCATCATCAGATACGATAATAAACATGATTTGGACTCTTTTTTAAAAGTAAAGTAAGTACTCAATATGTCCTACGAGCAGGCGTCGCCTCCTCGAAATCAGGCGAGGAGGGATGGGCCATGTTCACCGATGCGCTGGGTCAATGCGGGTTAATGGACTTTACACACCTTCATACTTTCAATCTCATCGGGCACGCTGGTTTCCACACGATGTTTTCCTCTGCGAGAATGGTCCCGTGCTTATGGTGCGCTTATAAATTTAGGAAAGTCCATTTCAAGGCACCACTGGAGGTCAGGATCGAACTCTGACCCTCTTGTATAAGTGGCCGTGAAACGTGAAACGCGAGGAAACCTGCATGCCCAACCAGATTGAAAGCCTTAACATCAACTGCTTTCAGAATCGCATGTAAATCGCGCTGGTTTAAATTTAATGTAAATATTTATTTAGTGCCTGTTCTAAAATGAGAGACCCGCATGATTACATGATGAATTTGAATTTAGAATTCGGAAATCGCACGATTCTCGTGTCTGAATGAGGTCTAAGAAAATGTCTTCTCTTTAACGTCGATTGCTTAAAATGGAAGTAAATATAACATTGTTAGCACTAGTCTAAGATGATCTAACATAGATTCATTACTAAAAATTATTTATCAGTTCAGTTTTTTCCTCTTCCCTTTTTTCCTCTCGTTTTCATGCTGTAAATCACACAACCATAGGGAATGTTACGCTATAAAATCGATATATTATAATTATTTCATGTATCATAGCAGTACAAGATTATCCCTTTTATACGTGTAGACAGCGTTAGTAATATTATAATAAGTCATGCAACAGTTTAGTCGTTTTAGATATTAGTAAAATTGCTTGATAGCACTTGTTAACATAAATCACATAAATTATTGTAGCCTCGACTGACCATAAAAAATACAGAATCATTGCTAGGTCATCATTTCTAGTGATTCTTACTGAAACAATAAACTGTATTCAACCTCTGATATAATATATCCCAACCTTTGATATCATAGCATTTTTTATTCTGAACTATCATTGTAGTTATATAAAAATATTATGTAATTGATTTTTACATTTAAACTTACGAACTTTCTAATATGTTTCTCCATTTCTATTTAGATCCGGCTCGAAGGACCATGAAGGTGTACGTGCTGTCGTACACCTCTTAAATGATAAACCACAAGTTCTGCTAGATAATGATATTTATTGATACTTGCTTAGTGATACTCATTGATGATATGAGAACGCGCAATGAATGCTGATAGCGAACTATGTAAAATATAACTATAAGAACTAAATAATATGTTGCGTTGCTGACGCCGCACAATGTACGGTCAGCCCGTACAAAAGTATTGAACCAAATACACACTCAGTATGTAGCACTATTCTGCTTGTTTGCGTTAAGGATATAAGAGGATATACTTTTGGACGATGGTGGCAACTCATGGGACACGTCTACCAGCATGCCCACTAAGCTTTACATTTGACAGTAGACGTAATACTCACCGGTATAGCGGTTGTGGTTATTGGAATCTCGGTTGTCGTCGGTTCAGTGGTGGATGGTGTCTCGGTTGTCGTCGCTTCAGTGGTTGTCGGTGGCCTGGTTGTCGGCGGCGGTCGTGGGGGCGTGGTTACAACGGTAATGGTTGTTAGTGGGGTTGGCGTTGACGTTTCATTGTGGGCTACAGATGTTAGTACTGAGCTAGTGATGTTAATGTTTTCCGCGGTCTCTGTTGTTTCGCCAGAGTTCTCAGTACTGTTTCTTGGCGAGCGATCAGTCTAGAAAGCGTCAGTGTGTTAATTTGAAATTTCGAAAGTACGTAACAAATTCGTAAAAAATCCCTTTCTCATTATAAATAAACAAATTTCAAGTAGCAAGAAAGTGGTTTCATTACAAGAATAATGTTTATGGGATTTTTCAGAAACGCGTAAACCGCACGATATTGTGACAATATGAATTCAGAGTTCTGATAAACGCGCGTTTGTCGCCGTGTCTGAACGAGGCCTAATTGTTATTTTACTGTTATATTTGTAATCTCTAGAGATGAAAATTTTGAATTTGTTACGTACTTTCATTTACTAATAGTGCATGCAATGCAAAATTTATTATTAATATAGTGTTGAGGACAAGAAAATACTTGGAAGTCGTAATGAAACAACCTCGAGCCGAAATATATCATTTATTTCGCCCTTGCAGGGATCGGACACAGTTTTCGAAATTGCGAGTTGCTGCCGGGGTGTTGGTCGGGCAATTGGAGGTCAGACGACGCGATTCGCTTCTCGTCCATCCCTCCCCGGGTACCGGTGATGACGTCCTCCGATGACGTAGGCCGAAGGGGCGGCCCGTAGATTTAATGCAAGGCGCCTGTCGTGATAAAGGAGCAATTGTGCTCGGCTGTGCTCGGCCGCGCTATGATTCCGTGGAAGGCGTTAACATAAGCTCCCCCCCTGAAATCCCTGCGGGCATTTCTGAATCTCCTGATTGTAGAGGGCACAATCGAGTGAGAGCCCTTCGCACTATGCCTCTCTGAGTTGCGACATCAGCTACTCTGGTGGTTCCATCAACACCAGGATAAAGTTGCTCCACTCTTCCCATGCGCCAATGCAGAGGTGGACTGTTATCTTCTTGGAGGAGGACCAAATCTCCGACGCTGAGCTTGTCCTTGCTGGTCCTCCACTTGAGGCGTTGCTGGAGTTCATTTACGTACTCGCGCTGCCATCGACTCCAGAAGTGCTTGCGAGCTAGTTTGATGCGGGCGTGACGCTGCAAAAGGCTTGAGCTGCGATCTTCAAGGACTGGATCCGGCAGCGATGTCAGCGGCCGACCAATCAGGAAGTGCCCTGGAGTGAGAGATTGGAAGTCGTGAGGAGAAGAAGAGATAGGACATAAAGGGCGGCTGTTTAAAATAGCTTCCACCTGTGCGAACAAAGTCGATAATTCCTCGTATGTCAAATTTAAATTGGCCATGACCCGTTTTATGTGGTACTTCGCAGACTTGATGCCAGCCTCCCATAGACCGCCGAAGTGAGGAGCGTAAGACGGTATAAAATTAAATTTGATTCCTTCGTTCGCGGCAAAATCAGATAGCGTTTCCGAATTATGTATTAAAAAACTACCAATCTCCTTGGCAGCAGCGACAAAATTACGACCATTGTCGGAGTAGATTTCCGATGGTTTGCCACGTCTGGCTATGAATCGCCTTAAAGTCAGGATGAAAGCATCCTTTGATAATTCTGTTACTGCTTCCAAATGTACACACTTAAAACGAAAGCAAATAAACAGACATAGATAGCATTTGGAAGTCTTTGCGCCGCGACCCTTTTTATTTAAAATCGTGAAAGGACCTGCGTAATCGACACCTGTGGTCTGGAAAGTGAAAGATGGAGTCGTACGCTGGGATGGCAGATGACCCATAACTGGTGAGTACGTGCGACCTTGTAGCCGTTTGCACCGTACACAGTTTCGCATGGTACTCCTCGCTAAATTTCTCCCCCCGATGGGCCAGACATAATCTCGTACCGTGTATAATAATAGCTGTGGGCCGGCGTGCATTTGTTTGATGTGTTCGTAATGAAAAATGAGACAAGTTAAGCGATGTTTTGAATGTAAAATGATAGGGTGCCTTTTGTCGTAGTCGTAGTTTGAGCAGGCCAGCCTACCACCGACGCGCATAATGCCAAACTTATCTATGAAAGGACTAAGTGATAATAAGTTACTTTTAGTAGAAATACTACGGTTTTTAGTTAACGCATCATACTCGATAGGAAAAGATTGAAGTTGAGAAAACCTACATAAAAAATGAAATGACTCAGTCAACTCGTTAGTTGTTAGGGCTCCGCTCAGCCTGGTTTTAGGAAACCTAGTGTTATGACTAAAACGTAAAACATAAGCGAATGATCGCTTTAGTCGCATGAAATTAGAAAATCGCATGAAATTTATTACTGGTTCGAAATTTTGAACAATATGACACTTGACCTCTGGTAAGTCTGATTCGCGTAGTGTGCTACCTAATTTGGGCCACTCTGATTCTGATTTAGTTAAATATTCTGGACCTGACCACCACAGTTTAGATTGTTGAAGTGACTGGACCTGAGTGCCTCTCGAAATTAAATCGGCGGGATTTTTGTCCGTAGGTACATGACGCCAATTTATAGGTGATGTTAAATCACAAATCTCTACGATTCTATTGGCCACGAATGTCTTTAGCTTGCCTGGCGTGGTGTGTAGCCAACCTAACACGACGCTGGAGTCACTCCAGTGTATACAGCGTGAAATAGAACATCGTAATGACTCCAGAACCGACCCACATAGCCTAGCTGCTAGTAAAGCTCCCAAAAGCTCCAAACGCGGAATGGTAATGGGCTTATTAGGATTTACCTTGGACTTTGCGCAAAGCAACTTGACCACTATGTTACCACTTGAGTCTTCGGACCGTAAGTATACACAAGCGCCGTGAGCAGAGATTGACGCATCACAAAAGGAGTGTATCTCAATACTGACTGGCGACTCGCATAAAACTAGCCTAGGTACCGTCACAGAGGATAGGTTTTGGTATTCGCGCATCAATTCATCCCAGTAACGTTGTATATCAGAGGGTACCGGTTCATCCCAGCCAATACTAAGACGCCACAAATCTTGCATTAGTATTTTTAGACGAATTGTACACGGAGCTATTAAGCCGAGCGGGTCAAACGTTTTAAACATGTTAGATAAAATTGAACGTTTAGTTATATTATGTTCATTGAAATCCTTGGGAGTATTCAAAACATGCAATGAGTCGGAAGGTGGCTTCCACTGTAAACCCAAAGTGCTAGTAGATTCACTCAAGGTAAGAGTTTCAAAAGGGTTTATCAGAGTGTTCTCAAAAATAGAAGGTACGTTAGATTTAAATTTTCTAAGCGGAAAACAGCCTGAATGCAAAATCGAAACTACGGACTTTAAAATGTGACGTAATTCTTCAATAGTGTTAGCACCTGTTAGCAGGTCATCCATATAAAAATCATGCTGAATTACCGTACAAATAGACTCATCCGTGCATTCTTCTCCTAATTGCCATAAGCATTTTGTACTTAAGTAACTAGCGCTTGTAAAACCGTAAGTCACCGTATTGAGTCTGAGTGTTTGAATAGGCTTTGACTCGTCGTCTCGCCATAATACTAATTGGTAATTGCGATCATCTTCGTGTAGGGTTATTTGGCGAAACATTTTCTCTACGTCTCCTGTGAGAACATATAGGTACTGACGAAAACGTAATAAAATAGTAAAGAGAGAGTCTTGCACCGTAGGGCCTATTAGCTGCAAATCGTTTATAGAGACGCCAGAGGAAGTGCGAGCCGATCCGTCGAATACCACACGCAGCTTAGTCGATTCGCTATTTTGTTTAAGAACCGCGTGATGGCAAAGAAAATAGCACGGGTCCGGCTTAGAATCGGTTAAAATAGAACAATGACCTAGCTTAATGTACTCATTTATGAAATCGACGTACTGCGATTTAAGCTCGGGATTTGCTCTAAATCGCTTCTCTAAATGAGTAAATCTCTTCTTAGCTAGAAGATATGAATTGCCTAAGCAATCTGGTGAGTCTTTGAGAGGCAGACGTACACAAAATCGACCGAAAGAATCGCGAGAAGTGTGAGTTTTAAAATGTTCCTCACAGGCTTTCTCATTTTCACTTAAAAGTGACCTTGGTGGCAGCTCTTCTAACTCCCAAAATCGACTCAGTAGTTTATTAAAATTATCAGACTGTGAATTTAGAAAATTACAGCTTAACCTTGAAAGCTTGGAGTTCAAAATTATAGGGCCGGACAGGATCCAGCCGAACTCCGAGTCTACTAAATAGGGCTTGCCATGGCCCAGCGACTGTCGTTCGCCACCTACTATGCTCCAAAATAGGTCAGCACCGACCAGCACATCTATTGGAGAAGGCTGATAAAAGGTAGGGTCGGCCAACTGAACACTAGTAGGTATGTTAATACATTTTGCGTTGATTGTAGACCTGGGAATGTCACCTGTCAGATCGGCTAGCACTGGGCAAGTGAGAGATATTGTGTAGTCACTGTGTAATGATTTTAATTTAAAGGCACAGAACTCGTTTACACAGTGTGAAGTAGAATTGCCTATCCCCACTACATTGATAGACTCCGCCGACCGTGAACGTAGGCCTAGCTTGTCCCTCAGACGCATTGATGCTAGGCTGCACTGACTGCCGCAGTCGAGTAGCACGCGCACCACCTCCTGCTTATTATTAAATGGGTTAATTGCCAAAACCAGAGCAGTCGATAATAGCGTATGTGTAATATTGTGATTTTGCGCAGAATTAACCGTACAAAGTGTTTGGGCGGTCGACTGTGTTTTAGCGGCTATATCTGTATCGTTTACTGGACAAGTCAGTTGATTTAAATTACCTTCACGGCAAAGCAAAGTATTGTGACGCCGTTTACAATTGCGGCAGACACCGGACCTACAAGTGAAAGCTCTGTGGCCTGGGCGAAGGCAATTTTGACATAGCCCTGACTTAGTCACTACACCCTGACGCTGCTCAGTCGACATATGCCTAAATTTGGCACAATCATAGATGCGGTGTGGACTGTTGCAAATGACACAACCCTTTAAAGTATTGTTGTCACTACTCGTTATTTGCGATGTGAACGTGCTATTAGTGTTCCCAACTGAGCCTAGACGTTTTTTTATAGAATTGTTGGACCTATGCATATTTAAATGTAATCTATCCTCATTGCCTCGACTGTGATTGTAAGTTTCTAGGATATCCGCACGCTGCTTTAAAAATGTATTGAATTGCTCGAGAGTGGGAGAATCAGAAAGAGTGTTCCTATACTCTTCCCACTTCATACTAGTTTTACTTGCTAATTTTGCTGAGATAATGTGAACAACGATTGTGTCCCAGTAGGAGGTTGGCTCACCCAAGCTAGATAGGGCGCGCAAATTTTTATTCGTATTGTCGACAATAGACCTGAGTGTAGATGCAGTCTCGCTAGATTTGTCCTCGAAATTTAACAAGAAATTTAAGTGATTTTTAATAAGCAATCTCTTGTTGTCATAACGTTCGCATAATAATTCCCACGCTTTATTATAATTTGACTCTGTCACCTCCAAGTTACTTATAACGCGAGCGGCCTCACCCTCTAAGTATGAATTAAGATAGCAAAATTTGATTGGTATAGGAATGTGCCTGTTTTCGTGGACGAGAGAACAGTATAAATCGCGAAACTCAAGCCACTTAGAATAGCTACCATCAAATTTACCTATTTGAAGAGTAGGAGGCTTAAACCCTATGCCTGGATGATTACTACAGCAAGAAGAAGAAGAACCTTGAGCGTCACAGAGGGGGGGCGTCTTAGCTTCATTATGCTTACTTTGATATTGCTGTGCAATAGCGATTAAGCTAGCGAATTCCTGCTCGATTAAATCGCGCTCATCCAACTCAGTATCTATGTCTGTTGAATTTATAACTTCGATCTGATTTTGCAATTCCTCAAAGGTGATAGCCAAATTTTCGATTTTCGGTAATTGAATATTAAGTTTTGATATTTCAAAATCATCTAATACACTAACCTTCTCAAAAGAAGCTAAATAATTTTTAAACTTAGTTAAGCGACCCTTTACTGAACTACGTTTAGCGTAAAGTTCCTTTAATTTGGCGTCGGACATGATGCGAAACACGAACGTAACAAGTAACAACTCAATGAGTTTACTATGAAAATAATAAATAATAAATATTGTATCTTACGCTACACTCCAACGGTTGAAAACCGGTTTGCTATGCGAGACGGCCGGGCGGCCGCTTACTTACGCATCGAACAATGGGTCAGCTGATATCAAGTCCGCCGAAGGATCTGGAATTCACAGTTATAAACGAGTATGAATCGCTTAAGAAATAAACAGAAAAAACAGCTGTAATGTAAATAACTATTATTGTGTAAATAATGTACAAATTGCGCTAAACAGATATTAAGGTTGTGTAAATATGTGTATATAGTTTTAAATACAGATTGTTTTATAGAATTCTTGTTTTAATTACTTGATTGCCTACGTTATAATTTTTAAAATAGATTTAATCAGCAAATATTTAATGAAACAGACACGTATACGTTCGTTACGTACACGTAAGCTTGCAAATAATATTGAGTAGGTAGGTAGATATATATTTAAAAGTTCAATGTTCTAGAAATTGGACTATCTAGATTAGCTAGAATTATTGTTTAAACTGTATGTTGAATCACTTAGGTCGATCCCTGAACTAAAATGATGATTAATTATTGTTTCCACGTCTTTGACACTACCGCTATTCGCACGGGTAGGAAACTAATAGAAAAACGGGAAAGTTTATTGTGATGATGAGAAAAGGAATAGGGACACTTAGCTGATTGGCTGACGCTGCGGCGCGAAGAGCTGACCGGCGTGAATCCTGGAAGCTGGTACCATCAGCCGCTGGTTGTAGTAGAGGAGTGGCCCGCGCTCGATGCAGGCACCTCACGACGGTTGATGATGCTCCTGGAGTAGACTGGGTTCTGCTGCTGCGGTGAAGACCTCTCACCGGCGAAGATATCCCAAGTATATTGCAATCCAGCCAAATGTCCTGTCACGGTCGCCACTTTTTCTTGTTGAGGACAAGAAAATACTTGGAAGTCGTAATGAAACAACCTCGAGCCGAAATATATCATTTATTTCGCCCTTGCAGGGATCGGACACAGTTTTCGAAATTGCGAGTTGCTGCCGGGGTGTTGGTCGGGCAATTGGAGGTCAGACGACGCGATTCGCTTCTCGTCCATCCCTCCCCGGGTACCGGTGATGACGTCCACCGATGACGTAGGCCGAAGGGGCGGCCCGTAGATTTAATGCAAGGCGCCTGTCGTGATAAAGGAGCAATTGTGCTCGGCTGTGCTCGGCCGCGCTATGATTCCGTGGAAGGCGTTAACATATAGCATTAATAATATTCCAGTTATATAATTTGTCAGTATTGTATTAGTTTTGTGTGCCCAAACAGTTTTGTTATAAATCAACTTGTAGCTCCAAAAATACATAATATTATGTTAGAAATTATATAATATGTTTAATAAAATACTGTACTGTACTCTATTAAAATACGCGATTTTTCATATGCTTTAAAACAAGATTTTATTTAAAATATTTTATCGCCTTTTCTTAAATTCTTCATGTCATTCGCGTGGCAAGGAATCGGCCGTCTTGACCTTCATTGAAAGAGGCCTAGCACCCGTATTCAAGAAGCGTACGTGGCTAAGTAATGAAATAATGAAAAAACACTATGCAAAGAACGCTTCTATGCGCTCCTGGTGTCAATAGTTTGGTTTTGTGTGGGTTTGACAGACGCACAGTTGTGGATTTCACTCAAGTATTGTGTATGAATTGGTTTTGACCCTATGCGTTCGGAAGTACTGGCACACCTCAAAGTATCGTTTGTGAATACGGGTGTAAGTCCAGGTCAAAAGTAATACAAATTTTTTAAACACATATTCTGATTTCGAGTTCCCAAATTACAATACAAGGTACCGTAAAAATACGAAGTGTTAGTTTTTAGTTAGTAGTTGGTTGGCCAACTCACCGTGCTATTGGTCACGGCGCGGTAGATCATGGTGAGGGTGGTGGGAGGGGTGCAGTTGGGGGTGGCTGTGGTCACCCACTGCACACCCTCGTTGTAGTCGCCCACGCACTTGTGTGTTACACATCCCGCAGACACCGTTTGA
This sequence comes from Lycaena phlaeas, assembly GCA_905333005.2. NCBI lineage: Eukaryota > Metazoa > Arthropoda > Insecta > Lepidoptera > Lycaenidae > Lycaena > Lycaena phlaeas. The sequence goes on along the minus strand of HG995172.1, from coordinate 17,059,127 downwards.
TCTACGCAAAAATTATCAAAAACTGGCTGCACCGGGTTATAGCCTATAGGCGTGTATATATTTATTTATATAAAATTCATAAAGTTATTTCCGTGCCTAGTACTGTTATATCGCAAGTCGCATGGTTGCATATGTATAGTAAAACTGCTGAGTTTCCCATTGCATTATTCCTAATGCAATAGGAAACCTCTATTTTTCTCTTTGATAATTAAAATTGTTTTTCAATCAGATTGAATTGGACTTCCGTCGGGTGCAGGTCTATTTTAAGTTATCTTTTTTTCATAATATATTTTAGTGTTGAAATAAAGAATAGTTTTTTTAAAAAGCAAATCCTGAACCGCTCCGTAATAGTGGTGTCAGAAGTGGGATTCCAGTGTTGAAAAGCCGTATTCGTTCCACTGGAATTCCATAACGGTTCGCGAAAAATAAAAATAAAAGAACTGAACTGTGAAAAATAAAATATATTATACAAACTCTATAAGCCAATTCATCTCCGGAGTGTGATCGTGATCTTAGACAAAAGGCAAATTATTTTAATATCCACTTCGTCAAACTCTATACTGTGTCTCGACAGTCAGCCTTACTCGTAAGCCTGCGGAGCAGTCCAAATACATCCTGCACCCCATATCTCGCTTGTGCAAAACACGCACAGCCGTTGTTCCTGTTGCCGTTCTGCCGCCGTTCCTGCCGTCGTTCCTGCCGTGGCTCTGCTGCCACTCTGCCGCCGTTCCTGCTGTCGTTCCTGCCGCTGTTCCTGTGTTTCCTGACGCAGTCGCGTTTGTGGAAACGCGCTGCCGCTGCCTGCTGCCAACTCATCGTTGCTGTGATGCCGTTCACGTCCCTGGTGATCCTGTCTCTGTGAGTAAAACATATTATTATCTGTTGCTGCTACATTTCAGCTAATATAACTTAATTGAGTGTCTTTCAATATACTTACCTATTTCCTTACCCATCTTTAGTCCTCACGTGAAAAATATATAAGTAATTAGTAAATTATATACACACATATTATCGTTTTTATATAGTTGTACTTTAATTTTCTCTTACAATGTCGACTGAAAGCAAAAAGACTGAAGTTTTATTAACCGAACAATTTCCTATTAATGTTTTATGTAATTTTATTAGTCCTTATAAAGGAGATCGTGAAACACTAACCGCTTTTCTTACCAATTGCCAAAATGCTTTAGATTTAGCATCAATATCTCAAAAAACATTATTAAATAAGTATATCTTGTCGCGTTTAGAAGGTAAAGCTCAAATTGCTTGTTCCAATAAAATTTTTGAAGATTTTAACCAATTAAAATGTTTTCTTAAGCAAAATTTTGGTCAGACAAAGCATTACAATCATTTATTATTAGATCTGCAATCGTGTAAACAACAAATAAACGAATCCGTTTCACAATTCGCACTTCGTATTGAAAGCTGTCTTACTGATTTACAGTCCGAAATCTATAATTCAGAATCCTTAAAAAAGGATATTTCCGGTCGAATCGCTATGACAGAGGACTTAGCGTTATTTTCTTTTTCTCTTGGGCTTCAGCCACGAATTAGTAACAACGTAAGATGCAGAAATCCTAAAAATCTTAATGATGCAATTAATATCGCTCTCGAAGAGGAAAAAATTCAAAACCTCTTACATAAAACTACCAAATCTAAGTGTGAAACCTGTGGGAAAATAGGACATGCGACATCGGAATGTTACAGTTTACAGAGGCGCTCAAATCCACGAAATAATTTTTCAAAATACCAAAATGAACCATATTTAAATAATAATAAATTCAATTCCCACGTTTTCTGTCGATACTGCAAAATAGGTGGTCACGACATATCAGAATGTCGTAAAAGGAAATATAATTATGAAAAACGCAATTCGTATAATAATAAATCTAATAATTATAATAAATCTGAGAACGCGCATCATATAACATACGAGCCGCCGTCGCCGCCGTCGCCGCCGTCGCCGTCACCTTATCATATTCCGTGTGAAAATGTCGGCAACAATGATTTAAACTAGGTGGTCGGATTACGAAAAAGTGCCGCCGTTTTCCGAATAATTCAGGCACACGAAAACTTAATAAAAAATCAATTATTTCTAAATTTCCTAAATCTAATCATGAATCAATTAATGACTCTTCTTCGGTATCGGTAAATCAAAATCAAAAATTGTCAGACATCGCCACGGGTAACCAGTCCCAAATATGTCTCCAAAATAGAAAATTGTCGGACATCGCCACGGGTAACCAGCCCCAAATATGTGTCCAAAATCAAAAATCATCGGACATCGCCACGGGTAACCAGCCCCAAATATGTGTCCAAAATCAAAAATTATCGGACATCGCCACGGGTAACCAGCCCCAAATATGTGTCCAAAATCAAAAATCATCGGACATCGCCACGGGTAACCAGCCCCAAATATGTGTCCAATCTTTTAAAAAATCTACGAAAAATTCCACCGATACTAAAAATGAAATTGACTCTAATTCTGAAATTCAAATATACGAGATAAATTCATTCAGTACAAAAATATCACTACCTTATATTGAATTAAAAATCGAATATTCTACGCGTCTTTTAAGATTCCTTATAGATACCGGTGCAACCATAAGTCTTATTAAAAAATCTAGTTTAGACATCGATAAATATATGTTATCCCGCGAAATTGTAAAGATAAAAGGGATTAATAATTTTGAACATTGCTCCGAATCTATAGGTACATCTCAGATTAATTTTTATATATTTAATAACATTTATAATTATAAATTTCATATATTTAATGATGATGTACGTCTAGAGTATGATGGAATCATTGGTAGTGACTTTTTAGGTTATTTTAAAGCTAGCATTAATTACGACTCCAAATCAATTAATATTAGCGGGCAAACCATAGATATGAACTATGTTCAGCCAACTTATACAATTCCTGCTCGTTCCGAGGCCGTCATCGAGTGCGCAGTGTCAAATTACTCACCTGAGCGTTTTCCGAATAACCAAGGATTATTATTAGATCATACTTTAATTGATGGCATTTATTTTGCTAATTGTATTGTCACAATAAAATCGAATAAGAGAATTAACGTATCAATTTTAAATACCACTGACTCGCCTATCGAAATCAAAAATCACGCTGTAGAGTTAACTCCTTATGATTCACAAAATACTTCTAATATTAAATCGTCACAAATCGTTAATACTATTTCTTATTCTTGTTCAAATAGAGTACAAAAAGTACTTGCTCTTATTCGCTGTTCACACTTAAATCAAGAAGAGAAAGAATCTCTCTTAGAATGTTGTTCACATTATACCGATATATTTCATATGGAAGGTGAACCTCTATCCTTCACGAGCGCGCTTGAACACAGTATAGATTCAGGAGACGCGCCTCCTATTCATGTAAAATCATATCGTTTCCCTGAATGTCATAAGGAAGAGGTCGATTCACAAATTCGAAAAATGCTCAATCAAAATATTATACGTCCATCTATCTCACCTTGGAGCGCCCCAGTATGGGTCGTCCCCAAGAAAATGGACGCCTCAGGTAAAAAGAAGTGGCGTATCGTTATAGACTACCGTAAATTAAATGACGTCACTGTGTCAGAGAGTTATCCTTTACCTCTTATAACCGATATTTTAGACCAATTAGGACATAGCAAATATTTCAGCACCCTCGATTTGTCAAGTGGTTTCCATCAACTTAAGATGAATCCAAAAGATGCCCCCAAAACGGGATTTACTATAAATACAAATTCTGACGTTTCTGGGCACTACGAATTCATAAGAATGCCCTTTGGGTTGAAAAATGCCCCTTCCACATTCCAGAGGCTGATGAATACGGTTCTCTCTGGTCTTCAAGGTCTTCATGCCTATATTTATCTTGACGATGCCATAATATATAGCCACGATCTTCCTAGTCATATTTCAAAACTTAAATTAGTCTTTGACCGGCTACGAAAATTTAATTTAAAGCTACAGCCGGATAAATGCGAGTTTCTAAGACGTGAAGTCGCCTACCTAGGCCATATGATTACTGACAAAGGTGTCCGTCCAAATCCTGATAAAATCAAGGCCGTAACTCAATTCCCGATACCTAAAAATCCAAAAGATATAAAATCCTTCTTGGGCCTAGTCGGCTATTATCGACGTTTTATTAATAACTTTTCACAAATCACAAAACCATTGACATCTCTTTTAAAAAAGGATGCAATATTTCAATGGTCTCATGAACAAGATCGAGCATTCGCGATTCTAAAGGATAAATTAACGTCAGCACCTTTACTCCAATATCCAGATTTTAATCAACCTTTCTTATTAACCACCGACGCCTCTAACTACGCGGTAGGTGCCGTATTATCGCAAGGAGAAATAGGCAAAGATAAACCTATCTCATATGCGTCAAGAACGCTTAATAATGCCGAAGGTAACTACTCTACCATAGAAAAAGAACTCTTAGCTATTTTATTTGGGGTAAAAACATTTCGCCCTTATTTATATGGTCGTAAATTTAAAATCATAACAGACCACAAGCCGCTAGTGTGGTTGTTTAGTGTTAAAGACCCCGGTTCGAGGCTCATTAGATGGCGTCTTAAATTAGAGGAATATGATTACGAAATTGTGTATAAAAAGGGAAAATTGAACGCAAACGCCGACGCCTTATCTCGCTATCCAATTCTCGCCCTAGACGATAAAAGTGATAATTCAATAATATGTAATCCTACACTGTCACCCGGAAGTGACGTCGACTCTCATAATCTCCCGTCAATATCCGAAACTTACGAACAATTTTTACAAATCTCAAAACAACCTGGTGTCGTCTTCGATACCGTTATTCAAGAACACAACGAAAGTTTACTAAAAACTAAAATAAAATTAATCGCATATCCAACGTCAATTGATCTAGACGAATCCATTCCGTATTGCAGTGATATCATAGAAGCATCCACAAGCGACCCTAATATCCGAAATGTCGAACGCGAGCTCCATACCTACTATTCAACCTCTAACGATAATCATGTCTTCACACATTTGTTCATTAAATTAAATCATTTTGATGAAATGACTTATAAAGATATATTCAATGTCCTTCGCGAATACCGAGAAATGATAAAATACTGGTATTCCGATGAGAAAGAGATAGCATTATCAGATTTTACAGATCCTTTTTCTAAACTTTCATTTACAAAAATATATAATATTATTGCGTTTCTTTTTCATACAACTAATATAAAAATTCATATTTATCATAATTGTATTAAATATCCGACGCCGAGCGAAACCAAACAAATCTTAAGAGATAATCATGACTCACCTGTCGCTGGGCATCCAGGCATCTCTCGTATGCTAGAAAGAATCAAGTCACAATTTTGGTGGAAAAACATGAGACAAGACATCGAAGATTATGTAAAAAATTGTCGCTCGTGTCAAATAAACAAACCTCTACGACAAACCAATAAGGCACCGATGATAATAACTTCCACAGCGTCGCGACCCAACGAGAAAATCTATTTAGATCTGGTTGGTCCACTTCCTGAAACATATGAATATAAATATAAATTTTTACTTACCGTTCAGGATGATCTCACCAAATATTCGCAAGCTTATCCTATGCAGTCGTTTTCGGCTGAAGAAACAGCTAGAACATTCGTTAATTATATTTTTTTTCTAATTTTTTCTATTTTTCATTTTTTCGCTTCTCCATATCATCCCCAAACATGTGGCGCTCTAGAAAGGAGCCACTCTACCCTCAAGGAATATTTGAGGTCTTATATAGGCGAAAATCAAAACACTTGGGACCTTTACATCCCAAGCGCTATGATAGCCTACAATTCAAACGTACATAGTACCACAGGCTACAGCCCACTAGAATTATTATTTGGCTTTAAGCCCTATCTACCGTCTAGCATAGACGTTCTCGATAATAACACATATACAGATTATATTCGTGCACTTAATCATCGTCTTTATTACAGCCGTCAAAAGGCTCTACAAAATATTCAAATGTCTAAGGAAAAATCTAAAAAGTATTATGATTCTCGAACAAAGCCTATTATATATAATGCTGGCGATATGGTATATGTCCGTTGCCACCATAAGCAAAATAAGGCCTTATCTCCGGTGTGGAAAGGTCCATATAAAATTATAAAACTAAGTGGTAACCATACCGCAACGTTATTAATTAATCGTAAGCATGTACGTCACCATTTCGATGAAATTAAGCCAGCAAGTGACGACACAACATAGTGTCCTAGGTCAGTAAGTTAGTAGTAACAATAGTAAACATAATAATATAATCGTAACATAAGTCTTTTCATTCTATTTCAGATGCGCGCTGTCGCCGCTAACTATATCAGATTACGTATCGCCCATAATTAGTAGTCCGGGCCTTTATTTTGATAAGCTCCTAGATCTTAAGTTTACTAATAACGATTGGAAAGTCGTATCATATATAGATATAAGTCATATTCAACCTAATCTAGATAAAATAGAGTTTTTATTACAAAAGTTAAATGTGTTTTGTGATTCTCTTATGTCATCAAAGATACAGTCAGATTGTATTAATTCGCTTTCAGCACTAAAAAATCAGCATCTCATAAATGTGAATAAGTTTTCTTCCGTTTCATATTTGTTACGTAGTGATAAAAGTAAAGATCGTATTAAAAGAGGTCTCATTGATTTAGGAGGCTCTTTCTTAAAAACTATTTTCGGTACTTTGGACGCCGAAGATGCTGTCAAATTTTCGGAAGCAATCAATACTGTACAGACAGATGAAAAACATCTCGCTCATCTTATGAAGGACAATATTCATGTTATACAGTCCACTATTTCGTCATTTAATAATTCCATGTCTAAAGTTAACTTAAACGAAAAACATCTTTTAGAAAATATGTTAACAATACATAAAATATTAGACACAATCTCTAACACGAATGACAAGCTGACATTAAAAAATCAAATTAATTCCTTATCAAATTCATTGGAAGCCATAATCCTGACATCATCTTTTGACATCGACGACATCAATAACGCAATATTATTCGCAAAGCTCAACGTTCTACATCCTACTATACTGAGTCCTTATCAATTGTATAATGAACTAGATAAACACCGAAATAAACTTCCTAGCCATTATGATTTGCCTGTACCATTAACGCTACAAAACATACAAGAATTAATAGATATTTCTAAATTAGTTTCTTATTATCATCAAAATAAAATCATATTTGTCCTTCACATTCCTCTAGTCTTACCTCAAACCTATAATCTTTATAATATAATACCATTACCAGTTCCTTACAATATATTGAAACCAGACACTTACATTTTAATCGAGCCAACTAGCTCATATGTGGCAGTAACAGCTGATCGCATGTTCTACTCGCTAATAAGAGACATAGACAAATGTAAATTAATCAGTGATAAGTGTTATGTGTGTGTGCTCGTCGACTCGTTTTCAGCTATTGCTAACCCTACGTGTGAAACAACTCTGTTAAGTGAAGTGGTAACTAAACTCCCTGATTCCTGTGTAGCTAAAATTATTCATGGTTCTATAGATGTATTCCATAAACTTAGTTTTAATCGTTGGATTTTTGTTCAGTCTGAGCCAGGTAAATGTCATATCACGTGTGAGAAATCTGACGTAAATAAAGATGTTATTTTATTTGGAACTGGCATCCTGACCTTGCCTAAATATTGTAAAGCATTTTATAAAACCTTACAGTTTACCGCAGTTGGCGAAACGTCACTCGGCAATGTAACAAATGTGGTGTCAAATTTTAACATTTTACTAGACGATTGTTGTGAACACTCGAAAATTAATAAAACATTTGCTAAGCTTCCACACTCTAGTTTAAAAAATATTGACAATCTTGACTCACTACTACATGCAAGCATCCATCTCCATACAATGGAAGATGAATTATATAAATTAGAAACTCCATCTCATTTACATACATATGGAATTCATTATTTGTCTTTTAGTTTGTTAAGTAGTATTATATTCATAATATATCTAATGTTTAAATGTCGAAGAAATGTAACATGTAAAAAATCGCCTTGCTGTATTCAGATTTTCAATCAGTGTCATAATTCAAAATCTCGCACAGATCACCCGACATCTCTTGTTGTCCTTAAGGATAGTAATATTAAAAATGATTCTGTAATGGAGGAAACATCCATCAACACGCCAACTCCTTTGAAAAGAAATGTTATGTTAACTAATATAATAAAAGATCATGAAATGTAACTTTAATGTTAAACAATTTAAATCTGAAAGTTATAATAATGATAATGATAATTGTAATTGGTTCTTAAGTTCAAATATAATATTATATAAACAATAAATATAACTAATGACTTAGAAATCCTATTATATAAATGCTATAATAGTAATTTTGTGTTAATTTAGAATTTAGAATTAAAAAAAAAAGGTTTTGATAAAATCTTAGTAAATAATATTGTTTTTGTAATTTCGCAATTATTTGTATACTCCAAACGAAAGTCCAATCTCCGCGTTAATCTAAGTTAATCTCTCATCACTTTGAGATGTGATGATCGATCTTAACGGGGGGGTTGTTATATCGCAAGTCGCATGGTTGCATATGTATAGTAAAACTGCTGAGTTTCCCATTGCATTATTCCTAATGCAATAGGAAACCTCTATTTTTCTCTTTGATAATTAAAATTGTTTTTCAATCAGATTGAATTGGACTTCCGTCGGGTGCAGGTCTATTTTAAGTTATCTTTTTTTCATAATATATTTTAGTGTTGAAATAAAGAATAGTTTTTTTAAAAAGCAAATCCTGAACCGCTCCGTAATACGGCCTCGGAACGAGGAGGAATTGTATAAGTTGGCTGAACATAGTTCATATCTATGGTTTGCCCGCAAATATTAATTGATTTGGAGTCATAGTTAATGCTAGCTTTAAAATAACCTAAAAAGTCACTACCAATGATTCCATCATACTCTAGACGTACATCATCATTAAATATATGAAATTTATAATCATAAATGTTATTAAATATATAAAAATTAATCTGAGATGTACCTATAGATTCAGAGCAGTGCTCAAAATTATTAATCCCTTTTATCTTTACAATTTCGCGGGATAAGATATATTTATCTATGTCTAAACTAGATTTTTTAATAAGACTTATAGTTGCACCGGTATCTATAAGGAATCTTAAAAGACGCGTAGAATATTCGATTTTTAATTCAATATAAGGTAGTGATATTTTTGTACTGAATGAATTTATCTCGTATATTTGAATTTCAGAATTAGAGTCAATTTCATTTTTAGTATCGGTGGAATTTTTCGTAGATTGTTTAAAAGATTGGACACATATTTGGGGCTGGTTACCCGTGGCGATGTCCGATGATTTCTGATTTTGGACACATATTTGGGGCTGGTTACCCGTGGCGATGTCCGATAATTTTTGATTTTGGACACATATTTGGGGCTGGTTACCCGTGGCGATGTCCGAAACTTACGAACAATTTTTACAAATCTCAAAACAACCTGGTGTCGTCTTCGATACCGTTATTCAAGAACACAACGAAAGTTTACTAAAAACTAAAATAAAATTAATCGCATATCCAACGTCAATTGATCTAGACGAATCCATTCCGTATTGCAGTGATATCATAGAAGCATCCACAAGCGACCCTAATATCCGAAATGTCGAACGCGAGCTCCATACCTACTATTCAACCTCTAACGATAATCATGTCTTCACACATTTGTTCATTAAATTAAATCATTTTGATGAAATGACTTATAAAGATATATTCAATGTCCTTCGCGAATACCGAGAAATGATAAAATACTGGTATTCCGATGAGAAAGAGATAGCATTATCAGATTTTACAGATCCTTTTTCTAAACTTTCATTTACAAAAATATATAATATTATTGCGTTTCTTTTTCATACAACTAATATAAAAATTCATATTTATCATAATTGTATTAAATATCCGACGCCGAGCGAAACCAAACAAATCTTAAGAGATAATCATGACTCACCTGTCGCTGGGCATCCAGGCATCTCTCGTATGCTAGAAAGAATCAAGTCACAATTTTGGTGGAAAAACATGAGACAAGACATCGAAGATTATGTAAAAAATTGTCGCTCGTGTCAAATAAACAAACCTCTACGACAAACCAATAAGGCACCGATGATAATAACTTCCACAGCGTCGCGACCCAACGAGAAAATCTATTTAGATCTGGTTGGTCCACTTCCTGAAGCATATGAATATAAATATAAATTTTTACTTACCGTTCAGGATGATCTCACCAAATATTCGCAAGCTTATCCTATGCAGTCGTTTTCGGCTGAAGAAACAGCTAGAACATTCGTTAATTATATTTTTTTTCTAATTTTTTCTATTTTTCATTTTTTCGCTTCTCCATATCATCCCCAAACATGTGGCGCTCTAGAAAGGAGCCACTCTACCCTCAAGGAATATTTGAGGTCTTATATAGGCGAAAATCAAAACACTTGGGACCTTTACATCCCAAGCGCTATGATAGCCTACAATTCAAACGTACATAGTACCACAGGCTACAGCCCACTAGAATTATTATTTGGCTTTAAGCCCTATCTACCGTCTAGCATAGACGTTCTCGATAATAACACATATACAGATTATATTCGTGCACTTAATCATCGACTTTATTACAGCCGTCAAAAGGCTCTACAAAATATTCAAATGTCTAAGGAAAAATCTAAAAAGTATTATGATTCTCGAACAAAGCCTATTATATATAATGCTGGCGATATGGTATATGTCCGTTGCCACCATAAGCAAAATAAGGCCTTATCTCCGGTGTGGAAAGGTCCATATAAAATTATAAAACTAAGTGGTAACCATACCGCAACGTTATTAATTAATCGTAAGCATGTACGTCACCATTTCGATGAAATTAAGCCAGCAAGTGACGACACAACATAGTGTCCTAGGTCAGTAAGTTAGTAGTAACAATAGTAAACATAATAATATAATCGTAACATAAGTCTTTTCATTCTATTTCAGATGCGCGCTGTCGCCGCTAACTATATCAGATTACGTATCGCCCATAATTAGTAGTCCGGGCCTTTATTTTGATAAGCTCCTAGATCTTAAGTTTACTAATAACGATTGGAAAGTCGTATCATATATAGATATAAGTCATATTCAACCTAATCTAGATAAAATAGAGTTTTTATTACAAAAGTTAAATGTGTTTTGTGATTCTCTTATGTCATCAAAGATACAGTCAGATTGTATTAATTCGCTTTCAGCACTAAAAAATCAGCATCTCATAAATGTGAATAAGTTTTCTTCCGTTTCATATTTGTTACGTAGTGATAAAAGTAAAGATCGTATTAAAAGAGGTCTCATTGATTTAGGAGGCTCTTTCTTAAAAACTATTTTCGGTACTTTGGACGCCGAAGATGCTGTCAAATTTTCGGAAGCAATCAATACTGTACAGACAGATGAAAAACATCTCGCTCATCTTATGAAGGACAATATTCATGTTATACAGTCCACTATTTCGTCATTTAATAATTCCATGTCTAAAGTTAACTTAAACGAAAAACATCTTTTAGAAAATATGTTAACAATACATAAAATATTAGACACAATCTCTAACACGAATGACAAGCTGACATTAAAAAATCAAATTAATTCCTTATCAAATTCATTGGAAGCAATAATTCTGACATCATCTTTTGACATCGACGACATCAATAACGCCATATTATTCGCAAAGCTCAACGTTCTACATCCTACTATACTGAGTCCTTATCAATTGTATAATGAACTAGATAAACACAGAAATAAACTTCCTAGCCATTATGATTTGCCTGTACCATTAACGCTACAAAACATACAAGAATTAATAGATATTTCTAAATTAGTTTCTTATTATCATCAAAATAAAATCATATTTGTCCTTCACATTCCTCTAGTCTTACCTCAAACCTATAATCTTTATAATATAATACCATTACCAGTTCCTTACAATATATTGAAACCAGACACTTACATTTTAATCGAGCCAACCAGCTCATATGTGGCAGTAACAGCTGATCGCATGTTCTACTCGCTAATAAGTGACATAGACAAATGTAAATTAATCAGTGAAAAGTGTTATGTGTGTGTGCTCGTCGACTCGTTTTCAGCTATTGTCAACCCTACGTGTGAAACAACTCTGTTAAGTGAAGTGGTAACTAAACTCCCTGATTCCTGTGTAGCTAAAATTATTCATGGTTCTATAGATGTATTCCATAAACTTAGTTTTAATCGTTGGATTTTTGTTCAGTCTGAGCCAGGTAAATGTCATATCACGTGTGAGAAATCTGACGTAAATAAAGATGTTATTTTATTTGGAACTGGCATCCTGACCTTGCCTAAATATTGTAAAGCATTTTATAAAACCTTACAGTTTACCGCAGTTGGCGAAACGTCACTCGGCAATGTAACAAATGTGGTGTCAAATTTTAACATTTTACTAGACGATTGTTGTGAACACTCGAAAATTAATAAAACATTTGCTAAGCTTCCACACTCTAGTTTAAAAAATATTGGAAATCTTGACTCACTACTACATGCAAGCATCCATCTCCATACAATGGAAGATGAATTATATAAATTAGAAAATCCATCTCATTTAGATACATATGGAATTCATTATTTGTCTATTAGTTTGTTAAGTAGTATTATATTCATAATATATCTAATGTTTAAATGTCGAAGAAATGTAACATGTAAAAAATCGCCTTGCTGTATTCAGATTTTCAATCAGTGTCATAATTCAAAATCTCGCACAGATCACCCGACATCTCTTGTTGTCCTTAAGGATAGTAATATTAAAAATGATTCTGTAATGGAGGAAACATCCATCAACACGCCAACTCCTTTGAAAAGAAATGTTATGTTAACTAATATAATAAAAGATCATGAAATGTAAATTTAATGTTAAACAATTTAAATCTGAAAGTTATAATAATGAGAATGATAATTGTAACTGGTTCTTAAGTTCTAATATAATATTATATAAACAATAAATATAACTAATGACTTAGAAATCCTATTATATAAATGCTATAATAGTAATTTTGTGTTAATTTAGAATTTAGAATAAAAAAAAGTTTTTGATAAAATCTTAGTAAATAATATTGTTCTTGTAATTTCGGAATTATTTGTATACTCCAAACGAAAGTCCAATCTCCGCGTTAATCTAAGTTAATCTCTCATCACTTTGAGATGTGATGATCGATCTTAACGGGGGGGTTGTTATATCGCAAGTCGCATGGTTGCATATGTATAGTAAAACTGCTGAGTTTCCCATTGCATTATTCCTAATGCAATAGGAAACCTCTATTTTTATCTTTGATAATTAAAATTGTTTTTCGATTAGATTGAATTGGACTTCCGTCGGGTGCAGGTCTATTTTAAGTTATCTTTTTTCATAATATATTTTAGTGTTGAAATAAAGAATAGTTTTTTTTAAAAAGCAAATCCTGAACCGCTCCGTAATAGTAATTTTTGATTTTGATTTACCGATACCGAAGAAGACTCATTAATTGATTCATGATTAAATTTAGGAAATTTAGAAATAATTGATTTTTTATTAAGTTTTCGTGTGCCTGAATTATTCGGAAAACGGCGGCACTTTTTCGTAATCCGACCACCTAGTTTAAATCATTGTTGCCGACATTTTCACACGGAATATGATAAGGTGACGGTGACGGCGGCGACGGCGGCGACGGCGGCTCGTATGTTATATGATGCGCGTTCTCAGATTTATTATAATTATTAGATTTATTATACGAATTGCGTTTTTCATAATCATATTTCCTTTTACGACATTCTGATATGTCGTGACCACCCATTTTGCAGTATCGACAGAAAACATGGGAATTGAATTTATTATTATTTAAATATGGTTGATTTTGATATTTTGAAAAATTATTTCGTGGATTTGAGCGCCTCTGTAAACTGTAACATTCCGATGTCGCATGTCCTATTTTCCCACAGGTTTCACACTTAGATTTGGTAGTTTGATGTAAGAGGTTTTGAATTTTTTCCTCTTCTAGAGCGATATTAATTGCATCATTAAGATTTTTAGGATTTCTGCATCTTACGTTGTTACTAATTCGTGGCTGAAGCCCAAGAGAAAAAGAAAATAACGCTAAGTCCTCTGTCATAGCGATTCTACCGGAAATATCCTTTTTTAAAGATTCTGAATTATAGATTTCGGACTGCAAATCAGTAAGACAGCTTTCAATACGAAGTGCGAATTGTGAAACGGATTCGTTTATTTGTTGTTTACACGATTGCAGATCTAATAATAAATGATTGTAATGCTTTGTCTGACCAAAATTTTGCTTAAGAAAACATTTTAATTGGTTAAAATCTTCAAAAATTTTATTGGAACAAGCAATTTGAGCTTTACCTTCTAAACGCGACAAGATATACTTATTTAATAATGTTTTTTGAGATATTGATGCTAAATCTAAAGCATTTTGGCAATTGGTAAGAAAAGCGGTTAGTGTTTCACGATCTCCTTTATAAGGACTAATAAAATTACATAAAACATTAATAGGAAATTGTTCGGTTAATAAAACTTCAGTCTTTTTGCTTTCAGTCGACATTGTAAGAGAAAATTAAAGTACAACTATATAAAAACGATAATATGTGTGTATATAATTTACTAATTACTTATATATTTTTCACGTGAGGACTAAAGATGGGTAAGGAAATAGGTAAGTATATTGAAAGACACTCAATTAAGTTATATTAGCTGAAATGTAGCAGCAACAGATAATAATATGTTTTACTCACAGAGACAGGATCACCAGGGACGTGAACGGCATCACAGCAACGATGAGTTGGCAGCAGGCAGCGGCAGCGCGTTTCCACAAACGCGACTGCGTCAGGAAACACAGGAACAGCGGCAGGAACGACAGCAGGAACGGCGGCAGAGTGGCAGCAGAGCCACGGCAGGAACGACGGCAGGAACGGCGGCAGAACGGCAACAGGAACAACGGCTGTGCGTGTTTTGCACAAGCGAGATATGGGGTGCAGGATGTATTTGGACTGCTCCGCAGGCTTACGAGTAAGGCTGACTGTCGAGACACAGTATAGAGTTTGACGAAGTGGATATTAAAATAATTTGCCTTTTGTCTAAGATCACGATCACACTCCGGAGATGAATTGGCTTATAGAGTTTGTATAATATATTTTATTTTTCACAGTTCAGTTCTTTTATTTTTATTTTTCGCGAACCGTTATGGAATTCCAGTGGAACGAATACGGCTTTTCAACACTGGAATCCCACTTCTGACACCATAACATAAGTCCTTAGGATATTGCCACGGGACTACGTTAAAGCGATGTGATTGTTCAATAATATTTACAAGTAAAGTATCAACCCCTTTCCAAGGCACACGAGGGGTCAGGATCGAACCAGGAACCTCTCGCATAAGTCTCTTTCCGGCTCCGCATATACAATCGTCGCTCTATTTATTTATATATCTCAATATATTATTGGAGAATTATCTCTTTTAATATACAATACAAATATTAATTTATTAGGACTCTTTCTAATAGAAAAATATATTTAATAGCTATTATATATCTCTGACGACCTCTGTGGCTCAATGGTTAGCGCGTTGGCGCTCAAGCCCGGAGGTAGCGGGTTCGAATCTCGCCAGGGAACAAAAAGTTTTCTGTGTTCCTGGGTCATGGATGTGTATTAAGGCGCGGTCTTAGTACGATTTAAAATTGCGATTTCACTCACACAACCGCATATCTACGCGCGATACGGTAACACACACACACGCGCCATCAACCATTTTTGCTCACAGAAAGATGCATGGTTATACGCAACGAGCAGAGTAAACATGGGTGTTATATTCAAAATAAAAAAGCGTAACCACCAGCATAAATGCATACACTTTTATGTTTATAATAGATAGTTACAATCATTAGTTAAATAAAAGAAAAAACAAAAAATAAAATTATTTTTTTACAAAGTAATCAGACATTTCCTACTCATATCACTACATATTATTAAAAAAAACCGCTTAAATATTTAAAACTACGCAACGGATTTTGAAGCGGTTTTTTTTCATGGATAGGACAATTCAAGAGGAAGGTTTATGTACATAATTTATTAAGTTTTTATATATGTCGCAGTCATCTGGTTGAATCAGTCATTTGATTGTATCACTAACGCGTTAATCAAATGACGACATTTAATTGAATGACTAAAGGACAACTCGTCAAGTTGTTGAATGTGACGTTTAACGCCTTGACTGAACGTCATTTAGCATTGACTTTGTAATGTTTTTAGAGTGACCATAAGTTCGCAACTCAAAAGGTAGCTTCCTTTACATAACAAAAATGAGCAATGAACATTATGATTTTATATTGGTCTTATCATAGTCAAAGTCTTATCATAGGATAAAAATATATGATATTTTTTTAAAAGTAATCTATTAAAATATGGAAGTCTCTATGACTCCAGAAAGTTTTTAACTTAAGTCTTTGTCACCTTGTGAAATGAAAGTTTAGGTAAAAAAAAACAAAAAATTTATAATCATAGGATCAGTTTCTAGCTGTTTTACGCCAAGTTTGTTTTAGTGACTACTAACGCCGCGGTGGGAAAAAATGAACTAAATTACAATCACCTGACTGATTTTACGTCCGCTCTGTTCAAAAGGCTATGTTACGAGTACAATCCGCTATCTAGTTGGACGATGAGCGACGCTTGTTCAATCAACGTTCGGCCTAGTCATTCAATTAAATGTCGTCATTTAATTAACGCGCTAGTGATACAATCAAATGACTGATTCAACCAGATGACTGCGACATATACATTATCTAAGTTATAACTATAATTGTTGGAGGTGTCGGAAAAAAATAGGCCGTCTGGGAGTTTTCAACGAAAACGCTGCCTAAACCCTTTGAGATATAACAAAATAATGTATGGTGGAATTGTATATCTTAAATAGGCCTACAAAAAAGTCCTCGATGACATATGTCTATCTCTTAGGAATATTATACTATATCCATTTAATACTTTAAAAAATGGGCAACTATAACGTGATAGTTTGAAAGTTATTTACACGAATACGGTATGAATCCCATTTTAAATGAGTAAATTGGCATCTGCACTTCATGAAGATTATTTTTGCCCTTTACATCATGCAAATTAAATGAATACTTTAGGAGATATGGCAAAATCAAATTAATGCACAAGAAAATAAATCGTGTTGCCATGATTCGAACTGGCGGTTGTCTGGTGCATGGGCGTAGCCACACTGGGGCAAGCTGGGGCGCTTGCCCCACCCTGGCACATATAGGCTGCCTAATTATACATAAAATATTTTTTTCTAATATTAACAACAATCATAATTTTTGTTTTGTTATTATGTCAAATCAATCAATAAATCAAAACAAAAAGCGGGTCCGAAAACCCTCAAAATTTATAGATTAACAAATTGGCATAGATGCAGCCCAAACGGCTTAATTAAAAAAACCCCTTTGTTGCCCCACGTTGAGCCCAAAGCTGGCTACGCCCATGGTCTGATGTCTAAGGCCATGGTGTATCAACTCTGATAGGTGTAATAATATTATTAAAGTATGGTGGAATATATAATAATAGTATCCTAAATAAGCCGATAGGACGATTCAATTAGGATGGGCAGCATCCGTGCAGTGGCAGGTCCGTGTTGGATGCGAGTAGCAAGGGATCGGTCGTCTTGGCGTTCGTTGAGGGAGGCCTATGTTCAGCAGTGGACGGCTAATCATCATCGGTTGAAGACTTTCGTCTTCAAACTCTGCGGTATAGACGACGTGAGAATATGGCGAAGCTTCCTAAATGCTGCCCATCCTAATTGAATCCTCCATCGGCAGTCGCAGTCGCAGATGATGACAAAGTCGCATCGATGGCACTGCTGCCTGATCAGAGTAGCACGGGATCGGCCGTCTTGGCGTTCATTAGGAGAAGTCTAAGTTCGGCAGTGGACGGATAAAGGCTGATGATGATGATGGTATATTGTTCTTGTTGTATTCGAGTGGCAAGAGATCGGTAGATCGGTCGTCTTGGCAATCATTAGAAGGGGCCTATGTTCAACAGTGGACGGATTTAAGCTGATGATGATGATGATGATGATGAGTGAGCAAACACTTCACTACTAAAGATGTATAATTTTTACTTACAATAATTATATGTAAGTAAACTGATATCTGTAATTCGCCTTTGCTCATAACTGCCACGCTGAGCAGGCGGATTGACAATCGCAGATGATGATGAAGTCGCATCGGCGGCACTGCTGCCTGATCAGAGTAGCACGGGATCGGCCGTCTTGGCGTTCATTAGGAAAGGTCTAAGTTCAGCAGTGGACGGATAAAGGCTGATGATGATGATGATGAGTGAGCAAACACTTCACTACTAAAGATGTGTGGTTTTTACTAACAATAATTATATGTAATTAAGCTGTTATCTGTAATTCGCCTTTGCTCATAACTGCCACGCTGAGCAGGCGGATTGACAATCGCAGATGATGATGAAGTCGCATCGACGGCACTGCTGCCTGATCAGAGTAGCACGGGATCGGCCGTCTTGGCGTTCATAATAGGAGAGGTCTAAGTTCAGCAGTGGACGGATAAAGGCTGATGATGATGATGGTATATTGTTCTTGTTGTATTCGAGTGGCAAGAGATCAGTAGATCGGTCGTCTTGGCAATCATTAGAAGGGGCCTATGTTCAGCAGTGGACGGATTTAAACTGATGATGATGATGATGATGATGATGATGAGTGAGCAAACACTTCACTACTAAAGATGTATAATTTTTACTTACAATAATTATATGTAAGTAAACTGATATCTGTAATTCACCTTTGCTCATAACTGCCACGCTGAGCAGGCGGATTGACAGTCGCAGATGATGATGAAGTCGCATCGATGGCACTGCTGCCCAGAGTAGCACGGGATCGGCCGTCTTGGCGTTCATTAGGAAAGGTCTAAGTTCAGCAGTGGACGGATAAAGGCTGATGATGATGATGGTATATTGTTCTTGTTGTATTCGAGTGGCAATAGATCGGTAGATCGGTCGTCTTGGCAATCATTAGAAGGGGCCTATGTTTAGCAGTGGACGGATTTAAGCTGATGATGATGATGATGATGAGTGAGCAAACACTTCACTACTAAAGATGTGTGGTTTTTACTAACAATTATTATATGTAAGTAAGCTGTTATCTGTAATTCGCCTTTGCTCATAACTGCCACGCTGAGCAGGCGGATTGACAATCGCAGATGATGATGAAGTCGCATCGACGGCACTATCGACGGCCTGATCAGAGTAGCACGGGATCGGCCGTCTTGGCGTTCATTGAGGGAGGCCTATGTTTGGCAGTGGACGGATTTAGGCTGATGATGATGATGATGATAAGTGAGCAAACGTCGAGAGAGGACGTCTTCCCACCTGGTTAAAATGACCAACCAACATTTCGTCTACCTATGTACTTATGTGAAATAAACCAATTCCATAAAAATTTATTGTGGTAAAAAATGATTGCAAAGTATCAAATTTTGTTTATTGAATATTTTGTATTTTGTCAGCTGTGGACGGATAAAGGATGATAATGATGATGGTATATTGTTCTTGTTGTATTCGAGTGGCAAGAGATCGGTAGATCGGTCGTCTTGGCGTTCATTAGGAGAGGTCTAAGTTCAGCAGTGGACGGATAAAGGCTGATGATGATGATGATGATGGTATATTGTTCTTGTTGTATTCGAGTGGCAAGAGATCGGTAGATCGGTCGTCTTGGCAATCATTAGAAGGGGCCTATGTTCAGCAGTGGACGGATAAAGGATGATGATGATTCGTTTTGTTGATCTTAAAAAGAAAACATGATATTATACAAAATATTATTCGTTCATGTTACGTTTACTATGCAAGTCATGACCGATACGGTCGATCGACGTAGCAGACAAACCACGCTTGCACCTAGCGCATTCAAATATGTATTCTATGCGCATATAAATAGAATGCCACAATATGTTTTTGGATTTAGAATGTTATGTTTGTGCAATTACTCAAATTACACAATATCGTATATTTCAACAAAAAAACATTATAGCCTTATTATCCATCCTATACTTTCCCAAATATTCCAATAATTTTTTACAATTTACGCATAAATCACAAAGTTTTATGTCACAAGACGAGCGTCCGTAACAGAACCTATCAGCTCGGGGGTCGCCCGAGAACTGAACATGACCGCGTAATCTAATGCTACATTTACCACACATTGAATAAGGTTAAAAATTGCAAAGCAGAAGTGTAACCACGTTGTAAATAAACATTTAATTTGCGGGTTTTTCTTTAATAACTCAGAATATACGCATTAAATTCAATATCTGTTGGGACGAATTCTTCATAAAATCATATTCTAATTATATTCTTACAAAAAAATATGTTGTTACCGCTGAAAATACAGAGAACTCCAACGTCTTAGTTTATTTTTGAGAAGGAAATTACGATTTTTTTATTGGATATATTAAACAAATATTTAATATTATATTACCGTAAACATTTTCTTTAGACCCTTTTCTATGGTCTGTATTTTTTGCATTAGTTATATTACGTAAAACTGATTCTCTCGCCATCACCTTTCGCGGTTTGTGCATATTAACATATGATCTAACCACTCGGGTATGAGCGTTTGAATCAACTTGCGTGCGAATGCCGTTGTATCATTAACATTCTTTGTGTCCTTCGAAAGAAGTTGACACTATTAAACGCTTGAAAAAGTAGTTTTACTGTAGGATGAAATTCTTCGAAAGACGGATTTCATACAGACGGGATCGGGATGGGTTTTGCTATATGCAACTCTTCCGAGATGTCTTAGGTTTAAGGTTTAATTATAAGGAAACGGCCCGTATTTTCGGCAAATATCCGAGAATACGAGACGTTGTTTTACAGTTGGCTAAGTTGACGGACGGGGACACGTACGTGCACGAGGTGGTGCCGACAGGGCTGTCGGTTTACCACGTCGGCCCGTGCTTAGTTTTGTTAAGTAGTCTGGTAATTAGGTTTATGTTCTCTGATGCTTTAATCGGAGGTTACGACGCGGCCGAGGATGCCGCTATATGTCAAAGTAATTATGCTAGGCGTATAGCGGCGTTAGCTTCGGTCGGCAAGGATTCGGCCAGTGAGATGCTGCGCACCGCCGCGGCGGTTGTGATGAGAAAGGAGTTGGCCGACGAACATTCAGTCATTTCAAAATTTGTACAGGACTTGGCTATGGACAGTACTATCAATAAAAAAATAAACTTGCCTTATAGACTTACACCGCTGCAGCTGACTCAGATGCAAGCGGACTACCCGGAATATACGTTAGTAAACAGAAACAATTGCTCGCACGCGCATGCGGTAGCGGGCAATTTGCGTGTCTTAAGTATGGAGGTGATGCTGGATATGATAGGTTATTCGAAGCAATCGGCTCCCCTCTTCGGCGAGGACGTCTTTGTTGTCGATATTGGTGGCGATTATCTATGCCACGTTAAAATGAATAGAATGAATGTACACAGCGATACACCCATTATCTGTCCCCGCGATTCAGCTAGGGAGATGTCCCGACACACGGCTCTGGCCGCCATGGTCAAGAAGGGAAAATTGGGACAAGATACTTATTCGAGACTCACCGGCGCAGTGCAGCCGTGCAAACAGCGCTGTACTTCGTTGGCTCAGCATTGTTACGTATCGGCCACATATGTAATTATTAACCATTCAGAGTACGATATCTCGCGCGACGATCTTGCGCAGGCGTTTGACAACCACAAACCTAAGATCGCGGTTTCGGCGTTTCATTTTGACCCGCGGGTATTTACTAGAGATAATTTTATAATAGAGGCTCTTAAAGCCAGGGTTCAAGTTAATAACGACAGAATACATTTTGATTTCTGCGGCGATTCGTCATATTCGTATTCCCACAATTTTTGCAATTATATAGAGATGGTCACGGGCAATGTGTTGCTGACACCGGCAGGTAGGTGTTATTTAGTTGAACGCGTCGGTATTCGCGGGCCTACCATGTTCTTGCGGTACACATTGTGCGAGGCTCAACCGGCCAGTGCCTTCCTTCATTTGCGTAGTTGTTTGTGGTTGCCGGATTTGGACGATATCTTGGTGGTCTCCACTTGGCAGTTCCAGGGCGGCTATTATAGGGACTCTAAATTTGTCAGGGTGGGAGATGATGAGAACGGAAGATTCGTGAGAAGGCACATAGAGGTGAGCAAGCGGTTGTATGAGTTAATCTTGGCCAACTGTATGCGCGCTTCTGAAAAGGGGTTTAATCTTAGCGAAATGTTATCTGCGGCTATATCCTTCAATGCTAGGTTGACCATTAATGGACAAGATATACGATCTGATCACGACCGGCTTGACGTTGAAGTGTTGATGCTGTTAGTCGTATCCTGCTACTGCCAGGCCTACTGCTTGCGCTACGGTGTTGGGCGAGTGGTCGAGTATTTCGTTGCTCAAGAAAAATCGAAGCGAGCAATGAATAGACTAGGTTTTCTTTCCATACTTAGTTATGTGGCAGAGCAGTTATTTCCCGGAAGTTACATTAAAAGGAAATGGAATAATTTCGTACAGTTTTTAAGTTCTCATAAGGAACTAAAGGATTTGACATTTCACGTCAGCGAAAGCGTCAGAGTCATCACAGTAGAAGAGCATGTGCACATACTGGCCGGCTACAACCATCATGCGGGCGAGTGCACATTAACTGTTGACGATGAACAAATCGACCTGCTGGATGTGCGCGAGGTATTAGAGTTAAAGTATGAAGGGGGAAAAATTACGGGCAGACCGAAAGGAGAGCAACCGCGACCGGCTAAGACGATCGTGCCATCGCGACCGACTGCTAGTGTGTCTAGTAGTACCACCATGGTTAGCGACGGGCGCGTCTCTAAACGGAGTTTCAAGAAGGAGACGGATAAAATTGTAAGATCTATGTCCCGACTATCATCTACAGAGCAACTCTCGGAAGTTGCTGCGGAAGCTTTAAAGGACATTAGACGTGCACCATCAAGTGACTGCGGTTCATTGCGGTTGGTGGGCATGGTCGGTGATGGTCGTTGCGCATACTACGCCATGTTACATTTTATAGGCTTACCACCTACGGTGTCGGCTGTCGACGCGCTAAAAGAGATATTGTGGTTAATTTGCCCTAACCACTTAAGAGAACAAAATAAGAACCTTTTGAATAAAGACTTTTCGGACATGAACGCGTGGGGCACTACCGACAATTTCGGGTTGTTCACTATCATGGTGAATAGCGCGCTTTGTGTTCATGTAAACGCTGGAAACACTGATCTGGCCACTCGTGTATACACGCTATGCGACGATCCGCAAGGAGTTATGCACATTCGATGGAGGACGGAGGGAGCCGGACATGTAGATGTTTTAGAAAGCGATCAACACATTTCACAGACGGAACAACGCGCAAAAAATTTTTCCAGGGCACTGACGTCGCTGCTGGACATGCGCGAGCCCCAAAAAGAGTTTCCTTATGAGTCCGGAGCGGGAAGTTTGAAGCTGCTCAGTATACTAGCTAAATACCCAGTTTTGAGAACGCAGGGACGCGTTTGGGCGACCGACTCTGCGGCGATCACTCTTCGTAGAGTGAACGCTAACTTGGTCGACCGTTCGGCGTGTGATTTGGTGGTCGACGACTCGGGACTGTTACCGGACATGGTCAGTAACGTGGAGCGCGCTTTGATCAGTGGTGGAAATTGTGTGCTGCGTCTGGCCGATTATTTTGATCAAGTTGACTTGGTGCGTGATTTGCTGAATAAGTTCGCGCGTATCAATTTCGAAAGACCGGATTTTTCGACGGGCAACGAGGTTTACTTGGTATGCCTTGAATACGGTTCTCCGTTGGTGGATGTCCGTGGAAGGGACGCCGCGAGGGTTAATTTATTGACGACGCTGCTTACGAATTTCTCAGGTAATAGTGAAGACCCCGACAGAACGAAAATGCTGGTTGAGGTGCTGGAAGTGGCCGCGTTGTCCCCAAAATGGCGACCCGAGGTCATGTCTGCGGGTTGCGAAAAAGTTGCTGCGAGTTTGGAGGCACAGTCAGCGGTGACGATGAGCACAACGGTGACTGACGTCCAGTCGGTTGCCGTCGGCGCGAGTGAGGAATCGGAAAAGGAGTCCGTAGTGACCACAAGTGAGATCGTAACTGACACCGACATCCAGTCAGTTAATTCCGTTGACTTAGATCTGGATCTCATATCGACTGTGACGAGTGCTTGCACCGTTTCGGTTGAAAACAAGATGGAGAATGAGAAGGACGAGGAAGAGATGAAGTCGCAAAGCGGCGAAACGCCCGTCGACAAAGACCAGAGATTTGAAATGTTTCTTGACGATGCATTGTTAAGTCACAGACCCCGGGAAGGTAAACTCAATTGGATGGAGCGTTTGGGGCGCGCTTTTGGAAAACAACCGAAATTGTGTAAGCGTGCTGACGGCATTAAGCGGACGGAGTATAAGATGCGCGCTACTAGGAGTATTGCTGCCCCGGGTCTGTTACCCAATGGGAAGGAACTAAACCAAAAGAGGACTGTCAAGAGAATATATAGAGAAGATCAAATCGTTCGCGATCGCACTAGTCGTACCGTTAGGCATGTAGGCATCTCCGCGGACGGCGAGGTCGTTGTGGATGTTTCGGGTAGGGGATGTGTCGCCGCGAGCGGGGTGAAAACGACGGTCAGGAGCGTTGCCACATGTGTGGACTTCCCGAACCAGCCGGCGCGGAAAATCCTGGATGTGGTAGCTGCTAAACCAAAAGGTGGAGAGGTGGTTGTAAAACGGGAAACACCTGAGGTGGTGCCTGAAGAAGGCGAACCTGAAGAACAAAGAGTGCAAGATGAGTCACCACCGGATGAGGACTTGATTACCTTCTCTGTGAAGGAAAAGGAGGAAAAGCTTGACTCTCTGCTCTCTTATCTAGAAAGCATTGAAAGAGTCAATGTGCCTGCAAACGAACCTTTGCGTACGACGGTCACCTATTTTAACGTGTCGGCGGTGCGTCAAGACGTTTTGGTCGCTTTTGCGTGGCCCAGCGCGGGGAAGTATAGGGTGTCTCGCGCTTGGAAACATCTAGAACAACAGTCATATATCAAGAACAAGCAGGTGGATGCAATGCGGGTTTTGAGTAGAGTATCCGACGACGCTGTCGCGTGTGCGTACGTCGCTGACCAAGTGAAGATGGTCGTGTTGGTTTTGGATAATCCATGTGTTTTAATGAAAAATTTGATAAGTTTATTGGAAAAAATAGCTTTAATACAGGGACGCATGCGCGTTTCTATCGACGTTTTGAATTGCAAACATTACAACAATGACGTTTTCCCTTTAATGGAATTTAGTAATAACAATAGGCATCTAAATTTTGTGTTGTATTTACATAATCAGTTTTTGGAGGGGCGGGCTTTTGCTTCGCCTTACCTGTTTTCAGACGTCGTCAATCAGCCTCTCTTTCCGGCTTTGACTGATGAAGATTTGGGTTTAATTAGATCACCTGCTTTACTTGACTCATCCCTTTTAGAAAATAGATACAAAAATGCCATGATCGAATATCTGCATTCGTCCACATTCGCTCAAAATGTTTTGGCCGTCTCAATGCGCGCGGAATACGAAAAGATATTTCGCGGAGGTATGGTTTCGGTGGACCGTTTGGAGCACTTAGTGAGGAAAGGCGTATATGTTTATGACAATGATAATAAGGCGGTTTTATCTGGTGACGTCCTGCCGTACGGATGGGCTTTCACCTTGAGTAATGAAAAAGGCATGTTCGTTGAATATGACAGCAGCGAGAGAAAGTACAAGACTGACAGCCGATTTTGCATGTTCTCACGTGAGACAAGGATTATGTTATCTGAGGCGACCGCACAACAACTGCAAAAGATAGACTTAATGGAGGTCAAAATGCCGAAGATAACTTGGATCAATGGTCCGCCCGGATGTGGAAAAACTGAGTACGCCTTACGTACCCATCGACGACCCCAATCGGCCCCACAAAAGATCTCTGGGGACATGATATTGACAGTGACAAAGGAAAGTTGTGATTCATTAAGGAAAAGAGTGGCTGGAACGGTGGAGGATAGATTCTTGACGCGCAATTACCGTACTGTGGCGTCCGTTTTGTTGAATGGAGTAAAGGGTAAGGTCTATGAGCGATTGATAGTTGATGAGGCCTTAATGGTTCACGCTGGGGCTCTTGCGTTCGCTGCTCACATAACTGGTGCTTCGGAAATGATAATTATTGGGGATGTACATCAAATCCCATACATCGATCGTAACCACGTCACAACATTGACTTACGCTAGTCCGGAGCGTTTCGCCGCGGTTTCAACAAGTTTAAACAAAACCCACCGGTGTCCCGTCGACGTGACCAGGGCATTGAGTAAAAAATATGAAGGTTTCTATTCGGTTAGTGAAGTGTTGCGTTCAATGTCACGGGAGAGATTTTCGGGCAAGGGTGTGCTCAAGGAACCCAACGTTATTTATTTGGTGCTGTTTCAGGCTGACAAAGACGAAATGATCAGGCAGGGTTACGCTCAGCGTGGGAGCCGCGTGATGACTGTTCACGAGGCGCAAGGACAGACATTCGCCGATGTGCGTTATGTCAGAACAAGTTACAAGCCGTTAAAACTATACGAGTCTGAAGGGCACGCTATAGTTGCGATCAGCAGGCATACAAAAAGTTTCGTATATTACACGGATGTGGACGATTTGGTGGTGTCTTGGATGAACGGGGTGCGTGAGATCTCGGACACTTCCTTAAAAAGATGGAATGATGAGCGCAGGTTGGCTAACGGGGAGAAACTCGTGGGAGGTTACATAGCGCCGGCGCAAATCATATTCCGTCCGGAAAAGAACGATTACGCTTGCGAGGAGGCACACTCCGCCGTGAGGCGAGTCTTACCAGTATCCCATAACCCGAATGTGCCGGAGGTGTTAGTGCCGGCGGTGCCCGCCTACCCCCTCCCGGAGACGTTCGTGAGGTCACCAGTTGATACGGACATCGGTTATTTACAGACGTGGTACGATGACGTGATACCCACTTCCCAAGTAGACGTTTCGCATGACCAACTGATATGCGAGAGTAGCGATTTAAGTGTTCCCATAAGTGATAAGATGAAGGTTGACCCTCTGCGATTGGGTTACAAGAAGAAAAAATACAGCACTCTAAAGCCGGTATTGAAGACCATAATGCCGTCGAATGTCATCCAATCTCAAGTACAGACGTTGTTGTGTCTTTCCAAGAGAAACGCCAACGCCCCAATGTTGCGAAATAAGGAGTTAAAACCGGAGGTGGCTGCAAAGTACCTATTTAAAAACTTCATGAAATCTTGTGTCAGGGAGGAGATCAATCACGATGAAGCGTTTGATACAATAGATTTGAATGCTCGGCTGTTACAGAATTGGTTGGACAAGCAACCACCAGCGATGAAGAGGATGATTCAGAGTGACACCCCTTTGGAGGATCGAAACTTTCACATCTTCGATTTGATGGTAAAGGACAAGTTAAAGCCCCCTCTGGAACCAAATGCCGCATTTAAGATCCCTAGCGGTCAGACGATCGCGTATAACGCGAAGGAGATTAACGCGGTTGTTTGTCCGATTTTCTCCGTGGCTAGAGACAGATTGTTATCGGTGTTGAAACCGAATATTAAAATCTTCACAGGGATGTCCACTGAGGAGTTTGAAACTATGTTAAATGACGAGTACGATATAGACGAACTATGGCGCACGACCAACCGCGTTGAAAACGATTTTGCGAAGTATGACAAGTCGCAAGACGAAGTACTTTTGCTTTTTGAACTGATGCTCTATGAGTGGTTGGGTATACGAGTACCCTCGCATATACTCTACTCGTGGTATATTTCGCACCGCAGATCTGTGTTGCGTGATAAAAGACACGGAGTGAAGATGTGGACCGAGTTTCAACGCAAATCTGGCGACGCAGTGACTTTTTTAGGTAATACCGTTTGCATGCTCGCCGTTATGGCCGCGTGTTATTGTTTTGAATTTGTGGTTCTGGCGTTGCTAGCCGGCGATGACAGTGTACTTTTTCTTGAAAAATTTTATAAAACTAAATATTGCACCGCCGCTTTGGCCGATTGGTTTAACTTGGAGAGTAAACTGTTAGATAACTATGATTTTTCCTATTTTTGCTCAAAATTTTTAATTAGACATATGGGTCGCGTCCATATTGTCCCGGATTTGCTTAAAACTGTAACTAAGTGGGGTAGGATCGACTTAGTAAATTGGGAACATGTGGAGGAATATAGAGTTTCTCTTTCCGACAATTTAAAGGCGCTTAACAACGCCGCTTTGCATGCGGATTTGGACGCAGCTTTGCGCGAAAGGTACCACGGTAACTTAGACGCAGCCAAGACCGCACGCGTTGTAATGACATACGTCAATGACGCCAAACTTTTTAAGACCCTTTTCGTCGCTGAGGGTGAGTTAATGAGTGATCCTTCTCGTCCATCGTTAGATTGATGGACAGAAGTTAGGTTATGGTTAGGCATTTTTCTAATTAAGTTTTAAAATTTTTATCGTCAAGTGTTTTAAAATTCAAACTGCGTAAATCTGCTATACCGACGGTTCGACCGCAGTCTGGCCGTCGTATACAAAACGTTAGGTCTTACACCATGCCCGGCTATACTCCGTGGGGGATGCCCCAAATAATTCCAAAAAAAAGCAGCGTTTTGTCGAGTATGAAACGTTTGCTTTGTTCGTCAACACGCACAGGTTCTTGCAGTTCAATGTTAAGGCGAATAGGGATCGTATCCGCACGGCTTACGCCTCCCTCCCAACATCTGCCCCGTTTGCAAAAACTGTGCGCTTCCCTGAGAATAAAATTTTTGTTCACCTGGATAACACTGCTGTCGACAATTGGCTCAGCCAGATGTTGCAGGCATTGGATTTACCGGATCGTAGTATTGAGAAGGGGTCCGCGAAGGATTTCGACGTTAATGATGCGATTCGTGCGGCCAAGGTGGCTATTAATGAGCTGCACCATCTGCTCAATAATATAGAAAGCATTTCCGACAATGGTGTCTATGATGCCACAGCTTTCGAATCCAAATTTTCGTTAGTTTGGAACTCAGGTTCTTTATAATTTTCTTTCTTTATAATTTTCTTTATATTCATTGGGTTGCCTCGTACTGGAGCGTCAAAAAAACCCCGTTTTGTGAGTTTTGAGCTAAGACCGCGCCTTAAATATGTGTATTATATAATAAAAATCTTAAATAAAAAAAAAAAAAAAAAAAAAAAAACTAAACGAAAACAAAACTTTTTTTTTGTCTATGGACGATTCCTTACTAACTAAACTAACTTATGAAATAATTATAGGACTAGAGTGACTTACATTATACAAGTGTTCGATGAAGCATTCAGCTCCTAGGAATAATCATTACAAATAGGAATATGTAGTAAAATATACAATTACTACGGACACATAGCGGCAGACACGACTCCAGCGGCTAACAAGAAGCATTACATTAAACTAACATACATAATGTACCTTACTACTTGAAGAGGGATATTTCAAAAATATCAAAACAAATATAATAATAAAAATATTTTAGAACAATATATTCTTATATATACATCGAGACGTAATTGGTAATCTATATCAGTAGATAACTGAAGTAAATCCACAGTAAATAACGGTAAAATTTTTGTCAAGCACCGTTGGTTGACAAAAATTAAAGACAAAAAAACTTAAAGATTTTCAAGGTGTTTCGACAAATTTAATGATATTTATTACGTAGTTTTCTAATACATAGGAGTACATAACACAGACAAAGTATGTTGTTCTCGAAATGCCTTGGGCAAACCGATGCCAACATCATCATAAATATTTTAAAAAAAAGTGGCTATCTATTTTTATAATAATTACAAAAAATTTGCCTAGTGTTAAAGCGAAGTTAGCGAGTTCGCATTGAATGATCAAATAATTAAATGACTTGATTGGTTTTGCAAAGGTATAATATTAATATAATTTTTTTATGAACAATTTTCGATTTTTATTACATTAATAACCTCACACGTATTTCTTACACACGAGAAAAAAAAATATCTTTAATACTCATAAGGTTTGCTATAACTAATGAAGGACTCGGCATTTGAAATATTTTGCATAAATATGTTAGCTGGCAACCAAATAAATAAGGTCGATGGTCAATAACGACAAACTTTGGCAACAGACAACCTAGATTTAATATAAATAAGAGGTCTAAACGGTCATAATACTAAACAAGTATAAAGCGACATACTGGCCGGCGTACACTCAAGTGCCTGGTCTGGTCGACTGGTTCTTCGGCCTGTGTCAAGAAAACCGGGAATCGTCCTGCGAGGACAGGACTTTAGGTTTGGAAACCTTCGCCTCCATAGAATTGGGGGGGTGACCGCCCCTCCACTCGGCACTCCTGTTCGTGTACGTGGACGACGTCACAGGCACCTTCCGTGTCTGCTTGATCTTCAACTTATTCAACCACAAGTCTCTCGTCTTCTGATTGCCCACCACGAAGAACACGAACAGAACGAAGCCTTGGAACGTCGCGGTCAACGTGAACAGATACGCGGCCACCAGGTTGGTCGCGAACAGACCGAAGACCCACGGAAGACCGAACAAGAAGACGAGCATACAGCTGACCGAAGCGCATCGGAGAGCGTCGTTCGTCTCGCCATGTCTCTGTACCCTTCTGGAGACAAACACGGAACGGACTATCAATGCAAATAGTATCCAGTTTGAGAGGAGGATGAGGGCGATGGGCGCGTACACGGTGACCCACAGACCCACGCCGGAGGGATAGCAGAAGGACCCGCTGGGAGTCATCTCCTCGAACCGACTCGCGTACGACTGCGGGTCGACCGACAGAAGAATCCCGACCACAACGCACGGAGCGCCCCACGAAAACGCCGCGGCCTTCAGCAGCTTGTGTGAAGCGTCTCTCGAGAAAACCAACACGAGTCGTCTGTAGGCCAGCACCGCCGCCACCAGCATCCAGCAGAAAGACGCGAGCACCGAGTAGTGGAGGGCCACGCCGACCAGCATACACCCGACGTCGTAGTGCTCGAACTTAATGAAGATCACGCAGATGAAGCTGAGTACTAGCACGAATATCGACACGCACAATTGGAGCCAGATTTTATTACTGTACTCTCGCCGCCAGGACCTGAAGAGTATGGCAGTGACTCACACCATAAAGACTCCTATGAGGGAGAGGAAACATCCGACGATCGTTATCATTTCTAAGGCATTCTCGTCGGCTTCGGAGAAAACTGCTCTCGGCACCAGAACCTCGGCGAAGTGTGTCAGATGGTCGCACCTGCAGGTGTCCAGCGTGCCTTCTTGGGTCGCCGGTATGAAGGTGCAGCCGTCCTGGGACCAGGTGCCCGTGCCGTTCTCCAGGAACAGCCAATAGGCGCACGCTCGGCTCTCGTTCCTGGCCAGATCGGTTACGGTGGGACTGAAGTGGATGTCTATTACCTGTCGATCGAAATAAGTGTATCTTACTATATGTATCAAAACAAAGAACTAAAAATATTTAGATCAAAATTCTTTGACTTCGAGAAATCTTCAACAGTACGGCCCCATTTGCACGAGCGCTTAATAAGCGTCGCGTTCAAAGTTCAAACTCGACGTTGGCTCAAGTTGCGAGTTCAGCATACACAATTCGATTTAACGTCCAACAGTCAACGTCGAGAATCAAACAGCACTTGACATAAAACCGACCCGCTTTAAAAACTCTTGCTTGTGAATAAATACGATGATAGCATTTGTCGCATTCAAAAATTCGCATAAAAAAGCGCTTAAACAGACAGGGCCGATGATAGAATTAGTTTGATTGTTTCAAACGATATATCTATATATCTCTACTCTATTAATCTTTATAAAACATAGCTATTGCCCGCAGCTTCGCCTGCGTTAACTAAGATTTACAACGGGATCTTAGTACGCGAAATAACATTTTTTACACCTTGTGTCCGAAAAACCAAAATATCTTACGGAACCCTATTTTTATCAGAATAAAATTTAGCCTATGTTACTCGTGGATAATGTAGCTTCCGAATGGTGAAAGAATTTATGAAATCGGTCCAGTACTTTTTGAGCCTATTCATTACAAACATACAAAAATAGGTACAAATCTTTCCTCTTTATATTATTAGTGTAGAAAAATGGATATTTTTATACATTTTAAAAAAGAATTACCGGTATCTTGAATACCACGACTATCCTCTTTTTCGTTCGCTTTGGTATTGCTATGCAACTAATAAGCTATTAGTCACCACATTTTTTCTGCTACCATTCAAAATTTGACACGTTAGGTCCGTAGTATCCACCATACCAAAGAATACAGACGTACATAGAAGGGACAGTTCTTAATGATTTTTTGTGCCGACTTTATTGGGGACTAGTCCCCAGTTCGCACTCGCTCGTTCTCGTAGGCTCATATGCTGAGACATCGCGGTGTCCCTCTCGTCACGCCGCCAAGCGGACGTTTACATCGCAGAGTTGGTCCTCAAAGCGCCCATAAGAACTGGCCTTCTATGTACGTCTGTTTTTTTGACCATACTAACCTCCCCTCCATAAAAGTGTGTGACGTTCTGGACGTTGACGCTGAGCACTCTGCTGTTGACGGCGTACACGCTGTCCCCCTGGAAGGCGCGGTCGTTGCGGAACACCACAAAGCTGAGGCGGCGCTGCGCCTCCGACAACGACGGCGGCAGGTTCACCACCACCTCGCTCTTGTTAGACTGGAGGACCGTTGAGTTTGGCTCCTCTGGGAATTTGAAGGATATAATTAAATATTGACGCTTTTACACCACCGTTCTCGAAGATCTTGTGTTACGGTACCAGACAACGGAAATACATGTAAAGGAATACCTAGAGATGTCTAGGATCCCTTTATGAATAAATTAAATAAATACTTTTTAAAATATAAAATTTGTGTTCTCTGACAGATGACGTTGGCGAACTAAAAATGTAAGAGATTTGAAAAATAGAAATATTAGGAAAATAATTTAATTTGTGTTATTGTTAAAAGATCGGCAAATAAACTTTAAATGTCGTTTCTTTATTTTACAGGTTTCTATATTTTGTATATCTAGAATAAGATAATTATTTGTGTTTTTTTAATGTTAAAATAAAAATAAAATCTTTATTTTACAGAGCAACACATGGTTTAATTTGCCGTATAAATATAATTATTAGAAAAAGACTTATTGTCTTATATACATATTATATTTCATACTTTTTATATTAATATAAAATATAATGATAGGAACCCAGCAGTGTTTCTTGTGGGTATCTTCTCTGACATGGGCGCGTTGCGAACCCTCATTTTAAACTTAGCTGTTAAGACGATCATAAGTGATCATTATCAAGATCCTATATGTGAAATAAAACAATAAACAATAAAATAATACTTATATTAAAGATTTTTATTATACCGTCTGTTGTCTGGTAACACAAGTCTCTTCGAGAACTTAACACGTCTATAGATATTATTATTATTATTATCCATGACCCAAGAATACACAAACTTTTTTATTCCCTGGCGAGATTCGAACTCGCTACCTCCGGCTTAAGCGCCAACGCGCTAACCACTGGGCCACAGCGGTCGTCTACTATGACAAGTTAGGTGGGCAAACGAGCAAACGAATCACACGATGGTAAATGTTCACCGTCACCCGTGAACATTTATTGACCACCGGCCGATCGAGTGGTCCCGGTCATTTTACGCAGCTTCGATTACGTGTCATATAAAGATATGACAAATTATGATGCATCGGGTGCGTGTATTTGTATAAATTTCTTATTTCCATACCTAGTACCCGTAACTCAAGCTCTATGAACTCACGACGAGGCTAAGTTAACGTGGTATCATCATCATCATCATCATCATCATCATCAGCCATTATCCGAGCTGCTGAGAGGAAGACGATCTCTGTGCAGTGGCCATTCGGAATAGGATGAGAGTGGCAAGAGATCAGTCGTCATGGCGTTCATTGCATGGAAAGATGTTCTTGACTTTACTATAGTTCAAATATTTTGCTATATTATATAGAAAATAAACATGGTGAAGTAATTTTAGCAATGAAAACATCCACGTTCAACAGATGTATTTATGTTTCTAATGATGAT
This sequence comes from Lycaena phlaeas, assembly GCA_905333005.2. Lineage (NCBI taxonomy): Eukaryota > Metazoa > Arthropoda > Insecta > Lepidoptera > Lycaenidae > Lycaena > Lycaena phlaeas. Next base: position 17,024,900 of record HG995172.1, on the reverse strand, counting down.
GATAGTGGAGATGTAGGTGATGAAGAAGGTTGTGATGATGATGATTATGATGGTGATGATGGTGGTGATGATGATGATGATGATGATGATGATGATGATGATGATGATGATGATGATGATGATGATGATGATGATGATGATGATGATGATGATGATGATGATGATGATGATGATGATGATGATGATGATGATGATGATGATGATGATGATGATGATGATGATGATGATGATGATGATGATGATGATGATGATGATGATGATGATGATGATGATGATGATGATGATGATGATGATGATGATGATGATGATGATGATGATGATGATGATGATGATGATGATGATGATGATGATGATGATGATGATGATGATGATGATGATGATGATGATGATGATGATGATGATGATGATGATGATGATGTTGATGATGATGATGGTAATGTTAAACAAGGAACGAATCTTTTTGGATTATAATGGCGGGCGTCAACAATCTTTTCGTTTATTATAATTTATAATAAAAAACAATAGATAGATATCACAAAATATTATAGGAAAAGACTCTACTCACGCGATAGAAACTGGAAGGCGTCGTCAGTGAACTGGTCCGAGACACTGGACAGGATACGGAAGCCGAGCACCGGGTTGGTCGGCTCCGCGTCCGCCATGAGCAGGGCTATGTTGGGTCTGATGGCCTTGCCGAAGCCAGTGTCGTTGAGCTGCACGGTCGAACCCAGCCTATCCAGCAAGTGTAGCAGCTGCCCAGGAATCTCAAGATCGTCGTGGGTTTCCAGAATACCATCCACCTGGTTTTGGGGAAAAGACATATGCATCTTTATATTACCTACTATTTTAAAACGAGGCATCTGAAAATAATTTCCAATAGCCCACCAATTTCACATACTTCCGATGAGATAGCTAAATACTTCCGTGCACAAACAAAAGCGATCAAAGACTAATGAACACAAACGCGTTCGCGGCATAAGCGGCGAAAGTATAAAATAAATCATAGACGCAAATAAAAGCACTGCGAGCGACTTCAGTCGCTTGTCAAGGGTCCTGGATCTGAAGACGTCAGGATCATCTCAGCGACTGTCAGCTATCTATATATATGGGTGAACCGGTCTGGTTGCGATCCAGTTTGAACTTTTTTGTGAGCGATGATACTACATTTTTCATAGACAGCAGCAGTACGTACAGCAGTTTTAAAACGATCAGCTGTTTCGTTGAGTTTCTGAAGAAATTTTGAGTTATTTTTTAACACAACATCCATTCCTTAATGTACGTAAGCATGACGCAAAACGATAAACGATTGAAATCTTTCCAAAGCCTTGTAAGTAATTTTCATCTTGATGTTGCATTTTTAAAATCGCTTAGTGGTCTTGAAAACGTCACAAATAAACAAACCTATTCGCGTATTGTTTTCCAATGAAGACGCGAATTTCACTCATTATGAAACAACTTTTATAAACCGCGATTGAATAGGATACATGATTTGATCGCAAAATACGCTGATGGAAACATCTTGCCATCACATCCATCCAATTTTATCCGACGATGGTGAGGCAGAGATCCGCCACAGGTACAAACCCGACGCCATGAAGCCGTGGAAGTCACACTCCACGGCTGGCGGGGGACAACCCCTCACTTACTATATCACTGGGTGATACCAACCGGCTCACCCCACTTCCGACGAAGCATTAGGGCCTTTAGGGCCATTAGCGTAGCTCCATCCGAAAAAAAATCACATCCACCGGTACATACCTGGTCGAAGACTTCTTCAATATCGTTGACGGAGACATGCGTCTCGTTCACCAACCTGTCCAGGTCGTCCAGTACTTGCTGCAGCTGTTCTTCGCGCTGGAATTCATCATCAGATACGATAACAAACATGATTTGGACTCTTTTTTAAAAGTAAAGTAAGTACTCAATATGTCCTACGAGCAGGCGTCGCCTCCTCGAAATCAGGCGAGGAGGGATGGGCCATGTTCACCGATGCGCTGGGTCAATGCGGGTTAATGGACTTTACACACCTTCATACTTTCAATCTCATCGGGCACGCTGGTTTCCACACGATGTTTTCCTCTGCGAGAATGGTCCCGTGCTTATGGTGCGCTTATAAATTTAGGAAAGTCCATTTCAAGGCACCACTGGAGGTCAGGATCGAACTCTGACCCTCTTGTATAAGTGGCCGTGAAACGTGAAACGCGAGGAAACCTGCATGCCCAACCAGATTGAAAGCCTTAACATCAACTGCTTTCAGAATCGCATGTAAATCGCGCGGGTTTAAATTTAATGTAAATATTTATTTAGTGCCTGTTCTAAAATGAGAGACCCGCATGATTACATGATGAATTTGAATTTAGAATTCGGAAATCGCACGATTCTCGTGTCTGAATGAGGTCTAAGAAAATGTCTTCTCTTTAACGTCGATTGCTTAAAATGGAAGTAAATATAACATTGTTAGCACTAGTCTGAGATGATCTAACATAGATTCATTACTAAAAATTATTTATCAGTTCAGTTTTTTCCTCTTCCCTTTTTTCCTCTCGTTTTCATGCTGTAAATCACACAACCATAGGGAATGTTACGCTATAAAATCAATATATTATTATTATTTCATGTATCATAGCAGTACAAGATTATCCCTTTTATACGTGTAGACAGCGTTAGTAATATTATAATAAGTCATGCAACAGTTTAGTCGTTTTAGATATTAGTAAAATTGCTTGATAGCACTTGTTAACATAAATCACATAAATTATTGTAGCCTCGACTGACCATAAAAATTACAGAATCATTGCTAGGTCATCATTTCTAGTGATTCTTACTGAAACAATATACTGTATTCAACCTCTGATATAATATATCCCAACCTTTGATATCATAGCATTTTTTATTCTGAACTATCATTGTAGTTATATAAAAATATTATGTAATTGATTTTTACATTTAAACTTACGAACTTTCTAATATGTTTCTCCATTTCTATTTAGATCCGGCTCGAAGGACCATGAAGGTGTACGTGCTGTCGTACACCTCTTAAATGATAAACCACAAGTTCTGCTAGATAATGATATTTATTGATACTTGCTTAGTGATACTCATTGATGATATGAGAACGCGCAATGAATGCTGATAGCAAACTATGTAAAATATAACTATAAGAACTAAATAATATGTTGCGTTGCTGACGCCGCACAATGTACGGTCAGCCCGTACAAAAGTATTGAACCAAATACACACTCAGTATGTAGCACTATTCTGCTTGTTTGCGTTAAGGATATAAGAGGATATACTTTTGGACGATGGTGGCAACTCATGGGACACGTCTACCAGCATGCCCACTAAGCTTTACATTTGACAGTAGACGTAATACTCACCGGTATAGCGGTTGTGGTTATTGGAATCTCGGTTGTCGTCGGTTCAGTGGTGGATGGTGTCTCGGTTGTCGTCGCTTCAGTGGTTGTCGGTGGCCTGGTTGTCGGCGGCGGTCGTGGGGGCGTGGTTACAACGGTAATGGTTGTTAGTGGGGTTGGCGTTGACGTTTCATTGTGGGCTACAGATGTTAGTACTGAGCTAGTGATGTTAATGTTTTCCGCGGTCTCTGTTGTTTCGCCAGAGTTCTCAGTACTGTTTCTTGGCGAGCGATCAGTCTAGAAAGCGTTAGTGTGTTAATTTGAAATTTCGAAAGTACGTAACAAATTCGTAAAAAATCCCTTTCTCATTATAAATAAACAAATTTCAAGTAGCAAGAAAGTGGTTTCATTACAAGAATAATGTTTATGGGATTTTTCAGAAACGCGTAAACCGCACGATATTGTGACAATATGAATTCAGAGTTCTGATAAACGCGCGTTTGTCGCCGTGTCTGAACGAGGCCTAATTGTTATTTTACTGTTATATTTGTAATCTCTAGAGATGAAAATTTTGAATTTGTTACGTACTTTCATTTACTAATAGTGCATGCAATGCAAAATTTATTATTAATATAGAGAATAAATTAATATAGAAAATAAGAGAAAAAAAAGTGGCTATCTATTTTTATAATAATTACAAAAATTTTGCCTAGTGTTAAAGCGAAGTTAGCGAGTTCGCATTGAATGATCAAATAATTAAATGACTTGATTGGTTTTGCAAAGGTATAATATTAATATAATTTTTTTATGAACAATTTTCGATTTTTATTACATTAATAACCTCACACGTATTTCTTACACACGAGAAAAAAAAATATCTTTAATACTCATAAGGTTTGCTATAACTAATGAAGGACTCGGCATTTGAAATATTTTGCATAAATATGTTAGCTGGCAACCAAATAAATAAGGTCGATGGTCAATAACGACAAACTTTGGCAACAGACAACCTAGATTTAATATAAATAAGAGGTCTAAACGGTCATAATACTAAACAAGTATAAAGCGACATACTGGCCGGCGTACACTCAAGTGCCTGGTCTGGTCGACTGGTTCTTCGGCCTGTGTCAAGAAAACCGGGAATCGTCCTGCGAGGACAGGACTTTAGGTTTGGAAACCTTCGCCTCCATAGAATTGGGGGGGTGACCGCCCCTCCACTCGGCACTCCTGTTCGTGTACGTGGACGACGTCACAGGCACCTTCCGTGTCTGCTTGATCTTCAACTTATTCAACCACAAGTCTCTCGTCTTCTGATTGCCCACCACGAAGAACACGAACAGAACGAAGCCTTGGAACGTCGCGGTCAACGTGAACAGATACGCGGCCACCAGGTTGGTCGCGAACAGACCGAAGACCCACGGAAGACCGAACAAGAAGACGAGCATACAGCTGACCGAAGCGCATCGGAGAGCGTCGTTCGTCTCGCCATGTCTCTGTACCCTTCTGGAGACAAACACGGAACGGACTATCAATGCAAATAGTATCCAGTTTGAGAGGAGGATGAGGGCGATGGGCGCGTACACGGTGACCCACAGACCCACGCCGGAGGGATAGCAGAAGGACCCGCTGGGAGTCATCTCCTCGAACCGACTCGCGTACGACTGCGGGTCGACCGACAGAAGAATCCCGACCACAACGCACGGAGCGCCCCACGAAAACGCCGCGGCCTTCAGCAGCTTGTGTGAAGCGTCTCTCGAGAAAACCAACACGAGTCGTCTGTAGGCCAGCACCGCCGCCACCAGCATCCAGCAGAAAGACGCGAGCACCGAGTAGTGGAGGGCCACGCCGACCAGCATACACCCGACGTCGTAGTGCTCGAACTTAATGAAGATCACGCAGATGAAGCTGAGTACTAGCACGAATATCGACACGCACAATTGGAGCCAGATTTTATTACTGTACTCTCGCCGCCAGGACCTGAAGAGTATGGCAGTGACTCACACCATAAAGACTCCTATGAGGGAGAGGAAACATCCGACGATCGTTATCATTTCTAAGGCATTCTCGTCGGCTTCGGAGAAAACTGCTCTCGGCACCAGAACCTCGGCGAAGTGTGTCAGATGGTCGCACCTGCAGGTGTCCAGCGTGCCTTCTTGGGTCGCCGGTATGAAGGTGCAGCCGTCCTGGGACCAGGTGCCCGTGCCGTTCTCCAGGAACAGCCAATAGGCGCACGCTCGGCTCTCGTTCCTGGCCAGATCGGTTACGGTGGGACTGAAGTGGATGTCTATTACCTGTCGATCGAAATAAGTGTATCTTACTATATGTATCAAAACAAAGAACTAAAAATATTTAGATCAAAATTCTTTGACTTCGAGAAATCTTCAACAGTACGGCCCCATTTGCACGAGCGCTTAATAAGCGTCGCGTTCAAAGTTCAAACTCGACGTTGGCTCAAGTTGCGAGTTCAGCATACACAATTCGATTTAACGTCCAACAGTCAACGTCGAGAATCAAACAGCACTTGACATAAAACCGACCCGCTTTAAAAACTCTTGCTTGTGAATAAATACGATGATAGCATTTGTCGCATTCAAAAATTCGCATAAAAAAGCGCTTAAACAGACAGGGCCGATGATAGAATTAGTTTGATTGTTTCAAACGATATATCTATATATCTCTACTCTATTAATCTTTATAAAACATAGCTATTGCCCGCAGCTTCGCCTGCGTTAACTAAGATTTACAACGGGATCTTAGTACGCGAAATAACATTTTTTACACCTTGTGTCCGAAAAACCAAAATATCTTACGGAACCCTATTTTTATCAGAATAAAATTTAGCCTATGTTACTCGTGGATAATGTAGCTTCCGAATGGTGAAAGAATTTATGAAATCGGTCCAGTACTTTTTGAGCCTATTCATTACAAACATACAAAAATAGGTACAAATCTTTCCTCTTTATATTATTAGTGTAGAAAAATGGATATTTTTATACATTTTAAAAAAGAATTACCGGTATCTTGAATACCACGACTATCCTCTTTTTCGTTCGCTTTGGTATTGCTATGCAACTAATAAGCTATTAGTCACCACATTTTTTCTGCTACCATTCAAAATTTGACACGTTAGGTCCGTAGTATCCACCATACCAAAGAATACAGACGTACATAGAAGGGACAGTTCTTAATGATTTTTTGTGCCGACTTTATTGGGGACTAGTCCCCAGTTCGCACTCGCTCGTTCTCGTAGGCTCATATGCTGAGACATCGCGGTGTCCCTCTCGTCACGCCGCCAAGCGGACGTTTACATCGCAGAGTTGGTCCTCAAAGCGCCCATAAGAACTGGCCTTCTATGTACGTCTGTTTTTTTGACCATACTAACCTCCCCTCCATAAAAGTGTGTGACGTTCTGGACGTTGACGCTGAGCACTCTGCTGTTGACGGCGTACACGCTGTCCCCCTGGAAGGCGCGGTCGTTGCGGAACACCACAAAGCTGAGGCGGCGCTGCGCCTCCGACAACGACGGCGGCAGGTTCACCACCACCTCGCTCTTGTTAGACTGGAGGACCGTTGAGTTTGGCTCCTCTGGGAATTTGAAGGATATAATTAAATATTGACGCTTTTACACCACCGTTCTCGAAGATCTTGTGTTACGGTACCAGACAACGGAAATACATGTAAAGGAATACCTAGAGATGTCTAGGATCCCTTTATGAATAAATTAAATAAATACTTTTTAAAATATAAAATTTGTGTTCTCTGACAGATGACGTTGGCGAACTAAAAATGTAAGAGATTTGAAAAATAGAAATATTAGGAAAATAATTTAATTTGTGTTATTGTTAAAAGATCGGCAAATAAACTTTAAATGTCGTTTCTTTATTTTACAGGTTTCTATATTTTGTATATCTAGAATAAGATAATTATTTGTGTTTTTTTAATGTTAAAATAAAAATAAAATCTTTATTTTACAGAGCAACACATGGTTTAATTTGCCGTATAAATATAATTATTAGAAAAAGACTTATTGTCTTATATACATATTATATTTCATACTTTTTATATTAATATAAAATATAATGATAGGAACCCAGCAGTGTTTCTTGTGGGTATCTTCTCTGACATGGGCGCGTTGCGAACCCTCATTTTAAACTTAGCTGTTAAGACGATCATAAGTGATCATTATCAAGATCCTATATGTGAAATAAAACAATAAACAATAAAATAATACTTATATTAAAGATTTTTATTATACCGTCTGTTGTCTGGTAACACAAGTCTCTTCGAGAACTTAACACGTCTATAGATATTATTATTATTATTATCCATGACCCAAGAATACACAAACTTTTTTATTCCCTGGCGAGATTCGAACTCGCTACCTCCGGCTTAAGCGCCAACGCGCTAACCACTGGGCCACAGCGGTCGTCTACTATGACAAGTTAGGTGGGCAAACGAGCAAACGAATCACACGATGGTAAATGTTCACCGTCACCCGTGAACATTTATTGACCACCGGCCGATCGAGTGGTCCCGGTCATTTTACGCAGCTTCGATTACGTGTCATATAAAGATATGACAAATTATGATGCATCGGGTGCGTGTATTTGTATAAATTTCTTATTTCCATACCTAGTACCCGTAACTCAAGCTCTATGAACTCACGACGAGGCTAAGTTAACGTGGTATCATCATCATCATCATCATCATCATCAGCCATTATCCGAGCTGCTGAGAGGAAGACGATCTCTGTGCAGTGGCCATTCGGAATAGGATGAGAGTGGCAAGAGATCAGTCGTCATGGCGTTCATTGCATGGAAAGATGTTCTTGACTTTACTATAGTTCAAATATTTTGCTATATTATATAGAAAATAAACATGGTGAAGTAATTTTAGCAATGAAAACATCCACGTTCAACAGATGTATTTATGTTTCTAATGATGATGATAGTGGAGATGTAGGTGATGAAGAAGGTTGTGATGATGATGATTATGATGGTGATGATGGTGGTGATGATGATGATGATGATGATGATGATGATGATGATGATGATGATGATGATGATGATGATGATGATGATGATGATGATGATGATGATGATGATGATGATGATGATGATGATGATGATGATGATGATGATGATGATGATGATGATGATGATGATGATGATGATGATGATGATGATGATGATGATGATGATGATGATGATGATGATGATGATGATGATGATGATGATGATGATGATGATGATGATGATGATGATGATGATGATGATGATGATGATGATGATGATGATGATGATGATGATGATGATGATGTTGATGATGATGATGGTAATGTTAAACAAGGAACGAATCTTTTTGGATTATAATGGCGGGCGTCAACAATCTTTTCGTTTATTATAATTTATAATAAAAAACAATAGATAGATATCACAAAATATTATAGGAAAAGACTCTACTCACGCGATAGAAACTGGAAGGCGTCGTCAGTGAACTGGTCCGAGACACTGGACAGGATACGGAAGCCGAGCACCGGGTTGGTCGGCTCCGCGTCCGCCATGAGCAGGGCTATGTTGGGTCTGATGGCCTTGCCGAAGCCAGTGTCGTTGAGCTGCACGGTCGAACCCAGCCTATCCAGCAAGTGTAGCAGCTGCCCAGGAATCTCAAGATCGTCGTGGGTTTCCAGAATACCATCCACCTGGTTTTGGGGAAAAGACATATGCATCTTTATATTACCTACTATTTTAAAACGAGGCATCTGAAAATAATTTCCAATAGCCCACCAATTTCACATACTTCCGATGAGATAGCTAAATACTTCCGTGCACAAACAAAAGCGATCAAAGACTAATGAACACAAACGCGTTCGCGGCATAAGCGGCGAAAGTATAAAATAAATCATAGACGCAAATAAAAGCACTGCGAGCGACTTCAGTCGCTTGTCAAGGGTCCTGGATCTGAAGACGTCAGGATCATCTCAGCGACTGTCAGCTATCTATATATATGGGTGAACCGGTCTGGTTGCGATCCAGTTTGAACTTTTTTGTGAGCGATGATACTACATTTTTCATAGACAGCAGCAGTACGTACAGCAGTTTTAAAACGATCAGCTGTTTCGTTGAGTTTCTGAAGAAATTTTGAGTTATTTTTTAACACAACATCCATTCCTTAATGTACGTAAGCATGACGCAAAACGATAAACGATTGAAATCTTTCCAAAGCCTTGTAAGTAATTTTCATCTTGATGTTGCATTTTTAAAATCGCTTAGTGGTCTTGAAAACGTCACAAATAAACAAACCTATTCGCGTATTGTTTTCCAATGAAGACGCGAATTTCACTCATTATGAAACAACTTTTATAAACCGCGATTGAATAGGATACATGATTTGATCGCAAAATACGCTGATGGAAACATCTTGCCATCACATCCATCCAATTTTATCCGACGATGGTGAGGCAGAGATCCGCCACAGGTACAAACCCGACGCCATGAAGCCGTGGAAGTCACACTCCACGGCTGGCGGGGGACAACCCCTCACTTACTATATCACTGGGTGATACCAACCGGCTCACCCCACTTCCGACGAAGCATTAGGGCCTTTAGGGCCATTAGCGTAGCTCCATCCGAAAAAAAATCACATCCACCGGTACATACCTGGTCGAAGACTTCTTCAATATCGTTGACGGAGACATGCGTCTCGTTCACCAACCTGTCCAGGTCGTCCAGTACTTGCTGCAGCTGTTCTTCGCGCTGGAATTCATCATCAGATACGATAACAAACATGATTTGGACTCTTTTTTAAAAGTAAAGTAAGTACTCAATATGTCCTACGAGCAGGCGTCGCCTCCTCGAAATCAGGCGAGGAGGGATGGGCCATGTTCACCGATGCGCTGGGTCAATGCGGGTTAATGGACTTTACACACCTTCATACTTTCAATCTCATCGGGCACGCTGGTTTCCACACGATGTTTTCCTCTGCGAGAATGGTCCCGTGCTTATGGTGCGCTTATAAATTTAGGAAAGTCCAAGGCACCACTGGAGGTCAGGATCGAACTCTGACCCTCTTGTATAAGTGGCCGTGAAACGTGAAACGCGAGGAAACCTGCATGCCCAACCAGATTGAAAGCCTTAACATCAACTGCTTTCAGAATCGCATGTAAATCGCGCGGGTTTAAATTTAATGTAAATATTTATTTAGTGCCTGTTCTAAAATGAGAGACCCGCATGATTACATGATGAATTTGAATTTAGAATTCGGAAATCGCACGATTCTCGTGTCTGAATGAGGTCTAAGAAAATGTCTTCTCTTTAACGTCGATTGCTTAAAATGGAAGTAAATATAACATTGTTAGCACTAGTCTGAGATGATCTAACATAGATTCATTACTAAAAATTATTTATCAGTTCAGTTTTTTCCTCTTCCCTTTTTTCCTCTCGTTTTCATGCTGTAAATCACACAACCATAGGGAATGTTACGCTATAAAATCAATATATTATTATTATTTCATGTATCATAGCAGTACAAGATTATCCCTTTTATACGTGTAGACAGCGTTAGTAATATTATAATAAGTCATGCAACAGTTTAGTCGTTTTAGATATTAGTAAAATTGCTTGATAGCACTTGTTAACATAAATCACATAAATTATTGTAGCCTCGACTGACCATAAAAATTACAGAATCATTGCTAGGTCATCATTTCTAGTGATTCTTACTGAAACAATATACTGTATTCAACCTCTGATATAATATATCCCAACCTTTGATATCATAGCATTTTTTATTCTGAACTATCATTGTAGTTATATAAAAATATTATGTAATTGATTTTTACATTTAAACTTACGAACTTTCTAATATGTTTCTCCATTTCTATTTAGATCCGGCTCGAAGGACCATGAAGGTGTACGTGCTGTCGTACACCTCTTAAATGATAAACCACAAGTTCTGCTAGATAATGATATTTATTGATACTTGCTTAGTGATACTCATTGATGATATGAGAACGCGCAATGAATGCTGATAGCAAACTATGTAAAATATAACTATAAGAACTAAATAATATGTTGCGTTGCTGACGCCGCACAATGTACGGTCAGCCCGTACAAAAGTATTGAACCAAATACACACTCAGTATGTAGCACTATTCTGCTTGTTTGCGTTAAGGATATAAGAGGATATACTTTTGGACGATGGTGGCAACTCATGGGACACGTCTACCAGCATGCCCACTAAGCTTTACATTTGACAGTAGACGTAATACTCACCGGTATAGCGGTTGTGGTTATTGGAATCTCGGTTGTCGTCGGTTCAGTGGTGGATGGTGTCTCGGTTGTCGTCGCTTCAGTGGTTGTCGGTGGCCTGGTTGTCGGCGGCGGTCGTGGGGGCGTGGTTACAACGGTAATGGTTGTTAGTGGGGTTGGCGTTGACGTTTCATTGTGGGCTACAGATGTTAGTACTGAGCTAGTGATGTTAATGTTTTCCGCGGTCTCTGTTGTTTCGCCAGAGTTCTCAGTACTGTTTCTTGGCGAGCGATCAGTCTAGAAAGCGTTAGTGTGTTAATTTGAAATTTCGAAAGTACGTAACAAATTCGTAAAAAATCCCTTTCTCATTATAAATAAACAAATTTCAAGTAGCAAGAAAGTGGTTTCATTACAAGAATAATGTTTATGGGATTTTTCAGAAACGCGTAAACCGCACGATATTGTGACAATATGAATTCAGAGTTCTGATAAACGCGCGTTTGTCGCCGTGTCTGAACGAGGCCTAATTGTTATTTTACTGTTATATTTGTAATCTCTAGAGATGAAAATTTTGAATTTGTTACGTACTTTCATTTACTAATAGTGCATGCAATGCAAAATTTATTATTAATATAGCATTAATAATATTCCAGTTATATAATTTGTCAGTATTGTATTAGTTTTGTGTGCCCAAACAGTTTTGTTATAAATCAACTTGTAGCTCCAAAAATACATAATATTATGTTAGAAATTATATAATATGTTTAATAAAATACTGTACTGTACTCTATTAAAATACGCGATTTTTCATATGCTTTAAAACAAGATTTTATTTAAAATATTTTACCACCTTTGTAGTGTAGTGAGTAACTGTCTTTAGATTATTTTATGTGTAATTACCTTTACACCTTGCTAAGTAAGCATTTTGACATATAATTGCGCAACTGTTTCAATACATTGTGAATATGAAATATTATGTACTTTCTGGAATTATTAATAAATGGGACCTCAGATCGAGAAGACGTTTTCTTTAACAACCCTGATCTACATGTCTACATCTTGACACATCACATGGCGACCCTGCCATCAACGATACCACTAACTGAAGACTCATAATAACATCAAACATATAAGAAATAATAAGAAACATATAAGACAAATACATAATACAATCTTGACACATCACACCTTTTCTTGAATTCTTCATGTCATTCGCGTGGCAAGGAATCGGCCGTCTCGACTTTCATTGAAAGAGGCCTAGGTATTCAAGAAGCGTACGTGGCTAAATAATGAAATAATGAAAAAACACTATGCAAAGAACGCTTCTATGCGCTCCTGGTGTCAATAGTTTGGTTTTGTGTGGGTTTGACAGACGCACAGTTGTGGATTTCACTCAAGTATTGTGTATGAATTGGTTTTGACCCTATGCGTTCGGAAGTACTGGCACACCTCAAAGTATCGTTTGTGAATACGGGTGTAAGTCCAGGTCAAAAGTAATACAAATTTTTTAAACACATATTCTGATTTCGAGTTCCCAAATTACAATACAAGGTACCGTAAAAATACGAAGTGTTAGTTTTTAGTTAGTAGTTGGTTGGCCAACTCACCGTGCTATTGGTCACGGCGCGGTAGATCATGGTGAGGGTGGTGGGAGGGGTGCAGTTGGGGGTGGCTGTGGTCACCCACTGCACACCCTCGTTGTAGTCGCCCACGCACTTGTGTGTTACACATCCCGCAGACACCGTTTGATCTACGCAAAAATTATCAAAAACTGGCTGCACCGGGTTATAGCCTATAGGCGTGTATATATTTATTTATATAAAATTCATAAAGTTATTTCCGTGCCTAGTACCCATAACATAAGTCCTTAGGATATTGCCACGGGACTACGTTAAAGCGATGTGATTGTTCAATAATATTTACAAGTAAAGTATCAACCCCTTTCCAAGGCACACGAGGGGTCAGGATCGAACCAGGAACCTCTCGCATAAGTCTCTTTCCGGCTCCGCATATACAATCGTCGCTCTATTTATTTATATATCTCAATATATTATTGGAGAATTATCTCTTTTAATATACAATACAAATATTAATTTATTAGGACTCTTTCTAATAGAAAAATATATTTAATAGCTATTATATATCTCTGACGACCTCTGTGGCTCAATGGTTAGCGCGTTGGCGCTCAAGCCCGGAGGTAGCGGGTTCGAATCTCGCCAGGGAACAAAAAGTTTTCTGTGTTCCTGGGTCATGGATGTGTATTAAGGCGCGGTCTTAGTACGATTTAAAATTGCGATTTCACTCACACAACCGCATATCTACGCGCGATACGGTAACACACACACACGCGCCATCAACCATTTTTGCTCACAGAAAGATGCATGGTTATACGCAACGAGCAGAGTAAACATGGGTGTTATATTCAAAATAAAAAAGCGTAACCACCAGCATAAATGCATACACTTTTATGTTTATAATAGATAGTTACAATCATTAGTTAAATAAAAGAAAAAACAAAAAATAAAATTATTTTTTTTACAAAGTAATCAGACATTTCCTACTCATATCACTACATATTATTAAAAAAAAACCGCTTAAATCTTTAAAACTACGCAACGGATTTTGAAGCGGTTTTTTTTCATGGATAGGACAATTCAAGAGGAAGGTTTATGTACATAATTTATTAAGTTTTTATATATGTCGCAGTCATCTGGTTGAATCAGTCATTTGATTGTATCACTAACGCGTTAATCAAATGACGACATTTAATTGAATGACTAAAGGACAACTCGTCAAGTTGTTGAATGTGACGTTTAACACCTTGACTGAACGTCATTTAGCATTGACTTCGTAATGTTTTTAGAGTGACCATAAGTTCGCAACTCAAAAGGTAGCTTCCTTTACATAACAAAAATGAGCAATGAACATTATGATTTTATATTGGTCTTATCATAGTCAAAGTTTTATCATAGGATAAAAATATATGATATTTTTTTAAAAGTAATCTATTAAAATATGGAAGTCTCTATGACTCCAGAAAGTTTTTAACTTAAGTCTTTGTCACCTTGTGAAATGAAAGTTTAGGTAAAAAAAAACAAAAAATTTATAATCATAGGATCAGTTTCTAGCTGTTTTACGCCAAGTTTGTTTTAGTGACTACTAACGCCGCGGTGGGAAAAAATGAACTAAATTACAATCACCTGACTGATTTTACGTCCGCTCTGTTCAAAAGGCTATGTTACGAGTACAATCCGCTATCTAGTTGGACGATGAGCGACGCTTGTTCAATCAACGTTCGGCCTAGTCATTCAATTAAATGTCGTCATTTAATTAACGCGCTAGTGATACAATCAAATGACTGATTCAACCAGATGACTGCGACATATACATTATCTAAGTTATAACTATAATTGTTGGAGGTGTCGGAAAAAAATAGGCCGTCTGGGAGTTTTCAACGAAAACGCTGCCTAAACCCTTTGAGATATAACAAAATAATGTATGGTGGAATTGTATATCTTAAATAGGCCTACAAAAAAGTCCTCGATGACATATGTCTATCTCTTAGAAATATTATACTATATCCATTTAATACTTTAAAAAATGGGCAACTATAACGTGATAGTTTGAAAGTTATTTACACGAATACGGTATGAATCCCATTTTAAATGAGTAAATTGGCATCTGCACTTCATGAAGATTATTTTTGCCCTTTACATCATGCAAATTAAATGAATACTTTAGGAGATATGGCAAAATCAAATTAATGCACAAGAAAATAAATCGTGTTGCCATGATTCGAACTGGCGGTTGTCTGGTGCATGGGCGTAGCCACACTGGGGCAAGCTGGGGCGCTTGCCCCACCCTGGCACATATAGGCTGCCTAATTATACATAAAATATTTTTTTCTAATATTAACAACAATCATAATTTTTGTTTTGTTATTATGTCAAATCAATCAATAAATCAAAACAAAAAGCGGGTCCGAAAACCCTCAAAATTTATAGATTAACAAATTGGCATAGATGCAGCCCAAACGGCTTAATTAAAAAAACCCCTTTGTTGCCCCACGTTGAGCCCAAAGCTGGCTACGCCCATGGTCTGATGTCTAAGGCCATGGTGTATCAACTCTGATAGGTGTAATAATATTATTAAAGTATGGTGGAATATATAATAATAGTATCCTAAATAAGCCGATAGGACGATTCAATTAGGATGGGCAGCATCCGTGCAGTGGCAGGTCCGTGTTGGATGCGAGTAGCAAGGGATCGGTCGTCTTGGCGTTCGTTGAGGGAGGCCTATGTTCAGCAGTGGACGGCTAATCATCATCGGTTGAAGACTTTCGTCTTCAAACTCTGCGGTATAGACGACGTGAGAATATGGCGAAGCTTCCTAAATGCTGCCCATCCTAATTGAATCCTCCATCGGCAGTCGCAGTCGCAGATGATGACAAAGTCGCATCGATGGCACTGCTGCCTGATCAGAGTAGCACAGGATCGGCCGTCTTGGCGTTCATTAGGAGAAGTCTAAGTTCGGCAGTGGACGGATAAAGGCTGATGATGATGATGGTATATTGTTCTTGTTGTATTCGAGTGGCAAGAGATCGGTAGATCGGTCGTCTTGGCAATCATTAGAAGGGGCCTATGTTCAACAGTGGACGGATTTAAGCTGATGATGATGATGATGATGATGAGTGAGCAAACACTTCACTACTAAAGATGTATAATTTTTACTTACAATAATTATATGTAAGTAAACTGATATCTGTAATTCGCCTTTGCTCATAACTGCCACGCTGAGCAGGCGGATTGACAATCGCAGATGATGATGAAGTCGCATCGGCGGCACTGCTGCCTGATCAGAGTAGCACGGGATCGGCCGTCTTGGCGTTCATTAGGAAAGGTCTAAGTTCAGCAGTGGACGGATAAAGGCTGATGATGATGATGATGAGTGAGCAAACACTTCACTACTAAAGATGTGTGGTTTTTACTAACAATAATTATATGTAATTAAGCTGTTATCTGTAATTCGCCTTTGCTCATAACTGCCACGCTGAGCAGGCGGATTGACAATCGCAGATGATGATGAAGTCGCATCGACGGCACTGCTGCCTGATCAGAGTAGCACGGGATCGGCCGTCTTGGCGTTCATAATAGGAGAGGTCTAAGTTCAGCAGTGGACGGATAAAGGCTGATGATGATGATGGTGTATTGTTCTTGTTGTATAAGAGATCAGTAGATCGGTCGTCTTGGCAATCATTAGAAGGGGCCTATGTTCAGCAGTGGACGGATTTAAACTGATGATGATGATGATGATGATGATGATGAGTGAGCAAACACTTCACTACTAAAGATGTATAATTTTTACTTACAATAATTATATGTAAGTAAACTGATATCTGTAATTCACCTTTGCTCATAACTGCCACGCTGAGCAGGCGGATTGACAGTCGCAGATGATGATGAAGTCGCATCGATGGCACTGCTGCCCAGAGTAGCACGGGATCGGCCGTCTTGGCGTTCATTAGGAAAGGTCTAAGTTCAGCAGTGGACGGATAAAGGCTGATGATGATGATGGTATATTGTTCTTGTTGTATTCGAGTGGCAATAGATCGGTAGATCGGTCGTCTTGGCAATCATTAGAAGGGGCCTATGTTTAGCAGTGGACGGATTTAAGCTGATGATGATGATGATGATGAGTGAGCAAACACTTCACTACTAAAGATGTGTGGTTTTTACTAACAATTATTATATGTAAGTAAGCTGTTATCTGTAATTCGCCTTTGCTCATAACTGCCACGCTGAGCAGGCGGATTGACAATCGCAGATGATGATGAAGTCGCATCGACGGCACTGCTGCCTGATCAGAGTAGCACGGGATCGGCCGTCTTGGCGTTCATTGAGGGAGGCCTATGTTTGGCAGTGGACGGATTTAGGCTGATGATGATGATGATAAGTGAGCAAACGTCGAGAGAGGACTTCTTCCCACCTGGTTAAAATGACCAACCAACATTTCGTCTACCTATGTACTTATGTGAAATAAACCAATTCCATAAAAATTTATTGTGGTAAAAAATGATTGCAAAGTATCAAATTTTGTTTATTGAATATTTTGTATTTTGTCAGCTGTGGACGGATAAAGGATGATAATGATGATGGTATATTGTTCTTGTTGTATTCGAGTGGCAAGAGATCGGTAGATCGGTCGTCTTGGCGTTCATTAGGAGAGGTCTAAGTTCAGCAGTGGACGGATAAAGGCTGATGATGATGATGATGATGGTATATTGTTCTTGTTGTATTCGAGTGGCAAGAGATCGGTAGATCGGTCGTCTTGGCAATCATTAGAAGGGGCCTATGTTCAGCAGTGGACGGATAAAGGATGATGATGATTCGTTTTGTTGATCTTAAAAAGAAAACATGATATTATACAAAATATTATTCGTTCATGTTACGTTTACTATGCAAGCCATGACCGATGCGGTCGATCGACGTAGCAGACAAACCACGCTTGCACCTAGCGCATTCAAATATGTATTCTATGCGCATATAAATAGAATGCCACAATATGTTTTTGGATTTAGAATGTTATGTTTGTGCAATTACTCAAATTACACAATATCGTATATTTCAACAAAAAAACATTATAGCCTTATTATCCATCCTATACTTTCCCAAATATTCCAATAATTTTTTACAATTTACGCATAAATCACAAAGTTTTATGTCACAAGACGAGCGTCCGTAACAGAACCTATCAGCTCGGGGGTCGCCCGAGAACTGAACATGACCGCGTAATCTAATGCTACATTTACCACACATTGAATAAGGTTAAAAATTGCAAAGCAGAAGTGTAACCACGTTGTAAATAAACATTTAATTTGCGGGTTTTTCTTTAATAACTCAGAATATACGCATTAAATTCAATATCTGTTGGGACGAATTCTTCATAAAATCATATTCTAATTATACTAGGGGCGATCAAAAAGTAATGATAAACAGGTATTTTTAAAGAAGATAAAAATCCAAAAAAAATGTTTTTTACTTCCTCAGTCCCTCATGACTTCCCAGCTAAAAAATTGTATAAATAGGACGTCATTTGCAGGAGCTACATTCAGCGCAGGGCCAAATGGGCAGAAATTTATCGACAACACCAAAGCACATTCGAGTGCCCAGAATTCATAATATCAATGATCAAGACCTGGCATAGCAAGGGACTGGTCGACCCTGACGGTGAGCTTACTGGCTCCCGTTCGGTGGAAGACATCATGCTCCCCCCGCCACCGCCGCCACAAGGGGGCAAGAAACGCCCCCGGCCGGCCAACACGGAGGGCCCCGCAGTAGTGCCGTCGTCGTCCCCGCCGCCCAAACGGGCGCCGGACGTGTCGGCAACGCCCGGGACCTCCCGAGACCCGCGCCTGACGCGGCCATCATTCGCCGCCGCCGCGGCCTCACCACCAGCCCCATCCGCTGCCGCCGCCGCCGCGCTGCCTACGCAGTCCGTCGCCGGTCAGCCGACCCCAGCTGCCAAACCCAAACCCAGGTACCCACCGCTTATTGTAGAGAAGCTCAATAAGACGTGGACCCAACATTTTAAAACATTAATAAGCCGGCTAGGCCGCAACCCCAGTGCGCGCCCCTTTGGTAAGGGTGTGCGCTTCTCGCCACGAGACGAGGAGGAGTACAGGGTGACCCAGAGGTTCCTCTCCGAACTAGAGAGAGACGAGGGAATATCCTGGCACTCGTACTCCCTCCCCGCCGAACGAAGCCTGAAGGTCGCCATCAGAGGCCTGCTCGCGGAGACGGAGCCGTCCGAGATCGAGGAGGAGCTGTCGCGCCTGGGCTTTGAGCCCGAGTACGTCAGGCCAATCCAGGCCCGCAAGGGTAGGCCGGGGTGCATACACCTGGCAATCCTTAAGAGGACGCCGGGGACCACCCCGGACATATACGCCGTGACCAGCCTCCTCGGGATGGACGGCATCAAGATAGACGCCTGGCGGGGCAAGAAGGGCCCCGCCCAATGTCACCGGTGTCAGCAATTTAGGCACTCCAGCGCTAACTGCCACCGGAAGCAGGCCTGCGTCCGCTGCGCGGGCGAGCACAGCGCGCGGGACTGCCCGCGCCCCCGCTCCGAGCCGCCAACCTGCGCCAACTGCGGCGGGCCTCACCCCGCCAGCCACACCGCTTGCCCGGTGTACAAGCGTGAGGCCCGCAACAAGCGCGCGGGTCCATCGGCCCTCACGGTCGCTGCGCCCACCATAGCGCCGGCACAAGTCCCTCCGCCGCCCGCCTCAAGCCAGTCCCTGATGGCCGCGGCGAATGATTACATTCCGCGGCCATCCACCTCGTCGGCACCCGCCGCCGCAACCGGTGCGGGTGCAAAGAAAAAGCGCCCGAGGAGGAAGAAGAAGTCGCAAGCTCCGCCCCCTTCGGGCCAGAGCGAGGCGACAATACAGCCTGTCCCGGTCGCACCTGCGCGCCCGCCGCTAGAGGGCGCTGCGACGCAGGTGCTGCCACCTACCGCCACCGCCCCTGCCAGAGGCGCCCCCAGGCGCCTCCCGCAGGCAGCCCACACCACGAACCCGCTGTCTCAACTAATTAATGAGGCAGCGGACATATTCCGCATGTTCGCCTCGCACCTTAGTCGCGGGGCGGACATGAAAGAAGCCATCATCGCCACACTGCCGCGAGTTTATAGCGCAGTACCCGTGGCAATCCAGTGCGTGGCCCAGTTGACTTCCCAATGGAGTTAAGGGTCGTCCACTGGAACGCGCGGGGCCTCGCGGGGAAGAGGTCCCGCCTGACATACTTCCTGCGGTGCTACGAGATAGACGTAGCACTAATCAACGAAACTCATCTTAGCCCGGGAGACACCCTGAAAATCCCGGGCTACCACACATATCGCCAAGACCATCGTGGCGATATTAGATATATCCGAGGTTTGGCGGTGCTGGTCCACCGGCGCGTCATCCACCAGTGCCTGCCGGAGACAGGCACATCTTCCCTGCTCACTCTGGGTGTTGAGGTCTGCTCAGGCAGCTCCTCCATCCGGCTGTACGCGGCGTATAAGGGGCCTGGAGAGCCCCTGGACGTCGCCGAGATCCACGGGCTCTTATCAGAAGAGCCCACTGTGATCGCGGGCGACCTCAACGCCAAGCACCCGGCCTGGAATTCTGCATCCGCCAACCTCGCGGGTAGACAGCTGAGGAGGGACTCCGAGGCCCGAGGATACCAGGTCCTGGGCCCGGATGTGCCAACCCACTTCCCCGACATCGCCACACACCGAGCTGACGTCCTGGACATCGCGGTGGTAAGTCGTATTGACGGGGTGGTCAATCAGGAGGTACTACCTGACGACATGGGCTCTGACCACTGTCCGGTGCTCATTACCCTGTCGACCGCCCCAGTCCGACTTACGACCCCGCCGACCAGACCGCGCGTAGACTGGGCCCTCTTTCAAAACATTCTGGAAGGGGGTACCCCGACACGCCCGGTACGAACCCTAGAAGATGTCGATTCACTCGCCAGCGACCTCGAGCATGCTATCTGCTCGGCTGTTGCTGGCGCCTCACAACAGCCTCGCCAGACCACAAGGGGAAAAACCCCGTTGCCCCAGTCGATCGAGTCAAAGATCGCGGAAAAAAGAAGACTTCGGAGGCTGTGGCAACGCACCCGTTGCCCCACCCTAAAGAGAAAACTAAACCACCTCACAACCATAGTAAGAGAAGCCATCGCGACCCACAACGCAGATCGGTGGGATGCGCGAATAGAGAGCGCGTCCGAGGACATGACGTCGCTAAACAGACTATGTCGCCAGATGACAGGCTCAGGCGCCCCATTGCGCCCCCTTCTCCACGAAGACGGCAAACCCCGGTACCGCGCTTTGGACCGGGCGAACATCTTTGCCAGACACTTAGAAAGCCAGTTCACCCCTTTCCCCCCCGCCTCGGCTGATCACGCGAATAGCGTATGCTCGCAGGTAAGGGAGTTCTTATCTTCGCCTATCGACCCCTCTTTCGACGTCCTTACGCACGTTTCCCCAGGCGCAGTCTATCGTGCACTTCACCACTTGCCTGTGAAGAAGTCCCCGGGAGAGGACGGCATCACCAACGCCGTCCTCCGTCACCTCCCGTTCCGAACCGTAGCGGCGCTCACCCGTCTCTTCAACGGCGTGTTCCGTACGGGTCACTTCCCGACCCGTTGGAAAACAGGCATAGTGGTGATGATCCCGAAACCCGGTAAGGACGTCAAATACGCCATTAACTATCGTCCCATTACTCTTCTTTCTTCAATTTCCAAGGTGTTTGAGCGATTCTTGCTCAAACACCTCACCCCTTACCTGCCCCCCAGACAAGAACAGTTTGGGTTCAGACCAGCCCACAGTACGACCCAACAACTTGCCAGGGTCGTACATTTGATCACCGGGGCCTTCAACAAACGGGAACACACCGCTGCCGTGTTCCTGGATATGAACAAGGCTTTCGACAGTGTCTGGCACGACGGCCTCATTTACAAACTCATCGAGGCCGACGTCCCGCGCCCCCTAGTCAAGATCGTGGCATCGTTCCTGGAGGGGCGCTCATTCAAAGTCCGAGTGGAGAGGGAGCTCTCGGACTCACACCCCATACGCGCCGGAGTCCCACAGGGCAGCGTAATCTCGCCTGCCCTGTACGGCCACTACACCGCCGACGTGCCGTGCGCAGAGGGCGCCACCATCGCGCTCTACGCAGACGACACGGCCCTGCTCGCCGTCTCCATGAGCCCGCTACACGCCGTTAAGAAACTCCAGAGGGCGCTGGACGCGCTGCCGGAGTGGCTGGACCGCTGGAGACTGGCAGTCAATGCCAGCAAGTCTCAGGCGGTCCTCTTCTCTCCGGTCCGCCAGAAGCCCCCCCCACCCACCCTGCGAGGGGAGCCGATGCCGTGGCGCACCAAGGCCAAATACCTTGGGGTGACGCTCGACCAAAGGCTGAGCATGTCACAACATGTTCGCCTGGTTGCGGCTAATACCAAAAGAGCCACCACCACCCTCCGCCCGATCCTGTCAGCGAGGGCCATCCCGCTGCGCACGAAGGTCGCCATATACAAAACATATATAAGATCCCGCCTCACTTATGCGACGCCGGCGTGGTACCAGCTCCTCTCCAACTCCAACAAGAGGAAGCTGCGTGCCCGCCAATCCACAGCCTTGCGTACGCTGTCTGGTGCGCCCAGATACGTGCGTAACGCCACAATCTCAAGAGACCTCAAGGTGGAGAGCATAGATGATTTCATCTCTCGGCTCTCCACCAACATGTTCGAGCGTGCCGATGCGTCCGGGTTCGCATCGCTTGCGAACCTGGCCCCCTGGCACGCTCGCCCACCGGACAATCGTCCATACCCCAGGAGCCTGGTCAGGCCCCCCACCGACGTTGCGTAGAGGCAGGATTTCCGTCCGGCCCTGCGTACCGATCGCCGAACGCCCAACCCAGCCAGAATTCAACCCACACCACTGTTGAAGCCCAACCAGACCTCATCACCGCCTCTACAGACAACATCACCACCACCACACCACTACCATCCAAACCCACCGGAGAACCCCAAGCTAAGCCTCTGAGGGCCGAGACGAGGGGCGTCGCTGCCCCTGTCGGAGACCAAGTGCCCCCTGTCGCTGGTCAACCTAAGCCGGGCCTCCACCTATGTGGAATCACTCGGCTGGGGCTGACCGCCGGGGGTGCTCTCTGGCAGACGGTACGACGTGACCCCCCGTCTCTCGACCTACCATAGGCAGAACATAAAAAAACGGCCACTAACGGCCATTCCAAGGACCGCCCCATATTAATGGGGCGCGGGAGACCCCGCTGCCAGGAGGCCGAAAGGCCTCGAAGCAGCATCCTCGAGCCCCTTGCGGGGCTCGAAGATGACCTCGGATGTTGGAGCTACATTCATTTGAATACCAGCAGTCGGAGCGACAACACGAAAATGGAGAAACACGAAGTGAGATGCGTCATCAAGTACCTCTGTTTGAAAAAAATGTCTACCAAAGAGATACACGCTGATTTGGTGGAGACATTAGGGGACTCTGCTCCTCCATATTCTACGGTGGCACGGTGGTGCAAAGAGTTTAAGCTGGGTAGAAGGACCACAGAAGATGAACATCGCGAGGGACGCCCAACCTCGTCCCTCACTGAGGAAAACGTGAAAAAAGTCGAAGAAATCGTATTAGCAGACCGAAGAGTAACCGTCAGACATTTAGCTGAGGTCACAGGGATCTCATATGGCAGCATTCAAAGCATTTTGACCAGCAAAATGAATATGAAAAAGGTCTCCGCTCGTTGGGTACCGCGAATGTTAACGGACGAACAAAAGCAAAAGCGAGTTGACATTTCAAGAGCCAATCTTGCAAAGTTCCAGGCTGACAAAGAAAATTTTTTGTCTCGATTTGTGACCATGGACGAAACATGGATTCATCATTTTGATCCTGAGACCAAACAACAATCGATGACTTGGAAAAGGCCATCCTCACCGACGCCGAAGAAGTTCAGAGTTTCAAGCTCGGCGGGCAAGGTTATGGCGTCCGTTTTCTGGGATGCTGAGGGAATCATAATGGTTGATTACCTGGAAAAGGGAGCTACTATAACGGGCTCCTACTACGCTGATCAAATAAGACGATGTAGTGTGTAAGTAGATGTAACTTATGAGTGTAAGTATGTATGAGTAAGTACCTATATAAAATGTGTTATTTCAAATATTGATAGTCAGTAATAAATCATATTTGAATGGATCAAGTTGTTTGATATCTCCGTCGACACAACCTTACATGGCGACCCTGCCATCCGAGACGGGCTGCCTAGTCCGGTCGCGAAATTTTAAATTCTACAGAGTTCAATAAGAGTATTAAAAATTAAAAATAAAGACATTTTATAAATTTTCGCGATGTGTCGGTCAACAGTAGATAAAGAGGACGTTTTTATTACGCAAACTAGTGGCGGTTCAAATTCAGCTTCAGTGACAGACTACCATTTATCGAACATAAGTATTGTGATGTTTATAATTTGCACGATATTGAGTATCGCGGGTCTTTACGCTATTTATAGACTATACCAAAGGTGCCATTATTCGTGGATTCGCAATGAGGTATTAGCCCAAAACCTCAGAAGGTCCTTTCGCCGAACCACCCCAGGGGGGCGTATTTGCTACGAGTGTCGCCAGCAGCGCCAGGAGCCCGAGCAACACCACCACGAGGCCGGTATGAGATTCCCGAGCAGTAAGTGATTTGTGATTATTTTTCTCAAAGAGAAAAGGCATTCAGTGAAAAGTGCAGTGACGAGTGTTCTATCATTACTTATTCATTAAGATGGGACCTAATATTAGCCTTCAATTATGTTTATAATTAAGTAATATATTAATAGTTATTATAAGTCTACATAATATTTTTGTTTTATTATTATTTTTTTTTTTTGATGTGTTATGGCAAATGAACTTAAAGATATATATCAGCAGTTAAAAAATATTAAAGATAATTTAACAAAGCTTAGTTATGTTAGAAGAACGGAAAATATTTTAAAGCAAAAATTAGAGGAGGCTACATTATTAAAATGCCAGTTTGATGAGTGTATTAATATTTTGTCAGAAAAAATTGAAAATAAACGATTTAGTGCTAATATTTTACAAGAAATTCAATCATACTGTGATTTGATCCAAAATATTTTTATGGAAATAGAAACTTTTTGTTCGAAATCATATAGTTCTCAGTCGTCTAGTACCGGGTGTACGGTTGAAGTTCAAAGCGAAGCAAGTATGGAGTCTTTTAATTATAAAACCGCTGTCGCTTTATTACCGGTTATGAATGGTGATGAAAACGTCACCAAGTCCTTGATAGATGCCATAGAATTGTATAGCTCGTCACTTACTGTAGAAAGTCAACAAATGCTTGTTAAATTTATTTTAAAGACGAGATTACACGAAAATGCAAAATTACGAATGTCGTCTTCGTATGATAGTTGTGACTCGCTTATTAAAGACATGCGCCAACATCTTCTCACCAAGAAGTCGAGTACGGCTATCCATAAGGAGTTATCATTTATAAGCCAAAATGGTTTGACGTTAGACAAGTATGGGTCTAAAGTTGAACAACTTTTTGTGGATTTGACGGTCGCACAAGCTGATGGCGATCAAAATGCGTATAAAATATTGCGCCCTCAAAATGAGAAAATTGCCATTAAAAGTTTTATAGACGGGTTACGGAATCGTGAAATCCGCACTATCCTATCGGCGCGTAATTATGACACTTTAAAAGACACTATCAGAGCTGCTCAGGACGAGGAGATGTCATATAATCGTCCTCAATCACACGACATGGTATATGTGGGCTACCAAAGTTATTTTAATAATCGAGGGAATTATCGTAGATTTAATAATGGACGCCCTAATCGAACGACCAGTACATATATACATAGGGGTAGTAATAGAGTATCTCATAATAGGCCGCCACAAAATTCTTTTCAGAATCAGTCTGGGAACTACCGTAAGAATAATAAGCAACGCGGATCGACTCGTTTAAGTCGCGGCAGGCCTGGACGTACTTATACGCGTACTAATAATGTACACGTAATCGAAACAGATATGAATAATATGAGCATTAACGACGAACATCATACCAACGAAAATTCTGGAGAATGTAGAAATAATTCACTGCAGTTTTTTCGATAATCATTTTATTTATGCTTGTAACAATAACAGCTCGGTAGAATTCTTAATACACGGTGCCAAATATGGTTTGCTTATAGATTCCGGAGCATCATTATCCGTATTGAAATACAACACAGTAGCACAGTGGAACATTCCAATTCAAAAGGAATGCATTTCCATAAATGGCATTGGAGGCAAAGTTCAAACTTTAGGCTATGTTTTCATTACGTTGACCATAAATAGTCAGGAATTTGTACACAAGTTTTACATTATGAAAACTTTGCCTAGTATTAGACATGGTATAATAGGTAGAGATTTTATGCACAAATATAACGCTATTTTAAATTTTGAGAATAATACGTTTTCAATTAGTAATAATAATAATATTATAACCCTACCTATGATAAATAATTTTACAGGAAATAAAAGCTGTTTTTTGAGTATTCCACCGAGATGTGAAAAAATATTTACGATCGAGACTAGTTTTAACGAGGATTGTGTAGTTTTGCCACATCAATTATGCGATGGAGTTTTTATAGCCGGAAGCATTTGTAGGCCTAAAAACAGACAAGTTCATATACAGATATTAAATACACGCGAAACACAGGTGGATATTAATTATTTTAGACCAGAGGTACATTTATTATCGGATTATAAAATTTGTAACTTTGAACGAAATAGTAACATTGATGGAGATAGGGTGCGCACTTTATTAAATCTTATAAATTTTGATCATTTAAATAGCGAAGAAACGTCATCAATCCAAAATATATGCGCAAAATTTTCAGATGTTTTCCATTTACCGAATGATAAGTTATCCACCACCAATCTTTACGACCAAAGCATACAGTTAAAGCCAGGTGCTGACCCGGTTTATACTAAACAGTACAGGTTACCATTTTCCCAGCGTCAGGAAATTGAGATACAAGTTAAAAAAATGCTTTCTGAAAATATCATTGAACCAGCAAAAAGCGAGTGGTCGAGCCCTATTTTATTGGTTCCCAAAAAGTCCGAAGATAATTCAAAAAAGTGGAGACTTGTTATAGATTTTCGAAAATTAAATTCTAGAATTTTAGACGATAAATTTCCGCTTCCTAATATTAACGATATTTTAGATTCATTATCAGGCTCAATGTATTTTTCACAGTTAGATTTATCACAAGCTTATTTCCAAGCGAGCTTGAAACCAGAAAGTAGAAAATACACGGCATTTACTACACCTTCTGGACAGTATCAGATGACGCGCTTACCTATGGGTTTAAAAATTAGCCCTAGTGCTTTTTCCCGTTTAATGACAGTTGCTATGTCTGGCCTTACTTACGACAAACTATTCATTTATTTAGATAATTTAATTTGTTTCGGACGTAATTTAGATATGCATAACAAAAATTTGATAGATATTTTAATGAGACTGCGAAAAGTTAATTTAAAACTTAATCCGAGTAAATGCGATTTCTTAAGAAAAGAAATACAATTTTTGGGTCATGTTGTTTCTTCTGAAGGAATAAAACCAGATTTAGAAAAAATAAATATAGTAAAAAATTATCCCGTTCCAAGAAATACTGACGAAACAAAAAGATTTGTAGCGTTTGTCAATTTTTATAGAAAATTCATACCAAATTTTGCGGAGATATGTTTACCTCTTAATAGGTTGTGTCGAAAATATGTTAATTTTGAATGGTCAGATGAATGTAAACAATCTTTCGAGTTTTTAAAGAAGTCACTAATATCACCACCAATTTTACAGTATCCGAATTTTGATGACGCCAACACATTTATTTTACAAACAGATGCGTCTGGATATGCAATCGGATCCGTATTATGTAATAATGACGAGAGACCCATAGCTTTTGCTAGCCGTAGTCTAAATAAAGCAGAAACTAGGTACCCGACGATAGAAAAAGAGTTACTCGCTATCGTGTGGTCCGTAAAGTATTTTAGGCCATATCTTTTCGGTAGAAAATTTATTATAAGAACTGATCACAAACCGTTGATTTATTTATTCAATCAAACAAATCCATCTAGTCGTTTGACAAAATTTCGTTTACTCTTAGAGGAATACGACTATATAATAGAATATATTAAAGGTGCTGACAATGTTGCTGCAGACGCGTTGTCACGCATCCGAATAACTAGCGAGGAATTGAAGGAAATAAATCAACATGTTGTGTCAGTGTTGACGAGAGCTCAAAGAAAGAAAATGAATGAGGAAAGTTCAGAGGATGTCAATGATAATCCGGAGGTTTCCGAGCGAACTTCTAACGATTGGACTGATCACCCAAGAGTTATGGAGTTGCTTAAAAAACCAAAGGAATGTACGGAGTTAAGATTTTTAAATGAAAAACAATGGAAAAGTTTAAAGTTCTCAAACGAACAAAATAAATATTTATTTAATTATGATGCATCAAATGGTATTTTAAGAGTAAACCCATATTTCCGATTACAATGCGCACGAGATGCCTTTGTAAGGAAGTTGGCGAATTACTGTAGAAAAATAAAAATTGATAATGTGTGTGTTATACAAAATAATGAGAATAGCACATTGATAAAAGACTTAAGTCAGAGTATAGATATTACACCTAATTGGTCCGGACCGCGTTTGTATATTTTAAAAGGTGTAAAAGTTATAAGTGATCACGACACGAAACGTGTAATATTAAATGATTACCACTTATTGCCGAGTAGTGGTCACGCCGGTATACGTTAGAGATGTAAAGAACTCGAGTCTTTGAGTCTTAATTCGATAGACTCGGCTCAATTTTACAAGACTCGGTGTGCTAACAAAACTCAGAGCTATGAGTCGACCCGAGCTCCAGTCCTTTTTCGAAGACTCGAGCGCCAAAATAGAACTCGTATTTCAAAAAAGCTCGAGTCTTAAAAAAGAAACTCACGTCTCAAAAAGAACTCAAGTCTTAAAAAGAGCTCGAGCGTATCGAGTCTTGAGCGTAATAAGGTTGATTTATTTAAAATACATAGTTTATGTGGCAACATGCTAAATGTGGCCTTTAGGCATGGCATTATTATGTTCTGTGTACCTCAAGAGGGATAAAAACGCGACACTTATTTGTTATGTGGGTACGGAACAATATTTATTGCTTTTTATTTTACGAATCTTTACTTAACTTACCTTTTTACTTCTGTGGTTATTATTTATAATTATTGGAATAAAAATGGAGACAATAAATAATTACAACACAATGATATTTAATATTTTTTCTTTGTTATTCGTTATGCTATTCAGAATCGGAGAAACTAGGCAAACTAACATCCCTTAAGCTATCTTCCTCTCGTACTTTCCGTATAAAGTCTAATATCTTGGAGTAAGTCAAAGTACGTTTTTCTTCGGGTACTCGATCCATCTCAAACGCTATCAGTTTAGAAAACTCTTGATTCCTTGGATCACATGGTTTTTCCAAACCAAAGTCAATATCTTTTAGTAAGCTTGTACAAGGGCGTACATCAGACGAGTCCCAGCGATTTCTTTTATACACATACGAGTCTAGGATATCTCCATACGTAACCTGCGTTTGTTTATCGGCTTTTACTGGAGTGGTCGACTCTAATAATTTTCTTTTCTTCTCTCGAAATAATCCTGTTAAAATACTAGGAGAAGTAGATCTTTCACCGTCAGCACTGGACATTTTTGTAAAAAAATGAACGCACTTTTTGACACGATCTAAATAATTCTCAAAGAACGAAATGTTGTCACTTGTAATAAACTATGACACCCGAATATGTAGATTTAGGTTTCCTTGTTTTATGATACTTTTAGTAACCAAGTAATACAAGTAGTTATGCAATTACTACTTGTGCTTCAAATCAATAAACTTAAATACTTCGTATGAAGGTACAATGTTCCAACATTTTATTATTTTACCCTCAATATTTATTATTGTGGTGAATGTCAAATAGTATTTGTTGGATCACTTCACAGTTACGGTTTATTAGCTATTATAAAAGACTATTTACATTATATTATTTAAGATTATAGTTTTCCTGTTTTAATCAATTGTGTCAACGAATGAATATGGAGTCCGTGGAAGAAGAAGCCAGTACTTCATTGTGTTCGATTCCCAGTACTGATTCGCCGACTGAAATGATGTTGGATTTCGGACTTAAACGGGCAAAAAGTGTTAAGAATACAAATTATAATAAAACGTCATTGCATTATGAATGCAAAAAATGTATGAAACAGTTTTCACTTAAAACGTCGCATACAATTTTAAAAAGACACGTTGCTAATCATCACGATAAAGAAACAATTAAAGAAAACAGAACAAGTAAGTACTCTGTGTACGATAAGCTGATTCTAAACTTTGTAATACACGGTGCTCACCCTCATAGTGTTGTGGAAGAAGAACACTTTATTAAAATGATAAAAGGATTAAAGCCTAATTTCCCGGGAATAACACGCCATAGTTTGAATCTGAATATACAAACACTTTATGGTAACACAAAAACTAACTTAATAGAATGCATAAAGTCAATAAATAAATTGTCTTTAACATTTGATTTTTGGACATCAGTGACGAACAAACCGTACATTGTTATTACAGCCCATTTTGTTCATAAATCAAAAATGAATGCTATCATATTGGATTTCGATCTTATACCTTTTCCGCATACAAGTAGTGAAATATTAATAAAAATCACGGAAATTTTTGACTGTTATGGGTTGCAAAATAAAGTTATGTCTATAACAACAGATAACGAGGCCACCAATATAAAGACTATGCAGTTGTTACAACTTTTTCATAGCGATTATGAAAATGTCATTCACACCAGATGTTTAGCGCACATATTGAACCTAAGTGTTAAAAAAGGATTAGAAAAATTGAATAATGTCGTGTCAGATATATCGAAATTGGTAAATTTTATTAATTTTTCACCAAAGAAAAAACAACTGTTCTTTGATATTTGTGATTTGTTGAAAATATCACGATTAACCCTACTTAAAGAAATACATATAAGATGGAACTCCACATTTTTAATGTTGGAACGTGCCTATAACATGCGTGCCGTGTTGGATCATATGTGCAACAATTTTGAGGAATTCAAGAAGTATCTAATTGAGGATTGGGGACAAGTAAAAAAGTTGATTGATTTTTTAAAACCTTATTATGATGCTACCCTTTTACTCTCTAAATCAAAATACCCTAGTTTGGTATACGTGATACCTATAATTGATGTGCTGTTGGATCAAATTTCACAGAATTATGATGACGACAATTTTTTGAATGCTTGTGCACATGCTATGGCTGACAAATTAAATCAATACATATCAGTGTTGCGGACAGAATATGCAAAATATGCAGTTATTTTGGACCCCCGACTAAAAAATCATTATTTTTCTGAAAGAGAGGAACATGAGCCACTTCAGTTATTGAAAATATTCTACCATACGAAATACGATCAACGTTGTAACATAAATGAACAGTCAGAAACCGAAGGCAGTTCAAGGAAAAGTATTTTTTCGACCATTTATAGGAATAAAACAATCATTACGGATGAACTTCAGGAGTATTTAATGATGCCAATAGAAACAGAAGACACTGATATTATATTATGGTGGACACAACAAGCTAATAGATTACCACACCTTCAAAAATTTGCGTTTGATATACTCAGTATTCCGGCAACAAGTGTACCGAGCGAACAGGCATTTTCAAGATCTGGTAATTTAATCACAAAAAAAAGAAACAGACTCGGTAATAAAACCATACAAGCCACAATGTGTCTAGCATCATGGTTAGACTTTTTTGATTAAACGTTTATATAATAAAAAATAAAGGTGTACTAAGTATGTACAATATGTACATACCTAATGTGATTTGTTTATGTTAAGAATTATTTTCATGATGATTAAATTTTGTTTGTCATATTTACCTCTTTTAATTTAATAGGAAAGATTAATCTGACGTATAACCTGTATTACTGTAAAGTTTTAACCAAATCCGTCCAATAGTTTTATCGTGAAAGAGTAACAAACATATTCTACCCATCCATACTCACAAACTTTCGCATTTATAATATTAGCAGGATTTTCAAAAGCTAAGAATATTAGACGTTACAAAAATAATTAAATTACTATTATATCTCACAAAGTTACATATTTTATTTCCTGTTTATTTATAAAGGAACTCCAAATGGAAAAGAACTTGAGCGCGACTCGTCGCGTAAAACGACTCGAGCGCGAATCAAGACTCGAGCGCCATGTTGCGCTCGTGTCTTTATTTAGACTTAAGTGCTCGAGTCTGGGGTTCTTGGTATAACGAGTCGAGCTGTGCAATTTGTCAGCCGAGTCTAAAATTTAAGACTCAAAAGGCTCGAGTTCTTTACATCTCTAGTATACGTCGTATGATAAGTAACATAAAACGTAGTTACTTTTGGCCAAAATTAGAAAAAGACGTCATTGACTTTGTAAATCGCTGCGATAAGTGTAAGCGCCAAAAACATTTTAAATATATAAAACAGCCGATGGTTCTCACCGATACGGGCTTTTCGGCTTTCGATAGGATATATTTAGATTTAGTTGGGCCCTTAAGTAAGGATAGTGATAATTATAAATATATTCTCACACTACAGTGTGATCTTAGTAAGTACGTAGAAGCTTATCCCTTAAGAAATAAGGATACAATTTCAGTGGCAACAGCTTTCATTAATAACTTTATTTTACGCTATGGCATTCCAAGAAACATTATATCTGATCGGGGCACGGAGTTCATTTCGAGCGTAATGAATGAAGTGTGTAAAATTCTAAATATCAATCAAATATCTTCGACAGCATATCATCATCAGACAATAGGAAGCTTAGAAAACACTCACAAACATTTAATGTCATTCCTTCGCATACAAACGGACAATGAACCACAAAATTGGAGTTCATGGTTACCATATTGGTGCTTCGCCTTTAACACAACTGTACACACATCAACCACTTATACTCCATATGAATTAGTTTTTGGTAAAATGTGTAATTTACCAAGTAATTTAATGTCAGATGTTGCACCTTTATACAATCCAGAAGACTATCCGCAACAACTTAGATATAGGCTTCAAAAATCACAGCATGATGCAAGACAAAAGCTAATTAACAATAAACAAATAAGAAAAATTAAATATGATTCCTATACTAATCCTATAAAATATAATGCAGGTGATATGATATTACTTAAGAATGAACAAAATGTAAACAAGTTGGATTCTTTGTATGTTGGACCATATAAAGTAATAGAGGATTGTAATCCTAATTTAAAAATACAATATAAAGGCAAAGAATTAATAGTACATAAAAATAGAACTAGACCATATTATATATTTTACACCAAATGATTTTTTTTTTTCTTCTTTAAATATTCTTTTGCCTTTGAAAATGTATCCATGTTAATTATTAATTATTATAGTAATTAAATTTATTTCATTTTTTTATATATATGTTTAAAATGGTAGAATGATTTATATTATAATACTAATAACTTCATTTTTTTTTATATTCAATAAAATTCGTATATTTAACCTTATTATTTAAATAAAAATAAATGTAATCCATTATTTTTATTTTTTTTTTGCCGGAGGGCGTGTAGTGTGTAAGTAGATGTAACTTATGAGTGTAAGTATGTATGAGTAAGTACCTATATAAAATGTGTTATTTCAAATATTGATAGTCAGTAATAAATCATATTTGAATGGATCAAGTTGTTTGATATCTCCGTCGA
The DNA here is from genome assembly GCA_905333005.2 of Lycaena phlaeas. NCBI lineage: Eukaryota > Metazoa > Arthropoda > Insecta > Lepidoptera > Lycaenidae > Lycaena > Lycaena phlaeas. The sequence continues at coordinate 16,990,920 of HG995172.1, read as the reverse complement.
CACAACCTTACAACGACTACGAGAAGCCATAAAGGAAAAAAGACGCGGCAAACTCCGAGCGAAAGTCCTGTTTCATCAGGACAACGCTCCTGCACACAAAGCCGAAGTTGCGATGGCTGCCATTCGAGAAGTGGGCTTCGAACTGGTCGAACACCCGCCCTATTCTCCAGATTTAGCCCCCAGCGACTTTCATTTGTTTCCTCGGCTCAAGGAACACCTCAGGGGCAAGAAATTTGACGATGATAGCGAGGTGATGGCTGCTGTAGAGGCATTTTGGGAGAGCTCTGATAAAGATTTTTTTTTAAAGGGTATTTTAGGTTTAGAGAAACGTTGGACTAAATGTATCGACTTGTTAGGAGACTACGTAGAAAAATAAATTAAATTTAAATTAGAATCGTTGTTTTATTATATTCATTATCATTACTTTTTGATCGCCCCTCGTATTCTTACAAAAAAATATGTTGTTACCGCTGAAAATACAGAGAACTCCAACGTCTTAGTTTATTTTTGAGAAGGAAATTACGATTTTTTTATTGGATATATTAAACAAATATTTAATATTATATTACCGTAAACATTTTCTTTAGACCCTTTTCTATTGTCTGTATTTTTTGCATTAGTTATATTACGTAAAACTGATTCTCTCGCCATCACCTTTCGCGGTTTGTGCATATTAACATATGATCTAACCACTCGGGTATGAGCGTTTGAATCAACTTGCGTGCGAAAGCCGTTGTATCATTAACATTCTTTGTGTCCTTCGAAAGAAGTTGACACTATTAAACGCTTGAAAAAGTAGTTTTACTGTAGGATGAAATTCTTCGAAAGACGGATTTCATACAGACGGGATCGGGATGGGTTTTGCTATATGCAACTCTTCCGAGATGTCTTAGGTTTAAGGTTTAATTATAAGGAAACGGCCCGTATTTTCGGCAAATATCCGAGAATACGAGACGTTGTTTTACAGTTGGCTAAGTTGACGGACGGGGACACGTACGTGCACGAGGTGGTGCCGACAGGGCTGTCGGTTTACCACGTCGGCCCGTGCTTAGTTTTGTTAAGTAGTCTGGTAATTAGGTTTATGTTCTCTGATGCTTTAATCGGAGGTTACGACGCGGCCGAGGATGCCGCTATATGTCAAAGTAATTATGCTAGGCGTATAGCGGCGTTAGCTTCGGTCGGCAAGGATTCGGCCAGTGAGATGCTGCGCACCGCCGCGGCGGTTGTGATGAGAAAGGAGTTGGCCGACGAACATTCAGTCATTTCAAAATTTGTACAGGACTTGGCTATGGACAGTACTATCAATAAAAAAATAAACTTGCCTTATAGACTTACACCGCTGCAGCTGACTCAGATGCAAGCGGACTACCCGGAATATACGTTAGTAAACAGAAACAATTGCTCGCACGCGCATGCGGTAGCGGGCAATTTGCGTGTCTTAAGTATGGAGGTGATGCTGGTTATGATAGGTTATTCGAAGCAATCGGCTCCCCTCTTCGGCGAGGACGTCTTTGTTGTCGATATTGGTGGCGATTATCTATGCCACGTTAAAATGAATAGAATGAATGTACACAGCGATACACCCATTATCTGTCCCCGCGATTCAGCTAGGGAGATGTCCCGACACACGGCTCTGGCCGCCATGGTCAAGAAGGGAAAATTGGGACAAGATACTTATTCGAGACTCACCGGCGCAGTGCAGCCGTGCAAACAGCGCTGTACTTCGTTGGCTCAGCATTGTTACGTATCGGCCACATATGTAATTATTAACCATTCAGAGTACGATATCTCGCGCGACGATCTTGCGCAGGCGTTTGACAACCACAAACCTAAGATCGCGGTTTCGGCGTTTCATTTTGACCCGCGGGTATTTACTAGAGATAATTTTATAATAGAGGCTCTTAAAGCCAGGGTTCAAGTTAATAACGACAGAATACATTTTGATTTCTGCGGCGATTCGTCATATTCGTATTCCCACAATTTTTGCAATTATATAGAGATGGTCACGGGCAATGTGTTGCTGACACCGGCAGGTAGGTGTTATTTAGTTGAACGCGTCGGTATTCGCGGGCCTACCATGTTCTTGCGGTACACATTGTGCGAGGCTCAACCGGCCAGTGCCTTCCTTCATTTGCGTAGTTGTTTGTGGTTGCCGGATTTGGACGATATCTTGGTGGTCTCCACTTGGCAGTTCCAGGGCGGCTATTATAGGGACTCTAAATTTGTCAGGGTGGGAGATGATGAGAACGGAAGATTCGTGAGAAGGCACATAGAGGTGAGCAAGCGGTTGTATGAGTTAATCTTGGCCAACTGTATGCGCGCTTCTGAAAAGGGGTTTAATCTTAGCGAAATGTTATCTGCGGCTATATCCTTCAATGCTAGGTTGACCATTAATGGACAAGATATACGATCTGATCACGACCGGCTTGACGTTGAAGTGTTGATGCTGTTAGTCGTATCCTGCTACTGCCAGGCCTACTGCTTGCGCTACGGTGTGGGGCGAGTGGTCGAGTATTTCGTTGCTCAAGAAAAATCGAAGCGAGCAATGAATAGACTAGGTTTTCTTTCCATACTTAGTTATGTGGCAGAGCAGTTATTTCCCGGAAGTTACATTAAAAGGAAATTGAATAATTTCGTACAGTTTTTAAGTTCTCATAAGGAACTAAAGGATTTGACATTTCACGTCAGCGAAAGCGTCAGAGTCATCACAGTAGAAGAGCATGTGCACATACTGGCCGGCTACAACCATCATGCGGGCGAGTGCACATTAACTGTTGACGATGAACAAATCGACCTGCTGGATGTGCGCGAGGTATTAGAGTTAAAGTATGAAGGGGGAAAAATTACGGGCAGACCGAAAGGAGAGCAACCGCGACCGGCTAAGACGATCGTGCCATCGCGACCGACTGCTAGTGTGTCTAGTAGTACCACCATGGTTAGCGACGGGCGCGTCTCTAAACGGAGTTTCAAGAAGGAGACGGATAAAATTGTAAGATCTATGTCCCGACTATCATCTACAGAGCAACTCTCGGAAGTTGCTGCGGAAGCTTTAAAGGACATTAGACGTGCACCATCAAGTGACTGCGGTTCATTGCGGTTGGTGGGCATGGTCGGTGATGGTCGTTGCGCATACTACGCCATGTTACATTTTATAGGCTTACCACCTACGGTGTCGGCTGTCGACGCGCTAAAAGAGATATTGTGGTTAATTTGCCCTAACCACTTAAGAGAACAAAATAAGAACCTTTTGAATAAAGACTTTTCGGACATGAACGCGTGGGGCACTACCGACAATTTCGGGTTGTTCACTATCATGGTGAATAGCGCGCTTTGTGTTCATGTAAACGCTGGAAACACTGATCTGGCCACTCGTGTATACACGCTATGCGACGATCCGCAAGGAGTTATGCACATTCGATGGAGGACGGAGGGAGCCGGACATGTAGATGTTTTAGAAAGCGATCAACACATTTCACAGACGGAACAACGCGCAAAAAATTTTTCCAGGGCACTGACGTCGCTGCTGGACATGCGCGAGCCCCAAAAAGAGTTTCCTTATGAGTCCGGAGCGGGAAGTTTGAAACTGCTCAGTATACTAGCTAAATACCCAGTTTTGAGAACGCAGGGACGCGTTTGGGCGACCGACTCTGCGGCGATCACTCTTCGTAGAGTGAACGCTAACTTGGTCGACCGTTCGGCGTGTGATTTGGTGGTCGACGACTCGGGACTGTTACCGGACATGGTCAGTAACGTGGAGCGCGCTTTGATCAGTGGTGGAAATTGTGTGCTGCGTCTGGCCGATTATTTTGATCAAGTTGACTTGGTGCGTGATTTGCTGAATAAGTTCGCGCGTATCAATTTCGAAAGACCGGATTTTTCGACGGGCAACGAGGTTTACTTGGTATGCCTTGAATACGGTTCTCCGTTGGTGGATGTCCGTGGAAGGGACGCCGCGAGGGTTAATTTATTGACGACGCTGCTTACGAATTTCTCAGGTAATAGTGAAGACCCCGACAGAACGAAAATGCTGGTTGAGGTGCTGGAAGTGGCCGCGTTGTCCCCAAAATGGCGACCCGAGGTCATGTCTGCGGGTTGCGAAAAAGTTGCTGCGAGTTTGGAGGCACAGTCAGCGGTGACGATGAGCACAACGGTGACTGACGTCCAGTCGGTTGCCGTCGGCGCGAGTGAGGAATCGGAAAAGGAGTCCGTAGTGACCACAAGTGAGATCGTAACTGACACCGACATCCAGTCAGTTAATTCCGTTGACTTAGATCTGGATCTCATATCGACTGTGACGAGTGCTTGCACCGTTTCGGTTGAAAACAAGATGGAGAATGAGAAGGACGAGGAAGAGATGAAGTCGCAAAGCGGCGAAACGCCCGTCGACAAAGACCAGAGATTTGAAATGTTTCTTGACGATGCATTGTTAAGTCACAGACCCAGGGAAGGTAAACTCAATTGGATGGAGCGTTTGGGGCGCGCTTTTGGAAAACAACCGAAATTGTGTAAGCGTGCTGACGGCATTAAGCGGACGGAGTATAAGATGCGCGCTACTAGGAGTATTGCTGCCCCGGGTCTGTTACCCAATGGGAAGGAACTAAACCAAAAGAGGACTGTCAAGAGAATATATAGAGAAGATCAAATCGTTCGCGATCGCACTAGTCGTACCGTTAGGCATGTAGGCATCTCCGCGGACGGCGAGGTCGTTGTGGATGTTTCGGGTAGGGGATGTGTCGCCGCGAGCGGGGTGAAAACGACGGTCAGGAGCGTTGCCACATGTGTGGACTTCCCGAACCAGCCGGCGCGGAAAATCCTGGATGTGGTAGCTGCTAAACCAAAAGGTGGAGAGGTGGTTGTAAAACGGGAAACACCTGAGGTGGTGCCTGAAGAAGGCGAACCTGAAGAACAAAGAGTGCAAGATGAGTCACCACCGGATGAGGACTTGATTACCTTCTCTGTAAAGGAAAAGGAGGAAAAGCTTGACTCTCTGCTCTCTTATCTAGAAAGCATTGAAAGAGTCAATGTGCCTGCAAACGAACCTTTGCGTACGACGGTCACCTATTTTAACGTGTCGGCGGTGCGTCAAGACGTTTTGGTCGCTTTTGCGTGGCCCAGCGCGGGGAAGTATAGGGTGTCTCGCGCTTGGAAACATCTAGAACAACAGTCATATATCAAGAACAAGCAGGTGGATGCAATGCGGGTTTTGAGTAGAGTATCCGACGACGCTGTCGCGTGTGCGTACGTCGCTGACCAAGTGAAGATGGTCGTGTTGGTTTTGGATAATCCATGTGTTTTAATGAAAAATTTGATAAGTTTATTGGAAAAAATAGCTTTAATACAGGGACGCATGCGCGTTTCTATCGACGTTTTGAATTGCAAACATTACAACAATGACGTTTTCCCTTTAATGGAATTTAGTAATAACAATAGGCATCTAAATTTTGTGTTGTATTTACATAATCAGTTTTTGGAGGGGCGGGCTTTTGCTTCGCCTTACCTGTTTTCAGACGTCGTCAATCAGCCTCTCTTTCCGGCTTTGACTGATGAAGATTTGGGTTTAATTAGATCACCTGCTTTACTTGACTCATCCCTTTTAGAAAATAGATACAAAAATGCCATGATCGAATATCTGCATTCGTCCACTTTCGCTCAAAATGTTTTGGCCGTCTCAATGCGCGCGGAATACGAAAAGATATTTCGCGGAGGTATGGTTTCGGTGGACCGTTTGGAGCACTTAGTGAGGAAAGGCGTATATGTTTATGACAATGATAATAAGGCGGTTTTATCTGGTGACGTCCTGCCGTACGGATGGGCTTTCACCTTGAGTAATGAAAAAGGCATGTTCGTTGAATATGACAGCAGCGAGAGAAAGTACAAGACTGACAGCCGATTTTGCATGTTCTCACGTGAGACAAGGATTATGTTATCTGAGGCGACCGCACAACAACTGCAAAAGATAGACTTAATGGAGGTCAAAATGCCGAAGATAACTTGGATCAATGGTCCGCCCGGATGTGGAAAAATTGAGTACGCCTTACGTACCCATCGACGACCCCAATCGGCCCCACAAAAGATCTCTGGGGACATGATATTGACAGTGACAAAGGAAAGTTGTGATTCATTAAGGAAAAGAGTGGCTGGAACGGTGGAGGATAGATTCTTGACGCGCAATTACCGTACTGTGGCGTCCGTTTTGTTGAATGGAGTAAAGGGTAAGGTCTATGAGCGATTGATAGTTGATGAGGCCTTAATGGTTCACGCTGGGGCTCTTGCGTTCGCTGCTCACATAACTGGTGCTTCGGAAATGATAATTATTGGGGATGTACATCAAATCCCATACATCGATCGTGACCACGTCACAACATTGACTTACGCTAGTCCGGAGCGTTTCGCCGCGGTTTCAACAAGTTTAAACAAAACCCACCGGTGTCCCGTCGACGTGACCAGGGCATTGAGTAAAAAATATGAAGGTTTCTATTCGGTTAGTGAAGTGTTGCGTTCAATGTCACGGGAGAGATTTTCGGGCAAGGGTGTGCTCAAGGAACCCAACGTTATTTATTTGGTGCTGTTTCAGGCTGACAAAGACGAAATGATCAGGCAGGGTTACGCTCAGCGTGGGAGCCGCGTGATGACTGTTCACGAGGCGCAAGGACAGACATTCGCCGATGTGCGTTATGTCAGAACAAGTTACAAGCCGTTAAAACTATACGAGTCTGAAGGGCACGCTATAGTTGCGATCAGCAGGCATACAAAAAGTTTCGTATATTACACGGATGTGGACGATTTGGTGGTGTCTTGGATGAACGGGGTGCGTGAGATCTCGGACACTTCCTTAAAAAGATGGAATGATGAGCGCAGGTTGGCTAACGGGGAGAAACTCGTGGGAGGTTACATAGCGCCGGCGCAAATCATATTCCGTCCGGAAAAGAACGATTACGCTTGCGAGGAGGCACACTCCGCCGTGAGGCGAGTCTTACCAGTATCCCATAACCCGAATGTGCCGGAGGTGTTAGTGCCGGCGGTGCCCGCCTACCCCCTCCCGGAGACGTTCGTGAGGTCACCAGTTGATACGGACATCGGTTATCTACAGACGTGGTACGATGACGTGATACCCACTTCCCAAGTAGACGTTTCGCATGACCAACTGATATGCGAGAGTAGCGATTTAAGTGTTCCCATAAGTGATAAGATGAAGGTTGACCCTCTGCGATTGGGTTACAAGAAGAAAAAATACAGCACTCTAAAGCCGGTATTGAAGACCATAATGCCGTCGAATGTCATCCAATCTCAAGTACAGACGTTGTTGTGTCTTTCCAAGAGAAACGCCAACGCCCCAATGTTGCGAAATAAGGAGTTAAAACCGGAGGTGGCTGCAAAGTACCTATTTAAAAACTTCATGAAATCTTGTGTCAGGGAGGAGATCAATCACGATGAAGCGTTTGATACAATAGATTTGAATGCTCGGCTGTTACAGAATTGGTTGGACAAGCAACCACCAGCGATGAAGAGGATGATTCAGAGTGACACCCCTTTGGAGGATCGAAACTTTCACATCTTCGATTTGATGGTAAAGGACAAGTTAAAGCCCCCTCTGGAACCAAATGCCGCATTTAAGATCCCTAGCGGTCAGACGATCGCGTATAACGCGAAGGAGATTAACGCGGTTGTTTGTCCGATTTTCTCCGTGGCTAGAGACAGATTGTTATCGGTGTTGAAACCGAATATTAAAATCTTCACAGGGATGTCCACTGAGGAGTTTGAAACTATGTTAAATGACGAGTACGATATAGACGAACTATGGCGCACGACCAACCGCGTCGAAAACGATTTTGCGAAGTATGACAAGTCGCAAGACGAAGTACTTTTGCTTTTTGAACTGATGCTCTATGAGTGGTTGGGTATACCCTCGCATATACTCTACTCGTGGTATATTTCGCACCGCAGATCTGTGTTGCGTGATAAAAGACACGGAGTGAAGATGTGGACCGAGTTTCAACGCAAATCTGGCGACGCAGTGACTTTTTTAGGTAATACCGTTTGCATGCTCGCCGTTATGGCCGCGTGTTATTGTTTTGAATTTGTGGTTCTGGCGTTGCTAGCCGGCGATGACAGTGTACTTTTTCTTGAAAAATTTTATAAAACTAAAGATTGCACCGCCGCTTTGGCCGATTGGTTTAACTTGGAGAGTAAACTGTTAGATAACTATGATTTTTCCTATTTTTGCTCAAAATTTTTAATTAGACATATGGGTCGCGTCCATATTGTCCCGGATTTGCTTAAAACTGTAACTAAGTGGGGTAGGACCGACTTAGTAAATTGGGAACATGTGGAGGAATATAGAGTTTCTCTTTCCGACAATTTAAAGGCGCTTAACAACGCCGCTTTGCATGCGGATTTGGACGCAGCTTTGCGCGAAAGGTACCACGGTAACTTAGACGCAGCCAAGACCGCACGCGTTGTAATGACATACGTCAATGACGCCAAACTTTTTAAGACCCTTTTCGTCGCTGAGGGTGAGTTAATGAGTGATCCTTCTCGTCCATCGTTAGATTGATGGACAGAAGTTAGGTTATGGTTAGGCATTTTTCTAATTAAGTTTTAAAATTTTTATCGTCAAGTGTTTTAAAATTCAAACTGCGTAAATCTGCTATACCGACGGTTCGACCGCAGTCTGGCCGTTGTATACAAAACGTTAGGTCTTACACCATGCCCGGCTATACTCCGTGGGGGATGCCCCAAATAATTCTTTCTAAGCAGCGTTTTGTCGAGTATGAAACGTTTGCTTTGTTCGTCAACACGCACAGGTTCTTGCAGTTCAATGTTAAGGCGAATAGGGATCGTATCCGCACGGCTTACGCCTCCCTCCCAACATCTGCGCCGTTTGCAAAAACTGTGCGCTTCCCTGAGAATAAAATTTTTGTTCACCTGGATAACACTGCTGTCGACAATTGGCTCAGCCAGATGTTGCAGGCATTGGATTTACCGGATCGTAGTATTGAGAAGGGGTCCGCGAAGGATTTCGACGTTAATGATGCGATTCGTGCGGCCAAGGTGGCTATTAATGAGCTGCACCATCTGCTCAATAATATAGAAAGCATTTCCGACAATGGTGTCTATGATGCCACAGCTTTCGAATCCAAATTTTCGTTAGTTTGGAACTCAGGTTCTTTATAATTTTCTTTATATTCACTTTAAAAAGTAGTTTTACTGTAGGATGAAATTCTTCGAAAGACGGATTTCATACAGACGGGATCGGGATGGGTTTTGCTATATGCAACTCTTCCGAGATGTCTTAGGTTTAAGGTTTAATTATAAGGAAACGGCCCGTATTTTCGGCAAATATCCGAGAATACGAGACGTTGTTTTACAGTTGGCTAAGTTGACGGACGGGGACACGTACGTGCACGAGGTGGTGCCGACAGGGCTGTCGGTTTACCACGTCGGCCCGTGCTTAGTTTTGTTAAGTAGTCTGGTAATTAGGTTTATGTTCTCTGATGCTTTAATCGGAGGTTACGACGCGGCCGAGGATGCCGCTATATGTCAAAGTAATTATGCTAGGCGTATAGCGGCGTTAGCTTCGGTCGGCAAGGATTCGGCCAGTGAGATGCTGCGCACCGCCGCGGCGGTTGTGATGAGAAAGGAGTTGGCCGACGAACATTCAGTCATTTCAAAATTTGTACAGGACTTGGCTATGGACAGTACTATCAATAAAAAAATAAACTTGCCTTATAGACTTACACCGCTGCAGCTGACTCAGATGCAAGCGGACTACCCGGAATATACGTTAGTAAACAGAAACAATTGCTCGCACGCGCATGCGGTTGCGGGCAATTTGCGTGTCTTAAGTATGGAGGTGATGCTGGATATGATAGGTTATTCGAAGCAATCGGCTCCCCTCTTCGGCGAGGACGTCTTTGTTGTCGATATTGGTGGCGATTATCTATGCCACGTTAAAATGAATAGAATGAATGTACACAGCGATACACCCATTATCTGTCCCCGCGATTCAGCTAGGGAGATGTCCCGACACACGGCTCTGGCCGCCATGGTCAAGAAGGGAAAATTGGGACAAGATACTTATTCGAGACTCACCGGCGCAGTGCAGCCGTGCAAACAGCGCTGTACTTCGTTGGCTCAGCATTGTTACGTATCGGCCACATATGTAATTATTAACCATTCAGAGTACGATATCTCGCGCGACGATCTTGCGCAGGCGTTTGACAACCACAAACCTAAGATCGCGGTTTCGGCGTTTCATTTTGACCCGCGGGTATTTACTAGAGATAATTTTATAATAGAGGCTCTTAAAGCCAGGGTTCAAGTTAATAACGACTGAATACATTTTGATTTCTGCGGCGATTCGTCATATTCGTATTCCCACAATTTTTGCAATTATATAGAGATGGTCACGGGCAATGTGTTGCTGACACCGGCAGGTAGGTGTTATTTAGTTGAACGCGTCGGTATTCGCGGGCCTACCATGTTCTTGCGGTACACATTGTGCGAGGCTCAACCGGCCAGTGCCTTCCTTCATTTGCGTAGTTGTTTGTGGTTGCCGGATTTGGACGATATCTTGGTGGTCTCCACTTGGCAGTTCCAGGGCGGCTATTATAGGGACTCTAAATTTGTCAGGGTGGGAGATGATGAGAACGGAAGATTCGTGAGAAGGCACATAGAGGTGAGCAAGCGGTTGTATGAGTTAATCTTGGCCAACTGTATGCGCGCTTCTGAAAAGGGGTTTAATCTTAGCGAAATGTTATCTGCGGCTATATCCTTCAATGCTAGGTTGACCATTAATGGACAAGATATACGATCTGATCACGACCGGCTTGACGTTGAAGTGTTGATGCTGTTAGTCGTATCCTGCTACTGCCAGGCCTACTGCTTGCGCTACGGTGTGGGGCGAGTGGTCGAGTATTTCGTTGCTCAAGAAAAATCGAAGCGAGCAATGAATAGACTAGGTTTTCTTTCCATACTTAGTTATGTGGCAGAGCAGTTATTTCCCGGAAGTTACATTAAAAGGAAATTGAATAATTTCGTACAGTTTTTAAGTTCTCATAAGGAACTAAAGGATTTGACATTTCACGTCAGCGAAAGCGTCAGAGTCATCACAGTAGAAGAGCATGTGCACATACTGGCCGGCTACAACCATCATGCGGGCGAGTGCACATTAACTGTTGACGATGAACAAATCGACCTGCTGGATGTGCGCGAGGTATTAGAGTTAAAGTATGAAGGGGGAAAAATTACGGGCAGACCGAAAGGAGAGCAACCGCGACCGGCTAAGACGATCGTGCCATCGCGACCGACTGCTAGTGTGTCTAGTAGTACCACCATGGTTAGCGACGGGCGCGTCTCTAAACGGAGTTTCAAGAAGGAGACGGATAAAATTGTAAGATCTATGTCCCGACTATCATCTACAGAGCAACTCTCGGAAGTTGCTGCGGAAGCTTTAAAGGACATTAGACGTGCACCATCAAGTGACTGCGGTTCATTGCGGTTGGTGGGCATGGTCGGTGATGGTCGTTGCGCATACTACGCCATGTTACATTTTATAGGCTTACCACCTACGGTGTCGGCTGTCGACGCGCTAAAAGAGATATTGTGGTTAATTTGCCCTAACCACTTAAGAGAACAAAATAAGAACCTTTTGAATAAAGACTTTTCGGACATGAACGCGTGGGGCACTACCGACAATTTCGGGTTGTTCACTATCATGGTGAATAGCGCGCTTTGTGTTCATGTAAACGCTGGAAACACTGATCTGGCCACTCGTGTATACACGCTATGCGACGATCCGCAAGGAGTTATGCACATTCGATGGAGGACGGAGGGAGCCGGACATGTAGATGTTTTAGAAAGCGATCAACACATTTCACAGACGGAACAACGCGCAAAAAATTTTTCCAGGGCACTGACGTCGCTGCTGGACATGCGCGAGCCCCAAAAAGAGTTTCCTTATGAGTCCGGAGCGGGAAGTTTGAAACTGCTCAGTATACTAGCTAAATACCCAGTTTTGAGAACGCAGGGACGCGTTTGGGCGACCGACTCTGCGGCGATCACTCTTCGTAGAGTGAACGCTAACTTGGTCGACCGTTCGGCGTGTGATTTGGTGGTCGACGACTCGGGACTGTTACCGGACATGGTCAGTAACGTGGAGCGCGCTTTGATCAGTGGTGGAAATTGTGTGCTGCGTCTGGCCGATTATTTTGATCAAGTTGACTTGGTGCGTGATTTGCTGAATAAGTTCGCGCGTATCAATTTCGAAAGACCGGATTTTTCGACGGGCAACGAGGTTTACTTGGTATGCCTTGAATACGGTTCTCCGTTGGTGGATGTCCGTGGAAGGGACGCCGCGAGGGTTAATTTATTGACGACGCTGCTTACGAATTTCTCAGGTAATAGTGAAGACCCCGACAGAACGAAAATGCTGGTTGAGGTGCTGGAAGTGGCCGCGTTGTCCCCAAAATGGCGACCCGAGGTCATGTCTGCGGGTTGCGAAAAAGTTGCTGCGAGTTTGGAGGCACAGTCAGCGGTGACGATGAGCACAACGGTGACTGACGTCCAGTCGGTTGCCGTCGGCGCGAGTGAGGAATCGGAAAAGGAGTCCGTAGTGACCACAAGTGAGATCGTAACTGACACCGACATCCAGTCAGTTAATTCCGTTGACTTAGATCTGGATCTCATATCGACTGTGACGAGTGCTTGCACCGTTTCGGTTGAAAACAAGATGGAGAATGAGAAGGACGAGGAAGAGATGAAGTCGCAAAGCGGCGAAACGCCCGTCGACAAAGACCAGAGATTTGAAATGTTTCTTGACGATGCATTGTTAAGTCACAGACCCAGGGAAGGTAAACTCAATTGGATGGAGCGTTTGGGGCGCGCTTTTGGAAAACAACCGAAATTGTGTAAGCGTGCTGACGGCATTAAGCGGACGGAGTATAAGATGCGCGCTACTAGGAGTATTGCTGCCCCGGGTCTGTTACCCAATGGGAAGGAACTAAACCAAAAGAGGACTGTCAAGAGAATATATAGAGAAGATCAAATCGTTCGCGATCGCACTAGTCGTACCGTTAGGCATGTAGGCATCTCCGCGGACGGCGAGGTCGTTGTGGATGTTTCGGGTAGGGGATGTGTCGCCGCGAGCGGGGTGAAAACGACGGTCAGGAGCGTTGCCACATGTGTGGACTTCCCGAACCAGCCGGCGCGGAAAATCCTGGATGTGGTAGCTGCTAAACCAAAAGGTGGAGAGGTGGTTGTAAAACGGGAAACACCTGAGGTGGTGCCTGAAGAAGGCGAACCTGAAGAACAAAGAGTGCAAGATGAGTCACCACCGGATGAGGACTTGATTACCTTCTCTGTAAAGGAAAAGGAGGAAAAGCTTGACTCTCTGCTCTCTTATCTAGAAAGCATTGAAAGAGTCAATGTGCCTGCAAACGAACCTTTGCGTACGACGGTCACCTATTTTAACGTGTCGGCGGTGCGTCAAGACGTTTTGGTCGCTTTTGCGTGGCCCAGCGCGGGGAAGTATAGGGTGTCTCGCGCTTGGAAACATCTAGAACAACAGTCATATATCAAGAACAAGCAGGTGGATGCAATGCGGGTTTTGAGTAGAGTATCCGACGACGCTGTCGCGTGTGCGTACGTCGCTGACCAAGTGAAGATGGTCGTGTTGGTTTTGGATAATCCATGTGTTTTAATGAAAAATTTGATAAGTTTATTGGAAAAAATAGCTTTAATACAGGGACGCATGCGCGTTTCTATCGACGTTTTGAATTGCAAACATTACAACAATGACGTTTTCCCTTTAATGGAATTTAGTAATAACAATAGGCATCTAAATTTTGTGTTGTATTTACATAATCAGTTTTTGGAGGGGCGGGCTTTTGCTTCGCCTTACCTGTTTTCAGACGTCGTCAATCAGCCTCTCTTTCCGGCTTTGACTGATGAAGATTTGGGTTTAATTAGATCACCTGCTTTACTTGACTCATCCCTTTTAGAAAATAGATACAAAAATGCCATGATCGAATATCTGCATTCGTCCACTTTCGCTCAAAATGTTTTGGCCGTCTCAATGCGCGCGGAATACGAAAAGATATTTCGCGGAGGTATGGTTTCGGTGGACCGTTTGGAGCACTTAGTGAGGAAAGGCGTATATGTTTATGACAATGATAATAAGGCGGTTTTATCTGGTGACGTCCTGCCGTACGGATGGGCTTTCACCTTGAGTAATGAAAAAGGCATGTTCGTTGAATATGACAGCAGCGAGAGAAAGTACAAGACTGACAGCCGATTTTGCATGTTCTCACGTGAGACAAGGATTATGTTATCTGAGGCGACCGCACAACAACTGCAAAAGATAGACTTAATGGAGGTCAAAATGCCGAAGATAACTTGGATCAATGGTCCGCCCGGATGTGGAAAAATTGAGTACGCCTTACGTACCCATCGACGACCCCAATCGGCCCCACAAAAGATCTCTGGGGACATGATATTGACAGTGACAAAGGAAAGTTGTGATTCATTAAGGAAAAGAGTGGCTGGAACGGTGGAGGATAGATTCTTGACGCGCAATTACCGTACTGTGGCGTCCGTTTTGTTGAATGGAGTAAAGGGTAAGGTCTATGAGCGATTGATAGTTGATGAGGCCTTAATGGTTCACGCTGGGGCTCTTGCGTTCGCTGCTCACATAACTGGTGCTTCGGAAATGATAATTATTGGGGATGTACATCAAATCCCATACATCGATCGTGACCACGTCACAACATTGACTTACGCTAGTCCGGAGCGTTTCGCCGCGGTTTCAACAAGTTTAAACAAAACCCACCGGTGTCCCGTCGACGTGACCAGGGCATTGAGTAAAAAATATGAAGGTTTCTATTCGGTTAGTGAAGTGTTGCGTTCAATGTCACGGGAGAGATTTTCGGGCAAGGGTGTGCTCAAGGAACCCAACGTTATTTATTTGGTGCTGTTTCAGGCTGACAAAGACGAAATGATCAGGCAGGGTTACGCTCAGCGTGGGAGCCGCGTGATGACTGTTCACGAGGCGCAAGGACAGACATTCGCCGATGTGCGTTATGTCAGAACAAGTTACAAGCCGTTAAAACTATACGAGTCTGAAGGGCACGCTATAGTTGCGATCAGCAGGCATACAAAAAGTTTCGTATATTACACGGATGTGGACGATTTGGTGGTGTCTTGGATGAACGGGGTGCGTGAGATCTCGGACACTTCCTTAAAAAGATGGAATGATGAGCGCAGGTTGGCTAACGGGGAGAAACTCGTGGGAGGTTACATAGCGCCGGCGCAAATCATATTCCGTCCGGAAAAGAACGATTACGCTTGCGAGGAGGCACACTCCGCCGTGAGGCGAGTCTTACCAGTATCCCATAACCCGAATGTGCCGGAGGTGTTAGTGCCGGCGGTGCCCGCCTACCCCCTCCCGGAGACGTTCGTGAGGTCACCAGTTGATACGGACATCGGTTATCTACAGACGTGGTACGATGACGTGATACCCACTTCCCAAGTAGACGTTTCGCATGACCAACTGATATGCGAGAGTAGCGATTTAAGTGTTCCCATAAGTGATAAGATGAAGGTTGACCCTCTGCGATTGGGTTACAAGAAGAAAAAATACAGCACTCTAAAGCCGGTATTGAAGACCATAATGCCGTCGAATGTCATCCAATCTCAAGTACAGACGTTGTTGTGTCTTTCCAAGAGAAACGCCAACGCCCCAATGTTGCGAAATAAGGAGTTAAAACCGGAGGTGGCTGCAAAGTACCTATTTAAAAACTTCATGAAATCTTGTGTCAGGGAGGAGATCAATCACGATGAAGCGTTTGATACAATAGATTTGAATGCTCGGCTGTTACAGAATTGGTTGGACAAGCAACCACCAGCGATGAAGAGGATGATTCAGAGTGACACCCCTTTGGAGGATCGAAACTTTCACATCTTCGATTTGATGGTAAAGGACAAGTTAAAGCCCCCTCTGGAACCAAATGCCGCATTTAAGATCCCTAGCGGTCAGACGATCGCGTATAACGCGAAGGAGATTAACGCGGTTGTTTGTCCGATTTTCTCCGTGGCTAGAGACAGATTGTTATCGGTGTTGAAACCGAATATTAAAATCTTCACAGGGATGTCCACTGAGGAGTTTGAAACTATGTTAAATGACGAGTACGATATAGACGAACTATGGCGCACGACCAACCGCGTCGAAAACGATTTTGCGAAGTATGACAAGTCGCAAGACGAAGTACTTTTGCTTTTTGAACTGATGCTCTATGAGTGGTTGGGTATACCCTCGCATATACTCTACTCGTGGTATATTTCGCACCGCAGATCTGTGTTGCGTGATAAAAGACACGGAGTGAAGATGTGGACCGAGTTTCAACGCAAATCTGGCGACGCAGTGACTTTTTTAGGTAATACCGTTTGCATGCTCGCCGTTATGGCCGCGTGTTATTGTTTTGAATTTGTGGTTCTGGCGTTGCTAGCCGGCGATGACAGTGTACTTTTTCTTGAAAAATTTTATAAAACTAAAGATTGCACCGCCGCTTTGGCCGATTGGTTTAACTTGGAGAGTAAACTGTTAGATAACTATGATTTTTCCTATTTTTGCTCAAAATTTTTAATTAGACATATGGGTCGCGTCCATATTGTCCCGGATTTGCTTAAAACTGTAACTAAGTGGGGTAGGACCGACTTAGTAAATTGGGAACATGTGGAGGAATATAGAGTTTCTCTTTCCGACAATTTAAAGGCGCTTAACAACGCCGCTTTGCATGCGGATTTGGACGCAGCTTTGCGCGAAAGGTACCACGGTAACTTAGACGCAGCCAAGACCGCACGCGTTGTAATGACATACGTCAATGACGCCAAACTTTTTAAGACCCTTTTCGTCGCTGAGGGTGAGTTAATGAGTGATCCTTCTCGTCCATCGTTAGATTGATGGACAGAAGTTAGGTTATGGTTAGGCATTTTTCTAATTAAGTTTTAAAATTTTTATCGTCAAGTGTTTTAAAATTCAAACTGCGTAAATCTGCTATACCGACGGTTCGACCGCAGTCTGGCCGTTGTATACAAAACGTTAGGTCTTACACCATGCCCGGCTATACTCCGTGGGGGATGCCCCAAATAATTCTTTCTAAGCAGCGTTTTGTCGAGTATGAAACGTTTGCTTTGTTCGTCAACACGCACAGGTTCTTGCAGTTCAATGTTAAGGCGAATAGGGATCGTATCCGCACGGCTTACGCCTCCCTCCCAACATCTGCGCCGTTTGCAAAAACTGTGCGCTTCCCTGAGAATAAAATTTTTGTTCACCTGGATAACACTGCTGTCGACAATTGGCTCAGCCAGATGTTGCAGGCATTGGATTTACCGGATCGTAGTATTGAGAAGGGGTCCGCGAAGGATTTCGACGTTAATGATGCGATTCGTGCGGCCAAGGTGGCTATTAATGAGCTGCACCATCTGCTCAATAATATAGAAAGCATTTCCGACAATGGTGTCTATGATGCCACAGCTTTCGAATCCAAATTTTCGTTAGTTTGGAACTCAGGTTCTTTATAATTTTCTTTATATTCACTTTAAAAAGTAGTTTTACTGTAGGATGAAATTCTTCGAAAGACGGATTTCATACAGACGGGATCGGGATGGGTTTTGCTATATGCAACTCTTCCGAGATGTCTTAGGTTTAAGGTTTAATTATAAGGAAACGGCCCGTATTTTCGGCAAATATCCGAGAATACGAGACGTTGTTTTACAGTTGGCTAAGTTGACGGACGGGGACACGTACGTGCACGAGGTGGTGCCGACAGGGCTGTCGGTTTACCACGTCGGCCCGTGCTTAGTTTTGTTAAGTAGTCTGGTAATTAGGTTTATGTTCTCTGATGCTTTAATCGGAGGTTACGACGCGGCCGAGGATGCCGCTATATGTCAAAGTAATTATGCTAGGCGTATAGCGGCGTTAGCTTCGGTCGGCAAGGATTCGGCCAGTGAGATGCTGCGCACCGCCGCGGCGGTTGTGATGAGAAAGGAGTTGGCCGACGAACATTCAGTCATTTCAAAATTTGTACAGGACTTGGCTATGGACAGTACTATCAATAAAAAAATAAACTTGCCTTATAGACTTACACCGCTGCAGCTGACTCAGATGCAAGCGGACTACCCGGAATATACGTTAGTAAACAGAAACAATTGCTCGCACGCGCATGCGGTAGCGGGCAATTTGCGTGTCTTAAGTATGGAGGTGATGCTGGATATGATAGGTTATTCGAAGCAATCGGCTCCCCTCTTCGGCGAGGACGTCTTTGTTGTCGATATTGGTGGCGATTATCTATGCCACGTTAAAATGAATAGAATGAATGTACACAGCGATACACCCATTATCTGTCCCCGCGATTCAGCTAGGGAGATGTCCCGACACACGGCTCTGGCCGCCATGGTCAAGAAGGGAAAATTGGGACAAGATACTTATTCGAGACTCACCGGCGCAGTGCAGCCGTGCAAACAGCGCTGTACTTCGTTGGCTCAGCATTGTTACGTATCGGCCACATATGTAATTATTAACCATTCAGAGTACGATATCTCGCGCGACGATCTTGCGCAGGCGTTTGACAACCACAAACCTAAGATCGCGGTTTCGGCGTTTCATTTTGACCCGCGGGTATTTACTAGAGATAATTTTATAATAGAGGCTCTTAAAGCCAGGGTTCAAGTTAATAACGACAGAATACATTTTGATTTCTGCGGCGATTCGTCATATTCGTATTCCCACAATTTTTGCAATTATATAGAGATGGTCACGGGCAATGTGTTGCTGACACCGGCAGGTAGGTGTTATTTAGTTGAACGCGTCGGTATTCGCGGGCCTACCATGTTCTTGCGGTACACATTGTGCGAGGCTCAACCGGCCAGTGCCTTCCTTCATTTGCGTAGTTGTTTGTGGTTGCCGGATTTGGACGATATCTTGGTGGTCTCCACTTGGCAGTTCCAGGGCGGCTATTATAGGGACTCTAAATTTGTCAGGGTGGGAGATGATGAGAACGGAAGATTCGTGAGAAGGCACATAGAGGTGAGCAAGCGGTTGTATGAGTTAATCTTGGCCAACTGTATGCGCGCTTCTGAAAAGGGGTTTAATCTTAGCGAAATGTTATCTGCGGCTATATCCTTCAATGCTAGGTTGACCATTAATGGACAAGATATACGATCTGATCACGACCGGCTTGACGTTGAAGTGTTGATGCTGTTAGTCGTATCCTGCTACTGCCAGGCCTACTGCTTGCGCTACGGTGTGGGGCGAGTGGTCGAGTATTTCGTTGCTCAAGAAAAATCGAAGCGAGCAATGAATAGACTAGGTTTTCTTTCCATACTTAGTTATGTGGCAGAGCAGTTATTTCCCGGAAGTTACATTAAAAGGAAATTGAATAATTTCGTACAGTTTTTAAGTTCTCATAAGGAACTAAAGGATTTGACATTTCACGTCAGCGAAAGCGTCAGAGTCATCACAGTAGAAGAGCATGTGCACATACTGGCCGGCTACAACCATCATGCGGGCGAGTGCACATTAACTGTTGACGATGAACAAATCGACCTGCTGGATGTGCGCGAGGTATTAGAGTTAAAGTATGAAGGGGGAAAAATTACGGGCAGACCGAAAGGAGAGCAACCGCGACCGGCTAAGACGATCGTGCCATCGCGACCGACTGCTAGTGTGTCTAGTAGTACCACCATGGTTAGCGACGGGCGCGTCTCTAAACGGAGTTTCAAGAAGGAGACGGATAAAATTGTAAGATCTATGTCCCGACTATCATCTACAGAGCAACTCTCGGAAGTTGCTGCGGAAGCTTTAAAGGACATTAGACGTGCACCATCAAGTGACTGCGGTTCATTGCGGTTGGTGGGCATGGTCGGTGATGGTCGTTGCGCATACTACGCCATGTTACATTTTATAGGCTTACCACCTACGGTGTCGGCTGTCGACGCGCTAAAAGAGATATTGTGGTTAATTTGCCCTAACCACTTAAGAGAACAAAATAAGAACCTTTTGAATAAAGACTTTTCGGACATGAACGCGTGGGGCACTACCGACAATTTCGGGTTGTTCACTATCATGGTGAATAGCGCGCTTTGTGTTCATGTAAACGCTGGAAACACTGATCTGGCCACTCGTGTATACACGCTATGCGACGATCCGCAAGGAGTTATGCACATTCGATGGAGGACGGAGGGAGCCGGACATGTAGATGTTTTAGAAAGCGATCAACACATTTCACAGACGGAACAACGCGCAAAAAATTTTTCCAGGGCACTGACGTCGCTGCTGGACATGCGCGAGCCCCAAAAAGAGTTTCCTTATGAGTCCGGAGCGGGAAGTTTGAAACTGCTCAGTATACTAGCTAAATACCCAGTTTTGAGAACGCAGGGACGCGTTTGGGCGACCGACTCTGCGGCGATCACTCTTCGTAGAGTGAACGCTAACTTGGTCGACCGTTCGGCGTGTGATTTGGTGGTCGACGACTCGGGACTGTTACCGGACATGGTCAGTAACGTGGAGCGCGCTTTGATCAGTGGTGGAAATTGTGTGCTGCGTCTGGCCGATTATTTTGATCAAGTTGACTTGGTGCGTGATTTGCTGAATAAGTTCGCGCGTATCAATTTCGAAAGACCGGATTTTTCGACGGGCAACGAGGTTTACTTGGTATGCCTTGAATACGGTTCTCCGTTGGTGGATGTCCGTGGAAGGGACGCCGCGAGGGTTAATTTATTGACGACGCTGCTTACGAATTTCTCAGGTAATAGTGAAGACCCCGACAGAACGAAAATGCTGGTTGAGGTGCTGGAAGTGGCCGCGTTGTCCCCAAAATGGCGACCCGAGGTCATGTCTGCGGGTTGCGAAAAAGTTGCTGCGAGTTTGGAGGCACAGTCAGCGGTGACGATGAGCACAACGGTGACTGACGTCCAGTCGGTTGCCGTCGGCGCGAGTGAGGAATCGGAAAAGGAGTCCGTAGTGACCACAAGTGAGATCGTAACTGACACCGACATCCAGTCAGTTAATTCCGTTGACTTAGATCTGGATCTCATATCGACTGTGACGAGTGCTTGCACCGTTTCGGTTGAAAACAAGATGGAGAATGAGAAGGACGAGGAAGAGATGAAGTCGCAAAGCGGCGAAACGCCCGTCGACAAAGACCAGTACCGGTAAACTCAATTGGATGGAGCGTTTGGGGCGCGCTTTTGGAAAACAACCGAAATTGTGTAAGCGTGCTGACGGCATTAAGCGGACGGAGTATAAGATGCGCGCTACTAGGAGTATTGCTGCCCCGGGTCTGTTACCCAATGGGAAGGAACTAAACCAAAAGAGGACTGTCAAGAGAATATATAGAGAAGATCAAATCGTTCGCGATCGCACTAGTCGTACCGTTAGGCATGTAGGCATCTCCGCGGACGGCGAGGTCGTTGTGGATGTTTCGGGTAGGGGATGTGTCGCCGCGAGCGGGGTGAAAACGACGGTCAGGAGCGTTGCCACATGTGTGGACTTCCCGAACCAGCCGGCGCGGAAAATCCTGGATGTGGTAGCTGCTAAACCAAAAGGTGGAGAGGTGGTTGTAAAACGGGAAACACCTGAGGTGGTGCCTGAAGAAGGCGAACCTGAAGAACAAAGAGTGCAAGATGAGTCACCACCGGATGAGGACTTGATTACCTTCTCTGTGAAGGAAAAGGAGGAAAAGCTTGACTCTCTGCTCTCTTATCTAGAAAGCATTGAAAGAGTCAATGTGCCTGCAAACGAACCTTTGCGTACGACGGTCACCTATTTTAACGTGTCGGCGGTGCGTCAAGACGTTTTGGTCGCTTTTGCGTGGCCCAGCGCGGGGAAGTATAGGGTGTCTCGCGCTTGGAAACATCTAGAACAACAGTCATATATCAAGAACAAGCAGGTGGATGCAATGCGGGTTTTGAGTAGAGTATCCGACGACGCTGTCGCGTGTGCGTACGTCGCTGACCAAGTGAAGATGGTCGTGTTGGTTTTGGATAATCCATGTGTTTTAATGAAAAATTTGATAAGTTTATTGGAAAAAATAGCTTTAATACAGGGACGCATGCGCGTTTCTATCGACGTTTTGAATTGCAAACATTACAACAATGACGTTTTCCCTTTAATGGAATTTAGTAATAACAATAGGCATCTAAATTTTGTGTTGTATTTACATAATCAGTTTTTGGAGGGGCGGGCTTTTGCTTCGCCTTACCTGTTTTCAGACGTCGTCAATCAGCCTCTCTTCGCGGCTTTGACTGATGAAGATTTGGGTTTAATTAGATCACCTGCTTTACTTGACTCATCCCTTTTAGAAAATAGATACAAAAATGCCATGATCGAATATCTGCATTCGTCCACTTTCGCTCAAAATGTTTTGGCCGTCTCAATGCGCGCGGAATACGAAAAGATATTTCGCGGAGGTATGGTTTCGGTGGACCGTTTGGAGCACTTAGTGAGGAAAGGCGTATATGTTTATGACAATGATAATAAGGCGGTTTTATCTGGTGACGTCCTGCCATACGGATGGGCTTTCACCTTGAGTAATGAAAAAGGCATGTTCGTTGAATATGACAGCAGCGAGAGAAAGTACAAGACTGACAGCCGATTTTGCATGTTCTCACGTGAGACAAGGATTATGTTATCTGAGGCGACCGCACAACAACTGCAAAAGATAGACTTAATGGAGGTCAAAATGCCGAAGATAACTTGGATCAATGGTCCGCCCGGATGTGGAAAAATTGAGTACGCCTTACGTACCCATCGACGACCCCAATCGGCCCCACAAAAGATCTCTGGGGACATGATATTGACAGTGACAAAGGAAAGTTGTGATTCATTAAGGAAAAGAGTGGCTGGAACGGTGGAGGATAGATTCTTGACGCGCAATTACCGTACTGTGGCGTCCGTTTTGTTGAATGGAGTAAAGGGTAAGGTCTATGAGCGATTGATAGTTGATGAGGCCTTAATGGTTCACGCTGGGGCTCTTGCGTTCGCTGCTCACATAACTGGTGCTTCGGAAATGATAATTATTGGGGATGTACATCAAATCCCATACATCGATCGTGACCACGTCACAACATTGACTTACGCTAGTCCGGAGCGTTTCGCCGCGGTTTCAACAAGTTTAAACAAAACCCACCGGTGTCCCGTCGACGTGACCAGGGCATTGAGTAAAAAATATGAAGGTTTCTATTCGGTTAGTGAAGTGTTGCGTTCAATGTCACGGGAGAGATTTTCGGGCAAGGGTGTGCTCAAGGAACCCAACGTCATTTATTTGGTGCTGTTTCAGGCTGACATAGACGAAATGATCAGGCAGGGTTACGCTCAGCGTGGGAGCCGCGTGATGACTGTTCACGAGGCGCAAGGACAGACATTCGCCGATGTGCGTTATGTCAGAACAAGTTACAAGCCGTTAAAACTATACGAGTCTGAAGGGCACGCTATAGTTGCGATCAGCAGGCATACAAAAAGTTTCGTATATTACACGGATGTGGACGATTTGGTGGTGTCTTGGATGAACGGGGTGCGTGAGATCTCGGACACTTCCTTAAAAAGATGGAATGATGAGCGCAGGTTGGCTAACGGGGAGAAACTCGTGGGAGGTTACATAGCGCCGGCGCAAATCATATTCCGTCCGGAAAAGAACGATTACGCTTGCGAGGAGGCACACTCCGCCGTGAGGCGAGTCTTACCAGTATCCCATAACCCGAATGTGCCGGAGGTGTTAGTGCCGGCGGTGCCCGCCTACCCCCTCCCGGAGACGTTCGTGAGGTCACCAGTTGATACGGACATCGGTTATCTACAGACGTGGTACGATGACGTGATACCCACTTCCCAAGTAGACGTTTCGCATGACCAACTGATATGCGAGAGTAGCGATTTAAGTGTTCCCATAAGTGATAAGATGAAGGTTGACCCTCTGCGATTGGGTTACAAGAAGAAAAAATACAGCACTCTAAAGCCGGTATTGAAGACCATAATGCCGTCGAATGTCATCCAATCTCAAGTACAGACGTTGTTGTGTCTTTCCAAGAGAAACGCCAACGCCCCAATGTTGCGAAATAAGGAGTTAAAACCGGAGGTGGCTGCAAAGTACCTATTTAAAAACTTCATGAAATCTTGTGTCAGGGAGGAGATCAATCACGATGAAGCGTTTGATACAATAGATTTGAATGCTCGGCTGTTACAGAATTGGTTGGACAAGCAACCACCAGCGATGAAGAGGATGATTCAGAGTGACACCCCTTTGGAGGATCGAAACTTTCACATCTTCGATTTGATGGTAAAGGACAAGTTAAAGCCCCCTCTGGAACCAAATGCCGCATTTAAGATCCCTAGCGGTCAGACGATCGCGTATAACGCGAAGGAGATTAACGCGGTTGTTTGTCCGATTTTCTCCGTGGCTAGAGACAGATTGTTATCGGTGTTGAAACCGAATATTAAAATCTTCACAGGGATGTCCACTGAGGAGTTTGAAACTATGTTAAATGACGAGTACGATATAGACGAACTATGGCGCACGACCAACCGCGTCGAAAACGATTTTGCGAAGTATGACAAGTCGCAAGACGAAGTACTTTTGCTTTTTGAACTGATGCTCTATGAGTGGTTGGGTATACCCTCGCATATACTCTACTCGTGGTATATTTCGCACCGCAGATCTGTGTTGCGTGATAAAAGACACGGAGTGAAGATGTGGACCGAGTTTCAACGCAAATCTGGCGACGCAGTGACTTTTTTAGGTAATACCGTTTGCATGCTCGCCGTTATGGCCGCGTGTTATTGTTTTGAATTTGTGGTTCTGGCGTTGCTAGCCGGCGATGACAGTGTACTTTTTCTTGAAAAATTTTATAAAACTAAAGATTGCACCGCCGCTTTGGCCGATTGGTTTAACTTGGAGAGTAAACTGTTAGATAACTATGATTTTTCCTATTTTTGCTCAAAATTTTTAATTAGACATATGGGTCGCGTCCATATTGTCCCGGATTTGCTTAAAACTGTAACTAAGTGGGGTAGGACCGACTTAGTAAATTGGGAACATGTGGAGGAATATAGAGTTTCTCTTTCCGACAATTTAAAGGCGCTTAACAACGCCGCTTTGCATGCGGATTTGGACGCAGCTTTGCGCGAAAGGTACCACGGTAACTTAGACGCAGCCAAGACCGCACGCGTTGTAATGACATACGTCAATGACGCCAAACTTTTTAAGACCCTTTTCGTCGCTGAGGGTGAGTTAATGAGTGATCCTTCTCGTCCATCGTTAGATTGATGGACAGAAGTTAGGTTATGGTTAGGCATTTTTCTAATTAAGTTTTAAAATTTTTATCGTCAAGTGTTTTAAAATTCAAACTGCGTAAATCTGCTATACCGACGGTTCGACCGCAGTCTGGCCGTTGTATACAAAACGTTAGGTCTTACACCATGCCCGGCTATACTCCGTGGGGGATGCCCCAAATAATTCTTTCTAAGCAGCGTTTTGTCGAGTATGAAACGTTTGCTTTGTTCGTCAACACGCACAGGTTCTTGCAGTTCAATGTTAAGGCGAATAGGGATCGTATCCGCACGGCTTACGCCTCCCTCCCAACATCTGCGCCGTTTGCAAAAACTGTGCGCTTCCCTGAGAATAAAATTTTTGTTCACCTGGATAACACTGCTGTCGACAATTGGCTCAGCCAGATGTTGCAGGCATTGGATTTACCGGATCGTAGTATTGAGAAGGGGTCCGCGAAGGATTTCGACGTTAATGATGCGATTCGTGCGGCCAAGGTGGCTATTAATGAGCTGCACCATCTGCTCAATAATATAGAAAGCATTTCCGACAATGGTGTCTATGATGCCACAGCTTTCGAATCCAAATTTTCGTTAGTTTGGAACTCAGGTTCTTTATAATTTTCTTTCTTTATAATTTTCTTTATATTCACTTTAAAAAGTAGTTTTACTGTAGGATGAAATTCTTCGAAAGACGGATTTCATACAGACGGGATCGGGATGGGTTTTGCTATATGCAACTCTTCCGAGATGTCTTAGGTTTAAGGTTTAATTATAAGGAAACGGCCCGTATTTTCGGCAAATATCCGAGAATACGAGACGTTGTTTTACAGTTGGCTAAGTTGACGGACGGGGACACGTACGTGCACGAGGTGGTGCCGACAGGGCTGTCGGTTTACCACGTCGGCCCGTGCTTAGTTTTGTTAAGTAGTCTAGTAATTAGGTTTATGTTCTCTGATGCTTTAATCGGAGGTTACGACGCGGCCGAGGATGCCGCTATATGTCAAAGTAATTATGCTAGGCGTATAGCGGCGTTAGCTTCGGTCAGCAAGGATTCGGCCAGTGAGATGCTGCGCACCGCCGCGGCGGTTGTGATGAGAAAGGAGTTGGCCGACGAACATTCAGTCATTTCAAAATTTGTACAGGACTTGGCTATGGACAGTACTATCAATAAAAAAATAAACTTGCCTTATAGACTTACACCGCTGCAGCTGACTCAGATGCAAGCGGACTACCCGGAATATACGTTAGTAAACAGAAACAATTGCTCGCACGCGCATGCGGTAGCGGGCAATTTGCGTGTCTTAAGTATGGAGGTGATGCTGGATATGATAGGTTATTCGAAGCAATCGGCTCCCCTCTTCGGCGAGGACGTCTTTGTTGTCGATATTGGTGGCGATTATCTATGCCACGTTAAAATGAATAGAATGAATGTACACAGCGATACACCCATTATCTGTCCCCGCGATTCAGCTAGGGAGATGTCCCGACACACGGCTCTGGCCGCCATGGTCAAGAAGGGAAAATTGGGACAAGATACTTATTCGAGACTCACCGGCGCAGTGCAGCCGTGCAAACAGCGCTGTACTTCGTTGGCTCAGCATTGTTACGTATCGGCCACATATGTAATTATTAACCATTCAGAGTACGATATCTCGCGCGACGATCTTGCGCAGGCGTTTGACAACCACAAACCTAAGATCGCGGTTTCGGCGTTTCATTTTGACCCGCGGGTATTTACTAGAGATAATTTTATAATAGAGGCTCTTAAAGCCAGGGTTCAAGTTAATAACGACAGAATACATTTTGATTTCTGCGGCGATTCGTCATATTCGTATTCCCACAATTTTTGCAATTATATAGAGATGGTCACGGGCAATGTGTTGCTGACACCGGCAGGTAGGTGTTATTTAGTTGAACGCGTCGGTATTCGCGGGCCTACCATGTTCTTGCGGTACACATTGTGCGAGGCTCAACCGGCCAGTGCCTTCCTTCATTTGCGTAGTTGTTTGTGGTTGCCGGATTTGGACGATATCTTGGTGGTCTCCACTTGGCAGTTCCAGGGCGGCTATTATAGGGACTCTAAATTTGTCAGGGTGGGAGATGATGAGAACGGAAGATTCGTGAGAAGGCACATAGAGGTGAGCAAGCGGTTGTATGAGTTAATCTTGGCCAACTGTATGCGCGCTTCTGAAAAGGGGTTTAATCTTAGCGAAATGTTATCTGCGGCTATATCCTTCAATGCTAGGTTGACCATTAATGGACAAGATATACGATCTGATCACGACCGGCTTGACGTTGAAGTGTTGATGCTGTTAGTCGTATCCTGCTACTGCCAGGCCTACTGCTTGCGCTACGGTGTGGGGCGAGTGGTCGAGTATTTCGTTGCTCAAGAAAAATCGAAGCGAGCAATGAATAGACTAGGTTTTCTTTCCATACTTAGTTATGTGGCAGAGCAGTTATTTCCCGGAAGTTACATTAAAAGGAAATTGAATAATTTCGTACAGTTTTTAAGTTCTCATAAGGAACTAAAGGATTTGACATTTCACGTCAGCGAAAGCGTCAGAGTCATCACAGTAGAAGAGCATGTGCACATACTGGCCGGCTACAACCATCATGCGGGCGAGTGCACATTAACTGTTGACGATGAACAAATCGACCTGCTGGATGTGCGCGAGGTATTAGAGTTAAAGTATGAAGGGGGAAAAATTACGGGCAGACCGAAAGGAGAGCAACCGCGACCGGCTAAGACGATCGTGCCATCGCGACCGACTGCTAGTGTGTCTAGTAGTACCACCATGGTTAGCGACGGGCGCGTCTCTAAACGGAGTTTCAAGAAGGAGACGGATAAAATTGTAAGATCTATGTCCCGACTATCATCTACAGAGCAACTCTCGGAAGTTGCTGCGGAAGCTTTAAAGGACATTAGACGTGCACCATCAAGTGACTGCGGTTCATTGCGGTTGGTGGGCATGGTCGGTGATGGTCGTTGCGCATACTACGCCATGTTACATTTTATAGGCTTACCACCTACGGTGTCGGCTGTCGACGCGCTAAAAGAGATATTGTGGTTAATTTGCCCTAACCACTTAAGAGAACAAAATAAGAACCTTTTGAATAAAGACTTTTCGGACATGAACGCGTGGGGCACTACCGACAATTTCGGGTTGTTCACTATCATGGTGAATAGCGCGCTTTGTGTTCATGTAAACGCTGGAAACACTGATCTGGCCACTCGTGTATACACGCTATGCGACGATCCGCAAGGAGTTATGCACATTCGATGGAGGACGGAGGGAGCCGGACATGTAGATGTTTTAGAAAGCGATCAACACATTTCACAGACGGAACAACGCGCAAAAAATTTTTCCAGGGCACTGACGTCGCTGCTGGACATGCGCGAGCCCCAAAAAGAGTTTCCTTATGAGTCCGGAGCGGGAAGTTTGAAACTGCTCAGTATACTAGCTAAATACCCAGTTTTGAGAACGCAGGGACGCGTTTGGGCGACCGACTCTGCGGCGATCACTCTTCGTAGAGTGAACGCTAACTTGGTCGACCGTTCGGCGTGTGATTTGGTGGTCGACGACTCGGGACTGTTACCGGACATGGTCAGTAACGTGGAGCGCGCTTTGATCAGTGGTGGAAATTGTGTGCTGCGTCTGGCCGATTATTTTGATCAAGTTGACTTGGTGCGTGATTTGCTGAATAAGTTCGCGCGTATCAATTTCGAAAGACCGGATTTTTCGACGGGCAACGAGGTTTACTTGGTATGCCTTGAATACGGTTCTCCGTTGGTGGATGTCCGTGGAAGGGACGCCGCGAGGGTTAATTTATTGACGACGCTGCTTACGAATTTCTCAGGTAATAGTGAAGACCCCGACAGAACGAAAATGCTGGTTGAGGTGCTGGAAGTGGCCGCGTTGTCCCCAAAATGGCGACCCGAGGTCATGTCTGCGGGTTGCGAAAAAGTTGCTGCGAGTTTGGAGGCACAGTCAGCGGTGACGATGAGCACAACGGTGACTGACGTCCAGTCGGTTGCCGTCGGCGCGAGTGAGGAATCGGAAAAGGAGTCCGTAGTGACCACAAGTGAGATCGTAACTGACACCGACATCCAGTCAGTTAATTCCGTTGACTTAGATCTGGATCTCATATCGACTGTGACGAGTGCTTGCACCGTTTCGGTTGAAAACAAGATGGAGAATGAGAAGGACGAGGAAGAGATGAAGTCGCAAAGCGGCGAAACGCCCGTCGACAAAGACCAGTACCGGTAAACTCAATTGGATGGAGCGTTTGGGGCGCGCTTTTGGAAAACAACCGAAATTGTGTAAGCGTGCTGACGGCATTAAGCGGACGGAGTATAAGATGCGCGCTACTAGGAGTATTGCTGCCCCGGGTCTGTTACCCAATGGGAAGGAACTAAACCAAAAGAGGACTGTCAAGAGAATATATAGAGAAGATCAAATCGTTCGCGATCGCACTAGTCGTACCGTTAGGCATGTAGGCATCTCCGCGGACGGCGAGGTCGTTGTGGATGTTTCGGGTAGGGGATGTGTCGCCGCGAGCGGGGTGAAAACGACGGTCAGGAGCGTTGCCACATGTGTGGACTTCCCGAACCAGCCGGCGCGGAAAATCCTGGATGTGGTAGCTGCTAAACCAAAAGGTGGAGAGGTGGTTGTAAAACGGGAAACACCTGAGGTGGTGCCTGAAGAAGGCGAACCTGAAGAACAAAGAGTGCAAGATGAGTCACCACCGGATGAGGACTTGATTACCTTCTCTGTGAAGGAAAAGGAGGAAAAGCTTGACTCTCTGCTCTCTTATCTAGAAAGCATTGAAAGAGTCAATGTGCCTGCAAACGAACCTTTGCGTACGACGGTCACCTATTTTAACGTGTCGGCGGTGCGTCAAGACGTTTTGGTCGCTTTTGCGTGGCCCAGCGCGGGGAAGTATAGGGTGTCTCGCGCTTGGAAACATCTAGAACAACAGTCATATATCAAGAACAAGCAGGTGGATGCAATGCGGGTTTTGAGTAGAGTATCCGACGACGCTGTCGCGTGTGCGTACGTCGCTGACCAAGTGAAGATGGTCGTGTTGGTTTTGGATAATCCATGTGTTTTAATGAAAAATTTGATAAGTTTATTGGAAAAAATAGCTTTAATACAGGGACGCATGCGCGTTTCTATCGACGTTTTGAATTGCAAACATTACAACAATGACGTTTTCCCTTTAATGGAATTTAGTAATAACAATAGGCATCTAAATTTTGTGTTGTATTTACATAATCAGTTTTTGGAGGGGCGGGCTTTTGCTTCGCCTTACCTGTTTTCAGACGTCGTCAATCAGCCTCTCTTTCCGGCTTTGACTGATG
Source organism: Lycaena phlaeas (assembly GCA_905333005.2). Taxonomy (NCBI): domain Eukaryota; kingdom Metazoa; phylum Arthropoda; class Insecta; order Lepidoptera; family Lycaenidae; genus Lycaena; species Lycaena phlaeas. The sequence goes on along the minus strand of HG995172.1, from coordinate 16,960,243 downwards.
AAGATTTGGGTTTAATTAGATCACCTGCTTTACTTGACTCATCCCTTTTAGAAAATAGATACAAAAATGCCATGATCGAATATCTGCATTCGTCCACTTTCGCTCAAAATGTTTTGGCCGTCTCAATGCGCGCGGAATACGAAAAGATATTTCGCGGAGGTATGGTTTCGGTGGACCGTTTGGAGCACTTAGTGAGGAAAGGCGTATATGTTTATGACAATGATAATAAGGCGGTTTTATCTGGTGACGTCCTGCCGTACGGATGGGCTTTCACCTTGAGTAATGAAAAAGGCATGTTCGTTGAATATGACAGCAGCGAGAGAAAGTACAAGACTGACAGCCGATTTTGCATGTTCTCACGTGAGACAAGGATTATGTTATCTGAGGCGACCGCACAACAACTGCAAAAGATAGACTTAATGGAGGTCAAAATGCCGAAGATAACTTGGATCAATGGTCCGCCCGGATGTGGAAAAATTGAGTACGCCTTACGTACCCATCGACGACCCCAATCGGCCCCACAAAAGATCTCTGGGGACATGATATTGACAGTGACAAAGGAAAGTTGTGATTCATTAAGGAAAAGAGTGGCTGGAACGGTGGAGGATAGATTCTTGACGCGCAATTACCGTACTGTGGCGTCCGTTTTGTTGAATGGAGTAAAGGGTAAGGTCTATGAGCGATTGATAGTTGATGAGGCCTTAATGGTTCACGCTGGGGCTCTTGCGTTCGCTGCTCACATAACTGGTGCTTCGGAAATGATAATTATTGGGGATGTACATCAAATCCCATACATCGATCGTGACCACGTCACAACATTGACTTACGCTAGTCCGGAGCGTTTCGCCGCGGTTTCAACAAGTTTAAACAAAACCCACCGGTGTCCCGTCGACGTGACCAGGGCATTGAGTAAAAAATATGAAGGTTTCTATTCGGTTAGTGAAGTGTTGCGTTCAATGTCACGGGAGAGATTTTCGGGCAAGGGTGTGCTCAAGGAACCCAACGTCATTTATTTGGTGCTGTTTCAGGCTGACATAGACGAAATGATCAGGCAGGGTTACGCTCAGCGTGGGAGCCGCGTGATGACTGTTCACGAGGCGCAAGGACAGACATTCGCCGATGTGCGTTATGTCAGAACAAGTTACAAGCCGTTAAAACTATACGAGTCTGAAGGGCACGCTATAGTTGCGATCAGCAGGCATACAAAAAGTTTCGTATATTACACGGATGTGGACGATTTGGTGGTGTCTTGGATGAACGGGGTGCGTGAGATCTCGGACACTTCCTTAAAAAGATGGAATGATGAGCGCAGGTTGGCTAACGGGGAGAAACTCGTGGGAGGTTACATAGCGCCGGCGCAAATCATATTCCGTCCGGAAAAGAACGATTACGCTTGCGAGGAGGCACACTCCGCCGTGAGGCGAGTCTTACCAGTATCCCATAACCCGAATGTGCCGGAGGTGTTAGTGCCGGCGGTGCCCGCCTACCCCCTCCCGGAGACGTTCGTGAGGTCACCAGTTGATACGGACATCGGTTATCTACAGACGTGGTACGATGACGTGATACCCACTTCCCAAGTAGACGTTTCGCATGACCAACTGATATGCGAGAGTAGCGATTTAAGTGTTCCCATAAGTGATAAGATGAAGGTTGACCCTCTGCGATTGGGTTACAAGAAGAAAAAATACAGCACTCTAAAGCCGGTATTGAAGACCATAATGCCGTCGAATGTCATCCAATCTCAAGTACAGACGTTGTTGTGTCTTTCCAAGAGAAACGCCAACGCCCCAATGTTGCGAAATAAGGAGTTAAAACCGGAGGTGGCTGCAAAGTACCTATTTAAAAACTTCATGAAATCTTGTGTCAGGGAGGAGATCAATCACGATGAAGCGTTTGATACAATAGATTTGAATGCTCGGCTGTTACAGAATTGGTTGGACAAGCAACCACCAGCGATGAAGAGGATGATTCAGAGTGACACCCCTTTGGAGGATCGAAACTTTCACATCTTCGATTTGATGGTAAAGGACAAGTTAAAGCCCCCTCTGGAACCAAATGCCGCATTTAAGATCCCTAGCGGTCAGACGATCGCGTATAACGCGAAGGAGATTAACGCGGTTGTTTGTCCGATTTTCTCCGTGGCTAGAGACAGATTGTTATCGGTGTTGAAACCGAATATTAAAATCTTCACAGGGATGTCCACTGAGGAGTTTGAAACTATGTTAAATGACGAGTACGATATAGACGAACTATGGCGCACGACCAACCGCGTCGAAAACGATTTTGCGAAGTATGACAAGTCGCAAGACGAAGTACTTTTGCTTTTTGAACTGATGCTCTATGAGTGGTTGGGTATACCCTCGCATATACTCTACTCGTGGTATATTTCGCACCGCAGATCTGTGTTGCGTGATAAAAGACACGGAGTGAAGATGTGGACCGAGTTTCAACGCAAATCTGGCGACGCAGTGACTTTTTTAGGTAATACCGTTTGCATGCTCGCCGTTATGGCCGCGTGTTATTGTTTTGAATTTGTGGTTCTGGCGTTGCTAGCCGGCGATGACAGTGTACTTTTTCTTGAAAAATTTTATAAAACTAAAGATTGCACCGCCGCTTTGGCCGATTGGTTTAACTTGGAGAGTAAACTGTTAGATAACTATGATTTTTCCTATTTTTGCTCAAAATTTTTAATTAGACATATGGGTCGCGTCCATATTGTCCCGGATTTGCTTAAAACTGTAACTAAGTGGGGTAGGACCGACTTAGTAAATTGGGAACATGTGGAGGAATATAGAGTTTCTCTTTCCGACAATTTAAAGGCGCTTAACAACGCCGCTTTGCATGCGGATTTGGACGCAGCTTTGCGCGAAAGGTACCACGGTAACTTAGACGCAGCCAAGACCGCACGCGTTGTAATGACATACGTCAATGACGCCAAACTTTTTAAGACCCTTTTCGTCGCTGAGGGTGAGTTAATGAGTGATCCTTCTCGTCCATCGTTAGATTGATGGACAGAAGTTAGGTTATGGTTAGGCATTTTTCTAATTAAGTTTTAAAATTTTTATCGTCAAGTGTTTTAAAATTCAAACTGCGTAAATCTGCTATACCGACGGTTCGACCGCAGTCTGGCCGTTGTATACAAAACGTTAGGTCTTACACCATGCCCGGCTATACTCCGTGGGGGATGCCCCAAATAATTCTTTCTAAGCAGCGTTTTGTCGAGTATGAAACGTTTGCTTTGTTCGTCAACACGCACAGGTTCTTGCAGTTCAATGTTAAGGCGAATAGGGATCGTATCCGCACGGCTTACGCCTCCCTCCCAACATCTGCGCCGTTTGCAAAAACTGTGCGCTTCCCTGAGAATAAAATTTTTGTTCACCTGGATAACACTGCTGTCGACAATTGGCTCAGCCAGATGTTGCAGGCATTGGATTTACCGGATCGTAGTATTGAGAAGGGGTCCGCGAAGGATTTCGACGTTAATGATGCGATTCGTGCGGCCAAGGTGGCTATTAATGAGCTGCACCATCTGCTCAATAATATAGAAAGCATTTCCGACAATGGTGTCTATGATGCCACAGCTTTCGAATCCAAATTTTCGTTAGTTTGGAACTCAGGTTCTTTATAATTTTCTTTCTTTATAATTTTCTTTATATTCACTTTAAAAAGTAGTTTTACTGTAGGATGAAATTCTTCGAAAGACGGATTTCATACAGACGGGATCGGGATGGGTTTTGCTATATGCAACTCTTCCGAGATGTCTTAGGTTTAAGGTTTAATTATAAGGAAACGGCCCGTATTTTCGGCAAATATCCGAGAATACGAGACGTTGTTTTACAGTTGGCTAAGTTGACGGACGGGGACACGTACGTGCACGAGGTGGTGCCGACAGGGCTGTCGGTTTACCACGTCGGCCCGTGCTTAGTTTTGTTAAGTAGTCTAGTAATTAGGTTTATGTTCTCTGATGCTTTAATCGGAGGTTACGACGCGGCCGAGGATGCCGCTATATGTCAAAGTAATTATGCTAGGCGTATAGCGGCGTTAGCTTCGGTCAGCAAGGATTCGGCCAGTGAGATGCTGCGCACCGCCGCGGCGGTTGTGATGAGAAAGGAGTTGGCCGACGAACATTCAGTCATTTCAAAATTTGTACAGGACTTGGCTATGGACAGTACTATCAATAAAAAAATAAACTTGCCTTATAGACTTACACCGCTGCAGCTGACTCAGATGCAAGCGGACTACCCGGAATATACGTTAGTAAACAGAAACAATTGCTCGCACGCGCATGCGGTAGCGGGCAATTTGCGTGTCTTAAGTATGGAGGTGATGCTGGATATGATAGGTTATTCGAAGCAATCGGCTCCCCTCTTCGGCGAGGACGTCTTTGTTGTCGATATTGGTGGCGATTATCTATGCCACGTTAAAATGAATAGAATGAATGTACACAGCGATACACCCATTATCTGTCCCCGCGATTCAGCTAGGGAGATGTCCCGACACACGGCTCTGGCCGCCATGGTCAAGAAGGGAAAATTGGGACAAGATACTTATTCGAGACTCACCGGCGCAGTGCAGCCGTGCAAACAGCGCTGTACTTCGTTGGCTCAGCATTGTTACGTATCGGCCACATATGTAATTATTAACCATTCAGAGTACGATATCTCGCGCGACGATCTTGCGCAGGCGTTTGACAACCACAAACCTAAGATCGCGGTTTCGGCGTTTCATTTTGACCCGCGGGTATTTACTAGAGATAATTTTATAATAGAGGCTCTTAAAGCCAGGGTTCAAGTTAATAACGACAGAATACATTTTGATTTCTGCGGCGATTCGTCATATTCGTATTCCCACAATTTTTGCAATTATATAGAGATGGTCACGGGCAATGTGTTGCTGACACCGGCAGGTAGGTGTTATTTAGTTGAACGCGTCGGTATTCGCGGGCCTACCATGTTCTTGCGGTACACATTGTGCGAGGCTCAACCGGCCAGTGCCTTCCTTCATTTGCGTAGTTGTTTGTGGTTGCCGGATTTGGACGATATCTTGGTGGTCTCCACTTGGCAGTTCCAGGGCGGCTATTATAGGGACTCTAAATTTGTCAGGGTGGGAGATGATGAGAACGGAAGATTCGTGAGAAGGCACATAGAGGTGAGCAAGCGGTTGTATGAGTTAATCTTGGCCAACTGTATGCGCGCTTCTGAAAAGGGGTTTAATCTTAGCGAAATGTTATCTGCGGCTATATCCTTCAATGCTAGGTTGACCATTAATGGACAAGATATACGATCTGATCACGACCGGCTTGACGTTGAAGTGTTGATGCTGTTAGTCGTATCCTGCTACTGCCAGGCCTACTGCTTGCGCTACGGTGTGGGGCGAGTGGTCGAGTATTTCGTTGCTCAAGAAAAATCGAAGCGAGCAATGAATAGACTAGGTTTTCTTTCCATACTTAGTTATGTGGCAGAGCAGTTATTTCCCGGAAGTTACATTAAAAGGAAATTGAATAATTTCGTACAGTTTTTAAGTTCTCATAAGGAACTAAAGGATTTGACATTTCACGTCAGCGAAAGCGTCAGAGTCATCACAGTAGAAGAGCATGTGCACATACTGGCCGGCTACAACCATCATGCGGGCGAGTGCACATTAACTGTTGACGATGAACAAATCGACCTGCTGGATGTGCGCGAGGTATTAGAGTTAAAGTATGAAGGGGGAAAAATTACGGGCAGACCGAAAGGAGAGCAACCGCGACCGGCTAAGACGATCGTACCATCGCGACCGACTGCTAGTGTGTCTAGTAGTACCACCATGGTTAGCGACGGGCGCGTCTCTAAACGGAGTTTCAAGAAGGAGACGGATAAAATTGTAAGATCTATGTCCCGACTATCATCTACAGAGCAACTCTCGGAAGTTGCTGCGGAAGCTTTAAAGGACATTAGACGTGCACCATCAAGTGACTGCGGTTCATTGCGGTTGGTGGGCATGGTCGGTGATGGTCGTTGCGCATACTACGCCATGTTACATTTTATAGGCTTACCACCTACGGTGTCGGCTGTCGACGCGCTAAAAGAGATATTGTGGTTAATTTGCCCTAACCACTTAAGAGAACAAAATAAGAACCTTTTGAATAAAGACTTTTCGGACATGAACGCGTGGGGCACTACCGACAATTTCGGGTTGTTCACTATCATGGTGAATAGCGCGCTTTGTGTTCATGTAAACGCTGGAAACACTGATCTGGCCACTCGTGTATACACGCTATGCGACGATCCGCAAGGAGTTATGCACATTCGATGGAGGACGGAGGGAGCCGGACATGTAGATGTTTTAGAAAGCGATCAACACATTTCACAGACGGAACAACGCGCAAAAAATTTTTCCAGGGCACTGACGTCGCTGCTGGACATGCGCGAGCCCCAAAAAGAGTTTCCTTATGAGTCCGGAGCGGGAAGTTTGAAACTGCTCAGTATACTAGCTAAATACCCAGTTTTGAGAACGCAGGGACGCGTTTGGGCGACCGACTCTGCGGCGATCACTCTTCGTAGAGTGAACGCTAACTTGGTCGACCGTTCGGCGTGTGATTTGGTGGTCGACGACTCGGGACTGTTACCGGACATGGTCAGTAACGTGGAGCGCGCTTTGATCAGTGGTGGAAATTGTGTGCTGCGTCTGGCCGATTATTTTGATCAAGTTGACTTGGTGCGTGATTTGCTGAATAAGTTCGCGCGTATCAATTTCGAAAGACCGGATTTTTCGACGGGCAACGAGGTTTACTTGGTATGCCTTGAATACGGTTCTCCGTTGGTGGATGTCCGTGGAAGGGACGCCGCGAGGGTTAATTTATTGACGACGCTGCTTACGAATTTCTCAGGTAATAGTGAAGACCCCGACAGAACGAAAATGCTGGTTGAGGTGCTGGAAGTGGCCGCGTTGTCCCCAAAATGGCGACCCGAGGTCATGTCTGCGGGTTGCGAAAAAGTTGCTGCGAGTTTGGAGGCACAGTCAGCGGTGACGATGAGCACAACGGTGACTGACGTCCAGTCGGTTGCCGTCGGCGCGAGTGAGGAATCGGAAAAGGAGTCCGTAGTGACCACAAGTGAGATCGTAACTGACACCGACATCCAGTCAGTTAATTCCGTTGACTTAGATCTGGATCTCATATCGACTGTGACGAGTGCTTGCACCGTTTCGGTTGAAAACAAGATGGAGAATGAGAAGGACGAGGAAGAGATGAAGTCGCAAAGCGGCGAAACGCCCGTCGACAAAGACCAGAGATTTGAAATGTTTCTTGACGATGCATTGTTAAGTCACAGACCCCGGGAAGGTAAACTCAATTGGATGGAGCGTTTGGGGCGCGCTTTTGGAAAACAACCGAAATTGTGTAAGCGTGCTGACGGCATTAAGCGGACGGAGTATAAGATGCGCGCTACTAGGAGTATTGCTGCCCCGGGCCTGTTACCCAATGGGAAGGAACTAAACCAAAAGAGGACTGTCAAGAGAATATATAGAGAAGATCAAATCGTTCGCGATCGCACTAGTCGTACCGTTAGGCATGTAGGCATCTCCGCGGACGGCGAGGTCGTTGTGGATGTTTCGGGTAGGGGATGTGTCGCCGCGAGCGGGGTGAAAACGACGGTCAGGAGCGTTGCCACATGTGTGGACTTCCCGAACCAGCCGGCGCGGAAAATCCTGGATGTGGTAGCTGCTAAACCAAAAGGTGGAGAGGTGGTTGTAAAACGGGAAACACCTGAGGTGGTGCCTGAAGAAGGCGAACCTGAAGAACAAAGAGTGCAAGATGAGTCACCACCGGATGAGGACTTGATTACCTTCTCTGTGAAGGAAAAGGAGGAAAAGCTTGACTCTCTGCTCTCTTATCTAGAAAGCATTGAAAGAGTCAATGTGCCTGCAAACGAACCTTTGCGTACGACGGTCACCTATTTTAACGTGTCGGCGGTGCGTCAAGACGTTTTGGTCGCTTTTGCGTGGCCCAGCGCGGGGAAGTATAGGGTGTCTCGCGCTTGGAAACATCTAGAACAACAGTCATATATCAAGAACAAGCAGGTGGATGCAATGCGGGTTTTGAGTAGAGTATCCGACGACGCTGTCGCGTGTGCGTACGTCGCTGACCAAGTGAAGATGGTCGTGTTGGTTTTGGATAATCCATGTGTTTTAATGAAAAATTTGATAAGTTTATTGGAAAAAATAGCTTTAATACAGGGACGCATGCGCGTTTCTATCGACGTTTTGAATTGCAAACATTACAACAATGACGTTTTCCCTTTAATGGAATTTAGTAATAACAATAGGCATCTAAATTTTGTGTTGTATTTACATAATCAGTTTTTGGAGGGGCGGGCTTTTGCTTCGCCTTACCTGTTTTCAGACGTCGTCAATCAGCCTCTCTTTCCGGCTTTGACTGATGAAGATTTGGGTTTAATTAGATCACCTGCTTTACTTGACTCATCCCTTTTAGAAAATAGATACAAAAATGCCATGATCGAATATCTGCATTCGTCCACTTTCGCTCAAAATGTTTTGGCCGTCTCAATGCGCGCGGAATACGAAAAGATATTTCGCGGAGGTATGGTTTCGGTGGACCGTTTGGAGCACTTAGTGAGGAAAGGCGTATATGTTTATGACAATGATAATAAGGCGGTTTTATCTGGTGACGTCCTGCCGTACGGATGGGCTTTCACCTTGAGTAATGAAAAAGGCATGTTCGTTGAATATGACAGCAGCGAGAGAAAGTACAAGACTGACAGTCGATTTTGCATGTTCTCACGTGAGACAAGGATTATGTTATCTGAGGCGACCGCACAACAACTGCAAAAGATAGACTTAATGGAGGTCAAAATGCCGAAGATAACTTGGATCAATGGTCCGCCCGGATGTGGAAAAACTGAGTACGCCTTACGTACCCATCGACGACCCCAATCGGCCCCACAAAAGATCTCTGGGGACATGATATTGACAGTGACAAAGGAAAGTTGTGATTCATTAAGGAAAAGAGTGGCTGGAACGGTGGAGGATAGATTCTTGACGCGCAATTACCGTACTGTGGCGTCCGTTTTGTTGAATGGAGTAAAGGGTAAGGTCTATGAGCGATTGATAGTTGATGAGGCCTTAATGGTTCACGCTGGGGCTCTTGCGTTCGCTGCTCACATAACTGGTGCTTCGGAAATGATAATTATTGGGGATGTACATCAAATCCCATACATCGATCGTGACCACGTCACAACATTGACTTACGCTAGTCCGGAGCGTTTCGCCGCGGTTTCAACAAGTTTAAACAAAACCCACCGGTGTCCCGTCGACGTGACCAGGGCATTGAGTAAAAAATATGAAGGTTTCTATTCGGTTAGTGAAGTGTTGCGTTCAATGTCACGGGAGAGATTTTCGGGCAAGGGTGTGCTCAAGGAACCCAACGTTATTTATTTGGTGCTGTTTCAGGCTGACAAAGACGAAATGATCAGGCAGGGTTACGCTCAGCGTGGGAGCCGCGTGATGACTGTTCACGAGGCGCAAGGACAGACATTCGCCGATGTGCGTTATGTCAGAACAAGTTACAAGCCGTTAAAACTATACGAGTCTGAAGGGCACGCTATAGTTGCGATCAGCAGGCATACAAAAAGTTTCGTATATTACACGGATGTGGACGATTTGGTGGTGTCTTGGATGAACGGGGTGCGTGAGATCTCGGACACTTCCTTAAAAAGATGGAATGATGAGCGCAGGTTGGCTAACGGGGAGAAACTCGTGGGAGGTTACATAGCGCCGGCGCAAATCATATTCCGTCCGGAAAAGAACGATTACGCTTGCGAGGAGGCACACTCCGCCGTGAGGCGAGTCTTACCAGTATCCCATAACCCGAATGTGCCGGAGGTGTTAGTGCCGGCGGTGCCCGCCTACCCCCTCCCGGAGACGTTCGTGAGGTCACCAGTTGATACGGACATCGGTTATCTACAGACGTGGTACGATGACGTGATACCCACTTCCCAAGTAGACGTTTCGCATGACCAACTGATATGCGAGAGTAGCGATTTAAGTGTTCCCATAAGTGATAAGATGAAGGTTGACCCTCTGCGATTGGGTTACAAGAAGAAAAAATACAGCACTCTAAAGCCGGTATTGAAGACCATAATGCCGTCGAATGTCATCCAATCTCAAGTACAGACGTTGTTGTGTCTTTCCAAGAGAAACGCCAACGCCCCAATGTTGCGAAATAAGGAGTTAAAACCGGAGGTGGCTGCAAAGTACCTATTTAAAAACTTCATGAAATCTTGTGTCAGGGAGGAGATCAATCACGATGAAGCGTTTGATACAATAGATTTGAATGCTCGGCTGTTACAGAATTGGTTGGACAAGCAACCACCAGCGATGAAGAGGATGATTCAGAGTGACACCCCTTTGGAGGATCGAAACTTTCACATCTTCGATTTGATGGTAAAGGACAAGTTAAAGCCCCCTCTGGAACCAAATGCCGCATTTAAGATCCCTAGCGGTCAGACGATCGCGTATAACGCGGTTGTTTGTCCGATTTTCTCCGTGGCTAGAGACAGATTGTTATCGGTGTTGAAACCGAATATTAAAATCTTCACAGGGATGTCCACTGAGGAGTTTGAAACTATGTTAAATGACGAGTACGATATAGACGAACTATGGCGCACGACCAACCGCGTCGAAAACGATTTTGCGAAGTATGACAAGTCGCAAGACGAAGTACTTTTGCTTTTTGAACTGATGCTCTATGAGTGGTTGGGTATACCCTCGCATATACTCTACTCGTGGTATATTTCGCACCGCAGATCTGTGTTGCGTGATAAAAGACACGGAGTGAAGATGTGGACCGAGTTTCAACGCAAATCTGGCGACGCAGTGACTTTTTTAGGTAATACCGTTTGCATGCTCGCCGTTATGGCCGCGTGTTATTGTTTTGAATTTGTGGTTCTGGCGTTGCTAGCCGGCGATGACAGTGTACTTTTTCTTGAAAAATTTTATAAAACTAAAGATTGCACCGCCGCTTTGGCCGATTGGTTTAACTTGGAGAGTAAACTGTTAGATAACTATGATTTTTCCTATTTTTGCTCAAAATTTTTAATTAGACATATGGGTCGCGTCCATATTGTCCCGGATTTGCTTAAAACTGTAACTAAGTGGGGTAGGACCGACTTAGTAAATTGGGAACATGTGGAGGAATATAGAGTTTCTCTTTCCGACAATTTAAAGGCGCTTAACAACGCCGCTTTGCATGCGGATTTGGACGCAGCTTTGCGCGAAAGGTACCACGGTAACTTAGACGCAGCCAAGACCGCACGCGTTGTAATGACATACGTCAATGACGCCAAACTTTTTAAGACCCTTTTCGTCGCTGAGGGTGAGTTAATGAGTGATCCTTCTCGTCCATCGTTAGATTGATGGACAGAAGTTAGGTTATGGTTAGGCATTTTTCTAATTAAGTTTTAAAATTTTTATCGTCAAGTGTTTTAAAATTCAAACTGCGTAAATCTGCTATACCGACGGTTCGACCGCAGTCTGGCCGTTGTATACAAAACGTTAGGTCTTACACCATGCCCGGCTATACTCCGTGGGGGATGCCCCAAATAATTCTTTCTAAGCAGCGTTTTGTCGAGTATGAAACGTTTGCTTTGTTCGTCAACACGCACAGGTTCTTGCAGTTCAATGTTAAGGCGAATAGGGATCGTATCCGCACGGCTTACGCCTCCCTCCCAACATCTGCGCCGTTTGCAAAAACTGTGCGCTTCCCTGAGAATAAAATTTTTGTTCACCTGGATAACACTGCTGTCGACAATTGGCTCAGCCAGATGTTGCAGGCATTGGATTTACCGGATCGTAGTATTGAGAAGGGGTCCGCGAAGGATTTCGACGTTAATGATGCGATTCGTGCGGCCAAGGTGGCTATTAATGAGCTGCACCATCTGCTCAATAATATAGAAAGCATTTCCGACAATGGTGTCTATGATGCCACAGCTTTCGAATCCAAATTTTCGTTAGTTTGGAACTCAGGTTCTTTATAATTTTCTTTATTTATAATTTTCTTTATATTCACTTTAAAAAGTAGTTTTACTGTAGGATGAAATTCTTCGAAAGACGGATTTCATACAGACGGGATCGGGATGGGTTTTGCTATATGCAACTCTTCCGAGATGTCTTAGGTTTAAGGTTTAATTATAAGGAAACGGCCCGTATTTTCGGCAAATATCCGAGAATACGAGACGTTGTTTTACAGTTGGCTAAGTTGACGGACGGAGACACGTACGTGCACGAGGTGGTGCCGACAGGGCTGTCGGTTTACCACGTCGGCCCGTGCTTAGTTTTGTTAAGTAGTCTGGTAATTAGGTTTATGTTCTCTGATGCTTTAATCGGAGGTTACGACGCGGCCGAGGATGCCGCTATATGTCAAAGTAATTATGCTAGGCGTATAGCGGCGTTAGCTTCGGTCAGCAAGGATTCGGCCAGTGAGATGCTGCGCACCGCCGCGGCGGTTGTGATGAGAAAGGAGTTGGCCGACGAACATTCAGTCATTTCAAAATTTGTACAGGACTTGGCTATGGACAGTACTATCAATAAAAAAATAAACTTGCCTTATAGACTTACACCGCTGCAGCTGACTCAGATGCAAGCGGACTACCCGGAATATACGTTAGTAAACAGAAACAATTGCTCGCACGCGCATGCGGTAGCGGGCAATTTGCGTGTCTTAAGTATGGAGGTGATGCTGGATATGATAGGTTATTCGAAGCAATCGGCTCCCCTCTTCGGCGAGGACGTCTTTGTTGTCGATATTGGTGGCGATTATCTATGCCACGTTAAAATGAATAGAATGAATGTACACAGCGATACACCCATTATCTGTCCCCGCGATTCAGCTAGGGAGATGTCCCGACACACGGCTCTGGCCGCCATGGTCAAGAAGGGAAAATTGGGACAAGATACTTATTCGAGACTCACCGGCGCAGTGCAGCCGTGCAAACAGCGCTGTACTTCGTTGGCTCAGCATTGTTACGTATCGGCCACATATGTAATTATTAACCATTCAGAGTACGATATCTCGCGCGACGATCTTGCGCAGGCGTTTGACAACCACAAACCTAAGATCGCGGTTTCGGCGTTTCATTTTGACCCGCGGGTATTTACTAGAGATAATTTTATAATAGAGGCTCTTAAAGCCAGGGTTCAAGTTAATAACGACAGAATACATTTTGATTTCTGCGGCGATTCGTCATATTCGTATTCCCACAATTTTTGCAATTATATAGAGATGGTCACGGGCAATGTGTTGCTGACACCGGCAGGTAGGTGTTATTTAGTTGAACGCGTCGGTATTCGCGGGCCTACCATGTTCTTGCGGTACACATTGTGCGAGGCTCAACCGGCCAGTGCCTTCCTTCATTTGCGTAGTTGTTTGTGGTTGCCGGATTTGGACGATATCTTGGTGGTCTCCACTTGGCAGTTCCAGGGCGGCTATTATAGGGACTCTAAATTTGTCAGGGTGGGAGATGATGAGAACGGAAGATTCGTGAGAAGGCACATAGAGGTGAGCAAGCGGTTGTATGAGTTAATCTTGGCCAACTGTATGCGCGCTTCTGAAAAGGGGTTTAATCTTAGCGAAATGTTATCTGCGGCTATATCCTTCAATGCTAGGTTGACCATTAATGGACAAGATATACGATCTGATCACGACCGGCTTGACGTTGAAGTGTTGATGCTGTTAGTCGTATCCTGCTACTGCCAGGCCTACTGCTTGCGCTACGGTGTGGGGCGAGTGGTCGAGTATTTCGTTGCTCAAGAAAAATCGAAGCGAGCAATGAATAGACTAGGTTTTCTTTCCATACTTAGTTATGTGGCAGAGCAGTTATTTCCCGGAAGTTACATTAAAAGGAAATGGAATAATTTCGTACAGTTTTTAAGTTCTCATAAGGAACTAAAGGATTTGACATTTCACGTCAGCGAAAGCGTCAGAGTCATCACAGTAGAAGAGCATGTGCACATACTGGCCGGCTACAACCATCATGCGGGCGAGTGCACATTAACTGTTGACGATGAACAAATCGACCTGCTGGATGTGCGCGAGGTATTAGAGTTAAAGTATGAAGGGGGAAAAATTACGGGCAGACCGAAAGGAGAGCAACCGCGACCGGCTAAGACGATCGTGCCATCGCGACCGACTGCTAGTGTGTCTAGTAGTACCACCATGGTTAGCGACGGGCGCGTCTCTAAACGGAGTTTCAAGAAGGAGACGGATAAAATTGTAAGATCTATGTCCCGACTATCATCTACAGAGCAACTCTCGGAAGTTGCTGCGGAAGCTTTAAAGGACATTAGACGTGCACCATCAAGTGACTGCGGTTCATTGCGGTTGGTGGGCATGGTCGGTGATGGTCGTTGCGCATACTACGCCATGTTACATTTTATAGGCTTACCACCTACGGTGTCGGCTGTCGACGCGCTAAAAGAGATATTGTGGTTAATTTGCCCTAACCACTTAAGAGAACAAAATAAGAACCTTTTGAATAAAGACTTTTCGGACATGAACGCGTGGGGCACTACCGACAATTTCGGGTTGTTCACTATCATGGTGAATAGCGCGCTTTGTGTTCATGTAAACGCTGGAAACACTGATCTGGCCACTCGTGTATACACGCTATGCGACGATCCGCAAGGAGTTATGCACATTCGATGGAGGACGGAGGGAGCCGGACATGTAGATGTTTTAGAAAGCGATCAACACATTTCACAGACGGAACAACGCGCAAAAAATTTTTCCAGGGCACTGACGTCGCTGCTGGACATGCGCGAGCCCCAAAAAGAGTTTCCTTATGAGTCCGGAGCGGGAAGTTTGAAACTGCTCAGTATACTAGCTAAATACCCAGTTTTGAGAACGCAGGGACGCGTTTGGGCGACCGACTCTGCGGCGATCACTCTTCGTAGAGTGAACGCTAACTTGGTCGACCGTTCGGCGTGTGATTTGGTGGTCGACGACTCGGGACTGTTACCGGACATGGTCAGTAACGTGGAGCGCGCTTTGATCAGTGGTGGAAATTGTGTGCTGCGTCTGGCCGATTATTTTGATCAAGTTGACTTGGTGCGTGATTTGCTGAATAAGTTCGCGCGTATCAATTTCGAAAGACCGGATTTTTCGACGGGCAACGAGGTTTACTTGGTATGCCTTGAATACGGTTCTCCGTTGGTGGATGTCCGTGGAAGGGACGCCGCGAGGGTTAATTTATTGACGACGCTGCTTACGAATTTCTCAGGTAATAGTGAAGACCCCGACAGAACGAAAATGCTGGTTGAGGTGCTGGAAGTGGCCGCGTTGTCCCCAAAATGGCGACCCGAGGTCATGTCTGCGGGTTGCGAAAAAGTTGCTGCGAGTTTGGAGGCACAGTCAGCGGTGACGATGAGCACAACGCTGACTGACGTCCAGTCGGTTGCCGTCGGCGCGAGTGAGGAATCGGAAAAGGAGTCCGTAGTGACCACAAGTGAGATCGTAACTGACACCGACATCTAGTCAGTTAATTCCGTTGACTTAGATCTGGATCTCATATCGACTGTGACGAGTGCTTGCACCGTTTCGGTTGAAAACAAGATGGAGAATGAGAAGGACGAGGAAGAGATGAAGTCGCAAAGCGGCGAAACGCCCGTCGACAAAGACCAGAGATTTGAAATGTTTCTTGACGATGCATTGTTAAGTCACAGACCCCGGGAAGGTAAACTCAATTGGATGGAGCGTTTGGGGCGCGCTTTTGGAAAACAACCGAAATTGTGTAAGCGTGCTGACGGCATTAAGCGGACGGAGTATAAGATGCGCGCTACTAGGAGTATTGCTGCCCCGGGCCTGTTACCCAATGGGAAGGAACTAAACCAAAAGAGGACTGTCAAGAGAATATATAGAGAAGATCAAATCGTTCGCGATCGCACTAGTCGTACCGTTAGGCATGTAGGCATCTCCGCGGACGGCGAGGTCGTTGTGGATGTTTCGGGTAGGGGATGTGTCGCCGCGAGCGGGGTGAAAACGACGGTCAGGAGCGTTGCCACATGTGTGGACTTCCCGAACCAGCCGGCGCGGAAAATCCTGGATGTGGTAGCTGCTAAACCAAAAGGTGGAGAGGTGGTTGTAAAACGGGAAACACCTGAGGTGGTGCCTGAAGAAGGCGAACCTGAAGAACAAAGAGTGCAAGATGAGTCACCACCGGATGAGGACTTGATTACCTTCTCTGTGAAGGAAAAGGAGGAAAAGCTTGACTCTCTGCTCTCTTATCTAGAAAGCATTGAAAGAGTCAATGTGCCTGCAAACGAACCTTTGCGTACGACGGTCACCTATTTTAACGTGTCGGCGGTGCGTCAAGACGTTTTGGTCGCTTTTGCGTGGCCCAGCGCGGGGAAGTATAGGGTGTCTCGCGCTTGGAAACATCTAGAACAACAGTCATATATCAAGAACAAGCAGGTGGATGCAATGCGGGTTTTGAGTAGAGTATCCGACGACGCTGTCGCGTGTGCGTACGTCGCTGACCAAGTGAAGATGGTCGTGTTGGTTTTGGATAATCCATGTGTTTTAATGAAAAATTTGATAAGTTTATTGGAAAAAATAGCTTTAATACAGGGACGCATGCGCGTTTCTATCGACGTTTTGAATTGCAAACATTACAACAATGACGTTTTCCCTTTAATGGAATTTAGTAATAACAATAGGCATCTAAATTTTGTGTTGTATTTACATAATCAGTTTTTGGAGGGGCGGGCTTTTGCTTCGCCTTACCTGTTTTCAGACGTCGTCAATCAGCCTCTCTTTCCGGCTTTGACTGATGAAGATTTGGGTTTAATTAGATCACCTGCTTTACTTGACTCATCCCTTTTAGAAAATAGATACAAAAATGCCATGATCGAATATCTGCATTCGTCCACTTTCGCTCAAAATGTTTTGGCCGTCTCAATGCGCGCGGAATACGAAAAGATATTTCGCGGAGGTATGGTTTCGGTGGACCGTTTGGAGCACTTAGTGAGGAAAGGCGTATATGTTTATGACAATGATAATAAGGCGGTTTTATCTGGTGACGTCCTGCCGTACGGATGGGCTTTCACCTTGAGTAATGAAAAAGGCATGTTCGTTGAATATGACAGCAGCGAGAGAAAGTACAAGACTGACAGTCGATTTTGCATGTTCTCACGTGAGACAAGGATTATGTTATCTGAGGCGACCGCACAACAACTGCAAAAGATAGACTTAATGGAGGTCAAAATGCCGAAGATAACTTGGATCAATGGTCCGCCCGGATGTGGAAAAACTGAGTACGCCTTACGTACCCATCGACGACCCCAATCGGCCCCACAAAAGATCTCTGGGGACATGATATTGACAGTGACAAAGGAAAGTTGTGATTCATTAAGGAAAAGAGTGGCTGGAACGGTGGAGGATAGATTCTTGACGCGCAATTACCGTACTGTGGCGTCCGTTTTGTTGAATGGAGTAAAGGGTAAGGTCTATGAGCGATTGATAGTTGATGAGGCCTTAATGGTTCACGCTGGGGCTCTTGCGTTCGCTGCTCACATAACTGGTGCTTCGGAAATGATAATTATTGGGGATGTACATCAAATCCCATACATCGATCGTGACCACGTCACAACATTGACTTACGCTAGTCCGGAGCGTTTCGCCGCGGTTTCAACAAGTTTAAACAAAACCCACCGGTGTCCCGTCGACGTGACCAGGGCATTGAGTAAAAAATATGAAGGTTTCTATTCGGTTAGTGAAGTGTTGCGTTCAATGTCACGGGAGAGATTTTCGGGCAAGGGTGTGCTCAAGGAACCCAACGTTATTTATTTGGTGCTGTTTCAGGCTGACAAAGACGAAATGATCAGGCAGGGTTACGCTCAGCGTGGGAGCCGCGTGATGACTGTTCACGAGGCGCAAGGACAGACATTCGCCGATGTGCGTTATGTCAGAACAAGTTACAAGCCGTTAAAACTATACGAGTCTGAAGGGCACGCTATAGTTGCGATCAGCAGGCATACAAAAAGTTTCGTATATTACACGGATGTGGACGATTTGGTGGTGTCTTGGATGAACGGGGTGCGTGAGATCTCGGACACTTCCTTAAAAAGATGGAATGATGAGCGCAGGTTGGCTAACGGGGAGAAACTCGTGGGAGGTTACATAGCGCCGGCGCAAATCATATTCCGTCCGGAAAAGAACGATTACGCTTGCGAGGAGGCACACTCCGCCGTGAGGCGAGTCTTACCAGTATCCCATAACCCGAATGTGCCGGAGGTGTTAGTGCCGGCGGTGCCCGCCTACCCCCTCCCGGAGACGTTCGTGAGGTCACCAGTTGATACGGACATCGGTTATCTACAGACGTGGTACGATGACGTGATACCCACTTCCCAAGTAGACGTTTCGCATGACCAACTGATATGCGAGAGTAGCGATTTAAGTGTTCCCATAAGTGATAAGATGAAGGTTGACCCTCTGCGATTGGGTTACAAGAAGAAAAAATACAGCACTCTAAAGCCGGTATTGAAGACCATAATGCCGTCGAATGTCATCCAATCTCAAGTACAGACGTTGTTGTGTCTTTCCAAGAGAAACGCCAACGCCCCAATGTTGCGAAATAAGGAGTTAAAACCGGAGGTGGCTGCAAAGTACCTATTTAAAAACTTCATGAAATCTTGTGTCAGGGAGGAGATCAATCACGATGAAGCGTTTGATACAATAGATTTGAATGCTCGGCTGTTACAGAATTGGTTGGACAAGCAACCACCAGCGATGAAGAGGATGATTCAGAGTGACACCCCTTTGGAGGATCGAAACTTTCACATCTTCGATTTGATGGTAAAGGACAAGTTAAAGCCCCCTCTGGAACCAAATGCCGCATTTAAGATCCCTAGCGGTCAGACGATCGCGTATAACGCGAAGGAGATTAACGCGGTTGTTTGTCCGATTTTCTCCGTGGCTAGAGACAGATTGTTATCGGTGTTGAAACCGAATATTAAAATCTTCACAGGGATGTCCACTGAGGAGTTTGAAACTATGTTAAATGACGAGTACGATATAGACGAACTATGGCGCACGACCAACCGCGTCGAAAACGATTTTGCGAAGTATGACAAGTCGCAAGACGAAGTACTTTTGCTTTTTGAACTGATGCTCTATGAGTGGTTGGGTATACCCTCGCATATACTCTACTCGTGGTATATTTCGCACCGCAGATCTGTGTTGCGTGATAAAAGACACGGAGTGAAGATGTGGACCGAGTTTCAACGCAAATCTGGCGACGCAGTGACTTTTTTAGGTAATACCGTTTGCATGCTCGCCGTTATGGCCGCGTGTTATTGTTTTGAATTTGTGGTTCTGGCGTTGCTAGCCGGCGATGACAGTGTACTTTTTCTTGAAAAATTTTATAAAACTAAAGATTGCACCGCCGCTTTGGCCGATTGGTTTAACTTGGAGAGTAAACTGTTAGATAACTATGATTTTTCCTATTTTTGCTCAAAATTTTTAATTAGACATATGGGTCGCGTCCATATTGTCCCGGATTTGCTTAAAACTGTAACTAAGTGGGGTAGGACCGACTTAGTAAATTGGGAACATGTGGAGGAATATAGAGTTTCTCTTTCCGACAATTTAAAGGCGCTTAA
The DNA here is from genome assembly GCA_905333005.2 of Lycaena phlaeas. NCBI lineage: Eukaryota > Metazoa > Arthropoda > Insecta > Lepidoptera > Lycaenidae > Lycaena > Lycaena phlaeas. Next base: position 16,940,593 of record HG995172.1, on the reverse strand, counting down.
CAACGCCGCTTTGCATGCGGATTTGGACGCAGCTTTGCGCGAAAGGTACCACGGTAACTTAGACGCAGCCAAGACCGCACGCGTTGTAATGACATACGTCAATGACGCCAAACTTTTTAAGACCCTTTTCGTCGCTGAGGGTGAGTTAATGAGTGATCCTTCTCGTCCATCGTTAGATTGATGGACAGAAGTTAGGTTATGGTTAGGCATTTTTCTAATTAAGTTTTAAAATTTTTATCGTCAAGTGTTTTAAAATTCAAACTGCGTAAATCTGCTATACCGACGGTTCGACCGCAGTCTGGCCGTTGTATACAAAACGTTAGGTCTTACACCATGCCCGGCTATACTCCGTGGGGGATGCCCCAAATAATTCTTTCTAAGCAGCGTTTTGTCGAGTATGAAACGTTTGCTTTGTTCGTCAACACGCACAGGTTCTTGCAGTTCAATGTTAAGGCGAATAGGGATCGTATCCGCACGGCTTACGCCTCCCTCCCAACATCTGCGCCGTTTGCAAAAACTGTGCGCTTCCCTGAGAATAAAATTTTTGTTCACCTGGATAACACTGCTGTCGACAATTGGCTCAGCCAGATGTTGCAGGCATTGGATTTACCGGATCGTAGTATTGAGAAGGGGTCCGCGAAGGATTTCGACGTTAATGATGCGATTCGTGCGGCCAAGGTGGCTATTAATGAGCTGCACCATCTGCTCAATAATATAGAAAGCATTTCCGACAATGGTGTCTATGATGCCACAGCTTTCGAATCCAAATTTTCGTTAGTTTGGAACTCAGGTTCTTTATAATTTTCTTTCTTTATAATTTTCTTTATATTCACTTTAAAAAGTAGTTTTACTGTAGGATGAAATTCTTCGAAAGACGGATTTCATACAGACGGGATCGGGATGGGTTTTGCTATATGCAACTCTTCCGAGATGTCTTAGGTTTAAGGTTTAATTATAAGGAAACGGCCCGTATTTTCGGCAAATATCCGAGAATACGAGACGTTGTTTTACAGTTGGCTAAGTTGACGGACGGGGACACGTACGTGCACGAGGTGGTGCCGACAGGGCTGTCGGTTTACCACGTCGGCCCGTGCTTAGTTTTGTTAAGTAGTCTAGTAATTAGGTTTATGTTCTCTGATGCTTTAATCGGAGGTTACGACGCGGCCGAGGATGCCGCTATATGTCAAAGTAATTATGCTAGGCGTATAGCGGCGTTAGCTTCGGTCAGCAAGGATTCGGCCAGTGAGATGCTGCGCACCGCCGCGGCGGTTGTGATGAGAAAGGAGTTGGCCGACGAACATTCAGTCATTTCAAAATTTGTACAGGACTTGGCTATGGACAGTACTATCAATAAAAAAATAAACTTGCCTTATAGACTTACACCGCTGCAGCTGACTCAGATGCAAGCGGACTACCCGGAATATACGTTAGTAAACAGAAACAATTGCTCGCACGCGCATGCGGTAGCGGGCAATTTGCGTGTCTTAAGTATGGAGGTGATGCTGGATATGATAGGTTATTCGAAGCAATCGGCTCCCCTCTTCGGCGAGGACGTCTTTGTTGTCGATATTGGTGGCGATTATCTATGCCACGTTAAAATGAATAGAATGAATGTACACAGCGATACACCCATTATCTGTCCCCGCGATTCAGCTAGGGAGATGTCCCGACACACGGCTCTGGCCGCCATGGTCAAGAAGGGAAAATTGGGACAAGATACTTATTCGAGACTCACCGGCGCAGTGCAGCCGTGCAAACAGCGCTGTACTTCGTTGGCTCAGCATTGTTACGTATCGGCCACATATGTAATTATTAACCATTCAGAGTACGATATCTCGCGCGACGATCTTGCGCAGGCGTTTGACAACCACAAACCTAAGATCGCGGTTTCGGCGTTTCATTTTGACCCGCGGGTATTTACTAGAGATAATTTTATAATAGAGGCTCTTAAAGCCAGGGTTCAAGTTAATAACGACAGAATACATTTTGATTTCTGCGGCGATTCGTCATATTCGTATTCCCACAATTTTTGCAATTATATAGAGATGGTCACGGGCAATGTGTTGCTGACACCGGCAGGTAGGTGTTATTTAGTTGAACGCGTCGGTATTCGCGGGCCTACCATGTTCTTGCGGTACACATTGTGCGAGGCTCAACCGGCCAGTGCCTTCCTTCATTTGCGTAGTTGTTTGTGGTTGCCGGATTTGGACGATATCTTGGTGGTCTCCACTTGGCAGTTCCAGGGCGGCTATTATAGGGACTCTAAATTTGTCAGGGTGGGAGATGATGAGAACGGAAGATTCGTGAGAAGGCACATAGAGGTGAGCAAGCGGTTGTATGAGTTAATCTTGGCCAACTGTATGCGCGCTTCTGAAAAGGGGTTTAATCTTAGCGAAATGTTATCTGCGGCTATATCCTTCAATGCTAGGTTGACCATTAATGGACAAGATATACGATCTGATCACGACCGGCTTGACGTTGAAGTGTTGATGCTGTTAGTCGTATCCTGCTACTGCCAGGCCTACTGCTTGCGCTACGGTGTGGGGCGAGTGGTCGAGTATTTCGTTGCTCAAGAAAAATCGAAGCGAGCAATGAATAGACTAGGTTTTCTTTCCATACTTAGTTATGTGGCAGAGCAGTTATTTCCCGGAAGTTACATTAAAAGGAAATTGAATAATTTCGTACAGTTTTTAAGTTCTCATAAGGAACTAAAGGATTTGACATTTCACGTCAGCGAAAGCGTCAGAGTCATCACAGTAGAAGAGCATGTGCACATACTGGCCGGCTACAACCATCATGCGGGCGAGTGCACATTAACTGTTGACGATGAACAAATCGACCTGCTGGATGTGCGCGAGGTATTAGAGTTAAAGTATGAAGGGGGAAAAATTACGGGCAGACCGAAAGGAGAGCAACCGCGACCGGCTAAGACGATCGTGCCATCGCGACCGACTGCTAGTGTGTCTAGTAGTACCACCATGGTTAGCGACGGGCGCGTCTCTAAACGGAGTTTCAAGAAGGAGACGGATAAAATTGTAAGATCTATGTCCCGACTATCATCTACAGAGCAACTCTCGGAAGTTGCTGCGGAAGCTTTAAAGGACATTAGACGTGCACCATCAAGTGACTGCGGTTCATTGCGGTTGGTGGGCATGGTCGGTGATGGTCGTTGCGCATACTACGCCATGTTACATTTTATAGGCTTACCACCTACGGTGTCGGCTGTCGACGCGCTAAAAGAGATATTGTGGTTAATTTGCCCTAACCACTTAAGAGAACAAAATAAGAACCTTTTGAATAAAGACTTTTCGGACATGAACGCGTGGGGCACTACCGACAATTTCGGGTTGTTCACTATCATGGTGAATAGCGCGCTTTGTGTTCATGTAAACGCTGGAAACACTGATCTGGCCACTCGTGTATACACGCTATGCGACGATCCGCAAGGAGTTATGCACATTCGATGGAGGACGGAGGGAGCCGGACATGTAGATGTTTTAGAAAGCGATCAACACATTTCACAGACGGAACAACGCGCAAAAAATTTTTCCAGGGCACTGACGTCGCTGCTGGACATGCGCGAGCCCCAAAAAGAGTTTCCTTATGAGTCCGGAGCGGGAAGTTTGAAACTGCTCAGTATACTAGCTAAATACCCAGTTTTGAGAACGCAGGGACGCGTTTGGGCGACCGACTCTGCGGCGATCACTCTTCGTAGAGTGAACGCTAACTTGGTCGACCGTTCGGCGTGTGATTTGGTGGTCGACGACTCGGGACTGTTACCGGACATGGTCAGTAACGTGGAGCGCGCTTTGATCAGTGGTGGAAATTGTGTGCTGCGTCTGGCCGATTATTTTGATCAAGTTGACTTGGTGCGTGATTTGCTGAATAAGTTCGCGCGTATCAATTTCGAAAGACCGGATTTTTCGACGGGCAACGAGGTTTACTTGGTATGCCTTGAATACGGTTCTCCGTTGGTGGATGTCCGTGGAAGGGACGCCGCGAGGGTTAATTTATTGACGACGCTGCTTACGAATTTCTCAGGTAATAGTGAAGACCCCGACAGAACGAAAATGCTGGTTGAGGTGCTGGAAGTGGCCGCGTTGTCCCCAAAATGGCGACCCGAGGTCATGTCTGCGGGTTGCGAAAAAGTTGCTGCGAGTTTGGAGGCACAGTCAGCGGTGACGATGAGCACAACGCTGACTGACGTCCAGTCGGTTGCCGTCGGCGCGAGTGAGGAATCGGAAAAGGAGTCCGTAGTGACCACAAGTGAGATCGTAACTGACACCGACATCCAGTCAGTTAATTCCGTTGACTTAGATCTGGATCTCATATCGACTGTGACGAGTGCTTGCACCGTTTCGGTTGAAAACAAGATGGAGAATGAGAAGGACGAGGAAGAGATGAAGTCGCAAAGCGGCGAAACGCCCGTCGACAAAGACCAGAGATTTGAAATGTTTCTTGACGATGCATTGTTAAGTCACAGACCCCGGGAAGGTAAACTCAATTGGATGGAGCGTTTGGGGCGCGCTTTTGGAAAACAACCGAAATTGTGTAAGCGTGCTGACGGCATTAAGCGGACGGAGTATAAGATGCGCGCTACTAGGAGTATTGCTGCCCCGGGCCTGTTACCCAATGGGAAGGAACTAAACCAAAAGAGGACTGTCAAGAGAATATATAGAGAAGATCAAATCGTTCGCGATCGCACTAGTCGTACCGTTAGGCATGTAGGCATCTCCGCGGACGGCGAGGTCGTTGTGGATGTTTCGGGTAGGGGATGTGTCGCCGCGAGCGGGGTGAAAACGACGGTCAGGAGCGTTGCCACATGTGTGGACTTCCCGAACCAGCCGGCGCGGAAAATCCTGGATGTGGTAGCTGCTAAACCAAAAGGTGGAGAGGTGGTTGTAAAACGGGAAACACCTGAGGTGGTGCCTGAAGAAGGCGAACCTGAAGAACAAAGAGTGCAAGATGAGTCACCACCGGATGAGGACTTGATTACCTTCTCTGTGAAGGAAAAGGAGGAAAAGCTTGACTCTCTGCTCTCTTATCTAGAAAGCATTGAAAGAGTCAATGTGCCTGCAAACGAACCTTTGCGTACGACGGTCACCTATTTTAACGTGTCGGCGGTGCGTCAAGACGTTTTGGTCGCTTTTGCGTGGCCCAGCGCGGGGAAGTATAGGGTGTCTCGCGCTTGGAAACATCTAGAACAACAGTCATATATCAAGAACAAGCAGGTGGATGCAATGCGGGTTTTGAGTAGAGTATCCGACGACGCTGTCGCGTGTGCGTACGTCGCTGACCAAGTGAAGATGGTCGTGTTGGTTTTGGATAATCCATGTGTTTTAATGAAAAATTTGATAAGTTTATTGGAAAAAATAGCTTTAATACAGGGACGCATGCGCGTTTCTATCGACGTTTTGAATTGCAAACATTACAACAATGACGTTTTCCCTTTAATGGAATTTAGTAATAACAATAGGCATCTAAATTTTGTGTTGTATTTACATAATCAGTTTTTGGAGGGGCGGGCTTTTGCTTCGCCTTACCTGTTTTCAGACGTCGTCAATCAGCCTCTCTTTCCGGCTTTGACTGATGAAGATTTGGGTTTAATTAGATCACCTGCTTTACTTGACTCATCCCTTTTAGAAAATAGATACAAAAATGCCATGATCGAATATCTGCATTCGTCCACTTTCGCTCAAAATGTTTTGGCCGTCTCAATGCGCGCGGAATACGAAAAGATATTTCGCGGAGGTATGGTTTCGGTGGACCGTTTGGAGCACTTAGTGAGGAAAGGCGTATATGTTTATGACAATGATAATAAGGCGGTTTTATCTGGTGACGTCCTGCCGTACGGATGGGCTTTCACCTTGAGTAATGAAAAAGGCATGTTCGTTGAATATGACAGCAGCGAGAGAAAGTACAAGACTGACAGCCGATTTTGCATGTTCTCACGTGAGACAAGGATTATGTTATCTGAGGCGACCGCACAACAACTGCAAAAGCTAGACTTAATGGAGGTCAAAATGCCGAAGATAACTTGGATCAATGGTCCGCCCGGATGTGGAAAAATTGAGTACGCCTTACGTACCCATCGACGACCCCAATCGGCCCCACAAAAGATCTCTGGGGACATGATATTGACAGTGACAAAGGAAAGTTGTGATTCATTAAGGAAAAGAGTGGCTGGAACGGTGGAGGATAGATTCTTGACGCGCAATTACCGTACTGTGGCGTCCGTTTTGTTGAATGGAGTAAAGGGTAAGGTCTATGAGCGATTGATAGTTGATGAGGCCTTAATGGTTCACGCTGGGGCTCTTGCGTTCGCTGCTCACATAACTGGTGCTTCGGAAATGATAATTATTGGGGATGTACATCAAATCCCATACATCGATCGTGACCACGTCACAACATTGACTTACGCTAGTCCGGAGCGTTTCGCCGCGGTTTCAACAAGTTTAAACAAAACCCACCGGTGTCCCGTCGACGTGACCAGGGCATTGAGTAAAAAATATGAAGGTTTCTATTCGGTTAGTGAAGTGTTGCGTTCAATGTCACGGGAGAGATTTTCGGGCAAGGGTGTGCTCAAGGAACCCAACGTTATTTATTTGGTGCTGTTTCAGGCTGACAAAGACGAAATGATCAGGCAGGGTTACGCTCAGCGTGGGAGCCGCGTGATGACTGTTCACGAGGCGCAAGGACAGACATTCGCCGATGTGCGTTATGTCAGAACAAGTTACAAGCCGTTAAAACTATACGAGTCTGAAGGGCACGCTATAGTTGCGATCAGCAGGCATACAAAAAGTTTCGTATATTACACGGATGTGGACGATTTGGTGGTGTCTTGGATGAACGGGGTACGTGAGATCTCGGACACTTCCTTAAAAAGATGGAATGATGAGCGCAGGTTGGCTAACGGGGAGAAACTCGTGGGAGGTTACATAGCGCCGGCGCAAATCATATTCCGTCCGGAAAAGAACGATTACGCTTGCGAGGAGGCACACTCCGCCGTGAGGCGAGTCTTACCAGTATCCCATAACCCGAATGTGCCGGAGGTGTTAGTGCCGGCGGTGCCCGCCTACCCCCTCCCGGAGACGTTCGTGAGGTCACCAGTTGATACGGACATCGGTTATCTACAGACGTGGTACGATGACGTGATACCCACTTCCCAAGTAGACGTTTCGCATGACCAACTGATATGCGAGAGTAGCGATTTAAGTGTTCCCATAAGTGATAAGATGAAGGTTGACCCTCTGCGATTGGGTTACAAGAAGAAAAAATACAGCACTCTAAAGCCGGTATTGAAGACCATAATGCCGTCGAATGTCATCCAATCTCAAGTACAGACGTTGTTGTGTCTTTCCAAGAGAAACGCCAACGCCCCAATGTTGCGAAATAAGGAGTTAAAACCGGAGGTGGCTGCAAAGTACCTATTTAAAAACTTCATGAAATCTTGTGTCAGGGAGGAGATCAATCACGATGAAGCGTTTGATACAATAGATTTGAATGCTCGGCTGTTACAGAATTGGTTGGACAAGCAACCACCAGCGATGAAGAGGATGATTCAGAGTGACACCCCTTTGGAGGATCGAAACTTTCACATCTTCGATTTGATGGTAAAGGACAAGTTAAAGCCCCCTCTGGAACCAAATGCCGCATTTAAGATCCCTAGCGGTCAGACGATCGCGTATAACGCGAAGGAGATTAACGCGGTTGTTTGTCCGATTTTCTCCGTGGCTAGAGACAGATTGTTATCGGTGTTGAAACCGAATATTAAAATCTTCACAGGGATGTCCACTGAGGAGTTTGAAACTATGTTAAATGACGAGTACGATATAGACGAACTATGGCGCACGACCAACCGCGTCGAAAACGATTTTGCGAAGTATGACAAGTCGCAAGACGAAGTACTTTTGCTTTTTGAACTGATGCTCTATGAGTGGTTGGGTATACCCTCGCATATACTCTACTCGTGGTATATTTCGCACCGCAGATCTGTGTTGCGTGATAAAAGACACGGAGTGAAGATGTGGACCGAGTTTCAACGCAAATCTGGCGACGCAGTGACTTTTTTAGGTAATACCGTTTGCATGCTCGCCGTTATGGCCGCGTGTTATTGTTTTGAATTTGTGGTTCTGGCGTTGCTAGCCGGCGATGACAGTGTACTTTTTCTTGAAAAATTTTATAAAACTAAAGATTGCACCGCCGCTTTGGCCGATTGGTTTAACTTGGAGAGTAAACTGTTAGATAACTATGATTTTTCCTATTTTTGCTCAAAATTTTTAATTAGACATATGGGTCGCGTCCATATTGTCCCGGATTTGCTTAAAACTGTAACTAAGTGGGGTAGGACCGACTTAGTAAATTGGGAACATGTGGAGGAATATAGAGTTTCTCTTTCCGACAATTTAAAGGCGCTTAACAACGCCGCTTTGCATGCGGATTTGGACGCAGCTTTGCGCGAAAGGTACCACGGTAACTTAGACGCAGCCAAGACCGCACGCGTTGTAATGACATACGTCAATGACGCCAAACTTTTTAAGACCCTTTTCGTCGCTGAGGGTGAGTTAATGAGTGATCCTTCTCGTCCATCGTTAGATTGATGGACAGAAGTTAGGTTATGGTTAGGCATTTTTCTAATTAAGTTTTAAAATTTTTATCGTCAAGTGTTTTAAAATTCAAACTGCGTAAATCTGCTATACCGACGGTTCGACCGCAGTCTGGCCGTTGTATACAAAACGTTAGGTCTTACACCATGCCCGGCTATACTCCGTGGGGGATGCCCCAAATAATTCTTTCTAAGCAGCGTTTTGTCGAGTATGAAACGTTTGCTTTGTTCGTCAACACGCACAGGTTCTTGCAGTTCAATGTTAAGGCGAATAGGGATCGTATCCGCACGGCTTACGCCTCCCTCCCAACATCTGCGCCGTTTGCAAAAACTGTGCGCTTCCCTGAGAATAAAATTTTTGTTCACCTGGATAACACTGCTGTCGACAATTGGCTCAGCCAGATGTTGCAGGCATTGGATTTACCGGATCGTAGTATTGAGAAGGGGTCCGCGAAGGATTTCGACGTTAATGATGCGATTCGTGCGGCCAAGGTGGCTATTAATGAGCTGCACCATCTGCTCAATAATATAGAAAGCATTTCCGACAATGGTGTCTATGATGCCACAGCTTTCGAATCCAAATTTTCGTTAGTTTGGAACTCAGGTTCTTTATAATTTTCTTTCTTTATAATTTTCTTTATATTCACTTTAAAAAGTAGTTTTACTGTAGGATGAAATTCTTCGAAAGACGGATTTCATACAGACGGGATCGGGATGGGTTTTGCTATATGCAACTCTTCCGAGATGTCTTAGGTTTAAGGTTTAATTATAAGGAAACGGCCCGTATTTTCGGCAAATATCCGAGAATACGAGACGTTGTTTTACAGTTGGCTAAGTTGACGGACGGGGACACGTACGTGCACGAGGTGGTGCCGACAGGGCTGTCGGTTTACCACGTCGGCCCGTGCTTAGTTTTGTTAAGTAGTCTGGTAATTAGGTTTATGTTCTCTGATGCTTTAATCGGAGGTTACGACGCGGCCGAGGATGCCGCTATATGTCAAAGTAATTATGCTAGGCGTATAGCGGCGTTAGCTTCGGTCGGCAAGGATTCGGCCAGTGAGATGCTGCGCACCGCCGCGGCGGTTGTGATGAGAAAGGAGTTGGCCGACGAACATTCAGTCATTTCAAAATTTGTACAGGACTTGGCTATGGACAGTACTATCAATAAAAAAATAAACTTGCCTTATAGACTTACACCGCTGCAGCTGACTCAGATGCAAGCGGACTACCCGGAATATACGTTAGTAAACAGAAACAATTGCTCGCACGCGCATGCGGTAGCGGGCAATTTGCGTGTCTTAAGTATGGAGGTGATGCTGGATATGATAGGTTATTCGAAGCAATCGGCTCCCCTCTTCGGCGAGGACGTCTTTGTTGTCGATATTGGTGGCGATTATCTATGCCACGTTAAAATGAATAGAATGAATGTACACAGCGATACACCCATTATCTGTCCCCGCGATTCAGCTAGGGAGATGTCCCGACACACGGCTCTGGCCGCCATGGTCAAGAAGGGAAAATTGGGACAAGATACTTATTCGAGACTCACCGGCGCAGTGCAGCCGTGCAAACAGCGCTGTACTTCGTTGGCTCAGCATTGTTACGTATCGGCCACATATGTAATTATTAACCATTCAGAGTACGATATCTCGCGCGACGATCTTGCGCAGGCGTTTGACAACCACAAACCTAAGATCGCGGTTTCGGCGTTTCATTTTGACCCGCGGGTATTTACTAGAGATAATTTTATAATAGAGGCTCTTAAAGCCAGGGTTCAAGTTAATAACGACAGAATACATTTTGATTTCTGCGGCGATTCGTCATATTCGTATTCCCACAATTTTTGCAATTATATAGAGATGGTCACGGGCAATGTGTTGCTGACACCGGCAGGTAGGTGTTATTTAGTTGAACGCGTCGGTATTCGCGGGCCTACCATGTTCTTGCGGTACACATTGTGCGAGGCTCAACCGGCCAGTGCCTTCCTTCATTTGCGTAGTTGTTTGTGGTTGCCGGATTTGGACGATATCTTGGTGGTCTCCACTTGGCAGTTCCAGGGCGGCTATTATAGGGACTCTAAATTTGTCAGGGTGGGAGATGATGAGAACGGAAGATTCGTGAGAAGGCACATAGAGGTGAGCAAGCGGTTGTATGAGTTAATCTTGGCCAACTGTATGCGCGCTTCTGAAAAGGGGTTTAATCTTAGCGAAATGTTATCTGCGGCTATATCCTTCAATGCTAGGTTGACCATTAATGGACAAGATATACGATCTGATCACGACCGGCTTGACGTTGAAGTGTTGATGCTGTTAGTCGTATCCTGCTACTGCCAGGCCTACTGCTTGCGCTACGGTGTGGGGCGAGTGGTCGAGTATTTCGTTGCTCAAGAAAAATCGAAGCGAGCAATGAATAGACTAGGTTTTCTTTCCATACTTAGTTATGTGGCAGAGCAGTTATTTCCCGGAAGTTACATTAAAAGGAAATGGAATAATTTCGTACAGTTTTTAAGTTCTCATAAGGAACTAAAGGATTTGACATTTCACGTCAGCGAAAGCGTCAGAGTCATCACAGTAGAAGAGCATGTGCACATACTGGCCGGCTACAACCATCATGCGGGCGAGTGCACATTAACTGTTGACGATGAACAAATCGACCTGCTGGATGTGCGCGAGGTATTAGAGTTAAAGTATGAAGGGGGAAAAATTACGGGCAGACCGAAAGGAGAGCAACCGCGACCGGCTAAGACGATCGTGCCATCGCGACCGACTGCTAGTGTGTCTAGTAGTACCACCATGGTTAGCGACGGGCGCGTCTCTAAACGGAGTTTCAAGAAGGAGACGGATAAAATTGTAAGATCTATGTCCCGACTATCATCTACAGAGCAACTCTCGGAAGTTGCTGCGGAAGCTTTAAAGGACATTAGACGTGCACCATCAAGTGACTGCGGTTCATTGCGGTTGGTGGGCATGGTCGGTGATGGTCGTTGCGCATACTACGCCATGTTACATTTTATAGGCTTACCACCTACGGTGTCGGCTGTCGACGCGCTAAAAGAGATATTGTGGTTAATTTGCCCTAACCACTTAAGAGAACAAAATAAGAACCTTTTGAATAAAGACTTTTCGGACATGAACGCGTGGGGCACTACCGACAATTTCGGGTTGTTCACTATCATGGTGAATAGCGCGCTTTGTGTTCATGTAAACGCTGGAAACACTGATCTGGCCACTCGTGTATACACGCTATGCGACGATCCGCAAGGAGTTATGCACATTCGATGGAGGACGGAGGGAGCCGGACATGTAGATGTTTTAGAAAGCGATCAACACATTTCACAGACGGAACAACGCGCAAAAAAATTTTCCAGGGCACTGACGTCGCTGCTGGACATGCGCGAGCCCCAAAAAGAGTTTCCTTATGAGTCCGGAGCGGGAAGTTTGAAACTGCTCAGTATACTAGCTAAATACCCAGTTTTGAGAACGCAGGGACGCGTTTGGGCGACCGACTCTGCGGCGATCACTCTTCGTAGAGTGAACGCTAACTTGGTCGACCGTTCGGCGTGTGATTTGGTGGTCGACGACTCGGGACTGTTACCGGACATGGTCAGTAACGTGGAGCGCGCTTTGATCAGTGGTGGAAATTGTGTGCTGCGTCTGGCCGATTATTTTGATCAAGTTGACTTGGTGCGTGATTTGCTGAATAAGTTCGCGCGTATCAATTTCGAAAGACCGGATTTTTCGACGGGCAACGAGGTTTACTTGGTATGCCTTGAATACGGTTCTCCGTTGGTGGATGTCCGTGGAAGGGACGCCGCGAGGGTTAATTTATTGACGACGCTGCTTACGAATTTCTCAGGTAATAGTGAAGACCCCGACAGAACGAAAATGCTGGTTGAGGTGCTGGAAGTGGCCGCGTTGTCCCCAAAATGGCGACCCGAGGTCATGTCTGCGGGTTGCGAAAAAGTTGCTGCGAGTTTGGAGGCACAGTCAGCGGTGACGATGAGCACAACGGTGACTGACGTCCAGTCGGTTGCCGTCGGCGCGAGTGAGGAATCGGAAAAGGAGTCCGTAGTGACCACAAGTGAGATCGTAACTGACACCGACATCCAGTCAGTTAATTCCGTTGACTTAGATCTGGATCTCATATCGACTGTGACGAGTGCTTGCACCGTTTCGGTTGAAAACAAGATGGAGAATGAGAAGGACGAGGAAGAGATGAAGTCGCAAAGCGGCGAAACGCCCGTCGACAAAGACCAGAGATTTGAAATGTTTCTTGACGATGCATTGTTAAGTCACAGACCCCGGGAAGGTAAACTCAATTGGATGGAGCGTTTGGGGCGCGCTTTTGGAAAACAACCGAAATTGTGTAAGCGTGCTGACGGCATTAAGCGGACGGAGTATAAGATGCGCGCTACTAGGAGTATTGCTGCCCCGGGTCTGTTACCCAATGGGAAGGAACTAAACCAAAAGAGGACTGTCAAGAGAATATATAGAGAAGATCAAATCGTTCGCGATCGCACTAGTCGTACCGTTAGGCATGTAGGCATCTCCGCGGACGGCGAGGTCGTTGTGGATGTTTCGGGTAGGGGATGTGTCGCCGCGAGCGGGGTGAAAACGACGGTCAGGAGCGTTGCCACATGTGTGGACTTCCCGAACCAGCCGGCGCGGAAAATCCTGGATGTGGTAGCTGCTAAACCAAAAGGTGGAGAGGTGGTTGTAAAACGGGAAACACCTGAGGTGGTGCCTGAAGAAGGCGAACCTGAAGAACAAAGAGTGCAAGATGAGTCACCACCGGATGAGGACTTGATTACCTTCTCTGTGAAGGAAAAGGAGGAAAAGCTTGACTCTCTGCTCTCTTATCTAGAAAGCATTGAAAGAGTCAATGTGCCTGCAAACGAACCTTTGCGTACGACGGTCACCTATTTTAACGTGTCGGCGGTGCGTCAAGACGTTTTGGTCGCTTTTGCGTGGCCCAGCGCGGGGAAGTATAGGGTGTCTCGCGCTTGGAAACATCTAGAACAACAGCAAAAATAGCTTTAATACAGGGACGCATGCGCGTTTCTATCGACGTTTTGAATTGCAAACATTACAACAATGACGTTTTCCCTTTAATGGAATTTAGTAATAACAATAGGCATCTAAATTTTGTGTTGTATTTACATAATCAGTTTTTGGAGGGGCGGGCTTTTGCTTCGCCTTACCTGTTTTCAGACGTCGTCAATCAGCCTCTCTTCGCGGCTTTGACTGATGAAGATTTGGGTTTAATTAGATCACCTGCTTTACTTGACTCATCCCTTTTAGAAAATAGATACAAAAATGCCATGATCGAATATCTGCATTCGTCCACTTTCGCTCAAAATGTTTTGGCCGTCTCAATGCGCGCGGAATACGAAAAGATATTTCGCGGAGGTATGGTTTCGGTGGACCGTTTGGAGCACTTAGTGAGGAAAGGCGTATATGTTTATGACAATGATAATAAGGCGGTTTTATCTGGTGACGTCCTGCCGTACGGATGGGCTTTCACCTTGAGTAATGAAAAAGGCATGTTCGTTGAATATGACAGCAGCGAGAGAAAGTACAAGACTGACAGCCGATTTTGCATGTTCTCACGTGAGACAAGGATTATGTTATCTGAGGCGACCGCACAACAACTGCAAAAGCTAGACTTAATGGAGGTCAAAATGCCGAAGATAACTTGGATCAATGGTCCGCCCGGATGTGGAAAAATTGAGTACGCCTTACGTACCCATCGACGACCCCAATCGGCCCCACAAAAGATCTCTGGGGACATGATATTGACAGTGACAAAGGAAAGTTGTGATTCATTAAGGAAAAGAGTGGCTGGAACGGTGGAGGATAGATTCTTGACGCGCAATTACCGTACTGTGGCGTCCGTTTTGTTGAATGGAGTAAAGGGTAAGGTCTATGAGCGATTGATAGTTGATGAGGCCTTAATGGTTCACGCTGGGGCTCTTGCGTTCGCTGCTCACATAACTGGTGCTTCGGAAATGATAATTATTGGGGATGTACATCAAATCCCATACATCGATCGTGACCACGTCACAACATTGACTTACGCTAGTCCGGAGCGTTTCGCCGCGGTTTCAACAAGTTTAAACAAAACCCACCGGTGTCCCGTCGACGTGACCAGGGCATTGAGTAAAAAATATGAAGGTTTCTATTCGGTTAGTGAAGTGTTGCGTTCAATGTCACGGGAGAAATTTTCGGGCAAGGGTGTGCTCAAGGAACCCAACGTTATTTATTTGGTGCTGTTTCAGGCTGACAAAGACGAAATGATCAGGCAGGGTTACGCTCAGCGTGGGAGCCGCGTGATGACTGTTCACGAGGCGCAAGGACAGACATTCGCCGATGTGCGTTATGTCAGAACAAGTTACAAGCCGTTAAAACTATACGAGTCTGAAGGGCACGCTATAGTTGCGATCAGCAGGCATACAAAAAGTTTCGTATATTACACGGATGTGGACGATTTGGTGGTGTCTTGGATGAACGGGGTGCGTGAGATCTCGGACACTTCCTTAAAAAGATGGAATGATGAGCGCAGGTTGGCTAACGGGGAGAAACTCGTGGGAGGTTACATAGCGCCGGCGCAAATCATATTCCGTCCGGAAAAGAACGATTACGCTTGCGAGGAGGCACACTCCGCCGTGAGGCGAGTCTTACCAGTATCCCATAACCCGAATGTGCCGGAGGTGTTAGTGCCGGCGGTGCCCGCCTACCCCCTCCCGGAGACGTTCGTGAGGTCACCAGTTGATACGGACATCGGTTATCTACAGACGTGGTACGATGACGTGATACCCACTTCCCAAGTAGACGTTTCGCATGACCAACTGATATGCGAGAGTAGCGATTTAAGTGTTCCCATAAGTGATAAGATGAAGGTTGACCCTCTGCGATTGGGTTACAAGAAGAAAAAATACAGCACTCTAAAGCCGGTATTGAAGACCATAATGCCGTCGAATGTCATCCAATCTCAAGTACAGACGTTGTTGTGTCTTTCCAAGAGAAACGCCAACGCCCCAATGTTGCGAAATAAGGAGTTAAAACCGGAGGTGGCTGCAAAGTACCTATTTAAAAACTTCATGAAATCTTGTGTCAGGGAGGAGATCAATCACGATGAAGCGTTTGATACAATAGATTTGAATGCTCGGCTGTTACAGAATTGGTTGGACAAGCAACCACCAGCGATGAAGAGGATGATTCAGAGTGACACCCCTTTGGAGGATCGAAACTTTCACATCTTCGATTTGATGGTAAAGGACAAGTTAAAGCCCCCTCTGGAACCAAATGCCGCATTTAAGATCCCTAGCGGTCAGACGATCGCGTATAACGCGAAGGAGATTAACGCGGTTGTTTGTCCGATTTTCTCCGTGGCTAGAGACAGATTGTTATCGGTGTTGAAACCGAATATTAAAATCTTCACAGGGATGTCCACTGAGGAGTTTGAAACTATGTTAAATGACGAGTACGATATAGACGAACTATGGCGCACGACCAACCGCGTCGAAAACGATTTTGCGAAGTATGACAAGTCGCAAGACGAAGTACTTTTGCTTTTTGAACTGATGCTCTATGAGTGGTTGGGTATACCCTCGCATATACTCTACTCGTGGTATATTTCGCACCGCAGATCTGTTAGGTCTTACCATGCCCGGCTATACTCCGTGGGGGATGCCCCAAATAATTCTTTCTAAGCAGCGTTTTGTCGAGTATGAAACGTTTGCTTTGTTCGTCAACACGCACAGGTTCTTGCAGTTCAATGTTAAGGCGAATAGGGATCGTATCCGCACGGCTTACGCCTCCCTCCCAACATCTGCGCCGTTTGCAAAAACTGTGCGCTTCCCTGAGAATAAAATTTTTGTTCACCTGGATAACACTGCTGTCGACAATTGGCTCAGCCAGATGTTGCAGGCATTGGATTTACCGGATCGTAGTATTGAGAAGGGGTCCGCGAAGGATTTCGACGTTAATGATGCGATTCGTGCGGCCAAGGTGGCTATTAATGAGCTGCACCATCTGCTCAATAATATAGAAAGCATTTCCGACAATGGTGTCTATGATGCCACAGCTTTCGAATCCAAATTTTCGTTAGTTTGGAACTCAGGTTCTTTATAATTTTCTTTCTTTATAATTTTCTTTATATTCATTGGGTTGCCTCGTACTGGAGCGTCAAAAAATCCCCGTTTTGTGAGTTTTGAGCTAAGACCGCGCCTTAAATATGTGTATTATATAATAAAAATCTTAAATATATGTATTCATATAAAACGTATTAAATATATGTATTTCCGTTGTCTGGTACCCGTAACACAAGTTCTTCGGAAACTTAGCACGGGACCAGATTGACGTGGTGTAAAAGCGTCCATAGATATTATTATTAGATCTATCCCCCAACCATGATGGACCATCAATTGATCAAAAAGGGATATTTCGATTTAAGGCTCCAAAGAGTAGAAGTTCCGTACTTCTACTGGGCTGAATAGCAGTAGTATTATTAGTATATAGTAGTAGTAGTAAGTATTATTTTGAGTATGCTTTACCTAATATTGTCTGAGGGGCTGATTCCAGTTCCGGACAGTACAGGACCGGCTTGATCGACAGGATCTGAACACCATCCCACGTCCCTGGGGTAACACAGCCGTATTTCGGATCGAGTGCGACATGTATCAATACGGTACGAAAGTCTATGTACAGGCGTTTGATGTTCTTCTTTTGCAGCTTCAAGTTGAAACCATCAACATCCAGTCCTGATGATGAACGCTTAAATCCCTTTAACGTCTCCTCTGCGCTGTCCAAATCCGAGTCGCCATTTGAGTTTTTACTCAACATGTAATGTGTCTTGTAAAATATATATTCCTGCAGTTTCGCCCTCCAAACTGGTGTTAGATTCTCCAGTATACTAACATTGTACTTTTCGTGGAGTGTAAATTTGATAGCGTATACATTCACCATGTCTTTCGGGTGTTCGACGTATAAAAACTTGTTGCTTCTAACGGGTGTGAAATTCATGATGTCTTTGTGTGTGCACCAATAGTAGCCGTTTTTAACTGTTTTAAGACTATAGGTGTTGTTGTAGATGCGCTGCTTCCTTACTTTTATCAAGCTCTCGAATCCTGCGTCTGTGTAGCACATCACGTCATCTTTGTCTATACTATCGTTTATTGATAATATTAATTTATCACTGAAATAATATTAAAGTAGATTATTATATTTTCGATTATACAGCATACGGGCGTTTTGAAGTAGGCTAATACATTTTTAAATATCGAGGTAAAGCTCTAGCTTTTTTCTAAAAAATATTTGCAAAATTTTGTCTTTATGTAAAATACCAGCAACCACGGAGCACTAGACAGTTAACATCACAACGAACAACGTTTGTTGAACGAGAGAAAATCTTTATAAGTTTTCATTGTACTGTCTGACATTCGTAGGTCTATGTTTCGCGCTAGCGCCCCGTACGCCCCGTCCGAAGGACGTGTCACCAACTCAGCGATTTGTGCTAGTTTGTCTACCCAATCTTCGAGGCGCATAAAGTTAACAACATTCAAGCGGGCAGTTAAATTGATGTATATTTAAAAATAAAACAGTCTCTCTATGTATGTTGTCGTAACATTAGTTCGTCATAACTTGGTCCTCCCAAGCTTGCAACAAATGATGCTCTAAACCTTGTAGTTTGAAATATCCGAAACGTCGGAAATATAAATAAAGTCATGATATATCATTAAATAAAGAATACAAAGAATACTTTAGAAAAATTCAATAGACATTAAAAAATACACCCTGTTGGTATTACTTTGAATAAAAAGGTTTTTTTTTTGTTAAATAACTACAATAATCACTTACTTGATAAGAGTAATATTCATAGTCAATTTCTTGAGTGGACAACATTGTAGAATATGAAGGAACTGTTGACCAGGTACCACGCGTGGTCTCGCTGGGCACCATACGACTCCTCGTCATCGTTTTCACTGCCAAAATTCCACTCTGCTTGTGGAATCTAAAAATATTTTTAGCAATTTATATGTATAAGAAGATATTCAAACGTTAACTTATAAATAATGTTAACTGAAACCAGCTAATACAATCAGGCGTTACTTTCGGTCGAGCCTGGAGTCAAAGTCAAAGTCAAAGTCAAAAGTCAAAGTCAAAGTCAAAAATTTTATTCAAAATAGTACTATCCAAGTATCTTTTTGAAGGTCAATTGAGTCTACCACCGGTTCCAAAGTAAGTCCACTGAGAAGAACCGGCGAAACAAACTCAGTGGAACTAGTCTTTTCAAATACAATATTACAAAAAATAGTAATACAAACAATACATAGTACTATACTAGTATAGTACATAAGAAGAATTCAGCAAGAAACTCTGTTGGGTTGCTCCTTTCAAAATATAGTTTACAATTTTTTATAAACATACATAATTACATACACTTATTACTATAACACATTTATTACAGTCTTATCCTAAGATCTTTATCCTAAGAAAAGTAAATAAGTAGATAAATTTAGACCCCGCAATATCCAAAACAAACCAGTGGATGTTAATAAAAAAAAAAAAGAAACTCAGCTAGGTAGAAATCGCATAACACGACCAGCCACCACAGCAGCACCTCCACATAGGCCTGGACGCGTGAGCCAGCGTCAACCTCTTCCGCATATTAGAGGGAAGTGGAAGACCCATCCCACAACGCCACCACTGCAGTAGCGTAAGCGAGCATGACATGTCATACGTTTCACCTTTACACAAGTTTAGTTCAACACACTGCAGGCTCAAAATTTATCTACATTCTAGATAAAACAGCTTTATAGAAGAGCAATTTAATCCCAAGGTTTCGCTTCGTCTAAATAACAAATTATGAAATTTATACATTGTATAAAACCTTATGAGTGAGTGTCTTATTCCCAAGGTGTGGTATCTTCAATAAAATCTTTTATTTCATAATACGCTTTACCACACAAACGTTCCTTAACAATTTTCTTAAATTTATTAATGGAAAGATTTTGAACGTTTTCTGGGATCCTATTGTAAAATCGTATACATTGTCCCATAAAAGAAGTACTAACTTTATTAAGTCTAAAAAATGGAACATTCAATTTATATTTGTTCCTAGTATTTATGTTGTGATGGTCGCATTTTTTTAAAAAGTCATTAATATTTTTGCGGACGTACATCACATTAGCAAGTATGTACTGAGAAGCTACAGTTAAGATGGCAATTTCTTTGAATTTTTCTTTCAATGATACCCGGGGGCCCAAACAGTATATAGTTCGAATAGCTCGCTTCTGCAACAAGAAAATCGTATTAATATCCGCCGCATTCCCCCACAGTAGAATGCCGTAAGACATTAGACTGTGGAGGTAAGCATGGTATACTAATCGCGCCGTATTTACATCTGTCATTTTTCTTATTTTTTTTAATCGCAAAAGTCGCAGTACCGAGTCTATTTGCCAACTTGGCTATATGTGGCGCCCATTGCAGCTTACAATCTATGGTTATTCCAAGAAATACGGTCGAATCCACCAAGTCCATCACCTCTCCGTTAAGTGATATATTAGTTTGCACCTGCTTGACATTAGGCAGTGTAAATTTTATCAATTTAGTTTTGTTTGAATTAAGTAACAAATTATTTACGCTAAACCAATGCACCATGTTCGAAAGAGCATTGTTTACGTCGTCAAGGACCATTTGCTGTCGTTTAATTTTAAATATTACTGAGGTATCATCAGCAAACAATACAATTTCATGTTTGTCCTTCATAAGTGAAGCCAAGTCATTTATATACACAAGGAAGAGAAATGGACCAAGAATGGATCCTTGAGGTACCCCCATTTTTATTTTGGTACCAGCGGAACTTTTACCATTTATGATTACTTTTTGTGTTCTATTATTTAAATAGGATACCAGTAGTTTAAGTTCAGTACCCCTGATACCATAGTGGTGCAATTTCCTGATTAACGTCGCATGTTCAACACAGTCAAAAGCTTTGGACAGATCGCAGAATACACCTAGAGCATCCTGTGACTCCTCCCAAGCTGTAAATATATATTTTAAAAGATCAACTCCCGCGTCAGTTGTGGATCTACCTTTGGTAAATCCAAATTGCTGTCTATGAAGTAACTCATGCTTATTAAAAAAGAATAAAAGTTGATTTAGAATAATTTTTTCGAATATTTTACTGAGAGTTGGAAGTATGGAAATTGGTCTAAAGTTCGAAGGGTCTGTACTGCTACCTGATTTAAAAAGTGGTAATACTTTACTATGTTTCATTAAATCAGGAAATTCACCACAATCAATGCACTTATTAAATATGATTGCTAAAATCGGTGCAATAATATGCACAATATGTCTCATAATTTTTACAGACATGCCCCACAAATCTGTAGTATTCTTAATATTAATTAGTTTAAAAGCACTAATAACATCTTTTGGGCAAATATATTGAAATTTAAATACATGTTTATTCTCATTGACACTTTTTTAAAGTAATGTCTCGGCAACGGTAGGAGAGGATATAAGATTTTTTGTTGTTGCCAATGGAACATTAGCAAAAAAATTATTAAAGATAGTTGCGACCTCTTTGTCAGTATCTATTCGTTTACCATCAATACATAAAGAATATTCAGTGTTATTATATTTATTTTTGCCAGTTTCTTTATTGATTATATTCCACGTTGTTTTAATTTTATTATCCGATTTCGATATGGTATTTTTGATATGTAAGGATTTGGCTGTTATGCATACCTTTTTAAATATTTTAGAGTATGATTTTACATATTTTTTAAATTCTTCACTACTGTTGTATGACCTTTCATCATAGAGTTCATACAATCTTTGCCTACTTCTATGAATTCCTACAGTCGCCCATTCATTAAAAGGTTTACGATTTTTTACATTTACTGTTTTTATTTTAGGTGCAAATACAACGTCAAACTCATTTTTAATTAAATGAAATAATTTACCATACAGAATATTCGGATCATTTTTGTTACAATCAAGATATGAGAGTTTTTCCATTATATTGCACCTAAGCTTCTCAATACGATTTTCGTTGACAGGGACAAACATTACTTTCTTTTCGTAGTTATTTTCCCTATTCATGTTTTTGAAAGATGCTTGCAATCCACAGTGATCCGAAGTAAGTTTATTAATAACACATTGACTATATGGTGTTACATTACTAAATATATTATCTATACAAGTAGCCGTGGTGCATGTTATTCTGGTGGGTTCTAAGAATAAGTTATTGAGGCCAAATGATTTAAATAATGATAAAAATCTGATAGTGGTGGAATTATTTTCTAATAAATTTATGTTAAAATCACCACATATAATTATATATTTCTTAGATCCACATACCTTTACAAGAACTTTGTCCATAATTTCTTCAAAAGTATCATATGGCCCACTAGGAGGTCTGTATACGCTTACAATAATAAGACACTCAAACTCTACACAGGCTATTTCAACAGTGCGCTCAATAGAGAGGCTCACAATATCTTTTCTTTCTTTACATTTTAGATTAGTTTTTGTCAGTATTAGGGAGCCACCTCGTATTGCATTTTCCCTATTAAATGAACTTGCTACCTGGTGATCACCAAGATTAAACATAACTTCGTTCTTATTCAGCCAATGTTCGGTAATACATAGTATGTCTATACTACAACATTTAATAAATAAATCTATTTCTAACTCTTTACCGACCAGACCTTGTATGTTTTGATGCACCAGGTTGATATTACAATAATTAATTTTACTTTTTTCTGTAATTTTTCTAGTTTTAATTTTATTACATTCTTTAATTTTCCCCATAGTATAGCAAGATACAATTTCTTTTGTCATATAACCTAGTTTAAATTATTTGGAACGAATTCCAAGCTTTGTTGTGTCGATAAGAGACACTGCTCAATAGGAGCAGTGGTCTGTGTAGCCAAATCCTTGGCTGGGTATATGTATAGTAAAGAGGATAGCGATGATGCTATTTGTCTTTTAAAAAAATATGATAAGTTAAACTTATCTTTAGTCTTAAAACTAAATTTATAATTAATTATTTTATTTTTGTCAAATATTTCTAATTTATTATGATTACTATTATTCGAATTTAAAATTATATTATTATTATTGCTTGACATTGTATATAATAATAAGTTTAAATTATGTCTTATTATATTTTCCTGAGGCAGTGTGTTTAAATAGGGAAATGTGAACATAATTACCCTTTCTATGTTTTGTAAGTTATTTAGTAAATCTATAAATTTGACAAATTTTTTTCGGTTCACATTTCCCCTTCTGCCAGTCATAATTATCAATGTTGTGTTGGGACAGTGGGTAGTGCCAATAATTGCTTCTATGATTTGATTGAGAGAAGCACCTGTCATACAGTGATTAGTTAGTGTCCCTCCCTGATATAACCGGCACAATAAGGCTCCCATATTTTTTCCTATTTCATCACTGTAAATACTGATATGATTTTTCTCAGGTAATGTGGACAAGGGATACATGGTTTTAGATACAAGGCTTTCAGGAATATTGTCTACAGGCACCTGATTAGGGTTAACACTCAGCTTTGTTTGGTTTGTGGATAAACACTGACAGTTACACTTATAGTTTTGCATTGATTCCACCCGTTCTTCATTATAATTACACAAGTCAATCAAACCGTCCATTGCCGAGATGTGTCCCGCTATTTCTTTTTGTGCAATTTCATATTTTGTAGTAATGGACCTCAGTGACTCATATAATGTAGTTAACTCTGTTTGCAGCTTAAGCGTCTCGGTCTCATATGTGCCTTTAACATTCTCATATTGTCTCTTATATGATATATACTTGTTTTTAACTGAACTATTATTTTTTATTAATTTTGTCACCTTACTGTATAGTGTTTTATTTTTCAGTAAGAGGTGTTGGGTTTTTCTTATATGTTTCTTTATATTTCTATATTTTTTTAATTTATTCTTACTGGGCATGTGATGAGAAGTAATCGAATCATCACCAGTCAAGTCTATAGTAGAAATGTTATTATAGGTAGGATTCGATGACTTCCCAATAAGTTTGTGAAGGAGATGCTTAGATTGAGAAACTTTGAAATTGTCTATTTCTAACTCTAGTTGTGATATATATTCCTGAGCCTCGGTTAGTTTTGTATTTAGTATAGCTGTGTTTTTTAGTGTGTTCTCATATTCTTCCCTACATTCGTCAAAACTATTAACAATTTGTTCCAGTTGCCGGTTTTGGTCGAGTGTGTCTTCATACTTTGTCGATAGGGAGGATAGTTCACATTTTAATTCTGCATTTCTTTTGATTATTGTTAACATTTCACTTTCACTGTCATCTCTTTCTTTTAATAACTGCTTACACTGCTCTTTTGCCACCTTAAGCTCCTGGAGGGCCAGTCTGAGTTGTTCCTCAGTCTGGCGGGCCAAGGCAGTGCGGGTCTGCATGGTAAAACTTAGGTGACACCTAAAATATGACAAGAGACAGCTGAGTATGCTAAGAGAATGGTATGTTCGATGAAATGTTAAGAAAATAAGAGGTTAAAGTTAAAGAAAAGTAAAGTTATTAATAAAAAAGTAATAAAAAACAGAAGAATTATATAGTAACGGTTATGAAAAATAAAGTGAAGGTATAATGAAAAACTGAAATTTAGGAAAAGCTATTTCATGAAATATTCTCAAATATATGTTGAATAGGTTTTGTATTTAATGATTTGTCTGGGCAAGTGAATTCTTCCTCGATTTCCCTTCCACAATAAGTCAGGTAAAAAGGTACATAAACGTAGTCGGTGAGTATTGGATGTCGTTCAGACCCCTGAACAGTGTTTACTATGATGTATAGTATGTAAATTATACAGAAACAAATTAAATAAATCAAAATAAATCAAAACATAATACTCCCCCGGTTCGAAGAATTCAAATCCACAGTCCGAACCACAGGTCCGAACGTTGACAGCCGGTACACTTGTCGAATTTCGTATTTAATGTACGAATTAACTTTTTATATATGTTACAAACATTGCACGTGTCACTTTATACGTTTATTTTAATATTAAGAATTAATTTAAATCAAACTAAACACATTATTTCAATAATTATAAATTAATTTAGCTAAGAGGTCGTTTTTTTACAACCATTCGCCAGTGTTGCCAGCAGTGTTGCCAACTCCCACGGTCTGTATTACCGAAAAACCTAGCTGAAAATCCCCAATTTTGGGGAAAATAAAATCGTTATTCCCCACATATTCCCCCCAAGCCAAATTTACCAAATTTTTCGGTTAAACCAAAGTATTTCGTGGATTATTTTGCATTACTTCTTAAAATTATTTGTTTTAAATGCTAGAAAATATCATAATCTTTCAAATAAGACTACTATTGTGCATGGGAGCAACATGAAAACAAAAAATAATGAGTTTCGGTGAACTCGTAAACATATGAAATATTAAATTAAAAAATGGCTGTCATTCAAAAGAGTGAGACCTCCCTTTGTATAGTATTTTGACGATAAAATTTAATGTTGTAATATATGTGGGTCAAGTATCGGGAATCAGACACCTAACACATTATATAAAACAAATTTATTTATTACTTATAAGTATTTAATGATTTTAATTAAGTTATTACAGATCTTCACTGTATCAACTCTTTTTTGTTAACATGTCAATTGACGGATTCAATTTTAGGCATGTCCTTTCTTCATAATACCTTCTCTAGCGGCAAAATGTGCTAATACAGTGTCATTTTACAGGTGATAGCGATTCTCGGTTTTCAAATTTTTCAGAACGCTTAATTTTTTTTCGACAAATATATTACTCCATATCCATATTCTGTTGTAGCTTTGTATTTATACCAAATAAACAACAAGGATCAAACAGTATACATAAAACAATATATTATGTGAACTCCGAATATGAAAATGATACAATAACACTAAATAATTATCTGCATTCTGCAATACTCTGTGTAGTTCGTTACAATACAGGGACTTCCCCGTTTGATATACTATAAAGTTTGATGGACATAATTGTTTCCATAAAATAATCTCTAAAAGTTCTAAAATCTTCCAGTCGGATTAGTCAGACAAGTTGAGTTAAAGTTAAATTGAATATAATAATTTATAAATTATACTTCTTATACTAGTTTTATTAGATTTAAGTTCAGTTCTAGTAAAAATGCTTAAATTCCCCGCATTTTCCCCACATAAAGGCTCTCCCCACAAATTACCCAATCGGATTGAAAATCCCCGCAGTTTGGGGATTTCCCCACAGATTGGCAACACTGGTTGCCAGTATTCACCAGGAGGAATGTACTTTTGATTGTGGTATCCCTCCCACGCTACCACCGCCTTGTATATTATCTTATGTTAAACCCAAGAGACGCTTATTAATGCTCGTCCAGATTTACGGACTTACATCTCAGGACAGGCAACAAACAAGCAAGACGCAAGTGAGCTGGTTTCAAAAGATATTAAATTATATATTAATTGGCAATATATCCCACGAACCGTGCAGTCTTAACAGAAAGTGTGTGAGCGCACACATATGCATGCATAAAGCAATAAATCAATTTAGATAGCTTTACCGGTAAGAAAATCAGTAAAAATTGATATCAGACGATCACAAAAGATAATTTAATTACTTGAATATAGCAGTCTAATGTTAGCTTGCTTTAAAAATATGATTGAAATTAATTTAATTAAAAATAGCCATATCTTTTTGATAGGCAAGCTATTATTATCATATGCGTGTTTATAAATCAAAACTATTTCATTAAAATAGGTCTCATCTGGTTGTTAAATGGTGAAGGTAGAACTCTCTCGGTTTCTTCTACTAACTACACATTCGCTGCTTGCGATGCGTCCGGCGCGGTCCAATGTACCTTACAAGTAATATCTAAGGGCCCGTTCACACGAGCGCTTTTATACCGAGCGTTAAAAAAGCGTTTGTATTACACAAACTTTCTTGTGAACAGATACACGTATCTGTTCACACGAAAGCGTACGCTTATTATCACGCACTTTTGGATTTTCGACGTTAAAGCGAATTGAGTATGCCAAACACGCAACTCGAGCCAACGTCTGATTTTACCGCGACGTTTTTTTAAGCGCTCGTGGGAACGGGGACTAAGATAGCGTTTATATTATCATTTATCATACCTCTGAACGATCATTCCAAGCGTCATATCTGAGCAATGGGGGTTCGGTGCTCTTGACGATGCCCAGGGGTAATGTCCCATTGCCCAATAGAGGATTATTGGCGTACCTCCATCCTCTATACAATAGGGAGCCCCCTCTGTCACTACAGAGTTTCCGAGCTTGGCTCCAGGTCGCCCTAACTGCTGCACCGCCCACACCGTCCAAAATCGTTAGGCAAGTTGACTCGGGACTTCTGAGCCTAAACAACTGCTTCAAACCCTCGCAGCCATCACGGCTTATGTCGTCTTCATCTTTATACGGTTCGACAAAACAGTATCTATAATGTTTCTCGTTACATTTGGCAGCGGTGAAATTGTTTTTTTGATCAATAGCTATACATATTTCGTCATCTATATCCACGTCATGTTTGAGGCTGATCTTCTCCAAGTCGACTCTTTCTCCGAAAGTTTTCGTTAGCGATGTGTCAATAAAAAAAAATCCACCAGGATAGATGGACCTATATTCTGTCCATATCGCGTCTTTTGAATTGTTTATGCCTAAATCATGGTACAGTCTTGATGAGAACAAATTGCCAACACAGTCTTCGTATGTCTCATCGAAGTATTCTGGTCCTTTGCGTCGATAGCATATGAGGTCTCCTGTACTTTTTGCGTATGATATTGTGAAGCCAATTGGACACTGGGGTTTTTTTGGCTCTTCTTTGCTCAAACGTACGTGGCAGAGTACAAATAATATTAATATATAAATATAATGTCGTCGGAACATCTGAAAATAAAAAATAATGTTAATTGTATAATATTCACTATAAAGACTGAAAAGTTCACAAATATAACGACAAATTTACCCATTTTGGCGTGTATTACAATTTACAAGTTAATAAAGAGTTATTTTAAACATTCTTTTAGGGTTTTATGATTT